>OY101435.1:28253300-29740800 GCA_956483605.1 Tuberolachnus salignus | reverse complement strand
TGTTAAAACATCTACAAATAAACAACAAAAATTTACACTGAAGATTCTGTTAACTTGTGACTCATATAGTGTTGACTATACTGTCATTAGGAAGAACATAAAAAATCTCAATGATAATGTTTTAAAACAATTTTTTTCTTTTTTATTAAATTTTTATTGTTAAAAAGTGTATTATATCGAATAAATTTTAATTCTTATTGTAGAGTTCAATATAATGTGGAAAAAATAGGTATTGGTTTTACAATGATCTGGTTTTAATTAATTATTAAAAATACTTTTCTTTAGGTAGAATTGTTCAAATTATTTCTCACATTAGATGAAACTGTAGAAAGTAAAATAAGGCTCAGATTTTATTTCATTATGGAGTAATTACACGATAATAAATAATTAAACGAAATAAAATTTATTGAATATTATGTATTCATCATATATTCATAGTAGAATAAATACAATTTCTAAAGTTTGGCTAGCAAATTGCAGAAGAAAATAAATTAATCAAAATGGTCTACAACTTTGCAATAAACTTATTATTTTTTTTTTTATTATTTTAAAAATCAAATTGAAAATTTTAATTAATTAATTTACGATCTTACTAAAGACAGTATAGTCAACACTATATAAGTGACAAATTAACAGTATTATCAGTGTATAATGTTTGTTATTTATTTGTAAAAGTTTAACTATTTGTGTTAAGTCCATCAACTATAGCAATATAATATAGTAAACAATAATGGATAAAATATATATAATATATTTTATTCAAAGTTGTTTAATATTATAGTTGATGGACATCACACAAATTGTTAAAACATCTACAAATAAACAACAAAAATTTACACTGAAGATTCTGTTAACTTGTGACTCATATAGTGTTGACTATACTGTCATTAGGAAGAACATAAAAAATCTCAATGATAATGTTTTAAAACAATTTTTTTCTTTTTTATTAAATTTTTATTGTTAAAAAGTGTATTATATTGAATAAATTTTAATTCTTATTGTAGAGTTCAATATAATGTGGAAAAAATAGGTATTGGTTTTACAATGATCTGGTTTTAATTAATTATTAAAAATACTTTTCTTTAGGTAGAATTGTTCAAATTATTTCTCACATTAGATGAAACTGTAGAAAGTAAAATAAGGCTCAGATTTTATTTCATTATGGAGTAATTACACGATAATAAATAATTAAACGAAATAAAATTTATTGAATATTATGTATTCATCATATATTCATAGTAGAATAAATACAATTTCTAAAGTTTGGCTAGCAAATTGCAGAAGAAAATAAATTAATCAAAATGGTCTACAACTTTGCAATAAACTTATTATTTTTTTTTTTATTATTTTAAAAATCAAATTGAAAATTTTAATTAATTAATTTACGATCTTACTAAAGACAATATAGTCAACACTATATAAGTGACAAATTAACAGTATTATCAGTGTATAATGTTTGTTATTTATTTGTAAAAGTTTAACTATTTGTGTTAAGTCCATCAACTATAGCAATATAATATAGTAAACAATAATGGATAAAATATATATAATATATTTTATTCAAAGTTGTTTAATATTATAGTTGATGGATATCACACAAATTGTTAAAACATCTACAAATAAACAACAAAAATTTACACTGAAGATTCTGTTAACTTGTGACTCATATAGTGTTGACTATACTGTCATTAGGAAGAACATAAAAAATCTCAATGATAATGTTTTAAAACAATTTTTTTCTTTTTTATTAAATTTTTATTGTTAAAAAGTGTATTATATTGAATAAATTTTAATTCTTATTGTAGAGTTCAATATAATGTGGAAAAAATAGGTATTGGTTTTACAATGATCTGGTTTTAATTAATTATTAAAAATACTTTTCTTTAGGTAGAATTGTTCAAATTATTTCTCACATTAGAAGAAACTGTAGAAAGTAAAATAAGGCTCAGATTTTATTTCATTATGGAGTAATTACACGATAATAAATAATTAAACGAAATAAAATTTATTGAATATTATGTATTCATCATATATTCATAGTAGAATAAATACAATTTCTAAAGTTTGGCTAGCAAATTGCAGAAGAAAATAAATTAATCAAAATGGTCTACAACTTTGCAATAAACTTATTATTTTTTTTTTTATTATTTTAAAAATCAAATTGAAAATTTTAATTAATTAATTTACGATCTTACTAAAGACAATATAGTCAACACTATATAAGTGACAAATTAACAGTATTATCAGTGTATAATGTTTGTTATTTATTTGTAAAAGTTTAACTATTTGTGTTAAGTCCATCAACTATAGCAATATAATATAGTAAACAATAATGGATAAAATATATATAATATATTTTATTCAAAGTTGTTTAATATTATAGTTGATGGATATCACACAAATTGTTAAAACATCTACAAATAAACAACAAAAATTTACACTGAAGATTCTGTTAACTTGTGACTCATATAGTGTTGACTATACTGTCATTAGGAAGAACATAAAAAATCTCAATGATAATGTTTTAAAACTATTTTTTTCTTTTTTATTAAATTTTTATTGTTAAAAAGTGTATTATATCGAATAAATTTTAATTCTTATTGTAGAGTTCAATATAATGTGGAAAAAATAGGTATTGGTTTTACAATGATCTGGTTTTAATTAATTATTAAAAATACTTTTCTTTAGGTAGAATTGTTCAAATTATTTCTCACATTAGATGAAACTGTAGAAAGTAAAATAAGGCTCAGATTTTATTTCATTATGGAGTAATTACACGATAATAAATAATTAAACGAAATAAAATTTATTGAATATTATGTATTCATCATATATTCATAGTAGAATAAATACAATTTCTAAAGTTTGGCTAGCAAATTTCAGATGAAAATAAATTAATCAAAATGGTCTACAACTTTGCAATAAACTTATTATTTTTTTTTTTATTATTTTAAAAATCAAATTGAAAATTTTAATTAATTAATTTACGATCTTACTAAAGACAATATAGTCAACACTATATAAGTGACAAATTAACAGTATTATCAGTGTATAATGTGTGTTATTTATTTGTAAAAGTTTAACTATTTGTGTTAAGTCCATCAACTATAGCAATATAATATAGTAAACAATAATGGATAAAATATATATAATATATTTTATTCAAAGTTGTTTAATATTATAGTTGATGGACATCACACAAATTGTTAAAACATCTACAAATAAACAACAAAAATTTACACTGAAGATTCTGTTAACTTGTGACTCATATAGTGTTGACTATACTGTCATTAGGAAGAACATAAAAAATCTCAATGATAATGTTTTAAAACAATTTTTTTCTTTTTTATTAAATTTTTATTGTTAAAAAGTGTATTATATTGAATAAATTTTAATTCTTATTGTAGAGTTCAATATAATGTGGAAAAAATAGGTATTGGTTTTACAATGATCTGGTTTTAATTAATTATTAAAAATACTTTTCTTTAGGTAGAATTGTTCAAATTATTTCTCACATTAGATGAAACTGTAGAAAGTAAAATAAGGCTCAGATTTTATTTCATTATGGAGTAATTACACGATAATAAATAATTAAACGAAATAAAATTTATTGAATATTATGTATTCATCATATATTCATAGTAGAATAAATACAATTTCTAAAGTTTGGCTAGCAAATTTCAGATGAAAATAAATTAATCAAAATGGTCTACACCTTTGCAAAAATCCTATTATTTTTGTTTTAAATATTTCAAATTACATTTATTACTCTGGAATAGTTTATACAAAGAAATATCTAAGCAAATTATTTACCCAGCAATGGAGCAATGTTTTTAAGGCTGACAAATAATGTATGTATTTGAGAAATTCTTGATTGGAATCTTTCACGATTTCCTAAAATAATATATTTTTGGTATTAAAATGTCATATATCTCGAATATTTGGAAATATTATACATAAACTGTGGCACTGATTCGCACTTGATATCATTATAATTTAAATAGTGAAAACCAAGAATATTTTTTTTTGCAAATGCGACAATGTATGTTTTATTTGAAAGTCGAAACTTTGCAACCATTTGCAATATAACTTACTTAAGATTTAGGAACCTCTTTTAACTCATTCATGTTACGTCATCATTTCTGAAAGGAATTGATTGTTTCGGGCATCTTCAATGCTTCTCATCAACTTGTCACTCATCAATATTATCTACAAATTAAATTAATTAAAATTAAATGTAAATAAGTAAAACTAAGTAAAAACCAACTACTGCCATACATTGTTGTCATTTGTATTATAGCTGACATTTGTTGAAAATATAGAGAAAGTCCAGATTTAAGGTGGCGATTAATGATTTATGATTAACATTATAATTCTCACCGAATTTTAGATTAAAATTTAAAATTTAAAAGAAGAAAACAAAGCCTGGAACATTCTATGAATTGCATGTGTGATCGAACATTTTAGATTTAAGAAAAAAAAAATAAAAAATAAGATTTTTGCAAAAGTGTAGCCTATGTTAATTTATTGATTTTCATCTGCAAATTGCTAACCATTTAAATGACTTTCTGTTTTATAATTAATATCGACCGCATGCCCTATATTTACTTCTCGGACCTTAAATGTTTTTTATATTGTATCACCAGCCATACAATTTGCAGGCAATGGTCAAATTCATAAGCCAATCAATATACATGAATGGACAACGATTAAATACAAAAACATTTAAAATGATAATAATTATGTAGTGAACATAACGTTGTTAAAAATCGTATATATTTACCCATTTTATGATGAGGTTGGTAAAGCTCCGAGATGAATACTATCCGGATGCGAGGGTAAATCGTCGATTTGTAATAAATAACACCGTAGCGATTTGTCTATTGCGCCCGAAAGAGTATACGATTTTATTATAGACGACATTTCGATGGGTTTCATGAGAAATATATTTGAATCACAACAGATCATTGACCCGCAGCCAAAATCAATTTATATAAAATTAATGACGTTGACACGTGGGGCGACGGACGCGTCCGAAAATTTTAGGTAAATCGTATACGGCAATATAGCGTCTACGTCCGATGACGTTATGGATACATTGCACACAAAATCGACTGTTTAGGAGCCCCGAGGTAATAATAGTGGTTACTCGGCACTGTGGTTTTGTTTGGTTACTTATTGTTATCAATAAGTATTTATGATAATATCACGGGGTATGATATGTTATCCAGGACAAAATTGATTTTTTTTTTTAACATAATAATATTGTTAAATGTTAGGATTGCTTAATGTTTTTTTTACTTTATAGGTATATAATATAAAGGGTCTTTAGACTTCGAGCATATTAAACTGTTTATCCAGACTACTCATATAACCAAATTTAAACACTGAATTCAAAGCGTCTTAAATAACTTTTTTTTATTTTACCTTTCAAAGCATGGATGTATGTTAAGAAATCCAGACATATTAATGAATTAAATACAATTTAATTTAATTAAAATTACACTGTAACAGCAATACTACGCATTGTTGAATCATTTTGTATTCCGGTATAATTAACATTTAATATAATCAATAATTTGGTATATAATCATATCACATATATTAATGGACATTTTGTTATACACAAACAGTATTACTAAAGTTTGGCTAGCAATATGCAGATAAAATTAAATTAATTAAAATGGTCTACACCTTTCCATTAATATTATTATTATTTTTTTATTAATTATTTTACGATCTTCCTAAAGACAGTATAGTCAACACTATATAAGTGACAAATTAACAGTATTATCAGTGTATAATGTTTGTTATTTATTTGTAAAAGTTTAACTATTTGTGTTAAGTCCATCAACTATAGCAATATAATATAGTAAACAATAATGGATAAAATATATATAATATATTTTATTCAAAGTTGTTTAATATTATAGTTGATGGACATCACACAAATTGTTAAAACATCTACAAATAAACAACAAAAATTTACACTGAAGATTCTGTTAACTTGTGACTCATATAGTGTTGACTATACTGTCATTAGGAAGAACATAAAAAATCTCAATGATAATGTTTTAAAACAATTTTTTTCTTTTTTATTAAATTTTTATTGTTAAAAAGTGTATTATATTGAATAAATTTTAATTCTTATTGTAGAGTTCAATATAATGTGGAAAAAATAGGTATTGGTTTTACAATGATCTGGTTTTAATTAATTATTAAAAATACTTTTCTTTAGGTAGAATTGTTCAAATTATTTCTCACATTAGATGAAACTGTAGAAAGTAAAATAAGGCTCAGATTTTATTTCATTATGGAGTAATTACACGATAATAAATAATTAAACGAAATAAAATTTATTGAATATTATGTATTCATCATATATTCATAGTAGAATAAATACAATTTCTAAAGTTTGGCTAGCAAATTGCAGAAGAAAATAAATTAATCAAAATGGTCTACAACTTTGCAATAAACTTATTATTTTTTTTTTTATTATTTTAAAAATCAAATTGAAAATTTTAATTAATTAATTTACGATCTTACTAAAGACAATATAGTCAACACTATATAAGTGACAAATTAACAGTATTATCAGTGTATAATGTTTGTTATTTATTTGTAAAAGTTTAACTATTTGTGTTAAGTCCATCAACTATAGCAATATAATATAGTAAACAATAATGGATAAAATATATATAATATATTTTATTCAAAGTTGTTTAATATTATAGTTGATGGATATCACACAAATTGTTAAAACATCTACAAATAAACAACAAAAATTTACACTGAAGATTCTGTTAACTTGTGACTCATATAGTGTTGACTATACTGTCATTAGGAAGAACATAAAAAATCTCAATGATAATGTTTTAAAACAATTTTTTTCTTTTTTATTAAATTTTTATTGTTAAAAAGTGTATTATATTGAATAAATTTTAATTCTTATTGTAGAGTTCAATATAATGTGGAAAAAATAGGTATTGGTTTTACAATGATCTGGTTTTAATTAATTATTAAAAATACTTTTCTTTAGGTAGAATTGTTCAAATTATTTCTCACATTAGAAGAAACTGTAGAAAGTAAAATAAGGCTCAGATTTTATTTCATTATGGAGTAATTACACGATAATAAATAATTAAACGAAATAAAATTTATTGAATATTATGTATTCATCATATATTCATAGTAGAATAAATACAATTTCTAAAGTTTGGCTAGCAAATTGCAGAAGAAAATAAATTAATCAAAATGGTCTACAACTTTGCAATAAACTTATTATTTTTTTTTTTATTATTTTAAAAATCAAATTGAAAATTTTAATTAATTAATTTACGATCTTACTAAAGACAATATAGTCAACACTATATAAGTGACAAATTAACAGTATTATCAGTGTATAATGTTTGTTATTTATTTGTAAAAGTTTAACTATTTGTGTTAAGTCCATCAACTATAGCAATATAATATAGTAAACAATAATGGATAAAATATATATAATATATTTTATTCAAAGTTGTTTAATATTATAGTTGATGGATATCACACAAATTGTTAAAACATCTACAAATAAACAACAAAAATTTACACTGAAGATTCTGTTAACTTGTGACTCATATAGTGTTGACTATACTGTCATTAGGAAGAACATAAAAAATCTCAATGATAATGTTTTAAAACAATTTTTTTCTTTTTTATTAAATTTTTATTGTTAAAAAGTGTATTATATTGAATAAATTTTAATTCTTATTGTAGAGTTCAATATAATGTGGAAAAAATAGGTATTGGTTTTACAATGATCTGGTTTTAATTAATTATTAAAAATACTTTTCTTTAGGTAGAATTGTTCAAATTATTTCTCACATTAGAAGAAACTGTAGAAAGTAAAATAAGGCTCAGATTTTATTTCATTATGGAGTAATTACACGATAATAAATAATTAAACGAAATAAAATTTATTGAATATTATGTATTCATCATATATTCATAGTAGAATAAATACAATTTCTAAAGTTTGGCTAGCAAATTGCAGAAGAAAATAAATTAATCAAAATGGTCTACAACTTTGCAATAAACTTATTATTTTTTTTTTTATTATTTTAAAAATCAAATTGAAAATTTTAATTAATTAATTTACGATCTTACTAAAGACAATATAGTCAACACTATATAAGTGACAAATTAACAGTATTATCAGTGTATAATGTTTGTTATTTATTTGTAAAAGTTTAACTATTTGTGTTAAGTCCATCAACTATAGCAATATAATATAGTAAACAATAATGGATAAAATATATATAATATATTTTATTCAAAGTTGTTTAATATTATAGTTGATGGATATCACACAAATTGTTAAAACATCTACAAATAAACAACAAAAATTTACACTGAAGATTCTGTTAACTTGTGACTCATATAGTGTTGACTATACTGTCATTAGGAAGAACATAAAAAATCTCAATGATAATGTTTTAAAACAATTTTTTTCTTTTTTATTAAATTTTTATTGTTAAAAAGTGTATTATATTGAATAAATTTTAATTCTTATTGTAGAGTTCAATATAATGTGGAAAAAATAGGTATTGGTTTTACAATGATCTGGTTTTAATTAATTATTAAAAATACTTTTCTTTAGGTAGAATTGTTCAAATTATTTCTCACATTAGAAGAAACTGTAGAAAGTAAAATAAGGCTCAGATTTTATTTCATTATGGAGTAATTACACGATAATAAATAATTAAACGAAATAAAATTTATTGAATATTATGTATTCATCATATATTCATAGTAGAATAAATACAATTTCTAAAGTTTGGCTAGCAAATTGCAGAAGAAAATAAATTAATCAAAATGGTCTACAACTTTGCAATAAACTTATTATTTTTTTTTTTATTATTTTAAAAATCAAATTGAAAATTTTAATTAATTAATTTACGATCTTACTAAAGACAATATAGTCAACACTATATAAGTGACAAATTAACAGTATTATCAGTGTATAATGTTTGTTATTTATTTGTAAAAGTTTAACTATTTGTGTTAAGTCCATCAACTATAGCAATATAATATAGTAAACAATAATGGATAAAATATATATAATATATTTTATTCAAAGTTGTTTAATATTATAGTTGATGGATATCACACAAATTGTTAAAACATCTACAAATAAACAACAAAAATTTACACTGAAGATTCTGTTAACTTGTGACTCATATAGTGTTGACTATACTGTCATTAGGAAGAACATAAAAAATCTCAATGATAATGTTTTAAAACTATTTTTTTCTTTTTTATTAAATTTTTATTGTTAAAAAGTGTATTATATCGAATAAATTTTAATTCTTATTGTAGAGTTCAATATAATGTGGAAAAAATAGGTATTGGTTTTACAATGATCTGGTTTTAATTAATTATTAAAAATACTTTTCTTTAGGTAGAATTGTTCAAATTATTTCTCACATTAGATGAAACTGTAGAAAGTAAAATAAGGCTCAGATTTTATTTCATTATGGAGTAATTACACGATAATAAATAATTAAACGAAATAAAATTTATTGAATATTATGTATTCATCATATATTCATAGTAGAATAAATACAATTTCTAAAGTTTGGCTAGCAAATTTCAGATGAAAATAAATTAATCAAAATGGTCTACAACTTTGCAATAAACTTATTATTTTTTTTTTTATTATTTTAAAAATCAAATTGAAAATTTTAATTAATTAATTTACGATCTTACTAAAGACAATATAGTCAACACTATATAAGTGACAAATTAACAGTATTATCAGTGTATAATGTGTGTTATTTATTTGTAAAAGTTTAACTATTTGTGTTAAGTCCATCAACTATAGCAATATAATATAGTAAACAATAATGGATAAAATATATATAATATATTTTATTCAAAGTTGTTTAATATTATAGTTGATGGACATCACACAAATTGTTAAAACATCTACAAATAAACAACAAAAATTTACACTGAAGATTCTGTTAACTTGTGACTCATATAGTGTTGACTATACTGTCATTAGGAAGAACATAAAAAATCTCAATGATAATGTTTTAAAACAATTTTTTTCTTTTTTATTAAATTTTTATTGTTAAAAAGTGTATTATATTGAATAAATTTTAATTCTTATTGTAGAGTTCAATATAATGTGGAAAAAATAGGTATTGGTTTTACAATGATCTGGTTTTAATTAATTATTAAAAATACTTTTCTTTAGGTAGAATTGTTCAAATTATTTCTCACATTAGATGAAACTGTAGAAAGTAAAATAAGGCTCAGATTTTATTTCATTATGGAGTAATTACACGATAATAAATAATTAAACGAAATAAAATTTATTGAATATTATGTATTCATCATATATTCATAGTAGAATAAATACAATTTCTAAAGTTTGGCTAGCAAATTTCAGATGAAAATAAATTAATCAAAATGGTCTACACCTTTGCAAAAATCCTATTATTTTTGTTTTAAATATTTCAAATTACATTTATTACTCTGGAATAGTTTATACAAAGAAATATCTAAGCAAATTATTTACCCAGCAATGGAGCAATGTTTTTAAGGCTGACAAATAATGTATGTATTTGAGAAATTCTTGATTGGAATCTTTCACGATTTCCTAAAATAATATATTTTTGGTATTAAAATGTCATATATCTCGAATATTTGGAAATATTATACATAAACTGTGGCACTGATTCGCACTTGATATCATTATAATTTAAATAGTGAAAACCAAGAATATTTTTTTTTGCAAATGCGACAATGTATGTTTTATTTGAAAGTCGAAACTTTGCAACCATTTGCAATATAACTTACTTAAGATTTAGGAACCTCTTTTAACTCATTCATGTTACGTCATCATTTCTGAAAGGAATTGATTGTTTCGGGCATCTTCAATGCTTCTCATCAACTTGTCACTCATCAATATTATCTACAAATTAAATTAATTAAAATTAAATGTAAATAAGTAAAACTAAGTAAAAACCAACTACTGCCATACATTGTTGTCATTTGTATTATAGCTGACATTTGTTGAAAATATAGAGAAAGTCCAGATTTAAGGTGGCGATTAATGATTTATGATTAACATTATAATTCTCACCGAATTTTAGATTAAAATTTAAAATTTAAAAGAAGAAAACAAAGCCTGGAACATTCTATGAATTGCATGTGTGATCGAACATTTTAGATTTAAGAAAAAAAAAATAAAAAATAAGATTTTTGCAAAAGTGTAGCCTATGTTAATTTATTGATTTTCATCTGCAAATTGCTAACCATTTAAATGACTTTCTGTTTTATAATTAATATCGACCGCATGCCCTATATTTACTTCTCGGACCTTAAATGTTTTTTATATTGTATCACCAGCCATACAATTTGCAGGCAATGGTCAAATTCATAAGCCAATCAATATACATGAATGGACAACGATTAAATACAAAAACATTTAAAATGATAATAATTATGTAGTGAACATAACGTTGTTAAAAATCGTATATATTTACCCATTTTATGATGAGGTTGGTAAAGCTCCGAGATGAATACTATCCGGATGCGAGGGTAAATCGTCGATTTGTAATAAATAACACCGTAGCGATTTGTCTATTGCGCCCGAAAGAGTATACGATTTTATTATAGACGACATTTCGATGGGTTTCATGAGAAATATATTTGAATCACAACAGATCATTGACCCGCAGCCAAAATCAATTTATATAAAATTAATGACGTTGACACGTGGGGCGACGGACGCGTCCGAAAATTTTAGGTAAATCGTATACGGCAATATAGCGTCTACGTCCGATGACGTTATGGATACATTGCACACAAAATCGACTGTTTAGGAGCCCCGAGGTAATAATAGTGGTTACTCGGCACTGTGGTTTTGTTTGGTTACTTATTGTTATCAATAAGTATTTATGATAATATCACGGGGTATGATATGTTATCCAGGACAAAATTGATTTTTTTTTTTAACATAATAATATTGTTAAATGTTAGGATTGCTTAATGTTTTTTTTACTTTATAGGTATATAATATAAAGGGTCTTTAGACTTCGAGCATATTAAACTGTTTATCCAGACTACTCATATAACCAAATTTAAACACTGAATTCAAAGCGTCTTAAATAACTTTTTTTTATTTTACCTTTCAAAGCATGGATGTATGTTAAGAAATCCAGACATATTAATGAATTAAATACAATTTAATTTAATTAAAATTACACTGTAACAGCAATACTACGCATTGTTGAATCATTTTGTATTCCGGTATAATTAACATTTAATATAATCAATAATTTGGTATATAATCATATCACATATATTAATGGACATTTTGTTATACACAAACAGTATTACTAAAGTTTGGCTAGCAATATGCAGATAAAATTAAATTAATTAAAATGGTCTACACCTTTCCATTAATATTATTATTATTTTTTTATTAATTATTTTACGATCTTCCTAAAGACAGTATAGTCAACACTATATAAGTGACAAATTAACAGTATTATCAGTGTATAATGTTTGTTATTTATTTGTAAAAGTTTAACTATTTGTGTTAAGTCCATCAACTATAGCAATATAATATAGTAAACAATAATGGATAAAATATATATAATATATTTTATTCAAAGTTGTTTAATATTATAGTTGATGGACATCACACAAATTGTTAAAACATCTACAAATAAACAACAAAAATTTACACTGAAGATTCTGTTAACTTGTGACTCATATAGTGTTGACTATACTGTCATTAGGAAGAACATAAAAAATCTCAATGATAATGTTTTAAAACAATTTTTTTCTTTTTTATTAAATTTTTATTGTTAAAAAGTGTATTATATTGAATAAATTTTAATTCTTATTGTAGAGTTCAATATAATGTGGAAAAAATAGGTATTGGTTTTACAATGATCTGGTTTTAATTAATTATTAAAAATACTTTTCTTTAGGTAGAATTGTTCAAATTATTTCTCACATTAGATGAAACTGTAGAAAGTAAAATAAGGCTCAGATTTTATTTCATTATGGAGTAATTACACGATAATAAATAATTAAACGAAATAAAATTTATTGAATATTATGTATTCATCATATATTCATAGTAGAATAAATACAATTTCTAAAGTTTGGCTAGCAAATTGCAGAAGAAAATAAATTAATCAAAATGGTCTACAACTTTGCAATAAACTTATTATTTTTTTTTTTATTATTTTAAAAATCAAATTGAAAATTTTAATTAATTAATTTACGATCTTACTAAAGACAATATAGTCAACACTATATAAGTGACAAATTAACAGTATTATCAGTGTATAATGTTTGTTATTTATTTGTAAAAGTTTAACTATTTGTGTTAAGTCCATCAACTATAGCAATATAATATAGTAAACAATAATGGATAAAATATATATAATATATTTTATTCAAAGTTGTTTAATATTATAGTTGATGGATATCACACAAATTGTTAAAACATCTACAAATAAACAACAAAAATTTACACTGAAGATTCTGTTAACTTGTGACTCATATAGTGTTGACTATACTGTCATTAGGAAGAACATAAAAAATCTCAATGATAATGTTTTAAAACAATTTTTTTCTTTTTTATTAAATTTTTATTGTTAAAAAGTGTATTATATTGAATAAATTTTAATTCTTATTGTAGAGTTCAATATAATGTGGAAAAAATAGGTATTGGTTTTACAATGATCTGGTTTTAATTAATTATTAAAAATACTTTTCTTTAGGTAGAATTGTTCAAATTATTTCTCACATTAGAAGAAACTGTAGAAAGTAAAATAAGGCTCAGATTTTATTTCATTATGGAGTAATTACACGATAATAAATAATTAAACGAAATAAAATTTATTGAATATTATGTATTCATCATATATTCATAGTAGAATAAATACAATTTCTAAAGTTTGGCTAGCAAATTGCAGAAGAAAATAAATTAATCAAAATGGTCTACAACTTTGCAATAAACTTATTATTTTTTTTTTTATTATTTTAAAAATCAAATTGAAAATTTTAATTAATTAATTTACGATCTTACTAAAGACAATATAGTCAACACTATATAAGTGACAAATTAACAGTATTATCAGTGTATAATGTTTGTTATTTATTTGTAAAAGTTTAACTATTTGTGTTAAGTCCATCAACTATAGCAATATAATATAGTAAACAATAATGGATAAAATATATATAATATATTTTATTCAAAGTTGTTTAATATTATAGTTGATGGATATCACACAAATTGTTAAAACATCTACAAATAAACAACAAAAATTTACACTGAAGATTCTGTTAACTTGTGACTCATATAGTGTTGACTATACTGTCATTAGGAAGAACATAAAAAATCTCAATGATAATGTTTTAAAACTATTTTTTTCTTTTTTATTAAATTTTTATTGTTAAAAAGTGTATTATATCGAATAAATTTTAATTCTTATTGTAGAGTTCAATATAATGTGGAAAAAATAGGTATTGGTTTTACAATGATCTGGTTTTAATTAATTATTAAAAATACTTTTCTTTAGGTAGAATTGTTCAAATTATTTCTCACATTAGATGAAACTGTAGAAAGTAAAATAAGGCTCAGATTTTATTTCATTATGGAGTAATTACACGATAATAAATAATTAAACGAAATAAAATTTATTGAATATTATGTATTCATCATATATTCATAGTAGAATAAATACAATTTCTAAAGTTTGGCTAGCAAATTTCAGATGAAAATAAATTAATCAAAATGGTCTACACCTTTGCAAAAATCCTATTATTTTTGTTTTAAATATTTCAAATTACATTTATTACTCTGGAATAGTTTATACAAAGAAATATCTAAGCAAATTATTTACCCAGCAATGGAGCAATGTTTTTAAGGCTGACAAATAATGTATGTATTTGAGAAATTCTTGATTGGAATCTTTCACGATTTCCTAAAATAATATATTTTTGGTATTAAAATGTCATATATCTCGAATATTTGGAAATATTATACATAAACTGTGGCACTGATTCGCACTTGATATCATTATAATTTAAATAGTGAAAACCAAGAATATTTTTTTTTGCAAATGCGACAATGTATGTTTTATTTGAAAGTCGAAACTTTGCAACCATTTGCAATATAACTTACTTAAGATTTAGGAACCTCTTTTAACTCATTCATGTTACGTCATCATTTCTGAAAGGAATTGATTGTTTCGGGCATCTTCAATGCTTCTCATCAACTTGTCACTCATCAATATTATCTACAAATTAAATTAATTAAAATTAAATGTAAATAAGTAAAACTAAGTAAAAACCAACTACTGCCATACATTGTTGTCATTTGTATTATAGCTGACATTTGTTGAAAATATAGAGAAAGTCCAGATTTAAGGTGGCGATTAATGATTTATGATTAACATTATAATTCTCACCGAATTTTAGATTAAAATTTAAAATTTAAAAGAAGAAAACAAAGCCTGGAACATTCTATGAATTGCATGTGTGATCGAACATTTTAGATTTAAGAAAAAAAAAATAAAAAATAAGATTTTTGCAAAAGTGTAGCCTATGTTAATTTATTGATTTTCATCTGCAAATTGCTAACCATTTAAATGACTTTCTGTTTTATAATTAATATCGACCGCATGCCCTATATTTACTTCTCGGACCTTAAATGTTTTTTATATTGTATCACCAGCCATACAATTTGCAGGCAATGGTCAAATTCATAAGCCAATCAATATACATGAATGGACAACGATTAAATACAAAAACATTTAAAATGATAATAATTATGTAGTGAACATAACGTTGTTAAAAATCGTATATATTTACCCATTTTATGATGAGGTTGGTAAAGCTCCGAGATGAATACTATCCGGATGCGAGGGTAAATCGTCGATTTGTAATAAATAACACCGTAGCGATTTGTCTATTGCGCCCGAAAGAGTATACGATTTTATTATAGACGACATTTCGATGGGTTTCATGAGAAATATATTTGAATCACAACAGATCATTGACCCGCAGCCAAAATCAATTTATATAAAATTAATGACGTTGACACGTGGGGCGACGGACGCGTCCGAAAATTTTAGGTAAATCGTATACGGCAATATAGCGTCTACGTCCGATGACGTTATGGATACATTGCACACAAAATCGACTGTTTAGGAGCCCCGAGGTAATAATAGTGGTTACTCGGCACTGTGGTTTTGTTTGGTTACTTATTGTTATCAATAAGTATTTATGATAATATCACGGGGTATGATATGTTATCCAGGACAAAATTGATTTTTTTTTTTAACATAATAATATTGTTAAATGTTAGGATTGCTTAATGTTTTTTTTACTTTATAGGTATATAATATAAAGGGTCTTTAGACTTCGAGCATATTAAACTGTTTATCCAGACTACTCATATAACCAAATTTAAACACTGAATTCAAAGCGTCTTAAATAACTTTTTTTTATTTTACCTTTCAAAGCATGGATGTATGTTAAGAAATCCAGACATATTAATGAATTAAATACAATTTAATTTAATTAAAATTACACTGTAACAGCAATACTACGCATTGTTGAATCATTTTGTATTCCGGTATAATTAACATTTAATATAATCAATAATTTGGTATATAATCATATCACATATATTAATGGACATTTTGTTATACACAAACAGTATTACTAAAGTTTGGCTAGCAATATGCAGATAAAATTAAATTAATTAAAATGGTCTACACCTTTCCATTAATATTATTATTATTTTTTTATTAATTATTTTACGATCTTCCTAAAGACAGTATAGTCAACACTATATAAGTGACAAATTAACAGTATTATCAGTGTATAATGTTTGTTATTTATTTGTAAAAGTTTAACTATTTGTGTTAAGTCCATCAACTATAGCAATATAATATAGTAAACAATAATGGATAAAATATATATAATATATTTTATTCAAAGTTGTTTAATATTATAGTTGATGGACATCACACAAATTGTTAAAACATCTACAAATAAACAACAAAAATTTACACTGAAGATTCTGTTAACTTGTGACTCATATAGTGTTGACTATACTGTCATTAGGAAGAACATAAAAAATCTCAATGATAATGTTTTAAAACAATTTTTTTCTTTTTTATTAAATTTTTATTGTTAAAAAGTGTATTATATTGAATAAATTTTAATTCTTATTGTAGAGTTCAATATAATGTGGAAAAAATAGGTATTGGTTTTACAATGATCTGGTTTTAATTAATTATTAAAAATACTTTTCTTTAGGTAGAATTGTTCAAATTATTTCTCACATTAGATGAAACTGTAGAAAGTAAAATAAGGCTCAGATTTTATTTCATTATGGAGTAATTACACGATAATAAATAATTAAACGAAATAAAATTTATTGAATATTATGTATTCATCATATATTCATAGTAGAATAAATACAATTTCTAAAGTTTGGCTAGCAAATTGCAGAAGAAAATAAATTAATCAAAATGGTCTACAACTTTGCAATAAACTTATTATTTTTTTTTTTATTATTTTAAAAATCAAATTGAAAATTTTAATTAATTAATTTACGATCTTACTAAAGACAATATAGTCAACACTATATAAGTGACAAATTAACAGTATTATCAGTGTATAATGTTTGTTATTTATTTGTAAAAGTTTAACTATTTGTGTTAAGTCCATCAACTATAGCAATATAATATAGTAAACAATAATGGATAAAATATATATAATATATTTTATTCAAAGTTGTTTAATATTATAGTTGATGGATATCACACAAATTGTTAAAACATCTACAAATAAACAACAAAAATTTACACTGAAGATTCTGTTAACTTGTGACTCATATAGTGTTGACTATACTGTCATTAGGAAGAACATAAAAAATCTCAATGATAATGTTTTAAAACAATTTTTTTCTTTTTTATTAAATTTTTATTGTTAAAAAGTGTATTATATTGAATAAATTTTAATTCTTATTGTAGAGTTCAATATAATGTGGAAAAAATAGGTATTGGTTTTACAATGATCTGGTTTTAATTAATTATTAAAAATACTTTTCTTTAGGTAGAATTGTTCAAATTATTTCTCACATTAGAAGAAACTGTAGAAAGTAAAATAAGGCTCAGATTTTATTTCATTATGGAGTAATTACACGATAATAAATAATTAAACGAAATAAAATTTATTGAATATTATGTATTCATCATATATTCATAGTAGAATAAATACAATTTCTAAAGTTTGGCTAGCAAATTGCAGAAGAAAATAAATTAATCAAAATGGTCTACAACTTTGCAATAAACTTATTATTTTTTTTTTTATTATTTTAAAAATCAAATTGAAAATTTTAATTAATTAATTTACGATCTTACTAAAGACAATATAGTCAACACTATATAAGTGACAAATTAACAGTATTATCAGTGTATAATGTTTGTTATTTATTTGTAAAAGTTTAACTATTTGTGTTAAGTCCATCAACTATAGCAATATAATATAGTAAACAATAATGGATAAAATATATATAATATATTTTATTCAAAGTTGTTTAATATTATAGTTGATGGATATCACACAAATTGTTAAAACATCTACAAATAAACAACAAAAATTTACACTGAAGATTCTGTTAACTTGTGACTCATATAGTGTTGACTATACTGTCATTAGGAAGAACATAAAAAATCTCAATGATAATGTTTTAAAACAATTTTTTTCTTTTTTATTAAATTTTTATTGTTAAAAAGTGTATTATATCGAATAAATTTTAATTCTTATTGTAGAGTTCAATATAATGTGGAAAAAATAGGTATTGGTTTTACAATGATCTGGTTTTAATTAATTATTAAAAATACTTTTCTTTAGGTAGAATTGTTCAAATTATTTCTCACATTAGATGAAACTGTAGAAAGTAAAATAAGGCTCAGATTTTATTTCATTATGGAGTAATTACACGATAATAAATAATTAAACGAAATAAAATTTATTGAATATTATGTATTCATCATATATTCATAGTAGAATAAATACAATTTCTAAAGTTTGGCTAGCAAATTTCAGATGAAAATAAATTAATCAAAATGGTCTACAACTTTGCAATAAACTTATTATTATTTTTTTTATTATTTTAAAAATCAAATTGAAAATTTTAATTAATTAATTTACGATCTTACTAAAGACAATATAGTCAACACTATATAAGTGACAAATTAACAGTATTATCAGTGTATAATGTGTGTTATTTATTTGTAAAAGTTTAACTATTTGTGTTAAGTCCATCAACTATAGCAATATAATATAGTAAACAATAATGGATAAAATATATATAATATATTTTATTCAAAGTTGTTTAATATTATAGTTGATGGACATCACACAAATTGTTAAAACATCTACAAATAAACAACAAAAATTTACACTGAAGATTCTGTTAACTTGTGACTCATATAGTGTTGACTATACTGTCATTAGGAAGAACATAAAAAATCTCAATGATAATGTTTTAAAACAATTTTTTTCTTTTTTATTAAATTTTTATTGTTAAAAAGTGTATTATATCGAATAAATTTTAATTCTTATTGTAGAGTTCAATATAATGTGGAAAAAATAGGTATTGGTTTTACAATGATCTGGTTTTAATTAATTATTAAAAATACTTTTCTTTAGGTAGAATTGTTCAAATTATTTCTCACATTAGATGAAACTGTAGAAAGTAAAATAAGGCTCAGATTTTATTTCATTATGGAGTAATTACACGATAATAAATAATTAAACGAAATAAAATTTATTGAATATTATGTATTCATCATATATTCATAGTAGAATAAATACAATTTCTAAAGTTTGGCTAGCAAATTTCAGATGAAAATAAATTAATCAAAATGGTCTACACCTTTGCAAAAATCCTATTATTTTTGTTTTAAATATTTCAAATTACATTTATTACTCTGGAATAGTTTATACAAAGAAATATCTAAGCAAATTATTTACCCAGCAATGGAGCAATGTTTTTAAGGCTGACAAATAATGTATGTATTTGAGAAATTCTTGATTGGAATCTTTCACGATTTCCTAAAATAATATATTTTTGGTATTAAAATGTCATATATCTCGAATATTTGGAAATATTATACATAAACTGTGGCACTGATTCGCACTTGATATCATTATAATTTAAATAGTGAAAACCAAGAATATTTTTTTTTGCAAATGCGACAATGTATGTTTTATTTGAAAGTCGAAACTTTGCAACCATTTGCAATATAACTTACTTAAGATTTAGGAACCTCTTTTAACTCATTCATGTTACGTCATCATTTCTGAAAGGAATTGATTGTTTCGGGCATCTTCAATGCTTCTCATCAACTTGTCACTCATCAATATTATCTACAAATTAAATTAATTAAAATTAAATGTAAATAAGTAAAACTAAGTAAAAACCAACTACTGCCATACATTGTTGTCATTTGTATTATAGCTGACATTTGTTGAAAATATAGAGAAAGTCCAGATTTAAGGTGGCGATTAATGATTTATGATTAACATTATAATTCTCACCGAATTTTAGATTAAAATTTAAAATTTAAAAGAAGAAAACAAAGCCTGGAACATTCTATGAATTGCATGTGTGATCGAACATTTTAGATTTAAGAAAAAAAAAATAAAAAATAAGATTTTTGCAAAAGTGTAGCCTATGTTAATTTATTGATTTTCATCTGCAAATTGCTAACCATTTAAATGACTTTCTGTTTTATAATTAATATCGACCGCATGCCCTATATTTACTTCTCGGACCTTAAATGTTTTTTATATTGTATCACCAGCCATACAATTTGCAGGCAATGGTCAAATTCATAAGCCAATCAATATACATGAATGGACAACGATTAAATACAAAAACATTTAAAATGATAATAATTATGTAGTGAACATAACGTTGTTAAAAATCGTATATATTTACCCATTTTATGATGAGGTTGGTAAAGCTCCGAGATGAATACTATCCGGATGCGAGGGTAAATCGTCGATTTGTAATAAATAACACCGTAGCGATTTGTCTATTGCGCCCGAAAGAGTATACGATTTTATTATAGACGACATTTCGATGGGTTTCATGAGAAATATATTTGAATCACAACAGATCATTGACCCGCAGCCAAAATCAATTTATATAAAATTAATGACGTTGACACGTGGGGCGACGGACGCGTCCGAAAATTTTAGGTAAATCGTATACGGCAATATAGCGTCTACGTCCGATGACGTTATGGATACATTGCACACAAAATCGACTGTTTAGGAGCCCCGAGGTAATAATAGTGGTTACTCGGCACTGTGGTTTTGTTTGGTTACTTATTGTTATCAATAAGTATTTATGATAATATCACGGGGTATGATATGTTATCCAGGACAAAATTGATTTTTTTTTTTAACATAATAATATTGTTAAATGTTAGGATTGCTTAATGTTTTTTTTACTTTATAGGTATATAATATAAAGGGTCTTTAGACTTCGAGCATATTAAACTGTTTATCCAGACTACTCATATAACCAAATTTAAACACTGAATTCAAAGCGTCTTAAATATCTTTTTTTTATTTTACCTTTCAAAGCATAGATGTATGTTAAGAAATCCAGACATATTAATGAATTAAATACAATTTAATTTAATTAAAATTACACTGTAACAGCAATACTACGCATTGTTGAATCATTTTGTATTCCGGTATAATTAACATTTAATATAATCAATAATTTGGTATATAATCATATCACATATATTAATGGACATTTTGTTATACACAAACAGTATTACTAAAGTTTGGCTAGCTATATGCAGATAAAATTAAATTAATTAAAATGGTCTACACCTTTCCATTAATATTATTATTATTTTTTTATTAAATATTTTACGATCTTCCTAAAGACAGTATAGTCAACACTATATAAGTGACAAATTAACAGTATTATCAGTGTATAATGTTTGTTATTTATTTGTAAAAGTTTAACTATTTGTGTTAAGTCCATCAACTATAGCAATATAATATAGTAAACAATAATGGATAAAATATATATAATATATTTTATTCAAAGTTGTTTAATATTATAGTTGATGGACATCACACAAATTGTTAAAACATCTACAAATAAACAACAAAAATTTACACTGAAGATTCTGTTAACTTGTGACTCATATAGTGTTGACTATACTGTCATTAGGAAGAACATAAAAAATCTCAATGATAATGTTTTAAAACAATTTTTTTCTTTTTTATTAAATTTTTATTGTTAAAAAGTGTATTATATCGAATAAATTTTAATTCTTATTGTAGAGTTCAATATAATGTGGAAAAAATAGGTATTGGTTTTACAATGATCTGGTTTTAATTAATTATTAAAAATACTTTTCTTTAGGTAGAATTGTTCAAATTATTTCTCACATTAGATGAAACTGTAGAAAGTAAAATAAGGCTCAGATTTTATTTCATTATGGAGTAATTACACGATAATAAATAATTAAACGAAATAAAATTTATTGAATATTATGTATTCATCATATATTCATAGTAGAATAAATACAATTTCTAAAGTTTGGCTAGCAAATTGCAGAAGAAAATAAATTAATCAAAATGGTCTACAACTTTGCAATAAACTTATTATTTTTTTTTTTATTATTTTAAAAATCAAATTGAAAATTTTAATTAATTAATTTACGATCTTACTAAAGACAATATAGTCAACACTATATAAGTGACAAATTAACAGTATTATCAGTGTATAATGTTTGTTATTTATTTGTAAAAGTTTAACTATTTGTGTTAAGTCCATCAACTATAGCAATATAATATAGTAAACAATAATGGATAAAATATATATAATATATTTTATTCAAAGTTGTTTAATATTATAGTTGATGGATATCACACAAATTGTTAAAACATCTACAAATAAACAACAAAAATTTACACTGAAGATTCTGTTAACTTGTGACTCATATAGTGTTGACTATACTGTCATTAGGAAGAACATAAAAAATCTCAATGATAATGTTTTAAAACAATTTTTTTCTTTTTTATTAAATTTTTATTGTTAAAAAGTGTATTATATCGAATAAATTTTAATTCTTATTGTAGAGTTCAATATAATGTGGAAAAAATAGGTATTGGTTTTACAATGATCTGGTTTTAATTAATTATTAAAAATACTTTTCTTTAGGTAGAATTGTTCAAATTATTTCTCACATTAGATGAAACTGTAGAAAGTAAAATAAGGCTCAGATTTTATTTCATTATGGAGTAATTACACGATAATAAATAATTAAACGAAATAAAATTTATTGAATATTATGTATTCATCATATATTCATAGTAGAATAAATACAATTTCTAAAGTTTGGCTAGCAAATTTCAGATGAAAATAAATTAATCAAAATGGTCTACAACTTTGCAATAAACTTATTATTTTTTTTTTTATTATTTTAAAAATCAAATTGAAAATTTTAATTAATTAATTTACGATCTTACTAAAGACAATATAGTCAACACTATATAAGTGACAAATTAACAGTATTATCAGTGTATAATGTGTGTTATTTATTTGTAAAAGTTTAACTATTTGTGTTAAGTCCATCAACTATAGCAATATAATATAGTAAACAATAATGGATAAAATATATATAATATATTTTATTCAAAGTTGTTTAATATTATAGTTGATGGACATCACACAAATTGTTAAAACATCTACAAATAAACAACAAAAATTTACACTGAAGATTCTGTTAACTTGTGACTCATATAGTGTTGACTATACTGTCATTAGGAAGAACATAAAAAATCTCAATGATAATGTTTTAAAACAATTTTTTTCTTTTTTATTAAATTTTTATTGTTAAAAAGTGTATTATATCGAATAAATTTTAATTCTTATTGTAGAGTTCAATATAATGTGGAAAAAATAGGTATTGGTTTTACAATGATCTGGTTTTAATTAATTATTAAAAATACTTTTCTTTAGGTAGAATTGTTCAAATTATTTCTCACATTAGATGAAACTGTAGAAAGTAAAATAAGGCTCAGATTTTATTTCATTATGGAGTAATTACACGATAATAAATAATTAAACGAAATAAAATTTATTGAATATTATGTATTCATCATATATTCATAGTAGAATAAATACAATTTCTAAAGTTTGGCTAGCAAATTTCAGATGAAAATAAATTAATCAAAATGGTCTACAACTTTGCAATAAACTTATTATTTTTTTTTTTATTATTTTAAAAATCAAATTGAAAATTTTAATTAATTAATTTACGATCTTACTAAAGACAATATAGTCAACACTATATAAGTGACAAATTAACAGTATTATCAGTGTATAATGTGTGTTATTTATTTGTAAAAGTTTAACTATTTGTGTTAAGTCCATCAACTATAGCAATATAATATAGTAAACAATAATGGATAAAATATATATAATATATTTTATTCAAAGTTGTTTAATATTATAGTTGATGGACATCACACAAATTGTTAAAACATCTACAAATAAACAACAAAAATTTACACTGAAGATTCTGTTAACTTGTGACTCATATAGTGTTGACTATACTGTCATTAGGAAGAACATAAAAAATCTCAATGATAATGTTTTAAAACAATTTTTTTCTTTTTTATTAAATTTTTATTGTTAAAAAGTGTATTATATTGAATAAATTTTAATTCTTATTGTAGAGTTCAATATAATGTGGAAAAAATAGGTATTGGTTTTACAATGATCTGGTTTTAATTAATTATTAAAAATACTTTTCTTTAGGTAGAATTGTTCAAATTATTTCTCACATTAGATGAAACTGTAGAAAGTAAAATAAGGCTCAGATTTTATTTCATTATGGAGTAATTACACGATAATAAATAATTAAACGAAATAAAATTTATTGAATATTATGTATTCATCATATATTCATAGTAGAATAAATACAATTTCTAAAGTTTGGCTAGCAAATTTCAGATGAAAATAAATTAATCAAAATGGTCTACACCTTTGCAAAAATCCTATTATTTTTGTTTTAAATATTTCAAATTACATTTATTACTCTGGAATAGTTTATACAAAGAAATATCTAAGCAAATTATTTACCCAGCAATGGAGCAATGTTTTTAAGGCTGACAAATAATGTATGTATTTGAGAAATTCTTGATTGGAATCTTTCACGATTTCCTAAAATAATATATTTTTGGTATTAAAATGTCATATATCTCGAATATTTGGAAATATTATACATAAACTGTGGCACTGATTCGCACTTGATATCATTATAATTTAAATAGTGAAAACCAAGAATATTTTTTTTTGCAAATGCGACAATGTATGTTTTATTTGAAAGTCGAAACTTTGCAACCATTTGCAATATAACTTACTTAAGATTTAGGAACCTCTTTTAACTCATTCATGTTACGTCATCATTTCTGAAAGGAATTGATTGTTTCGGGCATCTTCAATGCTTCTCATCAACTTGTCACTCATCAATATTATCTACAAATTAAATTAATTAAAATTAAATGTAAATAAGTAAAACTAAGTAAAAACCAACTACTGCCATACATTGTTGTCATTTGTATTATAGCTGACATTTGTTGAAAATATAGAGAAAGTCCAGATTTAAGGTGGCGATTAATGATTTATGATTAACATTATAATTCTCACCGAATTTTAGATTAAAATTTAAAATTTAAAAGAAGAAAACAAAGCCTGGAACATTCTATGAATTGCATGTGTGATCGAACATTTTAGATTTAAGAAAAAAAAAATAAAAAATAAGATTTTTGCAAAAGTGTAGCCTATGTTAATTTATTGATTTTCATCTGCAAATTGCTAACCATTTAAATGACTTTCTGTTTTATAATTAATATCGACCGCATGCCCTATATTTACTTCTCGGACCTTAAATGTTTTTTATATTGTATCACCAGCCATACAATTTGCAGGCAATGGTCAAATTCATAAGCCAATCAATATACATGAATGGACAACGATTAAATACAAAAACATTTAAAATGATAATAATTATGTAGTGAACATAACGTTGTTAAAAATCGTATATATTTACCCATTTTATGATGAGGTTGGTAAAGCTCCGAGATGAATACTATCCGGATGCGAGGGTAAATCGTCGATTTGTAATAAATAACACCGTAGCGATTTGTCTATTGCGCCCGAAAGAGTATACGATTTTATTATAGACGACATTTCGATGGGTTTCATGAGAAATATATTTGAATCACAACAGATCATTGACCCGCAGCCAAAATCAATTTATATAAAATTAATGACGTTGACACGTGGGGCGACGGACGCGTCCGAAAATTTTAGGTAAATCGTATACGGCAATATAGCGTCTACGTCCGATGACGTTATGGATACATTGCACACAAAATCGACTGTTTAGGAGCCCCGAGGTAATAATAGTGGTTACTCGGCACTGTGGTTTTGTTTGGTTACTTATTGTTATCAATAAGTATTTATGATAATATCACGGGGTATGATATGTTATCCAGGACAAAATTGATTTTTTTTTTTAACATAATAATATTGTTAAATGTTAGGATTGCTTAATGTTTTTTTTACTTTATAGGTATATAATATAAAGGGTCTTTAGACTTCGAGCATATTAAACTGTTTATCCAGACTACTCATATAACCAAATTTAAACACTGAATTCAAAGCGTCTTAAATATCTTTTTTTTATTTTACCTTTCAAAGCATAGATGTATGTTAAGAAATCCAGACATATTAATGAATTAAATACAATTTAATTTAATTAAAATTACACTGTAACAGCAATACTACGCATTGTTGAATCATTTTGTATTCCGGTATAATTAACATTTAATATAATCAATAATTTGGTATATAATCATATCACATATATTAATGGACATTTTGTTATACACAAACAGTATTACTAAAGTTTGGCTAGCTATATGCAGATAAAATTAAATTAATTAAAATGGTCTACACCTTTCCATTAATATTATTATTATTTTTTTATTAAATATTTTACGATCTTCCTAAAGACAGTATAGTCAACACTATATAAGTGACAAATTAACAGTATTATCAGTGTATAATGTTTGTTATTTATTTGTAAAAGTTTAACTATTTGTGTTAAGTCCATCAACTATAGCAATATAATATAGTAAACAATAATGGATAAAATATATATAATATATTTTATTCAAAGTTGTTTAATATTATAGTTGATGGACATCACACAAATTGTTAAAACATCTACAAATAAACAACAAAAATTTACACTGAAGATTCTGTTAACTTGTGACTCATATAGTGTTGACTATACTGTCATTAGGAAGAACATAAAAAATCTCAATGATAATGTTTTAAAACAATTTTTTTCTTTTTTATTAAATTTTTATTGTTAAAAAGTGTATTATATCGAATAAATTTTAATTCTTATTGTAGAGTTCAATATAATGTGGAAAAAATAGGTATTGGTTTTACAATGATCTGGTTTTAATTAATTATTAAAAATACTTTTCTTTAGGTAGAATTGTTCAAATTATTTCTCACATTAGATGAAACTGTAGAAAGTAAAATAAGGCTCAGATTTTATTTCATTATGGAGTAATTACACGATAATAAATAATTAAACGAAATAAAATTTATTGAATATTATGTATTCATCATATATTCATAGTAGAATAAATACAATTTCTAAAGTTTGGCTAGCAAATTGCAGAAGAAAATAAATTAATCAAAATGGTCTACAACTTTGCAATAAACTTATTATTTTTTTTTTTATTATTTTAAAAATCAAATTGAAAATTTTAATTAATTAATTTACGATCTTACTAAAGACAATATAGTCAACACTATATAAGTGACAAATTAACAGTATTATCAGTGTATAATGTTTGTTATTTATTTGTAAAAGTTTAACTATTTGTGTTAAGTCCATCAACTATAGCAATATAATATAGTAAACAATAATGGATAAAATATATATAATATATTTTATTCAAAGTTGTTTAATATTATAGTTGATGGATATCACACAAATTGTTAAAACATCTACAAATAAACAACAAAAATTTACACTGAAGATTCTGTTAACTTGTGACTCATATAGTGTTGACTATACTGTCATTAGGAAGAACATAAAAAATCTCAATGATAATGTTTTAAAACAATTTTTTTCTTTTTTATTAAATTTTTATTGTTAAAAAGTGTATTATATCGAATAAATTTTAATTCTTATTGTAGAGTTCAATATAATGTGGAAAAAATAGGTATTGGTTTTACAATGATCTGGTTTTAATTAATTATTAAAAATACTTTTCTTTAGGTAGAATTGTTCAATTTATTTCTCACATTAGATGAAACTGTAGAAAGTAAAATAAGGCTCAGATTTTATTTCATTATGGAGTAATTACACGATAATAAATAATTAAACGAAATAAAATTTATTGAATATTATGTATTCATCATATATTCATAGTAGAATAAATACAATTTCTAAAGTTTGGCTAGCAAATTTCAGATGAAAATAAATTAATCAAAATGGTCTACAACTTTGCAATAAACTTATTATTTTTTTTTTTATTATTTTAAAAATCAAATTGAAAATTTTAATTAATTAATTTACGATCTTACTAAAGACAATATAGTCAACACTATATAAGTCACAAATTAACAGTATTATCAGTGTATAATGTTTGTTATTTATTTGTAAAAGTTTAACTATTTGTGTTAAGTCCATCAAATATAGCAATATAATATAGTAAACAATAATGGATAAAATATATATAATATATTTTATTCAAAGTTGTTTAATATTATAGTTGATGGATATCACACAAATTGTTAAAACATCTACAAATAAATAACAAAAATTTACACTGAAGATTCTGTTAACTTGTGACTCATATAGTGTTGACTATACTGTCATTAGGAAGAACATAAAAAATCTCAATGATAATGTTTTAAAACAATTTTTTTCTTTTTTATTAAATTTTTATTGTTAAAAAGTGTATTATATCGAATAAATTTTAATTCTTATTGTAGAGTTCAATATAATGTGGAAAAAATAGGTATTGGTTTTACAATGATCTGGTTTTAATTAATTATTAAAAATACTTTTCTTTAGGTAGAATTGTTCAAATTATTTCTCACATTAGATGAAACTGTAGAAAGTAAAATAAGGCTCAGATTTTATTTCATTATGGAGTAATTACACGATAATAAATAATTAAACGAAATAAAATTTATTGAATATTATGTATTCATCATATATTCATAGTAGAATAAATACAATTTCTAAAGTTTGGCTAGCAAATTTCAGATGAAAATAAATTAATCAAAATGGTCTACAACTTTGCAATAAACTTATTATTTTTTTTTTTATTATTTTAAAAATCAAATTGAAAATTTTAATTAATTAATTTACGATCTTACTAAAGACAATATAGTCAACACTATATAAGTGACAAATTAACAGTATTATCAGTGTATAATGTGTGTTATTTATTTGTAAAAGTTTAACTATTTGTGTTAAGTCCATCAACTATAGCAATATAATATAGTAAACAATAATGGATAAAATATATATAATATATTTTATTCAAAGTTGTTTAATATTATAGTTGATGGACATCACACAAATTGTTAAAACATCTACAAATAAACAACAAAAATTTACACTGAAGATTCTGTTAACTTGTGACTCATATAGTGTTGACTATACTGTCATTAGGAAGAACATAAAAAATCTCAATGATAATGTTTTAAAACAATTTTTTTCTTTTTTATTAAATTTTTATTGTTAAAAAGTGTATTATATTGAATAAATTTTAATTCTTATTGTAGAGTTCAATATAATGTGGAAAAAATAGGTATTGGTTTTACAATGATCTGGTTTTAATTAATTATTAAAAATACTTTTCTTTAGGTAGAATTGTTCAAATTATTTCTCACATTAGATGAAACTGTAGAAAGTAAAATAAGGCTCAGATTTTATTTCATTATGGAGTAATTACACGATAATAAATAATTAAACGAAATAAAATTTATTGAATATTATGTATTCATCATATATTCATAGTAGAATAAATACAATTTCTAAAGTTTGGCTAGCAAATTTCAGATGAAAATAAATTAATCAAAATGGTCTACACCTTTGCAAAAATCCTATTATTTTTGTTTTAAATATTTCAAATTACATTTATTACTCTGGAATAGTTTATACAAAGAAATATCTAAGCAAATTATTTACCCAGCAATGGAGCAATGTTTTTAAGGCTGACAAATAATGTATGTATTTGAGAAATTCTTGATTGGAATCTTTCACGATTTCCTAAAATAATATATTTTTGGTATTAAAATGTCATATATCTCGAATATTTGGAAATATTATACATAAACTGTGGCACTGATTCGCACTTGATATCATTATAATTTAAATAGTGAAAACCAAGAATATTTTTTTTTGCAAATGCGACAATGTATGTTTTATTTGAAAGTCGAAACTTTGCAACCATTTGCAATATAACTTACTTAAGATTTAGGAACCTCTTTTAACTCATTCATGTTACGTCATCATTTCTGAAAGGAATTGATTGTTTCGGGCATCTTCAATGCTTCTCATCAACTTGTCACTCATCAATATTATCTACAAATTAAATTAATTAAAATTAAATGTAAATAAGTAAAACTAAGTAAAAACCAACTACTGCCATACATTGTTGTCATTTGTATTATAGCTGACATTTGTTGAAAATATAGAGAAAGTCCAGATTTAAGGTGGCGATTAATGATTTATGATTAACATTATAATTCTCACCGAATTTTAGATTAAAATTTAAAATTTAAAAGAAGAAAACAAAGCCTGGAACATTCTATGAATTGCATGTGTGATCGAACATTTTAGATTTAAGAAAAAAAAAATAAAAAATAAGATTTTTGCAAAAGTGTAGCCTATGTTAATTTATTGATTTTCATCTGCAAATTGCTAACCATTTAAATGACTTTCTGTTTTATAATTAATATCGACCGCATGCCCTATATTTACTTCTCGGACCTTAAATGTTTTTTATATTGTATCACCAGCCATACAATTTGCAGGCAATGGTCAAATTCATAAGCCAATCAATATACATGAATGGACAACGATTAAATACAAAAACATTTAAAATGATAATAATTATGTAGTGAACATAACGTTGTTAAAAATCGTATATATTTACCCATTTTATGATGAGGTTGGTAAAGCTCCGAGATGAATACTATCCGGATGCGAGGGTAAATCGTCGATTTGTAATAAATAACACCGTAGCGATTTGTCTATTGCGCCCGAAAGAGTATACGATTTTATTATAGACGACATTTCGATGGGTTTCATGAGAAATATATTTGAATCACAACAGATCATTGACCCGCAGCCAAAATCAATTTATATAAAATTAATGACGTTGACACGTGGGGCGACGGACGCGTCCGAAAATTTTAGGTAAATCGTATACGGCAATATAGCGTCTACGTCCGATGACGTTATGGATACATTGCACACAAAATCGACTGTTTAGGAGCCCCGAGGTAATAATAGTGGTTACTCGGCACTGTGGTTTTGTTTGGTTACTTATTGTTATCAATAAGTATTTATGATAATATCACGGGGTATGATATGTTATCCAGGACAAAATTGATTTTTTTTTTTAACATAATAATATTGTTAAATGTTAGGATTGCTTAATGTTTTTTTTACTTTATAGGTATATAATATAAAGGGTCTTTAGACTTCGAGCATATTAAACTGTTTATCCAGACTACTCATATAACCAAATTTAAACACTGAATTCAAAGCGTCTTAAATATCTTTTTTTTATTTTACCTTTCAAAGCATAGATGTATGTTAAGAAATCCAGACATATTAATGAATTAAATACAATTTAATTTAATTAAAATTACACTGTAACAGCAATACTACGCATTGTTGAATCATTTTGTATTCCGGTATAATTAACATTTAATATAATCAATAATTTGGTATATAATCATATCACATATATTAATGGACATTTTGTTATACACAAACAGTATTACTAAAGTTTGGCTAGCTATATGCAGATAAAATTAAATTAATTAAAATGGTCTACACCTTTCCATTAATATTATTATTATTTTTTTATTAAATATTTTACGATCTTCCTAAAGACAGTATAGTCAACACTATATAAGTGACAAATTAACAGTATTATCAGTGTATAATGTTTGTTATTTATTTGTAAAAGTTTAACTATTTGTGTTAAGTCCATCAACTATAGCAATATAATATAGTAAACAATAATGGATAAAATATATATAATATATTTTATTCAAAGTTGTTTAATATTATAGTTGATGGACATCACACAAATTGTTAAAACATCTACAAATAAACAACAAAAATTTACACTGAAGATTCTGTTAACTTGTGACTCATATAGTGTTGACTATACTGTCATTAGGAAGAACATAAAAAATCTCAATGATAATGTTTTAAAACAATTTTTTTCTTTTTTATTAAATTTTTATTGTTAAAAAGTGTATTATATCGAATAAATTTTAATTCTTATTGTAGAGTTCAATATAATGTGGAAAAAATAGGTATTGGTTTTACAATGATCTGGTTTTAATTAATTATTAAAAATACTTTTCTTTAGGTAGAATTGTTCAAATTATTTCTCACATTAGATGAAACTGTAGAAAGTAAAATAAGGCTCAGATTTTATTTCATTATGGAGTAATTACACGATAATAAATAATTAAACGAAATAAAATTTATTGAATATTATGTATTCATCATATATTCATAGTAGAATAAATACAATTTCTAAAGTTTGGCTAGCAAATTGCAGAAGAAAATAAATTAATCAAAATGGTCTACAACTTTGCAATAAACTTATTATTTTTTTTTTTATTATTTTAAAAATCAAATTGAAAATTTTAATTAATTAATTTACGATCTTACTAAAGACAATATAGTCAACACTATATAAGTGACAAATTAACAGTATTATCAGTGTATAATGTTTGTTATTTATTTGTAAAAGTTTAACTATTTGTGTTAAGTCCATCAACTATAGCAATATAATATAGTAAACAATAATGGATAAAATATATATAATATATTTTATTCAAAGTTGTTTAATATTATAGTTGATGGATATCACACAAATTGTTAAAACATCTACAAATAAACAACAAAAATTTACACTGAAGATTCTGTTAACTTGTGACTCATATAGTGTTGACTATACTGTCATTAGGAAGAACATAAAAAATCTCAATGATAATGTTTTAAAACAATTTTTTTCTTTTTTATTAAATTTTTATTGTTAAAAAGTGTATTATATCGAATAAATTTTAATTCTTATTGTAGAGTTCAATATAATGTGGAAAAAATAGGTATTGGTTTTACAATGATCTGGTTTTAATTAATTATTAAAAATACTTTTCTTTAGGTAGAATTGTTCAATTTATTTCTCACATTAGATGAAACTGTAGAAAGTAAAATAAGGCTCAGATTTTATTTCATTATGGAGTAATTACACGATAATAAATAATTAAACGAAATAAAATTTATTGAATATTATGTATTCATCATATATTCATAGTAGAATAAATACAATTTCTAAAGTTTGGCTAGCAAATTTCAGATGAAAATAAATTAATCAAAATGGTCTACAACTTTGCAATAAACTTATTATTTTTTTTTTTATTATTTTAAAAATCAAATTGAAAATTTTAATTAATTAATTTACGATCTTACTAAAGACAATATAGTCAACACTATATAAGTCACAAATTAACAGTATTATCAGTGTATAATGTTTGTTATTTATTTGTAAAAGTTTAACTATTTGTGTTAAGTCCATCAAATATAGCAATATAATATAGTAAACAATAATGGATAAAATATATATAATATATTTTATTCAAAGTTGTTTAATATTATAGTTGATGGATATCACACAAATTGTTAAAACATCTACAAATAAATAACAAAAATTTACACTGAAGATTCTGTTAACTTGTGACTCATATAGTGTTGACTATACTGTCATTAGGAAGAACATAAAAAATCTCAATGATAATGTTTTAAAACAATTTTTTTCTTTTTTATTAAATTTTTATTGTTAAAAAGTGTATTATATCGAATAAATTTTAATTCTTATTGTAGAGTTCAATATAATGTGGAAAAAATAGGTATTGGTTTTACAATGATCTGGTTTTAATTAATTATTAAAAATACTTTTCTTTAGGTAGAATTGTTCAAATTATTTCTCACATTAGATGAAACTGTAGAAAGTAAAATAAGGCTCAGATTTTATTTCATTATGGAGTAATTACACGATAATAAATAATTAAACGAAATAAAATTTATTGAATATTATGTATTCATCATATATTCATAGTAGAATAAATACAATTTCTAAAGTTTGGCTAGCAAATTTCAGATGAAAATAAATTAATCAAAATGGTCTACAACTTTGCAATAAACTTATTATTTTTTTTTTTATTATTTTAAAAATCAAATTGAAAATTTTAATTAATTAATTTACGATCTTACTAAAGACAATATAGTCAACACTATATAAGTGACAAATTAACAGTATTATCAGTGTATAATGTGTGTTATTTATTTGTAAAAGTTTAACTATTTGTGTTAAGTCCATCAACTATAGCAATATAATATAGTAAACAATAATGGATAAAATATATATAATATATTTTATTCAAAGTTGTTTAATATTATAGTTGATGGACATCACACAAATTGTTAAAACATCTACAAATAAACAACAAAAATTTACACTGAAGATTCTGTTAACTTGTGACTCATATAGTGTTGACTATACTGTCATTAGGAAGAACATAAAAAATCTCAATGATAATGTTTTAAAACAATTTTTTTCTTTTTTATTAAATTTTTATTGTTAAAAAGTGTATTATATTGAATAAATTTTAATTCTTATTGTAGAGTTCAATATAATGTGGAAAAAATAGGTATTGGTTTTACAATGATCTGGTTTTAATTAATTATTAAAAATACTTTTCTTTAGGTAGAATTGTTCAAATTATTTCTCACATTAGATGAAACTGTAGAAAGTAAAATAAGGCTCAGATTTTATTTCATTATGGAGTAATTACACGATAATAAATAATTAAACGAAATAAAATTTATTGAATATTATGTATTCATCATATATTCATAGTAGAATAAATACAATTTCTAAAGTTTGGCTAGCAAATTTCAGATGAAAATAAATTAATCAAAATGGTCTACACCTTTGCAAAAATCCTATTATTTTTGTTTTAAATATTTCAAATTACATTTATTACTCTGGAATAGTTTATACAAAGAAATATCTAAGCAAATTATTTACCCAGCAATGGAGCAATGTTTTTAAGGCTGACAAATAATGTATGTATTTGAGAAATTCTTGATTGGAATCTTTCACGATTTCCTAAAATAATATATTTTTGGTATTAAAATGTCATATATCTCGAATATTTGGAAATATTATACATAAACTGTGGCACTGATTCGCACTTGATATCATTATAATTTAAATAGTGAAAACCAAGAATATTTTTTTTTGCAAATGCGACAATGTATGTTTTATTTGAAAGTCGAAACTTTGCAACCATTTGCAATATAACTTACTTAAGATTTAGGAACCTCTTTTAACTCATTCATGTTACGTCATCATTTCTGAAAGGAATTGATTGTTTCGGGCATCTTCAATGCTTCTCATCAACTTGTCACTCATCAATATTATCTACAAATTAAATTAATTAAAATTAAATGTAAATAAGTAAAACTAAGTAAAAACCAACTACTGCCATACATTGTTGTCATTTGTATTATAGCTGACATTTGTTGAAAATATAGAGAAAGTCCAGATTTAAGGTGGCGATTAATGATTTATGATTAACATTATAATTCTCACCGAATTTTAGATTAAAATTTAAAATTTAAAAGAAGAAAACAAAGCCTGGAACATTCTATGAATTGCATGTGTGATCGAACATTTTAGATTTAAGAAAAAAAAAATAAAAAATAAGATTTTTGCAAAAGTGTAGCCTATGTTAATTTATTGATTTTCATCTGCAAATTGCTAACCATTTAAATGACTTTCTGTTTTATAATTAATATCGACCGCATGCCCTATATTTACTTCTCGGACCTTAAATGTTTTTTATATTGTATCACCAGCCATACAATTTGCAGGCAATGGTCAAATTCATAAGCCAATCAATATACATGAATGGACAACGATTAAATACAAAAACATTTAAAATGATAATAATTATGTAGTGAACATAACGTTGTTAAAAATCGTATATATTTACCCATTTTATGATGAGGTTGGTAAAGCTCCGAGATGAATACTATCCGGATGCGAGGGTAAATCGTCGATTTGTAATAAATAACACCGTAGCGATTTGTCTATTGCGCCCGAAAGAGTATACGATTTTATTATAGACGACATTTCGATGGGTTTCATGAGAAATATATTTGAATCACAACAGATCATTGACCCGCAGCCAAAATCAATTTATATAAAATTAATGACGTTGACACGTGGGGCGACGGACGCGTCCGAAAATTTTAGGTAAATCGTATACGGCAATATAGCGTCTACGTCCGATGACGTTATGGATACATTGCACACAAAATCGACTGTTTAGGAGCCCCGAGGTAATAATAGTGGTTACTCGGCACTGTGGTTTTGTTTGGTTACTTATTGTTATCAATAAGTATTTATGATAATATCACGGGGTATGATATGTTATCCAGGACAAAATTGATTTTTTTTTTTAACATAATAATATTGTTAAATGTTGGGATTGCTTAATGTTTTTTTTACTTTATAGGTATATAATATAAAGGGTCTTTAGACTTCGAGCATATTAAACTGTTTATCCAGACTACTCATATAACCAAATTTAAACACTGAATTCAAAGCGTCTTAAATATCTTTTTTTTATTTTACCTTTCAAAGCATAGATGTATGTTAAGAAATCCAGACATATTAATGAATTAAATACAATTTAATTTAATTAAAATTACACTGTAACAGCAATACTACGCATTGTTGAATCATTTTGTATTCCGGTATAATTAACATTTAATATAATCAATAATTTGGTATATAATCATATCACATATATTAATGGACATTTTGTTATACACAAACAGTATTACTAAAGTTTGGCTAGCTATATGCAGATAAAATTAAATTAATTAAAATGGTCTACACCTTTCCATTAATATTATTATTATTTTTTTATTAATTATTTTACGATCTTCCTAAAGACAGTATAGTCAACACTATATAAGTGACAAATTAACAGTATTATCAGTGTATAATGTTTGTTATTTATTTGTAAAAGTTTAACTATTTGTGTTAAGTCCATCAACTATAGCAATATAATATAGTAAACAATAATGGATAAAATATATATAATATATTTTATTCAAAGTTGTTTAATATTATAGTTGATGGATATCACACAATCTGTTAAAACATCTACAAATAAACAACAAAAATTTACACTGAAGATTCTGTTAACTTGTGACTCATATAGTGTTGACTATACTGTCATTAGGAAGAACATAAAAAATCTCAATGATAATGTTTTAAAACAATTTTTTTCTTTTTTATTAAATTTTTATTGTTAAAAAGTGTATTATATCGAATAAATTTTAATTCTTATTGTAGAGTTCAATATAATGTGGAAAAAATAGGTTTTGGTTTTACAATGATCTGGTTTTAATTAATTATTAAAAATACTTTTCTTTAGGTAGAATTGTTCAAATTATTTCTCACATTAGATGAAACTGTAGAAAGTAAAATAAGGCTCAGATTTTATTTCATTATGGAGTAATTACACGATAATAAATAATTAAACGAAATAAAATTTATTGAATATTATGTATTCATCATATATTCATAGTAGAATAAATACAATTTCTAAAGTTTGGCTAGCAAATTGCAGAAGAAAATAAATTAATCAAAATGGTCTACAACTTTGCAATAAACTTATTATTTTTTTTTTTATTATTTTAAAAATCAAATTGAAAATTTTAATTAATTAATTTACGATCTTACTAAAGACAATATAGTCAACACTATATAAGTGACAAATTAACAGTATTATCAGTGTATAATGTTTGTTATTTATTTGTAAAAGTTTAACTATTTGTGTTAAGTCCATCAACTATAGCAATATAATATAGTAAACAATAATGGATAAAATATATATAATATATTTTATTCAAAGTTGTTTAATATTATAGTTGATGGACATCACACAAATTGTTAAAACATCTACAAATAAACAACAAAAATTTACACTGAAGATTCTGTTAACTTGTGACTCATATAGTGTTGACTATACTGTCATTAGGAAGAACATAAAAAATCTCAATGATAATGTTTTAAAACTATTTTTTTCTTTTTTATTAAATTTTTATTGTTAAAAAGTGTATTATATCGAATAAATTTTAATTCTTATTGTAGAGTTCAATATAATGTGGAAAAAATAGGTATTGGTTTTACAATGATCTGGTTTTAATTAATTATTAAAAATACTTTTCTTTAGGTAGAATTGTTCAAATTATTTCTCACATTAGATGAAACTGTAGAAAGTAAAATAAGGCTCAGATTTTATTTCATTATGGAGTAATTACACGATAATAAATAATTAAACGAAATAAAATTTATTGAATATTATGTATTCATCATATATTCATAGTAGAATAAATACAATTTCTAAAGTTTGGCTAGCAAATTTCAGATGAAAATAAATTAATCAAAATGGTCTACACCTTTGCAAAAATCCTATTATTTTTGTTTTAAATATTTCAAATTACATTTATTACTCTGGAATAGTTTATACAAAGAAATATCTAAGCAAATTATTTACCCAGCAATGGAGCAATGTTTTTAAGGCTGACAAATAATGTATGTATTTGAGAAATTCTTGATTGGAATCTTTCACGATTTCCTAAAATAATATATTTTTGGTATTAAAATGCCATATATCTCGAATATTTGGAAATATTATACATAAACTGTGGCACTGATTCGCACTTGATATCATTATAATTTAAATAGTGAAAACCAAGAATATTTTTTTTTGCAAATGCGACAATGTATGTTTTATTTGAAAGTCGAAACTTTGCAACCATTTGCAATATAACTTACTTAAGATTTAGGAACCTCTTTTAACTCATTCATGTTACGTCATCATTTCTGAAAGGAATTGATTGTTTCGGGCATCTTCAATGCTTCTCATCAACTTGTCACTCATCAATATTATCTACAAATTAAATTAATTAAAATTAAATGTAAATAAGTAAAACTAAGTAAAAACCAACTACTGCCATACATTGTTGTCATTTGTATTATAGCTGACATTTGTTGAAAATATAGAGAAAGTCCAGATTTAAGGTGGCGATTAATGATTTATGATTAACATTATAATTCTCACCGAATTTTAGATTAAAATTTAAAATTTAAAAGAAGAAAACAAAGCCTGGAACATTCTATGAATTGCATGTGTGATCGAACATTTTAGATTTAAGAAAAAAAAAATAAAAAATAAGATTTTTGCAAAAGTGTAGCCTATGTTAATTTATTGATTTTCATCTGCAAATTGCTAACCATTTAAATGACTTTGTTTTATAATTAATATCGACCGCATGCCCTATATTTACTTCTCGGACCTTAAATGTTTTTTATATTGTATCACCAGCCATACAATTTGCAGGCAATGGTCAAATTCATAAGCCAATCAATATACATGAATGGACAACGATTAAATACAAAAACATTTAAAATGATAATAATTATGTAGTGAACATAACGTTGTTAAAAATCGTATATATTTACCCATTTTATGATGAGGTTGGTAAAGCTCCGAGATGAATACTATCCGGATGCGAGGGTAAATCGTCGATTTGTAATAAATAACACCGTAGCGATTTGTCTATTGCGCCCGAAAGAGTATACGATTTTATTATAGACGACATTTCGATGGGTTTCATGAGAAATATATTTGAATCACAACAGATCATTGACCCGCAGCCAAAATCAATTTATATAAAATTAATGACGTTGACACGTGGGGCGACGGACGCGTCCGAAAATTTTAGGTAAATCGTATACGGCAATATAGCGTCTACGTCCGATGACGTTATGGATACATTGCACACAAAATCGACTGTTTAGGAGCCCCGAGGTAATAATAGTGGTTACTCGGCACTGTGGTTTTGTTTGGTTACTTATTGTTATCAATAAGTATTTATGATAATATCACGGGGTATGATATGTTATCCAGGACAAAATTGATTTTTTTTTTTAACATAATAATATTGTTAAATGTTAGGATTGCTTAATGTTTTTTTTACTTTATAGGTATATAATATAAAGGGTCTTTAGACTTCGAGCATATTAAACTGTTTATCCAGACTACTCATATAACCAAATTTAAACACTGAATTCAAAGCGTCTTAAATATCTTTTTTTTATTTTACCTTTCAAAGCATAGATGTATGTTAAGAAATCCAGACATATTAATGAATTAAATACAATTTAATTTAATTAAAATTACACTGTAACAGCAATACTACGCATTGTTGAATCATTTTGTATTCCGGTATAATTAACATTTAATATAATCAATAATTTGGTATATAATCATATCACATATATTAATGGACATTTTGTTATACACAAACAGTATTACTAAAGTTTGGCTAGCAATATGCAGATAAAAATAAATTAATTAAAATGGTCTACACCTTTCCATTAATATTATTATTATTTTTTTATTAATTATTTTACGATCTTCCTAAAGACAGTATAGTCAACACTATATAAGTGACAAATTAACAGTATTATCAGTGTATAATGTTTGTTATTTATTTGTAAAAGTTTAACTATTTGTGTTAAGTCCATCAACTATAGCAATATAATATAGTAAACAATAATGGATAAAATATATATAATATATTTTATTCAAAGTTGTTTAATATTATAGTTGATGGACATCACACAAATTGTTAAAACATCTACAAATAAACAACAAAAATTTACACTGAAGATTCTGTTAACTTGTGACTCATATAGTGTTGACTATACTGTCATTAGGAAGAACATAAAAAATCTCAATGATAATGTTTTAAAACTATTTTTTTCTTTTTTATTAAATTTTTATTGTTAAAAAGTGTATTATATCGAATAAATTTTAATTCTTATTGTAGAGTTCAATATAATGTGGAAAAAATAGGTATTGGTTTTACAATGATCTGGTTTTAATTAATTATTAAAAATACTTTTCTTTAGGTAGAATTGTTCAAATTATTTCTCACATTAGATGAAACTGTAGAAAGTAAAATAAGGCTCAGATTTTATTTCATTATGGAGTAATTACACGATAATAAATAATTAAACGAAATAAAATTTATTGAATATTATGTATTCATCATATATTCATAGTAGAATAAATACAATTTCTAAAGTTTGGCTAGCAAATTGCAGAAGAAAATAAATTAATCAAAATGGTCTACACCTTTGCAAAAATCATATTATATTTGTTTTAAATATTTCAAATTACATTTATTACTCTGGAATAGTTTATACAAAGAAATATCTAAGCAAATTATTTACCCAGCAATGGAGCAATGTTTTTAAGGCTGACAAATAATGTATGTATTTGAGAAATTCTTGATTGGAATCTTTCACGATTTCCTAAAATAATATATTTTTGGTATTAAAATGTCATATATCTCGAATATTTGGAAATATTATACATAAACTGTGGCACTGATTCGCACTTGATATCATTATAATTTAAATAGTGAAAACCAAGAATATTTTTTTTTGCAAATGCGACAATGTATGTTTTATTTGAAAGTCGAAACTTTGCAACCATTTGCAATATAACTTACTTAAGATTTAGGAACCTCTTTTAACTCATTCATGTTACGTCATCATTTCTGAAAGGAATTGATTGTTTCGGGCATCTTCAATGCTTCTCATCAACTTGTCACTCATCAATATTATCTACAAATTAAATTAATTAAAATTAAATGTAAATAAGTAAAACTAAGTAAAAACCAACTACTGCCATACATTGTTGTCATTTGTATTATAGCTGACATTTGTTGAAAATATAGAGAAAGTCCAGATTTAAGGTGGCGATTAATGATTTATGATTAACATTATAATTCTCACCGAATTTTAGATTAAAATTTAAAATTTAAAAGAAGAAAACAAAGCCTGGAACATTCTATGAATTGCATGTGTGATCGAACATTTTAGATTTAAGAAAAAAAAAATAAAAAATAAGATTTTTGCAAAAGTGTAGCCTATGTTAATTTATTGATTTTCATCTGCAAATTGCTAACCATTTAAATGACTTTGTTTTATAATTAATATCGACCGCATGCCCTATATTTACTTCTCGGACCTTAAATGTTTTTTATATTGTATCACCAGCCATACAATTTGCAGGCAATGGTCAAATTCATAAGCCAATCAATATACATGAATGGACAACGATTAAATACAAAAACATTTAAAATGATAATAATTATGTAGTGAACATAACGTTGTTAAAAATCGTATATATTTACCCATTTTATGATGAGGTTGGTAAAGCTCCGAGATGAATACTATCCGGATGCGAGGGTAAATCGTCGATTTGTAATAAATAACACCGTAGCGATTTGTCTATTGCGCCCGAAAGAGTATACGATTTTATTATAGACGACATTTCGATGGGTTTCATGAGAAATATATTTGAATCACAACAGATCATTGACCCGCAGCCAAAATCAATTTATATAAAATTAATGACATTGACACGTGGGGCGACGGACGCGTCCGAAAATTTTAGGTAAATCGTATACGGCAATATAGCGTCTACGTCCGATGACGTTATGGATACATTGCGCACAAAATCGACTGTTTAGGAGCCCCGAGGTAATAATAGTGGTTACTCGGCACTGTGGTTTTGTTTGGTTACTTATTGTTATCAATAAGTATTTATGATAATATCACGGGGTATGATATGTTATCCAGGACAAAATTGATTTTTTTTTTTAACATAATAATATTGTTAAATGTTAGGATTGCTTAATGTTTTTTTTACTTTATAGGTATATAATATAAAGGGTCTTTAGACTTCGAGCATATTAAACTGTTTATCCAGACCACTCATATAACCAAATTTAAACACTGAATTCAAAGCGTCTTAAATATCTTTTTTTTATTTTACCTTTCAAAGCATGGATGTATGTTAAGAAATCCAGACATATTAATGAATTAAATACAATTTAATTTAATTAAAATTACACTGTAACAGCAATACTACGCATTGTTGAATCATTTTGTATTCCGGTATAATTAACATTTAATACAATCAATAATTTGGTATATAATCATATCACATATATTAATGGACATTTTGTTATACACAAACAGTATTACTAAAGTTTGGCTAGCAATATGCAGATAAAAATAAATTAATTAAAATGGTCTACACCTTTCCATTAATATTATTATTATTTTTTTATTAATTATTTTACGATCTTCCTAAAGACAGTATAGTCAACACTATATAAGTGACAAATTAACAGTATTATCAGTGTATAATGTTTGTTATTTATTTGTAAAAGTTTAACTATTTGTGTTAAGTCCATCAACTATAGCAATATAATATAGTAAACAATAATGGATAAAATATATATAATATATTTTATTCAAAGTTGTTTAATATTATAGTTGATGGACATCACACAAATTGTTAAAACATCTACAAATAAACAACAAAAATTTACACTGAAGATTCTGTTAACTTGTGACTCATATAGTGTTGACTATACTGTCATTAGGAAGAACATAAAAAATCTCAATGATAATGTTTTAAAACTATTTTTTTCTTTTTTATTAAATTTTTATTGTTAAAAAGTGTATTATATCGAATAAATTTTAATTCTTATTGTAGAGTTCAATATAATGTGGAAAAAATAGGTATTGGTTTTACAATGATCTGGTTTTAATTAATTATTAAAAATACTTTTCTTTAGGTAGAATTGTTCAAATTATTTCTCACATTAGATGAAACTGTAGAAAGTAAAATAAGACTCAGATTTTATTTCATTATGGAGTAATTACACGATAATAAATAATTAAACGAAATAAAATTTATTGAATATTATGTATTCATCATATATTCATAGTAGAATAAATACAATTTCTAAAGTTTAGCTAGCAAATTTCAGATGAAAATAAATTAATCAAAATGGTCTACACATTTGCAATAAACTTATTATTTTTTTTTTTATTATTTTAAAAATCAAATTGAAAATTTTAATTAATTAATTTACGATCTTACTAAAGACAATATAGTCAACACTATATAAGTGACAAATTAACAGTATTATCAGTGTATAATGTTTGTTATTTATTTGTAAAAGTTTAACTATTTGTGTTAAGTCCATCAACTATAGCAATTTAATATAGTAAACAATAATGGATAAAATATATATAATATATTTTATTCAAAGTTGTTTAATATTATAGTTGATGGACATCACACAAATTGTTAAAACATCTACAAATAAACAACAAAAATTTACACTGAAGATTCTGTTAACTTGTGACTCATATAGTGTTGACTATACTGTCATTAGGAAGAACATAAAAAATCTCAATGATAATGTTTTAAAACTATTTTTTTCTTTTTTATTAAATTTTTATTGTTAAAAAGTGTATTATATCGAATAAATTTTAATTCTTATTGTAGAGTTCAATATAATGTGGAAAAAATAGGTATTGGTTTTACAATGATCTGGTTTTAATTAATTATTAAAAATACTTTTCTTTAGGTAGAATTGTTCAAATTATTTCTCACATTAGATGAAACTGTAGAAAGTAAAATAAGGCTCAGATTTTATTTCATTATGGAGTAATTACACGATAATAAATAATTAAACGAAATAAAATTTATTGAATATTATGTATTCATCATATATTCATAGTAGAATAAATACAATTTCTAAAGTTTGGCTAGCAAATTTCAGATGAAAATAAATTAATCAAAATGGTCTACACCTTTGCAAAAATCCTATTATTTTTGTTTTAAATATTTCAAATTACATTTATTACTCTGGAATAGTTTATACAAAGAAATATCTAAGCAAATTATTTACCCAGCAATGGAGCAATGTTTTTAAGGCTGACAAATAATGTATGTATTTGAGAAATTCTTGATTGGAATCTTTCACGATTTCCTAAAATAATATATTTTTGGTATTAAAATGTCATATATCTCGAATATTTGGAAATATTATACATAAACTGTGGCACTGATTCGCACTTGATATCATTATAATTTAAATAGTGAAAACCAAGAATATTTTTTTTTGCAAATGCGACAATGTATGTTTTATTTGAAAGTCGAAACTTTGCAACCATTTGCAATATAACTTACTTAAGATTTAGGAACCTCTTTTAACTCATTCATGTTACGTCATCATTTCTGAAAGGAATTGATTGTTTCGGGCATCTTCAATGCTTCTCATCAACTTGTCACTCATCAATATTATCTACAAATTAAATTAATTAAAATTAAATGTAAATAAGTAAAACTAAGTAAAAACCAACTACTGCCATACATTGTTGTCATTTGTATTATAGCTGACATTTGTTGAAAATATAGAGAAAGTCCAGATTTAAGGTGGCGATTAATGATTTATGATTAACATTATAATTCTCACCGAATTTTAGATTAAAATTTAAAATTTAAAAGAAGAAAACAAAGCCTGGAACATTCTATGAATTGCATGTGTGATCGAACATTTTAGATTTAAGAAAAAAAAAATAAAAAATAAGATTTTTGCAAAAGTGTAGCCTATGTTAATTTATTGATTTTCATCTGCAAATTGCTAACCATTTAAATGACTTTCTGTTTTATAATTAATATCGACCGCATGCCCTATATTTACTTCTCGGACCTTAAATGTTTTTTATATTGTATCACCAGCCATACAATTTGCAGGCAATGGTCAAATTCATAAGCCAATCAATATACATGAATGGACAACGATTAAATACAAAAACATTTAAAATGATAATAATTATGTAGTGAACATAACGTTGTTAAAAATCGTATATATTTACCCATTTTATGATGAGGTTGGTAAAGCTCCGAGATGAATACTATCCGGATGCGAGGGTAAATCGTCGATTTGTAATAAATAACACCGTAGCGATTTGTCTATTGCGCCCGAAAGAGTATACGATTTTATTATAGACGACATTTCGATGGGTTTCATGAGAAATATATTTGAATCACAACAGATCATTGACCCGCAGCCAAAATCAATTTATATAAAATTAATGACATTGACACGTGGGGCGACGGACGCGTCCGAAAATTTTAGGTAAATCGTATACGGCAATATAGCGTCTACGTCCGATGACGTTATGGATACATTGCGCACAAAATCGACTGTTTAGGAGCCCCGAGGTAATAATAGTGGTTACTCGGCACTGTGGTTTTGTTTGGTTACTTATTGTTATCAATAAGTATTTATGATAATATCACGGGGTATGATATGTTATCCAGGACAAAATTGATTTTTTTTTTTAACATAATAATATTGTTAAATGTTAGGATTGCTTAATGTTTTTTTTACTTTATAGGTATATAATATAAAGGGTCTTTAGACTTCGAGCATATTAAACTGTTTATCCAGACCACTCATATAACCAAATTTAAACACTGAATTCAAAGCGTCTTAAATATCTTTTTTTTATTTTACCTTTCAAAGCATGGATGTATGTTAAGAAATCCAGACATATTAATGAATTAAATACAATTTAATTTAATTAAAATTACACTGTAACAGCAATACTACGCATTGTTGAATCATTTTGTATTCCGGTATAATTAACATTTAATATAATCAATAATTTGGTATATAATCATATCACATATATTAATGGACATTTTGTTATACACAAACAGTATTACTAAAGTTTGGCTAGCAATATGCAGATAAAAATAAATTAATTAAAATGGTCTACACCTTTCCATTAATATTATTATTATTTTTTTATTAATTATTTTACGATCTTCCTAAAGACAGTATAGTCAACACTATATAAGTGACAAATTAACAGTATTATCAGTGTATAATGTTTGTTATTTATTTGTAAAAGTTTAACTATTTGTGTTAAGTCCATCAACTATAGCAATATAATATAGTAAACAATAATGGATAAAATATATATAATATATTTTATTCAAAGTTGTTTAATATTATAGTTGATGGACATCACACAAATTGTTAAAACATCTACAAATAAACAACAAAAATTTACACTGCAGATTCTGTTAACTTGTGACTCATATAGTGTTGACTATACTGTCATTAGGAAGAACATAAAAAATCTCAATGATAATGTTTTAAAACTATTTTTTTCTTTTTTATTAAATTTTTATTGTTAAAAAGTGTATTATATCGAATAAATTTTAATTCTTATTGTAGAGTTCAATATAATGTGGAAAAAATAGGTATTGGTTTTACAATGATCTGGTTTTAATTAATTATTAAAAATACTTTTCTTTAGGTAGAATTGTTCAAATTATTTCTCACATTAGATGAAACTGTAGAAAGTAAAATAAGACTCAGATTTTATTTCATTATGGAGTAATTACACGATAATAAATAATTAAACGAAATAAAATTTATTGAATATTATGTATTCATCATATATTCATAGTAGAATAAATACAATTTCTAAAGTTTAGCTAGCAAATTTCAGATGAAAATAAATTAATCAAAATGGTCTACACATTTGCAATAAACTTATTATTTTTTTTTTTATGATTTTAAAAATCAAATTGAAAATTTTAATTAATTAATTTACGATCTTACTAAAGACAATATAGTCAACACTATATAAGTGACAAATTAACAGTATTATCAGTGTATAATGTTTGTTATTTATTTGTAAAAGTTTAACTATTTGTGTTAAGTCCATCAACTATAGCAATTTAATATAGTAAACAATAATGGATAAAATATATATAATATATTTTATTCAAAGTTGTTTAATATTATAGTTGATGGACATCACACAAATTGTTAAAACATCTACAAATAAACAACAAAAATTTACACTGAAGATTCTGTTAACTTGTGACTCATATAGTGTTGACTATACTGTCATTAGGAAGAACATAAAAAATCTCAATGATAATGTTTTAAAACTATTTTTTTCTTTTTTATTAAATTTTTATTGTTAAAAAGTGTATTATATCGAATAAATTTTAATTCTTATTGTAGAGTTCAATATAATGTGGAAAAAATAGGTATTGGTTTTACAATGATCTGGTTTTAATTAATTATTAAAAATACTTTTCTTTAGGTAGAATTGTTCAAATTATTTCTCACATTAGATGAAACTGTAGAAAGTAAAATAAGGCTCAGATTTTATTTCATTATGGAGTAATTACACGATAATAAATAATTAAACGAAATAAAATTTATTGAATATTATGTATTCATCATATATTCATAGTAGAATAAATACAATTTCTAAAGTTTGGCTAGCAAATTGCAGAAGAAAATAAATTAATCAAAATGGTCTACAACTTTGCAATAAACTTATTATTTTTTTTTTTATTATTTTAAAAATCAAATTGAAAATTTTAATTAATTAATTTACGATCTTACTAAAGACAATATAGTCAACACTATATAAGTCACAAATTAACAGTATTATCAGTGTATAATGTTTGTTATTTATTTGTAAAAGTTTAACTATTTGTGTTAAGTCCATCAACTATAGCAATATAATATAGTAAACAATAATGGATAAAATATATATAATATATTTTATTCAAAGTTGTTTAATATTATAGTTGATGGACATCACACAAATTGTTAAAACATCTACAAATAAACAACAAAAATTTACACTGAAGATTCTGTTAACTTGTGACTCATATAGTGTTGACTATACTGTCATTAGGAAGAACATAAAAAATCTCAATGATAATGTTTTAAAACTATTTTTTTCTTTTTTATTAAATTTTTATTGTTAAAAAGTGTATTATATCGAATAAATTTTAATTCTTATTGTAGAGTTCAATATAATGTGGAAAAAATAGGTATTGGTTTTACAATGATCTGGTTTTAATTAATTATTAAAAATACTTTTCTTTAGGTAGAATTGTTCAAATTATTTCTCACATTAGATGAAACTGTAGAAAGTAAAATAAGACTCAGATTTTATTTCATTATGGAGTAATTACACGATAATAAATAATTAAACGAAATAAAATTTATTGAATATTATGTATTCATCATATATTCATAGTAGAATAAATACAATTTCTAAAGTTTGGCTAGCAAATTTCAGATGAAAATAAATTAATCAAAATGGTCTACACATTTGCAATAAACTTATTATTTTTTTTTTTATTATTTTAAAAATCAAATTGAAAATTTTAATTAATTAATTTACGATCTTACTAAAGACAATATAGTCAACACTATATAAGTCACAAATTAACAGTATTATCAGTGTATAATGTTTGTTATTTATTTGTAAAAGTTTAACTATTTGTGTTAAGTCCATCAACTATAGCAATTTAATATAGTAAACAATAATGGATAAAATATATATAATATATTTTATTCAAAGTTGTTTAATATTATAGTTGATGGACATCACACAAATTGTTAAAACATCTACAAATAAACAACAAAAATTTACACTGAAGATTCTGTTAACTTGTGACTCATATAGTGTTGACTATACTGTCATTAGGAAGAACATAAAAAATCTCAATGATAATGTTTTAAAACAATTTTTTTCTTTTTTATTAAATTTTTATTGTTAAAAAGTGTATTATATCGAATAAATTTTAATTCTTATTGTAGAGTTCAATATAATGTGGAAAAAATAGGTATTGGTTTTACAATGATCTGGTTTTAATTAATTATTAAAAATACTTTTCTTTAGGTAGAATTGTTCAAATTATTTCTCACATTAGATAAAACTGTAGAAAGTAAAATAAGGCTCAGATTTTATTTCATTATGGAGTAATTACACGATAATAAATAATTAAACGAAATAAAATTTATTGAATATTATGTATTCATCATATATTCATAGTAGAATAAATACAATTTCTAAAGTTTGGCTAGCAAATTGCAGAAGAAAATAAATTAATCAAAATGGTCTACAACTTTGCAATAAACTTATTATTTTTTTTTTTATTATTTTAAAAATCAAATTGAAAATTTTAATTAATTAATTTACGATCTTACTAAAGACAATATAGTCAACACTATATAAGTGACAAATTAACAGTATTATCAGTGTATAATGTTTGTTATTTATTTGTAAAAGTTTAACTATTTGTGTTAAGTCCATCAACTATAGCAATATAATATAGTAAACAATAATGGATAAAATATATATAATATATTTTATTCAAAGTTGTTTAATATTATAGTTGATGGACATCACACAAATTGTTAAAACATCTACAAATAAACAACAAAAATTTACACTGAAGATTCTGTTAACTTGTGACTCATATAGTGTTGACTATACTGTCATTAGGAAGAACATAAAAAATCTCAATGATAATGTTTTAAAACTATTTTTTTCTTTTTTATTAAATTTTTATTGTTAAAAAGTGTATTATATCGAATAAATTTTAATTCTTATTGTAGAGTTCAATATAATGTGGAAAAAATAGGTATTGGTTTTACAATGATCTGGTTTTAATTAATTATTAAAAATACTTTTCTTTAGGTAGAATTGTTCAAATTATTTCTCACATTAGATGAAACTGTAGAAAGTAAAATAAGACTCAGATTTTATTTCATTATGGAGTAATTACACGATAATAAATAATTAAACGAAATAAAATTTATTGAATATTATGTATTCATCATATATTCATAGTAGAATAAATACAATTTCTAAAGTTTGGCTAGCAAATTTCAGATGAAAATAAATTAATCAAAATGGTCTACACCTTTGCAAAAATCCTATTATTTTTGTTTTAAATATTTCAAATTACATTTATTACTCTGGAATAGTTTATACAAAGAAATATCTAAGCAAATTATTTACCCAGCAATGGAGCAATGTTTTTAAGGCTGACAAATAATGTATGTATTTGAGAAATTCTTGATTGGAATCTTTCACGATTTCCTAAAATAATATATTTTTGGTATTAAAATGTCATATATCTCGAATATTTGGAAATATTATACATAAACTGTGGCACTGATTCGCACTTGATATCATTATAATTTAAATAGTGAAAACCAAGAATATTTTTTTTTGCAAATGCGACAATGTATGTTTTATTTGAAAGTCGAAACTTTGCAACCATTTGCAATATAACTTACTTAAGATTTAGGAACCTCTTTTAACTCATTCATGTTACGTCATCATTTCTGAAAGGAATTGATTGTTTCGGGCATCTTCAATGCTTCTCATCAACTTGTCACTCATCAATATTATCTACAAATTAAATTAATTAAAATTAAATGTAAATAAGTAAAACTAAGTAAAAACCAACTACTGCCATACATTGTTGTCATTTGTATTATAGCTGACATTTGTTGAAAATATAGAGAAAGTCCAGATTTAAGGTGGCGATTAATGATTTATTTTTAACATTATAATTCTCACCGAATTTTAGATTAAAATTTAAAATTTAAAAGAAGAAAACAAAGCCTGGAACATTCTATGAATTGCATGTGTGATCGAACATTTTAGATTTAAGAAAAAAAAAATAAAAAATAAGATTTTTGCAAAAGTGTAGCCTATGTTAATTTATTGATTTTCATCTGCAAATTGCTAACCATTTAAATGACTTTCTGTTTTATAATTAATATCGACCGCATGCCCTATATTTACTTCTCGGACCTTAAATGTTTTTTATATTGTATCACCAGCCATACAATTTGCAGGCAATGGTCAAATTCATAAGCCAATCAATATACATGAATGGACAACGATTAAATACAAAAACATTTAAAATGATAATAATTATGTAGTGAACATAACGTTGTTAAAAATCGTATATATTTACCCATTTTATGATGAGGTTGGTAAAGCTCCGAGATGAATACTATCCGGATGCGAGGGTAAATCGTCGATTTGTAATAAATAACACCGTAGCGATTTGTCTATTGCGCCCGAAAGAGTATACGATTTTATTATAGACGACATTTCGATGGGTTTCATGAGAAATATATTTGAATCACAACAGATCATTGACCCGCAGCCAAAATCAATTTATATAAAATTAATGACATTGACACGTGGGGCGACGGACGCGTCCGAAAATTTTAGGTAAATCGTATACGGCAATATAGCGTCTACGTCCGATGACGTTATGGATACATTGCGCACAAAATCGACTGTTTAGGAGCCCCGAGGTAATAATAGTGGTTACTCGGCACTGTGGTTTTGTTTGGTTACTTATTGTTATCAATAAGTATTTATGATAATATCACGGGGTATGATATGTTATCCAGGACAAAATTGATTTTTTTTTTTAACATAATAATATTGTTAAATGTTAGGATTGCTTAATGTTTTTTTTACTTTATAGGTATATAATATAAAGGGTCTTTAGACTTCGAGCATATTAAACTGTTTATCCAGACCACTCATATAACCAAATTTAAACACTGAATTCAAAGCGTCTTAAATATCTTTTTTTTATTTTACCTTTCAAAGCATGGATGTATGTTAAGAAATCCAGACATATTAATGAATTAAATACAATTTAATTTAATTAAAATTACACTGTAACAGCAATACTACGCATTGTTGAATCATTTTGTATTCCGGTATAATTAACATTTAATATAATCAATAATTTGGTATATAATCATATCACATATATTAATGGACATTTTGTTATACACAAACAGTATTACTAAAGTTTGGCTAGCAATATGCAGATAAAAATAAATTAATTAAAATGGTCTACACCTTTCCATTAATATTATTATTATTTTTTTATTAATTATTTTACGATCTTCCTAAAGACAGTATAGTCAACACTATATAAGTGACAAATTAACAGTATTATCAGTGTATAATGTTTGTTATTTATTTGTAAAAGTTTAACTATTTGTGTTAAGTCCATCAACTATAGCAATATAATATAGTAAACAATAATGGATAAAATATATATAATATATTTTATTCAAAGTTGTTTAATATTATAGTTGATGGACATCACACAAATTGTTAAAACATCTACAAATAAACAACAAAAATTTACACTGAAGATTCTGTTAACTTGTGACTCATATAGTGTTGACTATACTGTCATTAGGAAGAACATAAAAAATCTCAATGATAATGTTTTAAAACTATTTTTTTCTTTTTTATTAAATTTTTATTGTTAAAAAGTGTATTATATCGAATAAATTTTAATTCTTATTGTAGAGTTCAATATAATGTGGAAAAAATAGGTATTGGTTTTACAATGATCTGGTTTTAATTAATTATTAAAAATACTTTTCTTTAGGTAGAATTGTTCAAATTATTTCTCACATTAGATGAAACTGTAGAAAGTAAAATAAGACTCAGATTTTATTTCATTATGGAGTAATTACACGATAATAAATAATTAAACGAAATAAAATTTATTGAATATTATGTATTCATCATATATTCATAGTAGAATAAATACAATTTCTAAAGTTTAGCTAGCAAATTTCAGATGAAAATAAATTAATCAAAATGGTCTACACATTTGCAATAAACTTATTATTTTTTTTATTATTATTTTAAAAATCAAATTGAAAATTTTAATTAATTAATTTACGATCTTACTAAAGACAATATAGTCAACACTATATAAGTCACAAATTAACAGTATTATCAGTGTATAATGTTTGTTATTTATTTGTAAAAGTTTAACTATTTGTGTTAAGTCCATCAACTATAGCAATTTAATATAGTAAACAATAATGGATAAAATATATATAATATATTTTATTCAAAGTTGTTTAATATTATAGTTGATGGACATCACACAAATTGTTAAAACATCTACAAATAAACAACAAAAATTTACACTGAAGATTCTGTTAACTTGTGACTCATATAGTGTTGACTATACTGTCATTAGGAAGAACATAAAAAATCTCAATGATAATGTTTTAAAACAATTTTTTTCTTTTTTATTAAATTTTTATTGTTAAAAAGTGTATTATATCGAATAAATTTTAATTCTTATTGTAGAGTTCAATATAATGTGGAAAAAATAGGTATTGGTTTTACAATGATCTGGTTTTAATTAATTATTAAAAATACTTTTCTTTAGGTAGAATTGTTCAAATTATTTCTCACATTAGATGAAACTGTAGAAAGTAAAATAAGGCTCAGATTTTATTTCATTATGGAGTAATTACACGATAATAAATAATTAAACGAAATAAAATTTATTGAATATTATGTATTCATCATATATTCATAGTAGAATAAATACAATTTCTAAAGTTTGGCTAGCAAATTGCAGAAGAAAATAAATTAATCAAAATGGTCTACAACTTTGCAATAAACTTATTATTTTTTTTTTTATTATTTTAAAAATCAAATTGAAAATTTTAATTAATTAATTTACGATCTTACTAAAGACAATATAGTCAACACTATATAAGTGACAAATTAACAGTATTATCAGTGTATAATGTTTGTTATTTATTTGTAAAAGTTTAACTATTTGTGTTACGTCCATCAACTATAGCAATATAATATAGTAAACAATAATGGATAAAATATATATAATATATTTTATTCAAAGTTGTTTAATATTATAGTTGATGGACATCACACAAATTGTTAAAACATCTACAAATAAACAACAAAAATTTACACTGAAGATTCTGTTAACTTGTGACTCATATAGTGTTGACTATACTGTCATTAGGAAGAACATAAAAAATCTCAATGATAATGTTTTAAAACTATTTTTTTCTTTTTTATTAAATTTTTATTGTTAAAAAGTGTATTATATCGAATAAATTTTAATTCTTATTGTAGAGTTCAATATAATGTGGAAAAAATAGGTATTGGTTTTACAATGATCTGGTTTTAATTAATTATTAAAAATACTTTTCTTTAGGTAGAATTGTTCAAATTATTTCTCACATTAGATGAAACTGTAGAAAGTAAAATAAGGCTCAGATTTTATTTCATTATGGAGTAATTACACGATAATAAATAATTAAACGAAATAAAATTTATTGAATATTATGTATTCATCATATATTCATAGTAGAATAAATACAATTTCTAAAGTTTGGCTAGCAAATTTCAGATGAAAATAAATTAATCAAAATGGTCTACACCTTTGCAAAAATCCTATTATTTTTGTTTTAAATATTTCAAATTACATTTATTACTCTGGAATAGTTTATACAAAGAAATATCTAAGCAAATTATTTACCCAGCAATGGAGCAATGTTTTTAAGGCTGACAAATAATGTATGTATTTGAGAAATTCTTGATTGGAATCTTTCACGATTTCCTAAAATAATATATTTTTGGTATTAAAATGTCATATATCTCGAATATTTGGAAATATTATACATAAACTGTGGCACTGATTCGCACTTGATATCATTATAATTTAAATAGTGAAAACCAAGAATATTTTTTTTTGCAAATGCGACAATGTATGTTTTATTTGAAAGTCGAAACTTTGCAACCATTTGCAATATAACTTACTTAAGATTTAGGAACCTCTTTTAACTCATTCATGTTACGTCATCATTTCTGAAAGGAATTGATTGTTTCGGGCATCTTCAATGCTTCTCATCAACTTGTCACTCATCAATATTATCTACAAATTAAATTAATTAAAATTAAATGTAAATAAGTAAAACTAAGTAAAAACCAACTACTGCCATACATTGTTGTCATTTGTATTATAGCTGACATTTGTTGAAAATATAGAGAAAGTCCAGATTTAAGGTGGCGATTAATGATTTATGATTAACATTATAATTCTCACCGAATTTTAGATTAAAATTTAAAATTTAAAAGAAGAAAACAAAGCCTGGAACATTCTATGAATTGCATGTGTGATCGAACATTTTAGATTTAAGAAAAAAAAAATAAAAAATAAGATTTTTGCAAAAGTGTAGCCTATGTTAATTTATTGATTTTCATCTGCAAATTGCTAACCATTTAAATGACTTTGTTTTATAATTAATATCGACCGCATGCCCTATATTTACTTCTCGGACCTTAAATGTTTTTTATATTGTATCACCAGCCATACAATTTGCAGGCAATGGTCAAATTCATAAGCCAATCAATATACATGAATGGACAACGATTAAATACAAAAACATTTAAAATGATAATAATTATGTAGTGAACATAACGTTGTTAAAAATCGTATATATTTACCCATTTTATGATGAGGTTGGTAAAGCTCCGAGATGAATACTATCCGGATGCGAGGGTAAATCGTCGATTTGTAATAAATAACACCGTAGCGATTTGTCTATTGCGCCCGAAAGAGTATACGATTTTATTATAGACGACATTTCGATGGGTTTCATGAGAAATATATTTGAATCACAACAGATCATTGACCCGCAGCCAAAATCAATTTATATAAAATTAATGACGTTGACACGTGGGGCGACGGACGCGTCCGAAAATTTTAGGTAAATCGTATACGGCAATATAGCGTCTACGTCCGATGACGTTATGGATACATTGCGCACAAAATCGACTGTTTAGGAGCCCCGAGGTAATAATAGTGGTTACTCGGCACTGTGGTTTTGTTTGGTTACTTATTGTTATCAATAAGTATTTATGATAATATCACGGGGTATGATATGTTATCCAGGACAAAATTGATTTTTTTTTTTAACATAATAATATTGTTAAATGTTAGGATTGCTTAATGTTTTTTTTACTTTATAGGTATATAATATAAAGGGTCTTTAGACTTCGAGCATATTAAACTGTTTATCCAGACCACTCATATAACCAAATTTAAACACTGAATTCAAAGCGTCTTAAATATCTTTTTTTTATTTTACCTTTCAAAGCATGGATGTATGTTAAGAAATCCAGACATATTAATGAATTAAATACAATTTAATTTAATTAAAATTACACTGTAACAGCAATACTACGCATTGTTGAATCATTTTGTATTCCGGTATAATTAACATTTAATATAATCAATAATTTGGTATATAATCATATCACATATATTAATGGACATTTTGTTATACACAAACAGTATTACTAAAGTTTGGCTAGCAATATGCAGATAAAAATAAATTAATTAAAATGGTCTACACCTTTCCATTAATATTATTATTATTTTTTTATTAATTATTTTACGATCTTCCTAAAGACAGTATAGTCAACACTATATAAGTGACAAATTAACAGTATTATCAGTGTATAATGTTTGTTATTTATTTGTAAAAGTTTAACTATTTGTGTTAAGTCCATCAACTATAGCAATATAATATAGTAAACAATAATGGATAAAATATATATAATATATTTTATTCAAAGTTGTTTAATATTATAGTTGATGGACATCACACAAATTGTTAAAACATCTACAAATAAACAACAAAAATTTACACTGAAGATTCTGTTAACTTGTGACTCATATAGTGTTGACTATACTGTCATTAGGAAGAACATAAAAAATCTCAATGATAATGTTTTAAAACTATTTTTTTCTTTTTTATTAAATTTTTATTGTTAAAAAGTGTATTATATCGAATAAATTTTAATTCTTATTGTAGAGTTCAATATAATGTGGAAAAAATAGGTATTGGTTTTACAATGATCTGGTTTTAATTAATTATTAAAAATACTTTTCTTTAGGTAGAATTGTTCAAATTATTTCTCACATTAGATGAAACTGTAGAAAGTAAAATAAGACTCAGATTTTATTTCATTATGGAGTAATTACACGATAATAAATAATTAAACGAAATAAAATTTATTGAATATTATGTATTCATCATATATTCATAGTAGAATAAATACAATTTCTAAAGTTTGGCTAGCAAATTTCAGATGAAAATAAATTAATCAAAATGGTCTACACCTTTGCAAAAATCCTATTATTTTTGTTTTAAATATTTCAAATTACATTTATTACTCTGGAATAGTTTATACAAAGAAATATCTAAGCAAATTATTTACCCAGCAATGGAGCAATGTTTTTAAGGCTGACAAATAATGTATGTATTTGAGAAATTCTTGATTGGAATCTTTCACGATTTCCTAAAATAATATATTTTTGGTATTAAAATGTCATATATCTCGAATATTTGGAAATATTATACATAAACTGTGGCACTGATTCGCACTTGATATCATTATAATTTAAATAGTGAAAACCAAGAATATTTTTTTTTGCAAATGCGACAATGTATGTTTTATTTGAAAGTCGAAACTTTGCAACCATTTGCAATATAACTTACTTAAGATTTAGGAACCTCTTTTAACTCATTCATGTTACGTCATCATTTCTGAAAGGAATTGATTGTTTCGGGCATCTTCAATGCTTCTCATCAACTTGTCACTCATCAATATTATCTACAAATTAAATTAATTAAAATTAAATGTAAATAAGTAAAACTAAGTAAAAACCAACTACTGCCATACATTGTTGTCATTTGTATTATAGCTGACATTTGTTGAAAATATAGAGAAAGTCCAGATTTAAGGTGGCGATTAATGATTTATTTTTAACATTATAATTCTCACCGAATTTTAGATTAAAATTTAAAATTTAAAAGAAGAAAACAAAGCCTGGAACATTCTATGAATTGCATGTGTGATCGAACATTTTAGATTTAAGAAAAAAAAAATAAAAAATAAGATTTTTGCAAAAGTGTAGCCTATGTTAATTTATTGATTTTCATCTGCAAATTGCTAACCATTTAAATGACTTTCTGTTTTATAATTAATATCGACCGCATGCCCTATATTTACTTCTCGGACCTTAAATGTTTTTTATATTGTATCACCAGCCATACAATTTGCAGGCAATGGTCAAATTCATAAGCCAATCAATATACATGAATGGACAACGATTAAATACAAAAACATTTAAAATGATAATAATTATGTAGTGAACATAACGTTGTTAAAAATCGTATATATTTACCCATTTTATGATGAGGTTGGTAATTTCTAAAGTTTGGCTAGCAAATTGCAGAAGAAAATAAATTAATCAAAATGGTCTACAACTTTGCAATAAACTTATTATTTTTTTTTTTATTTTTTTAAAAATCAAATTGAAAATTTTAATTAATTAATTTACGATCTTACTAAAGACAATATAGTCAACACTATATAAGTCACAAATTAACAGTATTATCAGTGTATAATGTTTGTTATTTATTTGTAAAAGTTTAACTATTTGTGTTAGGTCCATCAACTATAGCAATATAATATAGTAAACAATAATGGATAAAATATATATAATATATTTTATTCAAAGTTGTTTAATATTAAAGTTGATGGACATCACACAAATTGTTAAAACATCTACAAATAAACAACAAAAATTTACACTGAAGATTCTGTTAACTTGTGACTCATATAGTGTTGACTATACTGTCATTAGGAAGAACATAAAAAATCTCAATGATAATGTTTTAAAACAATTTTTTTCTTTTTTATTAAATATTTATTGTTAAAAAGTGTATTATATCGAATAAATTTTAATTCTTATTGTAGAGTTCAATATAATGTGGAAAAAATAGGTATTGGTTTTACAATGATCTGGTTTTAATTAATTATTAAAAATACTTTTCTTTAGGTAGAATTGTTCAAATTATTTCTCACATTAGATGAAACTGTAGAAAGTAAAATAAGGCTCAGATTTTATTTCATTATGGAGTAATTACACGATAATAAATAATTAAACGAAATAAAATTTATTGAATATTATGTATTCATCATATATTCATAGTAGAATAAATACAATTTCTAAAGTTTGGCTAGCAAATTGCAGAAGAAAATAAATTAATCAAAATGGTCTACAACTTTGCAATAAACTTATTATTTTTTTTTTTATTATTTTAAAAATCAAATTGAAAATTTTAATTAATTAATTTACGATCTTACTAAAGACAATATAGTCAACACTATATAAGTGACAAATTAACAGTATTATCAGTGTATAATGTTTGTTATTTATTTGTAAAAGTTTAACTATTTGTGTTAAGTCCATCAACTATAGCAATATAATATAGTAAACAATAATGGATAAAATATATATAATATATTTTATTCAAAGTTGTTTAATATTATAGTTGATGGACATCACACAAATTGTTAAAACATCTACAAATAAACAACAAAAATTTACACTGAAGATTCTGTTAACTTGTGACTCATATAGTGTTGACTATACTGTCATTAGGAAGAACATAAAAAATCTCAATGATAATGTTTTAAAACAATTTTTTTCTTTTTTATTAAATTTTTATTGTTAAAAAGTGTATTATATCGAATAAATTTTAATTCTTATTGTAGAGTTCAATATAATGTGGAAAAAATAGGTATTGGTTTTACAATGATCTGGTTTTAATTAATTATTAAAAATACTTTTCTTTAGGTAGAATTGTTCAAATTATTTCTCACATTAGATGAAACTGTAGAAAGTAAAATAAGGCTCAGATTTTATTTCATTATGGAGTAATTACACGATAATAAATAATTAAACGAAATAAAATTTATTGAATATTATGTATTCATCATATATTCATAGTAGAATAAATACAATTTCTAAAGTTTGGCTAGCAAATTTCAGATGAAAATAAATTAATCAAAATGGTCTACACCTTTGCAAAAATCCTATTATTTTTGTTTTAAATATTTCAAATTACATTTATTACTCTGGAATAGTTTATACAAAGAAATATCTAAGCAAATTATTTACCCAGCAATGGAGCAATGTTTTTAAGGCTGACAAATAATGTATGTATTTGAGAAATTCTTGATTGGAATCTTTCACGATTTCCTAAAATAATATATTTTTGGTATTAAAATGTCATATATCTCGAATATTTGGAAATATTATACATAAACTGTGGCACTGATTCGCACTTGATATCATTATAATTTAAATAGTGAAAACCAAGAATATTTTTTTTTGCAAATGCGACAATGTATGTTTTATTTGAAAGTCGAAACTTTGCAACCATTTGCAATATAACTTACTTAAGATTTAGGAACCTCTTTTAACTCATTCATGTTACGTCATCATTTCTGAAAGGAATTGATTGTTTCGGGCATCTTCAATGCTTCTCATCAACTTGTCACTCATCAATATTATCTACAAATTAAATTAATTAAAATTAAATGTAAATAAGTAAAACTAAGTAAAAACCAACTACTGCCATACATTGTTGTCATTTGTATTATAGCTGACATTTGTTGAAAATATAGAGAAAGTCCAGATTTAAGGTGGCGATTAATGATTTATGATTAACATTATAATTCTCACCGAATTTTAGATTAAAATTTAAAATTTAAAAGAAGAAAACAAAGCCTGGAACATTCTATGAATTGCATGTGTGATCGAACATTTTAGATTTAAGAAAAAAAAAATAAAAAATAAGATTTTTGCAAAAGTGTAGCCTATGTTAATTTATTGATTTTCATCTGCAAATTGCTAACCATTTAAATGACTTTCTGTTTTATAATTAATATCGACCGCATGCCCTATATTTACTTCTCGGACCTTAAATGTTTTTTATATTGTATCACCAGCCATACAATTTGCAGGCAATGGTCAAATTCATAAGCCAATCAATATACATGAATGGACAACGATTAAATACAAAAACATTTAAAATGATAATAATTATGTAGTGAACATAACGTTGTTAAAAATCGTATATATTTACCCATTTTATGATGAGGTTGGTAAAGCTCCGAGATGAATACTATCCGGATGCGAGGGTAAATCGTCGATTTGTAATAAATAACACCGTAGCGATTTGTCTATTGCGCCCGAAAGAGTATACGATTTTATTATAGACGACATTTCGATGGGTTTCATGAGAAATATATTTGAATCACAACAGATCATTGACCCGCAGCCAAAATCAATTTATATAAAATTAATGACGTTGACACGTGGGGCGACGGACGCGTCCGAAAATTTTAGGTAAATCGTATACGGCAATATAGCGTCTACGTCCGATGACGTTATGGATACATTGCACACAAAATCGACTGTTTAGGAGCCCCGAGGTAATAATAGTGGTTACTCGGCACTGTGGTTTTGTTTGGTTACTTATTGTTATCAATAAGTATTTATGATAATATCACGGGGTATGATATGTTATCCAGGACAAAATTGATTTTTTTTTTTAACATAATAATATTGTTAAATGTTAGGATTGCTTAATGTTTTTTTTACTTTATAGGTATATAATATAAAGGGTCTTTAGACTTCGAGCATATTAAACTGTTTATCCAGACTACTCATATAACCAAATTTAAACACTGAATTCAAAGCGTCTTAAATATCTTTTTTTTATTTTACCTTTCAAAGCATAGATGTATGTAAAGAAATCCAGACATATTAATGAATTAAATACAATTTAATTTAATTAAAATTACACTGTAACAGCAATACTACGCATTGTTGAATCATTTTGTATTCCGGTATAATTAACATTTAATATAATCAATAATTTGGTATATAATCATATCACATATATTAATGGACATTTTGTTATACACAAACAGTATTACTAAAGTTTGGCTAGCAATATGCAGATAAAAATAAATTAATTAAAATGGTCTACACCTTTCCATTAATATTATTATTATTTTTTTATTAATTATTTTACGATCTTCCTAAAGACAGTATAGTCAACACTATATAAGTGACAAATTAACAGTATTATCAGTGTATAATGTTTGTTATTTATTTGTAAAAGTTTAACTATTTGTGTTAAGTCCATCAACTATAGCAATATAATATAGTAAACAATAATGGATAAAATATATATAATATATTTTATTCAAAGTTGTTTAATATTATAGTTGATGGACATCACACAAATTGTTAAAACATCTACAAATAAACAACAAAAATTTACACTGAAGATTCTGTTAACTTGTGACTCATATAGTGTTGACTATACTGTCATTAGGAAGAACATAAAAAATCTCAATGATAATGTTTTAAAACAATTTTTTTCTTTTTTATTAAATTTTTATTGTTAAAAAGTGTATTATATCGAATAAATTTTAATTCTTATTGTAGAGTTCAATATAATGTGGAAAAAATAGGTATTGGTTTTACAATGATCTGGTTTTAATTAATTATTAAAAATACTTTTCTTTAGGTAGAATTGTTCAAATTATTTCTCACATTAGATGAAACTGTAGAAAGTAAAATAAGGCTCAGATTTTATTTCATTATGGAGTAATTACACGATAATAAATAATTAAACGAAATAAAATTTATTGAATATTATGTATTCATCATATATTCATAGTAGAATAAATACAATTTCTAAAGTTTGGCTAGCAAATTGCAGAAGAAAATAAATTAATCAAAATGGTCTACAACTTTGCAATAAACTTATTATTTTTTTTTTTATTATTTTAAAAATCAAATTGAAAATTTTAATTAATTAATTTACGATCTTACTAAAGACAGTATAGTCAACACTATATAAGTGACAAATTAACAGTATTATCAGTGTATAATGTTTGTTATTTATTTGTAAAAGTTTAACTATTTGTGTTAAGTCCATCAACTATAGCAATATAATATAGTAAACAATAATGGATAAAATATATATAATATATTTTATTCAAAGTTGTTTAATATTATAGTTGATGGACATCACACAAATTGTTAAAACATCTACAAATAAACAACAAAAATTTACACTGAAGATTCTGTTAACTTGTGACTCATATAGTGTTGACTATACTGTCATTAGGAAGAACATAAAAAATCTCAATGATAATGTTTTAAAACAATTTTTTTCTTTTTTATTAAATTTTTATTGTTAAAAAGTGTATTATATCGAATAAATTTTAATTCTTATTGTAGAGTTCAATATAATGTGGAAAAAATAGGTATTGGTTTTACAATGATCTGGTTTTAATTAATTATTAAAAATACTTTTCTTTAGGTAGAATTGTTCAAATTATTTCTCACATTAGATGAAACTGTAGAAAGTAAAATAAGGCTCAGATTTTATTTCATTATGGAGTAATTACACGATAATAAATAATTAAACGAAATAAAATTTATTGAATATTATGTATTCATCATATATTCATAGTAGAATAAATACAATTTCTAAAGTTTGGCTAGCAAATTTCAGATGAAAATAAATTAATCAAAATGGTCTACACCTTTGCAAAAATCCTATTATTTTTGTTTTAAATATTTCAAATTACATTTATTACTCTGGAATAGTTTATACAAAGAAATATCTAAGCAAATTATTTACCCAGCAATGGAGCAATGTTTTTAAGGCTGACAAATAATGTATGTATTTGAGAAATTCTTGATTGGAATCTTTCACGATTTCCTAAAATAATATATTTTTGGTATTAAAATGTCATATATCTCGAATATTTGGAAATATTATACATAAACTGTGGCACTGATTCGCACTTGATATCATTATAATTTAAATAGTGAAAACCAAGAATATTTTTTTTTGCAAATGCGACAATGTATGTTTTATTTGAAAGTCGAAACTTTGCAACCATTTGCAATATAACTTACTTAAGATTTAGGAACCTCTTTTAACTCATTCATGTTACGTCATCATTTCTGAAAGGAATTGATTGTTTCGGGCATCTTCAATGCTTCTCATCAACTTGTCACTCATCAATATTATCTACAAATTAAATTAATTAAAATTAAATGTAAATAAGTAAAACTAAGTAAAAACCAACTACTGCCATACATTGTTGTCATTTGTATTATAGCTGACATTTGTTGAAAATATAGAGAAAGTCCAGATTTAAGGTGGCGATTAATGATTTATGATTAACATTATAATTCTCACCGAATTTTAGATTAAAATTTAAAATTTAAAAGAAGAAAACAAAGCCTGGAACATTCTATGAATTGCATGTGTGATCGAACATTTTAGATTTAAGAAAAAAAAAATAAAAAATAAGATTTTTGCAAAAGTGTAGCCTATGTTAATTTATTGATTTTCATCTGCAAATTGCTAACCATTTAAATGACTTTCTGTTTTATAATTAATATCGACCGCATGCCCTATATTTACTTCTCGGACCTTAAATGTTTTTTATATTGTATCACCAGCCATACAATTTGCAGGCAATGGTCAAATTCATAAGCCAATCAATATACATGAATGGACAACGATTAAATACAAAAACATTTAAAATGATAATAATTATGTAGTGAACATAACGTTGTTAAAAATCGTATATATTTACCCATTTTATGATGAGGTTGGTAATTTCTAAAGTTTGGCTAGCAAATTGCAGAAGAAAATAAATTAATCAAAATGGTCTACAACTTTGCAATAAACTTATTATTTTTTTTTTTATTTTTTTAAAAATCAAATTGAAAATTTTAATTAATTAATTTACGATCTTACTAAAGACAATATAGTCAACACTATATAAGTCACAAATTAACAGTATTATCAGTGTATAATGTTTGTTATTTATTTGTAAAAGTTTAACTATTTGTGTTAGGTCCATCAACTATAGCAATATAATATAGTAAACAATAATGGATAAAATATATATAATATATTTTATTCAAAGTTGTTTAATATTAAAGTTGATGGACATCACACAAATTGTTAAAACATCTACAAATAAACAACAAAAATTTACACTGAAGATTCTGTTAACTTGTGACTCATATAGTGTTGACTATACTGTCATTAGGAAGAACATAAAAAATCTCAATGATAATGTTTTAAAACAATTTTTTTCTTTTTTATTAAATTTTTATTGTTAAAAAGTGTATTATATCGAATAAATTTTAATTCTTATTGTAGAGTTCAATATAATGTGGAAAAAATAGGTATTGGTTTTACAATGATCTGGTTTTAATTAATTATTAAAAATACTTTTCTTTAGGTAGAATTGTTCAAATTATTTCTCACATTAGATGAAACTGTAGAAAGTAAAATAAGGCTCAGATTTTATTTCATTATGGAGTAATTACACGATAATAAATAATTAAACGAAATAAAATTTATTGAATATTATGTATTCATCATATATTCATAGTAGAATAAATACAATTTCTAAAGTTTGGCTAGCAAATTGCAGAAGAAAATAAATTAATCAAAATGGTCTACAACTTTGCAATAAACTTATTATTTTTTTTTTTATTATTTTAAAAATCAAATTGAAAATTTTAATTAATTAATTTACGATCTTACTAAAGACAATATAGTCAACACTATATAAGTGACAAATTAACAGTATTATCAGTGTATAATGTTTGTTATTTATTTGTAAAAGTTTAACTATTTGTGTTAAGTCCATCAACTATAGCAATATAATATAGTAAACAATAATGGATAAAATATATATAATATATTTTATTCAAAGTTGTTTAATATTATAGTTGATGGACATCACACAAATTGTTAAAACATCTACAAATAAACAACAAAAATTTACACTGAAGATTCTGTTAACTTGTGACTCATATAGTGTTGACTATACTGTCATTAGGAAGAACATAAAAAATCTCAATGATAATGTTTTAAAACTATTTTTTTCTTTTTTATTAAATTTTTATTGTTAAAAAGTGTATTATATCGAATAAATTTTAATTCTTATTGTAGAGTTCAATATAATGTGGAAAAAATAGGTATTGGTTTTACAATGATCTGGTTTTAATTAATTATTAAAAATACTTTTCTTTAGGTAGAATTGTTCAAATTATTTCTCACATTAGATGAAACTGTAGAAAGTAAAATAAGACTCAGATTTTATTTCATTATGGAGTAATTACACGATAATAAATAATTAAACGAAATAAAATTTATTGAATATTATGTATTCATCATATATTCATAGTAGAATAAATACAATTTCTAAAGTTTGGCTAGCAAATTTCAGATGAAAATAAATTAATCAAAATGGTCTACACCTTTGCAAAAATCCTATTATTTTTGTTTTAAATATTTCAAATTACATTTATTACTCTGGAATAGTTTATACAAAGAAATATCTAAGCAAATTATTTACCCAGCAATGGAGCAATGTTTTTAAGGCTTACAAATAATGTATGTATTTGAGAAATTCTTGATTGGAATCTTTCACGATTTCCTAAAATAATATATTTTTGGTATTAAAATGTCATATATCTCGAATATTTGGAAATATTATACATAAACTGTGGCACTGATTCGCACTTGATATCATTATAATTTAAATAGTGAAAACCAAGAATATTTTTTTTTGCAAATGCGACAATGTATGTTTTATTTGAAAGTCGAAACTTTGCAACCATTTGCAATATAACTTACTTAAGATTTAGGAACCTCTTTTAACTCATTCATGTTACGTCATCATTTCTGAAAGGAATTGATTGTTTCGGGCATCTTCAATGCTTCTCATCAACTTGTCACTCATCAATATTATCTACAAATTAAATTAATTAAAATTAAATGTAAATAAGTAAAACTAAGTAAAAACCAACTACTGCCATACATTGTTGTCATTTGTATTATAGCTGACATTTGTTGAAAATATAGAGAAAGTCCAGATTTAAGGTGGCGATTAATGATTTATTTTTAACATTATAATTCTCACCGAATTTTAGATTAAAATTTAAAATTTAAAAGAAGAAAACAAAGCCTGGAACATTCTATGAATTGCATGTGTGATCGAACATTTTAGATTTAAGAAAAAAAAAATAAAAAATAAGATTTTTGCAAAAGTGTAGCCTATGTTAATTTATTGATTTTCATCTGCAAATTGCTAACCATTTAAATGACTTTCTGTTTTATAATTAATATCGACCGCATGCCCTATATTTACTTCTCGGACCTTAAATGTTTTTTATATTGTATCACCAGCCATACAATTTGCAGGCAATGGTCAAATTCATAAGCCAATCAATATACATGAATGGACAACGATTAAATACAAAAACATTTAAAATGATAATAATTATGTAGTGAACATAACGTTGTTAAAAATCGTATATATTTACCCATTTTATGATGAGGTTGGTAAAGCTCCGAGATGAATACTATCCGGATGCGAGGGTAAATCGTCGATTTGTAATAAATAACACCGTAGCGATTTGTCTATTGCGCCCGAAAGAGTATACGATTTTATTATAGACGACATTTCGATGGGTTTCATGAGAAATATATTTGAATCACAACAGATCATTGACCCGCAGCCAAAATCAATTTATATAAAATTAATGACGTTGACACGTGGGGCGACGGACGCGTCCGAAAATTTTAGGTAAATCGTATACGGCAATATAGCGTCTACGTCCGATGACGTTATGGATACATTGCACACAAAATCGACTGTTTAGGAGCCCCGAGGTAATAATAGTGGTTACTCGGCACTGTGGTTTTGTTTGGTTACTTATTGTTATCAATAAGTATTTATGATAATATCACGGGGTATGATATGTTATCCAGGACAAAATTGATTTTTTTTTTTAACATAATAATATTGTTAAATGTTAGGATTGCTTAATGTTTTTTTTACTTTATAGGTATATAATATAAAGGGTCTTTAGACTTCGAGCATATTAAACTGTTTATCCAGACCACTCATATAACCAAATTTAAACACTGAATTCAAAGCGTCTTAAATATCTTTTTTTTATTTTACCTTTCAAAGCATGGATGTATGTTAAGAAATCCAGACATATTAATGAATTAAATACAATTTAATTTAATTAAAATTACACTGTAACAGCAATACTACGCATTGTTGAATCATTTTGTATTCCGGTATAATTAACATTTAATATAATCAATAATTTGGTATATAATCATATCACATATATTAATGGACATTTTGTTATACACAAACAGTATTACTAAAGTTTGGCTAGCAATATGCAGATAAAAATAAATTAATTAAAATGGTCTACACCTTTCCATTAATATTATTATTATTTTTTTATTAATTATTTTACGATCTTCCTAAAGACAGTATAGTCAACACTATATAAGTGACAAATTAACAGTATTATCAGTGTATAATGTTTGTTATTTATTTGTAAAAGTTTAACTATTTGTGTTAAGTCCATCAACTATAGCAATATAATATAGTAAACAATAATGGATAAAATATATATAATATATTTTATTCAAAGTTGTTTAATATTATAGTTGATGGACATCACACAAATTGTTAAAACATCTACAAATAAACAACAAAAATTTACACTGAAGATTCTGTTAACTTGTGACTCATATAGTGTTGACTATACTGTCATTAGGAAGAACATAAAAAATCTCAATGATAATGTTTTAAAACTATTTTTTTCTTTTTTATTAAATTTTTATTGTTAAAAAGTGTATTATATCGAATAAATTTTAATTCTTATTGTAGAGTTCAATATAATGTGGAAAAAATAGGTATTGGTTTTACAATGATCTGGTTTTAATTAATTATTAAAAATACTTTTCTTTAGGTAGAATTGTTCAAATTATTTCTCACATTAGATGAAACTGTAGAAAGTAAAATAAGACTCAGATTTTATTTCATTATGGAGTAATTACACGATAATAAATAATTAAACGAAATAAAATTTATTGAATATTATGTATTCATCATATATTCATAGTAGAATAAATACAATTTCTAAAGTTTAGCTAGCAAATTTCAGATGAAAATAAATTAATCAAAATGGTCTACACATTTGCAATAAACTTATTATTTTTTTTTTTATTATTTTAAAAATCAAATTGAAAATTTTAATTAATTAATTTACGATCTTACTAAAGACAATATAGTCAACACTATATAAGTCACAAATTAACAGTATTATCAGTGTATAATGTTTGTTATTTATTTGTAAAAGTTTAACTATTTGTGTTAAGTCCATCAACTATAGCAATTTAATATAGTAAACAATAATGGATAAAATATATATAATATATTTTATTCAAAGTTGTTTAATATTATAGTTGATGGACATCACACAAATTGTTAAAACATCTACAAATAAACAACAAAAATTTACACTGAAGATTCTGTTAACTTGTGACTCATATAGTGTTGACTATACTGTCATTAGGAAGAACATAAAAAATCTCAATGATAATGTTTTAAAACAATTTTTTTCTTTTTTATTAAATTTTTATTGTTAAAAAGTGTATTATATCGAATAAATTTTAATTCTTATTGTAGAGTTCAATATAATGTGGAAAAAATAGGTATTGGTTTTACAATGATCTGGTTTTAATTAATTATTAAAAATACTTTTCTTTAGGTAGAATTGTTCAAATTATTTCTCACATTAGATGAAACTGTAGAAAGTAAAATAAGGCTCAGATTTTATTTCATTATGGAGTAATTACACGATAATAAATAATTAAACGAAATAAAATTTATTGAATATTATGTATTCATCATATATTCATAGTAGAATAAATACAATTTCTAAAGTTTGGCTAGCAAATTGCAGAAGAAAATAAATTAATCAAAATGGTCTACAACTTTGCAATAAACTTATTATTTTTTTTTTTATTATTTTAAAAATCAAATTGAAAATTTTAATTAATTAATTTACGATCTTACTAAAGACAATATAGTCAACACTATATAAGTGACAAATTAACAGTATTATCAGTGTATAATGTTTGTTATTTATTTGTAAAAGTTTAACTATTTGTGTTAAGTCCATCAACTATAGCAATATAATATAGTAAACAATAATGGATAAAATATATATAATATATTTTATTCAAAGTTGTTTAATATTATAGTTGATGGACATCACACAAATTGTTAAAACATCTACAAATAAACAACAAAAATTTACACTGAAGATTCTGTTAACTTGTGACTCATATAGTGTTGACTATACTGTCATTAGGAAGAACATAAAAAATCTCAATGATAATGTTTTAAAACTATTTTTTTCTTTTTTATTAAATTTTTATTGTTAAAAAGTGTATTATATCGAATAAATTTTAATTCTTATTGTAGAGTTCAATATAATGTGGAAAAAATAGGTATTGGTTTTACAATGATCTGGTTTTAATTAATTATTAAAAATACTTTTCTTTAGGTAGAATTGTTCAAATTATTTCTCACATTAGATGAAACTGTAGAAAGTAAAATAAGGCTCAGATTTTATTTCATTATGGAGTAATTACACGATAATAAATAATTAAACGAAATAAAATTTATTGAATATTATGTATTCATCATATATTCATAGTAGAATAAATACAATTTCTAAAGTTTGGCTAGCAAATTGCAGAAGAAAATAAATTAATCAAAATGGTCTACAACTTTGCAATAAACTTATTATTTTTTTTTTTATTATTTTAAAAATCAAATTGAAAATTTTAATTAATTAATTTACGATCTTACTAAAGACAATATAGTCAACACTATATAAGTGACAAATTAACAGTATTATCAGTGTATAATGTTTGTTATTTATTTGTAAAAGTTTAACTATTTGTGTTAAGTCCATCAACTATAGCAATATAATATAGTAAACAATAATGGATAAAATATATATAATATATTTTATTCAAAGTTGTTTAATATTATAGTTGATGGACATCACACAAATTGTTAAAACATCTACAAATAAACAACAAAAATTTACACTGAAGATTCTGTTAACTTGTGACTCATATAGTGTTGACTATACTGTCATTAGGAAGAACATAAAAAATCTCAATGATAATGTTTTAAAACTATTTTTTTCTTTTTTATTAAATTTTTATTGTTAAAAAGTGTATTATATCGAATAAATTTTAATTCTTATTGTAGAGTTCAATATAATGTGGAAAAAATAGGTATTGGTTTTACAATGATCTGGTTTTAATTAATTATTAAAAATACTTTTCTTTAGGTAGAATTGTTCAAATTATTTCTCACATTAGATGAAACTGTAGAAAGTAAAATAAGGCTCAGATTTTATTTCATTATGGAGTAATTACACGATAATAAATAATTAAACGAAATAAAATTTATTGAATATTATGTATTCATCATATATTCATAGTAGAATAAATACAATTTCTAAAGTTTGGCTAGCAAATTTCAGATGAAAATAAATTAATCAAAATGGTCTACACCTTTGCAAAAATCCTATTATTTTTGTTTTAAATATTTCAAATTACATTTATTACTCTGGAATAGTTTATACAAAGAAATATCTAAGCAAATTATTTACCCAGCAATGGAGCAATGTTTTTAAGGCTGACAAATAATGTATGTATTTGAGAAATTCTTGATTGGAATCTTTCACGATTTCCTAAAATAATATATTTTTGGTATTAAAATGTCATATATCTCGAATATTTGGAAATATTATACATAAACTGTGGCACTGATTCGCACTTGATATCATTATAATTTAAATAGTGAAAACCAAGAATATTTTTTTTTGCAAATGCGACAATGTATGTTTTATTTGAAAGTCGAAACTTTGCAACCATTTGCAATATAACTTACTTAAGATTTAGGAACCTCTTTTAACTCATTCATGTTACGTCATCATTTCTGAAAGGAATTGATTGTTTCGGGCATCTTCAATGCTTCTCATCAACTTGTCACTCATCAATATTATCTACAAATTAAATTAATTAAAATTAAATGTAAATAAGTAAAACTAAGTAAAAACCAACTACTGCCATACATTGTTGTCATTTGTATTATAGCTGACATTTGTTGAAAATATAGAGAAAGTCCAGATTTAAGGTGGCGATTAATGATTTATGATTAACATTATAATTCTCACCGAATTTTAGATTAAAATTTAAAATTTAAAAGAAGAAAACAAAGCCTGGAACATTCTATGAATTGCATGTGTGATCGAACATTTTAGATTTAAGAAAAAAAAAATAAAAAATAAGATTTTTGCAAAAGTGTAGCCTATGTTAATTTATTGATTTTCATCTGCAAATTGCTAACCATTTAAATGACTTTCTGTTTTATAATTAATATCGACCGCATGCCCTATATTTACTTCTCGGACCTTAAATGTTTTTTATATTGTATCACCAGCCATACAATTTGCAGGCAATGGTCAAATTCATAAGCCAATCAATATACATGAATGGACAACGATTAAATACAAAAACATTTAAAATGATAATAATTATGTAGTGAACATAACGTTGTTAAAAATCGTATATATTTACCCATTTCATGATGAGGTTGGTAATTTCTAAAGTTTGGCTAGCAAATTGCAGAAGAAAATAAATTAATCAAAATGGTCTACAACTTTGCAATAAACTTATTATTTTTTTTTTTATTTTTTTAAAAATCAAATTGAAAATTTTAATTAATTAATTTACGATCTTACTAAAGACAATATAGTCAACACTATATAAGTCACAAATTAACAGTATTATCAGTGTATAATGTTTGTTATTTATTTGTAAAAGTTTAACTATTTGTGTTAAGTCCATCAACTATAGCAATATAATATAGTAAACAATAATGGATAAAATATATATAATATATTTTATTCAAAGTTGTTTAATATTAAAGTTGATGGACATCACACAAATTGTTAAAACATCTACAAATAAACAACAAAAATTTACACTGAAGATTCTGTTAACTTGTGACTCATATAGTGTTGACTATACTGTCATTAGGAAGAACATAAAAAATCTCAATGATAATGTTTTAAAACTATTTTTTTCTTTTTTATTAAATTTTTATTGTTAAAAAGTGTATTATATCGAATAAATTTTAATTCTTATTGTAGAGTTCAATATAATGTGGAAAAAATAGGTATTGGTTTTACAATGATCTGGTTTTAATTAATTATTAAAAATACTTTTCTTTAGGTAGAATTGTTCAAATTATTTCTCACATTAGATGAAACTGTAGAAAGTAAAATAAGGCTCAGATTTTATTTCATTATGGAGTAATTACACGATAATAAATAATTAAACGAAATAAAATTTATTGAATATTATGTATTCATCATATATTCATAGTAGAATAAATACAATTTCTAAAGTTTGGCTAGCAAATTGCAGAAGAAAATAAATTAATCAAAATGGTCTACAACTTTGCAATAAACTTATTATTTTTTTTTTTATTATTTTAAAAATCAAATTGAAAATTTTAATTAATTAATTTACGATCTTACTAAAGACAATATAGTCAACACTATATAAGTGACAAATTAACAGTATTATCAGTGTATAATGTTTGTTATTTATTTGTAAAAGTTTAACTATTTGTGTTAAGTCCATCAACTATAGCAATATAATATAGTAAACAATAATGGATAAAATATATATAATATATTTTATTCAAAGTTGTTTAATATTATAGTTGATGGACATCACACAAATTGTTAAAACATCTACAAATAAACAACAAAAATTTACACTGAAGATTCTGTTAACTTGTGACTCATATAGTGTTGACTATACTGTCATTAGGAAGAACATAAAAAATCTCAATGATAATGTTTTAAAACTATTTTTTTCTTTTTTATTAAATTTTTATTGTTAAAAAGTGTATTATATCGAATAAATTTTAATTCTTATTGTAGAGTTCAATATAATGTGGAAAAAATAGGTATTGGTTTTACAATGATCTGGTTTTAATTAATTATTAAAAATACTTTTCTTTAGGTAGAATTGTTCAAATTATTTCTCACATTAGATGAAACTGTAGAAAGTAAAATAAGGCTCAGATTTTATTTCATTATGGAGTAATTACACGATAATAAATAATTAAACGAAATAAAATTTATTGAATATTATGTATTCATCATATATTCATAGTAGAATAAATACAATTTCTAAAGTTTGGCTAGCAAATTGCAGAAGAAAATAAATTAATCAAAATGGTCTACAACTTTGCAATAAACTTATTATTTTTTTTTTTATTATTTTAAAAATCAAATTGAAAATTTTAATTAATTAATTTACGATCTTACTAAAGACAATATAGTCAACACTATATAAGTGACAAATTAACAGTATTATCAGTGTATAATGTTTGTTATTTATTTGTAAAAGTTTAACTATTTGTGTTAAGTCCATCAACTATAGCAATATAATATAGTAAACAATAATGGATAAAATATATATAATATATTTTATTCAAAGTTGTTTAATATTATAGTTGATGGACATCACACAAATTGTTAAAACATCTACAAATAAACAACAAAAATTTACACTGAAGATTCTGTTAACTTGTGACTCATATAGTGTTGACTATACTGTCATTAGGAAGAACATAAAAAATCTCAATGATAATGTTTTAAAACTATTTTTTTCTTTTTTATTAAATTTTTATTGTTAAAAAGTGTATTATATCGAATAAATTTTAATTCTTATTGTAGAGTTCAATATAATGTGGAAAAAATAGGTATTGGTTTTACAATGATCTGGTTTTAATTAATTATTAAAAATACTTTTCTTTAGGTAGAATTGTTCAAATTATTTCTCACATTAGATGAAACTGTAGAAAGTAAAATAAGGCTCAGATTTTATTTCATTATGGAGTAATTACACGATAATAAATAATTAAACGAAATAAAATTTATTGAATATTATGTATTCATCATATATTCATAGTAGAATAAATACAATTTCTAAAGTTTGGCTAGCAAATTTCAGATGAAAATAAATTAATCAAAATGGTCTACACCTTTGCAAAAATCCTATTATTTTTGTTTTAAATATTTCAAATTACATTTATTACTCTGGAATAGTTTATACAAAGAAATATCTAAGCAAATTATTTACCCAGCAATGGAGCAATGTTTTTAAGGCTGACAAATAATGTATGTATTTGAGAAATTCTTGATTGGAATCTTTCACGATTTCCTAAAATAATATATTTTTGGTATTAAAATGTCATATATCTCGAATATTTGGAAATATTATACATAAACTGTGGCACTGATTCGCACTTGATATCATTATAATTTAAATAGTGAAAACCAAGAATATTTTTTTTTGCAAATGCGACAATGTATGTTTTATTTGAAAGTCGAAACTTTGCAACCATTTGCAATATAACTTACTTAAGATTTAGGAACCTCTTTTAACTCATTCATGTTACGTCATCATTTCTGAAAGGAATTGATTGTTTCGGGCATCTTCAATGCTTCTCATCAACTTGTCACTCATCAATATTATCTACAAATTAAATTAATTAAAATTAAATGTAAATAAGTAAAACTAAGTAAAAACCAACTACTGCCATACATTGTTGTCATTTGTATTATAGCTGACATTTGTTGAAAATATAGAGAAAGTCCAGATTTAAGGTGGCGATTAATGATTTATGATTAACATTATAATTCTCACCGAATTTTAGATTAAAATTTAAAATTTAAAAGAAGAAAACAAAGCCTGGAACATTCTATGAATTGCATGTGTGATCGAACATTTTAGATTTAAGAAAAAAAAAATAAAAAATAAGATTTTTGCAAAAGTGTAGCCTATGTTAATTTATTGATTTTCATCTGCAAATTGCTAACCATTTAAATGACTTTCTGTTTTATAATTAATATCGACCGCATGCCCTATATTTACTTCTCGGACCTTAAATGTTTTTTATATTGTATCACCAGCCATACAATTTGCAGGCAATGGTCAAATTCATAAGCCAATCAATATACATGAATGGACAACGATTAAATACAAAAACATTTAAAATGATAATAATTATGTAGTGAACATAACGTTGTTAAAAATCGTATATATTTACCCATTTTATGATGAGGTTGGTAAAGCTCCGAGATGAATACTATCCGGATGCGAGGGTAAATCGTCGATTTGTAATAAATAACACCGTAGCGATTTGTCTATTGCGCCCGAAAGAGTATACGATTTTATTATAGACGACATTTCGATGGGTTTCATGAGAAATATATTTGAATCACAACAGATCATTGACCCGCAGCCAAAATCAATTTATATAAAATTAATGACGTTGACACGTGGGGCGACGGACGCGTCCGAAAATTTTAGGTAAATCGAATACGGCAATATAGCGTCTACGTCCGATGACGTTATGGATACATTGCACACAAAATCGACTGTTTAGGAGCCCCGAGGTAATAATAGTGGTTACTCGGCACTGTGGTTTTGTTTGGTTACTTATTGTTATCAATAAGTATTTATGATAATATCACGGGGTATGATATGTTATCCAGGACAAAATTGATTTTTTTTTTTAACATAATAATATTGTTAAATGTTAGGATTGCTTAATGTTTTTTTTACTTTATAGGTATATAATATAAAGGGTCTTTAGACTTCGAGCATATTAAACTGTTTATCCAGACTACTCATATAACCAAATTTAAACACTGAATTCAAAGCGTCTTAAATATCTTTTTTTTATTTTACCTTTCAAAGCATAGATGTATGTTAAGAAATCCAGACATATTAATGAATTAAATACAATTTAATTTAATTAAAATTACACTGTAACAGCAATACTACGCATTGTTGAATCATTTTGTATTCCGGTATAATTAACATTTAATATAATCAATAATTTGGTATATAATCATATCACATATATTAATGGACATTTTGTTATACACAAACAGTATTACTAAAGTTTGGCTAGCAATATGCAGATAAAAATAAATTAATTAAAATGGTCTACACCTTTCCATTAATATTATTATTATTTTTTTATTAATTATTTTACGATCTTCCTAAAGACAGTATAGTCAACACTATATAAGTGACAAATTAACAGTATTATCAGTGTATAATGTTTGTTATTTATTTGTAAAAGTTTAACTATTTGTGTTAAGTCCATCAACTATAGCAATATAATATAGTAAACAATAATGGATAAAATATATATAATATATTTTATTCAAAGTTGTTTAATATTATAGTTGATGGACATCACACAAATTGTTAAAACATCTACAAATAAACAACAAAAATTTACACTGAAGATTCTGTTAACTTGTGACTCATATAGTGTTGACTATACTGTCATTAGGAAGAACATAAAAAATCTCAATGATAATGTTTTAAAACTATTTTTTTCTTTTTTATTAAATTTTTATTGTTAAAAAGTGTATTATATCGAATAAATTTTAATTCTTATTGTAGAGTTCAATATAATGTGGAAAAAATAGGTATTGGTTTTACAATGATCTGGTTTTAATTAATTATTAAAAATACTTTTCTTTAGGTAGAATTGTTCAAATTATTTCTCACATTAGATGAAACTGTAGAAAGTAAAATAAGGCTCAGATTTTATTTCATTATGGAGTAATTACACGATAATAAATAATTAAACGAAATAAAATTTATTGAATATTATGTATTCATCATATATTCATAGTAGAATAAATACAATTTCTAAAGTTTAGCTAGCAAATTGCAGAAGAAAATAAATTAATCAAAATGGTCTACAACTTTGCAATAAACTTATTATTTTTTTTTTTATTATTTTAAAAATCAAATTGAAAATTTTAATTAATTAATTTACGATCTTACTAAAGACAATATAGTCAACACTATATAAGTGACAAATTAACAGTATTATCAGTGTATAATGTTTGTTATTTATTTGTAAAAGTTTAACTATTTGTGTTAAGTCCATCAACTATAGCAATATAATATAGTAAACAATAATGGATAAAATATATATAATATATTTTATTCAAAGTTGTTTAATATTATAGTTGATGGACATCACACAAATTGTTAAAACATCTACAAATAAACAACAAAAATTTACACTGAAGATTCTGTTAACTTGTGACTCATATAGTGTTGACTATACTGTCATTAGGAAGAACATAAAAAATCTCAATGATAATGTTTTAAAACTATTTTTTTCTTTTTTATTAAATTTTTATTGTTAAAAAGTGTATTATATCGAATAAATTTTAATTCTTATTGTAGAGTTCAATATAATGTGGAAAAAATAGGTATTGGTTTTACAATGATCTGGTTTTAATTAATTATTAAAAATACTTTTCTTTAGGTAGAATTGTTCAAATTATTTCTCACATTAGATGAAACTGTAGAAAGTAAAATAAGGCTCAGATTTTATTTCATTATGGAGTAATTACACGATAATAAATAATTAAACGAAATAAAATTTATTGAATATTATGTATTCATCATATATTCATAGTAGAATAAATACAATTTCTAAAGTTTGGCTAGCAAATTTCAGATGAAAATAAATTAATCAAAATGGTCTACAACTTTGCAATAAACTTATTATTTTTTTTTTTATTATTTTAAAAATCAAATTGAAAATTTTAATTAATTAATTTACGATCTTCCTAAAGACAGTATAGTCAACACTATATAAGTGACAAATTAACAGTATTATCAGTGTATAATGTTTGTTATTTATTTGTAAAAGTTTAACTATTTGTGTTAAGTCCATCAACTATAGCAATATAATATAGTAAACAATAATGGATAAAATATATATAATATATTTTATTCAAAGTTGTTTAATATTATAGTTGATGGACATCACACAAATTGTTAAAACATCTACAAATAAACAACAAAAATTTACACTGAAGATTCTGTTAACTTGTGACTCATATAGTGTTGACTATACTGTCATTAGGAAGAACATAAAAAATCTCAATGATAATGTTTTAAAACTATTTTTTTCTTTTTTATTAAATTTTTATTGTTAAAAAGTGTATTATATCGAATAAATTTTAATTCTTATTGTAGAGTTCAATATAATGTGGAAAAAATAGGTATTGGTTTTACAATGATCTGGTTTTAATTAATTATTAAAAATACTTTTCTTTAGGTAGAATTGTTCAAATTATTTCTCACATTAGATGAAACTGTAGAAAGTAAAATAAGGCTCAGATTTTATTTCATTATGGAGTAATTACACGATAATAAATAATTAAACGAAATAAAATTTATTGAATATTATGTATTCATCATATATTCATAGTAGAATAAATACAATTTCTAAAGTTTGGCTAGCAAATTGCAGAAGAAAATAAATTAATCAAAATGGTCTACAACTTTGCAATAAACTTATTATTTTTTTTTTTATTATTTTCAAAATCAAATTGAAAATTTTAATTAATTAATTTACGATCTTACTAAAGCCAATATAGTCAACACTATATAAGTGACAAATTAACAGTATTATCAGTGTATAATGTTTGTTATTTATTTGTAAAAGTTTAACTATTTGTGTTAAGTCCATCAACTATAGCAATTTAATATAGTAAACAATAATGGATAAAATATATATAATATATTTTATTCAAAGTTGTTTAATATTATAGTTGATGGACATCACACAAATTGTTAAAACATCTACAAATAAACAACAAAAATTTACACTGAAGATTCTGTTAACTTGTGACTCATATAGTGTTGACTATACTGTCATTAGGAAGAACATAAAAAATCTCAATGATAATGTTTTAAAACTATTTTTTTCTTTTTTATTAAATTTTTATTGTTAAAAAGTGTATTATATCGAATAAATTTTAATTCTTATTGTAGAGTTCAATATAATGTGGAAAAAATAGGTATTGGTTTTACAATGATCTGGTTTTAATTAATTATTAAAAATACTTTTCTTTAGGTAGAATTGTTCAAATTATTTCTCACATTAGATGAAACTGTAGAAAGTAAAATAAGGCTCAGATTTTATTTCATTATGGAGTAATTACACGATAATAAATAATTAAACGAAATAAAATTTATTGAATATTATGTATTCATCATATATTCATAGTAGAATAAATACAATTTCTAAAGTTTGGCTAGCAAATTGCAGAAGAAAATAAATTAATCAAAATGGTCTACAACTTTGCAATAAACTTATTATTTTTTTTTTTATTATTTTAAAAATCAAATTGAAAATTTTAATTAATTAATTTACGATCTTACTAAAGACAATATAGTCAACACTATATAAGTGACAAATTAACAGTATTATCAGTGTATAATGTTTGTTATTTATTTGTAAAAGTTTAACTATTTGTGTTAAGTCCATCAACTATAGCAATATAATATAGTAAACAATAATGGATAAAATATATATAATATATTTTATTCAAAGTTGTTTAATATTATAGTTGATGGACATCACACAAATTGTTAAAACATCTACAAATAAACAACAAAAATTTACACTGAAGATTCTGTTAACTTGTGACTCATATAGTGTTGACTATACTGTCATTAGGAAGAACATAAAAAATCTCAATGATAATGTTTTAAAACTATTTTTTTCTTTTTTATTAAATTTTTATTGTTAAAAAGTGTATTATATCGAATAAATTTTAATTCTTATTGTAGAGTTCAATATAATGTGGAAAAAATAGGTATTGGTTTTACAATGATCTGGTTTTAATTAATTATTAAAAATACTTTTCTTTAGGTAGAATTGTTCAAATTATTTCTCACATTAGATGAAACTGTAGAAAGTAAAATAAGGCTCAGATTTTATTTCATTATGGAGTAATTACACGATAATAAATAATTAAACGAAATAAAATTTATTGAATATTATGTATTCATCATATATTCATAGTAGAATAAATACAATTTCTAAAGTTTGGCTAGCAAATTTCAGATGAAAATAAATTAATCAAAATGGTCTACACCTTTGCAAAAATCCTATTATTTTTGTTTTAAATATTTCAAATTACATTTATTACTCTGGAATAGTTTATACAAAGAAATATCTAAGCAAATTATTTACCCAGCAATGGAGCAATGTTTTTAAGGCTGACAAATAATGTATGTATTTGAGAAATTCTTGATTGGAATCTTTCACGATTTCCTAAAATAATATATTTTTGGTATTAAAATGTCATATATCTCGAATATTTGGAAATATTATACATAAACTGTGGCACTGATTCGCACTTGATATCATTATAATTTAAATAGTGAAAACCAAGAATATTTTTTTTTGCAAATGCGACAATGTATGTTTTATTTGAAAGTCGAAACTTTGCAACCATTTGCAATATAACTTACTTAAGATTTAGGAACCTCTTTTAACTCATTCATGTTACGTCATCATTTCTGAAAGGAATTGATTGTTTCGGGCATCTTCAATGCTTCTCATCAACTTGTCACTCATCAATATTATCTACAAATTAAATTAATTAAAATTAAATGTAAATAAGTAAAACTAAGTAAAAACCAACTACTGCCATACATTGTTGTCATTTGTATTATAGCTGACATTTGTTGAAAATATAGAGAAAGTCCAGATTTAAGGTGGCGATTAATGATTTATGATTAACATTATAATTCTCACCGAATTTTAGATTAAAATTTAAAATTTAAAAGAAGAAAACAAAGCCTGGAACATTCTATGAATTGCATGTGTGATCGAACATTTTAGATTTAAGAAAAAAAAAATAAAAAATAAGATTTTTGCAAAAGTGTAGCCTATGTTAATTTATTGATTTTCATCTGCAAATTGCTAACCATTTAAATGACTTTCTGTTTTATAATTAATATCGACCGCATGCCCTATATTTACTTCTCGGACCTTAAATGTTTTTTATATTGTATCACCAGCCATACAATTTGCAGGCAATGGTCAAATTCATAAGCCAATCAATATACATGAATGGACAACGATTAAATACAAAAACATTTAAAATGATAATAATTATGTAGTGAACATAACGTTGTTAAAAATCGTATATATTTACCCATTTTATGATGAGGTTGGTAAAGCTCCGAGATGAATACTATCCGGATGCGAGGGTAAATCGTCGATTTGTAATAAATAACACCGTAGCGATTTGTCTATTGCGCCCGAAAGAGTATACGATTTTATTATAGACGACATTTCGATGGGTTTCATGAGAAATATATTTGAATCACAACAGATCATTGACCCGCAGCCAAAATCAATTTATATAAAATTAATGACGTTGACACGTGGGGCGACGGACGCGTCCGAAAATTTTAGGTAAATCGAATACGGCAATATAGCGTCTACGTCCGATGACGTTATGGATACATTGCACACAAAATCGACTGTTTAGGAGCCCCGAGGTAATAATAGTGGTTACTCGGCACTGTGGTTTTGTTTGGTTACTTATTGTTATCAATAAGTATTTATGATAATATCACGGGGTATGATATGTTATCCAGGACAAAATTGATTTTTTTTTTTAACATAATAATATTGTTAAATGTTAGGATTGCTTAATGTTTTTTTTACTTTATAGGTATATAATATAAAGGGTCTTTAGACTTCGAGCATATTAAACTGTTTATCCAGACTACTCATATAACCAAATTTAAACACTGAATTCAAAGCGTCTTAAATATCTTTTTTTTATTTTACCTTTCAAAGCATAGATGTATGTTAAGAAATCCAGACATATTAATGAATTAAATACAATTTAATTTAATTAAAATTACACTGTAACAGCAATACTACGCATTGTTGAATCATTTTGTATTCCGGTATAATTAACATTTAATATAATCAATAATTTGGTATATAATCATATCACATATATTAATGGACATTTTGTTATACACAAACAGTATTACTAAAGTTTGGCTAGCAATATGCAGATAAAAATAAATTAATTAAAATGGTCTACACCTTTCCATTAATATTATTATTATTTTTTTATTAATTATTTTACGATCTTCCTAAAGACAGTATAGTCAACACTATATAAGTGACAAATTAACAGTATTATCAGTGTATAATGTTTGTTATTTATTTGTAAAAGTTTAACTATTTGTGTTAAGTCCATCAACTATAGCAATATAATATAGTAAACAATAATGGATAAAATATATATAATATATTTTATTCAAAGTTGTTTAATATTATAGTTGATGGACATCACACAAATTGTTAAAACATCTACAAATAAACAACAAAAATTTACACTGAAGATTCTGTTAACTTGTGACTCATATAGTGTTGACTATACTGTCATTAGGAAGAACATAAAAAATCTCAATGATAATGTTTTAAAACTATTTTTTTCTTTTTTATTAAATTTTTATTGTTAAAAAGTGTATTATATCGAATAAATTTTAATTCTTATTGTAGAGTTCAATATAATGTGGAAAAAATAGGTATTGGTTTTACAATGATCTGGTTTTAATTAATTATTAAAAATACTTTTCTTTAGGTAGAATTGTTCAAATTATTTCTCACATTAGATGAAACTGTAGAAAGTAAAATAAGGCTCAGATTTTATTTCATTATGGAGTAATTACACGATAATAAATAATTAAACGAAATAAAATTTATTGAATATTATGTATTCATCATATATTCATAGTAGAATAAATACAATTTCTAAAGTTTAGCTAGCAAATTGCAGAAGAAAATAAATTAATCAAAATGGTCTACAACTTTGCAATAAACTTATTATTTTTTTTTTTATTATTTTAAAAATCAAATTGAAAATTTTAATTAATTAATTTACGATCTTACTAAAGACAATATAGTCAACACTATATAAGTGACAAATTAACAGTATTATCAGTGTATAATGTTTGTTATTTATTTGTAAAAGTTTAACTATTTGTGTTAAGTCCATCAACTATAGCAATATAATATAGTAAACAATAATGGATAAAATATATATAATATATTTTATTCAAAGTTGTTTAATATTATAGTTGATGGACATCACACAAATTGTTAAAACATCTACAAATAAACAACAAAAATTTACACTGAAGATTCTGTTAACTTGTGACTCATATAGTGTTGACTATACTGTCATTAGGAAGAACATAAAAAATCTCAATGATAATGTTTTAAAACTATTTTTTTCTTTTTTATTAAATTTTTATTGTTAAAAAGTGTATTATATCGAATAAATTTTAATTCTTATTGTAGAGTTCAATATAATGTGGAAAAAATAGGTATTGGTTTTACAATGATCTGGTTTTAATTAATTATTAAAAATACTTTTCTTTAGGTAGAATTGTTCAAATTATTTCTCACATTAGATGAAACTGTAGAAAGTAAAATAAGGCTCAGATTTTATTTCATTATGGAGTAATTACACGATAATAAATAATTAAACGAAATAAAATTTATTGAATATTATGTATTCATCATATATTCATAGTAGAATAAATACAATTTCTAAAGTTTGGCTAGCAAATTGCAGAAGAAAATAAATTAATCAAAATGGTCTACAACTTTGCAATAAACTTATTATTTTTTTTTTTATTATTTTCAAAATCAAATTGAAAATTTTAATTAATTAATTTACGATCTTACTAAAGCCAATATAGTCAACACTATATAAGTGACAAATTAACAGTATTATCAGTGTATAATGTTTGTTATTTATTTGTAAAAGTTTAACTATTTGTGTTAAGTCCATCAACTATAGCAATTTAATATAGTAAACAATAATGGATAAAATATATATAATATATTTTATTCAAAGTTGTTTAATATTATAGTTGATGGACATCACACAAATTGTTAAAACATCTACAAATAAACAACAAAAATTTACACTGAAGATTCTGTTAACTTGTGACTCATATAGTGTTGACTATACTGTCATTAGGAAGAACATAAAAAATCTCAATGATAATGTTTTAAAACTATTTTTTTCTTTTTTATTAAATTTTTATTGTTAAAAAGTGTATTATATCGAATAAATTTTAATTCTTATTGTAGAGTTCAATATAATGTGGAAAAAATAGGTATTGGTTTTACAATGATCTGGTTTTAATTAATTATTAAAAATACTTTTCTTTAGGTAGAATTGTTCAAATTATTTCTCACATTAGATGAAACTGTAGAAAGTAAAATAAGGCTCAGATTTTATTTCATTATGGAGTAATTACACGATAATAAATAATTAAACGAAATAAAATTTATTGAATATTATGTATTCATCATATATTCATAGTAGAATAAATACAATTTCTAAAGTTTGGCTAGCAAATTGCAGAAGAAAATAAATTAATCAAAATGGTCTACAACTTTGCAATAAACTTATTATTTTTTTTTTTATTATTTTAAAAATCAAATTGAAAATTTTAATTAATTAATTTACGATCTTACTAAAGACAATATAGTCAACACTATATAAGTGACAAATTAACAGTATTATCAGTGTATAATGTTTGTTATTTATTTGTAAAAGTTTAACTATTTGTGTTAAGTCCATCAACTATAGCAATATAATATAGTAAACAATAATGGATAAAATATATATAATATATTTTATTCAAAGTTGTTTAATATTATAGTTGATGGACATCACACAAATTGTTAAAACATCTACAAATAAACAACAAAAATTTACACTGAAGATTCTGTTAACTTGTGACTCATATAGTGTTGACTATACTGTCATTAGGAAGAACATAAAAAATCTCAATGATAATGTTTTAAAACTATTTTTTTCTTTTTTATTAAATTTTTATTGTTAAAAAGTGTATTATATCGAATAAATTTTAATTCTTATTGTAGAGTTCAATATAATGTGGAAAAAATAGGTATTGGTTTTACAATGATCTGGTTTTAATTAATTATTAAAAATACTTTTCTTTAGGTAGAATTGTTCAAATTATTTCTCACATTAGATGAAACTGTAGAAAGTAAAATAAGGCTCAGATTTTATTTCATTATGGAGTAATTACACGATAATAAATAATTAAACGAAATAAAATTTATTGAATATTATGTATTCATCATATATTCATAGTAGAATAAATACAATTTCTAAAGTTTGGCTAGCAAATTTCAGATGAAAATAAATTAATCAAAATGGTCTACACCTTTGCAAAAATCCTATTATTTTTGTTTTAAATATTTCAAATTACATTTATTACTCTGGAATAGTTTATACAAAGAAATATCTAAGCAAATTATTTACCCAGCAATGGAGCAATGTTTTTAAGGCTGACAAATAATGTATGTATTTGAGAAATTCTTGATTGGAATCTTTCACGATTTCCTAAAATAATATATTTTTGGTATTAAAATGTCATATATCTCGAATATTTGGAAATATTATACATAAACTGTGGCACTGATTCGCACTTGATATCATTATAATTTAAATAGTGAAAACCAAGAATATTTTTTTTTGCAAATGCGACAATGTATGTTTTATTTGAAAGTCGAAACTTTGCAACCATTTGCAATATAACTTACTTAAGATTTAGGAACCTCTTTTAACTCATTCATGTTACGTCATCATTTCTGAAAGGAATTGATTGTTTCGGGCATCTTCAATGCTTCTCATCAACTTGTCACTCATCAATATTATCTACAAATTAAATTAATTAAAATTAAATGTAAATAAGTAAAACTAAGTAAAAACCAACTACTGCCATACATTGTTGTCATTTGTATTATAGCTGACATTTGTTGAAAATATAGAGAAAGTCCAGATTTAAGGTGGCGATTAATGATTTATGATTAACATTATAATTCTCATCGAATTTTAGATTAAAATTTAAAATTTAAAAGAAGAAACAAAGCCTGGAACATTCTATGAATTGCATGTGTGATCGAACATTTTAGATTTAAGAAAAAAAAAATAAAAAATAAGATTTTTGCAAAAGTGTAGCCTATGTTAATTTATTGATTTTCATCTGCAAATTGCTAACCATTTAAATGACTTTCTGTTTTATAATTAATATCGACCGCATGCCCTATATTTACTTCTCGGACCTTAAATGTTTTTTATATTGTATCACCAGCCATACAATTTGCAGGCAATGGTCAAATTCATAAGCCAATCAATATACATGAATGGACAACGATTAAATACAAAAACATTTAAAATGATAATAATTATGTAGTGAACATAACGTTGTTAAAAATCGTATATATTTACCCATTTTATGATGAGGTTGGTAAAGCTCCGAGATGAATACTATCCGGATGCGAGGGTAAATCGTCGATTTGTAATAAATAACACCGTAGCGATTTGTCTATTGCGCCCGAAAGAGTATACGATTTTATTATAGACGACATTTCGATGGGTTTCATGAGAAATATATTTGAATCACAACAGATCATTGAACCGCAGCCAAAATCAATTTATATAAAATTAATGACGTTGACACGTGGGGCGACGGACGCGTCCGAAAATTTTAGGTAAATCGTATACGGCAATATAGCGTCTACGTCCGATGACGTTATGGATACATTGCACACAAAATCGACTGTTTAGGAGCCCCGAGGTAATAATAGTGGTTACTCGGCACTGTGGTTTTGTTTGGTTACTTATTGTTATCAATAAGTATTTATGATAATATCACGGGGTATGATATGTTATCCAGGACAAAATTGATTTTTTTTTTTAACATAATAATATTGTTAAATGTTAGGATTGCTTAATGTTTTTTTTACTTTATAGGTATATAATATAAAGGGTCTTTAGACTTCGAGCATATTAAACTGTTTATCCAGACTACTCATATAACCAAATTTAAACACTGAATTCAAAGCGTCTTAAATATCTTTTTTTTATTTTACTTTTCAAAGCATGGATGTATGTTAAGAAATCCAGACATATTAATGAATTAAATACAATTTAATTTAATTAAAATTACACTGTAACAGCAATACTACGCATTGTTGAATCATTTTGTATTCCGGTATAATTAACATTTAATATAATCAATAATTTGGTATATAATCATATCACATATATTAATGGACATTTTGTTATACACAAACAGTATTACTAAAGTTTGGCTAGCAATATGCAGATAAAAATAAATTAATTAAAATGGTCTACACCTTTCCATTAATATTATTATTATTTTTTTATTAATTATTTTACGATCTTCCTAAAGACAGTATAGTCAACACTATATAAGTGACAAATTAACAGTATTATCAGTGTATAATGTTTGTTATTTATTTGTAAAAGTTTAACTATTTGTGTTAAGTCCATCAACTATAGCAATATAATATAGTAAACAATAATGGATAAAATATATATAATATATTTTATTCAAAGTTGTTTAATATTATAGTTGATGGACATCACACAAATTGTTAAAACATCTACAAATAAACAACAAAAATTTACACTGAAGATTCTGTTAACTTGTGACTCATATAGTGTTGACTATACTGTCATTAGGAAGAACATAAAAAATCTCAATGATAATGTTTTAAAACTATTTTTTTCTTTTTTATTAAATTTTTATTGTTAAAAAGTGTATTATATCGAATAAATTTTAATTCTTATTGTAGAGTTCAATATAATGTGGAAAAAATAGGTATTGGTTTTACAATGATCTGGTTTTAATTAATTATTAAAAATACTTTTCTTTAGGTAGAATTGTTCAAATTATTTCTCACATTAGATGAAACTGTAGAAAGTAAAATAAGGCTCAGATTTTATTTCATTATGGAGTAATTACACGATAATAAATAATTAAACGAAATAAAATTTATTGAATATTATGTATTCATCATATATTCATAGTAGAATAAATACAATTTCTAAAGTTTGGCTAGCAAATTTCAGATGAAAATAAATTAATCAAAATGGTCTACACCTTTGCAAAAATCCTATTATTTTTGTTTTAAATATTTCAAATTACATTTATTACTCTGGAATAGTTTATACAAAGAAATATCTAAGCAAATTATTTACCCAGCAATGGAGCAATGTTTTTAAGGCTGACAAATAATGTATGTATTTGAGAAATTCTTGATTGGAATCTTTCACGATTTCCTAAAATAATATATTTTTGGTATTAAAATGTCATATATCTCGAATATTTGGAAATATTATACATAAACTGTGGCACTGATTCGCACTTGATATCATTATAATTTAAATAGTGAAAACCAAGAATATTTTTTTTTGCAAATGCGACAATGTATGTTTTATTTGAAAGTCGAAACTTTGCAACCATTTGCAATATAACTTACTTAAGATTTAGGAACCTCTTTTAACTCATTCATGTTACGTCATCATTTCTGAAAGGAATTGATTGTTTCGGGCATCTTCAATGCTTCTCATCAACTTGTCACTCATCAATATTATCTACAAATTAAATTAATTAAAATTAAATGTAAATAAGTAAAACTAAGTAAAAACCAACTACTGCCATACATTGTTGTCATTTGTATTATAGCTGACATTTGTTGAAAATATAGAGAAAGTCCAGATTTAAGGTGGCGATTAATGATTTATGATTAACATTATAATTCTCATCGAATTTTAGATTAAAATTTAAAATTTAAAAGAAGAAACAAAGCCTGGAACATTCTATGAATTGCATGTGTGATCGAACATTTTAGATTTAAGAAAAAAAAAATAAAAAATAAGATTTTTGCAAAAGTGTAGCCTATGTTAATTTATTGATTTTCATCTGCAAATTGCTAACCATTTAAATGACTTTCTGTTTTATAATTAATATCGACCGCATGCCCTATATTTACTTCTCGGACCTTAAATGTTTTTTATATTGTATCACCAGCCATACAATTTGCAGGCAATGGTCAAATTCATAAGCCAATCAATATACATGAATGGACAACGATTAAATACAAAAACATTTAAAATGATAATAATTATGTAGTGAACATAACGTTGTTAAAAATCGTATATATTTACCCATTTTATGATGAGGTTGGTAAAGCTCCGAGATGAATACTATCCGGATGCGAGGGTAAATCGTCGATTTGTAATAAATAACACCGTAGCGATTTGTCTATTGCGCCCGAAAGAGTATACGATTTTATTATAGACGACATTTCGATGGGTTTCATGAGAAATATATTTGAATCACAACAGATCATTGAACCGCAGCCAAAATCAATTTATATAAAATTAATGACGTTGACACGTGGGGCGACGGACGCGTCCGAAAATTTTAGGTAAATCGTATACGGCAATATAGCGTCTACGTCCGATGACGTTATGGATACATTGCACACAAAATCGACTGTTTAGGAGCCCCGAGGTAATAATAGTGGTTACTCGGCACTGTGGTTTTGTTTGGTTACTTATTGTTATCAATAAGTATTTATGATAATATCACGGGGTATGATATGTTATCCAGGACAAAATTGATTTTTTTTTTTAACATAATAATATTGTTAAATGTTAGGATTGCTTAATGTTTTTTTTACTTTATAGGTATATAATATAAAGGGTCTTTAGACTTCGAGCATATTAAACTGTTTATCCAGACTACTCATATAACCAAATTTAAACACTGAATTCAAAGCGTCTTAAATATCTTTTTTTTATTTTACTTTTCAAAGCATGGATGTATGTTAAGAAATCCAGACATATTAATGAATTAAATACAATTTAATTTAATTAAAATTACACTGTAACAGCAATACTACGCATTGTTGAATCATTTTGTATTCCGGTATAATTAACATTTAATATAATCAATAATTTGGTATATAATCATATCACATATATTAATGGACATTTTGTTATACACAAACAGTATTACTAAAGTTTGGCTAGCAATATGCAGATAAAAATAAATTAATTAAAATGGTCTACACCTTTCCATTAATATTATTATTATTTTTTTATTAATTATTTTACGATCTTCCTAAAGACAGTATAGTCAACACTATATAAGTGACAAATTAACAGTATTATCAGTGTATAATGTTTGTTATTTATTTGTAAAAGTTTAACTATTTGTGTTAAGTCCATCAACTATAGCAATATAATATAGTAAACAATAATGGATAAAATATATATAATATATTTTATTCAAAGTTGTTTAATATTATAGTTGATGGACATCACACAAATTGTTAAAACATCTACAAATAAACAACAAAAATTTACACTGAAGATTCTGTTAACTTGTGACTCATATAGTGTTGACTATACTGTCATTAGGAAGAACATAAAAAATCTCAATGATAATGTTTTAAAACTATTTTTTTCTTTTTTATTAAATTTTTATTGTTAAAAAGTGTATTATATCGAATAAATTTTAATTCTTATTGTAGAGTTCAATATAATGTGGAAAAAATAGGTATTGGTTTTACAATGATCTGGTTTTAATTAATTATTAAAAATACTTTTCTTTAGGTAGAATTGTTCAAATTATTTCTCACATTAGATGAAACTGTAGAAAGTAAAATAAGGCTCAGATTTTATTTCATTATGGAGTAATTACACGATAATAAATAATTAAACGAAATAAAATTTATTGAATATTATGTATTCATCATATATTCATAGTAGAATAAATACAATTTCTAAAGTTTGGCTAGCAAATTGCAGAAGAAAATAAATTAATCAAAATGGTCTACAACTTTGCAATAAACTTATTATTTTTTTTTTTATTATTTTAAAAATCAAATTGAAAATTTTAATTAATTAATTTACGATCTTACTAAAGACAGTATAGTCAACACTATATAAGTGACAAATTAACAGTATTATCAGTGTATAATGTTTGTTATTTATTTGTAAAAGTTTAACTATTTGTGTTAAGTCCATCAACTATAGCAATATAATATAGTAAACAATAATGGATAAAATATATATAATATATTTTATTCAAAGTTGTTTAATATTATAGTTGATGGACATCACACAAATTGTTAAAACATCTACAAATAAACAACAAAAATTTACACTGAAGATTCTGTTAACTTGTGACTCATATAGTGTTGACTATACTGTCATTAGGAAGAACATAAAAAATCTCAATGATAATGTTTTAAAACAATTTTTTTCTTTTTTATTAAATTTTTATTGTTAAAAAGTGTATTATATCGAATAAATTTTAATTCTTATTGTAGAGTTCAATATAATGTGGAAAAAATAGGTATTGGTTTTACAATGATCTGGTTTTAATTAATTATTAAAAATACTTTTCTTTAGGTAGAATTGTTCAAATTATTTCTCACATTAGATGAAACTGTAGAAAGTAAAATAAGGCTCAGATTTTATTTCATTATGGAGTAATTACACGATAATAAATAATTAAACGAAATAAAATTTATTGAATATTATGTATTCATCATATATTCATAGTAGAATAAATACAATTTCTAAAGTTTGGCTAGCAAATTTCAGATGAAAATAAATTAATCAAAATGGTCTACACCTTTGCAAAAATCCTATTATTTTTGTTTTAAATATTTCAAATTACATTTATTACTCTGGAATAGTTTATACAAAGAAATATCTAAGCAAATTATTTACCCAGCAATGGAGCAATGTTTTTAAGGCTGACAAATAATGTATGTATTTGAGAAATTCTTGATTGGAATCTTTCACGATTTCCTAAAATAATATATTTTTGTTATTAAAATGTCATATATCTCGAATATTTGGAAATATTATACATAAACTGTGGCACTGATTCGCACTTGATATCATTATAATTTAAATAGTGAAAACCAAGAATATTTTTTTTTGCAAATGCGACAATGTATGTTTTATTTGAAAGTCGAAACTTTGCAACCATTTGCAATATAACTTACTTAAGATTTAGGAACCTCTTTTAACTCATTCATGTTACGTCATCATTTCTGAAAGGAATTGATTGTTTCGGGCATCTTCAATGCTTCTCATCAACTTGTCACTCATCAATATTATCTACAAATTAAATTAATTAAAATTAAATGTAAATAAGTAAAACTAAGTAAAAACCAACTACTGCCATACATTGTTGTCATTTGTATTATAGCTGACATTTGTTGAAAATATAGAGAAAGTCCAGATTTAAGGTGGCGATTAATGATTTATGATTAACATTATAATTCTCATCGAATTTTAGATTAAAATTTAAAATTTAAAAGAAGAAAACAAAGCCTGGAACATTCTATGAATTGCATGTGTGATCGAACATTTTAGATTTAAGAAAAAAAAAATAAAAAATAAGATTTTTGCAAAAGTGTAGCCTATGTTAATTTATTGATTTTCATCTGCAAATTGCTAACCATTTAAATGACTTTCTGTTTTATAATTAATATCGACCGCATGCCCTATATTTACTTCTCGGACCTTAAATGTTTTTTATATTGTATCACCAGCCATACAATTTGCAGGCAATGGTCAAATTCATAAGCCAATCAATATACATGAATGGACAACGATTAAATACAAAAACATTTAAAATGATAATAATTATGTAGTGAACATAACGTTGTTAAAAATCGTATATATTTACCCATTTTATGATGAGGTTGGTAAAGCTCCGAGATGAATACTATCCGGATGCGAGGGTAAATCGTCGATTTGTAATAAATAACACCGTAGCGATTTGTCTATTGCGCCCGAAAGAGTATACGATTTTATTATAGACGACATTTCGATGGGTTTCATGAGAAATATATTTGAATCACAACAGATCATTGAACCGCAGCCAAAATCAATTTATATAAAATTAATGACGTTGACACGTGGGGCGACGGACGCGTCCGAAAATTTTAGGTAAATCGTATACGGCAATATAGCGTCTACGTCCGATGACGTTATGGATACATTGCACACAAAATCGACTGTTTAGGAGCCCCGAGGTAATAATAGTGGTTACTCGGCACTGTGGTTTTGTTTGGTTACTTATTGTTATCAATAAGTATTTATGATAATATCACGGGGTATGATATGTTATCCAGGACAAAATTGATTTTTTTTTTTAACATAATAATATTGTTAAATGTTAGGATTGCTTAATGTTTTTTTTACTTTATAGGTATATAATATAAAGGGTCTTTAGACTTCGAGCATATTAAACTGTTTATCCAGACTACTCATATAACCAAATTTAAACACTGAATTCAAAGCGTCTTAAATATCTTTTTTTTATTTTACTTTTCAAAGCATGGATGTATGTTAAGAAATCCAGACATATTAATGAATTAAATACAATTTAATTTAATTAAAATTACACTGTAACAGCAATACTACGCATTGTTGAATCATTTTGTATTCCGGTATAATTAACATTTAATATAATCAATAATTTGGTATATAATCATATCACATATATTAATGGACATTTTGTTATACACAAACAGTATTACTAAAGTTTGGCTAGCAATATGCAGATAAAAATAAATTAATTAAAATGGTCTACACCTTTCCATTAATATTATTATTATTTTTTTATTAATTATTTTACGATCTTACTAAAGACAATATAGTCAACACTATATAAGTGACAAATTAACAGTATTATCAGTGTATAATGTTTGTTATTTATTTGTAAAAGTTTAACTATTTGTGTTAAGTCCATCAACTATAGCAATATAATATAGTAAACAATAATGGATAAAATATATATAATATATTTTATTCAAAGTTGTTTAATATTATAGTTGATGGACATCACACAAATTGTTAAAACATCTACAAATAAACAACAAAAATTTACACTGAAGATTCTGTTAACTTGTGACTCATATAGTGTTGACTATACTGTCATTAGGAAGAACATAAAAAATCTCAATGATAATGTTTTAAAACTATTTTTTTCTTTTTTATTAAATTTTTATTGTTAAAAAGTGTATTATATCGAATAAATTTTAATTCTTATTGTAGAGTTCAATATAATGTGGAAAAAATAGGTATTGGTTTTACAATGATCTGGTTTTAATTAATTATTAAAAATACTTTTCTTTAGGTAGAATTGTTCAAATTATTTCTCACATTAGATGAAACTGTAGAAAGTAAAATAAGACTCAGATTTTATTTCATTATGGAGTAATTACACGATAATAAATAATTAAACGAAATAAAATTTATTGAATATTATGTATTCATCATATATTCATAGTAGAATAAATACAATTTCTAAAGTTTGGCTAGCAAATTTCAGATGAAAATAAATTAATCAAAATGGTCTACACATTTGCAATAAACTTATTATTTTTTTTTTTATTATTTTAAAAATCAAATTGAAAATTTTAATTAATTAATTTACGATCTTACTAAAGACAATATAGTCAACACTATATAAGTGACAAATTAACAGTATTATCAGTGTATAATGTTTGTTATTTATTTGTAAAAGTTTAACTATTTGTGTTAAGTCCATCAACTATAGCAATATAATATAGTAAACAATAATGGATAAAATATATATAATATATTTTATTCAAAGTTGTTTAATATTATAGTTGATGGACATCACACAAATTGTTAAAACATCTACAAATAAACAACAAAAATTTACACTGAAGATTCTGTTAACTTGTGACTCATATAGTGTTGACTATACTGTCATTAGGAAGAACATAAAAAATCTCAATGATAATGTTTTAAAACAATTTTTTTCTTTTTTATTAAATTTTTATTGTTAAAAAGTGTATTATATCGAATAAATTTTAATTCTTATTGTAGAGTTCAATATAATGTGGAAAAAATAGGTATTGGTTTTACAATGATCTGGTTTTAATTAATTATTAAAAATACTTTTCTTTAGGTAGAATTGTTCAAATTATTTCTCACATTAGATGAAACTGTAGAAAGTAAAATAAGGCTCAGATTTTATTTCATTATGGAGTAATTACACGATAATAAATAATTAAACGAAATAAAATTTATTGAATATTATGTATTCATCATATATTCATAGTAGAATAAATACAATTTCTAAAGTTTGGCTAGCAAATTTCAGATGAAAATAAATTAATCAAAATGGTCTACACCTTTGCAAAAATCCTATTATTTTTGTTTTAAATATTTCAAATTACATTTATTACTCTGGAATAGTTTATACAAAGAAATATCTAAGCAAATTATTTACCCAGCAATGGAGCAATGTTTTTAAGGCTGACAAATAATGTATGTATTTGAGAAATTCTTGATTGGAATCTTTCACGATTTCCTAAAATAATATATTTTTGGTATTAAAATGTCATATATCTCGAATATTTGGAAATATTATACATAAACTGTGGCACTGATTCGCACTTGATATCATTATAATTTAAATAGTGAAAACCAAGAATATTTTTTTTTGCAAATGCGACAATGTATGTTTTATTTGAAAGTCGAAACTTTGCAACCATTTGCAATATAACTTACTTAAGATTTAGGAACCTCTTTTAACTCATTCATGTTACGTCATCATTTCTGAAAGGAATTGATTGTTTCGGGCATCTTCAATGCTTCTCATCAACTTGTCACTCATCAATATTATCTACAAATTAAATTAATTAAAATTAAATGTAAATAAGTAAAACTAAGTAAAAACCAACTACTGCCATACATTGTTGTCATTTGTATTATAGCTGACATTTGTTGAAAATATAGAGAAAGTCCAGATTTAAGGTGGCGATTAATGATTTATGATTAACATTATAATTCTCACCGAATTTTAGATTAAAATTTAAAATTTAAAAGAAGAAAACAAAGCCTGGAACATTCTATGAATTGCATGTGTGATCGAACATTTTAGATTTAAGAAAAAAAAAATAAAAAATAAGATTTTTGCAAAAGTGTAGCCTATGTTAATTTATTGATTTTCATCTGCAAATTGCTAACCATTTAAATGACTTTCTGTTTTATAATTAATATCGACCGCATGCCCTATATTTACTTCTCGGACCTTAAATGTTTTTTATATTGTATCACCAGCCATACAATTTGCAGGCAATGGTCAAATTCATAAGCCAATCAATATACATGAATGGACAACGATTAAATACAAAAACATTTAAAATGATAATAATTATGTAGTGAACATAACGTTGTTAAAAATCGTATATATTTACCCATTTTATGATGAGGTTGGTAAAGCTCCGAGATGAATACTATCCGGATGCGAGGGTAAATCGTCGATTTGTAATAAATAACACCGTAGCGATTTGTCTATTGCGCCCGAAAGAGTATACGATTTTATTATAGACGACATTTCGATGGGTTTCATGAGAAATATATTTGAATCACAACAGATCATTGACCCGCAGCCAAAATCAATTTATATAAAATTAATGACGTTGACACGTGGGGCGACGGACGCGTCCGAAAATTTTAGGTAAATCGTATACGGCAATATAGCGTCTACGTCCGATGACGTTATGGATACATTGCACACAAAATCGACTGTTTAGGAGCCCCGAGGTAATAATAGTGGTTACTCGGCACTGTGGTTTTGTTTGGTTACTTATTGTTATCAATAAGTATTTATGATAATATCACGGGGTATGATATGTTATCCAGGACAAAATTGATTTTTTTTTTTAACATAATAATATTGTTAAATGTTAGGATTGCTTAATGTTTTTTTTACTTTATAGGTATATAATATAAAGGGTCTTTAGACTTCGAGCATATTAAACTGTTTATCCAGACTACTCATATAACCAAATTTAAACACTGAATTCAAAGCGTCTTAAATATCTTTTTTTTATTTTACCTTTCAAAGCATAGATGTATGTTAAGAAATCCAGACATATTAATGAATTAAATACAATTTAATTTAATTAAAATTACACTGTAACAGCAATACTACGCATTGTTGAATCATTTTGTATTCCGGTATAATTAACATTTAATATAATCAATAATTTGGTATATAATCATATCACATATATTAATGGACATTTTGTTATACACAAACAGTATTACTAAAGTTTGGCTAGCAATATGCAGATAAAAATAAATTAATTAAAATGGTCTACACCTTTCCATTAATATTATTATTATTTTTTTATTAATTATTTTACGATCTTCCTAAAGACAGTATAGTCAACATTATATAAGTCACAAATTAACAGTATTATCAGTGTATAATGTTTGTTATTTATTTGTAAAAGTTTAACTATTTGTGTTAAGTCCATCAACTATAGCAATATAATATAGTAAACAATAATGGATAAAATATATATAATATATTTTATTCAAAGTTGTTTAATATTATAGTTGATGGACATCACACAAATTGTTAAAACATCTACAAATAAACAACAAAAATTTACACTGAAGATTCTGTTAACTTGTGACTCATATAGTGTTGACTATACTGTCATTAGGAAGAACATAAAAAATCTCAATGATAATGTTTTAAAACAATTTTTTTCTTTTTTATTAAATTTTTATTGTTAAAAAGTGTATTATATCGAATAAATTTTAATTCTTATTGTAGAGTTCAATATAATGTGGAAAAAATAGGTATTGGTTTTACAATGATCTGGTTTTAATTAATTATTAAAAATACTTTTCTTTAGGTAGAATTGTTCAAATTATTTCTCACATTAGATGAAACTGTAGAAAGTAAAATAAGGCTCAGATTTTATTTCATTATGGAGTAATTACACGATAATAAATAATTAAACGAAATAAAATTTATTGAATATTATGTATTCATCATATATTCATAGTAGAATAAATACAATTTCTAAAGTTTGGCTAGCAAATTTCAGATGAAAATAAATTAATCAAAATGGTCTACACCTTTGCAAAAATCCTATTATTTTTGTTTTAAATATTTCAAATTACATTTATTACTCTGGAATAGTTTATACAAAGAAATATCTAAGCAAATTATTTACCCAGCAATGGAGCAATGTTTTTAAGGCTGACAAATAATGTATGTATTTGAGAAATTCTTGATTGGAATCTTTCACGATTTCCTAAAATAATATATTTTTGGTATTAAAATGTCATATATCTCGAATATTTGGAAATATTATACATAAACTGTGGCACTGATTCGCACTTGATATCATTATAATTTAAATAGTGAAAACCAAGAATATTTTTTTTTGCAAATGCGACAATGTATGTTTTATTTGAAAGTCGAAACTTTGCAACCATTTGCAATATAACTTACTTAAGATTTAGGAACCTCTTTTAACTCATTCATGTTACGTCATCATTTCTGAAAGGAATTGATTGTTTCGGGCATCTTCAATGCTTCTCATCAACTTGTCACTCATCAATATTATCTACAAATTAAATTAATTAAAATTAAATGTAAATAAGTAAAACTAAGTAAAAACCAACTACTGCCATACATTGTTGTCATTTGTATTATAGCTGACATTTGTTGAAAATATAGAGAAAGTCCAGATTTAAGGTGGCGATTAATGATTTATGATTAACATTATAATTCTCACCGAATTTTAGATTAAAATTTAAAATTTAAAAGAAGAAAACAAAGCCTGGAACATTCTATGAATTGCATGTGTGATCGAACATTTTAGATTTAAGAAAAAAAAAATAAAAAATAAGATTTTTGCAAAAGTGTAGCCTATGTTAATTTATTGATTTTCATCTGCAAATTGCTAACCATTTAAATGACTTTCTGTTTTATAATTAATATCGACCGCATGCCCTATATTTACTTCTCGGACCTTAAATGTTTTTTATATTGTATCACCAGCCATACAATTTGCAGGCAATGGTCAAATTCATAAGCCAATCAATATACATGAATGGACAACGATTAAATACAAAAACATTTAAAATGATAATAATTATGTAGTGAACATAACGTTGTTAAAAATCGTATATATTTACCCATTTTATGATGAGGTTGGTAAAGCTCCGAGATGAATACTATCCGGATGCGAGGGTAAATCGTCGATTTGTAATAAATAACACCGTAGCGATTTGTCTATTGCGCCCGAAAGAGTATACGATTTTATTATAGACGACATTTCGATGGGTTTCATGAGAAATATATTTGAATCACAACAGATCATTGACCCGCAGCCAAAATCAATTTATATAAAATTAATGACGTTGACACGTGGGGCGACGGACGCGTCCGAAAATTTTAGGTAAATCGTATACGGCAATATAGCGTCTACGTCCGATGACGTTATGGATACATTGCACACAAAATCGACTGTTTAGGAGCCCCGAGGTAATAATAGTGGTTACTCGGCACTGTGGTTTTGTTTGGTTACTTATTGTTATCAATAAGTATTTATGATAATATCACGGGGTATGATATGTTATCCAGGACAAAATTGATTTTTTTTTTTAACATAATAATATTGTTAAATGTTAGGATTGCTTAATGTTTTTTTTACTTTATAGGTATATAATATAAAGGGTCTTTAGACTTCGAGCATATTAAACTGTTTATCCAGACTACTCATATAACCAAATTTAAACACTGAATTCAAAGCGTCTTAAATATCTTTTTTTTATTTTACCTTTCAAAGCATAGATGTATGTTAAGAAATCCAGACATATTAATGAATTAAATACAATTTAATTTAATTAAAATTACACTGTAACAGCAATACTACGCATTGTTGAATCATTTTGTATTCCGGTATAATTAACATTTAATATAATCAATAATTTGGTATATAATCATATCACATATATTAATGGACATTTTGTTATACACAAACAGTATTACTAAAGTTTGGCTAGCTATATGCAGATAAAATTAAATTAATTAAAATGGTCTACACCTTTCCATTAATATTATTATTATTTTTTTATTAAATATTTTACGATCTTCCTAAAGACAGTATAGTCAACACTATATAAGTGACAAATTAACAGTATTATCAGTGTATAATGTTTGTTATTTATTTGTAAAAGTTTAACTATTTGTGTTAAGTCCATCAACTATAGCAATATAATATAGTAAACAATAATGGATAAAATATATATAATATATTTTATTCAAAGTTGTTTAATATTATAGTTGATGGACATCACACAAATTGTTAAAACATCTACAAATAAACAACAAAAATTTACACTGAAGATTCTGTTAACTTGTGACTCATATAGTGTTGACTATACTGTCATTAGGAAGAACATAAAAAATCTCAATGATAATGTTTTAAAACAATTTTTTTCTTTTTTATTAAATTTTTATTGTTAAAAAGTGTATTATATCGAATAAATTTTAATTCTTATTGTAGAGTTCAATATAATGTGGAAAAAATAGGTATTGGTTTTACAATGATCTGGTTTTAATTAATTATTAAAAATACTTTTCTTTAGGTAGAATTGTTCAAATTATTTCTCACATTAGATGAAACTGTAGAAAGTAAAATAAGGCTCAGATTTTATTTCATTATGGAGTAATTACACGATAATAAATAATTAAACGAAATAAAATTTATTGAATATTATGTATTCATCATATATTCATAGTAGAATAAATACAATTTCTAAAGTTTGGCTAGCAAATTGCAGAAGAAAATAAATTAATCAAAATGGTCTACAACTTTGCAATAAACTTATTATTTTTTTTTTTATTATTTTAAAAATCAAATTGAAAATTTTAATTAATTAATTTACGATCTTACTAAAGACAGTATAGTCAACACTATATAAGTGACAAATTAACAGTATTATCAGTGTATAATGTTTGTTATTTATTTGTAAAAGTTTAACTATTTGTGTTAAGTCCATCAACTATAGCAATATAATATAGTAAACAATAATGGATAAAATATATATAATATATTTTATTCAAAGTTGTTTAATATTATAGTTGATGGACATCACACAAATTGTTAAAACATCTACAAATAAACAACAAAAATTTACACTGAAGATTCTGTTAACTTGTGACTCATATAGTGTTGACTATACTGTCATTAGGAAGAACATAAAAAATCTCAATGATAATGTTTTAAAACAATTTTTTTCTTTTTTATTAAATTTTTATTGTTAAAAAGTGTATTATATCGAATAAATTTTAATTCTTATTGTAGAGTTCAATATAATGTGGAAAAAATAGGTATTGGTTTTACAATGATCTGGTTTTAATTAATTATTAAAAATACTTTTCTTTAGGTAGAATTGTTCAAATTATTTCTCACATTAGATGAAACTGTAGAAAGTAAAATAAGGCTCAGATTTTATTTCATTATGGAGTAATTACACGATAATAAATAATTAAACGAAATAAAATTTATTGAATATTATGTATTCATCATATATTCATAGTAGAATAAATACAATTTCTAAAGTTTGGCTAGCAAATTGCAGAAGAAAATAAATTAATCAAAATGGTCTACAACTTTGCAATAAACTTATTATTTTTTTTTTTATTATTTTAAAAATCAAATTGAAAATTTTAATTAATTAATTTACGATCTTACTAAAGACAGTATAGTCAACACTATATAAGTCACAAATTAACAGTATTATCAGTGTATAATGTTTGTTATTTATTTGTAAAAGTTTAACTATTTGTGTTAAGTCCATCAACTATAGCAATATAATATAGTAAACAATAATGGATAAAATATATATAATATATTTTATTCAAAGTTGTTTAATATTATAGTTGATGGACATCACACAAATTGTTAAAACATCTACAAATAAACAACAAAAATTTACACTGAAGATTCTGTTAACTTGTGACTCATATAGTGTTGACTATACTGTCATTAGGAAGAACATAAAAAATCTCAATGATAATGTTTTAAAACAATTTTTTTCTTTTTTATTAAATTTTTATTGTTAAAAAGTGTATTATATCGAATAAATTTTAATTCTTATTGTAGAGTTCAATATAATGTGGAAAAAATAGGTATTGGTTTTACAATGATCTGGTTTTAATTAATTATTAAAAATACTTTTCTTTAGGTAGAATTGTTCAAATTATTTCTCACATTAGATGAAACTGTAGAAAGTAAAATAAGGCTCAGATTTTATTTCATTATGGAGTAATTACACGATAATAAATAATTAAACGAAATAAAATTTATTGAATATTATGTATTCATCATATATTCATAGTAGAATAAATACAATTTCTAAAGTTTGGCTAGCAAATTGCAGAAGAAAATAAATTAATCAAAATGGTCTACAACTTTGCAATAAACTTATTATTTTTTTTTTTATTATTTTAAAAATCAAATTGAAAATTTTAATTAATTAATTTACGATCTTACTAAAGACAGTATAGTCAACACTATATAAGTGACAAATTAACAGTATTATCAGTGTATAATGTTTGTTATTTATTTGTAAAAGTTTAACTATTTGTGTTAAGTCCATCAACTATAGCAATATAATATAGTAAACAATAATGGATAAAATATATATAATATATTTTATTCAAAGTTGTTTAATATTATAGTTGATGGACATCACACAAATTGTTAAAACATCTACAAATAAACAACAAAAATTTACACTGAAGATTCTGTTAACTTGTGACTCATATAGTGTTGACTATACTGTCATTAGGAAGAACATAAAAAATCTCAATGATAATGTTTTAAAACAATTTTTTTCTTTTTTATTAAATTTTTATTGTTAAAAAGTGTATTATATCGAATAAATTTTAATTCTTATTGTAGAGTTCAATATAATGTGGAAAAAATAGGTATTGGTTTTACAATGATCTGGTTTTAATTAATTATTAAAAATACTTTTCTTTAGGTAGAATTGTTCAAATTATTTCTCACATTAGATGAAACTGTAGAAAGTAAAATAAGGCTCAGATTTTATTTCATTATGGAGTAATTACACGATAATAAATAATTAAACGAAATAAAATTTATTGAATATTATGTATTCATCATATATTCATAGTAGAATAAATACAATTTCTAAAGTTTGGCTAGCAAATTTCAGATGAAAATAAATTAATCAAAATGGTCTACACCTTTGCAAAAATCCTATTATTTTTGTTTTAAATATTTCAAATTACATTTATTACTCTGGAATAGTTTATACAAAGAAATATCTAAGCAAATTATTTACCCAGCAATGGAGCAATGTTTTTAAGGCTGACAAATAATGTATGTATTTGAGAAATTCTTGATTGGAATCTTTCACGATTTCCTAAAATAATATATTTTTGTTATTAAAATGTCATATATCTCGAATATTTGGAAATATTATACATAAACTGTGGCACTGATTCGCACTTGATATCATTATAATTTAAATAGTGAAAACCAAGAATATTTTTTTTTGCAAATGCGACAATGTATGTTTTATTTGAAAGTCGAAACTTTGCAACCATTTGCAATATAACTTACTTAAGATTTAGGAACCTCTTTTAACTCATTCATGTTACGTCATCATTTCTGAAAGGAATTGATTGTTTCGGGCATCTTCAATGCTTCTCATCAACTTGTCACTCATCAATATTATCTACAAATTAAATTAATTAAAATTAAATGTAAATAAGTAAAACTAAGTAAAAACCAACTACTGCCATACATTGTTGTCATTTGTATTATAGCTGACATTTGTTGAAAATATAGAGAAAGTCCAGATTTAAGGTGGCGATTAATGATTTATGATTAACATTATAATTCTCACCGAATTTTAGATTAAAATTTAAAATTTAAAAGAAGAAAACAAAGCCTGGAACATTCTATGAATTGCATGTGTGATCGAACATTTTAGATTTAAGAAAAAAAAAATAAAAAATAAGATTTTTGCAAAAGTGTAGCCTATGTTAATTTATTGATTTTCATCTGCAAATTGCTAACCATTTAAATGACTTTCTGTTTTATAATTAATATCGACCGCATGCCCTATATTTACTTCTCGGACCTTAAATGTTTTTTATATTGTATCACCAGCCATACAATTTGCAGGCAATGGTCAAATTCATAAGCCAATCAATATACATGAATGGACAACGATTAAATACAAAAACATTTAAAATGATAATAATTATGTAGTGAACATAACGTTGTTAAAAATCGTATATATTTACCCATTTTATGATGAGGTTGGTAAAGCTCCGAGATGAATACTATCCGGATGCGAGGGTAAATCGTCGATTTGTAATAAATAACACCGTAGCGATTTGTCTATTGCGCCCGAAAGAGTATACGATTTTATTATAGACGACATTTCGATGGGTTTCATGAGAAATATATTTGAATCACAACAGATCATTGAACCGCAGCCAAAATCAATTTATATAAAATTAATGACGTTGACACGTGGGGCGACGGACGCGTCCGAAAATTTTAGGTAAATCGTATACGGCAATATAGCGTCTACGTCCGATGACGTTATGGATACATTGCACACAAAATCGACTGTTTAGGAGCCCCGAGGTAATAATAGTGGTTACTCGGCACTGTGGTTTTGTTTGGTTACTTATTGTTATCAATAAGTATTTATGATAATATCACGGGGTATGATATGTTATCCAGGACAAAATTGATTTTTTTTTTTAACATAATAATATTGTTAAATGTTAGGATTGCTTAATGTTTTTTTTACTTTATAGGTATATAATATAAAGGGTCTTTAGACTTCGAGCATATTAAACTGTTTATCCAGACTACTCATATAACCAAATTTAAACACTGAATTCAAAGCGTCTTAAATATCTTTTTTTTATTTTACTTTTCAAAGCATGGATGTATGTTAAGAAATCCAGACATATTAATGAATTAAATACAATTTAATTTAATTAAAATTACACTGTAACAGCAATACTACGCATTGTTGAATCATTTTGTATTCCGGTATAATTAACATTTAATATAATCAATAATTTGGTATATAATCATATCACATATATTAATGGACATTTTGTTATACACAAACAGTATTACTAAAGTTTGGCTAGCAATATGCAGATAAAAATAAATTAATTAAAATGGTCTACACCTTTCCATTAATATTATTATTATTTTTTTATTAATTATTTTACGATCTTACTAAAGACAATATAGTCAACACTATATAAGTGACAAATTAACAGTATTATCAGTGTATAATGTTTGTTATTTATTTGTAAAAGTTTAACTATTTGTGTTAAGTCCATCAACTATAGCAATATAATATAGTAAACAATAATGGATAAAATATATATAATATATTTTATTCAAAGTTGTTTAATATTATAGTTGATGGACATCACACAAATTGTTAAAACATCTACAAATAAACAACAAAAATTTACACTGAAGATTCTGTTAACTTGTGACTCATATAGTGTTGACTATACTGTCATTAGGAAGAACATAAAAAATCTCAATGATAATGTTTTAAAACTATTTTTTTCTTTTTTATTAAATTTTTATTGTTAAAAAGTGTATTATATCGAATAAATTTTAATTCTTATTGTAGAGTTCAATATAATGTGGAAAAAATAGGTATTGGTTTTACAATGATCTGGTTTTAATTAATTATTAAAAATACTTTTCTTTAGGTAGAATTGTTCAAATTATTTCTCACATTAGATGAAACTGTAGAAAGTAAAATAAGACTCAGATTTTATTTCATTATGGAGTAATTACACGATAATAAATAATTAAACGAAATAAAATTTATTGAATATTATGTATTCATCATATATTCATAGTAGAATAAATACAATTTCTAAAGTTTGGCTAGCAAATTTCAGATGAAAATAAATTAATCAAAATGGTCTACACATTTGCAATAAACTTATTATTTTTTTTTTTATTATTTTAAAAATCAAATTGAAAATTTTAATTAATTAATTTACGATCTTACTAAAGACAATATAGTCAACACTATATAAGTGACAAATTAACAGTATTATCAGTGTATAATGTTTGTTATTTATTTGTAAAAGTTTAACTATTTGTGTTAAGTCCATCAACTATAGCAATATAATATAGTAAACAATAATGGATAAAATATATATAATATATTTTATTCAAAGTTGTTTAATATTATAGTTGATGGACATCACACAAATTGTTAAAACATCTACAAATAAACAACAAAAATTTACACTGAAGATTCTGTTAACTTGTGACTCATATAGTGTTGACTATACTGTCATTAGGAAGAACATAAAAAATCTCAATGATAATGTTTTAAAACTATTTTTTTCTTTTTTATTAAATTTTTATTGTTAAAAAGTGTATTATATCGAATAAATTTTAATTCTTATTGTAGAGTTCAATATAATGTGGAAAAAATAGGTATTGGTTTTACAATGATCTGGTTTTAATTAATTATTAAAAATACTTTTCTTTAGGTAGAATTGTTCAAATTATTTCTCACATTAGATGAAACTGTAGAAAGTAAAATAAGGCTCAGATTTTATTTCATTATGGAGTAATTACACGATAATAAATAATTAAACGAAATAAAATTTATTGAATATTATGTATTCATCATATATTCATAGTAGAATAAATACAATTTCTAAAGTTTGGCTAGCAAATTGCAGAAGAAAATAAATTAATCAAAATGGTCTACAACTTTGCAATAAACTTATTATTTTTTTTTTTATTATTTTAAAAATCAAATTGAAAATTTTAATTAATTAATTTACGATCTTACTAAAGACAATATAGTCAACACTATATAAGTGACAAATTAACAGTATTATCAGTGTATAATGTTTGTTATTTATTTGTAAAAGTTTAACTATTTGTGTTAAGTCCATCAACTATAGCAATATAATATAGTAAACAATAATGGATAAAATATATATAATATATTTTATTCAAAGTTGTTTAATATTATAGTTGATGGACATCACACAAATTGTTAAAACATCTACAAATAAACAACAAAAATTTACACTGAAGATTCTGTTAACTTGTGACTCATATAGTGTTGACTATACTGTCATTAGGAAGAACATAAAAAATCTCAATGATAATGTTTTAAAACAATTTTTTTCTTTTTTATTAAATTTTTATTGTTAAAAAGTGTATTATATCGAATAAATTTTAATTCTTATTGTAGAGTTCAATATAATGTGGAAAAAATAGGTATTGGTTTTACAATGATCTGGTTTTAATTAATTATTAAAAATACTTTTCTTTAGGTAGAATTGTTCAAATTATTTCTCACATTAGATGAAACTGTAGAAAGTAAAATAAGGCTCAGATTTTATTTCATTATGGAGTAATTACACGATAATAAATAATTAAACGAAATAAAATTTATTGAATATTATGTATTCATCATATATTCATAGTAGAATAAATACAATTTCTAAAGTTTGGCTAGCAAATTTCAGATGAAAATAAATTAATCAAAATGGTCTACACCTTTGCAAAAATCCTATTATTTTTGTTTTAAATATTTCAAATTACATTTATTACTCTGGAATAGTTTATACAAAGAAATATCTAAGCAAATTATTTACCCAGCAATGGAGCAATGTTTTTAAGGCTGACAAATAATGTATGTATTTGAGAAATTCTTGATTGGAATCTTTCACGATTTCCTAAAATAATATATTTTTGGTATTAAAATGTCATATATCTCGAATATTTGGAAATATTATACATAAACTGTGGCACTGATTCGCACTTGATATCATTATAATTTAAATAGTGAAAACCAAGAATATTTTTTTTTGCAAATGCGACAATGTATGTTTTATTTGAAAGTCGAAACTTTGCAACCATTTGCAATATAACTTACTTAAGATTTAGGAACCTCTTTTAACTCATTCATGTTACGTCATCATTTCTGAAAGGAATTGATTGTTTCGGGCATCTTCAATGCTTCTCATCAACTTGTCACTCATCAATATTATCTACAAATTAAATTAATTAAAATTAAATGTAAATAAGTAAAACTAAGTAAAAACCAACTACTGCCATACATTGTTGTCATTTGTATTATAGCTGACATTTGTTGAAAATATAGAGAAAGTCCAGATTTAAGGTGGCGATTAATGATTTATGATTAACATTATAATTCTCACCGAATTTTAGATTAAAATTTAAAATTTAAAAGAAGAAAACAAAGCCTGGAACATTCTATGAATTGCATGTGTGATCGAACATTTTAGATTTAAGAAAAAAAAAATAAAAAATAAGATTTTTGCAAAAGTGTAGCCTATGTTAATTTATTGATTTTCATCTGCAAATTGCTAACCATTTAAATGACTTTCTGTTTTATAATTAATATCGACCGCATGCCCTATATTTACTTCTCGGACCTTAAATGTTTTTTATATTGTATCACCAGCCATACAATTTGCAGGCAATGGTCAAATTCATAAGCCAATCAATATACATGAATGGACAACGATTAAATACAAAAACATTTAAAATGATAATAATTATGTAGTGAACATAACGTTGTTAAAAATCGTATATATTTACCCATTTTATGATGAGGTTGGTAAAGCTCCGAGATGAATACTATCCGGATGCGAGGGTAAATCGTCGATTTGTAATAAATAACACCGTAGCGATTTGTCTATTGCGCCCGAAAGAGTATACGATTTTATTATAGACGACATTTCGATGGGTTTCATGAGAAATATATTTGAATCACAACAGATCATTGACCCGCAGCCAAAATCAATTTATATAAAATTAATGACGTTGACACGTGGGGCGACGGACGCGTCCGAAAATTTTAGGTAAATCGTATACGGCAATATAGCGTCTACGTCCGATGACGTTATGGATACATTGCACACAAAATCGACTGTTTAGGAGCCCCGAGGTAATAATAGTGGTTACTCGGCACTGTGGTTTTGTTTGGTTACTTATTGTTATCAATAAGTATTTATGATAATATCACGGGGTATGATATGTTATCCAGGACAAAATTGATTTTTTTTTTTAACATAATAATATTGTTAAATGTTAGGATTGCTTAATGTTTTTTTTACTTTATAGGTATATAATATAAAGGGTCTTTAGACTTCGAGCATATTAAACTGTTTATCCAGACTACTCATATAACCAAATTTAAACACTGAATTCAAAGCGTCTTAAATATCTTTTTTTTATTTTACCTTTCAAAGCATAGATGTATGTAAAGAAATCCAGACATATTAATGAATTAAATACAATTTAATTTAATTAAAATTACACTGTAACAGCAATACTACGCATTGTTGAATCATTTTGTATTCCGGTATAATTAACATTTAATATAATCAATAATTTGGTATATAATCATATCACATATATTAATGGACATTTTGTTATACACAAACAGTATTACTAAAGTTTGGCTAGCAATATGCAGATAAAAATAAATTAATTAAAATGGTCTACACCTTTCCATTAATATTATTATTATTTTTTTATTAATTATTTTACGATCTTCCTAAAGACAGTATAGTCAACACTATATAAGTGACAAATTAACAGTATTATCAGTGTATAATGTTTGTTATTTATTTGTAAAAGTTTAACTATTTGTGTTAAGTCCATCAACTATAGCAATATAATATAGTAAACAATAATGGATAAAATATATATAATATATTTTATTCAAAGTTGTTTAATATTATAGTTGATGGACATCACACAAATTGTTAAAACATCTACAAATAAACAACAAAAATTTACACTGAAGATTCTGTTAACTTGTGACTCATATAGTGTTGACTATACTGTCATTAGGAAGAACATAAAAAATCTCAATGATAATGTTTTAAAACAATTTTTTTCTTTTTTATTAAATTTTTATTGTTAAAAAGTGTATTATATCGAATAAATTTTAATTCTTATTGTAGAGTTCAATATAATGTGGAAAAAATAGGTATTGGTTTTACAATGATCTGGTTTTAATTAATTATTAAAAATACTTTTCTTTAGGTAGAATTGTTCAAATTATTTCTCACATTAGATGAAACTGTAGAAAGTAAAATAAGGCTCAGATTTTATTTCATTATGGAGTAATTACACGATAATAAATAATTAAACGAAATAAAATTTATTGAATATTATGTATTCATCATATATTCATAGTAGAATAAATACAATTTCTAAAGTTTGGCTAGCAAATTGCAGAAGAAAATAAATTAATCAAAATGGTCTACAACTTTGCAATAAACTTATTATTTTTTTTTTTATTATTTTAAAAATCAAATTGAAAATTTTAATTAATTAATTTACGATCTTACTAAAGACAGTATAGTCAACACTATATAAGTGACAAATTAACAGTATTATCAGTGTATAATGTTTGTTATTTATTTGTAAAAGTTTAACTATTTGTGTTAAGTCCATCAACTATAGCAATATAATATAGTAAACAATAATGGATAAAATATATATAATATATTTTATTCAAAGTTGTTTAATATTATAGTTGATGGACATCACACAAATTGTTAAAACATCTACAAATAAACAACAAAAATTTACACTGAAGATTCTGTTAACTTGTGACTCATATAGTGTTGACTATACTGTCATTAGGAAGAACATAAAAAATCTCAATGATAATGTTTTAAAACAATTTTTTTCTTTTTTATTAAATTTTTATTGTTAAAAAGTGTATTATATCGAATAAATTTTAATTCTTATTGTAGAGTTCAATATAATGTGGAAAAAATAGGTATTGGTTTTACAATGATCTGGTTTTAATTAATTATTAAAAATACTTTTCTTTAGGTAGAATTGTTCAAATTATTTCTCACATTAGATGAAACTGTAGAAAGTAAAATAAGGCTCAGATTTTATTTCATTATGGAGTAATTACACGATAATAAATAATTAAACGAAATAAAATTTATTGAATATTATGTATTCATCATATATTCATAGTAGAATAAATACAATTTCTAAAGTTTGGCTAGCAAATTTCAGATGAAAATAAATTAATCAAAATGGTCTACACCTTTGCAAAAATCCTATTATTTTTGTTTTAAATATTTCAAATTACATTTATTACTCTGGAATAGTTTATACAAAGAAATATCTAAGCAAATTATTTACCCAGCAATGGAGCAATGTTTTTAAGGCTGACAAATAATGTATGTATTTGAGAAATTCTTGATTGGAATCTTTCACGATTTCCTAAAATAATATATTTTTGGTATTAAAATGTCATATATCTCGAATATTTGGAAATATTATACATAAACTGTGGCACTGATTCGCACTTGATATCATTATAATTTAAATAGTGAAAACCAAGAATATTTTTTTTTGCAAATGCGACAATGTATGTTTTATTTGAAAGTCGAAACTTTGCAACCATTTGCAATATAACTTACTTAAGATTTAGGAACCTCTTTTAACTCATTCATGTTACGTCATCATTTCTGAAAGGAATTGATTGTTTCGGGCATCTTCAATGCTTCTCATCAACTTGTCACTCATCAATATTATCTACAAATTAAATTAATTAAAATTAAATGTAAATAAGTAAAACTAAGTAAAAACCAACTACTGCCATACATTGTTGTCATTTGTATTATAGCTGACATTTGTTGAAAATATAGAGAAAGTCCAGATTTAAGGTGGCGATTAATGATTTATGATTAACATTATAATTCTCACCGAATTTTAGATTAAAATTTAAAATTTAAAAGAAGAAAACAAAGCCTGGAACATTCTATGAATTGCATGTGTGATCGAACATTTTAGATTTAAGAAAAAAAAAATAAAAAATAAGATTTTTGCAAAAGTGTAGCCTATGTTAATTTATTGATTTTCATCTGCAAATTGCTAACCATTTAAATGACTTTCTGTTTTATAATTAATATCGACCGCATGCCCTATATTTACTTCTCGGACCTTAAATGTTTTTTATATTGTATCACCAGCCATACAATTTGCAGGCAATGGTCAAATTCATAAGCCAATCAATATACATGAATGGACAACGATTAAATACAAAAACATTTAAAATGATAATAATTATGTAGTGAACATAACGTTGTTAAAAATCGTATATATTTACCCATTTTATGATGAGGTTGGTAAAGCTCCGAGATGAATACTATCCGGATGCGAGGGTAAATCGTCGATTTGTAATAAATAACACCGTAGCGATTTGTCTATTGCGCCCGAAAGAGTATACGATTTTATTATAGACGACATTTCGATGGGTTTCATGAGAAATATATTTGAATCACAACAGATCATTGACCCGCAGCCAAAATCAATTTATATAAAATTAATGACGTTGACACGTGGGGCGACGGACGCGTCCGAAAATTTTAGGTAAATCGTATACGGCAATATAGCGTCTACGTCCGATGACGTTATGGATACATTGCACACAAAATCGACTGTTTAGGAGCCCCGAGGTAATAATAGTGGTTACTCGGCACTGTGGTTTTGTTTGGTTACTTATTGTTATCAATAAGTATTTATGATAATATCACGGGGTATGATATGTTATCCAGGACAAAATTGATTTTTTTTTTTAACATAATAATATTGTTAAATGTTAGGATTGCTTAATGTTTTTTTTACTTTATAGGTATATAATATAAAGGGTCTTTAGACTTCGAGCATATTAAACTGTTTATCCAGACTACTCATATAACCAAATTTAAACACTGAATTCAAAGCGTCTTAAATATCTTTTTTTTATTTTACCTTTCAAAGCATAGATGTATGTTAAGAAATCCAGACATATTAATGAATTAAATACAATTTAATTTAATTAAAATTACACTGTAACAGCAATACTACGCATTGTTGAATCATTTTGTATTCCGGTATAATTAACATTTAATATAATCAATAATTTGGTATATAATCATATCACATATATTAATGGACATTTTGTTATACACAAACAGTATTACTAAAGTTTGGCTAGCAATATGCAGATAAAAATAAATTAATTAAAATGGTCTACACCTTTCCATTAATATTATTATTATTTTTTTATTAATTATTTTACGATCTTCCTAAAGACAGTATAGTCAACACTATATAAGTGACAAATTAACAGTATTATCAGTGTATAATGTTTGTTATTTATTTGTAAAAGTTTAACTATTTGTGTTAAGTCCATCAACTATAGCAATATAATATAGTAAACAATAATGGATAAAATATATATAATATATTTTATTCAAAGTTGTTTAATATTATAGTTGATGGACATCACACAAATTGTTAAAACATCTACAAATAAACAACAAAAATTTACACTGAAGATTCTGTTAACTTGTGACTCATATAGTGTTGACTATACTGTCATTAGGAAGAACATAAAAAATCTCAATGATAATGTTTTAAAACAATTTTTTTCTTTTTTATTAAATTTTTATTGTTAAAAAGTGTATTATATCGAATAAATTTTAATTCTTATTGTAGAGTTCAATATAATGTGGAAAAAATAGGTATTGGTTTTACAATGATCTGGTTTTAATTAATTATTAAAAATACTTTTCTTTAGGTAGAATTGTTCAAATTATTTCTCACATTAGATGAAACTGTAGAAAGTAAAATAAGGCTCAGATTTTATTTCATTATGGAGTAATTACACGATAATAAATAATTAAACGAAATAAAATTTATTGAATATTATGTATTCATCATATATTCATAGTAGAATAAATACAATTTCTAAAGTTTGGCTAGCAAATTGCAGAAGAAAATAAATTAATCAAAATGGTCTACAACTTTGCAATAAACTTATTATTTTTTTTTTTATTATTTTAAAAATCAAATTGAAAATTTTAATTAATTAATTTACGATCTTACTAAAGACAGTATAGTCAACACTATATAAGTGACAAATTAACAGTATTATCAGTGTATAATGTTTGTTATTTATTTGTAAAAGTTTAACTATTTGTGTTAAGTCCATCAACTATAGCAATATAATATAGTAAACAATAATGGATAAAATATATATAATATATTTTATTCAAAGTTGTTTAATATTATAGTTGATGGACATCACACAAATTGTTAAAACATCTACAAATAAACAACAAAAATTTACACTGAAGATTCTGTTAACTTGTGACTCATATAGTGTTGACTATACTGTCATTAGGAAGAACATAAAAAATCTCAATGATAATGTTTTAAAACAATTTTTTTCTTTTTTATTAAATTTTTATTGTTAAAAAGTGTATTATATCGAATAAATTTTAATTCTTATTGTAGAGTTCAATATAATGTGGAAAAAATAGGTATTGGTTTTACAATGATCTGGTTTTAATTAATTATTAAAAATACTTTTCTTTAGGTAGAATTGTTCAAATTATTTCTCACATTAGATGAAACTGTAGAAAGTAAAATAAGGCTCAGATTTTATTTCATTATGGAGTAATTACACGATAATAAATAATTAAACGAAATAAAATTTATTGAATATTATGTATTCATCATATATTCATAGTAGAATAAATACAATTTCTAAAGTTTGGCTAGCAAATTTCAGATGAAAATAAATTAATCAAAATGGTCTACACCTTTGCAAAAATCCTATTATTTTTGTTTTAAATATTTCAAATTACATTTATTACTCTGGAATAGTTTATACAAAGAAATATCTAAGCAAATTATTTACCCAGCAATGGAGCAATGTTTTTAAGGCTGACAAATAATGTATGTATTTGAGAAATTCTTGATTGGAATCTTTCACGATTTCCTAAAATAATATATTTTTGGTATTAAAATGTCATATATCTCGAATATTTGGAAATATTATACATAAACTGTGGCACTGATTCGCACTTGATATCATTATAATTTAAATAGTGAAAACCAAGAATATTTTTTTTTGCAAATGCGACAATGTATGTTTTATTTGAAAGTCGAAACTTTGCAACCATTTGCAATATAACTTACTTAAGATTTAGGAACCTCTTTTAACTCATTCATGTTACGTCATCATTTCTGAAAGGAATTGATTGTTTCGGGCATCTTCAATGCTTCTCATCAACTTGTCACTCATCAATATTATCTACAAATTAAATTAATTAAAATTAAATGTAAATAAGTAAAACTAAGTAAAAACCAACTACTGCCATACATTGTTGTCATTTGTATTATAGCTGACATTTGTTGAAAATATAGAGAAAGTCCAGATTTAAGGTGGCGATTAATGATTTATGATTAACATTATAATTCTCACCGAATTTTAGATTAAAATTTAAAATTTAAAAGAAGAAAACAAAGCCTGGAACATTCTATGAATTGCATGTGTGATCGAACATTTTAGATTTAAGAAAAAAAAAATAAAAAATAAGATTTTTGCAAAAGTGTAGCCTATGTTAATTTATTGATTTTCATCTGCAAATTGCTAACCATTTAAATGACTTTCTGTTTTATAATTAATATCGACCGCATGCCCTATATTTACTTCTCGGACCTTAAATGTTTTTTATATTGTATCACCAGCCATACAATTTGCAGGCAATGGTCAAATTCATAAGCCAATCAATATACATGAATGGACAACGATTAAATACAAAAACATTTAAAATGATAATAATTATGTAGTGAACATAACGTTGTTAAAAATCGTATATATTTACCCATTTTATGATGAGGTTGGTAAAGCTCCGAGATGAATACTATCCGGATGCGAGGGTAAATCGTCGATTTGTAATAAATAACACCGTAGCGATTTGTCTATTGCGCCCGAAAGAGTATACGATTTTATTATAGACGACATTTCGATGGGTTTCATGAGAAATATATTTGAATCACAACAGATCATTGACCCGCAGCCAAAATCAATTTATATAAAATTAATGACGTTGACACGTGGGGCGACGGACGCGTCCGAAAATTTTAGGTAAATCGTATACGGCAATATAGCGTCTACGTCCGATGACGTTATGGATACATTGCACACAAAATCGACTGTTTAGGAGCCCCGAGGTAATAATAGTGGTTACTCGGCACTGTGGTTTTGTTTGGTTACTTATTGTTATCAATAAGTATTTATGATAATATCACGGGGTATGATATGTTATCCAGGACAAAATTGATTTTTTTTTTTAACATAATAATATTGTTAAATGTTAGGATTGCTTAATGTTTTTTTTACTTTATAGGTATATAATATAAAGGGTCTTTAGACTTCGAGCATATTAAACTGTTTATCCAGACTACTCATATAACCAAATTTAAACACTGAATTCAAAGCGTCTTAAATATCTTTTTTTTATTTTACCTTTCAAAGCATAGATGTATGTTAAGAAATCCAGACATATTAATGAATTAAATACAATTTAATTTAATTAAAATTACACTGTAACAGCAATACTACGCATTGTTGAATCATTTTGTATTCCGGTATAATTAACATTTAATATAATCAATAATTTGGTATATAATCATATCACATATATTAATGGACATTTTGTTATACACAAACAGTATTACTAAAGTTTGGCTAGCAATATGCAGATAAAAATAAATTAATTAAAATGGTCTACACCTTTCCATTAATATTATTATTATTTTTTTATTAATTATTTTACGATCTTCCTAAAGACAGTATAGTCAACACTATATAAGTGACAAATTAACAGTATTATCAGTGTATAATGTTTGTTATTTATTTGTAAAAGTTTAACTATTTGTGTTAAGTCCATCAACTATAGCAATATAATATAGTAAACAATAATGGATAAAATATATATAATATATTTTATTCAAAGTTGTTTAATATTATAGTTGATGGACATCACACAAATTGTTAAAACATCTACAAATAAACAACAAAAATTTACACTGAAGATTCTGTTAACTTGTGACTCATATAGTGTTGACTATACTGTCATTAGGAAGAACATAAAAAATCTCAATGATAATGTTTTAAAACAATTTTTTTCTTTTTTATTAAATTTTTATTGTTAAAAAGTGTATTATATCGAATAAATTTTAATTCTTATTGTAGAGTTCAATATAATGTGGAAAAAATAGGTATTGGTTTTACAATGATCTGGTTTTAATTAATTATTAAAAATACTTTTCTTTAGGTAGAATTGTTCAAATTATTTCTCACATTAGATGAAACTGTAGAAAGTAAAATAAGGCTCAGATTTTATTTCATTATGGAGTAATTACACGATAATAAATAATTAAACGAAATAAAATTTATTGAATATTATGTATTCATCATATATTCATAGTAGAATAAATACAATTTCTAAAGTTTGGCTAGCAAATTGCAGAAGAAAATAAATTAATCAAAATGGTCTACAACTTTGCAATAAACTTATTATTTTTTTTTTTATTATTTTAAAAATCAAATTGAAAATTTTAATTAATTAATTTACGATCTTCCTAAAGACAGTATAGTCAACACTATATAAGTGACAAATTAACAGTATTATCAGTGTATAATGTTTGTTATTTATTTGTAAAAGTTTAACTATTTGTGTTAAGTCCATCAACTATAGCAATATAATATAGTAAACAATAATGGATAAAATATATATAATATATTTTATTCAAAGTTGTTTAATATTATAGTTGATGGACATCACACAAATTGTTAAAACATCTACAAATAAACAACAAAAATTTACACTGAAGATTCTGTTAACTTGTGACTCATATAGTGTTGACTATACTGTCATTAGGAAGAACATAAAAAATCTCAATGATAATGTTTTAAAACAATTTTTTTCTTTTTTATTAAATTTTTATTGTTAAAAAGTGTATTATATCGAATAAATTTTAATTCTTATTGTAGAGTTCAATATAATGTGGAAAAAATAGGTATTGGTTTTACAATGATCTGGTTTTAATTAATTATTAAAAATACTTTTCTTTAGGTAGAATTGTTCAAATTATTTCTCACATTAGATGAAACTGTAGAAAGTAAAATAAGGCTCAGATTTTATTTCATTATGGAGTAATTACACGATAATAAATAATTAAACGAAATAAAATTTATTGAATATTATGTATTCATCATATATTCATAGTAGAATAAATACAATTTCTAAAGTTTGGCTAGCAAATTGCAGAAGAAAATAAATTAATCAAAATGGTCTACAACTTTGCAATAAACTTATTATTTTTTTTTTTATTATTTTAAAAATCAAATTGAAAATTTTAATTAATTAATTTACGATCTTCCTAAAGACAGTATAGTCAACACTATATAAGTGACAAATTAACAGTATTATCAGTGTATAATGTTTGTTATTTATTTGTAAAAGTTTAACTATTTGTGTTAAGTCCATCAACTATAGCAATATAATATAGTAAACAATAATGGATAAAATATATATAATATATTTTATTCAAAGTTGTTTAATATTATAGTTGATGGACATCACACAAATTGTTAAAACATCTACAAATAAACAACAAAAATTTACACTGAAGATTCTGTTAACTTGTGACTCATATAGTGTTGACTATACTGTCATTAGGAAGAACATAAAAAATCTCAATGATAATGTTTTAAAACAATTTTTTTCTTTTTTATTAAATTTTTATTGTTAAAAAGTGTATTATATCGAATAAATTTTAATTCTTATTGTAGAGTTCAATATAATGTGGAAAAAATAGGTATTGGTTTTACAATGATCTGGTTTTAATTAATTATTAAAAATACTTTTCTTTAGGTAGAATTGTTCAAATTATTTCTCACATTAGATGAAACTGTAGAAAGTAAAATAAGGCTCAGATTTTATTTCATTATGGAGTAATTACACGATAATAAATAATTAAACGAAATAAAATTTATTGAATATTATGTATTCATCATATATTCATAGTAGAATAAATACAATTTCTAAAGTTTGGCTAGCAAATTTCAGATGAAAATAAATTAATCAAAATGGTCTACACCTTTGCAAAAATCCTATTATTTTTGTTTTAAATATTTCAAATTACATTTATTACTCTGGAATAGTTTATACAAAGAAATATCTAAGCAAATTATTTACCCAGCAATGGAGCAATGTTTTTAAGGCTGACAAATAATGTATGTATTTGAGAAATTCTTGATTGGAATCTTTCACGATTTCCTAAAATAATATATTTTTGGTATTAAAATGTCATATATCTCGAATATTTGGAAATATTATACATAAACTGTGGCACTGATTCGCACTTGATATCATTATAATTTAAATAGTGAAAACCAAGAATATTTTTTTTTGCAAATGCGACAATGTATGTTTTATTTGAAAGTCGAAACTTTGCAACCATTTGCAATATAACTTACTTAAGATTTAGGAACCTCTTTTAACTCATTCATGTTACGTCATCATTTCTGAAAGGAATTGATTGTTTCGGGCATCTTCAATGCTTCTCATCAACTTGTCACTCATCAATATTATCTACAAATTAAATTAATTAAAATTAAATGTAAATAAGTAAAACTAAGTAAAAACCAACTACTGCCATACATTGTTGTCATTTGTATTATAGCTGACATTTGTTGAAAATATAGAGAAAGTCCAGATTTAAGGTGGCGATTAATGATTTATGATTAACATTATAATTCTCACCGAATTTTAGATTAAAATTTAAAATTTAAAAGAAGAAAACAAAGCCTGGAACATTCTATGAATTGCATGTGTGATCGAACATTTTAGATTTAAGAAAAAAAAAATAAAAAATAAGATTTTTGCAAAAGTGTAGCCTATGTTAATTTATTGATTTTCATCTGCAAATTGCTAACCATTTAAATGACTTTCTGTTTTATAATTAATATCGACCGCATGCCCTATATTTACTTCTCGGACCTTAAATGTTTTTTATATTGTATCACCAGCCATACAATTTGCAGGCAATGGTCAAATTCATAAGCCAATCAATATACATGAATGGACAACGATTAAATACAAAAACATTTAAAATGATAATAATTATGTAGTGAACATAACGTTGTTAAAAATCGTATATATTTACCCATTTTATGATGAGGTTGGTAAAGCTCCGAGATGAATACTATCCGGATGCGAGGGTAAATCGTCGATTTGTAATAAATAACACCGTAGCGATTTGTCTATTGCGCCCGAAAGAGTATACGATTTTATTATAGACGACATTTCGATGGGTTTCATGAGAAATATATTTGAATCACAACAGATCATTGACCCGCAGCCAAAATCAATTTATATAAAATTAATGACGTTGACACGTGGGGCGACGGACGCGTCCGAAAATTTTAGGTAAATCGTATACGGCAATATAGCGTCTACGTCCGATGACGTTATGGATACATTGCACACAAAATCGACTGTTTAGGAGCCCCGAGGTAATAATAGTGGTTACTCGGCACTGTGGTTTTGTTTGGTTACTTATTGTTATCAATAAGTATTTATGATAATATCACGGGGTATGATATGTTATCCAGGACAAAATTGATTTTTTTTTTTAACATAATAATATTGTTAAATGTTAGGATTGCTTAATGTTTTTTTTACTTTATAGGTATATAATATAAAGGGTCTTTAGACTTCGAGCATATTAAACTGTTTATCCAGACTACTCATATAACCAAATTTAAACACTGAATTCAAAGCGTCTTAAATATCTTTTTTTTATTTTACCTTTCAAAGCATAGATGTATGTTAAGAAATCCAGACATATTAATGAATTAAATACAATTTAATTTAATTAAAATTACACTGTAACAGCAATACTACGCATTGTTGAATCATTTTGTATTCCGGTATAATTAACATTTAATATAATCAATAATTTGGTATATAATCATATCACATATATTAATGGACATTTTGTTATACACAAACAGTATTACTAAAGTTTGGCTAGCAATATGCAGATAAAAATAAATTAATTAAAATGGTCTACACCTTTCCATTAATATTATTATTATTTTTTTATTAATTATTTTACGATCTTCCTAAAGACAGTATAGTCAACACTATATAAGTGACAAATTAACAGTATTATCAGTGTATAATGTTTGTTATTTATTTGTAAAAGTTTAACTATTTGTGTTAAGTCCATCAACTATAGCAATATAATATAGTAAACAATAATGGATAAAATATATATAATATATTTTATTCAAAGTTGTTTAATATTATAGTTGATGGACATCACACAAATTGTTAAAACATCTACAAATAAACAACAAAAATTTACACTGAAGATTCTGTTAACTTGTGACTCATATAGTGTTGACTATACTGTCATTAGGAAGAACATAAAAAATCTCAATGATAATGTTTTAAAACAATTTTTTTCTTTTTTATTAAATTTTTATTGTTAAAAAGTGTATTATATCGAATAAATTTTAATTCTTATTGTAGAGTTCAATATAATGTGGAAAAAATAGGTATTGGTTTTACAATGATCTGGTTTTAATTAATTATTAAAAATACTTTTCTTTAGGTAGAATTGTTCAAATTATTTCTCACATTAGATGAAACTGTAGAAAGTAAAATAAGGCTCAGATTTTATTTCATTATGGAGTAATTACACGATAATAAATAATTAAACGAAATAAAATTTATTGAATATTATGTATTCATCATATATTCATAGTAGAATAAATACAATTTCTAAAGTTTGGCTAGCAAATTGCAGAAGAAAATAAATTAATCAAAATGGTCTACAACTTTGCAATAAACTTATTATTTTTTTTTTTATTATTTTAAAAATCAAATTGAAAATTTTAATTAATTAATTTACGATCTTACTAAAGACAGTATAGTCAACACTATATAAGTGACAAATTAACAGTATTATCAGTGTATAATGTTTGTTATTTATTTGTAAAAGTTTAACTATTTGTGTTAAGTCCATCAACTATAGCAATATAATATAGTAAACAATAATGGATAAAATATATATAATATATTTTATTCAAAGTTGTTTAATATTATAGTTGATGGACATCACACAAATTGTTAAAACATCTACAAATAAACAACAAAAATTTACACTGAAGATTCTGTTAACTTGTGACTCATATAGTGTTGACTATACTGTCATTAGGAAGAACATAAAAAATCTCAATGATAATGTTTTAAAACAATTTTTTTCTTTTTTATTAAATTTTTATTGTTAAAAAGTGTATTATATCGAATAAATTTTAATTCTTATTGTAGAGTTCAATATAATGTGGAAAAAATAGGTATTGGTTTTACAATGATCTGGTTTTAATTAATTATTAAAAATACTTTTCTTTAGGTAGAATTGTTCAAATTATTTCTCACATTAGATGAAACTGTAGAAAGTAAAATAAGGCTCAGATTTTATTTCATTATGGAGTAATTACACGATAATAAATAATTAAACGAAATAAAATTTATTGAATATTATGTATTCATCATATATTCATAGTAGAATAAATACAATTTCTAAAGTTTGGCTAGCAAATTGCAGAAGAAAATAAATTAATCAAAATGGTCTACAACTTTGCAATAAACTTATTATTTTTTTTTTTATTATTTTAAAAATCAAATTGAAAATTTTAATTAATTAATTTACGATCTTCCTAAAGACAGTATAGTCAACACTATATAAGTGACAAATTAACAGTATTATCAGTGTATAATGTTTGTTATTTATTTGTAAAAGTTTAACTATTTGTGTTAAGTCCATCAACTATAGCAATATAATATAGTAAACAATAATGGATAAAATATATATAATATATTTTATTCAAAGTTGTTTAATATTATAGTTGATGGACATCACACAAATTGTTAAAACATCTACAAATAAACAACAAAAATTTACACTGAAGATTCTGTTAACTTGTGACTCATATAGTGTTGACTATACTGTCATTAGGAAGAACATAAAAAATCTCAATGATAATGTTTTAAAACAATTTTTTTCTTTTTTATTAAATTTTTATTGTTAAAAAGTGTATTATATCGAATAAATTTTAATTCTTATTGTAGAGTTCAATATAATGTGGAAAAAATAGGTATTGGTTTTACAATGATCTGGTTTTAATTAATTATTAAAAATACTTTTCTTTAGGTAGAATTGTTCAAATTATTTCTCACATTAGATGAAACTGTAGAAAGTAAAATAAGGCTCAGATTTTATTTCATTATGGAGTAATTACACGATAATAAATAATTAAACGAAATAAAATTTATTGAATATTATGTATTCATCATATATTCATAGTAGAATAAATACAATTTCTAAAGTTTGGCTAGCAAATTTCAGATGAAAATAAATTAATCAAAATGGTCTACACCTTTGCAAAAATCCTATTATTTTTGTTTTAAATATTTCAAATTACATTTATTACTCTGGAATAGTTTATACAAAGAAATATCTAAGCAAATTATTTACCCAGCAATGGAGCAATGTTTTTAAGGCTGACAAATAATGTATGTATTTGAGAAATTCTTGATTGGAATCTTTCACGATTTCCTAAAATAATATATTTTTGGTATTAAAATGTCATATATCTCGAATATTTGGAAATATTATACATAAACTGTGGCACTGATTCGCACTTGATATCATTATAATTTAAATAGTGAAAACCAAGAATATTTTTTTTTGCAAATGCGACAATGTATGTTTTATTTGAAAGTCGAAACTTTGCAACCATTTGCAATATAACTTACTTAAGATTTAGGAACCTCTTTTAACTCATTCATGTTACGTCATCATTTCTGAAAGGAATTGATTGTTTCGGGCATCTTCAATGCTTCTCATCAACTTGTCACTCATCAATATTATCTACAAATTAAATTAATTAAAATTAAATGTAAATAAGTAAAACTAAGTAAAAACCAACTACTGCCATACATTGTTGTCATTTGTATTATAGCTGACATTTGTTGAAAATATAGAGAAAGTCCAGATTTAAGGTGGCGATTAATGATTTATGATTAACATTATAATTCTCACCGAATTTTAGATTAAAATTTAAAATTTAAAAGAAGAAAACAAAGCCTGGAACATTCTATGAATTGCATGTGTGATCGAACATTTTAGATTTAAGAAAAAAAAAATAAAAAATAAGATTTTTGCAAAAGTGTAGCCTATGTTAATTTATTGATTTTCATCTGCAAATTGCTAACCATTTAAATGACTTTCTGTTTTATAATTAATATCGACCGCATGCCCTATATTTACTTCTCGGACCTTAAATGTTTTTTATATTGTATCACCAGCCATACAATTTGCAGGCAATGGTCAAATTCATAAGCCAATCAATATACATGAATGGACAACGATTAAATACAAAAACATTTAAAATGATAATAATTATGTAGTGAACATAACGTTGTTAAAAATCGTATATATTTACCCATTTTATGATGAGGTTGGTAAAGCTCCGAGATGAATACTATCCGGATGCGAGGGTAAATCGTCGATTTGTAATAAATAACACCGTAGCGATTTGTCTATTGCGCCCGAAAGAGTATACGATTTTATTATAGACGACATTTCGATGGGTTTCATGAGAAATATATTTGAATCACAACAGATCATTGACCCGCAGCCAAAATCAATTTATATAAAATTAATGACGTTGACACGTGGGGCGACGGACGCGTCCGAAAATTTTAGGTAAATCGTATACGGCAATATAGCGTCTACGTCCGATGACGTTATGGATACATTGCACACAAAATCGACTGTTTAGGAGCCCCGAGGTAATAATAGTGGTTACTCGGCACTGTGGTTTTGTTTGGTTACTTATTGTTATCAATAAGTATTTATGATAATATCACGGGGTATGATATGTTATCCAGGACAAAATTGATTTTTTTTTTTAACATAATAATATTGTTAAATGTTAGGATTGCTTAATGTTTTTTTTACTTTATAGGTATATAATATAAAGGGTCTTTAGACTTCGAGCATATTAAACTGTTTATCCAGACTACTCATATAACCAAATTTAAACACTGAATTCAAAGCGTCTTAAATATCTTTTTTTTATTTTACCTTTCAAAGCATAGATGTATGTTAAGAAATCCAGACATATTAATGAATTAAATACAATTTAATTTAATTAAAATTACACTGTAACAGCAATACTACGCATTGTTGAATCATTTTGTATTCCGGTATAATTAACATTTAATATAATCAATAATTTGGTATATAATCATATCACATATATTAATGGACATTTTGTTATACACAAACAGTATTACTAAAGTTTGGCTAGCAATATGCAGATAAAAATAAATTAATTAAAATGGTCTACACCTTTCCATTAATATTATTATTATTTTTTTATTAATTATTTTACGATCTTCCTAAAGACAGTATAGTCAACACTATATAAGTGACAAATTAACAGTATTATCAGTGTATAATGTTTGTTATTTATTTGTAAAAGTTTAACTATTTGTGTTAAGTCCATCAACTATAGCAATATAATATAGTAAACAATAATGGATAAAATATATATAATATATTTTATTCAAAGTTGTTTAATATTATAGTTGATGGACATCACACAAATTGTTAAAACATCTACAAATAAACAACAAAAATTTACACTGAAGATTCTGTTAACTTGTGACTCATATAGTGTTGACTATACTGTCATTAGGAAGAACATAAAAAATCTCAATGATAATGTTTTAAAACAATTTTTTTCTTTTTTATTAAATTTTTATTGTTAAAAAGTGTATTATATCGAATAAATTTTAATTCTTATTGTAGAGTTCAATATAATGTGGAAAAAATAGGTATTGGTTTTACAATGATCTGGTTTTAATTAATTATTAAAAATACTTTTCTTTAGGTAGAATTGTTCAAATTATTTCTCACATTAGATGAAACTGTAGAAAGTAAAATAAGGCTCAGATTTTATTTCATTATGGAGTAATTACACGATAATAAATAATTAAACGAAATAAAATTTATTGAATATTATATATTCATAGTAGAATAAATACAATTTCTAAAGTTTGGCTAGCAAATTGCAGAAGAAAATAAATTAATCAAAATGGTCTACAACTTTGCAATAAACTTATTATTTTTTTTTTTATTATTTTAAAAATCAAATTGAAAATTTTAATTAATTAATTTACGATCTTCCTAAAGACAGTATAGTCAACACTATATAAGTGACAAATTAACAGTATTATCAGTGTATAATGTTTGTTATTTATTTGTAAAAGTTTAACTACTTGTGTTAAGTCCATCAACTATAGCAATATAATATAGTAAACAATAATGGATAAAATATATATAATATATTTTATTCAAAGTTGTTTAATATTATAGTTGATGGACATCACACAAATTGTTAAAACATCTACAAATAAACAACAAAAATTTACACTGAAGATTCTGTTAACTTGTGACTCATATAGTGTTGACTATACTGTCATTAGGAAGAACATAAAAAATCTCAATGATAATGTTTTAAAACTATTTTTTTCTTTTTTATTAAATTTTTATTGTTAAAAAGTGTATTATATGGAATAAATTTTAATTCTTATTGTAGAGTTCAATATAATGTGGAAAAAATAGGTATTGGTTTTACAATGATCTGGTTTTAATTAATTATTAAAAATACTTTTCTTTAGGTAGAATTGTTCAAATTATTTCTCACATTAGATGAAACTGTAGAAAGTAAAATAAGGCTCAGATTTTATTTCATTATGGAGTAATTACACGATAATAAATAATTAAACGAAATAAAATTTATTGAATATTATGTATTCATCATATATTCATAGTAGAATAAATACAATTTCTAAAGTTTGGCTAGCAAATTTCAGATGAAAATAAATTAATCAAAATGGTCTACACCTTTGCAAAAATCCTATTATTTTTGTTTTAAATATTTCAAATTACATTTATTACTCTGGAATAGTTTATACAAAGAAATATCTAAGCAAATTATTTACCCAGCAATGGAGCAATGTTTTTAAGGCTGACAAATAATGTATGTATTTGAGAAATTCTTGATTGGAATCTTTCACGATTTCCTAAAATAATATATTTTTGGTATTAAAATGTCATATATCTCGAATATTTGGAAATATTATACATAAACTGTGGCACTGATTCGCACTTGATATCATTATAATTTAAATAGTGAAAACCAAGAATATTTTTTTTTGCAAATGCGACAATGTATGTTTTATTTGAAAGTCGAAACTTTGCAACCATTTGCAATATAACTTACTTAAGATTTAGGAACCTCTTTTAACTCATTCATGTTACGTCATCATTTCTGAAAGGAATTGATTGTTTCGGGCATCTTCAATGCTTCTCATCAACTTGTCACTCATCAATATTATCTACAAATTAAATTAATTAAAATTAAATGTAAATAAGTAAAACTAAGTAAAAACCAACTACTGCCATACATTGTTGTCATTTGTATTATAGCTGACATTTGTTGAAAATATAGAGAAAGTCCAGATTTAAGGTGGCGATTAATGATTTATGATTAACATTATAATTCTCACCGAATTTTAGATTAAAATTTAAAATTTAAAAGAAGAAAACAAAGCCTGGAACATTCTATGAATTGCATGTGTGATCGAACATTTTAGATTTAAGAAAAAAAAAATAAAAAATAAGATTTTTGCAAAAGTGTAGCCTATGTTAATTTATTGATTTTCATCTGCAAATTGCTAACCATTTAAATGACTTTCTGTTTTATAATTAATATCGACCGCATGCCCTATATTTACTTCTCGGACCTTAAATGTTTTTTATATTGTATCACCAGCCATACAATTTGCAGGCAATGGTCAAATTCATAAGCCAATCAATATACATGAATGGACAACGATTAAATACAAAAACATTTAAAATGATAATAATTATGTAGTGAACATAACGTTGTTAAAAATCGTATATATTTACCCATTTTATGATGAGGTTGGTAAAGCTCCGAGATGAATACTATCCGGATGCGAGGGTAAATCGTCGATTTGTAATAAATAACACCGTAGCGATTTGTCTATTGCGCCCGAAAGAGTATACGATTTTATTATAGACGACATTTCGATGGGTTTCATGAGTAATATATTTGAATCACAACAGATCATTGACCCGCAGCCAAAATCAATTTATATAAAATTAATGACGTTGACACGTGGGGCGACGGACGCGTCCGAAAATTTTAGGTAAATCGTATACGGCAATATAGCGTCTACGTCCGATGACGTTATGGATACATTGCACACAAAATCGACTGTTTAGGAGCCCCGAGGTAATAATAGTGGTTACTCGGCACTGTGGTTTTGTTTGGTTACTTATTGTTATCAATAAGTATTTATGATAATATCACGGGGTATGATATGTTATCCAGGACAAAATTGATTTTTTTTTTTAACATAATAATATTGTTAAATGTTAGGATTGCTTAATGTTTTTTTTACTTTATAGGTATATAATATAAAGGGTCTTTAGACTTCGAGCATATTAAACTGTTTATCCAGACTACTCATATAACCAAATTTAAACACTGAATTCAAAGCGTCTTAAATATCTTTTTTTTATTTTACCTTTCAAAGCATAGATGTATGTTAAGAAATCCAGACATATTAATGAATTAAATACAATTTAATTTAATTAAAATTACACTGTAACAGCAATACTACGCATTGTTGAATCATTTTGTATTCCGGTATAATTAACATTTAATATAATCAATAATTTGGTATATAATCATATCACATATATTAATGGACATTTTGTTATACACAAACAGTATTACTAAAGTTTGGCTAGCAATATGCAGATAAAAATAAATTAATTAAAATGGTCTACACCTTTCCATTAATATTATTATTATTTTTTTATTAATTATTTTACGATCTTCCTAAAGACAGTATAGTCAACACTATATAAGTCACAAATTAACAGTATTATCAGTGTATAATGTTTGTTATTTATTTGTAAAAGTTTAACTATTTGTGTTAAGTCCATCAACTATAGCAATATAATATAGTAAACAATAATGGATAAAATATATATAATATATTTTATTCAAAGTTGTTTAATATTATAGTTGATGGACATCACACAAATTGTTAAAACATCTACAAATAAACAACAAAAATTTACACTGAAGATTCTGTTAACTTGTGACTCATATAGTGTTGACTATACTGTCATTAGGAAGAACATAAAAAATCTCAATGATAATGTTTTAAAACAATTTTTTTCTTTTTTATTAAATTTTTATTGTTAAAAAGTGTATTATATCGAATAAATTTTAATTCTTATTGTAGAGTTCAATATAATGTGGAAAAAATAGGTATTGGTTTTACAATGATCTGGTTTTAATTAATTATTAAAAATACTTTTCTTTAGGTAGAATTGTTCAAATTATTTCTCACATTAGATGAAACTGTAGAAAGTAAAATAAGGCTCAGATTTTATTTCATTATGGAGTAATTACACGATAATAAATAATTAAACGAAATAAAATTTATTGAATATTATGTATTCATCATATATTCATAGTAGAATAAATACAATTTCTAAAGTTTGGCTAGCAAATTGCAGAAGAAAATAAATTAATCAAAATGGTCTACAACTTTGCAATAAACTTATTATTTTTTTTTTTATTATTTTAAAAATCAAATTGAAAATTTTAATTAATTAATTTACGATCTTACTAAAGACAGTATAGTCAACACTATATAAGTCACAAATTAACAGTATTATCAGTGTATAATGTTTGTTATTTATTTGTAAAAGTTTAACTATTTGTGTTAAGTCCATCAACTATAGCAATATAATATAGTAAACAATAATGGATAAAATATATATAATATATTTTATTCAAAGTTGTTTAATATTATAGTTGATGGACATCACACAAATTGTTAAAACATCTACAAATAAACAACAAAAATTTACACTGAAGATTCTGTTAACTTGTGACTCATATAGTGTTGACTATACTGTCATTAGGAAGAACATAAAAAATCTCAATGATAATGTTTTAAAACAATTTTTTTCTTTTTTATTAAATTTTTATTGTTAAAAAGTGTATTATATGGAATAAATTTTAATTCTTATTGTAGAGTTCAATATAATGTGGAAAAAATAGGTATTGGTTTTACAATGATCTGGTTTTAATTAATTATTAAAAATACTTTTCTTTAGGTAGAATTGTTCAAATTATTTCTCACATTAGATGAAACTGTAGAAAGTAAAATAAGGCTCAGATTTTATTTCATTATGGAGTAATTACACGATAATAAATAATTAAACGAAATAAAATTTATTGAATATTATGTATTCATCATATATTCATAGTAGAATAAATACAATTTCTAAAGTTTGGCTAGCAAATTGCAGAAGAAAATAAATTAATCAAAATGGTCTACAACTTTGCAATAAACTTATTATTTTTTTTTTTTATTATTTTAAAAATCAAATTGAAAATTTTAATTAATTAATTTACGATCTTACTAAAGACAATATAGTCAACACTATATAAGTCACAAATTAACAGTATTATCAGTGTATAATGTTTGTTATTTATTTGTAAAAGTTTAACTATTTGTGTTAAGTCCATCAACTATAGCAATATAATATAGTAAACAATAATGGATAAAATATATATAATATATTTTATTCAAAGTTGTTTAATATTATAGTTGATGGACATCACACAAATTGTTAAAACATCTACAAATAAACAACAAAAATTTACACTGAAGATTCTGTTAACTTGTGACTCATATAGTGTTGACTATACTGTCATTAGGAAGAACATAAAAAATCTCAATGATAATGTTTTAAAACAATTTTTTTCTTTTTTATTAAATTTTTATTGTTAAAAAGTGTATTATATCGAATAAATTTTAATTCTTATTGTAGAGTTCAATATAATGTGGAAAAAATAGGTATTGGTTTTACAATGATCTGGTTTTAATTAATTATTAAAAATACTTTTCTTTAGGTAGAATTGTTCAAATTATTTCTCACATTAGATGAAACTGTAGAAAGTAAAATAAGGCTCAGATTTTATTTCATTATGGAGTAATTACACGATAATAAATAATTAAACGAAATAAAATTTATTGAATATTATGTATTCATCATATATTCATAGTAGAATAAATACAATTTCTAAAGTTTGGCTAGCAAATTGCAGAAGAAAATAAATTAATCAAAATGGTCTACAACTTTGCAATAAACTTATTATTTTTTTTTTTATTATTTTAAAAATCAAATTGAAAATTTTAATTAATTAATTTACGATCTTACTAAAGACAGTATAGTCAACACTATATAAGTCACAAATTAACAGTATTATCAGTGTATAATGTTTGTTATTTATTTGTAAAAGTTTAACTATTTGTGTTAAGTCCATCAACTATAGCAATATAATATAGTAAACAATAATGGATAAAATATATATAATATATTTTATTCAAAGTTGTTTAATATTATAGTTGATGGACATCACACAAATTGTTAAAACATCTACAAATAAACAACAAAAATTTACACTGAAGATTCTGTTAACTTGTGACTCATATAGTGTTGACTATACTGTCATTAGGAAGAACATAAAAAATCTCAATGATAATGTTTTAAAACAATTTTTTTCTTTTTTATTAAATTTTTATTGTTAAAAAGTGTATTATATCGAATAAATTTTAATTCTTATTGTAGAGTTCAATATAATGTGGAAAAAATAGGTATTGGTTTTACAATGATCTGGTTTTAATTAATTATTAAAAATACTTTTCTTTAGGTAGAATTGTTCAAATTATTTCTCACATTAGATGAAACTGTAGAAAGTAAAATAAGGCTCAGATTTTATTTCATTATGGAGTAATTACACGATAATAAATAATTAAACGAAATAAAATTTATTGAATATTATGTATTCATCATATATTCATAGTAGAATAAATACAATTTCTAAAGTTTGGCTAGCAAATTGCAGAAGAAAATAAATTAATCAAAATGGTCTACAACTTTGCAATAAACTTATTATTTTTTTTTTTATTATTTTAAAAATCAAATTGAAAATTTTAATTAATTAATTTACGATCTTACTAAAGACAGTATAGTCAACACTATATAAGTCACAAATTAACAGTATTATCAGTGTATAATGTTTGTTATTTATTTGTAAAAGTTTAACTATTTGTGTTAAGTCCATCAACTATAGCAATATAATATAGTAAACAATAATGGATAAAATATATATAATATATTTTATTCAAAGTTGTTTAATATTATAGTTGATGGACATCACACAAATTGTTAAAACATCTACAAATAAACAACAAAAATTTACACTGAAGATTCTGTTAACTTGTGACTCATATAGTGTTGACTATACTGTCATTAGGAAGAACATAAAAAATCTCAATGATAATGTTTTAAAACAATTTTTTTCTTTTTTATTAAATTTTTATTGTTAAAAAGTGTATTATATCGAATAAATTTTAATTCTTATTGTAGAGTTCAATATAATGTGGAAAAAATAGGTATTGGTTTTACAATGATCTGGTTTTAATTAATTATTAAAAATACTTTTCTTTAGGTAGAATTGTTCAAATTATTTCTCACATTAGATGAAACTGTAGAAAGTAAAATAAGGCTCAGATTTTATTTCATTATGGAGTAATTACACGATAATAAATAATTAAACGAAATAAAATTTATTGAATATTATGTATTCATCATATATTCATAGTAGAATAAATACAATTTCTAAAGTTTGGCTAGCAAATTGCAGAAGAAAATAAATTAATCAAAATGGTCTACAACTTTGCAATAAACTTATTATTTTTTTTTTTATTATTTTAAAAATCAAATTGAAAATTTTAATTAATTAATTTACGATCTTACTAAAGACAGTATAGTCAACACTATATAAGTGACAAATTAACAGTATTATCAGTGTATAATGTTTGTTATTTATTTGTAAAAGTTTAACTATTTGTGTTAAGTCCATCAACTATAGCAATATAATATAGTAAACAATAATGGATAAAATATATATAATATATTTTATTCAAAGTTGTTTAATATTATAGTTGATGGACATCACACAAATTGTTAAAACATCTACAAATAAACAACAAAAATTTACACTGAAGATTCTGTTAACTTGTGACTCATATAGTGTTGACTATACTGTCATTAGGAAGAACATAAAAAATCTCAATGATAATGTTTTAAAACAATTTTTTTCTTTTTTATTAAATTTTTATTGTTAAAAAGTGTATTATATCGAATAAATTTTAATTCTTATTGTAGAGTTCAATATAATGTGGAAAAAATAGGTATTGGTTTTACAATGATCTGGTTTTAATTAATTATTAAAAATACTTTTCTTTAGGTAGAATTGTTCAAATTATTTCTCACATTAGATGAAACTGTAGAAAGTAAAATAAGGCTCAGATTTTATTTCATTATGGAGTAATTACACGATAATAAATAATTAAACGAAATAAAATTTATTGAATATTATGTATTCATCATATATTCATAGTAGAATAAATACAATTTCTAAAGTTTGGCTAGCAAATTGCAGAAGAAAATAAATTAATCAAAATGGTCTACAACTTTGCAATAAACTTATTATTTTTTTTTTTATTATTTTAAAAATCAAATTGAAAATTTTAATTAATTAATTTACGATCTTACTAAAGACAGTATAGTCAACACTATATAAGTCACAAATTAACAGTATTATCAGTGTATAATGTTTGTTATTTATTTGTAAAAGTTTAACTATTTGTGTTAAGTCCATCAACTATAGCAATATAATATAGTAAACAATAATGGATAAAATATATATAATATATTTTATTCAAAGTTGTTTAATATTATAGTTGATGGACATCACACAAATTGTTAAAACATCTACAAATAAACAACAAAAATTTACACTGAAGATTCTGTTAACTTGTGACTCATATAGTGTTGACTATACTGTCATTAGGAAGAACATAAAAAATCTCAATGATAATGTTTTAAAACAATTTTTTTCTTTTTTATTAAATTTTTATTGTTAAAAAGTGTATTATATCGAATAAATTTTAATTCTTATTGTAGAGTTCAATATAATGTGGAAAAAATAGGTATTGGTTTTACAATGATCTGGTTTTAATTAATTATTAAAAATACTTTTCTTTAGGTAGAATTGTTCAAATTATTTCTCACATTAGATGAAACTGTAGAAAGTAAAATAAGGCTCAGATTTTATTTCATTATGGAGTAATTACACGATAATAAATAATTAAACGAAATAAAATTTATTGAATATTATGTATTCATCATATATTCATAGTAGAATAAATACAATTTCTAAAGTTTGGCTAGCAAATTGCAGAAGAAAATAAATTAATCAAAATGGTCTACAACTTTGCAATAAACTTATTATTTTTTTTTTTATTATTTTAAAAATCAAATTGAAAATTTTAATTAATTAATTTACGATCTTACTAAAGACAGTATAGTCAACACTATATAAGTGACAAATTAACAGTATTATCAGTGTATAATGTTTGTTATTTATTTGTAAAAGTTTAACTATTTGTGTTAAGTCCATCAACTATAGCAATATAATATAGTAAACAATAATGGATAAAATATATATAATATATTTTATTCAAAGTTGTTTAATATTATAGTTGATGGACATCACACAAATTGTTAAAACATCTACAAATAAACAACAAAAATTTACACTGAAGATTCTGTTAACTTGTGACTCATATAGTGTTGACTATACTGTCATTAGGAAGAACATAAAAAATCTCAATGATAATGTTTTAAAACAATTTTTTTCTTTTTTATTAAATTTTTATTGTTAAAAAGTGTATTATATCGAATAAATTTTAATTCTTATTGTAGAGTTCAATATAATGTGGAAAAAATAGGTATTGGTTTTACAATGATCTGGTTTTAATTAATTATTAAAAATACTTTTCTTTAGGTAGAATTGTTCAAATTATTTCTCACATTAGATGAAACTGTAGAAAGTAAAATAAGGCTCAGATTTTATTTCATTATGGAGTAATTACACGATAATAAATAATTAAACGAAATAAAATTTATTGAATATTATGTATTCATCATATATTCATAGTAGAATAAATACAATTTCTAAAGTTTGGCTAGCAAATTGCAGAAGAAAATAAATTAATCAAAATGGTCTACAACTTTGCAATAAACTTATTATTTTTTTTTTTATTATTTTAAAAATCAAATTGAAAATTTTAATTAATTAATTTACGATCTTACTAAAGACAGTATAGTCAACACTATATAAGTGACAAATTAACAGTATTATCAGTGTATAATGTTTGTTATTTATTTGTAAAAGTTTAACTATTTGTGTTAAGTCCATCAACTATAGCAATATAATATAGTAAACAATAATGGATAAAATATATATAATATATTTTATTCAAAGTTGTTTAATATTATAGTTGATGGACATCACACAAATTGTTAAAACATCTACAAATAAACAACAAAAATTTACACTGAAGATTCTGTTAACTTGTGACTCATATAGTGTTGACTATACTGTCATTAGGAAGAACATAAAAAATCTCAATGATAATGTTTTAAAACAATTTTTTTCTTTTTTATTAAATTTTTATTGTTAAAAAGTGTATTATATCGAATAAATTTTAATTCTTATTGTAGAGTTCAATATAATGTGGAAAAAATAGGTATTGGTTTTACAATGATCTGGTTTTAATTAATTATTAAAAATACTTTTCTTTAGGTAGAATTGTTCAAATTATTTCTCACATTAGATGAAACTGTAGAAAGTAAAATAAGGCTCAGATTTTATTTCATTATGGAGTAATTACACGATAATAAATAATTAAACGAAATAAAATTTATTGAATATTATGTATTCATCATATATTCATAGTAGAATAAATACAATTTCTAAAGTTTGGCTAGCAAATTGCAGAAGAAAATAAATTAATCAAAATGGTCTACAACTTTGCAATAAACTTATTATTTTTTTTTTTATTATTTTAAAAATCAAATTGAAAATTTTAATTAATTAATTTACGATCTTACTAAAGACAGTATAGTCAACACTATATAAGTCACAAATTAACAGTATTATCAGTGTATAATGTTTGTTATTTATTTGTAAAAGTTTAACTATTTGTGTTAAGTCCATCAACTATAGCAATATAATATAGTAAACAATAATGGATAAAATATATATAATATATTTTATTCAAAGTTGTTTAATATTATAGTTGATGGACATCACACAAATTGTTAAAACATCTACAAATAAACAACAAAAATTTACACTGAAGATTCTGTTAACTTGTGACTCATATAGTGTTGACTATACTGTCATTAGGAAGAACATAAAAAATCTCAATGATAATGTTTTAAAACAATTTTTTTCTTTTTTATTAAATTTTTATTGTTAAAAAGTGTATTATATCGAATAAATTTTAATTCTTATTGTAGAGTTCAATATAATGTGGAAAAAATAGGTATTGGTTTTACAATGATCTGGTTTTAATTAATTATTAAAAATACTTTTCTTTAGGTAGAATTGTTCAAATTATTTCTCACATTAGATGAAACTGTAGAAAGTAAAATAAGGCTCAGATTTTATTTCATTATGGAGTAATTACACGATAATAAATAATTAAACGAAATAAAATTTATTGAATATTATGTATTCATCATATATTCATAGTAGAATAAATACAATTTCTAAAGTTTGGCTAGCAAATTTCAGATGAAAATAAATTAATCAAAATGGTCTACACCTTTGCAAAAATCCTATTATTTTTGTTTTAAATATTTCAAATTACATTTATTACTCTGGAATAGTTTATACAAAGAAATATCTAAGCAAATTATTTACCCAGCAATGGAGCAATGTTTTTAAGGCTGACAAATAATGTATGTATTTGAGAAATTCTTGATTGGAATCTTTCACGATTTCCTAAAATAATATATTTTTGGTATTAAAATGTCATATATCTCGAATATTTGGAAATATTATACATAAACTGTGGCACTGATTCGCACTTGATATCATTATAATTTAAATAGTGAAAACCAAGAATATTTTTTTTTGCAAATGCGACAATGTATGTTTTATTTGAAAGTCGAAACTTTGCAACCATTTGCAATATAACTTACTTAAGATTTAGGAACCTCTTTTAACTCATTCATGTTACGTCATCATTTCTGAAAGGAATTGATTGTTTCGGGCATCTTCAATGCTTCTCATCAACTTGTCACTCATCAATATTATCTACAAATTAAATTAATTAAAATTAAATGTAAATAAGTAAAACTAAGTAAAAACCAACTACTGCCATACATTGTTGTCATTTGTATTATAGCTGACATTTGTTGAAAATATAGAGAAAGTCCAGATTTAAGGTGGCGATTAATGATTTATGATTAACATTATAATTCTCACCGAATTTTAGATTAAAATTTAAAATTTAAAAGAAGAAAACAAAGCCTGGAACATTCTATGAATTGCATGTGTGATCGAACATTTTAGATTTAAGAAAAAAAAAATAAAAAATAAGATTTTTGCAAAAGTGTAGCCTATGTTAATTTATTGATTTTCATCTGCAAATTGCTAACCATTTAAATGACTTTCTGTTTTATAATTAATATCGACCGCATGCCCTATATTTACTTCTCGGACCTTAAATGTTTTTTATATTGTATCACCAGCCATACAATTTGCAGGCAATGGTCAAATTCATAAGCCAATCAATATACATGAATGGACAACGATTAAATACAAAAACATTTAAAATGATAATAATTATGTAGTGAACATAACGTTGTTAAAAATCGTATATATTTACCCATTTTATGATGAGGTTGGTAAAGCTCCGAGATGAATACTATCCGGATGCGAGGGTAAATCGTCGATTTGTAATAAATAACACCGTAGCGATTTGTCTATTGCGCCCGAAAGAGTATACGATTTTATTATAGACGACATTTCGATGGGTTTCATGAGAAATATATTTGAATCACAACAGATCATTGACCCGCAGCCAAAATCAATTTATATAAAATTAATGACGTTGACACGTGGGGCGACGGACGCGTCCGAAAATTTTAGGTAAATCGTATACGGCAATATAGCGTCTACGTCCGATGACGTTATGGATACATTGCACACAAAATCGACTGTTTAGGAGCCCCGAGGTAATAATAGTGGTTACTCGGCACTGTGGTTTTGTTTGGTTACTTATTGTTATCAATAAGTATTTATGATAATATCACGGGGTATGATATGTTATCCAGGACAAAATTGATTTTTTTTTTTAACATAATAATATTGTTAAATGTTAGGATTGCTTAATGTTTTTTTTACTTTATAGGTATATAATATAAAGGGTCTTTAGACTTCGAGCATATTAAACTGTTTATCCAGACTACTCATATAACCAAATTTAAACACTGAATTCAAAGCGTCTTAAATATCTTTTTTTTATTTTACCTTTCAAAGCATAGATGTATGTTAAGAAATCCAGACATATTAATGAATTAAATACAATTTAATTTAATTAAAATTACACTGTAACAGCAATACTACGCATTGTTGAATCATTTTGTATTCCGGTATAATTAACATTTAATATAATCAATAATTTGGTATATAATCATATCACATATATTAATGGACATTTTGTTATACACAAACAGTATTACTAAAGTTTGGCTAGCAATATGCAGATAAAAATAAATTAATTAAAATGGTCTACACCTTTCCATTAATATTATTATTATTTTTTTATTAATTATTTTACGATCTTCCTAAAGACAGTATAGTCAACACTATATAAGTGACAAATTAACAGTATTATCAGTGTATAATGTTTGTTATTTATTTGTAAAAGTTTAACTATTTGTGTTAAGTCCATCAACTATAGCAATATAATATAGTAAACAATAATGGATAAAATATATATAATATATTTTATTCAAAGTTGTTTAATATTATAGTTGATGGACATCACACAAATTGTTAAAACATCTACAAATAAACAACAAAAATTTACACTGAAGATTCTGTTAACTTGTGACTCATATAGTGTTGACTATACTGTCATTAGGAAGAACATAAAAAATCTCAATGATAATGTTTTAAAACAATTTTTTTCTTTTTTATTAAATTTTTATTGTTAAAAAGTGTATTATATCGAATAAATTTTAATTCTTATTGTAGAGTTCAATATAATGTGGAAAAAATAGGTATTGGTTTTACAATGATCTGGTTTTAATTAATTATTAAAAATACTTTTCTTTAGGTAGAATTGTTCAAATTATTTCTCACATTAGATGAAACTGTAGAAAGTAAAATAAGGCTCAGATTTTATTTCATTATGGAGTAATTACACGATAATAAATAATTAAACGAAATAAAATTTATTGAATATTATGTATTCATCATATATTCATAGTAGAATAAATACAATTTCTAAAGTTTGGCTAGCAAATTTCAGATGAAAATAAATTAATCAAAATGGTCTACAACTTTGCAATAAACTTATTATTTTTTTTTTTATTATTTTAAAAATCAAATTGAAAATTTTAATTAATTAATTTACGATCTTACTAAAGACAGTATAGTCAACACTATATAAGTCACAAATTAACAGTATTATCAGTGTATAATGTTTGTTATTTATTTGTAAAAGTTTAACTATTTGTGTTAAGTCCATCAACTATAGCAATATAATATAGTAAACAATAATGGATAAAATATATATAATATATTTTATTCAAAGTTGTTTAATATTATAGTTGATGGACATCACACAAATTGTTAAAACATCTACAAATAAACAACAAAAATTTACACTGAAGATTCTGTTAACTTGTGACTCATATAGTGTTGACTATACTGTCATTAGGAAGAACATAAAAAATCTCAATGATAATGTTTTAAAACAATTTTTTTCTTTTTTATTAAATTTTTATTGTTAAAAAGTGTATTATATCGAATAAATTTTAATTCTTATTGTAGAGTTCAATATAATGTGGAAAAAATAGGTATTGGTTTTACAATGATCTGGTTTTAATTAATTATTAAAAATACTTTTCTTTAGGTAGAATTGTTCAAATTATTTCTCACATTAGATGAAACTGTAGAAAGTAAAATAAGGCTCAGATTTTATTTCATTATGGAGTAATTACACGATAATAAATAATTAAACGAAATAAAATTTATTGAATATTATGTATTCATCATATATTCATAGTAGAATAAATACAATTTCTAAAGTTTGGCTAGCAAATTTCAGATGAAAATAAATTAATCAAAATGGTCTACACCTTTGCAAAAATCCTATTATTTTTGTTTTAAATATTTCAAATTACATTTATTACTCTGGAATAGTTTATACAAAGAAATATCTAAGCAAATTATTTACCCAGCAATGGAGCAATGTTTTTAAGGCTGACAAATAATGTATGTATTTGAGAAATTCTTGATTGGAATCTTTCACGATTTCCTAAAATAATATATTTTTGGTATTAAAATGTCATATATCTCGAATATTTGGAAATATTATACATAAACTGTGGCACTGATTCGCACTTGATATCATTATAATTTAAATAGTGAAAACCAAGAATATTTTTTTTTGCAAATGCGACAATGTATGTTTTATTTGAAAGTCGAAACTTTGCAACCATTTGCAATATAACTTACTTAAGATTTAGGAACCTCTTTTAACTCATTCATGTTACGTCATCATTTCTGAAAGGAATTGATTGTTTCGGGCATCTTCAATGCTTCTCATCAACTTGTCACTCATCAATATTATCTACAAATTAAATTAATTAAAATTAAATGTAAATAAGTAAAACTAAGTAAAAACCAACTACTGCCATACATTGTTGTCATTTGTATTATAGCTGACATTTGTTGAAAATATAGAGAAAGTCCAGATTTAAGGTGGCGATTAATGATTTATGATTAACATTATAATTCTCACCGAATTTTAGATTAAAATTTAAAATTTAAAAGAAGAAAACAAAGCCTGGAACATTCTATGAATTGCATGTGTGATCGAACATTTTAGATTTAAGAAAAAAAAAATAAAAAATAAGATTTTTGCAAAAGTGTAGCCTATGTTAATTTATTGATTTTCATCTGCAAATTGCTAACCATTTAAATGACTTTCTGTTTTATAATTAATATCGACCGCATGCCCTATATTTACTTCTCGGACCTTAAATGTTTTTTATATTGTATCACCAGCCATACAATTTGCAGGCAATGGTCAAATTCATAAGCCAATCAATATACATGAATGGACAACGATTAAATACAAAAACATTTAAAATGATAATAATTATGTAGTGAACATAACGTTGTTAAAAATCGTATATATTTACCCATTTTATGATGAGGTTGGTAAAGCTCCGAGATGAATACTATCCGGATGCGAGGGTAAATCGTCGATTTGTAATAAATAACACCGTAGCGATTTGTCTATTGCGCCCGAAAGAGTATACGATTTTATTATAGACGACATTTCGATGGGTTTCATGAGAAATATATTTGAATCACAACAGATCATTGACCCGCAGCCAAAATCAATTTATATAAAATTAATGACGTTGACACGTGGGGCGACGGACGCGTCCGAAAATTTTAGGTAAATCGTATACGGCAATATAGCGTCTACGTCCGATGACGTTATGGATACATTGCACACAAAATCGACTGTTTAGGAGCCCCGAGGTAATAATAGTGGTTACTCGGCACTGTGGTTTTGTTTGGTTACTTATTGTTATCAATAAGTATTTATGATAATATCACGGGGTATGATATGTTATCCAGGACAAAATTGATTTTTTTTTTTAACATAATAATATTGTTAAATGTTAGGATTGCTTAATGTTTTTTTTACTTTATAGGTATATAATATAAAGGGTCTTTAGACTTCGAGCATATTAAACTGTTTATCCAGACTACTCATATAACCAAATTTAAACACTGAATTCAAAGCGTCTTAAATATCTTTTTTTTATTTTACCTTTCAAAGCATAGATGTATGTTAAGAAATCCAGACATATTAATGAATTAAATACAATTTAATTTAATTAAAATTACACTGTAACAGCAATACTACGCATTGTTGAATCATTTTGTATTCCGGTATAATTAACATTTAATATAATCAATAATTTGGTATATAATCATATCACATATATTAATGGACATTTTGTTATACACAAACAGTATTACTAAAGTTTGGCTAGCAATATGCAGATAAAAATAAATTAATTAAAATGGTCTACACCTTTCCATTAATATTATTATTATTTTTTTATTAATTATTTTACGATCTTCCTAAAGACAGTATAGTCAACACTATATAAGTCACAAATTAACAGTATTATCAGTGTATAATGTTTGTTATTTATTTGTAAAAGTTTAACTATTTGTGTTAAGTCCATCAACTATAGCAATATAATATAGTAAACAATAATGGATAAAATATATATAATATATTTTATTCAAAGTTGTTTAATATTATAGTTGATGGACATCACACAAATTGTTAAAACATCTACAAATAAACAACAAAAATTTACACTGAAGATTCTGTTAACTTGTGACTCATATAGTGTTGACTATACTGTCATTAGGAAGAACATAAAAAATCTCAATGATAATGTTTTAAAACAATTTTTTTCTTTTTTATTAAATTTTTATTGTTAAAAAGTGTATTATATCGAATAAATTTTAATTCTTATTGTAGAGTTCAATATAATGTGGAAAAAATAGGTATTGGTTTTACAATGATCTGGTTTTAATTAATTATTAAAAATACTTTTCTTTAGGTAGAATTGTTCAAATTATTTCTCACATTAGATGAAACTGTAGAAAGTAAAATAAGGCTCAGATTTTATTTCATTATGGAGTAATTACACGATAATAAATAATTAAACGAAATAAAATTTATTGAATATTATGTATTCATCATATATTCATAGTAGAATAAATACAATTTCTAAAGTTTGGCTAGCAAATTGCAGAAGAAAATAAATTAATCAAAATGGTCTACAACTTTGCAATAAACTTATTATTTTTTTTTTTATTATTTTAAAAATCAAATTGAAAATTTTAATTAATTAATTTACGATCTTACTAAAGACAGTATAGTCAACACTATATAAGTCACAAATTAACAGTATTATCAGTGTATAATGTTTGTTATTTATTTGTAAAAGTTTAACTATTTGTGTTAAGTCCATCAACTATAGCAATATAATATAGTAAACAATAATGGATAAAATATATATAATATATTTTATTCAAAGTTGTTTAATATTATAGTTGATGGACATCACACAAATTGTTAAAACATCTACAAATAAACAACAAAAATTTACACTGAAGATTCTGTTAACTTGTGACTCATATAGTGTTGACTATACTGTCATTAGGAAGAACATAAAAAATCTCAATGATAATGTTTTAAAACAATTTTTTTCTTTTTTATTAAATTTTTATTGTTAAAAAGTGTATTATATCGAATAAATTTTAATTCTTATTGTAGAGTTCAATATAATGTGGAAAAAATAGGTATTGGTTTTACAATGATCTGGTTTTAATTAATTATTAAAAATACTTTTCTTTAGGTAGAATTGTTCAAATTATTTCTCACATTAGATGAAACTGTAGAAAGTAAAATAAGGCTCAGATTTTATTTCATTATGGAGTAATTACACGATAATAAATAATTAAACGAAATAAAATTTATTGAATATTATGTATTCATCATATATTCATAGTAGAATAAATACAATTTCTAAAGTTTGGCTAGCAAATTGCAGAAGAAAATAAATTAATCAAAATGGTCTACAACTTTGCAATAAACTTATTATTTTTTTTTTTATTATTTTAAAAATCAAATTGAAAATTTTAATTAATTAATTTACGATCTTACTAAAGACAGTATAGTCAACACTATATAAGTCACAAATTAACAGTATTATCAGTGTATAATGTTTGTTATTTATTTGTAAAAGTTTAACTATTTGTGTTAAGTCCATCAACTATAGCAATATAATATAGTAAACAATAATGGATAAAATATATATAATATATTTTATTCAAAGTTGTTTAATATTATAGTTGATGGACATCACACAAATTGTTAAAACATCTACAAATAAACAACAAAAATTTACACTGAAGATTCTGTTAACTTGTGACTCATATAGTGTTGACTATACTGTCATTAGGAAGAACATAAAAAATCTCAATGATAATGTTTTAAAACAATTTTTTTCTTTTTTATTAAATTTTTATTGTTAAAAAGTGTATTATATCGAATAAATTTTAATTCTTATTGTAGAGTTCAATATAATGTGGAAAAAATAGGTATTGGTTTTACAATGATCTGGTTTTAATTAATTATTAAAAATACTTTTCTTTAGGTAGAATTGTTCAAATTATTTCTCACATTAGATGAAACTGTAGAAAGTAAAATAAGGCTCAGATTTTATTTCATTATGGAGTAATTACACGATAATAAATAATTAAACGAAATAAAATTTATTGAATATTATGTATTCATCATATATTCATAGTAGAATAAATACAATTTCTAAAGTTTGGCTAGCAAATTTCAGATGAAAATAAATTAATCAAAATGGTCTACACCTTTGCAAAAATCCTATTATTTTTGTTTTAAATATTTCAAATTACATTTATTACTCTGGAATAGTTTATACAAAGAAATATCTAAGCAAATTATTTACCCAGCAATGGAGCAATGTTTTTAAGGCTGACAAATAATGTATGTATTTGAGAAATTCTTGATTGGAATCTTTCACGATTTCCTAAAATAATATATTTTTGGTATTAAAATGTCATATATCTCGAATATTTGGAAATATTATACATAAACTGTGGCACTGATTCGCACTTGATATCATTATAATTTAAATAGTGAAAACCAAGAATATTTTTTTTTGCAAATGCGACAATGTATGTTTTATTTGAAAGTCGAAACTTTGCAACCATTTGCAATATAACTTACTTAAGATTTAGGAACCTCTTTTAACTCATTCATGTTACGTCATCATTTCTGAAAGGAATTGATTGTTTCGGGCATCTTCAATGCTTCTCATCAACTTGTCACTCATCAATATTATCTACAAATTAAATTAATTAAAATTAAATGTAAATAAGTAAAACTAAGTAAAAACCAACTACTGCCATACATTGTTGTCATTTGTATTATAGCTGACATTTGTTGAAAATATAGAGAAAGTCCAGATTTAAGGTGGCGATTAATGATTTATGATTAACATTATAATTCTCACCGAATTTTAGATTAAAATTTAAAATTTAAAAGAAGAAAACAAAGCCTGGAACATTCTATGAATTGCATGTGTGATCGAACATTTTAGATTTAAGAAAAAAAAAATAAAAAATAAGATTTTTGCAAAAGTGTAGCCTATGTTAATTTATTGATTTTCATCTGCAAATTGCTAACCATTTAAATGACTTTCTGTTTTATAATTAATATCGACCGCATGCCCTATATTTACTTCTCGGACCTTAAATGTTTTTTATATTGTATCACCAGCCATACAATTTGCAGGCAATGGTCAAATTCATAAGCCAATCAATATACATGAATGGACAACGATTAAATACAAAAACATTTAAAATGATAATAATTATGTAGTGAACATAACGTTGTTAAAAATCGTATATATTTACCCATTTTATGATGAGGTTGGTAAAGCTCCGAGATGAATACTATCCGGATGCGAGGGTAAATCGTCGATTTGTAATAAATAACACCGTAGCGATTTGTCTATTGCGCCCGAAAGAGTATACGATTTTATTATAGACGACATTTCGATGGGTTTCATGAGAAATATATTTGAATCACAACAGATCATTGACCCGCAGCCAAAATCAATTTATATAAAATTAATGACGTTGACACGTGGGGCGACGGACGCGTCCGAAAATTTTAGGTAAATCGTATACGGCAATATAGCGTCTACGTCCGATGACGTTATGGATACATTGCACACAAAATCGACTGTTTAGGAGCCCCGAGGTAATAATAGTGGTTACTCGGCACTGTGGTTTTGTTTGGTTACTTATTGTTATCAATAAGTATTTATGATAATATCACGGGGTATGATATGTTATCCAGGACAAAATTGATTTTTTTTTTTAACATAATAATATTGTTAAATGTTAGGATTGCTTAATGTTTTTTTTACTTTATAGGTATATAATATAAAGGGTCTTTAGACTTCGAGCATATTAAACTGTTTATCCAGACTACTCATATAACCAAATTTAAACACTGAATTCAAAGCGTCTTAAATATCTTTTTTTTATTTTACCTTTCAAAGCATAGATGTATGTTAAGAAATCCAGACATATTAATGAATTAAATACAATTTAATTTAATTAAAATTACACTGTAACAGCAATACTACGCATTGTTGAATCATTTTGTATTCCGGTATAATTAACATTTAATATAATCAATAATTTGGTATATAATCATATCACATATATTAATGGACATTTTGTTATACACAAACAGTATTACTAAAGTTTGGCTAGCAATATGCAGATAAAAATAAATTAATTAAAATGGTCTACACCTTTCCATTAATATTATTATTATTTTTTTATTAATTATTTTACGATCTTCCTAAAGACAGTATAGTCAACACTATATAAGTCACAAATTAACAGTATTATCAGTGTATAATGTTTGTTATTTATTTGTAAAAGTTTAACTATTTGTGTTAAGTCCATCAACTATAGCAATATAATATAGTAAACAATAATGGATAAAATATATATAATATATTTTATTCAAAGTTGTTTAATATTATAGTTGATGGACATCACACAAATTGTTAAAACATCTACAAATAAACAACAAAAATTTACACTGAAGATTCTGTTAACTTGTGACTCATATAGTGTTGACTATACTGTCATTAGGAAGAACATAAAAAATCTCAATGATAATGTTTTAAAACAATTTTTTTCTTTTTTATTAAATTTTTATTGTTAAAAAGTGTATTATATCGAATAAATTTTAATTCTTATTGTAGAGTTCAATATAATGTGGAAAAAATAGGTATTGGTTTTACAATGATCTGGTTTTAATTAATTATTAAAAATACTTTTCTTTAGGTAGAATTGTTCAAATTATTTCTCACATTAGATGAAACTGTAGAAAGTAAAATAAGGCTCAGATTTTATTTCATTATGGAGTAATTACACGATAATAAATAATTAAACGAAATAAAATTTATTGAATATTATGTATTCATCATATATTCATAGTAGAATAAATACAATTTCTAAAGTTTGGCTAGCAAATTGCAGAAGAAAATAAATTAATCAAAATGGTCTACAACTTTGCAATAAACTTATTATTTTTTTTTTTATTATTTTAAAAATCAAATTGAAAATTTTAATTAATTAATTTACGATCTTACTAAAGACAGTATAGTCAACACTATATAAGTCACAAATTAACAGTATTATCAGTGTATAATGTTTGTTATTTATTTGTAAAAGTTTAACTATTTGTGTTAAGTCCATCAACTATAGCAATATAATATAGTAAACAATAATGGATAAAATATATATAATATATTTTATTCAAAGTTGTTTAATATTATAGTTGATGGACATCACACAAATTGTTAAAACATCTACAAATAAACAACAAAAATTTACACTGAAGATTCTGTTAACTTGTGACTCATATAGTGTTGACTATACTGTCATTAGGAAGAACATAAAAAATCTCAATGATAATGTTTTAAAACAATTTTTTTCTTTTTTATTAAATTTTTATTGTTAAAAAGTGTATTATATCGAATAAATTTTAATTCTTATTGTAGAGTTCAATATAATGTGGAAAAAATAGGTATTGGTTTTACAATGATCTGGTTTTAATTAATTATTAAAAATACTTTTCTTTAGGTAGAATTGTTCAAATTATTTCTCACATTAGATGAAACTGTAGAAAGTAAAATAAGGCTCAGATTTTATTTCATTATGGAGTAATTACACGATAATAAATAATTAAACGAAATAAAATTTATTGAATATTATGTATTCATCATATATTCATAGTAGAATAAATACAATTTCTAAAGTTTGGCTAGCAAATTGCAGAAGAAAATAAATTAATCAAAATGGTCTACAACTTTGCAATAAACTTATTATTTTTTTTTTTATTATTTTAAAAATCAAATTGAAAATTTTAATTAATTAATTTACGATCTTACTAAAGACAGTATAGTCAACACTATATAAGTCACAAATTAACAGTATTATCAGTGTATAATGTTTGTTATTTATTTGTAAAAGTTTAACTATTTGTGTTAAGTCCATCAACTATAGCAATATAATATAGTAAACAATAATGGATAAAATATATATAATATATTTTATTCAAAGTTGTTTAATATTATAGTTGATGGACATCACACAAATTGTTAAAACATCTACAAATAAACAACAAAAATTTACACTGAAGATTCTGTTAACTTGTGACTCATATAGTGTTGACTATACTGTCATTAGGAAGAACATAAAAAATCTCAATGATAATGTTTTAAAACAATTTTTTTCTTTTTTATTAAATTTTTATTGTTAAAAAGTGTATTATATCGAATAAATTTTAATTCTTATTGTAGAGTTCAATATAATGTGGAAAAAATAGGTATTGGTTTTACAATGATCTGGTTTTAATTAATTATTAAAAATACTTTTCTTTAGGTAGAATTGTTCAAATTATTTCTCACATTAGATGAAACTGTAGAAAGTAAAATAAGGCTCAGATTTTATTTCATTATGGAGTAATTACACGATAATAAATAATTAAACGAAATAAAATTTATTGAATATTATGTATTCATCATATATTCATAGTAGAATAAATACAATTTCTAAAGTTTGGCTAGCAAATTTCAGATGAAAATAAATTAATCAAAATGGTCTACACCTTTGCAAAAATCCTATTATTTTTGTTTTAAATATTTCAAATTACATTTATTACTCTGGAATAGTTTATACAAAGAAATATCTAAGCAAATTATTTACCCAGCAATGGAGCAATGTTTTTAAGGCTGACAAATAATGTATGTATTTGAGAAATTCTTGATTGGAATCTTTCACGATTTCCTAAAATAATATATTTTTGGTATTAAAATGTCATATATCTCGAATATTTGGAAATATTATACATAAACTGTGGCACTGATTCGCACTTGATATCATTATAATTTAAATAGTGAAAACCAAGAATATTTTTTTTTGCAAATGCGACAATGTATGTTTTATTTGAAAGTCGAAACTTTGCAACCATTTGCAATATAACTTACTTAAGATTTAGGAACCTCTTTTAACTCATTCATGTTACGTCATCATTTCTGAAAGGAATTGATTGTTTCGGGCATCTTCAATGCTTCTCATCAACTTGTCACTCATCAATATTATCTACAAATTAAATTAATTAAAATTAAATGTAAATAAGTAAAACTAAGTAAAAACCAACTACTGCCATACATTGTTGTCATTTGTATTATAGCTGACATTTGTTGAAAATATAGAGAAAGTCCAGATTTAAGGTGGCGATTAATGATTTATGATTAACATTATAATTCTCACCGAATTTTAGATTAAAATTTAAAATTTAAAAGAAGAAAACAAAGCCTGGAACATTCTATGAATTGCATGTGTGATCGAACATTTTAGATTTAAGAAAAAAAAAATAAAAAATAAGATTTTTGCAAAAGTGTAGCCTATGTTAATTTATTGATTTTCATCTGCAAATTGCTAACCATTTAAATGACTTTCTGTTTTATAATTAATATCGACCGCATGCCCTATATTTACTTCTCGGACCTTAAATGTTTTTTATATTGTATCACCAGCCATACAATTTGCAGGCAATGGTCAAATTCATAAGCCAATCAATATACATGAATGGACAACGATTAAATACAAAAACATTTAAAATGATAATAATTATGTAGTGAACATAACGTTGTTAAAAATCGTATATATTTACCCATTTTATGATGAGGTTGGTAAAGCTCCGAGATGAATACTATCCGGATGCGAGGGTAAATCGTCGATTTGTAATAAATAACACCGTAGCGATTTGTCTATTGCGCCCGAAAGAGTATACGATTTTATTATAGACGACATTTCGATGGGTTTCATGAGAAATATATTTGAATCACAACAGATCATTGACCCGCAGCCAAAATCAATTTATATAAAATTAATGACGTTGACACGTGGGGCGACGGACGCGTCCGAAAATTTTAGGTAAATCGTATACGGCAATATAGCGTCTACGTCCGATGACGTTATGGATACATTGCACACAAAATCGACTGTTTAGGAGCCCCGAGGTAATAATAGTGGTTACTCGGCACTGTGGTTTTGTTTGGTTACTTATTGTTATCAATAAGTATTTATGATAATATCACGGGGTATGATATGTTATCCAGGACAAAATTGATTTTTTTTTTTAACATAATAATATTGTTAAATGTTAGGATTGCTTAATGTTTTTTTTACTTTATAGGTATATAATATAAAGGGTCTTTAGACTTCGAGCATATTAAACTGTTTATCCAGACTACTCATATAACCAAATTTAAACACTGAATTCAAAGCGTCTTAAATATCTTTTTTTTATTTTACCTTTCAAAGCATAGATGTATGTTAAGAAATCCAGACATATTAATGAATTAAATACAATTTAATTTAATTAAAATTACACTGTAACAGCAATACTACGCATTGTTGAATCATTTTGTATTCCGGTATAATTAACATTTAATATAATCAATAATTTGGTATATAATCATATCACATATATTAATGGACATTTTGTTATACACAAACAGTATTACTAAAGTTTGGCTAGCAATATGCAGATAAAAATAAATTAATTAAAATGGTCTACACCTTTCCATTAATATTATTATTATTTTTTTATTAATTATTTTACGATCTTCCTAAAGACAGTATAGTCAACACTATATAAGTCACAAATTAACAGTATTATCAGTGTATAATGTTTGTTATTTATTTGTAAAAGTTTAACTATTTGTGTTAAGTCCATCAACTATAGCAATATAATATAGTAAACAATAATGGATAAAATATATATAATATATTTTATTCAAAGTTGTTTAATATTATAGTTGATGGACATCACACAAATTGTTAAAACATCTACAAATAAACAACAAAAATTTACACTGAAGATTCTGTTAACTTGTGACTCATATAGTGTTGACTATACTGTCATTAGGAAGAACATAAAAAATCTCAATGATAATGTTTTAAAACAATTTTTTTCTTTTTTATTAAATTTTTATTGTTAAAAAGTGTATTATATCGAATAAATTTTAATTCTTATTGTAGAGTTCAATATAATGTGGAAAAAATAGGTATTGGTTTTACAATGATCTGGTTTTAATTAATTATTAAAAATACTTTTCTTTAGGTAGAATTGTTCAAATTATTTCTCACATTAGATGAAACTGTAGAAAGTAAAATAAGGCTCAGATTTTATTTCATTATGGAGTAATTACACGATAATAAATAATTAAACGAAATAAAATTTATTGAATATTATGTATTCATCATATATTCATAGTAGAATAAATACAATTTCTAAAGTTTGGCTAGCAAATTGCAGAAGAAAATAAATTAATCAAAATGGTCTACAACTTTGCAATAAACTTATTATTTTTTTTTTTATTATTTTAAAAATCAAATTGAAAATTTTAATTAATTAATTTACGATCTTACTAAAGACAGTATAGTTAACACTATATAAGTGACAAATTAACAGTATTATCAGTGTATAATGTTTGTTATTTATTTGTAAAAGTTTAACTATTTGTGTTAAGTCCATCAACTATAGCAATATAATATAGTAAACAATAATGGATAAAATATATATAATATATTTTATTCAAAGTTGTTTAATATTATAGTTGATGGACATCACACAAATTGTTAAAACATCTACAAATAAACAACAAAAATTTACACTGAAGATTCTGTTAACTTGTGACTCATATAGTGTTGACTATACTGTCATTAGGAAGAACATAAAAAATCTCAATGATAATGTTTTAAAACAATTTTTTTCTTTTTTATTAAATTTTTATTGTTAAAAAGTGTATTATATCGAATAAATTTTAATTCTTATTGTAGAGTTCAATATAATGTGGAAAAAATAGGTATTGGTTTTACAATGATCTGGTTTTAATTAATTATTAAAAATACTTTTCTTTAGGTAGAATTGTTCAAATTATTTCTCACATTAGATGAAACTGTAGAAAGTAAAATAAGGCTCAGATTTTATTTCATTATGGAGTAATTACACGATAATAAATAATTAAACGAAATAAAATTTATTGAATATTATGTATTCATCATATATTCATAGTAGAATAAATACAATTTCTAAAGTTTGGCTAGCAAATTGCAGAAGAAAATAAATTAATCAAAATGGTCTACAACTTTGCAATAAACTTATTATTTTTTTTTTTATTATTTTAAAAATCAAATTGAAAATTTTAATTAATTAATTTACGATCTTACTAAAGACAGTATAGTCAACACTATATAAGTGACAAATTAACAGTATTATCAGTGTATAATGTTTGTTATTTATTTGTAAAAGTTTAACTATTTGTGTTAAGTCCATCAACTATAGCAATATAATATAGTAAACAATAATGGATAAAATATATATAATATATTTTATTCAAAGTTGTTTAATATTATAGTTGATGGACATCACACAAATTGTTAAAACATCTACAAATAAACAACAAAAATTTACACTGAAGATTCTGTTAACTTGTGACTCATATAGTGTTGACTATACTGTCATTAGGAAGAACATAAAAAATCTCAATGATAATGTTTTAAAACAATTTTTTTCTTTTTTATTAAATTTTTATTGTTAAAAAGTGTATTATATCGAATAAATTTTAATTCTTATTGTAGAGTTCAATATAATGTGGAAAAAATAGGTATTGGTTTTACAATGATCTGGTTTTAATTAATTATTAAAAATACTTTTCTTTAGGTAGAATTGTTCAAATTATTTCTCACATTAGATGAAACTGTAGAAAGTAAAATAAGGCTCAGATTTTATTTCATTATGGAGTAATTACACGATAATAAATAATTAAACGAAATAAAATTTATTGAATATTATGTATTCATCATATATTCATAGTAGAATAAATACAATTTCTAAAGTTTGGCTAGCAAATTGCAGAAGAAAATAAATTAATCAAAATGGTCTACAACTTTGCAATAAACTTATTATTTTTTTTTTTATTATTTTAAAAATCAAATTGAAAATTTTAATTAATTAATTTACGATCTTACTAAAGACAGTATAGTTAACACTATATAAGTGACAAATTAACAGTATTATCAGTGTATAATGTTTGTTATTTATTTGTAAAAGTTTAACTATTTGTGTTAAGTCCATCAACTATAGCAATATAATATAGTAAACAATAATGGATAAAATATATATAATATATTTTATTCAAAGTTGTTTAATATTATAGTTGATGGACATCACACAAATTGTTAAAACATCTACAAATAAACAACAAAAATTTACACTGAAGATTCTGTTAACTTGTGACTCATATAGTGTTGACTATACTGTCATTAGGAAGAACATAAAAAATCTCAATGATAATGTTTTAAAACAATTTTTTTCTTTTTTATTAAATTTTTATTGTTAAAAAGTGTATTATATCGAATAAATTTTAATTCTTATTGTAGAGTTCAATATAATGTGGAAAAAATAGGTATTGGTTTTACAATGATCTGGTTTTAATTAATTATTAAAAATACTTTTCTTTAGGTAGAATTGTTCAAATTATTTCTCACATTAGATGAAACTGTAGAAAGTAAAATAAGGCTCAGATTTTATTTCATTATGGAGTAATTACACGATAATAAATAATTAAACGAAATAAAATTTATTGAATATTATGTATTCATCATATATTCATAGTAGAATAAATACAATTTCTAAAGTTTGGCTAGCAAATTGCAGAAGAAAATAAATTAATCAAAATGGTCTACAACTTTGCAATAAACTTATTATTTTTTTTTTTATTATTTTAAAAATCAAATTGAAAATTTTAATTAATTAATTTACGATCTTACTAAAGACAGTATAGTCAACACTATATAAGTGACAAATTAACAGTATTATCAGTGTATAATGTTTGTTATTTATTTGTAAAAGTTTAACTATTTGTGTTAAGTCCATCAACTATAGCAATATAATATAGTAAACAATAATGGATAAAATATATATAATATATTTTATTCAAAGTTGTTTAATATTATAGTTGATGGACATCACACAAATTGTTAAAACATCTACAAATAAACAACAAAAATTTACACTGAAGATTCTGTTAACTTGTGACTCATATAGTGTTGACTATACTGTCATTAGGAAGAACATAAAAAATCTCAATGATAATGTTTTAAAACAATTTTTTTCTTTTTTATTAAATTTTTATTGTTAAAAAGTGTATTATATCGAATAAATTTTAATTCTTATTGTAGAGTTCAATATAATGTGGAAAAAATAGGTATTGGTTTTACAATGATCTGGTTTTAATTAATTATTAAAAATACTTTTCTTTAGGTAGAATTGTTCAAATTATTTCTCACATTAGATGAAACTGTAGAAAGTAAAATAAGGCTCAGATTTTATTTCATTATGGAGTAATTACACGATAATAAATAATTAAACGAAATAAAATTTATTGAATATTATGTATTCATCATATATTCATAGTAGAATAAATACAATTTCTAAAGTTTGGCTAGCAAATTGCAGAAGAAAATAAATTAATCAAAATGGTCTACAACTTTGCAATAAACTTATTATTTTTTTTTTTATTATTTTAAAAATCAAATTGAAAATTTTAATTAATTAATTTACGATCTTACTAAAGACAGTATAGTCAACACTATATAAGTGACAAATTAACAGTATTATCAGTGTATAATGTTTGTTATTTATTTGTAAAAGTTTAACTATTTGTGTTAAGTCCATCAACTATAGCAATATAATATAGTAAACAATAATGGATAAAATATATATAATATATTTTATTCAAAGTTGTTTAATATTATAGTTGATGGACATCACACAAATTGTTAAAACATCTACAAATAAACAACAAAAATTTACACTGAAGATTCTGTTAACTTGTGACTCATATAGTGTTGACTATACTGTCATTAGGAAGAACATAAAAAATCTCAATGATAATGTTTTAAAACAATTTTTTTCTTTTTTATTAAATTTTTATTGTTAAAAAGTGTATTATATCGAATAAATTTTAATTCTTATTGTAGAGTTCAATATAATGTGGAAAAAATAGGTATTGGTTTTACAATGATCTGGTTTTAATTAATTATTAAAAATACTTTTCTTTAGGTAGAATTGTTCAAATTATTTCTCACATTAGATGAAACTGTAGAAAGTAAAATAAGGCTCAGATTTTATTTCATTATGGAGTAATTACACGATAATAAATAATTAAACGAAATAAAATTTATTGAATATTATGTATTCATCATATATTCATAGTAGAATAAATACAATTTCTAAAGTTTGGCTAGCAAATTTCAGATGAAAATAAATTAATCAAAATGGTCTACACCTTTGCAAAAATCCTATTATTTTTGTTTTAAATATTTCAAATTACATTTATTACTCTGGAATAGTTTATACAAAGAAATATCTAAGCAAATTATTTACCCAGCAATGGAGCAATGTTTTTAAGGCTGACAAATAATGTATGTATTTGAGAAATTCTTGATTGGAATCTTTCACGATTTCCTAAAATAATATATTTTTGGTATTAAAATGTCATATATCTCGAATATTTGGAAATATTATACATAAACTGTGGCACTGATTCGCACTTGATATCATTATAATTTAAATAGTGAAAACCAAGAATATTTTTTTTTGCAAATGCGACAATGTATGTTTTATTTGAAAGTCGAAACTTTGCAACCATTTGCAATATAACTTACTTAAGATTTAGGAACCTCTTTTAACTCATTCATGTTACGTCATCATTTCTGAAAGGAATTGATTGTTTCGGGCATCTTCAATGCTTCTCATCAACTTGTCACTCATCAATATTATCTACAAATTAAATTAATTAAAATTAAATGTAAATAAGTAAAACTAAGTAAAAACCAACTACTGCCATACATTGTTGTCATTTGTATTATAGCTGACATTTGTTGAAAATATAGAGAAAGTCCAGATTTAAGGTGGCGATTAATGATTTATGATTAACATTATAATTCTCACCGAATTTTAGATTAAAATTTAAAATTTAAAAGAAGAAAACAAAGCCTGGAACATTCTATGAATTGCATGTGTGATCGAACATTTTAGATTTAAGAAAAAAAAAATAAAAAATAAGATTTTTGCAAAAGTGTAGCCTATGTTAATTTATTGATTTTCATCTGCAAATTGCTAACCATTTAAATGACTTTCTGTTTTATAATTAATATCGACCGCATGCCCTATATTTACTTCTCGGACCTTAAATGTTTTTTATATTGTATCACCAGCCATACAATTTGCAGGCAATGGTCAAATTCATAAGCCAATCAATATACATGAATGGACAACGATTAAATACAAAAACATTTAAAATGATAATAATTATGTAGTGAACATAACGTTGTTAAAAATCGTATATATTTACCCATTTTATGATGAGGTTGGTAAAGCTCCGAGATGAATACTATCCGGATGCGAGGGTAAATCGTCGATTTGTAATAAATAACACCGTAGCGATTTGTCTATTGCGCCCGAAAGAGTATACGATTTTATTATAGACGACATTTCGATGGGTTTCATGAGAAATATATTTGAATCACAACAGATCATTGACCCGCAGCCAAAATCAATTTATATAAAATTAATGACGTTGACACGTGGGGCGACGGACGCGTCCGAAAATTTTAGGTAAATCGTATACGGCAATATAGCGTCTACGTCCGATGACGTTATGGATACATTGCACACAAAATCGACTGTTTAGGAGCCCCGAGGTAATAATAGTGGTTACTCGGCACTGTGGTTTTGTTTGGTTACTTATTGTTATCAATAAGTATTTATGATAATATCACGGGGTATGATATGTTATCCAGGACAAAATTGATTTTTTTTTTTAACATAATAATATTGTTAAATGTTAGGATTGCTTAATGTTTTTTTTACTTTATAGGTATATAATATAAAGGGTCTTTAGACTTCGAGCATATTAAACTGTTTATCCAGACTACTCATATAACCAAATTTAAACACTGAATTCAAAGCGTCTTAAATATCTTTTTTTTATTTTACCTTTCAAAGCATAGATGTATGTTAAGAAATCCAGACATATTAATGAATTAAATACAATTTAATTTAATTAAAATTACACTGTAACAGCAATACTACGCATTGTTGAATCATTTTGTATTCCGGTATAATTAACATTTAATATAATCAATAATTTGGTATATAATCATATCACATATATTAATGGACATTTTGTTATACACAAACAGTATTACTAAAGTTTGGCTAGCAATATGCAGATAAAAATAAATTAATTAAAATGGTCTACACCTTTACATTAATATTATTATTATTTTTTTATTAATTATTTTACGATCTTCCTAAAGACAGTATAGTCAACACTATATAAGTCACAAATTAACAGTATTATCAGTGTATAATGTTTGTTATTTATTTGTAAAAGTTTAACTATTTGTGTTAAGTCCATCAACTATAGCAATATAATATAGTAAACAATAATGGATAAAATATATATAATATATTTTATTCAAAGTTGTTTAATATTATAGTTGATGGACATCACACAAATTGTTAAAACATCTACAAATAAACAACAAAAATTTACACTGAAGATTCTGTTAACTTGTGACTCATATAGTGTTGACTATACTGTCATTAGGAAGAACATAAAAAATCTCAATGATAATGTTTTAAAACAATTTTTTTCTTTTTTATTAAATTTTTATTGTTAAAAAGTGTATTATATCGAATAAATTTTAATTCTTATTGTAGAGTTCAATATAATGTGGAAAAAATAGGTATTGGTTTTACAATGATCTGGTTTTAATTAATTATTAAAAATACTTTTCTTTAGGTAGAATTGTTCAAATTATTTCTCACATTAGATGAAACTGTAGAAAGTAAAATAAGGCTCAGATTTTATTTCATTATGGAGTAATTACACGATAATAAATAATTAAACGAAATAAAATTTATTGAATATTATGTATTCATCATATATTCATAGTAGAATAAATACAATTTCTAAAGTTTGGCTAGCAAATTTCAGATGAAAATAAATTAATCAAAATGGTCTACACCTTTGCAAAAATCCTATTATTTTTGTTTTAAATATTTCAAATTACATTTATTACTCTGGAATAGTTTATACAAAGAAATATCTAAGCAAATTATTTACCCAGCAATGGAGCAATGTTTTTAAGGCTGACAAATAATGTATGTATTTGAGAAATTCTTGATTGGAATCTTTCACGATTTCCTAAAATAATATATTTTTGGTATTAAAATGTCATATATCTCGAATATTTGGAAATATTATACATAAACTGTGGCACTGATTCGCACTTGATATCATTATAATTTAAATAGTGAAAACCAAGAATATTTTTTTTTGCAAATGCGACAATGTATGTTTTATTTGAAAGTCGAAACTTTGCAACCATTTGCAATATAACTTACTTAAGATTTAGGAACCTCTTTTAACTCATTCATGTTACGTCATCATTTCTGAAAGGAATTGATTGTTTCGGGCATCTTCAATGCTTCTCATCAACTTGTCACTCATCAATATTATCTACAAATTAAATTAATTAAAATTAAATGTAAATAAGTAAAACTAAGTAAAAACCAACTACTGCCATACATTGTTGTCATTTGTATTATAGCTGACATTTGTTGAAAATATAGAGAAAGTCCAGATTTAAGGTGGCGATTAATGATTTATGATTAACATTATAATTCTCACCGAATTTTAGATTAAAATTTAAAATTTAAAAGAAGAAAACAAAGCCTGGAACATTCTATGAATTGCATGTGTGATCGAACATTTTAGATTTAAGAAAAAAAAAATAAAAAATAAGATTTTTGCAAAAGTGTAGCCTATGTTAATTTATTGATTTTCATCTGCAAATTGCTAACCATTTAAATGACTTTCTGTTTTATAATTAATATCGACCGCATGCCCTATATTTACTTCTCGGACCTTAAATGTTTTTTATATTGTATCACCAGCCATACAATTTGCAGGCAATGGTCAAATTCATAAGCCAATCAATATACATGAATGGACAACGATTAAATACAAAAACATTTAAAATGATAATAATTATGTAGTGAACATAACGTTGTTAAAAATCGTATATATTTACCCATTTTATGATGAGGTTGGTAAAGCTCCGAGATGAATACTATCCGGATGCGAGGGTAAATCGTCGATTTGTAATAAATAACACCGTAGCGATTTGTCTATTGCGCCCGAAAGAGTATACGATTTTATTATAGACGACATTTCGATGGGTTTCATGAGAAATATATTTGAATCACAACAGATCATTGACCCGCAGCCAAAATCAATTTATATAAAATTAATGACGTTGACACGTGGGGCGACGGACGCGTCCGAAAATTTTAGGTAAATCGTATACGGCAATATAGCGTCTACGTCCGATGACGTTATGGATACATTGCACACAAAATCGACTGTTTAGGAGCCCCGAGGTAATAATAGTGGTTACTCGGCACTGTGGTTTTGTTTGGTTACTTATTGTTATCAATAAGTATTTATGATAATATCACGGGGTATGATATGTTATCCAGGACAAAATTGATTTTTTTTTTTAACATAATAATATTGTTAAATGTTAGGATTGCTTAATGTTTTTTTTACTTTATAGGTATATAATATAAAGGGTCTTTAGACTTCGAGCATATTAAACTGTTTATCCAGACTACTCATATAACCAAATTTAAACACTGAATTCAAAGCGTCTTAAATATCTTTTTTTTATTTTACCTTTCAAAGCATAGATGTATGTTAAGAAATCCAGACATATTAATGAATTAAATACAATTTAATTTAATTAAAATTACACTGTAACAGCAATACTACGCATTGTTGAATCATTTTGTATTCCGGTATAATTAACATTTAATATAATCAATAATTTGGTATATAATCATATCACATATATTAATGGACATTTTGTTATACACAAACAGTATTACTAAAGTTTGGCTAGCAATATGCAGATAAAAATAAATTAATTAAAATGGTCTACACCTTTACATTAATATTATTATTATTTTTTTATTAATTATTTTACGATCTTCCTAAAGACAGTATAGTCAACACTATATAAGTCACAAATTAACAGTATTATCAGTGTATAATGTTTGTTATTTATTTGTAAAAGTTTAACTATTTGTGTTAAGTCCATCAACTATAGCAATATAATATAGTAAACAATAATGGATAAAATATATATAATATATTTTATTCAAAGTTGTTTAATATTATAGTTGATGGACATCACACAAATTGTTAAAACATCTACAAATAAACAACAAAAATTTACACTGAAGATTCTGTTAACTTGTGACTCATATAGTGTTGACTATACTGTCATTAGGAAGAACATAAAAAATCTCAATGATAATGTTTTAAAACAATTTTTTTCTTTTTTATTAAATTTTTATTGTTAAAAAGTGTATTATATCGAATAAATTTTAATTCTTATTGTAGAGTTCAATATAATGTGGAAAAAATAGGTATTGGTTTTACAATGATCTGGTTTTAATTAATTATTAAAAATACTTTTCTTTAGGTAGAATTGTTCAAATTATTTCTCACATTAGATGAAACTGTAGAAAGTAAAATAAGGCTCAGATTTTATTTCATTATGGAGTAATTACACGATAATAAATAATTAAACGAAATAAAATTTATTGAATATTATGTATTCATCATATATTCATAGTAGAATAAATACAATTTCTAAAGTTTGGCTAGCAAATTTCAGATGAAAATAAATTAATCAAAATGGTCTACAACTTTGCAATAAACTTATTATTTTTTTTTTTATTATTTTAAAAATCAAATTGAAAATTTTAATTAATTAATTTACGATCTTACTAAAGACAGTATAGTCAACACTATATAAGTGACAAATTAACAGTATTATCAGTGTATAATGTTTGTTATTTATTTGTAAAAGTTTAACTATTTGTGTTAAGTCCATCAACTATAGCAATATAATATAGTAAACAATAATGGATAAAATATATATAATATATTTTATTCAAAGTTGTTTAATATTATAGTTGATGGACATCACACAAATTGTTAAAACATCTACAAATAAACAACAAAAATTTACACTGAAGATTCTGTTAACTTGTGACTCATATAGTGTTGACTATACTGTCATTAGGAAGAACATAAAAAATCTCAATGATAATGTTTTAAAACAATTTTTTTCTTTTTTATTAAATTTTTATTGTTAAAAAGTGTATTATATCGAATAAATTTTAATTCTTATTGTAGAGTTCAATATAATGTGGAAAAAATAGGTATTGGTTTTACAATGATCTGGTTTTAATTAATTATTAAAAATACTTTTCTTTAGGTAGAATTGTTCAAATTATTTCTCACATTAGATGAAACTGTAGAAAGTAAAATAAGGCTCAGATTTTATTTCATTATGGAGTAATTACACGATAATAAATAATTAAACGAAATAAAATTTATTGAATATTATGTATTCATCATATATTCATAGTAGAATAAATACAATTTCTAAAGTTTGGCTAGCAAATTGCAGAAGAAAATAAATTAATCAAAATGGTCTACAACTTTGCAATAAACTTATTATTTTTTTTTTTATTATTTTAAAAATCAAATTGAAAATTTTAATTAATTAATTTACGATCTTACTAAAGACAGTATAGTCAACACTATATAAGTGACAAATTAACAGTATTATCAGTGTATAATGTTTGTTATTTATTTGTAAAAGTTTAACTATTTGTGTTAAGTCCATCAACTATAGCAATATAATATAGTAAACAATAATGGATAAAATATATATAATATATTTTATTCAAAGTTGTTTAATATTATAGTTGATGGACATCACACAAATTGTTAAAACATCTACAAATAAACAACAAAAATTTACACTGAAGATTCTGTTAACTTGTGACTCATATAGTGTTGACTATACTGTCATTAGGAAGAACATAAAAAATCTCAATGATAATGTTTTAAAACAATTTTTTTCTTTTTTATTAAATTTTTATTGTTAAAAAGTGTATTATATCGAATAAATTTTAATTCTTATTGTAGAGTTCAATATAATGTGGAAAAAATAGGTATTGGTTTTACAATGATCTGGTTTTAATTAATTATTAAAAATACTTTTCTTTAGGTAGAATTGTTCAAATTATTTCTCACATTAGATGAAACTGTAGAAAGTAAAATAAGGCTCAGATTTTATTTCATTATGGAGTAATTACACGATAATAAATAATTAAACGAAATAAAATTTATTGAATATTATGTATTCATCATATATTCATAGTAGAATAAATACAATTTCTAAAGTTTGGCTAGCAAATTGCAGAAGAAAATAAATTAATCAAAATGGTCTACAACTTTGCAATAAACTTATTATTTTTTTTTTTATTATTTTAAAAATCAAATTGAAAATTTTAATTAATTAATTTACGATCTTACTAAAGACAGTATAGTCAACACTATATAAGTGACAAATTAACAGTATTATCAGTGTATAATGTTTGTTATTTATTTGTAAAAGTTTAACTATTTGTGTTAAGTCCATCAACTATAGCAATATAATATAGTAAACAATAATGGATAAAATATATATAATATATTTTATTCAAAGTTGTTTAATATTATAGTTGATGGACATCACACAAATTGTTAAAACATCTACAAATAAACAACAAAAATTTACACTGAAGATTCTGTTAACTTGTGACTCATATAGTGTTGACTATACTGTCATTAGGAAGAACATAAAAAATCTCAATGATAATGTTTTAAAACAATTTTTTTCTTTTTTATTAAATTTTTATTGTTAAAAAGTGTATTATATCGAATAAATTTTAATTCTTATTGTAGAGTTCAATATAATGTGGAAAAAATAGGTATTGGTTTTACAATGATCTGGTTTTAATTAATTATTAAAAATACTTTTCTTTAGGTAGAATTGTTCAAATTATTTCTCACATTAGATGAAACTGTAGAAAGTAAAATAAGGCTCAGATTTTATTTCATTATGGAGTAATTACACGATAATAAATAATTAAACGAAATAAAATTTATTGAATATTATGTATTCATCATATATTCATAGTAGAATAAATACAATTTCTAAAGTTTGGCTAGCAAATTTCAGATGAAAATAAATTAATCAAAATGGTCTACACCTTTGCAAAAATCCTATTATTTTTGTTTTAAATATTTCAAATTACATTTATTACTCTGGAATAGTTTATACAAAGAAATATCTAAGCAAATTATTTACCCAGCAATGGAGCAATGTTTTTAAGGCTGACAAATAATGTATGTATTTGAGAAATTCTTGATTGGAATCTTTCACGATTTCCTAAAATAATATATTTTTGGTATTAAAATGTCATATATCTCGAATATTTGGAAATATTATACATAAACTGTGGCACTGATTCGCACTTGATATCATTATAATTTAAATAGTGAAAACCAAGAATATTTTTTTTTGCAAATGCGACAATGTATGTTTTATTTGAAAGTCGAAACTTTGCAACCATTTGCAATATAACTTACTTAAGATTTAGGAACCTCTTTTAACTCATTCATGTTACGTCATCATTTCTGAAAGGAATTGATTGTTTCGGGCATCTTCAATGCTTCTCATCAACTTGTCACTCATCAATATTATCTACAAATTAAATTAATTAAAATTAAATGTAAATAAGTAAAACTAAGTAAAAACCAACTACTGCCATACATTGTTGTCATTTGTATTATAGCTGACATTTGTTGAAAATATAGAGAAAGTCCAGATTTAAGGTGGCGATTAATGATTTATGATTAACATTATAATTCTCACCGAATTTTAGATTAAAATTTAAAATTTAAAAGAAGAAAACAAAGCCTGGAACATTCTATGAATTGCATGTGTGATCGAACATTTTAGATTTAAGAAAAAAAAAATAAAAAATAAGATTTTTGCAAAAGTGTAGCCTATGTTAATTTATTGATTTTCATCTGCAAATTGCTAACCATTTAAATGACTTTCTGTTTTATAATTAATATCGACCGCATGCCCTATATTTACTTCTCGGACCTTAAATGTTTTTTATATTGTATCACCAGCCATACAATTTGCAGGCAATGGTCAAATTCATAAGCCAATCAATATACATGAATGGACAACGATTAAATACAAAAACATTTAAAATGATAATAATTATGTAGTGAACATAACGTTGTTAAAAATCGTATATATTTACCCATTTTATGATGAGGTTGGTAAAGCTCCGAGATGAATACTATCCGGATGCGAGGGTAAATCGTCGATTTGTAATAAATAACACCGTAGCGATTTGTCTATTGCGCCCGAAAGAGTATACGATTTTATTATAGACGACATTTCGATGGGTTTCATGAGAAATATATTTGAATCACAACAGATCATTGACCCGCAGCCAAAATCAATTTATATAAAATTAATGACGTTGACACGTGGGGCGACGGACGCGTCCGAAAATTTTAGGTAAATCGTATACGGCAATATAGCGTCTACGTCCGATGACGTTATGGATACATTGCACACAAAATCGACTGTTTAGGAGCCCCGAGGTAATAATAGTGGTTACTCGGCACTGTGGTTTTGTTTGGTTACTTATTGTTATCAATAAGTATTTATGATAATATCACGGGGTATGATATGTTATCCAGGACAAAATTGATTTTTTTTTTTAACATAATAATATTGTTAAATGTTAGGATTGCTTAATGTTTTTTTTACTTTATAGGTATATAATATAAAGGGTCTTTAGACTTCGAGCATATTAAACTGTTTATCCAGACTACTCATATAACCAAATTTAAACACTGAATTCAAAGCGTCTTAAATATCTTTTTTTTATTTTACCTTTCAAAGCATAGATGTATGTTAAGAAATCCAGACATATTAATGAATTAAATACAATTTAATTTAATTAAAATTACACTGTAACAGCAATACTACGCATTGTTGAATCATTTTGTATTCCGGTATAATTAACATTTAATATAATCAATAATTTGGTATATAATCATATCACATATATTAATGGACATTTTGTTATACACAAACAGTATTACTAAAGTTTGGCTAGCAATATGCAAATAAAAATAAATTAATTAAAATGGTCTACACCTTTCCATTAATATTATTATTATTTTTTTATTAATTATTTTACGATCTTCCTAAAGACAGTATAGTCAACACTATATAAGTCACAAATTAACAGTATTATCAGTGTATAATGTTTGTTATTTATTTGTAAAAGTTTAACTATTTGTGTTAAGTCCATCAACTATAGCAATATAATATAGTAAACAATAATGGATAAAATATATATAATATATTTTATTCAAAGTTGTTTAATATTATAGTTGATGGACATCACACAAATTGTTAAAACATCTACAAATAAACAACAAAAATTTACACTGAAGATTCTGTTAACTTGTGACTCATATAGTGTTGACTATACTGTCATTAGGAAGAACATAAAAAATCTCAATGATAATGTTTTAAAACAATTTTTTTCTTTTTTATTAAATTTTTATTGTTAAAAAGTGTATTATATCGAATAAATTTTAATTCTTATTGTAGAGTTCAATATAATGTGGAAAAAATAGGTATTGGTTTTACAATGATCTGGTTTTAATTAATTATTAAAAATACTTTTCTTTAGGTAGAATTGTTCAAATTATTTCTCACATTAGATGAAACTGTAGAAAGTAAAATAAGGCTCAGATTTTATTTCATTATGGAGTAATTACACGATAATAAATAATTAAACGAAATAAAATTTATTGAATATTATGTATTCATCATATATTCATAGTAGAATAAATACAATTTCTAAAGTTTGGCTAGCAAATTGCAGAAGAAAATAAATTAATCAAAATGGTCTACAACTTTGCAATAAACTTATTATTTTTTTTTTTATTATTTTAAAAATCAAATTGAAAATTTTAATTAATTAATTTACGATCTTACTAAAGACAGTATAGTTAACACTATATAAGTGACAAATTAACAGTATTATCAGTGTATAATGTTTGTTATTTATTTGTAAAAGTTTAACTATTTGTGTTAAGTCCATCAACTATAGCAATATAATATAGTAAACAATAATGGATAAAATATATATAATATATTTTATTCAAAGTTGTTTAATATTATAGTTGATGGACATCACACAAATTGTTAAAACATCTACAAATAAACAACAAAAATTTACACTGAAGATTCTGTTAACTTGTGACTCATATAGTGTTGACTATACTGTCATTAGGAAGAACATAAAAAATCTCAATGATAATGTTTTAAAACAATTTTTTTCTTTTTTATTAAATTTTTATTGTTAAAAAGTGTATTATATCGAATAAATTTTAATTCTTATTGTAGAGTTCAATATAATGTGGAAAAAATAGGTATTGGTTTTACAATGATCTGGTTTTAATTAATTATTAAAAATACTTTTCTTTAGGTAGAATTGTTCAAATTATTTCTCACATTAGATGAAACTGTAGAAAGTAAAATAAGGCTCAGATTTTATTTCATTATGGAGTAATTACACGATAATAAATAATTAAACGAAATAAAATTTATTGAATATTATGTATTCATCATATATTCATAGTAGAATAAATACAATTTCTAAAGTTTGGCTAGCAAATTGCAGAAGAAAATAAATTAATCAAAATGGTCTACAACTTTGCAATAAACTTATTATTTTTTTTTTTATTATTTTAAAAATCAAATTGAAAATTTTAATTAATTAATTTACGATCTTACTAAAGACAGTATAGTCAACACTATATAAGTGACAAATTAACAGTATTATCAGTGTATAATGTTTGTTATTTATTTGTAAAAGTTTAACTATTTGTGTTAAGTCCATCAACTATAGCAATATAATATAGTAAACAATAATGGATAAAATATATATAATATATTTTATTCAAAGTTGTTTAATATTATAGTTGATGGACATCACACAAATTGTTAAAACATCTACAAATAAACAACAAAAATTTACACTGAAGATTCTGTTAACTTGTGACTCATATAGTGTTGACTATACTGTCATTAGGAAGAACATAAAAAATCTCAATGATAATGTTTTAAAACAATTTTTTTCTTTTTTATTAAATTTTTATTGTTAAAAAGTGTATTATATCGAATAAATTTTAATTCTTATTGTAGAGTTCAATATAATGTGGAAAAAATAGGTATTGGTTTTACAATGATCTGGTTTTAATTAATTATTAAAAATACTTTTCTTTAGGTAGAATTGTTCAAATTATTTCTCACATTAGATGAAACTGTAGAAAGTAAAATAAGGCTCAGATTTTATTTCATTATGGAGTAATTACACGATAATAAATAATTAAACGAAATAAAATTTATTGAATATTATGTATTCATCATATATTCATAGTAGAATAAATACAATTTCTAAAGTTTGGCTAGCAAATTGCAGAAGAAAATAAATTAATCAAAATGGTCTACAACTTTGCAATAAACTTATTATTTTTTTTTTTATTATTTTAAAAATCAAATTGAAAATTTTAATTAATTAATTTACGATCTTACTAAAGACAGTATAGTTAACACTATATAAGTGACAAATTAACAGTATTATCAGTGTATAATGTTTGTTATTTATTTGTAAAAGTTTAACTATTTGTGTTAAGTCCATCAACTATAGCAATATAATATAGTAAACAATAATGGATAAAATATATATAATATATTTTATTCAAAGTTGTTTAATATTATAGTTGATGGACATCACACAAATTGTTAAAACATCTACAAATAAACAACAAAAATTTACACTGAAGATTCTGTTAACTTGTGACTCATATAGTGTTGACTATACTGTCATTAGGAAGAACATAAAAAATCTCAATGATAATGTTTTAAAACAATTTTTTTCTTTTTTATTAAATTTTTATTGTTAAAAAGTGTATTATATCGAATAAATTTTAATTCTTATTGTAGAGTTCAATATAATGTGGAAAAAATAGGTATTGGTTTTACAATGATCTGGTTTTAATTAATTATTAAAAATACTTTTCTTTAGGTAGAATTGTTCAAATTATTTCTCACATTAGATGAAACTGTAGAAAGTAAAATAAGGCTCAGATTTTATTTCATTATGGAGTAATTACACGATAATAAATAATTAAACGAAATAAAATTTATTGAATATTATGTATTCATCATATATTCATAGTAGAATAAATACAATTTCTAAAGTTTGGCTAGCAAATTGCAGAAGAAAATAAATTAATCAAAATGGTCTACAACTTTGCAATAAACTTATTATTTTTTTTTTTATTATTTTAAAAATCAAATTGAAAATTTTAATTAATTAATTTACGATCTTACTAAAGACAGTATAGTCAACACTATATAAGTGACAAATTAACAGTATTATCAGTGTATAATGTTTGTTATTTATTTGTAAAAGTTTAACTATTTGTGTTAAGTCCATCAACTATAGCAATATAATATAGTAAACAATAATGGATAAAATATATATAATATATTTTATTCAAAGTTGTTTAATATTATAGTTGATGGACATCACACAAATTGTTAAAACATCTACAAATAAACAACAAAAATTTACACTGAAGATTCTGTTAACTTGTGACTCATATAGTGTTGACTATACTGTCATTAGGAAGAACATAAAAAATCTCAATGATAATGTTTTAAAACAATTTTTTTCTTTTTTATTAAATTTTTATTGTTAAAAAGTGTATTATATCGAATAAATTTTAATTCTTATTGTAGAGTTCAATATAATGTGGAAAAAATAGGTATTGGTTTTACAATGATCTGGTTTTAATTAATTATTAAAAATACTTTTCTTTAGGTAGAATTGTTCAAATTATTTCTCACATTAGATGAAACTGTAGAAAGTAAAATAAGGCTCAGATTTTATTTCATTATGGAGTAATTACACGATAATAAATAATTAAACGAAATAAAATTTATTGAATATTATGTATTCATCATATATTCATAGTAGAATAAATACAATTTCTAAAGTTTGGCTAGCAAATTGCAGAAGAAAATAAATTAATCAAAATGGTCTACAACTTTGCAATAAACTTATTATTTTTTTTTTTATTATTTTAAAAATCAAATTGAAAATTTTAATTAATTAATTTACGATCTTACTAAAGACAGTATAGTCAACACTATATAAGTGACAAATTAACAGTATTATCAGTGTATAATGTTTGTTATTTATTTGTAAAAGTTTAACTATTTGTGTTAAGTCCATCAACTATAGCAATATAATATAGTAAACAATAATGGATAAAATATATATAATATATTTTATTCAAAGTTGTTTAATATTATAGTTGATGGACATCACACAAATTGTTAAAACATCTACAAATAAACAACAAAAATTTACACTGAAGATTCTGTTAACTTGTGACTCATATAGTGTTGACTATACTGTCATTAGGAAGAACATAAAAAATCTCAATGATAATGTTTTAAAACAATTTTTTTCTTTTTTATTAAATTTTTATTGTTAAAAAGTGTATTATATCGAATAAATTTTAATTCTTATTGTAGAGTTCAATATAATGTGGAAAAAATAGGTATTGGTTTTACAATGATCTGGTTTTAATTAATTATTAAAAATACTTTTCTTTAGGTAGAATTGTTCAAATTATTTCTCACATTAGATGAAACTGTAGAAAGTAAAATAAGGCTCAGATTTTATTTCATTATGGAGTAATTACACGATAATAAATAATTAAACGAAATAAAATTTATTGAATATTATGTATTCATCATATATTCATAGTAGAATAAATACAATTTCTAAAGTTTGGCTAGCAAATTTCAGATGAAAATAAATTAATCAAAATGGTCTACACCTTTGCAAAAATCCTATTATTTTTGTTTTAAATATTTCAAATTACATTTATTACTCTGGAATAGTTTATACAAAGAAATATCTAAGCAAATTATTTACCCAGCAATGGAGCAATGTTTTTAAGGCTGACAAATAATGTATGTATTTGAGAAATTCTTGATTGGAATCTTTCACGATTTCCTAAAATAATATATTTTTGGTATTAAAATGTCATATATCTCGAATATTTGGAAATATTATACATAAACTGTGGCACTGATTCGCACTTGATATCATTATAATTTAAATAGTGAAAACCAAGAATATTTTTTTTTGCAAATGCGACAATGTATGTTTTATTTGAAAGTCGAAACTTTGCAACCATTTGCAATATAACTTACTTAAGATTTAGGAACCTCTTTTAACTCATTCATGTTACGTCATCATTTCTGAAAGGAATTGATTGTTTCGGGCATCTTCAATGCTTCTCATCAACTTGTCACTCATCAATATTATCTACAAATTAAATTAATTAAAATTAAATGTAAATAAGTAAAACTAAGTAAAAACCAACTACTGCCATACATTGTTGTCATTTGTATTATAGCTGACATTTGTTGAAAATATAGAGAAAGTCCAGATTTAAGGTGGCGATTAATGATTTATGATTAACATTATAATTCTCACCGAATTTTAGATTAAAATTTAAAATTTAAAAGAAGAAAACAAAGCCTGGAACATTCTATGAATTGCATGTGTGATCGAACATTTTAGATTTAAGAAAAAAAAAATAAAAAATAAGATTTTTGCAAAAGTGTAGCCTATGTTAATTTATTGATTTTCATCTGCAAATTGCTAACCATTTAAATGACTTTCTGTTTTATAATTAATATCGACCGCATGCCCTATATTTACTTCTCGGACCTTAAATGTTTTTTATATTGTATCACCAGCCATACAATTTGCAGGCAATGGTCAAATTCATAAGCCAATCAATATACATGAATGGACAACGATTAAATACAAAAACATTTAAAATGATAATAATTATGTAGTGAACATAACGTTGTTAAAAATCGTATATATTTACCCATTTTATGATGAGGTTGGTAAAGCTCCGAGATGAATACTATCCGGATGCGAGGGTAAATCGTCGATTTGTAATAAATAACACCGTAGCGATTTGTCTATTGCGCCCGAAAGAGTATACGATTTTATTATAGACGACATTTCGATGGGTTTCATGAGAAATATATTTGAATCACAACAGATCATTGACCCGCAGCCAAAATCAATTTATATAAAATTAATGACGTTGACACGTGGGGCGACGGACGCGTCCGAAAATTTTAGGTAAATCGTATACGGCAATATAGCGTCTACGTCCGATGACGTTATGGATACATTGCACACAAAATCGACTGTTTAGGAGCCCCGAGGTAATAATAGTGGTTACTCGGCACTGTGGTTTTGTTTGGTTACTTATTGTTATCAATAAGTATTTATGATAATATCACGGGGTATGATATGTTATCCAGGACAAAATTGATTTTTTTTTTTAACATAATAATATTGTTAAATGTTAGGATTGCTTAATGTTTTTTTTACTTTATAGGTATATAATATAAAGGGTCTTTAGACTTCGAGCATATTAAACTGTTTATCCAGACTACTCATATAACCAAATTTAAACACTGAATTCAAAGCGTCTTAAATATCTTTTTTTTATTTTACCTTTCAAAGCATAGATGTATGTTAAGAAATCCAGACATATTAATGAATTAAATACAATTTAATTTAATTAAAATTACACTGTAACAGCAATACTACGCATTGTTGAATCATTTTGTATTCCGGTATAATTAACATTTAATATAATCAATAATTTGGTATATAATCATATCACATATATTAATGGACATTTTGTTATACACAAACAGTATTACTAAAGTTTGGCTAGCAATATGCAGATAAAAATAAATTAATTAAAATGGTCTACACCTTTACATTAATATTATTATTATTTTTTTATTAATTATTTTACGATCTTCCTAAAGACAGTATAGTCAACACTATATAAGTCACAAATTAACAGTATTATCAGTGTATAATGTTTGTTATTTATTTGTAAAAGTTTAACTATTTGTGTTAAGTCCATCAACTATAGCAATATAATATAGTAAACAATAATGGATAAAATATATATAATATATTTTATTCAAAGTTGTTTAATATTATAGTTGATGGACATCACACAAATTGTTAAAACATCTACAAATAAACAACAAAAATTTACACTGAAGATTCTGTTAACTTGTGACTCATATAGTGTTGACTATACTGTCATTAGGAAGAACATAAAAAATCTCAATGATAATGTTTTAAAACAATTTTTTTCTTTTTTATTAAATTTTTATTGTTAAAAAGTGTATTATATCGAATAAATTTTAATTCTTATTGTAGAGTTCAATATAATGTGGAAAAAATAGGTATTGGTTTTACAATGATCTGGTTTTAATTAATTATTAAAAATACTTTTCTTTAGGTAGAATTGTTCAAATTATTTCTCACATTAGATGAAACTGTAGAAAGTAAAATAAGGCTCAGATTTTATTTCATTATGGAGTAATTACACGATAATAAATAATTAAACGAAATAAAATTTATTGAATATTATGTATTCATCATATATTCATAGTAGAATAAATACAATTTCTAAAGTTTGGCTAGCAAATTTCAGATGAAAATAAATTAATCAAAATGGTCTACACCTTTGCAAAAATCCTATTATTTTTGTTTTAAATATTTCAAATTACATTTATTACTCTGGAATAGTTTATACAAAGAAATATCTAAGCAAATTATTTACCCAGCAATGGAGCAATGTTTTTAAGGCTGACAAATAATGTATGTATTTGAGAAATTCTTGATTGGAATCTTTCACGATTTCCTAAAATAATATATTTTTGGTATTAAAATGTCATATATCTCGAATATTTGGAAATATTATACATAAACTGTGGCACTGATTCGCACTTGATATCATTATAATTTAAATAGTGAAAACCAAGAATATTTTTTTTTGCAAATGCGACAATGTATGTTTTATTTGAAAGTCGAAACTTTGCAACCATTTGCAATATAACTTACTTAAGATTTAGGAACCTCTTTTAACTCATTCATGTTACGTCATCATTTCTGAAAGGAATTGATTGTTTCGGGCATCTTCAATGCTTCTCATCAACTTGTCACTCATCAATATTATCTACAAATTAAATTAATTAAAATTAAATGTAAATAAGTAAAACTAAGTAAAAACCAACTACTGCCATACATTGTTGTCATTTGTATTATAGCTGACATTTGTTGAAAATATAGAGAAAGTCCAGATTTAAGGTGGCGATTAATGATTTATGATTAACATTATAATTCTCACCGAATTTTAGATTAAAATTTAAAATTTAAAAGAAGAAAACAAAGCCTGGAACATTCTATGAATTGCATGTGTGATCGAACATTTTAGATTTAAGAAAAAAAAAATAAAAAATAAGATTTTTGCAAAAGTGTAGCCTATGTTAATTTATTGATTTTCATCTGCAAATTGCTAACCATTTAAATGACTTTCTGTTTTATAATTAATATCGACCGCATGCCCTATATTTACTTCTCGGACCTTAAATGTTTTTTATATTGTATCACCAGCCATACAATTTGCAGGCAATGGTCAAATTCATAAGCCAATCAATATACATGAATGGACAACGATTAAATACAAAAACATTTAAAATGATAATAATTATGTAGTGAACATAACGTTGTTAAAAATCGTATATATTTACCCATTTTATGATGAGGTTGGTAAAGCTCCGAGATGAATACTATCCGGATGCGAGGGTAAATCGTCGATTTGTAATAAATAACACCGTAGCGATTTGTCTATTGCGCCCGAAAGAGTATACGATTTTATTATAGACGACATTTCGATGGGTTTCATGAGAAATATATTTGAATCACAACAGATCATTGACCCGCAGCCAAAATCAATTTATATAAAATTAATGACGTTGACACGTGGGGCGACGGACGCGTCCGAAAATTTTAGGTAAATCGTATACGGCAATATAGCGTCTACGTCCGATGACGTTATGGATACATTGCACACAAAATCGACTGTTTAGGAGCCCCGAGGTAATAATAGTGGTTACTCGGCACTGTGGTTTTGTTTGGTTACTTATTGTTATCAATAAGTATTTATGATAATATCACGGGGTATGATATGTTATCCAGGACAAAATTGATTTTTTTTTTTAACATAATAATATTGTTAAATGTTAGGATTGCTTAATGTTTTTTTTACTTTATAGGTATATAATATAAAGGGTCTTTAGACTTCGAGCATATTAAACTGTTTATCCAGACTACTCATATAACCAAATTTAAACACTGAATTCAAAGCGTCTTAAATATCTTTTTTTTATTTTACCTTTCAAAGCATAGATGTATGTTAAGAAATCCAGACATATTAATGAATTAAATACAATTTAATTTAATTAAAATTACACTGTAACAGCAATACTACGCATTGTTGAATCATTTTGTATTCCGGTATAATTAACATTTAATATAATCAATAATTTGGTATATAATCATATCACATATATTAATGGACATTTTGTTATACACAAACAGTATTACTAAAGTTTGGCTAGCAATATGCAGATAAAAATAAATTAATTAAAATGGTCTACACCTTTACATTAATATTATTATTATTTTTTTATTAATTATTTTACGATCTTCCTAAAGACAGTATAGTCAACACTATATAAGTCACAAATTAACAGTATTATCAGTGTATAATGTTTGTTATTTATTTGTAAAAGTTTAACTATTTGTGTTAAGTCCATCAACTATAGCAATATAATATAGTAAACAATAATGGATAAAATATATATAATATATTTTATTCAAAGTTGTTTAATATTATAGTTGATGGACATCACACAAATTGTTAAAACATCTACAAATAAACAACAAAAATTTACACTGAAGATTCTGTTAACTTGTGACTCATATAGTGTTGACTATACTGTCATTAGGAAGAACATAAAAAATCTCAATGATAATGTTTTAAAACAATTTTTTTCTTTTTTATTAAATTTTTATTGTTAAAAAGTGTATTATATCGAATAAATTTTAATTCTTATTGTAGAGTTCAATATAATGTGGAAAAAATAGGTATTGGTTTTACAATGATCTGGTTTTAATTAATTATTAAAAATACTTTTCTTTAGGTAGAATTGTTCAAATTATTTCTCACATTAGATGAAACTGTAGAAAGTAAAATAAGGCTCAGATTTTATTTCATTATGGAGTAATTACACGATAATAAATAATTAAACGAAATAAAATTTATTGAATATTATGTATTCATCATATATTCATAGTAGAATAAATACAATTTCTAAAGTTTGGCTAGCAAATTTCAGATGAAAATAAATTAATCAAAATGGTCTACAACTTTGCAATAAACTTATTATTTTTTTTTTTATTATTTTAAAAATCAAATTGAAAATTTTAATTAATTAATTTACGATCTTACTAAAGACAGTATAGTCAACACTATATAAGTGACAAATTAACAGTATTATCAGTGTATAATGTTTGTTATTTATTTGTAAAAGTTTAACTATTTGTGTTAAGTCCATCAACTATAGCAATATAATATAGTAAACAATAATGGATAAAATATATATAATATATATAATATATATAATATATATATATATAATATATTTTATTCAAAGTTGTTTAATATTATAGTTGATGGACATCACACAAATTGTTAAAACATCTACAAATAAACAACAAAAATTTACACTGAAGATTCTGTTAACTTGTGACTCATATAGTGTTGACTATACTGTCATTAGGAAGAACATAAAAAATCTCAATGATAATGTTTTAAAACAATTTTTTTCTTTTTTATTAAATTTTTATTGTTAAAAAGTGTATTATATCGAATAAATTTTAATTCTTATTGTAGAGTTCAATATAATGTGGAAAAAATAGGTATTGGTTTTACAATGATCTGGTTTTAATTAATTATTAAAAATACTTTTCTTTAGGTAGAATTGTTCAAATTATTTCTCACATTAGATGAAACTGTAGAAAGTAAAATAAGGCTCAGATTTTATTTCATTATGGAGTAATTACACGATAATAAATAATTAAACGAAATAAAATTTATTGAATATTATGTATTCATCATATATTCATAGTAGAATAAATACAATTTCTAAAGTTTGGCTAGCAAATTGCAGAAGAAAATAAATTAATCAAAATGGTCTACAACTTTGCAATAAACTTATTATTTTTTTTTTTATTATTTTAAAAATCAAATTGAAAATTTTAATTAATTAATTTACGATCTTACTAAAGACAGTATAGTTAACACTATATAAGTGACAAATTAACAGTATTATCAGTGTATAATGTTTGTTATTTATTTGTAAAAGTTTAACTATTTGTGTTAAGTCCATCAACTATAGCAATATAATATAGTAAACAATAATGGATAAAATATATATAATATATTTTATTCAAAGTTGTTTAATATTATAGTTGATGGACATCACACAAATTGTTAAAACATCTACAAATAAACAACAAAAATTTACACTGAAGATTCTGTTAACTTGTGACTCATATAGTGTTGACTATACTGTCATTAGGAAGAACATAAAAAATCTCAATGATAATGTTTTAAAACAATTTTTTTCTTTTTTATTAAATTTTTATTGTTAAAAAGTGTATTATATCGAATAAATTTTAATTCTTATTGTAGAGTTCAATATAATGTGGAAAAAATAGGTATTGGTTTTACAATGATCTGGTTTTAATTAATTATTAAAAATACTTTTCTTTAGGTAGAATTGTTCAAATTATTTCTCACATTAGATGAAACTGTAGAAAGTAAAATAAGGCTCAGATTTTATTTCATTATGGAGTAATTACACGATAATAAATAATTAAACGAAATAAAATTTATTGAATATTATGTATTCATCATATATTCATAGTAGAATAAATACAATTTCTAAAGTTTGGCTAGCAAATTGCAGAAGAAAATAAATTAATCAAAATGGTCTACAACTTTGCAATAAACTTATTATTTTTTTTTTTATTATTTTAAAAATCAAATTGAAAATTTTAATTAATTAATTTACGATCTTACTAAAGACAGTATAGTCAACACTATATAAGTGACAAATTAACAGTATTATCAGTGTATAATGTTTGTTATTTATTTGTAAAAGTTTAACTATTTGTGTTAAGTCCATCAACTATAGCAATATAATATAGTAAACAATAATGGATAAAATATATATAATATATTTTATTCAAAGTTGTTTAATATTATAGTTGATGGACATCACACAAATTGTTAAAACATCTACAAATAAACAACAAAAATTTACACTGAAGATTCTGTTAACTTGTGACTCATATAGTGTTGACTATACTGTCATTAGGAAGAACATAAAAAATCTCAATGATAATGTTTTAAAACAATTTTTTTCTTTTTTATTAAATTTTTATTGTTAAAAAGTGTATTATATCGAATAAATTTTAATTCTTATTGTAGAGTTCAATATAATGTGGAAAAAATAGGTATTGGTTTTACAATGATCTGGTTTTAATTAATTATTAAAAATACTTTTCTTTAGGTAGAATTGTTCAAATTATTTCTCACATTAGATGAAACTGTAGAAAGTAAAATAAGGCTCAGATTTTATTTCATTATGGAGTAATTACACGATAATAAATAATTAAACGAAATAAAATTTATTGAATATTATGTATTCATCATATATTCATAGTAGAATAAATACAATTTCTAAAGTTTGGCTAGCAAATTTCAGATGAAAATAAATTAATCAAAATGGTCTACAACTTTGCAATAAACTTATTATTTTTTTTTTTATTATTTTAAAAATCAAATTGAAAATTTTAATTAATTAATTTACGATCTTACTAAAGACAGTATAGTCAACACTATATAAGTGACAAATTAACAGTATTATCAGTGTATAATGTTTGTTATTTATTTGTAAAAGTTTAACTATTTGTGTTAAGTCCATCAACTATAGCAATATAATATAGTAAACAATAATGGATAAAATATATATAATATATTTTATTCAAAGTTGTTTAATATTATAGTTGATGGACATCACACAAATTGTTAAAACATCTACAAATAAACAACAAAAATTTACACTGAAGATTCTGTTAACTTGTGACTCATATAGTGTTGACTATACTGTCATTAGGAAGAACATAAAAAATCTCAATGATAATGTTTTAAAACAATTTTTTTCTTTTTTATTAAATTTTTATTGTTAAAAAGTGTATTATATCGAATAAATTTTAATTCTTATTGTAGAGTTCAATATAATGTGGAAAAAATAGGTATTGGTTTTACAATGATCTGGTTTTAATTAATTATTAAAAATACTTTTCTTTAGGTAGAATTGTTCAAATTATTTCTCACATTAGATGAAACTGTAGAAAGTAAAATAAGGCTCAGATTTTATTTCATTATGGAGTAATTACACGATAATAAATAATTAAACGAAATAAAATTTATTGAATATTATGTATTCATCATATATTCATAGTAGAATAAATACAATTTCTAAAGTTTGGCTAGCAAATTGCAGAAGAAAATAAATTAATCAAAATGGTCTACAACTTTGCAATAAACTTATTATTTTTTTTTTTATTATTTTAAAAATCAAATTGAAAATTTTAATTAATTAATTTACGATCTTACTAAAGACAGTATAGTCAACACTATATAAGTGACAAATTAACAGTATTATCAGTGTATAATGTTTGTTATTTATTTGTAAAAGTTTAACTATTTGTGTTAAGTCCATCAACTATAGCAATATAATATAGTAAACAATAATGGATAAAATATATATAATATATTTTATTCAAAGTTGTTTAATATTATAGTTGATGGACATCACACAAATTGTTAAAACATCTACAAATAAACAACAAAAATTTACACTGAAGATTCTGTTAACTTGTGACTCATATAGTGTTGACTATACTGTCATTAGGAAGAACATAAAAAATCTCAATGATAATGTTTTAAAACAATTTTTTTCTTTTTTATTAAATTTTTATTGTTAAAAAGTGTATTATATCGAATAAATTTTAATTCTTATTGTAGAGTTCAATATAATGTGGAAAAAATAGGTATTGGTTTTACAATGATCTGGTTTTAATTAATTATTAAAAATACTTTTCTTTAGGTAGAATTGTTCAAATTATTTCTCACATTAGATGAAACTGTAGAAAGTAAAATAAGGCTCAGATTTTATTTCATTATGGAGTAATTACACGATAATAAATAATTAAACGAAATAAAATTTATTGAATATTATGTATTCATCATATATTCATAGTAGAATAAATACAATTTCTAAAGTTTGGCTAGCAAATTGCAGAAGAAAATAAATTAATCAAAATGGTCTACAACTTTGCAATAAACTTATTATTTTTTTTTTTATTATTTTAAAAATCAAATTGAAAATTTTAATTAATTAATTTACGATCTTACTAAAGACAGTATAGTCAACACTATATAAGTGACAAATTAACAGTATTATCAGTGTATAATGTTTGTTATTTATTTGTAAAAGTTTAACTATTTGTGTTAAGTCCATCAACTATAGCAATATAATATAGTAAACAATAATGGATAAAATATATATAATATATTTTATTCAAAGTTGTTTAATATTATAGTTGATGGACATCACACAAATTGTTAAAACATCTACAAATAAACAACAAAAATTTACACTGAAGATTCTGTTAACTTGTGACTCATATAGTGTTGACTATACTGTCATTAGGAAGAACATAAAAAATCTCAATGATAATGTTTTAAAACAATTTTTTTCTTTTTTATTAAATTTTTATTGTTAAAAAGTGTATTATATCGAATAAATTTTAATTCTTATTGTAGAGTTCAATATAATGTGGAAAAAATAGGTATTGGTTTTACAATGATCTGGTTTTAATTAATTATTAAAAATACTTTTCTTTAGGTAGAATTGTTCAAATTATTTCTCACATTAGATGAAACTGTAGAAAGTAAAATAAGGCTCAGATTTTATTTCATTATGGAGTAATTACACGATAATAAATAATTAAACGAAATAAAATTTATTGAATATTATGTATTCATCATATATTCATAGTAGAATAAATACAATTTCTAAAGTTTGGCTAGCAAATTGCAGAAGAAAATAAATTAATCAAAATGGTCTACAACTTTGCAATAAACTTATTATTTTTTTTTTTATTATTTTAAAAATCAAATTGAAAATTTTAATTAATTAATTTACGATCTTACTAAAGACAGTATAGTCAACACTATATAAGTCACAAATTAACAGTATTATCAGTGTATAATGTTTGTTATTTATTTGTAAAAGTTTAACTATTTGTGTTAAGTCCATCAACTATAGCAATATAATATAGTAAACAATAATGGATAAAATATATATAATATATTTTATTCAAAGTTGTTTAATATTATAGTTGATGGACATCACACAAATTGTTAAAACATCTACAAATAAACAACAAAAATTTACACTGAAGATTCTGTTAACTTGTGACTCATATAGTGTTGACTATACTGTCATTAGGAAGAACATAAAAAATCTCAATGATAATGTTTTAAAACAATTTTTTTCTTTTTTATTAAATTTTTATTGTTAAAAAGTGTATTATATCGAATAAATTTTAATTCTTATTGTAGAGTTCAATATAATGTGGAAAAAATAGGTATTGGTTTTACAATGATCTGGTTTTAATTAATTATTAAAAATACTTTTCTTTAGGTAGAATTGTTCAAATTATTTCTCACATTAGATGAAACTGTAGAAAGTAAAATAAGGCTCAGATTTTATTTCATTATGGAGTAATTACACGATAATAAATAATTAAACGAAATAAAATTTATTGAATATTATGTATTCATCATATATTCATAGTAGAATAAATACAATTTCTAAAGTTTGGCTAGCAAATTTCAGATGAAAATAAATTAATCAAAATGGTCTACACCTTTGCAAAAATCCTATTATTTTTGTTTTAAATATTTCAAATTACATTTATTACTCTGGAATAGTTTATACAAAGAAATATCTAAGCAAATTATTTACCCAGCAATGGAGCAATGTTTTTAAGGCTGACAAATAATGTATGTATTTGAGAAATTCTTGATTGGAATCTTTCACGATTTCCTAAAATAATATATTTTTGGTATTAAAATGTCATATATCTCGAATATTTGGAAATATTATACATAAACTGTGGCACTGATTCGCACTTGATATCATTATAATTTAAATAGTGAAAACCAAGAATATTTTTTTTTGCAAATGCGACAATGTATGTTTTATTTGAAAGTCGAAACTTTGCAACCATTTGCAATATAACTTACTTAAGATTTAGGAACCTCTTTTAACTCATTCATGTTACGTCATCATTTCTGAAAGGAATTGATTGTTTCGGGCATCTTCAATGCTTCTCATCAACTTGTCACTCATCAATATTATCTACAAATTAAATTAATTAAAATTAAATGTAAATAAGTAAAACTAAGTAAAAACCAACTACTGCCATACATTGTTGTCATTTGTATTATAGCTGACATTTGTTGAAAATATAGAGAAAGTCCAGATTTAAGGTGGCGATTAATGATTTATGATTAACATTATAATTCTCACCGAATTTTAGATTAAAATTTAAAATTTAAAAGAAGAAAACAAAGCCTGGAACATTCTATGAATTGCATGTGTGATCGAACATTTTAGATTTAAGAAAAAAAAAATAAAAAATAAGATTTTTGCAAAAGTGTAGCCTATGTTAATTTATTGATTTTCATCTGCAAATTGCTAACCATTTAAATGACTTTCTGTTTTATAATTAATATCGACCGCATGCCCTATATTTACTTCTCGGACCTTAAATGTTTTTTATATTGTATCACCAGCCATACAATTTGCAGGCAATGGTCAAATTCATAAGCCAATCAATATACATGAATGGACAACGATTAAATACAAAAACATTTAAAATGATAATAATTATGTAGTGAACATAACGTTGTTAAAAATCGTATATATTTACCCATTTTATGATGAGGTTGGTAAAGCTCCGAGATGAATACTATCCGGATGCGAGGGTAAATCGTCGATTTGTAATAAATAACACCGTAGCGATTTGTCTATTGCGCCCGAAAGAGTATACGATTTTATTATAGACGACATTTCGATGGGTTTCATGAGAAATATATTTGAATCACAACAGATCATTGACCCGCAGCCAAAATCAATTTATATAAAATTAATGACGTTGACACGTGGGGCGACGGACGCGTCCGAAAATTTTAGGTAAATCGTATACGGCAATATAGCGTCTACGTCCGATGACGTTATGGATACATTGCACACAAAATCGACTGTTTAGGAGCCCCGAGGTAATAATAGTGGTTACTCGGCACTGTGGTTTTGTTTGGTTACTTATTGTTATCAATAAGTATTTATGATAATATCACGGGGTATGATATGTTATCCAGGACAAAATTGATTTTTTTTTTTAACATAATAATATTGTTAAATGTTAGGATTGCTTAATGTTTTTTTTACTTTATAGGTATATAATATAAAGGGTCTTTAGACTTCGAGCATATTAAACTGTTTATCCAGACTACTCATATAACCAAATTTAAACACTGAATTCAAAGCGTCTTAAATATCTTTTTTTTATTTTACCTTTCAAAGCATAGATGTATGTTAAGAAATCCAGACATATTAATGAATTAAATACAATTTAATTTAATTAAAATTACACTGTAACAGCAATACTACGCATTGTTGAATCATTTTGTATTCCGGTATAATTAACATTTAATATAATCAATAATTTGGTATATAATCATATCACATATATTAATGGACATTTTGTTATACACAAACAGTATTACTAAAGTTTGGCTAGCAATATGCAGATAAAAATAAATTAATTAAAATGGTCTACACCTTTACATTAATATTATTATTATTTTTTTATTAATTATTTTACGATCTTCCTAAAGACAGTATAGTCAACACTATATAAGTCACAAATTAACAGTATTATCAGTGTATAATGTTTGTTATTTATTTGTAAAAGTTTAACTATTTGTGTTAAGTCCATCAACTATAGCAATATAATATAGTAAACAATAATGGATAAAATATATATAATATATTTTATTCAAAGTTGTTTAATATTATAGTTGATGGACATCACACAAATTGTTAAAACATCTACAAATAAACAACAAAAATTTACACTGAAGATTCTGTTAACTTGTGACTCATATAGTGTTGACTATACTGTCATTAGGAAGAACATAAAAAATCTCAATGATAATGTTTTAAAACAATTTTTTTCTTTTTTATTAAATTTTTATTGTTAAAAAGTGTATTATATCGAATAAATTTTAATTCTTATTGTAGAGTTCAATATAATGTGGAAAAAATAGGTATTGGTTTTACAATGATCTGGTTTTAATTAATTATTAAAAATACTTTTCTTTAGGTAGAATTGTTCAAATTATTTCTCACATTAGATGAAACTGTAGAAAGTAAAATAAGGCTCAGATTTTATTTCATTATGGAGTAATTACACGATAATAAATAATTAAACGAAATAAAATTTATTGAATATTATGTATTCATCATATATTCATAGTAGAATAAATACAATTTCTAAAGTTTGGCTAGCAAATTTCAGATGAAAATAAATTAATCAAAATGGTCTACAACTTTGCAATAAACTTATTATTTTTTTTTTTATTATTTTAAAAATCAAATTGAAAATTTTAATTAATTAATTTACGATCTTACTAAAGACAGTATAGTCAACACTATATAAGTGACAAATTAACAGTATTATCAGTGTATAATGTTTGTTATTTATTTGTAAAAGTTTAACTATTTGTGTTAAGTCCATCAACTATAGCAATATAATATAGTAAACAATAATGGATAAAATATATATAATATATTTTATTCAAAGTTGTTTAATATTATAGTTGATGGACATCACACAAATTGTTAAAACATCTACAAATAAACAACAAAAATTTACACTGAAGATTCTGTTAACTTGTGACTCATATAGTGTTGACTATACTGTCATTAGGAAGAACATAAAAAATCTCAATGATAATGTTTTAAAACAATTTTTTTCTTTTTTATTAAATTTTTATTGTTAAAAAGTGTATTATATCGAATAAATTTTAATTCTTATTGTAGAGTTCAATATAATGTGGAAAAAATAGGTATTGGTTTTACAATGATCTGGTTTTAATTAATTATTAAAAATACTTTTCTTTAGGTAGAATTGTTCAAATTATTTCTCACATTAGATGAAACTGTAGAAAGTAAAATAAGGCTCAGATTTTATTTCATTATGGAGTAATTACACGATAATAAATAATTAAACGAAATAAAATTTATTGAATATTATGTATTCATCATATATTCATAGTAGAATAAATACAATTTCTAAAGTTTGGCTAGCAAATTGCAGAAGAAAATAAATTAATCAAAATGGTCTACAACTTTGCAATAAACTTATTATTTTTTTTTTTATTATTTTAAAAATCAAATTGAAAATTTTAATTAATTAATTTACGATCTTACTAAAGACAGTATAGTCAACACTATATAAGTGACAAATTAACAGTATTATCAGTGTATAATGTTTGTTATTTATTTGTAAAAGTTTAACTATTTGTGTTAAGTCCATCAACTATAGCAATATAATATAGTAAACAATAATGGATAAAATATATATAATATATTTTATTCAAAGTTGTTTAATATTATAGTTGATGGACATCACACAAATTGTTAAAACATCTACAAATAAACAACAAAAATTTACACTGAAGATTCTGTTAACTTGTGACTCATATAGTGTTGACTATACTGTCATTAGGAAGAACATAAAAAATCTCAATGATAATGTTTTAAAACAATTTTTTTCTTTTTTATTAAATTTTTATTGTTAAAAAGTGTATTATATCGAATAAATTTTAATTCTTATTGTAGAGTTCAATATAATGTGGAAAAAATAGGTATTGGTTTTACAATGATCTGGTTTTAATTAATTATTAAAAATACTTTTCTTTAGGTAGAATTGTTCAAATTATTTCTCACATTAGATGAAACTGTAGAAAGTAAAATAAGGCTCAGATTTTATTTCATTATGGAGTAATTACACGATAATAAATAATTAAACGAAATAAAATTTATTGAATATTATGTATTCATCATATATTCATAGTAGAATAAATACAATTTCTAAAGTTTGGCTAGCAAATTGCAGAAGAAAATAAATTAATCAAAATGGTCTACAACTTTGCAATAAACTTATTATTTTTTTTTTTATTATTTTAAAAATCAAATTGAAAATTTTAATTAATTAATTTACGATCTTACTAAAGACAGTATAGTCAACACTATATAAGTGACAAATTAACAGTATTATCAGTGTATAATGTTTGTTATTTATTTGTAAAAGTTTAACTATTTGTGTTAAGTCCATCAACTATAGCAATATAATATAGTAAACAATAATGGATAAAATATATATAATATATTTTATTCAAAGTTGTTTAATATTATAGTTGATGGACATCACACAAATTGTTAAAACATCTACAAATAAACAACAAAAATTTACACTGAAGATTCTGTTAACTTGTGACTCATATAGTGTTGACTATACTGTCATTAGGAAGAACATAAAAAATCTCAATGATAATGTTTTAAAACAATTTTTTTCTTTTTTATTAAATTTTTATTGTTAAAAAGTGTATTATATCGAATAAATTTTAATTCTTATTGTAGAGTTCAATATAATGTGGAAAAAATAGGTATTGGTTTTACAATGATCTGGTTTTAATTAATTATTAAAAATACTTTTCTTTAGGTAGAATTGTTCAAATTATTTCTCACATTAGATGAAACTGTAGAAAGTAAAATAAGGCTCAGATTTTATTTCATTATGGAGTAATTACACGATAATAAATAATTAAACGAAATAAAATTTATTGAATATTATGTATTCATCATATATTCATAGTAGAATAAATACAATTTCTAAAGTTTGGCTAGCAAATTTCAGATGAAAATAAATTAATCAAAATGGTCTACACCTTTGCAAAAATCCTATTATTTTTGTTTTAAATATTTCAAATTACATTTATTACTCTGGAATAGTTTATACAAAGAAATATCTAAGCAAATTATTTACCCAGCAATGGAGCAATGTTTTTAAGGCTGACAAATAATGTATGTATTTGAGAAATTCTTGATTGGAATCTTTCACGATTTCCTAAAATAATATATTTTTGGTATTAAAATGTCATATATCTCGAATATTTGGAAATATTATACATAAACTGTGGCACTGATTCGCACTTGATATCATTATAATTTAAATAGTGAAAACCAAGAATATTTTTTTTTGCAAATGCGACAATGTATGTTTTATTTGAAAGTCGAAACTTTGCAACCATTTGCAATATAACTTACTTAAGATTTAGGAACCTCTTTTAACTCATTCATGTTACGTCATCATTTCTGAAAGGAATTGATTGTTTCGGGCATCTTCAATGCTTCTCATCAACTTGTCACTCATCAATATTATCTACAAATTAAATTAATTAAAATTAAATGTAAATAAGTAAAACTAAGTAAAAACCAACTACTGCCATACATTGTTGTCATTTGTATTATAGCTGACATTTGTTGAAAATATAGAGAAAGTCCAGATTTAAGGTGGCGATTAATGATTTATGATTAACATTATAATTCTCACCGAATTTTAGATTAAAATTTAAAATTTAAAAGAAGAAAACAAAGCCTGGAACATTCTATGAATTGCATGTGTGATCGAACATTTTAGATTTAAGAAAAAAAAAATAAAAAATAAGATTTTTGCAAAAGTGTAGCCTATGTTAATTTATTGATTTTCATCTGCAAATTGCTAACCATTTAAATGACTTTCTGTTTTATAATTAATATCGACCGCATGCCCTATATTTACTTCTCGGACCTTAAATGTTTTTTATATTGTATCACCAGCCATACAATTTGCAGGCAATGGTCAAATTCATAAGCCAATCAATATACATGAATGGACAACGATTAAATACAAAAACATTTAAAATGATAATAATTATGTAGTGAACATAACGTTGTTAAAAATCGTATATATTTACCCATTTTATGATGAGGTTGGTAAAGCTCCGAGATGAATACTATCCGGATGCGAGGGTAAATCGTCGATTTGTAATAAATAACACCGTAGCGATTTGTCTATTGCGCCCGAAAGAGTATACGATTTTATTATAGACGACATTTCGATGGGTTTCATGAGAAATATATTTGAATCACAACAGATCATTGACCCGCAGCCAAAATCAATTTATATAAAATTAATGACGTTGACACGTGGGGCGACGGACGCGTCCGAAAATTTTAGGTAAATCGTATACGGCAATATAGCGTCTACGTCCGATGACGTTATGGATACATTGCACACAAAATCGACTGTTTAGGAGCCCCGAGGTAATAATAGTGGTTACTCGGCACTGTGGTTTTGTTTGGTTACTTATTGTTATCAATAAGTATTTATGATAATATCACGGGGTATGATATGTTATCCAGGACAAAATTGATTTTTTTTTTTAACATAATAATATTGTTAAATGTTAGGATTGCTTAATGTTTTTTTTACTTTATAGGTATATAATATAAAGGGTCTTTAGACTTCGAGCATATTAAACTGTTTATCCAGACTACTCATATAACCAAATTTAAACACTGAATTCAAAGCGTCTTAAATATCTTTTTTTTATTTTACCTTTCAAAGCATAGATGTATGTTAAGAAATCCAGACATATTAATGAATTAAATACAATTTAATTTAATTAAAATTACACTGTAACAGCAATACTACGCATTGTTGAATCATTTTGTATTCCGGTATAATTAACATTTAATATAATCAATAATTTGGTATATAATCATATCACATATATTAATGGACATTTTGTTATACACAAACAGTATTACTAAAGTTTGGCTAGCAATATGCAGATAAAAATAAATTAATTAAAATGGTCTACACCTTTCCATTAATATTATTATTATTTTTTTATTAATTATTTTACGATCTTCCTAAAGACAGTATAGTCAACACTATATAAGTGACAAATTAACAGTATTATCAGTGTATAATGTTTGTTATTTATTTGTAAAAGTTTAACTATTTGTGTTAAGTCCATCAACTATAGCAATATAATATAGTAAACAATAATGGATAAAATATATATAATATATTTTATTCAAAGTTGTTTAATATTATAGTTGATGGACATCACACAAATTGTTAAAACATCTACAAATAAACAACAAAAATTTACACTGAAGATTCTGTTAACTTGTGACTCATATAGTGTTGACTATACTGTCATTAGGAAGAACATAAAAAATCTCAATGATAATGTTTTAAAACAATTTTTTTCTTTTTTATTAAATTTTTATTGTTAAAAAGTGTATTATATCGAATAAATTTTAATTCTTATTGTAGAGTTCAATATAATGTGGAAAAAATAGGTATTGGTTTTACAATGATCTGGTTTTAATTAATTATTAAAAATACTTTTCTTTAGGTAGAATTGTTCAAATTATTTCTCACATTAGATGAAACTGTAGAAAGTAAAATAAGGCTCAGATTTTATTTCATTATGGAGTAATTACACGATAATAAATAATTAAACGAAATAAAATTTATTGAATATTATGTATTCATCATATATTCATAGTAGAATAAATACAATTTCTAAAGTTTGGCTAGCAAATTGCAGAAGAAAATAAATTAATCAAAATGGTCTACAACTTTGCAATAAACTTATTATTTTTTTTTTTATTATTTTAAAAATCAAATTGAAAATTTTAATTAATTAATTTACGATCTTACTAAAGACAGTATAGTCAACACTATATAAGTGACAAATTAACAGTATTATCAGTGTATAATGTTTGTTATTTATTTGTAAAAGTTTAACTATTTGTGTTAAGTCCATCAACTATAGCAATATAATATAGTAAACAATAATGGATAAAATATATATAATATATTTTATTCAAAGTTGTTTAATATTATAGTTGATGGACATCACACAAATTGTTAAAACATCTACAAATAAACAACAAAAATTTACACTGAAGATTCTGTTAACTTGTGACTCATATAGTGTTGACTATACTGTCATTAGGAAGAACATAAAAAATCTCAATGATAATGTTTTAAAACAATTTTTTTCTTTTTTATTAAATTTTTATTGTTAAAAAGTGTATTATATCGAATAAATTTTAATTCTTATTGTAGAGTTCAATATAATGTGGAAAAAATAGGTATTGGTTTTACAATGATCTGGTTTTAATTAATTATTAAAAATACTTTTCTTTAGGTAGAATTGTTCAAATTATTTCTCACATTAGATGAAACTGTAGAAAGTAAAATAAGGCTCAGATTTTATTTCATTATGGAGTAATTACACGATAATAAATAATTAAACGAAATAAAATTTATTGAATATTATGTATTCATCATATATTCATAGTAGAATAAATACAATTTCTAAAGTTTGGCTAGCAAATTTCAGATGAAAATAAATTAATCAAAATGGTCTACACCTTTGCAAAAATCCTATTATTTTTGTTTTAAATATTTCAAATTACATTTATTACTCTGGAATAGTTTATACAAAGAAATATCTAAGCAAATTATTTACCCAGCAATGGAGCAATGTTTTTAAGGCTGACAAATAATGTATGTATTTGAGAAATTCTTGATTGGAATCTTTCACGATTTCCTAAAATAATATATTTTTGGTATTAAAATGTCATATATCTCGAATATTTGGAAATATTATACATAAACTGTGGCACTGATTCGCACTTGATATCATTATAATTTAAATAGTGAAAACCAAGAATATTTTTTTTTGCAAATGCGACAATGTATGTTTTATTTGAAAGTCGAAACTTTGCAACCATTTGCAATATAACTTACTTAAGATTTAGGAACCTCTTTTAACTCATTCATGTTACGTCATCATTTCTGAAAGGAATTGATTGTTTCGGGCATCTTCAATGCTTCTCATCAACTTGTCACTCATCAATATTATCTACAAATTAAATTAATTAAAATTAAATGTAAATAAGTAAAACTAAGTAAAAACCAACTACTGCCATACATTGTTGTCATTTGTATTATAGCTGACATTTGTTGAAAATATAGAGAAAGTCCAGATTTAAGGTGGCGATTAATGATTTATGATTAACATTATAATTCTCACCGAATTTTAGATTAAAATTTAAAATTTAAAAGAAGAAAACAAAGCCTGGAACATTCTATGAATTGCATGTGTGATCGAACATTTTAGATTTAAGAAAAAAAAAATAAAAAATAAGATTTTTGCAAAAGTGTAGCCTATGTTAATTTATTGATTTTCATCTGCAAATTGCTAACCATTTAAATGACTTTCTGTTTTATAATTAATATCGACCGCATGCCCTATATTTACTTCTCGGACCTTAAATGTTTTTTATATTGTATCACCAGCCATACAATTTGCAGGCAATGGTCAAATTCATAAGCCAATCAATATACATGAATGGACAACGATTAAATACAAAAACATTTAAAATGATAATAATTATGTAGTGAACATAACGTTGTTAAAAATCGTATATATTTACCCATTTTATGATGAGGTTGGTAAAGCTCCGAGATGAATACTATCCGGATGCGAGGGTAAATCGTCGATTTGTAATAAATAACACCGTAGCGATTTGTCTATTGCGCCCGAAAGAGTATACGATTTTATTATAGACGACATTTCGATGGGTTTCATGAGAAATATATTTGAATCACAACAGATCATTGACCCGCAGCCAAAATCAATTTATATAAAATTAATGACGTTGACACGTGGGGCGACGGACGCGTCCGAAAATTTTAGGTAAATCGTATACGGCAATATAGCGTCTACGTCCGATGACGTTATGGATACATTGCACACAAAATCGACTGTTTAGGAGCCCCGAGGTAATAATAGTGGTTACTCGGCACTGTGGTTTTGTTTGGTTACTTATTGTTATCAATAAGTATTTATGATAATATCACGGGGTATGATATGTTATCCAGGACAAAATTGATTTTTTTTTTTAACATAATAATATTGTTAAATGTTAGGATTGCTTAATGTTTTTTTTACTTTATAGGTATATAATATAAAGGGTCTTTAGACTTCGAGCATATTAAACTGTTTATCCAGACTACTCATATAACCAAATTTAAACACTGAATTCAAAGCGTCTTAAATATCTTTTTTTTATTTTACCTTTCAAAGCATAGATGTATGTTAAGAAATCCAGACATATTAATGAATTAAATACAATTTAATTTAATTAAAATTACACTGTAACAGCAATACTACGCATTGTTGAATCATTTTGTATTCCGGTATAATTAACATTTAATATAATCAATAATTTGGTATATAATCATATCACATATATTAATGGACATTTTGTTATACACAAACAGTATTACTAAAGTTTGGCTAGCAATATGCAAATAAAAATAAATTAATTAAAATGGTCTACACCTTTCCATTAATATTATTATTATTTTTTTATTAATTATTTTACGATCTTCCTAAAGACAGTATAGTCAACACTATATAAGTCACAAATTAACAGTATTATCAGTGTATAATGTTTGTTATTTATTTGTAAAAGTTTAACTATTTGTGTTAAGTCCATCAACTATAGCAATATAATATAGTAAACAATAATGGATAAAATATATATAATATATTTTATTCAAAGTTGTTTAATATTATAGTTGATGGACATCACACAAATTGTTAAAACATCTACAAATAAACAACAAAAATTTACACTGAAGATTCTGTTAACTTGTGACTCATATAGTGTTGACTATACTGTCATTAGGAAGAACATAAAAAATCTCAATGATAATGTTTTAAAACAATTTTTTTCTTTTTTATTAAATTTTTATTGTTAAAAAGTGTATTATATCGAATAAATTTTAATTCTTATTGTAGAGTTCAATATAATGTGGAAAAAATAGGTATTGGTTTTACAATGATCTGGTTTTAATTAATTATTAAAAATACTTTTCTTTAGGTAGAATTGTTCAAATTATTTCTCACATTAGATGAAACTGTAGAAAGTAAAATAAGGCTCAGATTTTATTTCATTATGGAGTAATTACACGATAATAAATAATTAAACGAAATAAAATTTATTGAATATTATGTATTCATCATATATTCATAGTAGAATAAATACAATTTCTAAAGTTTGGCTAGCAAATTGCAGAAGAAAATAAATTAATCAAAATGGTCTACAACTTTGCAATAAACTTATTATTTTTTTTTTTATTATTTTAAAAATCAAATTGAAAATTTTAATTAATTAATTTACGATCTTACTAAAGACAGTATAGTTAACACTATATAAGTGACAAATTAACAGTATTATCAGTGTATAATGTTTGTTATTTATTTGTAAAAGTTTAACTATTTGTGTTAAGTCCATCAACTATAGCAATATAATATAGTAAACAATAATGGATAAAATATATATAATATATTTTATTCAAAGTTGTTTAATATTATAGTTGATGGACATCACACAAATTGTTAAAACATCTACAAATAAACAACAAAAATTTACACTGAAGATTCTGTTAACTTGTGACTCATATAGTGTTGACTATACTGTCATTAGGAAGAACATAAAAAATCTCAATGATAATGTTTTAAAACAATTTTTTTCTTTTTTATTAAATTTTTATTGTTAAAAAGTGTATTATATCGAATAAATTTTAATTCTTATTGTAGAGTTCAATATAATGTGGAAAAAATAGGTATTGGTTTTACAATGATCTGGTTTTAATTAATTATTAAAAATACTTTTCTTTAGGTAGAATTGTTCAAATTATTTCTCACATTAGATGAAACTGTAGAAAGTAAAATAAGGCTCAGATTTTATTTCATTATGGAGTAATTACACGATAATAAATAATTAAACGAAATAAAATTTATTGAATATTATGTATTCATCATATATTCATAGTAGAATAAATACAATTTCTAAAGTTTGGCTAGCAAATTGCAGAAGAAAATAAATTAATCAAAATGGTCTACAACTTTGCAATAAACTTATTATTTTTTTTTTTATTATTTTAAAAATCAAATTGAAAATTTTAATTAATTAATTTACGATCTTACTAAAGACAGTATAGTCAACACTATATAAGTGACAAATTAACAGTATTATCAGTGTATAATGTTTGTTATTTATTTGTAAAAGTTTAACTATTTGTGTTAAGTCCATCAACTATAGCAATATAATATAGTAAACAATAATGGATAAAATATATATAATATATTTTATTCAAAGTTGTTTAATATTATAGTTGATGGACATCACACAAATTGTTAAAACATCTACAAATAAACAACAAAAATTTACACTGAAGATTCTGTTAACTTGTGACTCATATAGTGTTGACTATACTGTCATTAGGAAGAACATAAAAAATCTCAATGATAATGTTTTAAAACAATTTTTTTCTTTTTTATTAAATTTTTATTGTTAAAAAGTGTATTATATCGAATAAATTTTAATTCTTATTGTAGAGTTCAATATAATGTGGAAAAAATAGGTATTGGTTTTACAATGATCTGGTTTTAATTAATTATTAAAAATACTTTTCTTTAGGTAGAATTGTTCAAATTATTTCTCACATTAGATGAAACTGTAGAAAGTAAAATAAGGCTCAGATTTTATTTCATTATGGAGTAATTACACGATAATAAATAATTAAACGAAATAAAATTTATTGAATATTATGTATTCATCATATATTCATAGTAGAATAAATACAATTTCTAAAGTTTGGCTAGCAAATTTCAGATGAAAATAAATTAATCAAAATGGTCTACACCTTTGCAAAAATCCTATTATTTTTGTTTTAAATATTTCAAATTACATTTATTACTCTGGAATAGTTTATACAAAGAAATATCTAAGCAAATTATTTACCCAGCAATGGAGCAATGTTTTTAAGGCTGACAAATAATGTATGTATTTGAGAAATTCTTGATTGGAATCTTTCACGATTTCCTAAAATAATATATTTTTGGTATTAAAATGTCATATATCTCGAATATTTGGAAATATTATACATAAACTGTGGCACTGATTCGCACTTGATATCATTATAATTTAAATAGTGAAAACCAAGAATATTTTTTTTTGCAAATGCGACAATGTATGTTTTATTTGAAAGTCGAAACTTTGCAACCATTTGCAATATAACTTACTTAAGATTTAGGAACCTCTTTTAACTCATTCATGTTACGTCATCATTTCTGAAAGGAATTGATTGTTTCGGGCATCTTCAATGCTTCTCATCAACTTGTCACTCATCAATATTATCTACAAATTAAATTAATTAAAATTAAATGTAAATAAGTAAAACTAAGTAAAAACCAACTACTGCCATACATTGTTGTCATTTGTATTATAGCTGACATTTGTTGAAAATATAGAGAAAGTCCAGATTTAAGGTGGCGATTAATGATTTATGATTAACATTATAATTCTCACCGAATTTTAGATTAAAATTTAAAATTTAAAAGAAGAAAACAAAGCCTGGAACATTCTATGAATTGCATGTGTGATCGAACATTTTAGATTTAAGAAAAAAAAAATAAAAAATAAGATTTTTGCAAAAGTGTAGCCTATGTTAATTTATTGATTTTCATCTGCAAATTGCTAACCATTTAAATGACTTTCTGTTTTATAATTAATATCGACCGCATGCCCTATATTTACTTCTCGGACCTTAAATGTTTTTTATATTGTATCACCAGCCATACAATTTGCAGGCAATGGTCAAATTCATAAGCCAATCAATATACATGAATGGACAACGATTAAATACAAAAACATTTAAAATGATAATAATTATGTAGTGAACATAACGTTGTTAAAAATCGTATATATTTACCCATTTTATGATGAGGTTGGTAAAGCTCCGAGATGAATACTATCCGGATGCGAGGGTAAATCGTCGATTTGTAATAAATAACACCGTAGCGATTTGTCTATTGCGCCCGAAAGAGTATACGATTTTATTATAGACGACATTTCGATGGGTTTCATGAGAAATATATTTGAATCACAACAGATCATTGACCCGCAGCCAAAATCAATTTATATAAAATTAATGACGTTGACACGTGGGGCGACGGACGCGTCCGAAAATTTTAGGTAAATCGTATACGGCAATATAGCGTCTACGTCCGATGACGTTATGGATACATTGCACACAAAATCGACTGTTTAGGAGCCCCGAGGTAATAATAGTGGTTACTCGGCACTGTGGTTTTGTTTGGTTACTTATTGTTATCAATAAGTATTTATGATAATATCACGGGGTATGATATGTTATCCAGGACAAAATTGATTTTTTTTTTTAACATAATAATATTGTTAAATGTTAGGATTGCTTAATGTTTTTTTTACTTTATAGGTATATAATATAAAGGGTCTTTAGACTTCGAGCATATTAAACTGTTTATCCAGACTACTCATATAACCAAATTTAAACACTGAATTCAAAGCGTCTTAAATATCTTTTTTTTATTTTACCTTTCAAAGCATAGATGTATGTTAAGAAATCCAGACATATTAATGAATTAAATACAATTTAATTTAATTAAAATTACACTGTAACAGCAATACTACGCATTGTTGAATCATTTTGTATTCCGGTATAATTAACATTTAATATAATCAATAATTTGGTATATAATCATATCACATATATTAATGGACATTTTGTTATACACAAACAGTATTACTAAAGTTTGGCTAGCAATATGCAAATAAAAATAAATTAATTAAAATGGTCTACACCTTTCCATTAATATTATTATTATTTTTTTATTAATTATTTTACGATCTTCCTAAAGACAGTATAGTCAACACTATATAAGTCACAAATTAACAGTATTATCAGTGTATAATGTTTGTTATTTATTTGTAAAAGTTTAACTATTTGTGTTAAGTCCATCAACTATAGCAATATAATATAGTAAACAATAATGGATAAAATATATATAATATATTTTATTCAAAGTTGTTTAATATTATAGTTGATGGACATCACACAAATTGTTAAAACATCTACAAATAAACAACAAAAATTTACACTGAAGATTCTGTTAACTTGTGACTCATATAGTGTTGACTATACTGTCATTAGGAAGAACATAAAAAATCTCAATGATAATGTTTTAAAACAATTTTTTTCTTTTTTATTAAATTTTTATTGTTAAAAAGTGTATTATATCGAATAAATTTTAATTCTTATTGTAGAGTTCAATATAATGTGGAAAAAATAGGTATTGGTTTTACAATGATCTGGTTTTAATTAATTATTAAAAATACTTTTCTTTAGGTAGAATTGTTCAAATTATTTCTCACATTAGATGAAACTGTAGAAAGTAAAATAAGGCTCAGATTTTATTTCATTATGGAGTAATTACACGATAATAAATAATTAAACGAAATAAAATTTATTGAATATTATGTATTCATCATATATTCATAGTAGAATAAATACAATTTCTAAAGTTTGGCTAGCAAATTGCAGAAGAAAATAAATTAATCAAAATGGTCTACAACTTTGCAATAAACTTATTATTTTTTTTTTTATTATTTTAAAAATCAAATTGAAAATTTTAATTAATTAATTTACGATCTTACTAAAGACAGTATAGTCAACACTATATAAGTGACAAATTAACAGTATTATCAGTGTATAATGTTTGTTATTTATTTGTAAAAGTTTAACTATTTGTGTTAAGTCCATCAACTATAGCAATATAATATAGTAAACAATAATGGATAAAATATATATAATATATTTTATTCAAAGTTGTTTAATATTATAGTTGATGGACATCACACAAATTGTTAAAACATCTACAAATAAACAACAAAAATTTACACTGAAGATTCTGTTAACTTGTGACTCATATAGTGTTGACTATACTGTCATTAGGAAGAACATAAAAAATCTCAATGATAATGTTTTAAAACAATTTTTTTCTTTTTTATTAAATTTTTATTGTTAAAAAGTGTATTATATCGAATAAATTTTAATTCTTATTGTAGAGTTCAATATAATGTGGAAAAAATAGGTATTGGTTTTACAATGATCTGGTTTTAATTAATTATTAAAAATACTTTTCTTTAGGTAGAATTGTTCAAATTATTTCTCACATTAGATGAAACTGTAGAAAGTAAAATAAGGCTCAGATTTTATTTCATTATGGAGTAATTACACGATAATAAATAATTAAACGAAATAAAATTTATTGAATATTATGTATTCATCATATATTCATAGTAGAATAAATACAATTTCTAAAGTTTGGCTAGCAAATTGCAGAAGAAAATAAATTAATCAAAATGGTCTACAACTTTGCAATAAACTTATTATTTTTTTTTTTATTATTTTAAAAATCAAATTGAAAATTTTAATTAATTAATTTACGATCTTACTAAAGACAGTATAGTCAACACTATATAAGTGACAAATTAACAGTATTATCAGTGTATAATGTTTGTTATTTATTTGTAAAAGTTTAACTATTTGTGTTAAGTCCATCAACTATAGCAATATAATATAGTAAACAATAATGGATAAAATATATATAATATATTTTATTCAAAGTTGTTTAATATTATAGTTGATGGACATCACACAAATTGTTAAAACATCTACAAATAAACAACAAAAATTTACACTGAAGATTCTGTTAACTTGTGACTCATATAGTGTTGACTATACTGTCATTAGGAAGAACATAAAAAATCTCAATGATAATGTTTTAAAACAATTTTTTTCTTTTTTATTAAATTTTTATTGTTAAAAAGTGTATTATATCGAATAAATTTTAATTCTTATTGTAGAGTTCAATATAATGTGGAAAAAATAGGTATTGGTTTTACAATGATCTGGTTTTAATTAATTATTAAAAATACTTTTCTTTAGGTAGAATTGTTCAAATTATTTCTCACATTAGATGAAACTGTAGAAAGTAAAATAAGGCTCAGATTTTATTTCATTATGGAGTAATTACACGATAATAAATAATTAAACGAAATAAAATTTATTGAATATTATGTATTCATCATATATTCATAGTAGAATAAATACAATTTCTAAAGTTTGGCTAGCAAATTTCAGATGAAAATAAATTAATCAAAATGGTCTACACCTTTGCAAAAATCCTATTATTTTTGTTTTAAATATTTCAAATTACATTTATTACTCTGGAATAGTTTATACAAAGAAATATCTAAGCAAATTATTTACCCAGCAATGGAGCAATGTTTTTAAGGCTGACAAATAATGTATGTATTTGAGAAATTCTTGATTGGAATCTTTCACGATTTCCTAAAATAATATATTTTTGGTATTAAAATGTCATATATCTCGAATATTTGGAAATATTATACATAAACTGTGGCACTGATTCGCACTTGATATCATTATAATTTAAATAGTGAAAACCAAGAATATTTTTTTTTGCAAATGCGACAATGTATGTTTTATTTGAAAGTCGAAACTTTGCAACCATTTGCAATATAACTTACTTAAGATTTAGGAACCTCTTTTAACTCATTCATGTTACGTCATCATTTCTGAAAGGAATTGATTGTTTCGGGCATCTTCAATGCTTCTCATCAACTTGTCACTCATCAATATTATCTACAAATTAAATTAATTAAAATTAAATGTAAATAAGTAAAACTAAGTAAAAACCAACTACTGCCATACATTGTTGTCATTTGTATTATAGCTGACATTTGTTGAAAATATAGAGAAAGTCCAGATTTAAGGTGGCGATTAATGATTTATGATTAACATTATAATTCTCACCGAATTTTAGATTAAAATTTAAAATTTAAAAGAAGAAAACAAAGCCTGGAACATTCTATGAATTGCATGTGTGATCGAACATTTTAGATTTAAGAAAAAAAAAATAAAAAATAAGATTTTTGCAAAAGTGTAGCCTATGTTAATTTATTGATTTTCATCTGCAAATTGCTAACCATTTAAATGACTTTCTGTTTTATAATTAATATCGACCGCATGCCCTATATTTACTTCTCGGACCTTAAATGTTTTTTATATTGTATCACCAGCCATACAATTTGCAGGCAATGGTCAAATTCATAAGCCAATCAATATACATGAATGGACAACGATTAAATACAAAAACATTTAAAATGATAATAATTATGTAGTGAACATAACGTTGTTAAAAATCGTATATATTTACCCATTTTATGATGAGGTTGGTAAAGCTCCGAGATGAATACTATCCGGATGCGAGGGTAAATCGTCGATTTGTAATAAATAACACCGTAGCGATTTGTCTATTGCGCCCGAAAGAGTATACGATTTTATTATAGACGACATTTCGATGGGTTTCATGAGAAATATATTTGAATCACAACAGATCATTGACCCGCAGCCAAAATCAATTTATATAAAATTAATGACGTTGACACGTGGGGCGACGGACGCGTCCGAAAATTTTAGGTAAATCGTATACGGCAATATAGCGTCTACGTCCGATGACGTTATGGATACATTGCACACAAAATCGACTGTTTAGGAGCCCCGAGGTAATAATAGTGGTTACTCGGCACTGTGGTTTTGTTTGGTTACTTATTGTTATCAATAAGTATTTATGATAATATCACGGGGTATGATATGTTATCCAGGACAAAATTGATTTTTTTTTTTAACATAATAATATTGTTAAATGTTAGGATTGCTTAATGTTTTTTTTACTTTATAGGTATATAATATAAAGGGTCTTTAGACTTCGAGCATATTAAACTGTTTATCCAGACTACTCATATAACCAAATTTAAACACTGAATTCAAAGCGTCTTAAATATCTTTTTTTTATTTTACCTTTCAAAGCATAGATGTATGTTAAGAAATCCAGACATATTAATGAATTAAATACAATTTAATTTAATTAAAATTACACTGTAACAACAATACTACGCATTGTTGAATCATTTTGTATTCCGGTATAATTAACATTTAATATAATCAATAATTTGGTATATAATCATATCACATATATTAATGGACATTTTGTTATACACAAACAGTATTACTAAAGTTTGGCTAGCAATATGCAGATAAAAATAAATTAATTAAAATGGTCTACACCTTTCCATTAATATTATTATTATTTTTTTATTAATTATTTTACGATCTTCCTAAAGACAGTATAGTCAACACTATATAAGTGACAAATTAACAGTATTATCAGTGTATAATGTTTGTTATTTATTTGTAAAAGTTTAACTATTTGTGTTAAGTCCATCAACTATAGCAATATAATATAGTAAACAATAATGGATAAAATATATATAATATATTTTATTCAAAGTTGTTTAATATTATAGTTGATGGACATCACACAAATTGTTAAAACATCTACAAATAAACAACAAAAATTTACACTGAAGATTCTGTTAACTTGTGACTCATATAGTGTTGACTATACTGTCATTAGGAAGAACATAAAAAATCTCAATGATAATGTTTTAAAACAATTTTTTTCTTTTTTATTAAATTTTTATTGTTAAAAAGTGTATTATATCGAATAAATTTTAATTCTTATTGTAGAGTTCAATATAATGTGGAAAAAATAGGTATTGGTTTTACAATGATCTGGTTTTAATTAATTATTAAAAATACTTTTCTTTAGGTAGAATTGTTCAAATTATTTCTCACATTAGATGAAACTGTAGAAAGTAAAATAAGGCTCAGATTTTATTTCATTATGGAGTAATTACACGATAATAAATAATTAAACGAAATAAAATTTATTGAATATTATGTATTCATCATATATTCATAGTAGAATAAATACAATTTCTAAAGTTTGGCTAGCAAATTGCAGAAGAAAATAAATTAATCAAAATGGTCTACAACTTTGCAATAAACTTATTATTTTTTTTTTTATTATTTTAAAAATCAAATTGAAAATTTTAATTAATTAATTTACGATCTTACTAAAGACAGTATAGTCAACACTATATAAGTGACAAATTAACAGTATTATCAGTGTATAATGTTTGTTATTTATTTGTAAAAGTTTAACTATTTGTGTTAAGTCCATCAACTATAGCAATATAATATAGTAAACAATAATGGATAAAATATATATAATATATTTTATTCAAAGTTGTTTAATATTATAGTTGATGGACATCACACAAATTGTTAAAACATCTACAAATAAACAACAAAAATTTACACTGAAGATTCTGTTAACTTGTGACTCATATAGTGTTGACTATACTGTCATTAGGAAGAACATAAAAAATCTCAATGATAATGTTTTAAAACAATTTTTTTCTTTTTTATTAAATTTTTATTGTTAAAAAGTGTATTATATCGAATAAATTTTAATTCTTATTGTAGAGTTCAATATAATGTGGAAAAAATAGGTATTGGTTTTACAATGATCTGGTTTTAATTAATTATTAAAAATACTTTTCTTTAGGTAGAATTGTTCAAATTATTTCTCACATTAGATGAAACTGTAGAAAGTAAAATAAGGCTCAGATTTTATTTCATTATGGAGTAATTACACGATAATAAATAATTAAACGAAATAAAATTTATTGAATATTATGTATTCATCATATATTCATAGTAGAATAAATACAATTTCTAAAGTTTGGCTAGCAAATTTCAGATGAAAATAAATTAATCAAAATGGTCTACACCTTTGCAAAAATCCTATTATTTTTGTTTTAAATATTTCAAATTACATTTATTACTCTGGAATAGTTTATACAAAGAAATATCTAAGCAAATTATTTACCCAGCAATGGAGCAATGTTTTTAAGGCTGACAAATAATGTATGTATTTGAGAAATTCTTGATTGGAATCTTTCACGATTTCCTAAAATAATATATTTTTGGTATTAAAATGTCATATATCTCGAATATTTGGAAATATTATACATAAACTGTGGCACTGATTCGCACTTGATATCATTATAATTTAAATAGTGAAAACCAAGAATATTTTTTTTTGCAAATGCGACAATGTATGTTTTATTTGAAAGTCGAAACTTTGCAACCATTTGCAATATAACTTACTTAAGATTTAGGAACCTCTTTTAACTCATTCATGTTACGTCATCATTTCTGAAAGGAATTGATTGTTTCGGGCATCTTCAATGCTTCTCATCAACTTGTCACTCATCAATATTATCTACAAATTAAATTAATTAAAATTAAATGTAAATAAGTAAAACTAAGTAAAAACCAACTACTGCCATACATTGTTGTCATTTGTATTATAGCTGACATTTGTTGAAAATATAGAGAAAGTCCAGATTTAAGGTGGCGATTAATGATTTATGATTAACATTATAATTCTCACCGAATTTTAGATTAAAATTTAAAATTTAAAAGAAGAAAACAAAGCCTGGAACATTCTATGAATTGCATGTGTGATCGAACATTTTAGATTTAAGAAAAAAAAAATAAAAAATAAGATTTTTGCAAAAGTGTAGCCTATGTTAATTTATTGATTTTCATCTGCAAATTGCTAACCATTTAAATGACTTTCTGTTTTATAATTAATATCGACCGCATGCCCTATATTTACTTCTCGGACCTTAAATGTTTTTTATATTGTATCACCAGCCATACAATTTGCAGGCAATGGTCAAATTCATAAGCCAATCAATATACATGAATGGACAACGATTAAATACAAAAACATTTAAAATGATAATAATTATGTAGTGAACATAACGTTGTTAAAAATCGTATATATTTACCCATTTTATGATGAGGTTGGTAAAGCTCCGAGATGAATACTATCCGGATGCGAGGGTAAATCGTCGATTTGTAATAAATAACACCGTAGCGATTTGTCTATTGCGCCCGAAAGAGTATACGATTTTATTATAGACGACATTTCGATGGGTTTCATGAGAAATATATTTGAATCACAACAGATCATTGACCCGCAGCCAAAATCAATTTATATAAAATTAATGACGTTGACACGTGGGGCGACGGACGCGTCCGAAAATTTTAGGTAAATCGTATACGGCAATATAGCGTCTACGTCCGATGACGTTATGGATACATTGCACACAAAATCGACTGTTTAGGAGCCCCGAGGTAATAATAGTGGTTACTCGGCACTGTGGTTTTGTTTGGTTACTTATTGTTATCAATAAGTATTTATGATAATATCACGGGGTATGATATGTTATCCAGGACAAAATTGATTTTTTTTTTTAACATAATAATATTATTAAATGTTAGGATTGCTTAATGTTTTTTTTACTTTATAGGTATATAATATAAAGGGTCTTTAGACTTCGAGCATATTAAACTGTTTATCCAGACTACTCATATAACCAAATTTAAACACTGAATTCAAAGCGTCTTAAATATCTTTTTTTTATTTTACCTTTCAAAGCATAGATGTATGTTAAGAAATCCAGACATATTAATGAATTAAATACAATTTAATTTAATTAAAATTACACTGTAACAGCAATACTACGCATTGTTGAATCATTTTGTATTCCGGTATAATTAACATTTAATATAATCAATAATTTGGTATATAATCATATCACATATATTAATGGACATTTTGTTATACACAAACAGTATTACTAAAGTTTGGCTAGCAATATGCAGATAAAAATAAATTAATTAAAATGGTCTACACCTTTCCATTAATATTATTATTATTTTTTTATTAATTATTTTACGATCTTCCTAAAGACAGTATAGTCAACACTATATAAGTCACAAATTAACAGTATTATCAGTGTATAATGTTTGTTACTTATTTGTAAAAGTTTAACTATTTGTGTTAAGTCCATCAACTATAGCAATATAATATAGTAAACAATAATGGATAAAATATATATAATATATTTTATTCAAAGTTGTTTAATATTATAGTTGATGGACATCACACAAATTGTTAAAACATCTACAAATAAACAACAAAAATTTACACTGAAGATTCTGTTAACTTGTGACTCATATAGTGTTGACTATACTGTCATTAGGAAGAACATAAAAAATCTCAATGATAATGTTTTAAAACAATTTTTTTCTTTTTTATTAAATTTTTATTGTTAAAAAGTGTATTATATCGAATAAATTTTAATTCTTATTGTAGAGTTCAATATAATGTGGAATAAATAGGTATTGGTTTTACAATGATCTGGTTTTAATTAATTATTAAAAATACTTTTCTTTAGGTAGAATTGTTCAAATTATTTCTCACATTAGATGAAACTGTAGAAAGTAAAATAAGGCTCAGATTTTATTTCATTATGGAGTAATTACACGATAATAAATAATTAAACGAAATAAAATTTATTGAATATTATGTATTCATCATATATTCATAGTAGAATAAATACAATTTCTAAAGTTTGGCTAGCAAATTGCAGAAGAAAATAAATTAATCAAAATGGTCTACAACTTTGCAATAAACTTATTATTTTTTTTTTTATTATTTTAAAAATCAAATTGAAAATTTTAATTAATTAATTTACGATCTTACTAAAGACAGTATAGTCAACACTATATAAGTGACAAATTAACAGTATTATCAGTGTATAATGTTTGTTATTTATTTGTAAAAGTTTAACTATTTGTGTTAAGTCCATCAACTATAGCAATATAATATAGTAAACAATAATGGATAAAATATATATAATATATTTTATTCAAAGTTGTTTAATATTATAGTTGATGGACATCACACAAATTGTTAAAACATCTACAAATAAACAACAAAAATTTACACTGAAGATTCTGTTAACTTGTGACTCATATAGTGTTGACTATACTGTCATTAGGAAGAACATAAAAAATCTCAATGATAATGTTTTAAAACAATTTTTTTCTTTTTTATTAAATTTTTATTGTTAAAAAGTGTATTATATCGAATAAATTTTAATTCTTATTGTAGAGTTCAATATAATGTGGAAAAAATAGGTATTGGTTTTACAATGATCTGGTTTTAATTAATTATTAAAAATACTTTTCTTTAGGTAGAATTGTTCAAATTATTTCTCACATTAGATGAAACTGTAGAAAGTAAAATAAGGCTCAGATTTTATTTCATTATGGAGTAATTACACGATAATAAATAATTAAACGAAATAAAATTTATTGAATATTATGTATTCATCATATATTCATAGTAGAATAAATACAATTTCTAAAGTTTGGCTAGCAAATTGCAGAAGAAAATAAATTAATCAAAATGGTCTACAACTTTGCAATAAACTTATTATTTTTTTTTTTATTATTTTAAAAATCAAATTGAAAATTTTAATTAATTAATTTACGATCTTACTAAAGACAGTATAGTCAACACTATATAAGTGACAAATTAACAGTATTATCAGTGTATAATGTTTGTTATTTATTTGTAAAAGTTTAACTATTTGTGTTAAGTCCATCAACTATAGCAATATAATATAGTAAACAATAATGGATAAAATATATATAATATATTTTATTCAAAGTTGTTTAATATTATAGTTGATGGACATCACACAAATTGTTAAAACATCTACAAATAAACAACAAAAATTTACACTGAAGATTCTGTTAACTTGTGACTCATATAGTGTTGACTATACTGTCATTAGGAAGAACATAAAAAATCTCAATGATAATGTTTTAAAACAATTTTTTTCTTTTTTATTAAATTTTTATTGTTAAAAAGTGTATTATATCGAATAAATTTTAATTCTTATTGTAGAGTTCAATATAATGTGGAAAAAATAGGTATTGGTTTTACAATGATCTGGTTTTAATTAATTATTAAAAATACTTTTCTTTAGGTAGAATTGTTCAAATTATTTCTCACATTAGATGAAACTGTAGAAAGTAAAATAAGGCTCAGATTTTATTTCATTATGGAGTAATTACACGATAATAAATAATTAAACGAAATAAAATTTATTGAATATTATGTATTCATCATATATTCATAGTAGAATAAATACAATTTCTAAAGTTTGGCTAGCAAATTGCAGAAGAAAATAAATTAATCAAAATGGTCTACAACTTTGCAATAAACTTATTATTTTTTTTTTTATTATTTTAAAAATCAAATTGAAAATTTTAATTAATTAATTTACGATCTTACTAAAGACAGTATAGTCAACACTATATAAGTGACAAATTAACAGTATTATCAGTGTATAATGTTTGTTATTTATTTGTAAAAGTTTAACTATTTGTGTTAAGTCCATCAACTATAGCAATATAATATAGTAAACAATAATGGATAAAATATATATAATATATTTTATTCAAAGTTGTTTAATATTATAGTTGATGGACATCACACAAATTGTTAAAACATCTACAAATAAACAACAAAAATTTACACTGAAGATTCTGTTAACTTGTGACTCATATAGTGTTGACTATACTGTCATTAGGAAGAACATAAAAAATCTCAATGATAATGTTTTAAAACAATTTTTTTCTTTTTTATTAAATTTTTATTGTTAAAAAGTGTATTATATCGAATAAATTTTAATTCTTATTGTAGAGTTCAATATAATGTGGAAAAAATAGGTATTGGTTTTACAATGATCTGGTTTTAATTAATTATTAAAAATACTTTTCTTTAGGTAGAATTGTTCAAATTATTTCTCACATTAGATGAAACTGTAGAAAGTAAAATAAGGCTCAGATTTTATTTCATTATGGAGTAATTACACGATAATAAATAATTAAACGAAATAAAATTTATTGAATATTATGTATTCATCATATATTCATAGTAGAATAAATACAATTTCTAAAGTTTGGCTAGCAAATTGCAGAAGAAAATAAATTAATCAAAATGGTCTACAACTTTGCAATAAACTTATTATTTTTTTTTTTATTATTTTAAAAATCAAATTGAAAATTTTAATTAATTAATTTACGATCTTACTAAAGACAGTATAGTCAACACTATATAAGTGACAAATTAACAGTATTATCAGTGTATAATGTTTGTTATTTATTTGTAAAAGTTTAACTATTTGTGTTAAGTCCATCAACTATAGCAATATAATATAGTAAACAATAATGGATAAAATATATATAATATATTTTATTCAAAGTTGTTTAATATTATAGTTGATGGACATCACACAAATTGTTAAAACATCTACAAATAAACAACAAAAATTTACACTGAAGATTCTGTTAACTTGTGACTCATATAGTGTTGACTATACTGTCATTAGGAAGAACATAAAAAATCTCAATGATAATGTTTTAAAACAATTTTTTTCTTTTTTATTAAATTTTTATTGTTAAAAAGTGTATTATATCGAATAAATTTTAATTCTTATTGTAGAGTTCAATATAATGTGGAAAAAATAGGTATTGGTTTTACAATGATCTGGTTTTAATTAATTATTAAAAATACTTTTCTTTAGGTAGAATTGTTCAAATTATTTCTCACATTAGATGAAACTGTAGAAAGTAAAATAAGGCTCAGATTTTATTTCATTATGGAGTAATTACACGATAATAAATAATTAAACGAAATAAAATTTATTGAATATTATGTATTCATCATATATTCATAGTAGAATAAATACAATTTCTAAAGTTTGGCTAGCAAATTTCAGATGAAAATAAATTAATCAAAATGGTCTACACCTTTGCAAAAATCCTATTATTTTTGTTTTAAATATTTCAAATTACATTTATTACTCTGGAATAGTTTATACAAAGAAATATCTAAGCAAATTATTTACCCAGCAATGGAGCAATGTTTTTAAGGCTGGCAAATAATGTATGTATTTGAGAAATTCTTGATTGGAATCTTTCACGATTTCCTAAAATAATATATTTTTGGTATTAAAATGTCATATATCTCGAATATTTGGAAATATTATACATAAACTGTGGCACTGATTCGCACTTGATATCATTATAATTTAAATAGTGAAAACCAAGAATATTTTTTTTTGCAAATGCGACAATGTATGTTTTATTTGAAAGTCGAAACTTTGCAACCATTTGCAATATAACTTACTTAAGATTTAGGAACCTCTTTTAACTCATTCATGTTACGTCATCATTTCTGAAAGGAATTGATTGTTTCGGGCATCTTCAATGCTTCTCATCAACTTGTCACTCATCAATATTATCTACAAATTAAATTAATTAAAATTAAATGTAAATAAGTAAAACTAAGTAAAAACCAACTACTGCCATACATTGTTGTCATTTGTATTATAGCTGACATTTGTTGAAAATATAGAGAAAGTCCAGATTTAAGGTGGCGATTAATGATTTATGATTAACATTATAATTCTCACCGAATTTTAGATTAAAATTTAAAATTTAAAAGAAGAAAACAAAGCCTGGAACATTCTATGAATTGCATGTGTGATCGAACATTTTAGATTTAAGAAAAAAAAAATAAAAAATAAGATTTTTGCAAAAGTGTAGCCTATGTTAATTTATTGATTTTCATCTGCAAATTGCTAACCATTTAAATGACTTTCTGTTTTATAATTAATATCGACCGCATGCCCTATATTTACTTCTCGGACCTTAAATGTTTTTTATATTGTATCACCAGCCATACAATTTGCAGGCAATGGTCAAATTCATAAGCCAATCAATATACATGAATGGACAACGATTAAATACAAAAACATTTAAAATGATAATAATTATGTAGTGAACATAACGTTGTTAAAAATCGTATATATTTACCCATTTTATGATGAGGTTGGTAAAGCTCCGAGATGAATACTATCCGGATGCGAGGGTAAATCGTCGATTTGTAATAAATAACACCGTAGCGATTTGTCTATTGCGCCCGAAAGAGTATACGATTTTATTATAGACGACATTTCGATGGGTTTCATGAGAAATATATTTGAATCACAACAGATCATTGACCCGCAGCCAAAATCAATTTATATAAAATTAATGACGTTGACACGTGGGGCGACGGACGCGTCCGAAAATTTTAGGTAAATCGTATACGGCAATATAGCGTCTACGTCCGATGACGTTATGGATACATTGCACACAAAATCGACTGTTTAGGAGCCCCGAGGTAATAATAGTGGTTACTCGGCACTGTGGTTTTGTTTGGTTACTTATTGTTATCAATAAGTATTTATGATAATATCACGGGGTATGAAATGTTATCCAGGACAAAATTGATTTTTTTTTTTAACATAATAATATTGTTAAATGTTAGGATTGCTTAATGTTTTTTTTACTTTATAGGTATATAATATAAAGGGTCTTTAGACTTCGAGCATATTAAACTGTTTATCCAGACTACTCATATAACCAAATTTAAACACTGAATTCAAAGCGTCTTAAATATCTTTTTTTTATTTTACCTTTCAAAGCATAGATGTATGTTAAGAAATCCAGACATATTAATGAATTAAATACAATTTAATTTAATTAAAATTACACTGTAACAACAATACTACGCATTGTTGAATCATTTTGTATTCCGGTATAATTAACATTTAATATAATCAATAATTTGGTATATAATCATATCACATATATTAATGGACATTTTGTTATACACAAACAGTATTACTAAAGTTTGGCTAGCAATATGCAGATAAAAATAAATTAATTAAAATGGTCTACACCTTTCCATTAATATTATTATTATTTTTTTATTAATTATTTTACGATCTTCCTAAAGACAGTATAGTCAACACTATATAAGTGACAAATTAACAGTATTATCAGTGTATAATGTTTGTTATTTATTTGTAAAAGTTTAACTATTTGTGTTAAGTCCATCAACTATAGCAATATAATATAGTAAACAATAATGGATAAAATATATATAATATATTTTATTCAAAGTTGTTTAATATTATAGTTGATGGACATCACACAAATTGTTAAAACATCTACAAATAAACAACAAAAATTTACACTGAAGATTCTGTTAACTTGTGACTCATATAGTGTTGACTATACTGTCATTAGGAAGAACATAAAAAATCTCAATGATAATGTTTTAAAACAATTTTTTTCTTTTTTATTAAATTTTTATTGTTAAAAAGTGTATTATATCGAATAAATTTTAATTCTTATTGTAGAGTTCAATATAATGTGGAAAAAATAGGTATTGGTTTTACAATGATCTGGTTTTAATTAATTATTAAAAATACTTTTCTTTAGGTAGAATTGTTCAAATTATTTCTCACATTAGATGAAACTGTAGAAAGTAAAATAAGGCTCAGATTTTATTTCATTATGGAGTAATTACACGATAATAAATAATTAAACGAAATAAAATTTATTGAATATTATGTATTCATCATATATTCATAGTAGAATAAATACAATTTCTAAAGTTTGGCTAGCAAATTGCAGAAGAAAATAAATTAATCAAAATGGTCTACAACTTTGCAATAAACTTATTATTTTTTTTTTTATTATTTTAAAAATCAAATTGAAAATTTTAATTAATTAATTTACGATCTTACTAAAGACAGTATAGTCAACACTATATAAGTGACAAATTAACAGTATTATCAGTGTATAATGTTTGTTATTTATTTGTAAAAGTTTAACTATTTGTGTTAAGTCCATCAACTATAGCAATATAATATAGTAAACAATAATGGATAAAATATATATAATATATTTTATTCAAAGTTGTTTAATATTATAGTTGATGGACATCACACAAATTGTTAAAACATCTACAAATAAACAACAAAAATTTACACTGAAGATTCTGTTAACTTGTGACTCATATAGTGTTGACTATACTGTCATTAGGAAGAACATAAAAAATCTCAATGATAATGTTTTAAAACAATTTTTTTCTTTTTTATTAAATTTTTATTGTTAAAAAGTGTATTATATCGAATAAATTTTAATTCTTATTGTAGAGTTCAATATAATGTGGAAAAAATAGGTATTGGTTTTACAATGATCTGGTTTTAATTAATTATTAAAAATACTTTTCTTTAGGTAGAATTGTTCAAATTATTTCTCACATTAGATGAAACTGTAGAAAGTAAAATAAGGCTCAGATTTTATTTCATTATGGAGTAATTACACGATAATAAATAATTAAACGAAATAAAATTTATTGAATATTATGTATTCATCATATATTCATAGTAGAATAAATACAATTTCTAAAGTTTGGCTAGCAAATTTCAGATGAAAATAAATTAATCAAAATGGTCTACACCTTTGCAAAAATCCTATTATTTTTGTTTTAAATATTTCAAATTACATTTATTACTCTGGAATAGTTTATACAAAGAAATATCTAAGCAAATTATTTACCCAGCAATGGAGCAATGTTTTTAAGGCTGACAAATAATGTATGTATTTGAGAAATTCTTGATTGGAATCTTTCACGATTTCCTAAAATAATATATTTTTGGTATTAAAATGTCATATATCTCGAATATTTGGAAATATTATACATAAACTGTGGCACTGATTCGCACTTGATATCATTATAATTTAAATAGTGAAAACCAAGAATATTTTTTTTTGCAAATGCGACAATGTATGTTTTATTTGAAAGTCGAAACTTTGCAACCATTTGCAATATAACTTACTTAAGATTTAGGAACCTCTTTTAACTCATTCATGTTACGTCATCATTTCTGAAAGGAATTGATTGTTTCGGGCATCTTCAATGCTTCTCATCAACTTGTCACTCATCAATATTATCTACAAATTAAATTAATTAAAATTAAATGTAAATAAGTAAAACTAAGTAAAAACCAACTACTGCCATACATTGTTGTCATTTGTATTATAGCTGACATTTGTTGAAAATATAGAGAAAGTCCAGATTTAAGGTGGCGATTAATGATTTATGATTAACATTATAATTCTCACCGAATTTTAGATTAAAATTTAAAATTTAAAAGAAGAAAACAAAGCCTGGAACATTCTATGAATTGCATGTGTGATCGAACATTTTAGATTTAAGAAAAAAAAAATAAAAAATAAGATTTTTGCAAAAGTGTAGCCTATGTTAATTTATTGATTTTCATCTGCAAATTGCTAACCATTTAAATGACTTTCTGTTTTATAATTAATATCGACCGCATGCCCTATATTTACTTCTCGGACCTTAAATGTTTTTTATATTGTATCACCAGCCATACAATTTGCAGGCAATGGTCAAATTCATAAGCCAATCAATATACATGAATGGACAACGATTAAATACAAAAACATTTAAAATGATAATAATTATGTAGTGAACATAACGTTGTTAAAAATCGTATATATTTACCCATTTTATGATGAGGTTGGTAAAGCTCCGAGATGAATACTATCCGGATGCGAGGGTAAATCGTCGATTTGTAATAAATAACACCGTAGCGATTTGTCTATTGCGCCCGAAAGAGTATACGATTTTATTATAGACGACATTTCGATGGGTTTCATGAGAAATATATTTGAATCACAACAGATCATTGACCCGCAGCCAAAATCAATTTATATAAAATTAATGACGTTGACACGTGGGGCGACGGACGCGTCCGAAAATTTTAGGTAAATCGTATACGGCAATATAGCGTCTACGTCCGATGACGTTATGGATACATTGCACACAAAATCGACTGTTTAGGAGCCCCAAGGTAATAATAGTGGTTACTCGGCACTGTGGTTTTGTTTGGTTACTTATTGTTATCAATAAGTATTTATGATAATATCACGGGGTATGATATGTTATCCAGGACAAAATTGATTTTTTTTTTTAACATAATAATATTATTAAATGTTAGGATTGCTTAATGTTTTTTTTACTTTATAGGTATATAATATAAAGGGTCTTTAGACTTCGAGCATATTAAACTGTTTATCCAGACTACTCATATAACCAAATTTAAACACTGAATTCAAAGCGTCTTAAATATCTTTTTTTTATTTTACCTTTCAAAGCATAGATGTATGTTAAGAAATCCAGACATATTAATGAATTAAATACAATTTAATTTAATTAAAATTACACTGTAACAGCAATACTACGCATTGTTGAATCATTTTGTATTCCGGTATAATTAACATTTAATATAATCAATAATTTGGTATATAATCATATCACATATATTAATGGACATTTTGTTATACACAAACAGTATTACTAAAGTTTGGCTAGCAATATGCAGATAAAAATAAATTAATTAAAATGGTCTACACCTTTCCATTAATATTATTATTATTTTTTTATTAATTATTTTACGATCTTCCTAAAGACAGTATAGTCAACACTATATAAGTCACAAATTAACAGTATTATCAGTGTATAATGTTTGTTATTTATTTGTAAAAGTTTAACTATTTGTGTTAAGTCCATCAACTATAGCAATATAATATAGTAAACAATAATGGATAAAATATATATAATATATTTTATTCAAAGTTGTTTAATATTATAGTTGATGGACATCACACAAATTGTTAAAACATCTACAAATAAACAACAAAAATTTACACTGAAGATTCTGTTAACTTGTGACTCATATAGTGTTGACTATACTGTCATTAGGAAGAACATAAAAAATCTCAATGATAATGTTTTAAAACAATTTTTTTCTTTTTTATTAAATTTTTATTGTTAAAAAGTGTATTATATCGAATAAATTTTAATTCTTATTGTAGAGTTCAATATAATGTGGAATAAATAGGTATTGGTTTTACAATGATCTGGTTTTAATTAATTATTAAAAATACTTTTCTTTAGGTAGAATTGTTCAAATTATTTCTCACATTAGATGAAACTGTAGAAAGTAAAATAAGGCTCAGATTTTATTTCATTATGGAGTAATTACACGATAATAAATAATTAAACGAAATAAAATTTATTGAATATTATGTATTCATCATATATTCATAGTAGAATAAATACAATTTCTAAAGTTTGGCTAGCAAATTGCAGAAGAAAATAAATTAATCAAAATGGTCTACAACTTTGCAATAAACTTATTATTTTTTTTTTTATTATTTTAAAAATCAAATTGAAAATTTTAATTAATTAATTTACGATCTTACTAAAGACAGTATAGTCAACACTATATAAGTGACAAATTAACAGTATTATCAGTGTATAATGTTTGTTATTTATTTGTAAAAGTTTAACTATTTGTGTTAAGTCCATCAACTATAGCAATATAATATAGTAAACAATAATGGATAAAATATATATAATATATTTTATTCAAAGTTGTTTAATATTATAGTTGATGGACATCACACAAATTGTTAAAACATCTACAAATAAACAACAAAAATTTACACTGAAGATTCTGTTAACTTGTGACTCATATAGTGTTGACTATACTGTCATTAGGAAGAACATAAAAAATCTCAATGATAATGTTTTAAAACAATTTTTTTCTTTTTTATTAAATTTTTATTGTTAAAAAGTGTATTATATCGAATAAATTTTAATTCTTATTGTAGAGTTCAATATAATGTGGAAAAAATAGGTATTGGTTTTACAATGATCTGGTTTTAATTAATTATTAAAAATACTTTTCTTTAGGTAGAATTGTTCAAATTATTTCTCACATTAGATGAAACTGTAGAAAGTAAAATAAGGCTCAGATTTTATTTCATTATGGAGTAATTACACGATAATAAATAATTAAACGAAATAAAATTTATTGAATATTATGTATTCATCATATATTCATAGTAGAATAAATACAATTTCTAAAGTTTGGCTAGCAAATTGCAGATGAAAATAAATTAATCAAAATGGTCTACAACTTTGCAATAAACTTATTATTTTTTTTTTTATTATTTTAAAAATCAAATTGAAAATTTTAATTAATTAATTTACGATCTTACTAAAGACAGTATAGTCAACACTATATAAGTGACAAATTAACAGTATTATCAGTGTATAATGTTTGTTATTTATTTGTAAAAGTTTAACTATTTGTGTTAAGTCCATCAACTATAGCAATATAATATAGTAAACAATAATGGATAAAATATATATAATATATTTTATTCAAAGTTGTTTAATATTATAGTTGATGGACATCACACAAATTGTTAAAACATCTACAAATAAACAACAAAAATTTACACTGAAGATTCTGTTAACTTGTGACTCATATAGTGTTGACTATACTGTCATTAGGAAGAACATAAAAAATCTCAATGATAATGTTTTAAAACAATTTTTTTCTTTTTTATTAAATTTTTATTGTTAAAAAGTGTATTATATCGAATAAATTTTAATTCTTATTGTAGAGTTCAATATAATGTGGAAAAAATAGGTATTGGTTTTACAATGATCTGGTTTTAATTAATTATTAAAAATACTTTTCTTTAGGTAGAATTGTTCAAATTATTTCTCACATTAGATGAAACTGTAGAAAGTAAAATAAGGCTCAGATTTTATTTCATTATGGAGTAATTACACGATAATAAATAATTAAACGAAATAAAATTTATTGAATATTATGTATTCATCATATATTCATAGTAGAATAAATACAATTTCTAAAGTTTGGCTAGCAAATTGCAGAAGAAAATAAATTAATCAAAATGGTCTACAACTTTGCAATAAACTTATTATTTTTTTTTTTATTATTTTAAAAATCAAATTGAAAATTTTAATTAATTAATTTACGATCTTACTAAAGACAGTATAGTCAACACTATATAAGTGACAAATTAACAGTATTATCAGTGTATAATGTTTGTTATTTATTTGTAAAAGTTTAACTATTTGTGTTAAGTCCATCAACTATAGCAATATAATATAGTAAACAATAATGGATAAAATATATATAATATATTTTATTCAAAGTTGTTTAATATTATAGTTGATGGACATCACACAAATTGTTAAAACATCTACAAATAAACAACAAAAATTTACACTGAAGATTCTGTTAACTTGTGACTCATATAGTGTTGACTATACTGTCATTAGGAAGAACATAAAAAATCTCAATGATAATGTTTTAAAACAATTTTTTTCTTTTTTATTAAATTTTTATTGTTAAAAAGTGTATTATATCGAATAAATTTTAATTCTTATTGTAGAGTTCAATATAATGTGGAAAAAATAGGTATTGGTTTTACAATGATCTGGTTTTAATTAATTATTAAAAATACTTTTCTTTAGGTAGAATTGTTCAAATTATTTCTCACATTAGATGAAACTGTAGAAAGTAAAATAAGGCTCAGATTTTATTTCATTATGGAGTAATTACACGATAATAAATAATTAAACGAAATAAAATTTATTGAATATTATGTATTCATCATATATTCATAGTAGAATAAATACAATTTCTAAAGTTTGGCTAGCAAATTTCAGATGAAAATAAATTAATCAAAATGGTCTACACCTTTGCAAAAATCCTATTATTTTTGTTTTAAATATTTCAAATTACATTTATTACTCTGGAATAGTTTATACAAAGAAATATCTAAGCAAATTATTTACCCAGCAATGGAGCAATGTTTTTAAGGCTGACAAATAATGTATGTATTTGAGAAATTCTTGATTGGAATCTTTCACGATTTCCTAAAATAATATATTTTTGGTATTAAAATGTCATATATCTCGAATATTTGGAAATATTATACATAAACTGTGGCACTGATTCGCACTTGATATCATTATAATTTAAATAGTGAAAACCAAGAATATTTTTTTTTGCAAATGCGACAATGTATGTTTTATTTGAAAGTCGAAACTTTGCAACCATTTGCAATATAACTTACTTAAGATTTAGGAACCTCTTTTAACTCATTCATGTTACGTCATCATTTCTGAAAGGAATTGATTGTTTCGGGCATCTTCAATGCTTCTCATCAACTTGTCACTCATCAATATTATCTACAAATTAAATTAATTAAAATTAAATGTAAATAAGTAAAACTAAGTAAAAACCAACTACTGCCATACATTGTTGTCATTTGTATTATAGCTGACATTTGTTGAAAATATAGAGAAAGTCCAGATTTAAGGTGGCGATTAATGATTTATGATTAACATTATAATTCTCACCGAATTTTAGATTAAAATTTAAAATTTAAAAGAAGAAAACAAAGCCTGGAACATTCTATGAATTGCATGTGTGATCGAACATTTTAGATTTAAGAAAAAAAAAATAAAAAATAAGATTTTTGCAAAAGTGTAGCCTATGTTAATTTATTGATTTTCATCTGCAAATTGCTAACCATTTAAATGACTTTCTGTTTTATAATTAATATCGACCGCATGCCCTATATTTACTTCTCGGACCTTAAATGTTTTTTATATTGTATCACCAGCCATACAATTTGCAGGCAATGGTCAAATTCATAAGCCAATCAATATACATGAATGGACAACGATTAAATACAAAAACATTTAAAATGATAATAATTATGTAGTGAACATAACGTTGTTAAAAATCGTATATATTTACCCATTTTATGATGAGGTTGGTAAAGCTCCGAGATGAATACTATCCGGATGCGAGGGTAAATCGTCGATTTGTAATAAATAACACCGTAGCGATTTGTCTATTGCGCCCGAAAGAGTATACGATTTTATTATAGACGACATTTCGATGGGTTTCATGAGAAATATATTTGAATCACAACAGATCATTGACCCGCAGCCAAAATCAATTTATATAAAATTAATGACGTTGACACGTGGGGCGACGGACGCGTCCGAAAATTTTAGGTAAATCGTATACGGCAATATAGCGTCTACGTCCGATGACGTTATGGATACATTGCACACAAAATCGACTGTTTAGGAGCCCCGAGGTAATAATAGTGGTTACTCGGCACTGTGGTTTTGTTTGGTTACTTATTGTTATCAATAAGTATTTATGATAATATCACGGGGTATGATATGTTATCCAGGACAAAATTGATTTTTTTTTTTAACATAATAATATTGTTAAATGTTAGGATTGCTTAATGTTTTTTTTACTTTATAGGTATATAATATAAAGGGTCTTTAGACTTCGAGCATATTAAACTGTTTATCCAGACTACTCATATAACCAAATTTAAACACTGAATTCAAAGCGTCTTAAATATCTTTTTTTTATTTTACCTTTCAAAGCATAGATGTATGTTAAGAAATCCAGACATATTAATGAATTAAATACAATTTAATTTAATTAAAATTACACTGTAACAGCAATACTACGCATTGTTGAATCATTTTGTATTCCGGTATAATTAACATTTAATATAATCAATAATTTGGTATATAATCATATCACATATATTAATGGACATTTTGTTATACACAAACAGTATTACTAAAGTTTGGCTAGCAATATGCAGATAAAAATAAATTAATTAAAATGGTCTACACCTTTCCATTAATATTATTATTATTTTTTTATTAATTATTTTACGATATTCCTAAAGACAGTATAGTCAACACTATATAAGTCACAAATTAACAGTATTATCAGTGTATAATGTTTGTTATTTATTTGTAAAAGTTTAACTATTTGTGTTAAGTCCATCAACTATAGCAATATAATATAGTAAACAATAATGGATAAAATATATATAATATATTTTATTCAAAGTTGTTTAATATTATAGTTGATGGACATCACACAAATTGTTAAAACATCTACAAATAAACAACAAAAATTTACACTGAAGATTCTGTTAACTTGTGACTCATATAGTGTTGACTATACTGTCATTAGGAAGAACATAAAAAATCTCAATGATAATGTTTTAAAACAATTTTTTTCTTTTTTATTAAATTTTTATTGTTAAAAAGTGTATTATATCGAATAAATTTTAATTCTTATTGTAGAGTTCAATATAATGTGGAAAAAATAGGTATTGGTTTTACAATGATCTGGTTTTAATTAATTATTAAAAATACTTTTCTTTAGGTAGAATTGTTCAAATTATTTCTCACATTAGATGAAACTGTAGAAAGTAAAATAAGGCTCAGATTTTATTTCATTATGGAGTAATTACACGATAATAAATAATTAAACGAAATAAAATTTATTGAATATTATGTATTCATCATATATTCATAGTAGAATAAATACAATTTCTAAAGTTTGGCTAGCAAATTGCAGAAGAAAATAAATTAATCAAAATGGTCTACAACTTTGCAATAAACTTATTATTTTTTTTTTTATTATTTTAAAAATCAAATTGAAAATTTTAATTAATTAATTTACGATCTTACTAAAGACAGTATAGTCAACACTATATAAGTGACAAATTAACAGTATTATCAGTGTATAATGTTTGTTATTTATTTGTAAAAGTTTAACTATTTGTGTTAAGTCCATCAACTATAGCAATATAATATAGTAAACAATAATGGATAAAATATATATAATATATTTTATTCAAAGTTGTTTAATATTATAGTTGATGGACATCACACAAATTGTTAAAACATCTACAAATAAACAACAAAAATTTACACTGAAGATTCTGTTAACTTGTGACTCATATAGTGTTGACTATACTGTCATTAGGAAGAACATAAAAAATCTCAATGATAATGTTTTAAAACAATTTTTTTCTTTTTTATTAAATTTTTATTGTTAAAAAGTGTATTATATCGAATAAATTTTAATTCTTATTGTAGAGTTCAATATAATGTGGAAAAAATAGGTATTGGTTTTACAATAATCTGGTTTTAATTAATTATTAAAAATACTTTTCTTTAGGTAGAATTGTTCAAATTATTTCTCACATTAGATGAAACTGTAGAAAGTAAAATAAGGCTCAGATTTTATTTCATTATGGAGTAATTACACGATAATAAATAATTAAACGAAATAAAATTTATTGAATATTATGTATTCATCATATATTCATAGTAGAATAAATACAATTTCTAAAGTTTGGCTAGCAAATTGCAGAAGAAAATAAATTAATCAAAATGGTCTACAACTTTGCAATAAACTTATTATTTTTTTTTTTATTATTTTAAAAATCAAATTGAAAATTTTAATTAATTAATTTACGATCTTACTAAAGACAGTATAGTCAACACTATATAAGTGACAAATTAACAGTATTATCAGTGTATAATGTTTGTTATTTATTTGTAAAAGTTTAACTATTTGTGTTAAGTCCATCAACTATAGCAATATAATATAGTAAACAATAATGGATAAAATATATATAATATATTTTATTCAAAGTTGTTTAATATTATAGTTGATGGACATCACACAAATTGTTAAAACATCTACAAATAAACAACAAAAATTTACACTGAAGATTCTGTTAACTTGTGACTCATATAGTGTTGACTATACTGTCATTAGGAAGAACATAAAAAATCTCAATGATAATGTTTTAAAACAATTTTTTTCTTTTTTATTAAATTTTTATTGTTAAAAAGTGTATTATATCGAATAAATTTTAATTCTTATTGTAGAGTTCAATATAATGTGGAAAAAATAGGTATTGGTTTTACAATGATCTGGTTTTAATTAATTATTAAAAATACTTTTCTTTAGGTAGAATTGTTCAAATTATTTCTCACATTAGATGAAACTGTAGAAAGTAAAATAAGGCTCAGATTTTATTTCATTATGGAGTAATTACACGATAATAAATAATTAAACGAAATAAAATTTATTGAATATTATGTATTCATCATATATTCATAGTAGAATAAATACAATTTCTAAAGTTTGGCTAGCAAATTTCAGATGAAAATAAATTAATCAAAATGGTCTACACCTTTGCAAAAATCCTATTATTTTTGTTTTAAATATTTCAAATTACATTTATTACTCTGGAATAGTTTATACAAAGAAATATCTAAGCAAATTATTTACCCAGCAATGGAGCAATGTTTTTAAGGCTGACAAATAATGTATGTATTTGAGAAATTCTTGATTGGAATCTTTCACGATTTCCTAAAATAATATATTTTTGGTATTAAAATGTCATATATCTCGAATATTTGGAAATATTATACATAAACTGTGGCACTGATTCGCACTTGATATCATTATAATTTAAATAGTGAAAACCAAGAATATTTTTTTTTGCAAATGCGACAATGTATGTTTTATTTGAAAGTCGAAACTTTGCAACCATTTGCAATATAACTTACTTAAGATTTAGGAACCTCTTTTAACTCATTCATGTTACGTCATCATTTCTGAAAGGAATTGATTGTTTCGGGCATCTTCAATGCTTCTCATCAACTTGTCACTCATCAATATTATCTACAAATTAAATTAATTAAAATTAAATGTAAATAAGTAAAACTAAGTAAAAACCAACTACTGCCATACATTGTTGTCATTTGTATTATAGCTGACATTTGTTGAAAATATAGAGAAAGTCCAGATTTAAGGTGGCGATTAATGATTTATGATTAACATTATAATTCTCACCGAATTTTAGATTAAAATTTAAAATTTAAAAGAAGAAAACAAAGCCTGGAACATTCTATGAATTGCATGTGTGATCGAACATTTTAGATTTAAGAAAAAAAAAATAAAAAATAAGATTTTTGCAAAAGTGTAGCCTATGTTAATTTATTGATTTTCATCTGCAAATTGCTAACCATTTAAATGACTTTCTGTTTTATAATTAATATCGACCGCATGCCCTATATTTACTTCTCGGACCTTAAATGTTTTTTATATTGTATCACCAGCCATACAATTTGCAGGCAATGGTCAAATTCATAAGCCAATCAATATACATGAATGGACAACGATTAAATACAAAAACATTTAAAATGATAATAATTATGTAGTGAACATAACGTTGTTAAAAATCGTATATATTTACCCATTTTATGATGAGGTTGGTAAAGCTCCGAGATGAATACTATCCGGATGCGAGGGTAAATCGTCGATTTGTAATAAATAACACCGTAGCGATTTGTCTATTGCGCCCGAAAGAGTATACGATTTTATTATAGACGACATTTCGATGGGTTTCATGAGAAATATATTTGAATCACAACAGATCATTGACCCGCAGCCAAAATCAATTTATATAAAATTAATGACGTTGACACGTGGGGCGACGGACGCGTCCGAAAATTTTAGGTAAATCGTATACGGCAATATAGCGTCTACGTCCGATGACGTTATGGATACATTGCACACAAAATCGACTGTTTAGGAGCCCCGAGGTAATAATAGTGGTTACTCGGCACTGTGGTTTTGTTTGGTTACTTATTGTTATCAATAAGTATTTATGATAATATCACGGGGTATGATATGTTATCCAGGACAAAATTGATTTTTTTTTTTAACATAATAATATTGTTAAATGTTAGGATTGCTTAATGTTTTTTTTACTTTATAGGTATATAATATAAAGGGTCTTTAGACTTCGAGCATATTAAACTGTTTATCCAGACTACTCATATAACCAAATTTAAACACTGAATTCAAAGCGTCTTAAATATCTTTTTTTTATTTTACCTTTCAAAGCATAGATGTATGTTAAGAAATCCAGACATATTAATGAATTAAATACAATTTAATTTAATTAAAATTACACTGTAACAGCAATACTACGCATTGTTGAATCATTTTGTATTCCGGTATAATTAACATTTAATATAATCAATAATTTGGTATATAATCATATCACATATATTAATGGACATTTTGTTATACACAAACAGTATTACTAAAGTTTGGCTAGCAATATGCAGATAAAAATAAATTAATTAAAATGGTCTACACCTTTCCATTAATATTATTATTATTTTTTTATTAATTATTTTACGATATTCCTAAAGACAGTATAGTCAACACTATATAAGTCACAAATTAACAGTATTATCAGTGTATAATGTTTGTTATTTATTTGTAAAAGTTTAACTATTTGTGTTAAGTCCATCAACTATAGCAATATAATATAGTAAACAATAATGGATAAAATATATATAATATATTTTATTCAAAGTTGTTTAATATTATAGTTGATGGACATCACACAAATTGTTAAAACATCTACAAATAAACAACAAAAATTTACACTGAAGATTCTGTTAACTTGTGACTCATATAGTGTTGACTATACTGTCATTAGGAAGAACATAAAAAATCTCAATGATAATGTTTTAAAACAATTTTTTTCTTTTTTATTAAATTTTTATTGTTAAAAAGTGTATTATATCGAATAAATTTTAATTCTTATTGTAGAGTTCAATATAATGTGGAAAAAATAGGTATTGGTTTTACAATGATCTGGTTTTAATTAATTATTAAAAATACTTTTCTTTAGGTAGAATTGTTCAAATTATTTCTCACATTAGATGAAACTGTAGAAAGTAAAATAAGGCTCAGATTTTATTTCATTATGGAGTAATTACACGATAATAAATAATTAAACGAAATAAAATTTATTGAATATTATGTATTCATCATATATTCATAGTAGAATAAATACAATTTCTAAAGTTTGGCTAGCAAATTTCAGATGAAAATAAATTAATCAAAATGGTCTACACCTTTGCAAAAATCCTATTATTTTTGTTTTAAATATTTCAAATTACATTTATTACTCTGGAATAGTTTATACAAAGAAATATCTAAGCAAATTATTTACCCAGCAATGGAGCAATGTTTTTAAGGCTGACAAATAATGTATGTATTTGAGAAATTCTTGATTGGAATCTTTCACGATTTCCTAAAATAATATATTTTTGGTATTAAAATGTCATATATCTCGAATATTTGGAAATATTATACATAAACTGTGGCACTGATTCGCACTTGATATCATTATAATTTAAATAGTGAAAACCAAGAATATTTTTTTTTGCAAATGCGACAATGTATGTTTTATTTGAAAGTCGAAACTTTGCAACCATTTGCAATATAACTTACTTAAGATTTAGGAACCTCTTTTAACTCATTCATGTTACGTCATCATTTCTGAAAGGAATTGATTGTTTCGGGCATCTTCAATGCTTCTCATCAACTTGTCACTCATCAATATTATCTACAAATTAAATTAATTAAAATTAAATGTAAATAAGTAAAACTAAGTAAAAACCAACTACTGCCATACATTGTTGTCATTTGTATTATAGCTGACATTTGTTGAAAATATAGAGAAAGTCCAGATTTAAGGTGGCGATTAATGATTTATGATTAACATTATAATTCTCACCGAATTTTAGATTAAAATTTAAAATTTAAAAGAAGAAAACAAAGCCTGGAACATTCTATGAATTGCATGTGTGATCGAACATTTTAGATTTAAGAAAAAAAAAATAAAAAATAAGATTTTTGCAAAAGTGTAGCCTATGTTAATTTATTGATTTTCATCTGCAAATTGCTAACCATTTAAATGACTTTCTGTTTTATAATTAATATCGACCGCATGCCCTATATTTACTTCTCGGACCTTAAATGTTTTTTATATTGTATCACCAGCCATACAATTTGCAGGCAATGGTCAAATTCATAAGCCAATCAATATACATGAATGGACAACGATTAAATACAAAAACATTTAAAATGATAATAATTATGTAGTGAACATAACGTTGTTAAAAATCGTATATATTTACCCATTTTATGATGAGGTTGGTAAAGCTCCGAGATGAATACTATCCGGATGCGAGGGTAAATCGTCGATTTGTAATAAATAACACCGTAGCGATTTGTCTATTGCGCCCGAAAGAGTATACGATTTTATTATAGACGACATTTCGATGGGTTTCATGAGAAATATATTTGAATCACAACAGATCATTGACCCGCAGCCAAAATCAATTTATATAAAATTAATGACGTTGACACGTGGGGCGACGGACGCGTCCGAAAATTTTAGGTAAATCGTATACGGCAATATAGCGTCTACGTCCGATGACGTTATGGATACATTGCACACAAAATCGACTGTTTAGGAGCCCCGAGGTAATAATAGTGGTTACTCGGCACTGTGGTTTTGTTTGGTTACTTATTGTTATCAATAAGTATTTATGATAATATCACGGGGTATGATATGTTATCCAGGACAAAATTGATTTTTTTTTTTAACATAATAATATTGTTAAATGTTAGGATTGCTTAATGTTTTTTTTACTTTATAGGTATATAATATAAAGGGTCTTTAGACTTCGAGCATATTAAACTGTTTATCCAGACTACTCATATAACCAAATTTAAACACTGAATTCAAAGCGTCTTAAATATCTTTTTTTTATTTTACCTTTCAAAGCATAGATGTATGTTAAGAAATCCAGACATATTAATGAATTAAATACAATTTAATTTAATTAAAATTACACTGTAACAGCAATACTACGCATTGTTGAATCATTTTGTATTCCGGTATAATTAACATTTAATATAATCAATAATTTGGTATATAATCATATCACATATATTAATGGACATTTTGTTATACACAAACAGTATTACTAAAGTTTGGCTAGCAATATGCAGATAAAAATAAATTAATTAAAATGGTCTACACCTTTCCATTAATATTATTATTATTTTTTTATTAATTATTTTACGATATTCCTAAAGACAGTATAGTCAACACTATATAAGTCACAAATTAACAGTATTATCAGTGTATAATGTTTGTTATTTATTTGTAAAAGTTTAACTATTTGTGTTAAGTCCATCAACTATAGCAATATAATATAGTAAACAATAATGGATAAAATATATATAATATATTTTATTCAAAGTTGTTTAATATTATAGTTGATGGACATCACACAAATTGTTAAAACATCTACAAATAAACAACAAAAATTTACACTGAAGATTCTGTTAACTTGTGACTCATATAGTGTTGACTATACTGTCATTAGGAAGAACATAAAAAATCTCAATGATAATGTTTTAAAACAATTTTTTTCTTTTTTATTAAATTTTTATTGTTAAAAAGTGTATTATATCGAATAAATTTTAATTCTTATTGTAGAGTTCAATATAATGTGGAAAAAATAGGTATTGGTTTTACAATGATCTGGTTTTAATTAATTATTAAAAATACTTTTCTTTAGGTAGAATTGTTCAAATTATTTCTCACATTAGATGAAACTGTAGAAAGTAAAATAAGGCTCAGATTTTATTTCATTATGGAGTAATTACACGATAATAAATAATTAAACGAAATAAAATTTATTGAATATTATGTATTCATCATATATTCATAGTAGAATAAATACAATTTCTAAAGTTTGGCTAGCAAATTGCAGATGAAAATAAATTAATCAAAATGGTCTACAACTTTGCAATAAACTTATTATTTTTTTTTTTATTATTTTAAAAATCAAATTGAAAATTTTAATTAATTAATTTACGATCTTACTAAAGACAGTATAGTCAACACTATATAAGTGACAAATTAACAGTATTATCAGTGTATAATGTTTGTTATTTATTTGTAAAAGTTTAACTATTTGTGTTAAGTCCATCAACTATAGCAATATAATATAGTAAACAATAATGGATAAAATATATATAATATATTTTATTCAAAGTTGTTTAATATTATAGTTGATGGACATCACACAAATTGTTAAAACATCTACAAATAAACAACAAAAATTTACACTGAAGATTCTGTTAACTTGTGACTCATATAGTGTTGACTATACTGTCATTAGGAAGAACATAAAAAATCTCAATGATAATGTTTTAAAACAATTTTTTTCTTTTTTATTAAATTTTTATTGTTAAAAAGTGTATTATATCGAATAAATTTTAATTCTTATTGTAGAGTTCAATATAATGTGGAAAAAATAGGTATTGGTTTTACAATGATCTGGTTTTAATTAATTATTAAAAATACTTTTCTTTAGGTAGAATTGTTCAAATTATTTCTCACATTAGATGAAACTGTAGAAAGTAAAATAAGGCTCAGATTTTATTTCATTATGGAGTAATTACACGATAATAAATAATTAAACGAAATAAAATTTATTGAATATTATGTATTCATCATATATTCATAGTAGAATAAATACAATTTCTAAAGTTTGGCTAGCAAATTGCAGAAGAAAATAAATTAATCAAAATGGTCTACAACTTTGCAATAAACTTATTATTTTTTTTTTTATTATTTTAAAAATCAAATTGAAAATTTTAATTAATTAATTTACGATCTTACTAAAGACAGTATAGTCAACACTATATAAGTGACAAATTAACAGTATTATCAGTGTATAATGTTTGTTATTTATTTGTAAAAGTTTAACTATTTGTGTTAAGTCCATCAACTATAGCAATATAATATAGTAAACAATAATGGATAAAATATATATAATATATTTTATTCAAAGTTGTTTAATATTATAGTTGATGGACATCACACAAATTGTTAAAACATCTACAAATAAACAACAAAAATTTACACTGAAGATTCTGTTAACTTGTGACTCATATAGTGTTGACTATACTGTCATTAGGAAGAACATAAAAAATCTCAATGATAATGTTTTAAAACAATTTTTTTCTTTTTTATTAAATTTTTATTGTTAAAAAGTGTATTATATCGAATAAATTTTAATTCTTATTGTAGAGTTCAATATAATGTGGAAAAAATAGGTATTGGTTTTACAATGATCTGGTTTTAATTAATTATTAAAAATACTTTTCTTTAGGTAGAATTGTTCAAATTATTTCTCACATTAGATGAAACTGTAGAAAGTAAAATAAGGCTCAGATTTTATTTCATTATGGAGTAATTACACGATAATAAATAATTAAACGAAATAAAATTTATTGAATATTATGTATTCATCATATATTCATAGTAGAATAAATACAATTTCTAAAGTTTGGCTAGCAAATTGCAGAAGAAAATAAATTAATCAAAATGGTCTACAACTTTGCAATAAACTTATTATTTTTTTTTTTATTATTTTAAAAATCAAATTGAAAATTTTAATTAATTAATTTACGATCTTACTAAAGACAGTATAGTCAACACTATATAAGTGACAAATTAACAGTATTATCAGTGTATAATGTTTGTTATTTATTTGTAAAAGTTTAACTATTTGTGTTAAGTCCATCAACTATAGCAATATAATATAGTAAACAATAATGGATAAAATATATATAATATATTTTATTCAAAGTTGTTTAATATTATAGTTGATGGACATCACACAAATTGTTAAAACATCTACAAATAAACAACAAAAATTTACACTGAAGATTCTGTTAACTTGTGACTCATATAGTGTTGACTATACTGTCATTAGGAAGAACATAAAAAATCTCAATGATAATGTTTTAAAACAATTTTTTTCTTTTTTATTAAATTTTTATTGTTAAAAAGTGTATTATATCGAATAAATTTTAATTCTTATTGTAGAGTTCAATATAATGTGGAATAAATAGGTATTGGTTTTACAATGATCTGGTTTTAATTAATTATTAAAAATACTTTTCTTTAGGTAGAATTGTTCAAATTATTTCTCACATTAGATGAAACTGTAGAAAGTAAAATAAGGCTCAGATTTTATTTCATTATGGAGTAATTACACGATAATAAATAATTAAACGAAATAAAATTTATTGAATATTATGTATTCATCATATATTCATAGTAGAATAAATACAATTTCTAAAGTTTGGCTAGCAAATTGCAGAAGAAAATAAATTAATCAAAATGGTCTACAACTTTGCAATAAACTTATTATTTTTTTTTTTATTATTTTAAAAATCAAATTGAAAATTTTAATTAATTAATTTACGATCTTACTAAAGACAGTATAGTCAACACTATATAAGTGACAAATTAACAGTATTATCAGTGTATAATGTTTGTTATTTATTTGTAAAAGTTTAACTATTTGTGTTAAGTCCATCAACTATAGCAATATAATATAGTAAACAATAATGGATAAAATATATATAATATATTTTATTCAAAGTTGTTTAATATTATAGTTGATGGACATCACACAAATTGTTAAAACATCTACAAATAAACAACAAAAATTTACACTGAAGATTCTGTTAACTTGTGACTCATATAGTGTTGACTATACTGTCATTAGGAAGAACATAAAAAATCTCAATGATAATGTTTTAAAACAATTTTTTTCTTTTTTATTAAATTTTTATTGTTAAAAAGTGTATTATATCGAATAATTTTTAATTCTTATTGTAGAGTTCAATATAATGTGGAAAAAATAGGTATTGGTTTTACAATGATCTGGTTTTAATTAATTATTAAAAATACTTTTCTTTAGGTAGAATTGTTCAAATTATTTCTCACATTAGATGAAACTGTAGAAAGTAAAATAAGGCTCAGATTTTATTTCATTATGGAGTAATTACACGATAATAAATAATTAAACGAAATAAAATTTATTGAATATTATGTATTCATCATATATTCATAGTAGAATAAATACAATTTCTAAAGTTTGGCTAGCAAATTGCAGAAGAAAATAAATTAATCAAAATGGTCTACAACTTTGCAATAAACTTATTATTTTTTTTTTTATTATTTTAAAAATCAAATTGAAAATTTTAATTAATTAATTTACGATCTTACTAAAGACAGTATAGTCAACACTATATAAGTGACAAATTAACAGTATTATCAGTGTATAATGTTTGTTATTTATTTGTAAAAGTTTAACTATTTGTGTTAAGTCCATCAACTATAGCAATATAATATAGTAAACAATAATGGATAAAATATATATAATATATTTTATTCAAAGTTGTTTAATATTATAGTTGATGGACATCACACAAATTGTTAAAACATCTACAAATAAACAACAAAAATTTACACTGAAGATTCTGTTAACTTGTGACTCATATAGTGTTGACTATACTGTCATTAGGAAGAACATAAAAAATCTCAATGATAATGTTTTAAAACAATTTTTTTCTTTTTTATTAAATTTTTATTGTTAAAAAGTGTATTATATCGAATAAATTTTAATTCTTATTGTAGAGTTCAATATAATGTGGAAAAAATAGGTATTGGTTTTACAATGATCTGGTTTTAATTAATTATTAAAAATACTTTTCTTTAGGTAGAATTGTTCAAATTATTTCTCACATTAGATGAAACTGTAGAAAGTAAAATAAGGCTCAGATTTTATTTCATTATGGAGTAATTACACGATAATAAATAATTAAACGAAATAAAATTTATTGAATATTATGTATTCATCATATATTCATAGTAGAATAAATACAATTTCTAAAGTTTGGCTAGCAAATTTCAGATGAAAATAAATTAATCAAAATGGTCTACACCTTTGCAAAAATCCTATTATTTTTGTTTTAAATATTTCAAATTACATTTATTACTCTGGAATAGTTTATACAAAGAAATATCTAAGCAAATTATTTACCCAGCAATGGAGCAATGTTTTTAAGGCTGACAAATAATGTATGTATTTGAGAAATTCTTGATTGGAATCTTTCACGATTTCCTAAAATAATATATTTTTGGTATTAAAATGTCATATATCTCGAATATTTGGAAATATTATACATAAACTGTGGCACTGATTCGCACTTGATATCATTATAATTTAAATAGTGAAAACCAAGAATATTTTTTTTTGCAAATGCGACAATGTATGTTTTATTTGAAAGTCGAAACTTTGCAACCATTTGCAATATAACTTACTTAAGATTTAGGAACCTCTTTTAACTCATTCATGTTACGTCATCATTTCTGAAAGGAATTGATTGTTTCGGGCATCTTCAATGCTTCTCATCAACTTGTCACTCATCAATATTATCTACAAATTAAATTAATTAAAATTAAATGTAAATAAGTAAAACTAAGTAAAAACCAACTACTGCCATACATTGTTGTCATTTGTATTATAGCTGACATTTGTTGAAAATATAGAGAAAGTCCAGATTTAAGGTGGCGATTAATGATTTATGATTAACATTATAATTCTCACCGAATTTTAGATTAAAATTTAAAATTTAAAAGAAGAAAACAAAGCCTGGAACATTCTATGAATTGCATGTGTGATCGAACATTTTAGATTTAAGAAAAAAAAAATAAAAAATAAGATTTTTGCAAAAGTGTAGCCTATGTTAATTTATTGATTTTCATCTGCAAATTGCTAACCATTTAAATGACTTTCTGTTTTATAATTAATATCGACCGCATGCCCTATATTTACTTCTCGGACCTTAAATGTTTTTTATATTGTATCACCAGCCATACAATTTGCAGGCAATGGTCAAATTCATAAGCCAATCAATATACATGAATGGACAACGATTAAATACAAAAACATTTAAAATGATAATAATTATGTAGTGAACATAACGTTGTTAAAAATCGTATATATTTACCCATTTTATGATGAGGTTGGTAAAGCTCCGAGATGAATACTATCCGGATGCGAGGGTAAATCGTCGATTTGTAATAAATAACACCGTAGCGATTTGTCTATTGTGCCCGAAAGAGTATACGATTTTATTATAGACGACATTTCGATGGGTTTCATGAGAAATATATTTGAATCACAACAGATCATTGACCCGCAGCCAAAATCAATTTATATAAAATTAATGACGTTGACACGTGGGGCGACGGACGCGTCCGAAAATTTTAGGTAAATCGTATACGGCAATATAGCGTCTACGTCCGATGACGTTATGGATACATTGCACACAAAATCGACTGTTTAGGAGCCCCGAGGTAATAATAGTGGTTACTCGGCACTGTGGTTTTGTTTGGTTACTTATTGTTATCAATAAGTATTTATGATAATATCACGGGGTATGATATGTTATCCAGGACAAAATTGATTTTTTTTTTTAACATAATAATATTGTTAAATGTTAGGATTGCTTAATGTTTTTTTTACTTTATAGGTATATAATATAAAGGGTCTTTAGACTTCGAGCATATTAAACTGTTTATCCAGACTACTCATATAACCAAATTTAAACACTGAATTCAAAGCGTCTTAAATATCTTTTTTTTATTTTACCTTTCAAAGCATAGATGTATGTTAAGAAATCCAGACATATTAATGAATTAAATACAATTTAATTTAATTAAAATTACACTGTAACAGCAATACTACGCATTGTTGAATCATTTTGTATTCCGGTATAATTAACATTTAATATAATCAATAATTTGGTATATAATCATATCACATATATTAATGGACATTTTGTTATACACAAACAGTATTACTAAAGTTTGGCTAGCAATATGCAGATAAAAATAAATTAATTAAAATGGTCTACACCTTTCCATTAATATTATTATTATTTTTTTATTAATTATTTTACGATATTCCTAAAGACAGTATAGTCAACACTATATAAGTCACAAATTAACAGTATTATCAGTGTATAATGTTTGTTATTTATTTGTAAAAGTTTAACTATTTGTGTTAAGTCCATCAACTATAGCAATATAATATAGTAAACAATAATGGATAAAATATATATAATATATTTTATTCAAAGTTGTTTAATATTATAGTTGATGGACATCACACAAATTGTTAAAACATCTACAAATAAACAACAAAAATTTACACTGAAGATTCTGTTAACTTGTGACTCATATAGTGTTGACTATACTGTCATTAGGAAGAACATAAAAAATCTCAATGATAATGTTTTAAAACAATTTTTTTCTTTTTTATTAAATTTTTATTGTTAAAAAGTGTATTATATCGAATAAATTTTAATTCTTATTGTAGAGTTCAATATAATGTGGAAAAAATAGGTATTGGTTTTACAATGATCTGGTTTTAATTAATTATTAAAAATACTTTTCTTTAGGTAGAATTGTTCAAATTATTTCTCACATTAGATGAAACTGTAGAAAGTAAAATAAGGCTCAGATTTTATTTCATTATGGAGTAATTACACGATAATAAATAATTAAACGAAATAAAATTTATTGAATATTATGTATTCATCATATATTCATAGTAGAATAAATACAATTTCTAAAGTTTGGCTAGCAAATTGCAGAAGAAAATAAATTAATCAAAATGGTCTACAACTTTGCAATAAACTTATTATTTTTTTTTTTATTATTTTAAAAATCAAATTGAAAATTTTAATTAATTAATTTACGATCTTACTAAAGACAGTATAGTCAACACTATATAAGTGACAAATTAACAGTATTATCAGTGTATAATGTTTGTTATTTATTTGTAAAAGTTTAACTATTTGTGTTAAGTCCATCAACTATAGCAATATAATATAGTAAACAATAATGGATAAAATATATATAATATATTTTATTCAAAGTTGTTTAATATTATAGTTGATGGACATCACACAAATTGTTAAAACATCTACAAATAAACAACAAAAATTTACACTGAAGATTCTGTTAACTTGTGACTCATATAGTGTTGACTATACTGTCATTAGGAAGAACATAAAAAATCTCAATGATAATGTTTTAAAACAATTTTTTTCTTTTTTATTAAATTTTTATTGTTAAAAAGTGTATTATATCGAATAAATTTTAATTCTTATTGTAGAGTTCAATATAATGTGGAAAAAATAGGTATTGGTTTTACAATGATCTGGTTTTAATTAATTATTAAAAATACTTTTCTTTAGGTAGAATTGTTCAAATTATTTCTCACATTAGATGAAACTGTAGAAAGTAAAATAAGGCTCAGATTTTATTTCATTATGGAGTAATTACACGATAATAAATAATTAAACGAAATAAAATTTATTGAATATTATGTATTCATCATATATTCATAGTAGAATAAATACAATTTCTAAAGTTTGGCTAGCAAATTGCAGAAGAAAATAAATTAATCAAAATGGTCTACAACTTTGCAATAAACTTATTATTTTTTTTTTTATTATTTTAAAAATCAAATTGAAAATTTTAATTAATTAATTTACGATCTTACTAAAGACAGTATAGTCAACACTATATAAGTGACAAATTAACAGTATTATCAGTGTATAATGTTTGTTATTTATTTGTAAAAGTTTAACTATTTGTGTTAAGTCCATCAACTATAGCAATATAATATAGTAAACAATAATGGATAAAATATATATAATATATTTTATTCAAAGTTGTTTAATATTATAGTTGATGGACATCACACAAATTGTTAAAACATCTACAAATTAACAACAAAAATTTACACTGAAGATTCTGTTAACTTGTGACTCATATAGTGTTGACTATACTGTCATTAGGAAGAATATAAAAAATCTCAATGATAATGTTTTAAAACAATTTTTTTCTTTTTTATTAAATTTTTATTGTTAAAAAGTGTATTATATCGAATAAATTTTAATTCTTATTGTAGAGTTCAATATAATGTGGAAAAAATAGGTATTGGTTTTACAATGATCTGGTTTTAATTAATTATTAAAAATACTTTTCTTTAGGTAGAATTGTTCAAATTATTTCTCACATTAGATGAAACTGTAGAAAGTAAAATAAGGCTCAGATTTTATTTCATTATGGAGTAATTACACGATAATAAATAATTAAACGAAATAAAATTTATTGAATATTATGTATTCATCATATATTCATAGTAGAATAAATACAATTTCTAAAGTTTGGCTAGCAAATTGCAGAAGAAAATAAATTAATCAAAATGGTCTACAACTTTGCAATAAACTTATTATTTTTTTTTTTATTATTTTAAAAATCAAATTGAAAATTTTAATTAATTAATTTACGATCTTACTAAAGACAGTATAGTCAACACTATATAAGTGACAAATTAACAGTATTATCAGTGTATAATGTTTGTTATTTATTTGTAAAAGTTTAACTATTTGTGTTAAGTCCATCAACTATAGCAATATAATATAGTAAACAATAATGGATAAAATATATATAATATATTTTATTCAAAGTTGTTTAATATTATAGTTGATGGACATCACACAAATTGTTAAAACATCTACAAATAAACAACAAAAATTTACACTGAAGATTCTGTTAACTTGTGACTCATATAGTGTTGACTATACTGTCATTAGGAAGAACATAAAAAATCTCAATGATAATGTTTTAAAACAATTTTTTTCTTTTTTATTAAATTTTTATTGTTAAAAAGTGTATTATATCGAATAAATTTTAATTCTTATTGTAGAGTTCAATATAATGTGGAAAAAATAGGTATTGGTTTTACAATGATCTGGTTTTAATTAATTATTAAAAATACTTTTCTTTAGGTAGAATTGTTCAAATTATTTCTCACATTAGATGAAACTGTAGAAAGTAAAATAAGGCTCAGATTTTATTTCATTATGGAGTAATTACACGATAATAAATAATTAAACGAAATAAAATTTATTGAATATTATGTATTCATCATATATTCATAGTAGAATAAATACAATTTCTAAAGTTTGGCTAGCAAATTTCAGATGAAAATAAATTAATCAAAATGGTCTACACCTTTGCAAAAATCCTATTATTTTTGTTTTAAATATTTCAAATTACATTTATTACTCTGGAATAGTTTATACAAAGAAATATCTAAGCAAATTATTTACCCAGCAATGGAGCAATGTTTTTAAGGCTGACAAATAATGTATGTATTTGAGAAATTCTTGATTGGAATCTTTCACGATTTCCTAAAATAATATATTTTTGGTATTAAAATGTCATATATCTCGAATATTTGGAAATATTATACATAAACTGTGGCACTGATTCGCACTTGATATCATTATAATTTAAATAGTGAAAACCAAGAATATTTTTTTTTGCAAATGCGACAATGTATGTTTTATTTGAAAGTCGAAACTTTGCAACCATTTGCAATATAACTTACTTAAGATTTAGGAACCTCTTTTAACTCATTCATGTTACGTCATCATTTCTGAAAGGAATTGATTGTTTCGGGCATCTTCAATGCTTCTCATCAACTTGTCACTCATCAATATTATCTACAAATTAAATTAATTAAAATTAAATGTAAATAAGTAAAACTAAGTAAAAACCAACTACTGCCATACATTGTTGTCATTTGTATTATAGCTGACATTTGTTGAAAATATAGAGAAAGTCCAGATTTAAGGTGGCGATTAATGATTTATGATTAACATTATAATTCTCACCGAATTTTAGATTAAAATTTAAAATTTAAAAGAAGAAAACAAAGCCTGGAACATTCTATGAATTGCATGTGTGATCGAACATTTTAGATTTAAGAAAAAAAAAATAAAAAATAAGATTTTTGCAAAAGTGTAGCCTATGTTAATTTATTGATTTTCATCTGCAAATTGCTAACCATTTAAATGACTTTCTGTTTTATAATTAATATCGACCGCATGCCCTATATTTACTTCTCGGACCTTAAATGTTTTTTATATTGTATCACCAGCCATACAATTTGCAGGCAATGGTCAAATTCATAAGCCAATCAATATACATGAATGGACAACGATTAAATACAAAAACATTTAAAATGATAATAATTATGTAGTGAACATAACGTTGTTAAAAATCGTATATATTTACCCATTTTATGATGAGGTTGGTAAAGCTCCGAGATGAATACTATCCGGATGCGAGGGTAAATCGTCGATTTGTAATAAATAACACCGTAGCGATTTGTCTATTGTGCCCGAAAGAGTATACGATTTTATTATAGACGACATTTCGATGGGTTTCATGAGAAATATATTTGAATCACAACAGATCATTGACCCGCAGCCAAAATCAATTTATATAAAATTAATGACGTTGACACGTGGGGCGACGGACGCGTCCGAAAATTTTAGGTAAATCGTATACGGCAATATAGCGTCTACGTCCGATGACGTTATGGATACATTGCACACAAAATCGACTGTTTAGGAGCCCCGAGGTAATAATAGTGGTTACTCGGCACTGTGGTTTTGTTTGGTTACTTATTGTTATCAATAAGTATTTATGATAATATCACGGGGTATGATATGTTATCCAGGACAAAATTGATTTTTTTTTTTAACATAATAATATTGTTAAATGTTAGGATTGCTTAATGTTTTTTTTACTTTATAGGTATATAATATAAAGGGTCTTTAGACTTCGAGCATATTAAACTGTTTATCCAGACTACTCATATAACCAAATTTAAACACTGAATTCAAAGCGTCTTAAATATCTTTTTTTTATTTTACCTTTCAAAGCATAGATGTATGTTAAGAAATCCAGACATATTAATGAATTAAATACAATTTAATTTAATTAAAATTACACTGTAACAGCAATACTACGCATTGTTGAATCATTTTGTATTCCGGTATAATTAACATTTAATATAATCAATAATTTGGTATATAATCATATCACATATATTAATGGACATTTTGTTATACACAAACAGTATTACTAAAGTTTGGCTAGCAATATGCAGATAAAAATAAATTAATTAAAATGGTCTACACCTTTCCATTAATATTATTATTATTTTTTTATTAATTATTTTACGATATTCCTAAAGACAGTATAGTCAACACTATATAAGTCACAAATTAACAGTATTATCAGTGTATAATGTTTGTTATTTATTTGTAAAAGTTTAACTATTTGTGTTAAGTCCATCAACTATAGCAATATAATATAGTAAACAATAATGGATAAAATATATATAATATATTTTATTCAAAGTTGTTTAATATTATAGTTGATGGACATCACACAAATTGTTAAAACATCTACAAATAAACAACAAAAATTTACACTGAAGATTCTGTTAACTTGTGACTCATATAGTGTTGACTATACTGTCATTAGGAAGAACATAAAAAATCTCAATGATAATGTTTTAAAACAATTTTTTTCTTTTTTATTAAATTTTTATTGTTAAAAAGTGTATTATATCGAATAAATTTTAATTCTTATTGTAGAGTTCAATATAATGTGGAAAAAATAGGTATTGGTTTTACAATGATCTGGTTTTAATTAATTATTAAAAATACTTTTCTTTAGGTAGAATTGTTCAAATTATTTCTCACATTAGATGAAACTGTAGAAAGTAAAATAAGGCTCAGATTTTATTTCATTATGGAGTAATTACACGATAATAAATAATTAAACGAAATAAAATTTATTGAATATTATGTATTCATCATATATTCATAGTAGAATAAATACAATTTCTAAAGTTTGGCTAGCAAATTGCAGAAGAAAATAAATTAATCAAAATGGTCTACAACTTTGCAATAAACTTATTATTTTTTTTTTTATTATTTTAAAAATCAAATTGAAAATTTTAATTAATTAATTTACGATCTTACTAAAGACAGTATAGTCAACACTATATAAGTGACAAATTAACAGTATTATCAGTGTATAATGTTTGTTATTTATTTGTAAAAGTTTAACTATTTGTGTTAAGTCCATCAACTATAGCAATATAATATAGTAAACAATAATGGATAAAATATATATAATATATTTTATTCAAAGTTGTTTAATATTATAGTTGATGGACATCACACAAATTGTTAAAACATCTACAAATAAACAACAAAAATTTACACTGAAGATTCTGTTAACTTGTGACTCATATAGTGTTGACTATACTGTCATTAGGAAGAACATAAAAAATCTCAATGATAATGTTTTAAAACAATTTTTTTCTTTTTTATTAAATTTTTATTGTTAAAAAGTGTATTATATCGAATAAATTTTAATTCTTATTGTAGAGTTCAATATAATGTGGAAAAAATAGGTATTGGTTTTACAATGATCTGGTTTTAATTAATTATTAAAAATACTTTTCTTTAGGTAGAATTGTTCAAATTATTTCTCACATTAGATGAAACTGTAGAAAGTAAAATAAGGCTCAGATTTTATTTCATTATGGAGTAATTACACGATAATAAATAATTAAACGAAATAAAATTTATTGAATATTATGTATTCATCATATATTCATAGTAGAATAAATACAATTTCTAAAGTTTGGCTAGCAAATTGCAGAAGAAAATAAATTAATCAAAATGGTCTACAACTTTGCAATAAACTTATTATTTTTTTTTTTATTATTTTAAAAATCAAATTGAAAATTTTAATTAATTAATTTACGATCTTACTAAAGACAGTATAGTCAACACTATATAAGTGACAAATTAACAGTATTATCAGTGTATAATGTTTGTTATTTATTTGTAAAAGTTTAACTATTTGTGTTAAGTCCATCAACTATAGCAATATAATATAGTAAACAATAATGGATAAAATATATATAATATATTTTATTCAAAGTTGTTTAATATTATAGTTGATGGACATCACACAAATTGTTAAAACATCTACAAATTAACAACAAAAATTTACACTGAAGATTCTGTTAACTTGTGACTCATATAGTGTTGACTATACTGTCATTAGGAAGAATATAAAAAATCTCAATGATAATGTTTTAAAACAATTTTTTTCTTTTTTATTAAATTTTTATTGTTAAAAAGTGTATTATATCGAATAAATTTTAATTCTTATTGTAGAGTTCAATATAATGTGGAAAAAATAGGTATTGGTTTTACAATGATCTGGTTTTAATTAATTATTAAAAATACTTTTCTTTAGGTAGAATTGTTCAAATTATTTCTCACATTAGATGAAACTGTAGAAAGTAAAATAAGGCTCAGATTTTATTTCATTATGGAGTAATTACACGATAATAAATAATTAAACGAAATAAAATTTATTGAATATTATGTATTCATCATATATTCATAGTAGAATAAATACAATTTCTAAAGTTTGGCTAGCAAATTGCAGAAGAAAATAAATTAATCAAAATGGTCTACAACTTTGCAATAAACTTATTATTTTTTTTTTTATTATTTTAAAAATCAAATTGAAAATTTTAATTAATTAATTTACGATCTTACTAAAGACAGTATAGTCAACACTATATAAGTGACAAATTAACAGTATTATCAGTGTATAATGTTTGTTATTTATTTGTAAAAGTTTAACTATTTGTGTTAAGTCCATCAACTATAGCAATATAATATAGTAAACAATAATGGATAAAATATATATAATATATTTTATTCAAAGTTGTTTAATATTATAGTTGATGGACATCACACAAATTGTTAAAACATCTACAAATAAACAACAAAAATTTACACTGAAGATTCTGTTAACTTGTGACTCATATAGTGTTGACTATACTGTCATTAGGAAGAACATAAAAAATCTCAATGATAATGTTTTAAAACAATTTTTTTCTTTTTTATTAAATTTTTATTGTTAAAAAGTGTATTATATCGAATAAATTTTAATTCTTATTGTAGAGTTCAATATAATGTGGAAAAAATAGGTATTGGTTTTACAATGATCTGGTTTTAATTAATTATTAAAAATACTTTTCTTTAGGTAGAATTGTTCAAATTATTTCTCACATTAGATGAAACTGTAGAAAGTAAAATAAGGCTCAGATTTTATTTCATTATGGAGTAATTACACGATAATAAATAATTAAACGAAATAAAATTTATTGAATATTATGTATTCATCATATATTCATAGTAGAATAAATACAATTTCTAAAGTTTGGCTAGCAAATTTCAGATGAAAATAAATTAATCAAAATGGTCTACACCTTTGCAAAAATCCTATTATTTTTGTTTTAAATATTTCAAATTACATTTATTACTCTGGAATAGTTTATACAAAGAAATATCTAAGCAAATTATTTACCCAGCAATGGAGCAATGTTTTTAAGGCTGACAAATAATGTATGTATTTGAGAAATTCTTGATTGGAATCTTTCACGATTTCCTAAAATAATATATTTTTGGTATTAAAATGTCATATATCTCGAATATTTGGAAATATTATACATAAACTGTGGCACTGATTCGCACTTGATATCATTATAATTTAAATAGTGAAAACCAAGAATATTTTTTTTTGCAAATGCGACAATGTATGTTTTATTTGAAAGTCGAAACTTTGCAACCATTTGCAATATAACTTACTTAAGATTTAGGAACCTCTTTTAACTCATTCATGTTACGTCATCATTTCTGAAAGGAATTGATTGTTTCGGGCATCTTCAATGCTTCTCATCAACTTGTCACTCATCAATATTATCTACAAATTAAATTAATTAAAATTAAATGTAAATAAGTAAAACTAAGTAAAAACCAACTACTGCCATACATTGTTGTCATTTGTATTATAGCTGACATTTGTTGAAAATATAGAGAAAGTCCAGATTTAAGGTGGCGATTAATGATTTATGATTAACATTATAATTCTCACCGAATTTTAGATTAAAATTTAAAATTTAAAAGAAGAAAACAAAGCCTGGAACATTCTATGAATTGCATGTGTGATCGAACATTTTAGATTTAAGAAAAAAAAAATAAAAAATAAGATTTTTGCAAAAGTGTAGCCTATGTTAATTTATTGATTTTCATCTGCAAATTGCTAACCATTTAAATGACTTTCTGTTTTATAATTAATATCGACCGCATGCCCTATATTTACTTCTCGGACCTTAAATGTTTTTTATATTGTATCACCAGCCATACAATTTGCAGGCAATGGTCAAATTCATAAGCCAATCAATATACATGAATGGACAACGATTAAATACAAAAACATTTAAAATGATAATAATTATGTAGTGAACATAACGTTGTTAAAAATCGTATATATTTACCCATTTTATGATGAGGTTGGTAAAGCTCCGAGATGAATACTATCCGGATGCGAGGGTAAATCGTCGATTTGTAATAAATAACACCGTAGCGATTTGTCTATTGCGCCCGAAAGAGTATACGATTTTATTATAGACGACATTTCGATGGGTTTCATGAGAAATATATTTGAATCACAACAGATCATTGACCCGCAGCCAAAATCAATTTATATAAAATTAATGACGTTGACACGTGGGGCGACGGACGCGTCCGAAAATTTTAGGTAAATCGTATACGGCAATATAGCGTCTACGTCCGATGACGTTATGGATACATTGCACACAAAATCGACTGTTTAGGAGCCCCGAGGTAATAATAGTGGTTACTCGGCACTGTGGTTTTGTTTGGTTACTTATTGTTATCAATAAGTATTTATGATAATATCACGGGGTATGATATGTTATCCAGGACAAAATTGATTTTTTTTTTTAACATAATAATATTGTTAAATGTTAGGATTGCTTAATGTTTTTTTTACTTTATAGGTATATAATATAAAGGGTCTTTAGACTTCGAGCATATTAAACTGTTTATCCAGACTACTCATATAACCAAATTTAAACACTGAATTCAAAGCGTCTTAAATATCTTTTTTTTATTTTACCTTTCAAAGCATAGATGTATGTTAAGAAATCCAGACATATTAATGAATTAAATACAATTTAATTTAATTAAAATTACACTGTAACAGCAATACTACGCATTGTTGAATCATTTTGTATTCCGGTATAATTAACATTTAATATAATCAATAATTTGGTATATAATCATATCACATATATTAATGGACATTTTGTTATACACAAACAGTATTACTAAAGTTTGGCTAGCAATATGCAGATAAAAATAAATTAATTAAAATGGTCTACACCTTTCCATTAATATTATTATTATTTTTTTATTAATTATTTTACGATATTCCTAAAGACAGTATAGTCAACACTATATAAGTCACAAATTAACAGTATTATCAGTGTATAATGTTTGTTATTTATTTGTAAAAGTTTAACTATTTGTGTTAAGTCCATCAACTATAGCAATATAATATAGTAAACAATAATGGATAAAATATATATAATATATTTTATTCAAAGTTGTTTAATATTATAGTTGATGGACATCACACAAATTGTTAAAACATCTACAAATAAACAACAAAAATTTACACTGAAGATTCTGTTAACTTGTGACTCATATAGTGTTGACTATACTGTCATTAGGAAGAACATAAAAAATCTCAATGATAATGTTTTAAAACAATTTTTTTCTTTTTTATTAAATTTTTATTGTTAAAAAGTGTATTATATCGAATAAATTTTAATTCTTATTGTAGAGTTCAATATAATGTGGAAAAAATAGGTATTGGTTTTACAATGATCTGGTTTTAATTAATTATTAAAAATACTTTTCTTTAGGTAGAATTGTTCAAATTATTTCTCACATTAGATGAAACTGTAGAAAGTAAAATAAGGCTCAGATTTTATTTCATTATGGAGTAATTACACGATAATAAATAATTAAACGAAATAAAATTTATTGAATATTATGTATTCATCATATATTCATAGTAGAATAAATACAATTTCTAAAGTTTGGCTAGCAAATTGCAGAAGAAAATAAATTAATCAAAATGGTCTACAACTTTGCAATAAACTTATTATTTTTTTTTTTATTATTTTAAAAATCAAATTGAAAATTTTAATTAATTAATTTACGATCTTACTAAAGACAGTATAGTCAACACTATATAAGTGACAAATTAACAGTATTATCAGTGTATAATGTTTGTTATTTATTTGTAAAAGTTTAACTATTTGTGTTAAGTCCATCAACTATAGCAATATAATATAGTAAACAATAATGGATAAAATATATATAATATATTTTATTCAAAGTTGTTTAATATTATAGTTGATGGACATCACACAAATTGTTAAAACATCTACAAATAAACAACAAAAATTTACACTGAAGATTCTGTTAACTTGTGACTCATATAGTGTTGACTATACTGTCATTAGGAAGAACATAAAAAATCTCAATGATAATGTTTTAAAACAATTTTTTTCTTTTTTATTAAATTTTTATTGTTAAAAAGTGTATTATATCGAATAAATTTTAATTCTTATTGTAGAGTTCAATATAATGTGGAAAAAATAGGTATTGGTTTTACAATAATCTGGTTTTAATTAATTATTAAAAATACTTTTCTTTAGGTAGAATTGTTCAAATTATTTCTCACATTAGATGAAACTGTAGAAAGTAAAATAAGGCTCAGATTTTATTTCATTATGGAGTAATTACACGATAATAAATAATTAAACGAAATAAAATTTATTGAATATTATGTATTCATCATATATTCATAGTAGAATAAATACAATTTCTAAAGTTTGGCTAGCAAATTGCAGAAGAAAATAAATTAATCAAAATGGTCTACAACTTTGCAATAAACTTATTATTTTTTTTTTTATTATTTTAAAAATCAAATTGAAAATTTTAATTAATTAATTTACGATCTTACTAAAGACAGTATAGTCAACACTATATAAGTGACAAATTAACAGTATTATCAGTGTATAATGTTTGTTATTTATTTGTAAAAGTTTAACTATTTGTGTTAAGTCCATCAACTATAGCAATATAATATAGTAAACAATAATGGATAAAATATATATAATATATTTTATTCAAAGTTGTTTAATATTATAGTTGATGGACATCACACAAATTGTTAAAACATCTACAAATAAACAACAAAAATTTACACTGAAGATTCTGTTAACTTGTGACTCATATAGTGTTGACTATACTGTCATTAGGAAGAACATAAAAAATCTCAATGATAATGTTTTAAAACAATTTTTTTCTTTTTTATTAAATTTTTATTGTTAAAAAGTGTATTATATCGAATAAATTTTAATTCTTATTGTAGAGTTCAATATAATGTGGAAAAAATAGGTATTGGTTTTACAATGATCTGGTTTTAATTAATTATTAAAAATACTTTTCTTTAGGTAGAATTGTTCAAATTATTTCTCACATTAGATGAAACTGTAGAAAGTAAAATAAGGCTCAGATTTTATTTCATTATGGAGTAATTACACGATAATAAATAATTAAACGAAATAAAATTTATTGAATATTATGTATTCATCATATATTCATAGTAGAATAAATACAATTTCTAAAGTTTGGCTAGCAAATTTCAGATGAAAATAAATTAATCAAAATGGTCTACACCTTTGCAAAAATCCTATTATTTTTGTTTTAAATATTTCAAATTACATTTATTACTCTGGAATAGTTTATACAAAGAAATATCTAAGCAAATTATTTACCCAGCAATGGAGCAATGTTTTTAAGGCTGACAAATAATGTATGTATTTGAGAAATTCTTGATTGGAATCTTTCACGATTTCCTAAAATAATATATTTTTGGTATTAAAATGTCATATATCTCGAATATTTGGAAATATTATACATAAACTGTGGCACTGATTCGCACTTGATATCATTATAATTTAAATAGTGAAAACCAAGAATATTTTTTTTTGCAAATGCGACAATGTATGTTTTATTTGAAAGTCGAAACTTTGCAACCATTTGCAATATAACTTACTTAAGATTTAGGAACCTCTTTTAACTCATTCATGTTACGTCATCATTTCTGAAAGGAATTGATTGTTTCGGGCATCTTCAATGCTTCTCATCAACTTGTCACTCATCAATATTATCTACAAATTAAATTAATTAAAATTAAATGTAAATAAGTAAAACTAAGTAAAAACCAACTACTGCCATACATTGTTGTCATTTGTATTATAGCTGACATTTGTTGAAAATATAGAGAAAGTCCAGATTTAAGGTGGCGATTAATGATTTATGATTAACATTATAATTCTCACCGAATTTTAGATTAAAATTTAAAATTTAAAAGAAGAAAACAAAGCCTGGAACATTCTATGAATTGCATGTGTGATCGAACATTTTAGATTTAAGAAAAAAAAAATAAAAAATAAGATTTTTGCAAAAGTGTAGCCTATGTTAATTTATTGATTTTCATCTGCAAATTGCTAACCATTTAAATGACTTTCTGTTTTATAATTAATATCGACCGCATGCCCTATATTTACTTCTCGGACCTTAAATGTTTTTTATATTGTATCACCAGCCATACAATTTGCAGGCAATGGTCAAATTCATAAGCCAATCAATATACATGAATGGACAACGATTAAATACAAAAACATTTAAAATGATAATAATTATGTAGTGAACATAACGTTGTTAAAAATCGTATATATTTACCCATTTTATGATGAGGTTGGTAAAGCTCCGAGATGAATACTATCCGGATGCGAGGGTAAATCGTCGATTTGTAATAAATAACACCGTAGCGATTTGTCTATTGCGCCCGAAAGAGTATACGATTTTATTATAGACGACATTTCGATGGGTTTCATGAGAAATATATTTGAATCACAACAGATCATTGACCCGCAGCCAAAATCAATTTATATAAAATTAATGACGTTGACACGTGGGGCGACGGACGCGTCCGAAAATTTTAGGTAAATCGTATACGGCAATATAGCGTCTACGTCCGATGACGTTATGGATACATTGCACACAAAATCGACTGTTTAGGAGCCCCGAGGTAATAATAGTGGTTACTCGGCACTGTGGTTTTGTTTGGTTACTTATTGTTATCAATAAGTATTTATGATAATATCACGGGGTATGATATGTTATCCAGGACAAAATTGATTTTTTTTTTTAACATAATAATATTGTTAAATGTTAGGATTGCTTAATGTTTTTTTTACTTTATAGGTATATAATATAAAGGGTCTTTAGACTTCGAGCATATTAAACTGTTTATCCAGACTACTCATATAACCAAATTTAAACACTGAATTCAAAGCGTCTTAAATATCTTTTTTTTATTTTACCTTTCAAAGCATAGATGTATGTTAAGAAATCCAGACATATTAATGAATTAAATACAATTTAATTTAATTAAAATTACACTGTAACAGCAATACTACGCATTGTTGAATCATTTTGTATTCCGGTATAATTAACATTTAATATAATCAATAATTTGGTATATAATCATATCACATATATTAATGGACATTTTGTTATACACAAACAGTATTACTAAAGTTTGGCTAGCAATATGCAGATAAAAATAAATTAATTAAAATGGTCTACACCTTTCCATTAATATTATTATTATTTTTTTATTAATTATTTTACGATATTCCTAAAGACAGTATAGTCAACACTATATAAGTCACAAATTAACAGTATTATCAGTGTATAATGTTTGTTATTTATTTGTAAAAGTTTAACTATTTGTGTTAAGTCCATCAACTATAGCAATATAATATAGTAAACAATAATGGATAAAATATATATAATATATTTTATTCAAAGTTGTTTAATATTATAGTTGATGGACATCACACAAATTGTTAAAACATCTACAAATAAACAACAAAAATTTACACTGAAGATTCTGTTAACTTGTGACTCATATAGTGTTGACTATACTGTCATTAGGAAGAACATAAAAAATCTCAATGATAATGTTTTAAAACAATTTTTTTCTTTTTTATTAAATTTTTATTGTTAAAAAGTGTATTATATCGAATAAATTTTAATTCTTATTGTAGAGTTCAATATAATGTGGAAAAAATAGGTATTGGTTTTACAATGATCTGGTTTTAATTAATTATTAAAAATACTTTTCTTTAGGTAGAATTGTTCAAATTATTTCTCACATTAGATGAAACTGTAGAAAGTAAAATAAGGCTCAGATTTTATTTCATTATGGAGTAATTACACGATAATAAATAATTAAACGAAATAAAATTTATTGAATATTATGTATTCATCATATATTCATAGTAGAATAAATACAATTTCTAAAGTTTGGCTAGCAAATTTCAGATGAAAATAAATTAATCAAAATGGTCTACACCTTTGCAAAAATCCTATTATTTTTGTTTTAAATATTTCAAATTACATTTATTACTCTGGAATAGTTTATACAAAGAAATATCTAAGCAAATTATTTACCCAGCAATGGAGCAATGTTTTTAAGGCTGACAAATAATGTATGTATTTGAGAAATTCTTGATTGGAATCTTTCACGATTTCCTAAAATAATATATTTTTGGTATTAAAATGTCATATATCTCGAATATTTGGAAATATTATACATAAACTGTGGCACTGATTCGCACTTGATATCATTATAATTTAAATAGTGAAAACCAAGAATATTTTTTTTTGCAAATGCGACAATGTATGTTTTATTTGAAAGTCGAAACTTTGCAACCATTTGCAATATAACTTACTTAAGATTTAGGAACCTCTTTTAACTCATTCATGTTACGTCATCATTTCTGAAAGGAATTGATTGTTTCGGGCATCTTCAATGCTTCTCATCAACTTGTCACTCATCAATATTATCTACAAATTAAATTAATTAAAATTAAATGTAAATAAGTAAAACTAAGTAAAAACCAACTACTGCCATACATTGTTGTCATTTGTATTATAGCTGACATTTGTTGAAAATATAGAGAAAGTCCAGATTTAAGGTGGCGATTAATGATTTATGATTAACATTATAATTCTCACCGAATTTTAGATTAAAATTTAAAATTTAAAAGAAGAAAACAAAGCCTGGAACATTCTATGAATTGCATGTGTGATCGAACATTTTAGATTTAAGAAAAAAAAAATAAAAAATAAGATTTTTGCAAAAGTGTAGCCTATGTTAATTTATTGATTTTCATCTGCAAATTGCTAACCATTTAAATGACTTTCTGTTTTATAATTAATATCGACCGCATGCCCTATATTTACTTCTCGGACCTTAAATGTTTTTTATATTGTATCACCAGCCATACAATTTGCAGGCAATGGTCAAATTCATAAGCCAATCAATATACATGAATGGACAACGATTAAATACAAAAACATTTAAAATGATAATAATTATGTAGTGAACATAACGTTGTTAAAAATCGTATATATTTACCCATTTTATGATGAGGTTGGTAAAGCTCCGAGATGAATACTATCCGGATGCGAGGGTAAATCGTCGATTTGTAATAAATAACACCGTAGCGATTTGTCTATTGCGCCCGAAAGAGTATACGATTTTATTATAGACGACATTTCGATGGGTTTCATGAGAAATATATTTGAATCACAACAGATCATTGACCCGCAGCCAAAATCAATTTATATAAAATTAATGACGTTGACACGTGGGGCGACGGACGCGTCCGAAAATTTTAGGTAAATCGTATACGGCAATATAGCGTCTACGTCCGATGACGTTATGGATACATTGCACACAAAATCGACTGTTTAGGAGCCCCGAGGTAATAATAGTGGTTACTCGGCACTGTGGTTTTGTTTGGTTACTTATTGTTATCAATAAGTATTTATGATAATATCACGGGGTATGATATGTTATCCAGGACAAAATTGATTTTTTTTTTTAACATAATAATATTGTTAAATGTTAGGATTGCTTAATGTTTTTTTTACTTTATAGGTATATAATATAAAGGGTCTTTAGACTTCGAGCATATTAAACTGTTTATCCAGACTACTCATATAACCAAATTTAAACACTGAATTCAAAGCGTCTTAAATATCTTTTTTTTATTTTACCTTTCAAAGCATAGATGTATGTTAAGAAATCCAGACATATTAATGAATTAAATACAATTTAATTTAATTAAAATTACACTGTAACAGCAATACTACGCATTGTTGAATCATTTTGTATTCCGGTATAATTAACATTTAATATAATCAATAATTTGGTATATAATCATATCACATATATTAATGGACATTTTGTTATACACAAACAGTATTACTAAAGTTTGGCTAGCAATATGCAGATAAAAATAAATTAATTAAAATGGTCTACACCTTTCCATTAATATTATTATTATTTTTTTATTAATTATTTTACGATATTCCTAAAGACAGTATAGTCAACACTATATAAGTCACAAATTAACAGTATTATCAGTGTATAATGTTTGTTATTTATTTGTAAAAGTTTAACTATTTGTGTTAAGTCCATCAACTATAGCAATATAATATAGTAAACAATAATGGATAAAATATATATAATATATTTTATTCAAAGTTGTTTAATATTATAGTTGATGGACATCACACAAATTGTTAAAACATCTACAAATAAACAACAAAAATTTACACTGAAGATTCTGTTAACTTGTGACTCATATAGTGTTGACTATACTGTCATTAGGAAGAACATAAAAAATCTCAATGATAATGTTTTAAAACAATTTTTTTCTTTTTTATTAAATTTTTATTGTTAAAAAGTGTATTATATCGAATAAATTTTAATTCTTATTGTAGAGTTCAATATAATGTGGAAAAAATAGGTATTGGTTTTACAATGATCTGGTTTTAATTAATTATTAAAAATACTTTTCTTTAGGTAGAATTGTTCAAATTATTTCTCACATTAGATGAAACTGTAGAAAGTAAAATAAGGCTCAGATTTTATTTCATTATGGAGTAATTACACGATAATAAATAATTAAACGAAATAAAATTTATTGAATATTATGTATTCATCATATATTCATAGTAGAATAAATACAATTTCTAAAGTTTGGCTAGCAAATTGCAGATGAAAATAAATTAATCAAAATGGTCTACAACTTTGCAATAAACTTATTATTTTTTTTTTTATTATTTTAAAAATCAAATTGAAAATTTTAATTAATTAATTTACGATCTTACTAAAGACAGTATAGTCAACACTATATAAGTGACAAATTAACAGTATTATCAGTGTATAATGTTTGTTATTTATTTGTAAAAGTTTAACTATTTGTGTTAAGTCCATCAACTATAGCAATATAATATAGTAAACAATAATGGATAAAATATATATAATATATTTTATTCAAAGTTGTTTAATATTATAGTTGATGGACATCACACAAATTGTTAAAACATCTACAAATAAACAACAAAAATTTACACTGAAGATTCTGTTAACTTGTGACTCATATAGTGTTGACTATACTGTCATTAGGAAGAACATAAAAAATCTCAATGATAATGTTTTAAAACAATTTTTTTCTTTTTTATTAAATTTTTATTGTTAAAAAGTGTATTATATCGAATAAATTTTAATTCTTATTGTAGAGTTCAATATAATGTGGAAAAAATAGGTATTGGTTTTACAATGATCTGGTTTTAATTAATTATTAAAAATACTTTTCTTTAGGTAGAATTGTTCAAATTATTTCTCACATTAGATGAAACTGTAGAAAGTAAAATAAGGCTCAGATTTTATTTCATTATGGAGTAATTACACGATAATAAATAATTAAACGAAATAAAATTTATTGAATATTATGTATTCATCATATATTCATAGTAGAATAAATACAATTTCTAAAGTTTGGCTAGCAAATTGCAGAAGAAAATAAATTAATCAAAATGGTCTACAACTTTGCAATAAACTTATTATTTTTTTTTTTATTATTTTAAAAATCAAATTGAAAATTTTAATTAATTAATTTACGATCTTACTAAAGACAGTATAGTCAACACTATATAAGTGACAAATTAACAGTATTATCAGTGTATAATGTTTGTTATTTATTTGTAAAAGTTTAACTATTTGTGTTAAGTCCATCAACTATAGCAATATAATATAGTAAACAATAATGGATAAAATATATATAATATATTTTATTCAAAGTTGTTTAATATTATAGTTGATGGACATCACACAAATTGTTAAAACATCTACAAATAAACAACAAAAATTTACACTGAAGATTCTGTTAACTTGTGACTCATATAGTGTTGACTATACTGTCATTAGGAAGAACATAAAAAATCTCAATGATAATGTTTTAAAACAATTTTTTTCTTTTTTATTAAATTTTTATTGTTAAAAAGTGTATTATATCGAATAAATTTTAATTCTTATTGTAGAGTTCAATATAATGTGGAAAAAATAGGTATTGGTTTTACAATGATCTGGTTTTAATTAATTATTAAAAATACTTTTCTTTAGGTAGAATTGTTCAAATTATTTCTCACATTAGATGAAACTGTAGAAAGTAAAATAAGGCTCAGATTTTATTTCATTATGGAGTAATTACACGATAATAAATAATTAAACGAAATAAAATTTATTGAATATTATGTATTCATCATATATTCATAGTAGAATAAATACAATTTCTAAAGTTTGGCTAGCAAATTGCAGAAGAAAATAAATTAATCAAAATGGTCTACAACTTTGCAATAAACTTATTATTTTTTTTTTTATTATTTTAAAAATCAAATTGAAAATTTTAATTAATTAATTTACGATCTTACTAAAGACAGTATAGTCAACACTATATAAGTGACAAATTAACAGTATTATCAGTGTATAATGTTTGTTATTTATTTGTAAAAGTTTAACTATTTGTGTTAAGTCCATCAACTATAGCAATATAATATAGTAAACAATAATGGATAAAATATATATAATATATTTTATTCAAAGTTGTTTAATATTATAGTTGATGGACATCACACAAATTGTTAAAACATCTACAAATAAACAACAAAAATTTACACTGAAGATTCTGTTAACTTGTGACTCATATAGTGTTGACTATACTGTCATTAGGAAGAACATAAAAAATCTCAATGATAATGTTTTAAAACAATTTTTTTCTTTTTTATTAAATTTTTATTGTTAAAAAGTGTATTATATCGAATAAATTTTAATTCTTATTGTAGAGTTCAATATAATGTGGAATAAATAGGTATTGGTTTTACAATGATCTGGTTTTAATTAATTATTAAAAATACTTTTCTTTAGGTAGAATTGTTCAAATTATTTCTCACATTAGATGAAACTGTAGAAAGTAAAATAAGGCTCAGATTTTATTTCATTATGGAGTAATTACACGATAATAAATAATTAAACGAAATAAAATTTATTGAATATTATGTATTCATCATATATTCATAGTAGAATAAATACAATTTCTAAAGTTTGGCTAGCAAATTGCAGAAGAAAATAAATTAATCAAAATGGTCTACAACTTTGCAATAAACTTATTATTTTTTTTTTTATTATTTTAAAAATCAAATTGAAAATTTTAATTAATTAATTTACGATCTTACTAAAGACAGTATAGTCAACACTATATAAGTGACAAATTAACAGTATTATCAGTGTATAATGTTTGTTATTTATTTGTAAAAGTTTAACTATTTGTGTTAAGTCCATCAACTATAGCAATATAATATAGTAAACAATAATGGATAAAATATATATAATATATTTTATTCAAAGTTGTTTAATATTATAGTTGATGGACATCACACAAATTGTTAAAACATCTACAAATAAACAACAAAAATTTACACTGAAGATTCTGTTAACTTGTGACTCATATAGTGTTGACTATACTGTCATTAGGAAGAACATAAAAAATCTCAATGATAATGTTTTAAAACAATTTTTTTCTTTTTTATTAAATTTTTATTGTTAAAAAGTGTATTATATCGAATAATTTTTAATTCTTATTGTAGAGTTCAATATAATGTGGAAAAAATAGGTATTGGTTTTACAATGATCTGGTTTTAATTAATTATTAAAAATACTTTTCTTTAGGTAGAATTGTTCAAATTATTTCTCACATTAGATGAAACTGTAGAAAGTAAAATAAGGCTCAGATTTTATTTCATTATGGAGTAATTACACGATAATAAATAATTAAACGAAATAAAATTTATTGAATATTATGTATTCATCATATATTCATAGTAGAATAAATACAATTTCTAAAGTTTGGCTAGCAAATTGCAGAAGAAAATAAATTAATCAAAATGGTCTACAACTTTGCAATAAACTTATTATTTTTTTTTTTATTATTTTAAAAATCAAATTGAAAATTTTAATTAATTAATTTACGATCTTACTAAAGACAGTATAGTCAACACTATATAAGTGACAAATTAACAGTATTATCAGTGTATAATGTTTGTTATTTATTTGTAAAAGTTTAACTATTTGTGTTAAGTCCATCAACTATAGCAATATAATATAGTAAACAATAATGGATAAAATATATATAATATATTTTATTCAAAGTTGTTTAATATTATAGTTGATGGACATCACACAAATTGTTAAAACATCTACAAATAAACAACAAAAATTTACACTGAAGATTCTGTTAACTTGTGACTCATATAGTGTTGACTATACTGTCATTAGGAAGAACATAAAAAATCTCAATGATAATGTTTTAAAACAATTTTTTTCTTTTTTATTAAATTTTTATTGTTAAAAAGTGTATTATATCGAATAAATTTTAATTCTTATTGTAGAGTTCAATATAATGTGGAAAAAATAGGTATTGGTTTTACAATGATCTGGTTTTAATTAATTATTAAAAATACTTTTCTTTAGGTAGAATTGTTCAAATTATTTCTCACATTAGATGAAACTGTAGAAAGTAAAATAAGGCTCAGATTTTATTTCATTATGGAGTAATTACACGATAATAAATAATTAAACGAAATAAAATTTATTGAATATTATGTATTCATCATATATTCATAGTAGAATAAATACAATTTCTAAAGTTTGGCTAGCAAATTTCAGATGAAAATAAATTAATCAAAATGGTCTACACCTTTGCAAAAATCCTATTATTTTTGTTTTAAATATTTCAAATTACATTTATTACTCTGGAATAGTTTATACAAAGAAATATCTAAGCAAATTATTTACCCAGCAATGGAGCAATGTTTTTAAGGCTGACAAATAATGTATGTATTTGAGAAATTCTTGATTGGAATCTTTCACGATTTCCTAAAATAATATATTTTTGGTATTAAAATGTCATATATCTCGAATATTTGGAAATATTATACATAAACTGTGGCACTGATTCGCACTTGATATCATTATAATTTAAATAGTGAAAACCAAGAATATTTTTTTTTGCAAATGCGACAATGTATGTTTTATTTGAAAGTCGAAACTTTGCAACCATTTGCAATATAACTTACTTAAGATTTAGGAACCTCTTTTAACTCATTCATGTTACGTCATCATTTCTGAAAGGAATTGATTGTTTCGGGCATCTTCAATGCTTCTCATCAACTTGTCACTCATCAATATTATCTACAAATTAAATTAATTAAAATTAAATGTAAATAAGTAAAACTAAGTAAAAACCAACTACTGCCATACATTGTTGTCATTTGTATTATAGCTGACATTTGTTGAAAATATAGAGAAAGTCCAGATTTAAGGTGGCGATTAATGATTTATGATTAACATTATAATTCTCACCGAATTTTAGATTAAAATTTAAAATTTAAAAGAAGAAAACAAAGCCTGGAACATTCTATGAATTGCATGTGTGATCGAACATTTTAGATTTAAGAAAAAAAAAATAAAAAATAAGATTTTTGCAAAAGTGTAGCCTATGTTAATTTATTGATTTTCATCTGCAAATTGCTAACCATTTAAATGACTTTCTGTTTTATAATTAATATCGACCGCATGCCCTATATTTACTTCTCGGACCTTAAATGTTTTTTATATTGTATCACCAGCCATACAATTTGCAGGCAATGGTCAAATTCATAAGCCAATCAATATACATGAATGGACAACGATTAAATACAAAAACATTTAAAATGATAATAATTATGTAGTGAACATAACGTTGTTAAAAATCGTTTATATTTACCCATTTTATGATGAGGTTGGTAAAGCTCCGAGATGAATACTATCCGGATGCGAGGGTAAATCGTCGATTTGTAATAAATAACACCGTAGCGATTTGTCTATTGTGCCCGAAAGAGTATACGATTTTATTATAGACGACATTTCGATGGGTTTCATGAGAAATATATTTGAATCACAACAGATCATTGACCCGCAGCCAAAATCAATTTATATAAAATTAATGACGTTGACACGTGGGGCGACGGACGCGTCCGAAAATTTTAGGTAAATCGTATACGGCAATATAGCGTCTACGTCCGATGACGTTATGGATACATTGCACACAAAATCGACTGTTTAGGAGCCCCGAGGTAATAATAGTGGTTACTCGGCACTGTGGTTTTGTTTGGTTACTTATTGTTATCAATAAGTATTTATGATAATATCACGGGGTATGATATGTTATCCAGGACAAAATTGATTTTTTTTTTTAACATAATAATATTGTTAAATGTTAGGATTGCTTAATGTTTTTTTTACTTTATAGGTATATAATATAAAGGGTCTTTAGACTTCGAGCATATTAAACTGTTTATCCAGACTACTCATATAACCAAATTTAAACACTGAATTCAAAGCGTCTTAAATATCTTTTTTTTATTTTACCTTTCAAAGCATAGATGTATGTTAAGAAATCCAGACATATTAATGAATTAAATACAATTTAATTTAATTAAAATTACACTGTAACAGCAATACTACGCATTGTTGAATCATTTTGTATTCCGGTATAATTAACATTTAATATAATCAATAATTTGGTATATAATCATATCACATATATTAATGGACATTTTGTTATACACAAACAGTATTACTAAAGTTTGGCTAGCAATATGCAGATAAAAATAAATTAATTAAAATGGTCTACACCTTTCCATTAATATTATTATTATTTTTTTATTAATTATTTTACGATATTCCTAAAGACAGTATAGTCAACACTATATAAGTCACAAATTAACAGTATTATCAGTGTATAATGTTTGTTATTTATTTGTAAAAGTTTAACTATTTGTGTTAAGTCCATCAACTATAGCAATATAATATAGTAAACAATAATGGATAAAATATATATAATATATTTTATTCAAAGTTGTTTAATATTATAGTTGATGGACATCACACAAATTGTTAAAACATCTACAAATAAACAACAAAAATTTACACTGAAGATTCTGTTAACTTGTGACTCATATAGTGTTGACTATACTGTCATTAGGAAGAACATAAAAAATCTCAATGATAATGTTTTAAAACAATTTTTTTCTTTTTTATTAAATTTTTATTGTTAAAAAGTGTATTATATCGAATAAATTTTAATTCTTATTGTAGAGTTCAATATAATGTGGAAAAAATAGGTATTGGTTTTACAATGATCTGGTTTTAATTAATTATTAAAAATACTTTTCTTTAGGTAGAATTGTTCAAATTATTTCTCACATTAGATGAAACTGTAGAAAGTAAAATAAGGCTCAGATTTTATTTCATTATGGAGTAATTACACGATAATAAATAATTAAACGAAATAAAATTTATTGAATATTATGTATTCATCATATATTCATAGTAGAATAAATACAATTTCTAAAGTTTGGCTAGCAAATTGCAGAAGAAAATAAATTAATCAAAATGGTCTACAACTTTGCAATAAACTTATTATTTTTTTTTTTATTATTTTAAAAATCAAATTGAAAATTTTAATTAATTAATTTACGATCTTACTAAAGACAGTATAGTCAACACTATATAAGTGACAAATTAACAGTATTATCAGTGTATAATGTTTGTTATTTATTTGTAAAAGTTTAACTATTTGTGTTAAGTCCATCAACTATAGCAATATAATATAGTAAACAATAATGGATAAAATATATATAATATATTTTATTCAAAGTTGTTTAATATTATAGTTGATGGACATCACACAAATTGTTAAAACATCTACAAATAAACAACAAAAATTTACACTGAAGATTCTGTTAACTTGTGACTCATATAGTGTTGACTATACTGTCATTAGGAAGAACATAAAAAATCTCAATGATAATGTTTTAAAACAATTTTTTTCTTTTTTATTAAATTTTTATTGTTAAAAAGTGTATTATATCGAATAAATTTTAATTCTTATTGTAGAGTTCAATATAATGTGGAAAAAATAGGTATTGGTTTTACAATGATCTGGTTTTAATTAATTATTAAAAATACTTTTCTTTAGGTAGAATTGTTCAAATTATTTCTCACATTAGATGAAACTGTAGAAAGTAAAATAAGGCTCAGATTTTATTTCATTATGGAGTAATTACACGATAATAAATAATTAAACGAAATAAAATTTATTGAATATTATGTATTCATCATATATTCATAGTAGAATAAATACAATTTCTAAAGTTTGGCTAGCAAATTGCAGAAGAAAATAAATTAATCAAAATGGTCTACAACTTTGCAATAAACTTATTATTTTTTTTTTTATTATTTTAAAAATCAAATTGAAAATTTTAATTAATTAATTTACGATCTTACTAAAGACAGTATAGTCAACACTATATAAGTGACAAATTAACAGTATTATCAGTGTATAATGTTTGTTATTTATTTGTAAAAGTTTAACTATTTGTGTTAAGTCCATCAACTATAGCAATATAATATAGTAAACAATAATGGATAAAATATATATAATATATTTTATTCAAAGTTGTTTAATATTATAGTTGATGGACATCACACAAATTGTTAAAACATCTACAAATTAACAACAAAAATTTACACTGAAGATTCTGTTAACTTGTGACTCATATAGTGTTGACTATACTGTCATTAGGAAGAATATAAAAAATCTCAATGATAATGTTTTAAAACAATTTTTTTCTTTTTTATTAAATTTTTATTGTTAAAAAGTGTATTATATCGAATAAATTTTAATTCTTATTGTAGAGTTCAATATAATGTGGAAAAAATAGGTATTGGTTTTACAATGATCTGGTTTTAATTAATTATTAAAAATACTTTTCTTTAGGTAGAATTGTTCAAATTATTTCTCACATTAGATGAAACTGTAGAAAGTAAAATAAGGCTCAGATTTTATTTCATTATGGAGTAATTACACGATAATAAATAATTAAACGAAATAAAATTTATTGAATATTATGTATTCATCATATATTCATAGTAGAATAAATACAATTTCTAAAGTTTGGCTAGCAAATTGCAGAAGAAAATAAATTAATCAAAATGGTCTACAACTTTGCAATAAACTTATTATTTTTTTTTTTATTATTTTAAAAATCAAATTGAAAATTTTAATTAATTAATTTACGATCTTACTAAAGACAGTATAGTCAACACTATATAAGTGACAAATTAACAGTATTATCAGTGTATAATGTTTGTTATTTATTTGTAAAAGTTTAACTATTTGTGTTAAGTCCATCAACTATAGCAATATAATATAGTAAACAATAATGGATAAAATATATATAATATATTTTATTCAAAGTTGTTTAATATTATAGTTGATGGACATCACACAAATTGTTAAAACATCTACAAATAAACAACAAAAATTTACACTGAAGATTCTGTTAACTTGTGACTCATATAGTGTTGACTATACTGTCATTAGGAAGAACATAAAAAATCTCAATGATAATGTTTTAAAACAATTTTTTTCTTTTTTATTAAATTTTTATTGTTAAAAAGTGTATTATATCGAATAAATTTTAATTCTTATTGTAGAGTTCAATATAATGTGGAAAAAATAGGTATTGGTTTTACAATGATCTGGTTTTAATTAATTATTAAAAATACTTTTCTTTAGGTAGAATTGTTCAAATTATTTCTCACATTAGATGAAACTGTAGAAAGTAAAATAAGGCTCAGATTTTATTTCATTATGGAGTAATTACACGATAATAAATAATTAAACGAAATAAAATTTATTGAATATTATGTATTCATCATATATTCATAGTAGAATAAATACAATTTCTAAAGTTTGGCTAGCAAATTTCAGATGAAAATAAATTAATCAAAATGGTCTACACCTTTGCAAAAATCCTATTATTTTTGTTTTAAATATTTCAAATTACATTTATTACTCTGGAATAGTTTATACAAAGAAATATCTAAGCAAATTATTTACCCAGCAATGGAGCAATGTTTTTAAGGCTGACAAATAATGTATGTATTTGAGAAATTCTTGATTGGAATCTTTCACGATTTCCTAAAATAATATATTTTTGGTATTAAAATGTCATATATCTCGAATATTTGGAAATATTATACATAAACTGTGGCACTGATTCGCACTTGATATCATTATAATTTAAATAGTGAAAACCAAGAATATTTTTTTTTGCAAATGCGACAATGTATGTTTTATTTGAAAGTCGAAACTTTGCAACCATTTGCAATATAACTTACTTAAGATTTAGGAACCTCTTTTAACTCATTCATGTTACGTCATCATTTCTGAAAGGAATTGATTGTTTCGGGCATCTTCAATGCTTCTCATCAACTTGTCACTCATCAATATTATCTACAAATTAAATTAATTAAAATTAAATGTAAATAAGTAAAACTAAGTAAAAACCAACTACTGCCATACATTGTTGTCATTTGTATTATAGCTGACATTTGTTGAAAATATAGAGAAAGTCCAGATTTAAGGTGGCGATTAATGATTTATGATTAACATTATAATTCTCACCGAATTTTAGATTAAAATTTAAAATTTAAAAGAAGAAAACAAAGCCTGGAACATTCTATGAATTGCATGTGTGATCGAACATTTTAGATTTAAGAAAAAAAAAATAAAAAATAAGATTTTTGCAAAAGTGTAGCCTATGTTAATTTATTGATTTTCATCTGCAAATTGCTAACCATTTAAATGACTTTCTGTTTTATAATTAATATCGACCGCATGCCCTATATTTACTTCTCGGACCTTAAATGTTTTTTATATTGTATCACCAGCCATACAATTTGCAGGCAATGGTCAAATTCATAAGCCAATCAATATACATGAATGGACAACGATTAAATACAAAAACATTTAAAATGATAATAATTATGTAGTGAACATAACGTTGTTAAAAATCGTATATATTTACCCATTTTATGATGAGGTTGGTAAAGCTCCGAGATGAATACTATCCGGATGCGAGGGTAAATCGTCGATTTGTAATAAATAACACCGTAGCGATTTGTCTATTGCGCCCGAAAGAGTATACGATTTTATTATAGACGACATTTCGATGGGTTTCATGAGAAATATATTTGAATCACAACAGATCATTGACCCGCAGCCAAAATCAATTTATATAAAATTAATGACGTTGACATGTGGGGCGACGGACGCGTCCGAAAATTTTAGGTAAATCGTATACGGCAATATAGCGTCTACGTCCGATGACGTTATGGATACATTGCACACAAAATCGACTGTTTAGGAGCCCCGAGGTAATAATAGTGGTTACTCGGCACTGTGGTTTTGTTTGGTTACTTATTGTTATCAATAAGTATTTATGATAATATCACGGGGTATGATATGTTATCCAGGACAAAATTGATTTTTTTTTTTAACATAATAATATTGTTAAATGTTAGGATTGCTTAATGTTTTTTTTACTTTATAGGTATATAATATAAAGGGTCTTTAGACTTCGAGCATATTAAACTGTTTATCCAGACTACTCATATAACCAAATTTAAACACTGAATTCAAAGCGTCTTAAATATCTTTTTTTTATTTTACCTTTCAAAGCATAGATGTATGTTAAGAAATCCAGACATATTAATGAATTAAATACAATTTAATTTAATTAAAATTACACTGTAACAGCAATACTACGCATTGTTGAATCATTTTGTATTCCGGTATAATTAACATTTAATATAATCAATAATTTGGTATATAATCATATCACATATATTAATGGACATTTTGTTATACACAAACAGTATTACTAAAGTTTGGCTAGCAATATGCAGATAAAAATAAATTAATTAAAATGGTCTACACCTTTCCATTAATATTATTATTATTTTTTTATTAATTATTTTACGATCTTCCTAAAGACAGTATAGTCAACACTATATAAGTGACAAATTAACAGTATTATCAGTGTATAATGTTTGTTATTTATTTGTAAAAGTTTAACTATTTGTGTTAAGTCCATCAACTATAGCAATATAATATAGTAAACAATAATGGATAAAATATATATAATATATTTTATTCAAAGTTGTTTAATATTATAGTTGATGGACATCACACAAATTGTTAAAACATCTACAAATAAACAACAAAAATTTACACTGAAGATTCTGTTAACTTGTGACTCATATAGTGTTGACTATACTGTCATTAGGAAGAACATAAAAAATCTCAATGATAATGTTTTAAAACAATTTTTTTCTTTTTTATTAAATTTTTATTGTTAAAAAGTGTATTATATCGAATAAATTTTAATTCTTATTGTAGAGTTCAATATAATGTGGAAAAAATAGGTATTGGTTTTACAATGATCTGGTTTTAATTATTTTTTAAAAATACTTTTCTTTAGGTAGAATTGTTCAAATTATTTCTCACATTAGATGAAACTGTAGAAAGTAAAATAAGGCTCAGATTTTATTTCATTATGGAGTAATTACACGATAATAAATAATTAAACGAAATAAAATTTATTGAATATTATGTATTCATCATATATTCATAGTAGAATAAATACAATTTCTAAAGTTTGGCTAGCAAATTGCAGAAGAAAATAAATTAATCAAAATGGTCTACAACTTTGCAATAAACTTATTATTTTTTTTTTTATTATTTTAAAAATCAAATTGAAAATTTTAATTAATTAATTTACGATCTTACTAAAGACAGTATAGTCAACACTATATAAGTGACAAATTAACAGTATTATCAGTGTATAATGTTTGTTATTTATTTGTAAAAGTTTAACTATTTGTGTTAAGTCCATCAACTATAGCAATATAATATAGTAAACAATAATGGATAAAATATATATAATATATTTTATTCAAAGTTGTTTAATATTATAGTTGATGGACATCACACAAATTGTTAAAACATCTACAAATAAACAACAAAAATTTACACTGAAGATTCTGTTAACTTGTGACTCATATAGTGTTGACTATACTGTCATTAGGAAGAACATAAAAAATCTCAATGATAATGTTTTAAAACAATTTTTTTCTTTTTTATTAAATTTTTATTGTTAAAAAGTGTATTATATCGAATAAATTTTAATTCTTATTGTAGAGTTCAATATAATGTGGAATAAATAGGTATTGGTTTTACAATGATCTGGTTTTAATTAATTATTAAAAATACTTTTCTTTAGGTAGAATTGTTCAAATTATTTCTCACATTAGATGAAACTGTAGAAAGTAAAATAAGGCTCAGATTTTATTTCATTATGGAGTAATTACACGATAATAAATAATTAAACGAAATAAAATTTATTGAATATTATGTATTCATCATATATTCATAGTAGAATAAATACAATTTCTAAAGTTTGGCTAGCAAATTGCAGAAGAAAATAAATTAATCAAAATGGTCTACAACTTTGCAATAAACTTATTATTTTTTTTTTTATTATTTTAAAAATCAAATTGAAAATTTTAATTAATTAATTTACGATCTTACTAAAGACAGTATAGTCAACACTAAATAAGTCACAAATTAACAGTATTATCAGTGTATAATGTTTGTTATTTATTTGTAAAAGTTTAACTATTTGTGTTAAGTCCATCAACTATAGCAATATAATATAGTAAACAATAATGGATAAAATATATATAATATATTTTATTCAAAGTTGTTTAATATTATAGTTGATGGACATCACACAAATTGTTAAAACATCTACAAATAAACAACAAAAATTTACACTGAAGATTCTGTTAACTTGTGACTCATATAGTGTTGACTATACTGTCATTAGGAAGAACATAAAAAATCTCAATGATAATGTTTTAAAACAATTTTTTTCTTTTTTATTAAATTTTTATTGTTAAAAAGTGTATTATATCGAATAAATTTTAATTCTTATTGTAGAGTTCAATATAATGTGGAAAAAATAGGTATTGGTTTTACAATGATCTGGTTTTAATTAATTATTAAAAATACTTTTCTTTAGGTAGAATTGTTCAAATTATTTCTCACATTAGATGAAACTGTAGAAAGTAAAATAAGGCTCAGATTTTATTTCATTATGGAGTAATTACACGATAATAAATAATTAAACGAAATAAAATTTATTGAATATTATGTATTCATCATATATTCATAGTAGAATAAATACAATTTCTAAAGTTTGGCTAGCAAATTGCAGAAGAAAATAAATTAATCAAAATGGTCTACAACTTTGCAATAAACTTATTATTTTTTTTTTTATTATTTTAAAAATCAAATTGAAAATTTTAATTAATTAATTTACGATCTTACTAAAGACAGTATAGTCAACACTATATAAGTCACAAATTAACAGTATTATCAGTGTATAATGTTTGTTATTTATTTGTAAAAGTTTAACTATTTGTGTTAAGTCCATCAACTATAGCAATATAATATAGTAAACAATAATGGATAAAATATATATAATATATTTTATTCAAAGTTGTTTAATATTATAGTTGATGGACATCACACAAATTGTTAAAACATCTACAAATAAACAACAAAAATTTACACTGAAGATTCTGTTAACTTGTGACTCATATAGTGTTGACTATACTGTCATTAGGAAGAACATAAAAAATCTCAATGATAATGTTTTAAAACAATTTTTTTCTTTTTTATTAAATTTTTATTGTTAAAAAGTGTATTATATCGAATAAATTTTAATTCTTATTGTAGAGTTCAATATAATGTGGAAAAAATAGGTATTGGTTTTACAATGATCTGGTTTTAATTAATTATTAAAAATACTTTTCTTTAGGTAGAATTGTTCAAATTATTTCTCACATTAGATGAAACTGTAGAAAGTAAAATAAGGCTCAGATTTTATTTCATTATGGAGTAATTACACGATAATAAATAATTAAACGAAATAAAATTTATTGAATATTATGTATTCATCATATATTCATAGTAGAATAAATACAATTTCTAAAGTTTGGCTAGCAAATTTCAGATGAAAATAAATTAATCAAAATGGTCTACACCTTTGCAAAAATCCTATTATTTTTGTTTTAAATATTTCAAATTACATTTATTACTCTGGAATAGTTTATACAAAGAAATATCTAAGCAAATTATTTACCCAGCAATGGAGCAATGTTTTTAAGGCTGACAAATAATGTATGTATTTGAGAAATTCTTGATTGGAATCTTTCACGATTTCCTAAAATAATATATTTTTGGTATTAAAATGTCATATATCTCGAATATTTGGAAATATTATACATAAACTGTGGCACTGATTCGCACTTGATATCATTATAATTTAAATAGTGAAAACCAAGAATATTTTTTTTTGCAAATGCGACAATGTATGTTTTATTTGAAAGTCGAAACTTTGCAACCATTTGCAATATAACTTACTTAAGATTTAGGAACCTCTTTTAACTCATTCATGTTACGTCATCATTTCTGAAAGGAATTGATTGTTTCGGGCATCTTCAATGCTTCTCATCAACTTGTCACTCATCAATATTATCTACAAATTAAATTAATTAAAATTAAATGTAAATAAGTAAAACTAAGTAAAAACCAACTACTGCCATACATTGTTGTCATTTGTATTATAGCTGACATTTGTTGAAAATATAGAGAAAGTCCAGATTTAAGGTGGCGATTAATGATTTATGATTAACATTATAATTCTCACCGAATTTTAGATTAAAATTTAAAATTTAAAAGAAGAAAACAAAGCCTGGAACATTCTATGAATTGCATGTGTGATCGAACATTTTAGATTTAAGAAAAAAAAAATAAAAAATAAGATTTTTGCAAAAGTGTAGCCTATGTTAATTTATTGATTTTCATCTGCAAATTGCTAACCATTTAAATGACTTTCTGTTTTATAATTAATATCGACCGCATGCCCTATATTTACTTCTCGGACCTTAAATGTTTTTTATATTGTATCACCAGCCATACAATTTGCAGGCAATGGTCAAATTCATAAGCCAATCAATATACATGAATGGACAACGATTAAATACAAAAACATTTAAAATGATAATAATTATGTAGTGACCATAACGTTGTTAAAAATCGTATATATTTACCCATTTTATGATGAGGTTGGTAAAGCTCCGAAATGAATACTATCCGGATGCGAGGGTAAATCGTCGATTTGTAATAAATAACACCGTAGCGATTTGTCTATTGCGCCCGAAAGAGTATACGATTTTATTATAGACGACATTTCGATGGGTTTCATGAGAAATATATTTGAATCACAACAGATCATTGACCCGCAGCCAAAATCAATTTATATAAAATTAATGACGTTGACACGTGGAGCGACGGACGCGTCCGAAAATTTTAGGTAAATCGTATACGGCAATATAGCGTCTACGTCCGATGACGTTATGGATACATTGCACACAAAATCGACTGTTTAGGAGCCCCGAGGTAATAATAGTGGTTACTCGGCACTGTGGTTTTGTTTGGTTACTTATTGTTATCAATAAGTATTTATGATAATATCACGGGGTATGATATGTTATCCAGGACAAAATTGATTTTTTTTTTTAACATAATAATATTGTTAAATGGTAGGATTGCTTAATGTTTTTTTTACTTTATAGGTATATAATATAAAGGGTCTTTAGACTTCGAGCATATTAAACTGTTTATCCAGACTACTCATATAACCAAATTTAAACACTGAATTCAAAGCGTCTTAAATATCTTTTTTTTATTTTACCTTTCAAAGCATAGATGTATGTTAAGAAATCCAGACATATTAATGAATTAAATACAATTTAATTTAATTAAAATTACACTGTAACAGCAATACTACGCATTGTTGAATCATTTTGTATTCCGGTATAATTAACATTTAATATAATCAATAATTTGGTATATAATCATATCACATATATTAATGGACATTTTGTTATACACAAACAGTATTACTAAAGTTTGGCTAGCAATATGCAGATAAAAATAAATTAATTAAAATGGTCTACACCTTTCCATTAATATTATTATTATTTTTTTATTAATTAATTTACGATCTTCCTAAAGACAGTATAATCAACACTATATAAGTGACAAATTAACAGTATTATCAGTGTATAATGTTTGTTATTTATTTGTAAAAGTTTAACTATTTGTGTTAATTCCATCAACTATAGCAATATAATATAGTAAACAATAATGGATAAAATATATATAATATATTTTATTCAAAGTTGTTTAATATTATAGTTGATGGACATCACACAAATTGTTAAAACATCTACAAATAAACAACAAAAATTTACACTGAAGATTCTGTTAACTTGTGACTCATATAGTGTTGACTATACTGTCATTAGGAAGAACATAAAAAATCTCAATGATAATGTTTTAAAACAATTTTTTTCTTTTTTATTAAATTTTTATTGTTAAAAAGTGTATTATATCGAATAAATTTTAATTCTTATTGTAGAGTTCAATATAATGTGGAAAAAATAGGTATTGGTTTTACAATGATCTGGTTTTAATTAATTATTAAAAATACTTTTCTTTAGGTAGAATTGTTCAAATTATTTCTCACATTAGATGGAACTGTAGAAAGTAAAATAAGGCTCAGATTTTATTTCATTATGGAGTAATTACACGATAATAAATAATTAAACGAAATAAAATTTATTGAATATTATGTATTCATCATATATTCATAGTAGAATAAATACAATTTCTAAAGTTTGGCTAGCAAATTTCAGATGAAAATAAATTAATCAAAATGGTCTACACCTTTGCAAAAATCCTATTATTTTTGTTTTAAATATTTCAAATTACATTTATTACTCTGGAATAGTTTATACAAAGAAATATCTAAGCAAATTATTTACCCAGCAATGGAGCAATGTTTTTAAGGCTGACAAATAATGTATGTATTTGAGAAATTATTGATTGGAATCTTTCACGATTTCCTAAAATAATATATTTTTGGTATTAAAATGTCATATATCTCGAATATTTGGAAATATTATACAAAAACTGTGGCACTGATTCGCACTTGATATCATTATAATTTAAATACTGAAAACCAAGAATATTTTTTTTTGCAAATGCGACAATGTATGTTTTATTTGAAAGTCGAAACTTTGCAACCATTTGCAATATAACTTACTTAAGATTTAGGAACCTCTTTCAACTCATTCATGTTACGTCATCATTTCTGAAAGGAATTGATTGTTTCGGGCAACTTCAATGCTTCTCATCAACTTGTCACTCATCAATATTATCTACAAATTAAATTAATTAAAATTAAATGTAAATAAGTAAAACTAAGTAAAAACCAACTACTGCCATACATTGTTGTCATTTGTATTATAGCTGACATTTGTTGAAAATATAGAGAAAGTCCAGATTTAAGGTGGCGATTAATGATTTATGATTAACATTATAATTCTCACCGAATTTTAGATTAAAATTTAAAATTTAAAAGAAGAAAACAAAGCCTGGAACATTCTATGAATTGCATGTGTGATCGAACATTTTAGATTTAAGAAAAAAAAAATAAAAAATAAGATTTTTGCAAAAGTGTAGCCTATGTTAATTTATTGATTTTCATCTGCAAATTGCTAACCATTTAAATGACTTTCTGTTTTATAATTAATATCGACCGCATGCCCTATATTTACTTCTCGGACCTTAAATGTTTTTTATATTGTATCACCAGCCATACAATTTGCAGGCAATGGTCAAATTCATAAGCCAATCAATATACATGAATGGACAACGATTAAATACAATCATATATTCATAGTAGAATAAATACAATTTCTAAAGTTTGGCTAGCAAATTGTAGATGAAAATAAATAAATTAAAATGGCCTATAACTTTGCAATAAACTTATTATTTTTTTTTATTATTTTAAAAATCAAATTGAAAATTTTAATTAATTAATTTACGATCTTCCTAAAGACAGTATAGTCAACACTATATAAGTCACAAATTAACAGTATTATCAGTGTATAATGTTTGTTATTTATTTGTAAAAGTTTAACTATTTGTGTCCAAGTCAAATTCTTGTTTGGAAACTTTCAGGATTGCCTAAAATAAAATATTTTAGGTTGTAATATGTCATATATTTTGAAGAATTGTAAATATTATATATAAACTGGCACTGATTTAAACTTTGATATCATCATAATTTAAATTCTGAAATCCAAGAATAATATTTTTTTTTGCAAATGCTATAATGTATCTATTATTTGAATGTCGAAACTTTACAACTATGATATAAACTTACTTAAGGTTTAGGAACCTCTTTTAACTCATTCATGTTACGTTATTTCTCTTTTCTGAAAGAAATTGATTGTTTCGGGCATCTTCTGAGCTTCTCATCAACTTGTCACTCATTTATTTTATCTACTAATTAAATTAATTAAAATTGAATGTAAATAAGTAAAACTAACTGCTATATATTGTTGTGACTTGTATTATAGTTGTCATTTGTTAAAAATATACAGAATTTCCAAATTTATGATTTAAAATAAAAATAATTAAAGAAAAAAAACAAGATTTTTCAAAGGTTTAGTCCATAATAATTTATTTATTTTTATCTGCAAATTGCTAACCATTTCTTGGCGCATTGCATATAGAGATGATTAAAGTATTTGGGCCTATCTTTGAAATAATGTTTAAGTATAACAAAATGCCCATTTAAAAACGTGATATGATTATCATATGTATCAAATTATTTTTTATATTAAATGTTAATTATACCGGAATACGAAATAATTCACCAAAGCATAGTATTGCTTTTACAATTTATTTTTAAATGAATGAAAATGTATTTAATTCATTCATATGTATGGATTTCTTGGCATACGTCCAGGCTTCAAATGCTAAAATTCAAAAAAAAAAAAAATGCATTGCATTTTTTAAATATTTTTAACTAATTCTCACCTTGAGTTCAGTGTTTAAATTTGGTTTTATGAGTAGTCTGGATAAACAATTAAATATGCTCAAAGGCTAAAGACTCTTTCTATTATATACTTAAAAAAGTAAAAAATTGTGAAATAATGAAATAATCTATTGGTAAGTATCTATATTATAATCCCATTTATGTATCGGTTTTCTTCACACCTCTCCTTTCTATTTAAGCTTGATGTGTCTAGAGGAATTTATGTATTCTTTAATTTTTTTATAGGGATTCTTGCTTATCTAGGTAGACGAAATTATAAGATACTTTTAATGGTCAATAAAATAAATTTTTCTTTTATCTGTTAATTGTATTTGGGAATTTTTTTTTTTATATGTACTATTAGATAGTAGCTTATAGCTGATAATGGTTATGTTATTCCAATGTTGCCATATAAGCAACATTAAATGCAAAAAAAATAAACATTTACTGTTTTATCAATATTGTAGCATTTCACATTCTTTGAAGTAGTCCCCGTATTGTGATCACTTTGTAGTTTGTAATGGTCGTTTAATAAGTATTATCGCCTCTTGTGTATTCACATTTTCTTTTGTAATTTTTATTTGTTAACTTGTTATTATCTGGAACTCGAATGTGGATTAATTTCTTTACAACACCCTAGTATTATTCAATGTATTAGTTGTATTTGTTATTTCACGTTCATGTTCGTATCATTCGTAAGTGTTTTCAGTGTTCGAATTGAGCAATTTGGAATATTTGCTCGCTTCGTCGTTTCATGTAACTCATAGTCGCTTATCGTCTAGTTTGTCGGTAAAAATGCGCGTGGAACAGTGTTTATTGACTGTTGCGACGCTTTGTTGCTTATACCAGTACAAGAATTTTGTTACCGCCAGATCGATAACCGGTGTGTATTATACGGATAATGGTGTCCAGACAATTAAACAGGACCTCATGTCGGTAGAAGAACGCAATGAAATCGAACAGGAAATACTGACAATGTTTGGTGTGCCAAAAAAGCCTAGAAGGTTTCCAAAAAATCTAGAAGGTTCGGCGCCACAGTTTATGTTTGACGTATACCAATCTTTGCAACATGAAGGATTACACGACAGAAAAACCAGAAGCGTTTCTGATATTGGTCAATATGATGACCGTACCGTTCAAGACAGCGATATTATTATCACACTGTACTTGTCAAACCATTGTGAGTATTGTTATGATTATACAGAATCTTAAAAACTTTCTAGTTTTTATAATTACCCCATTTGCCTATATTTGGTTATTCTTTGTGCGTAATTAGAACTGTAGGAAATTAACTATATAGTATTACATAATTACAGTATTTTTGGTGTTAAGTATTTTGTTTCGTTCTCTGTTTCTTATGGTAGTGTACCTTACCTATTATTATTTAACATTTTCTTGTTCTACCATAACTATAATAAGAATTTATTATTACATATTAAAGAATATCTTGCATTTATATGTAATTAGGTATCAATTAAATTGTAATACAAATTAAAAACAAACAGTTTTAACTTTTTGTTTAATATTGAGTATTTAATTGGGTTTTAGCTCCAATGAGTAATGTACGTCATGAACACGGAAAACAAATTCTATTTGAATTGAACGATGTTCCATCAGAAGAAAGTCATATAATTACTTCAGCTGAAGTTCATTTATACCAATCTGGTACTTTAAATAGTATTAAAAACTATTCAGTAACTTTATATAGAGTTATGGTGTTAAACAGTGGGTAGGTTATATAATTGTAAAATTTAGATTAAATTTAAATTATTTTTATTTTTATTTGTTAAATAGAGAGAAAGAATTGGAATATGTAGATTCTCAAAATACAACTACAGATTATGATGGATGGTTGCGTTTTAATACAACAGGAGTGCTAACCTCGTGGATTCATTCATATCCCAATAGTGGACTGTATGTCTCTGTCCATTCACTTGGAAATGAAGGTTGGTCTAATATAATTTGTAATTATTAAATACTAGAGAACAGAAATAAATGCTCTAAAATCCACTATTTTTTTAGTGGTTTTATGTACATTACAGGAAATTCTGTTCCCTACTTATTACTAATGGATATCAATATATTTATTGCTCTACTTTATTGTTTGTTAGTGGTAAAAATGTTTGTTTGATAAATCTACAAAAAAATTTAATTTAAAAATTATGTTGTTAGATCATGAAGTTAAACCAGAAGAAATTGGTATGATTACATGGGCTAATAAAAATCAGCTATTGGAATCAAAAAAACCTTTCATGGTGGTATACTTAAAATCTAGACATGATGGTGTAATAATTAGCAGCCCTTCTCTTCAAAAACATTATAGACGCAGAAGAAAAACTATAGAAACTAGTTCTAACACAAATCCATTACAAGGTAAGATAAATTTATTTAATAAACTGTGATATACATATTTTTACTTTTGTATATGTATAATTCTTTAGACTAGAATATATTTCTTACAAAATAATATGATTTTCTATAATATTATAACTAGTATTGTATATGTTGCACTAGGTGTTTCACAGAAATGTTGGTATATAAAGTTAAAAGAATACCAAACACAAAAAACATAAATTTAAACTTAAAAATATCTAATTCATAACTGCCACATGTCAAATATCACATGACTGCTAACACTCCTAGTACTCTGGGTACTTACAATTATTTTATATTTCCTATTCCTTATTAATTAGGAATAATTAATTTCTTATCTGCTACCTTAGAATTGATATGCGTTATTAATTTCAACACAGTTGACTATTGCTAACATATACTTTATTGTCCAATGTTGTATTTTGTATCATACAACTGTCCTTAATCTAAAACAAAATTATCTTAATATTTTACATTTAACAAAGGTATTTTATGTAAAAAAAGGGGTGAATTAAAATAACACATGATAGTAATTCAGTACATCAAGTTTTTCTTAAATAAAACAAAATTCCTCATTCTGACTCCCCAGTTTTATAAATAAAATTTATTCATCAATATTAATTCACATATTATTATTAACATTTGCATTATAGTCTCCTTAGTCACCTATGTTAAGTTTTATCAATAAATTATAACTCAGGACTCTCCTGATTATGCAAATACTATTGGTGTCATAGAGGGACTGACCAAGTCGATAAAGAAAATACACTGGATTGCTTAAAACGATTTATAGAATTAATTAGATATACTGAACTATATGGGTTGCATAAAAATTAAGTTAAACAAATGTGTGTGCAATTCAGTATAGATTTCTATTATATTGTTTAATTAATTTATGGTTAGTGTATATATAAAATTCTAAAAACATATGTTCTATTTTAGGCATTCAAGAAGGTTTCCAATCACGAAGTTGTCAAATACAAACATTATATGTGAGCTTTAGAGACCTCGATTGGCAGGTAAATAATTATTTTTATAAAATATTTTAGAGTAATGAATAAAATACAATTTTTTACAATTCCACTGAGGATAAAAATTAAATATTAGAATCATAATATATTTATAAAAATTTAAATTATTAGGTTAAATAAAACATTTCTCAATGATGGATACTAACTATTATGGTACCATTTTTAATGTTTTTAGGGTCAATTATAATCAAACTATGAATAGTTTTGTATAAATTATGTCGGTTATTTTTGCTGTATAGTGTTACTGGGTACATTAGGTTTGCTAAATATAGTAGATTATGCTTAATATTGGAATCCTTGGCATCCTTATATGAGTAAATTCCTCTGTGCTCACATAGAACATAATCAACTATATTATCAGTAAATTTAACTGCATTTATATAAACGCATGAAATAAAATCTGTTGTCAAAACCTTAACCGACTATTGTTGGAGATCTTAACTAACTGATCCATCTTCTATATTTGTATTTATTATTTCATTTTTAATAACACAATTATTAAAGTAAAATCAGTTATATAACTTTAAGTAATAATAATTTTTTTTTTTTTTTAGGATTGGATTATTGCACCTGATGGGTATAGTGCATTTTATTGCACCGGCGAATGTAACTTTCCACTCAATGCACATATGAACGCCACAAATCATGCAATTGTTCAAACACTTGTACATCTAATGAAACCTTTACATGTACCTAAACCCTGTTGTGCTCCTAATAAAATGGGACAACAGGCTGTGTTATTCTTTTTAGAAGATAATAATGTTATACTAAAAAAATATAAGAATATGATCGTTAAAAGTTGTGGGTGCCATTAGCAATATTTATTAAATTAAATTATTATATTTATTTTTGTTAAACATATTATTAGCATAAATAATGTATAATGGTTAGTTCATATTAGTTATAAGATAATTTTTTTTATTTACTGTTTAACTCGGCAAAACTATAATTTTTTCTATGTGGATTACCCCCGCCAATATTGCTGAGAAGGATAAAAGATATTTCTTCTTTATTCAAAAAAACATTACCCACTATGTAACTGGTGTATACATGTCCTATCTATTATATATTACTTATGATTATTAGTGATGTTACGAACCATGATTTATAAGGTAACACTTAACCTGAACTGAATTTGTCCTAAAACAAACAAACTCAAAACCACAATTTTCTGAGCTATCTTTTGATGATAGAAGTTGATAAATTTCACAAATTAATATCCATTATTAATAAAGAAAGATAAGAATATTGTTAATCATATACATTAATATTTATAATTTAATATCCACTTTCAATCTGAACTATTGGGTATTCAGTTCAGTTTGAAAATCAAACAGTTCATAACACCATTATACATTATACATTTCAAATTTGTATATTTTAAAGACTCGATTATTTTGTAATTTTCATTTTAGACATTTGTTTTGTATCTCGTCGATTTAAGTTTATTGTTAAATATTGTATATTTTTACAAAACCCCATCACATTGATAATCAATTTTTATTTGTAACTCTTAAATATAGTGTTACTTTAAGTAGTAAATATTTTTATATATTGATTATTAAATCTATTTAATGTATTTAATAATTATTTTTATACTATTAATACATTGATCAAATAATTTACCATTTATATAATTAGACAGTTATAACATTAATTATTGACTTATACTTCTACATTCCAATATATATATATATAATTTGGAATGAATATATATATATATATATTCATTCCAAATTGTGTAATCCTTTTTTTTAATTGATGATATAATATTTCATTTTTTTGTGTATACTTTTTTGTGTAAGAATAGTTCAATTTTGTTACTCACTTTGAATTGTTTTTTAGAAAATAAAATAAAGCTCAGATATAAAGTAATTGATGATAAATAAAAAATAAATAAAATATAATTTATTCAATATTCTGTATTTATCATTAATTCATAAGTATAAAAACACACACAATTCAGTATTTTTTTTTATGGTTTACTAACTTTAGTTATTAATATTGTTATGAATAAGAGAAAAAAAATTAAAAATGTTAAGGAACTTAACAAAGCCTGGTATAATATAAATTACCTTTAATATAACAACGTAAACGAATAAATATTTTGTGACTGAATAAAAAATCAGAATGAAGAATACATAGAAAAAATTACCATTTGTATACAGGGTAATTAAAATTTATATTTATTAAAAAAGATGTGTAGATTTAAGATATTTTATTTATTATCTAAGAAAATATTGTTAATATTTTATTTTTTATTTTTCTAAATTAATCAGTTAATATACCTTTATTAACTAACAACTAAAACTATTAATGACCTTATATTTAATAATATGAACTATAAAATTATATAATGGTTATGAAATTCAAAATGTTTTCTTGACAGGTTACAAAATTGTATACAAATATACAATTGATTACAAAATTGGTGAATTGTCACTCATACACATAAACATACATGGGGGACCCCTAGAAGATATACCCATTGCATTATCTCCTGAAATATTAAAGAAAATCGAATTCTATTGTTTTTATAAGACTCATAGGAATAAGGACTACAAAATATTCATTATTCAATTTTTTCATTATTTACACTTAATAGATTTTATTCTTTCTTATGAACATTTAGCCTTTTTTTTATAGACCTCTATGTTTTAGTTTACCGTAAAATAGGGTAGTAACCATAATAGTGTTTTAATGAACCAAACTTATCAGAAAATGAGATGAAATAATTTTAAAACACTATTACCATTGATTGTATTATTAGTATATGTACATAATATAATTAATGCCAGTACCATTGGCAGCACTAAGGGGGGTGTTATGGGCGTCTAGACTGTATTTATGGAAATTTAATTTTTTTTTCTTTTAAGCGTTTATTCAAAAATAATTATGCCTCAACATTTGACAATTATATAAATCGCTTATATGAGATTTCTAACTATATGATATGCGTGTTATAAGTCTATCGAATGCCGTACAGTGCGTCACCACCAGTGACGTACGTGAATATAAAGAACTCAGTGGTGAGGCGACAACTAACAAAAGTGGCGAGGCGCGTTTTATAGAAATGGAATAAAGAAAACGTTGGTTGCCAGAAAATTGTGGTAACGCTTCACGATTGTGCGTGTCGTCCTTACGCAGGGGCCATGCTAATCTTCTCTGTATCGTACCAATTTGATTACATGTAATGCCGAAGTGAGTACATTAGGAACAGTAAAAAAACATGTATATATACTATACACACCTGTCAAAGTGAACACGAGCGTAAAGTACACGGTGTTCTCTGAATAATGTTCAATAACTCGTGACTCCCGTCAATAGATCGCAGCACAGTGTGCTGTTAGCCGATTATCCTGGGACGTATATTGCGATTTTGATAAATTATACCTCTTTGATGAAATATTTTCCAACCGTGTATATTTAAAAACAAAATTCGCTTCATAACTATATTAGATTTATTGTTTTCAAATACTACTTTTACCAATTTCTAATTTAATAACAGATTACCTACCTACATAATTAGTATCATTGTGAAACATTTTACTGACCCAATTCTATTATAGACTGACTACTATTGACGTATTGTATATTTGTACATTTTAAACACACGCCGAAACATTATGATATTTCGTAGACGCCTACTTAAAACGTGTAGGGGTCTAATTAATATAATATTAAATATTAATAATATAGCTGTGTATCGTATATAAGGTGTATATCATTTTAATGCGGAACATTTATAATTTCGGAAAGTATTACCTATAGGCAGTGGCGCAGCCAAGGGGCGTGTTTTGAGTGTCGGACACCCTTCTCGAACCGTATTTATGGAAATTAAATTATTTTTTTCAAACATATATTCAAAAATAATTATACCTTAACATTTGACAATTACATAAATCGCTTATATGAGATTTCTAACTATATAATATGGGTTTTTCAATCTTTTGAAAACCGGACACCAGTGGCGTATTCACAAATATGTGAAGAGGAGGTAATAAGTGTCACGGTTGTGATAGCCGGACACTCCCCTCGAAAAATTCCTAGTTGTGCTACTGCCTGATAAGGTATAACTGACCTGGTCTCATTTTTATTGATGCTTTATCTTTTGGAAATTTAATATCCATAAATTTCTAGAATGTGTCAACATTGTCCTTATTTATTTTTTTACTATTATGTTTGGCGGTGGAACTAACATGATTTTTCAACTTATAGTTTTATATTTATATAACTATTTTAAAAAATTCCATAAATCGAAAAAGTTTTAGTTGAAATATATTTTTATGATAAAACAAATCGTCGACATTTTGGCGAGATAAACCATTAGGTACCACATATATTACTAAATATCTACATTTCTCGCTTTATTTTGTATGATCTAAATAACTGCAGGTATATTTAATGCAAATTGAAAATAAAAAAATAAAAAAACCAGTGCTTACGGAATTTTGATATTTTTATACGATTATAAGAACAACTTATGATACTATGATAAGAATTATTTCGAATTATAGTTTCTTTTTTATGTTTTTGCGTAAAGGAACGAAAACCCTAATTTTTTTACTGAATAAAAAGATTTCGTTCCGTAATTTTTTGTTATAAAAAGGAAACCGCTGCTTAAAAAAAATGAACCGTCCCAGGAACCTTTCAAACGCTGACTTATGTTAAGTAACTATTTCGGTAGCATATACAAATTACCAGGACCCATTTTTTTTTCGCAGTATTAAAGTGTTTTACAGATTAAAATATAAATAAAATTATTCCACATATTTGTGAACTAGAGCATCAAAGTTTACATAAGTAAAATGTATCGCCGGCGATATAGAAACGCACGGGTTTTTTTCACGTTTTAATGTATTTGCTGTTATATATTACGTTCACCTATACATATATATATATTATATGTATTCATAACGAGACCGTGTGCACCGTGGCGTGTTCTCTTCGCATTTATCTACGTCTAAATATAATAATTTCTCGTATCTGGGACATAAAATATTATTAATTTGTTAATCGAAGGGGGGGCGTGGGGGTATATAATAATTATATTACAAACAACACAATAATTCAATACCCCCGCCACTATATAATATAGAGTCAAAACTAATTCATTTCTCCGACACGGTTTACGTCAGTTTATTGGCTTTTGTCATAGTAAATATTATGTGTAGGCGTCGTAAATATTACGCATGTTGCATTCGTAACCATCACAGACCTTATGCCGTTGGTTAAATCAACGCTATTCTCTATGTTTTATTCGCGGTGTCCGAATTGGAAAAACAAAATATGAGACTTGAAAACACTCATGTAGCGAACACTGACTTTCGCATTTACAATTATTTACAAAAAAAAAAAATAAAATAGAATTAATAACGCGTAATATTATTGTTGTACGTGTCGTAATTACAGTTGAGAGATTAAACATCGTATTATTATCGTCGTTTCCATCTGCAGTGTATGAGGAATATTGCCCCTTATTCGAGGCCCCCCTGAGAAGCAATGCGAGGCGACAGACAATATAAAAACGTGAGGTATTCCGATCATATAATATAATATCGTTGGTATCATCAACAGGAAAAAAAATAACCTTTTTTATAATTACTAAAGACTACAACAACTAGATGTATACGTAATGTATTATTTTTATTTTTCCGGTAACAAAAGAAAACCGTTGAAATTAAAAAAAAAAAAAAAAAAAACTTTTTCTATTTGAAAAGTGATTAAATATAAGCATGATTCGGAACTGTATACGCTAAAAAACAATGAAAAATGTGCATACATATGCACTAAACAAATTTAAATATGCAATAATTTGTTTTATAAAATATTTATTTATATGGGAATAAACATCAAAAATGTATAGGCTTGCATTATATTCAAAAGAAAATTATTTATGTTTTAATTTCAATTTTTTTGTTTTGTTAAAATTGAAATATTATTATTTAGAATATAAAAATAATATATTTTTTGTTTGCAGATCTTGAATCATTATTCACCGAGTTCTATTCATAAAAATAAATTTATCAAATACAGCGAATATCAAATCATGCTATATATTTATCTGAATTGCATTAAGTTATAAACATAATATGCATTAATATGTTTAAAAACACGAAAATGCAGTAAAATATACAAAAATTATGCAACATAAATCGTTGTATTTCGATTGTGTGTATTATGAAATGAATTTGTGTGGAATCAGATTTTGAATATGCAGCTTCCTAAGAAATATGCAAATGTATGAAGTCCCGAGCCTTGGATATAAGGTATAATGTGAGCTCGGAGTTAGGCCTTTAACGGTTTTGGGTTAACTTGCGAAAGAAATGCTTAACGTTATCATAATACGTGTAATGTTATGTTGAAATTCGCGTTTTTCCTCTATTGGCAGACATGTGTAAAAGATATGTTTTAAATAAAGTGTTTCGAGCACAAATACAGATATTAAAACAAATCAAATATATTTAATACTTTTGAAAAGTATTCGTATACATACTTTCGAGTAAATTGTTTTTGTACATAATATAACATTACTCCATATAGGTAAGATTCGTACATATTCGATAATTATAATATATTAAACTGGTATTATATATGAGTACCGTCGTAATATAAAACCGCGTAATGTAGCGAAGACGGCCTGTATTATTGGAAATTGATCGCTGGTAGTAATTTTTCAATCATATCTATAACAATATCGTTACTATATACGAGTATAACTATATCTTCCTAAGAATAATACCTAAAAATAATTATATACATTTATAATTGATATTGGACGATCAATTAATATCGGATTCAATAATATAGAGAGGTGTAATAATTTATATTTGTTGTAATTATTTCGATCATATTGCAAGTAAAAATGTTGAATCCGTATCACGGTTAAAAATATATAACTTAGAGAATCGCACTTTGACAAGGACAACAAAAATTTTAATAAAAAAAAAAAAAATGATTTAAAAGTATTTAAAATACGTGTTCAAATAATTGTATACTCGAATACAGTACTTATTCGAAGTACCTCGAAGTATACTCGAAATGTATCGACGAGAAAAAACAAAAAAAAAGAAATTGTTGTATTTATTTTCTATATATATACACATGTATATATACCTATGAGTCACATCGTACAATACATATGCATGCATTGATCATAATTTTACAGTATACACGCGTAACAAAATATAATACGTGTGTGGACTTGTGGGCATCATATACGATGTGTACGAGACGCGACGGGAGCGGCCGGCCGCGTACGTCGTCGTCATCGTTGCGAAAACGCGAATAATTAGTCACTTTTAGCCGTTGGTTTTGTGCTTCGTCAGCGGTTCCGGGTTTTCGAACCCGACGGCGACGGTGGGCGGCGTTTTCGCCGACTCGTCGCCTCCGCCTGCGCGCGCGCTCGTCGCCGAAAAACGCGCGATTATACAGGAGGATTTTCGGACAAAAAGACATGCCCCCTCCCCCGGGTTACTCGTGGAGGCCTATCGAAGTGATATTTTTAAAAAATTTGTTTTTCTTTCTTAAGGGAACGGGTCAAGTCCGTTTCGCTGTATAGTATTTTAGATAATATACGTTTAAGATAAGTTCATCGTTCGGCCGGCTCGGGTTAGTTTAGGGGGGCACGCGAGCTTCAGCCGTACATCCCCCTCCACGATCAAAATAGTTTCGTCGGACAAATCGGACATCAACAACAATATAATATGCATTATAATCTTGTCGTGTATTATTATACATATACACCATCCATAATATATATTACCGTTATGCGCGTATTCGAATTAAAACAATTATATATATATATATATATATATATATATATATATATATAAGCAATATAACAGTACATATTATAACAAAACATTGTATTTTGTGCGAGTGTGCATTGTAATGTGTACAGAATAAGAAACAAATAAAAAAAAACAACGATAAACGACGATGGCGTAGGCGTTTTTGTTGTTATTGTGTGTGAGAGTAAGCGACCGCCGGGGGACGAAGGTTGCAGCCGCCGCGGTGCGCGGTTGGACGGAGACGACGACAGTGGCCACTGTCACGGTTCGCCGAGCGGTTACGGTGACGTCGGAGGCCTTTGGTAGGAGAAGTCGAGGCCGCCGCCGAGGTTTCTTTCTCTCGCGGCGTCTGCACTCGGCTCAGGCTTCACGCTCGCAGTCGGCGGTGACTACAACAATAACCCGCAACGGTAAGCGGGCGGCACGACTACGGATTTGTTTGTGCGGCCGCGTCCCTCGCACGACTATTTTATACGCATTATATTATTGTGTCGGTTTGCATTTTATTGTTTTTGTTTTTGGTATTCGTCCGGACCACATTTCCCGCGGCTGTATGTCGCCGCAATAATATTTTACTGCGCGATCAGCAAGAATCGCGTGCGTGTATATTACGACGTATACGCGTAATACGGTAATAAGTGTTAGTCGTCCCTCCCGCGGTGGCCACCGATCGACCGCATACAGCGGCTTAATAATAATCATTACCGTATTTACATCGGTGGACGTTCATCGACTCGACTCGTTGCGGTACGCCAAATAAAGCCGCGGTCGGCGGCACTCCGCGTAACATATGTTGGCTGCGGTCGGTGCGGCGACACGCCGGAGTCCCGTGACGCCAGTAACATCGATGGCCATCACACCGACATTGGCACCGTCTTGTCGCGTAAAAAACGATTTCGGCTAAACGTTCCCAACGAAACCGGCTAATATTCACAATGGCCGCGGCTGTTGCGACGGCAGCCACTCCGCCGACGGACAACCGTTGTGTCGGCGGCGGCGAACCGCAAGTGATGGCGATACGGCCGCAAACCGTACCGTTGCCGTCCAGTGCTATTCCGGCGCTGACGTCTTCGACGGCGACGCGGTCGTCTGGTCGACGACGGCGCGGTGGTGACGGTATTCATCCAAAGGCATCTCATCGGAGCACGACCAGCAGTCGTTCGTCGTCACCGTCGTCGTCGTCGTCGTCGTCGTCGGACGACGACGAGGAAAGCGTAGCGGCGTTCGGCAGCCACGGCGTCGTTGTCGCCAAGCGGCTAAAAGACCTACAGCAGCACTTGGTCAACTTCGAAGATCTGGAACTGCTTGACCGGCATTTGACCGGCGCTAACGACGGTGGGCCGGAACTGTCGGGCCTGCAGAACGGGGACATGGACAACGGGGCCGGCATCATGGCGGCCGAGCTCAGGCAGAAAAACAAAGACCTAATACTGGCCGCCCGGCTCGGTAAGGCGCTTTTGGCCAAAAACGACGAACTTTCGTTAATGAACGAACGACTGGCCGAAGAATATGGAGATAAACTCGAGGTACGCGCAAACACGTATCTATAGATTATATTTGATTACATAATGTTACTATAAATATATAATACATATACAATATATATATACAGGGTGGACCCCTCCGTCCGCGTAACCTTCGGTATTGTGTTGTTAAATTATTTTGGTTATTTTATATTCGAGCACCCTTGACCCACAACGTACACTAACCGCGTATACCTACCTATTATATTATCCGTGCATTTCACCGTTCGCGGTCGTAGATATGTGTGCAATATGCAATCTTTGAGTATACGCGCGTGCTAAATCGTATGAAAAATGCGTACAGGGGGTTCACTCGCGGTATTGGTAAAAATATTAACCCGCCCATTGTCCTAGGCGGTGTACGAGATATTTTTTTTTTTCATTTTTCGCTTGTCGGACACGCGCGCGTGAATAAAACGATTACCTCGCGCTCCCGCATAATCGCCGCCGGCGTATCGCGATCCGAAATAATAATGACTCGGTGGCGTATCCCCTTGGGTGGGAGGGGGGATGGGGGCAAAAGAGGCCTTAGCCACCCCCTCCCACCACTATTCCCGTTGGCAATTTTAATGTAATAATATACGCTATTCGGCATTGAAAACGTATTTCGTTAAATATAAAATATATATACACACGTAATAATCATCATTGCGTATTTTTTGTATTTGTATATATATAACTTGCATTTACTAATACGTTTAGAACCCCCCTCCCCGACCCATATTGAACAAATGCCACTGAATAACGTGCCGATTCGCTGTATGTATAATATATATATATATAAAAAATTTAAAACGAGCAGCCGCTATAACTTCGCTATTAATCTGCGCGTCACGCTCTCACTCTTCCGACTTGACGGTGTTCGCCGTCTTTATCTGCGTGTACCGACGGCGGCGAGTGAAAGCGTCCCGCAAACTCCCCCGCCGCCGCCACCCCCTCCGTATCACTCTATTGTTGTACACACTCGTATACGTATTTAAGGTTTTCGCCGTGGAACCTAAACCGAACCTCGTTTTTTCACGTTACAGTTATGTATTTATATAATATTATGTTTTATCGTATAATATAGCGAAAAACACGAGTGTATGTATATATATATATTATATATATTACGGTCAAGGGCGTAATTACCGGGGATAGATTCGCCCCCGAGTGGGTTTTGTTTTTTTTATTTTTTTTTAAATCACGAATTCGATTAAAAAAAAAAAAAAAGGTCTTATTTTCACCAATACATAATAAATTGACTAATGTTAAATGTTAATAATGCAAGAAGGTAATTTTTAAAATAAACGTTAGTATTCAGTATATCCTTCAACTTATCTATTACACTACAGTTTCAAATGTAAAATTACTTGTCAAGTATTGACGTAGAAAAAAAATGAAATAAAGTTCAATGCCTTTATTGTCAGTAAATAATTTTAAATACGGATTTGTATGGTTCCTAACATTTTGGACACCAGTTTCTCGAAAAATCATCCGAAGTACGGCTACTGCAGCACATCACATTTTGTCCGTCAGATTTAATAAATATCGCGTTATTATTTTGTTTTTTGTTAAATGCGTCTCACGTTGAAAAAATTAACGCGGTCGGCCTATAAAAAAAAAAAAAAAAAAAAAAAAAAGGGGGTTTACTATGACCGAGAGCCCCACCCCATGCGGGTCTGTCGTCATACAGCGCGGCGTTATCGTATTCCTTCCCGGCATAACGCTATGCGTCATTACACCACTGAATTAGTGGTCCAAGGTCTCGCGACAGGATTTTATAGGTATAAGTCACGTTTTTTTTTTTTTTTTTGTATATAAGCAAAAACATATTATATTATTTTTAAGCGGAGCCCGTAGACGGTACACGGTCGGGGGCACGGGCGATACGCCGCGGTACGGCGAAAGGACAACGACGACGACGTAATACCAGCAGCAATAATAATAATAATAATAATAAGGACGCATAATATAATATTATAAATTCCCCCCCACACCCGTCGTCGCCGTTCTAATAAAATGTATAATACAAATTTTGTCGACATCGTCTCTCTATACCGAGACGGTAGAGATTTATTACGTGTGCAATATATTTGCCGGACAAACCGGCAGCACTTGTCACTTTCGACCGCAGATATATAATAGTAATAACAATAACTAACGTGTACATGTAGCCGTCTTGTCGTCTTATCAAGTGAAATGGTCCGCGGCATATCGTGTCAAGTGGCCCGTGTTGACAAACAATCGGTTTTTTTTTTTTTTTTAATGCAAAAATAACCGTGTTCAATTTCCATTTTCCGAATTGATTTTATTTGAAGTATAATCGAAGCGTTTGACACACAAATGATAATGAAAAACGTGTCGGTCAATCGGAGATAGTTTTATTTATTTATTTTTTTCGTATATAATTTATACGTACCTAAATAATATAAACTAACAACAATTGCGTAACACGAATCGTTAAAATTAACGTTTATTGGTTATAAAAAAAAAAAAACGGTTTTTTGTTATTTCTTTGATCGTTTACTAATAATAATAGAGGGGGGTTTAATATGTTGGACAAAAACTGTTTACCATAATTTGTCGGTAAATTTTCACCGCAAAATGTACCCCATACATTTTGGTAATCGACAAAAATTATTATGTACACACTCCAAACACTTTTTTTCTAAATTTGTCTAGATTTCCAACCAGTATTTATAAAAAATTAGAACATGGAATAATTATAAATGTTACTGTAAATTACTGTAATACAGGATTATACTAGAAAATATCGTGTTTAAAAGGGTTTAGTCCGTAAAATCATTAGGCCATCGGGTCACAATATACTATATTTGGACTATCTGGAAAATTCGCATTTCCAGACCGGCCACTCCGCCCCTGAAACCTTGTCGTCCCGATTGATATAATTAATCGGCACGAATTAATCACTACCCGACATTATCAGCTGCAGTCTTCGAGACTCGTCTGTCGATGATTGTTGAGACGTTTAGTTTAACTATGTGCCGTTTATTGATGGTTTTAAGGAAATCGAACAGGACCGGCACCGGTTGCGTCGGCAGTTGGCCCAGGCTCGAGCCGAGTGCGAACAACGCTGTCACGAGCTACAGGCCGACCTCCGCGATCTGCAAGCAGTGCTCGACAGCAGGGAACGTCAGCTGCGCGAGGCGGACAAACAGAAACGAGCTGTGGTCCGGGAACTTACGGACCAGAACGGCAGGTTACAGTCGCACATCAGGGAGGTGGGTATTGAGACTACAATATACTCAACGTATTATATAAAATATATCAGGGTTGCTGCCATAAGTTTAAATTTTTTAAATTCCCCAACTTGTCCACGTTTTCCAGACCATTTTTAAACATTTTCCATACCCAGCCGCGACAAAAAAAAAATATATATATATATATGTTCGAAATATCCACAATAATAAATATTTAATATACTTCCCATAGCTGAATGATTAAATGAAATACACAAGAGTGTGCATTACATTTTTTTAGAAATTTGAAAAGTATATTTTTATAGTAATTTAAATATTATAAAATATTTATTTATTTAAAAACGGGACAAGCAGCCCAAAACGCAATTAGGGAGATTATAGAATCAAAAAACAAATTTAAGGGTTTGCCGAGTTGATAGTGCGCACAAGGCGTGAGTTATAAGGAGGGTTAAGTTTGTAGAAGACTACGCGACGAGAAAAGGCAGAGAAGAGCACGGGTATTTCGGAGAGAAATAATTTTAAAAGTCATTTGAGACAATAAAGAATAATAAGGAGAATCACAATAGGACGGGAAAACTAGGTTACAAAAGTGATGGCAGTCAGCAAGGCTGTATAAGCACAAATCGTGAAGGGTGGAGAAGTAATCGTGGGGAGGTCCGCATTTTCGAGGATATACAGGACGAACAAAGGGAACAAAAGAGAGATTTGAGATTTTGATTTTAATAATAATATAAATATTTATAAATATACGGTTATAATAATTTTGTATTCGTTTTGCTTGACAGTTGTCGCAAGCGGAAGCAGAACTTCGGCATAAATGTCGTCTGCTGGAAGACACACAACAGCCGCAACACGGGAGTGGAAAGTGGAACTCGATCGGTGGAGTCGGCTCGCCCGGGACTGGGACGTCCATGACGAACGGCGGTCCCACCACGGATTATGGATCGCTGACGCCGGATGACTATCGGAGTCTGGACGTATTGCGTGACGAGGTAAACATTATGTTATCTTATATTATATCGGTTGTTATCAGGGCTCGTAAGATCATGCACTAATAAAAGGCATACATAAGCGTGCACTGAAAACCTGCGAAATATGCTTTAAAATTCTGAAAATAAGCACTTGAAATATGTGCAAAAAAAAAGCAATCTTTTAAAAAACGTAGTTTATTGAAAAATTATATTTTATTTTAATTATTATAATCGTTTTGCACTTGTCTTCGAGGTTTTCTCATCTTTATAGCAATTTTGAATTTTTTTTTTTTTTTTTGCAAACCGTAAAACTCATTAAACTCATATAGTCGTTAAGATTTTGTAAACACATTCGAGATAGTAAATAATAAATAATAATCCCCTCGATGTTTACGAAATATGCACTAATAATTCCTAAAAACTCTTATACTATATGCCAAAATATGCAAAAACGTGCGCTAATAAACTTTGTATTTTTATTACTATTGTTATAAAGCGGATTTGTATCTATGTAACAAAAAAACAAAAAAAAAAAACGCGCAAACATATGTCGAACATTCGAGCCCTGGTTATTATTATAGCTATATAGTTTTAGATCATCGATTGTCGGCGATTAATCGAATAATTTTGAATTTTGGCGATTAATCCTGAAATCGACATTTGACTGTATATATATATATCATTTATAGAGAAACTAATAATAATAATAATAATAATAATAATAGGAATTTAGGTACGTATTCAGGCCCTGATTTAGGCGAGTACCTTGGTGACTAGATACCTCTCCTCCATTTTTAAGAGGCCTCATTTTGATTCAGTATATTTATTATATTTTATAGACTAATGTTATTTTAGGACATAACATTTTTGTATCGATTAAAATAATAATTGTAAAAAAAAAAAAAAAACCTAATAAAAGTGATTATTTTTATTTAAGTGATTTATTGGTGTTGTTAAAACGTATTGGTATTAAAGGTATTACCTTCGACTATATAAACCACGATTAAAGATAATACTGTTTTTAATATTGTGATATAAGCCATAAATATTTATTACCGATAATAAATGCTTATCTGATCCTGTACTCCATTATATACCTGTTCAAAATTTGTATTCGTGATCTATATCGAGTTGTGAGTGGTATGACTTGGTAGGTTGTTTAACAACTCTTAAATAATCCATGTTCTTATAAGTTACAATAAAGTTTTGAAATAAAATATACTTTTTTAAAAAAATGAGAATGACAGCTTATTAAAAATCAAAGTCCTCAGCTCTAAAATCTATAAATCAGATTATATACAAAATTATAACGGTTTACAATTTTGAATATTAATATATATATATGACTTATAATATAGAGTAGCGAATGTTTCGACTCGCGAAATTAAACGTCATGGTGGTTATACATTAACAAACAGTTAAAATGATTTTCATTTTTTTTTTTTTTTCAATAGTTTCTATGTATAATACTTGGTTACTTTTGTGTATACATTGTACATGTTTAAAATCGTCAATTAATTATTTAAAACCATGTAACTATTTGTTTTATATTATTCTAAAAAATAAATGAATACAATTTAAAAAAATATTAAAACACAACGTAATTGTTGTAAAATTCGGAACCATTTGATATATATATGTATATTACGGGTGAGAACTATTGGAAATATTTTCGCAAAAGATAAGCAAGCATACAATCGGGAACGATATTTCTGTGCTTTTATCAGTCCGTTGAAATCTATTTTGAAACAATAACTTATCTATCGGGCAGTTTTTGGTGAATACGCCGCGGTTACGTGTCCGCTTAACGGACCCTTAAAAAAACCACTGACAGTATAAAAAGGCCCGACCCAAGCTAAGCCTTTACCGTTTAGTCTTATCCTATTACTCTTTGCTGTTTGGTTTAATACAATCGCGTATAATTCATTAATATACAACACATTCCGTGATATTTCTTCCTGACAATGACAGTGGCGCCGGAACGATTTTTGTACCGCGACGACTGAACGTGTGTGTAAAGCATTCTTCCCGAAAATAACGTAATTTAATTGTCTAAAAATTATTTCAGAAATATATCATTTTTCAGTGGATAATTGAAATAAATATTTTAAAAACGCTCTTACGCAACTTTTTTTTTAATATTACTCCAATTTACGAATCAAAAAGTTTATTTTTGTTTTAAATCATTTATCCCGTGGATATACGTCATTTCAGAATACCGCGCAGTATAAAATACTCTGACTTTTATGGCCGAAAACTTATTAATTAAAAAAAAAAAATTCTGTTTTCAATAACGGAAATTAGAAGGCAAAAGTCACACTTGTGTTTATCGTTTTCGAACTCTAGGTCTACGGAAAATCGCTTACCAGAGACCAGCATTCGCAGACTCTTTGTTTCGTTAGTGTATATATATATATATGTTTCCATTCGGTCGTATACACTATACACCAATTATCTATCCGGTTTGTTTTTTTATCCGTGCATCGTCCCTACGTGTTATATAATTCCCACTTAAACGTCGAGACGTCCTAACGGCAGGTTTTATATACTTCTGCATGCGTTCCTGGTACACAAGCCCCAATATTATTTTATGTCGAGCCCCGTTGGTACTACACCTACTCCTCTCACCCGACCCGCCGTCGTGACGGCCCCCGTTCAAGGGCAAAATAGCTGTCGCCGCCGCCGCCGCCGCCGACAACTGGCGGCGCAGCGTCGTTCTATCCGCATGCACTCCTGGTATCAATCGCTCTGTGGCGCCGCAACCATACCGAAAATAAATCGTAATTTCAAATATATATATATATTTTTTTTCAGTAGATAATATTGAAATAAATATTTTAAAAATGCTCTTACGCAACTTTTTTTATTTTTTATTATTGCTCCAATTTAATTATCAAAATGTTTGTTTTTCCATATTGTTTAAAAAATTTCGACGATTATTATTCAATCGATCGTTTCAATATTCAACAAACAAATTACGGAATACGACTGAAACCTATATATTTTAACAGTGGTTGCTTAGCCCCCTGGACGATGATAATATACATATATAATATATAAAAACCAATAATATTGCGTATTATCATAATCTGTTGTTCCATTTTACCATCATATACAACCCAATTAAGTTTAGTTAAATATTTATCTAAATATAATTCTACTGGACGCACTTACTATCAAAATCTCCTCATCGTATTTAACTGCATTCGGATACAGAAAATTTCGTTAAAAAAAAAAATTGTTTGTATAGAAAAACTGCTCAAAAAAATAACAGTAAAATATAGCTAACAAATTTAATTATAATGTAAATTAATAAACAAAATAAGAACAAAACTTAGCCTGGACTATACTATATAATACACACAACAACAAAGGCTAACAAACAATAATACGCAATCGGATTTAAAATCAAGATATAGATTTTACCATAGATACTACCATTTTTTCATATAGATATAGTAAATCAATTTTAATATAAGAGATTGTAAAAAGTGACGAGACAACACAGATTTAAGATATTTTGTTTATTGTCTAAATATATTGGTATAGAATATATTATTTTTAAATCTGTCTGTAGATTCAAGACGTTTTTCAATTATTTTCCTTAACCTCATTATGCTTTTTGTATCTAGTTTTAAAGTACCCTATTTGTTTTACCAAATTTATTACATTTACACTCGAGTGTAATATAAACGCCAGCATTAATTAAAACTAGGATTTTCGTTAACTCCTTAGCACGATAGTTATTCGTTTTATTAAATTATTAGTAGTCTTGAAAACTACTTAAAAAGTGATTTTAGCTACTCTATACTCTATCTATAATTATTATGATTCAGAATTTTTGCGAATTTATTAATATGATATGATATTTCATACTACAACAGTTCAAAATATTATCAATACATTTTTGCAATATTTTAGCGTTCGTAATTCATAAAAGCATATGTAGCTCATAAAACAATAATCCTACCTCTATGGCTCTAAATCCTATATCAATATATAGAATGCCCGTTTATATAATTATTTAATTAAAATGTAATGCAATGAATACCTCGGGTCCAGATAATTCGATTTTTATATATCCTAATTGAGTTAAACGAAAAAAATATTTAATTATTTGCATATTTCAGATTATTTCGGAGGCTAGGGAATATGTACGTTAGGTTAACGTATCTCAACATATTATGTGAAATGTGAAAAAAAAATTGTTGTGTGAAATAAAACATATTTTTAAAAGAATATCCGTAGGTTTTTTAGATCGTATTTGAAATTAGCAAATCACGTTTGTTTTGACTTTATTCGTATACCTAAAAAGCTGAACTCATAAAGTCTATTTTTAAATTATAATTACATAATTTAAAAATATATGTACACGAATTTAGATTCAAATATTTAAATAATTCTATAAAACCATGTCGGCCGTGTTTTTAGATCGATATGAAAGCCGCCGAGAAACAACGATTGCAGAAGAGGATGGGTGAGTTACGAGCCGATCGGGATAGGCTGGGAGAACTTCTCGAGCTGAAGGACCGCCAGTTGGCCGAATGTCGGGCTGAAGCGACCCACTACGAGCATAGGGTAAACATTATATTATTATAAAACACGTCACGGGCACACGTAGGTTCACATTGTAATGCTTATAACGAACAACACAATAATAACGACATTATTCCCGTCCCTTATATTGTATAGTCCGCCATGTTGGCTAAGCAGCTCGACGACGCACTTTGCAGTTCGAGCGGCTCCGGCGATTGGAGAGTACGAGGAGGAAAGTGCGCGTCGTGCCAGGCGCCCGGCGAAGGAACGGCCAGACCGACAGGAGCTCGGACGAACGGGTTCGGCGGCACCGAGTCGCAACCCATGTCGCTGTTGGCGGAACTCGAACAAGCCGAAGCGGCCAACACGCGCACAACGCCGCAAACAGGGCCGCCGGCACACCAGATGGTCGACGTGGATCTGACGGGACGCCTGTCAAACGACCCGGCGGACTTTGGGCAGCCCGAAATGGACGTCGAACGGTGGGCCACGCGACTGTGCGACGTACTAGAGCGCCAGAGGCATTCAGACGCAGGCTCACGGTCATTGCATGAGTTGTCGGCCGACACCAAGTACCGGTTGTTGAAACTGATCGGTAGCGGTAGTGACGACGGTAGTACACCGGGCGCAAACGGTAAACTGACGAGTAACGCGGATCTAACAGAACTGGTTCGCAATCGGGACGGTCGTGTAGCCGAACTCACTTGTGAGGTATGATTATACACGGGTAGTACGCAATCACTATAATACCGTATACAGTATTTGGAACACTATTCGAGTATTTTATTCCAAATATTTTTGATTCTGAACGTAGCGAGGAATGTATTACTGGTTTTACTATACATGCTGCTTTTTTTCCTCTGTGTATCTATATACTAAATACCTTATAGGAACTATCTGGTAGCGAATTTTGTGTAATTGGTGTATTGAGAAAGTCAATTTTTTATTTTCCTTAATAATGGGAAACAACTGGGAAAATATACACAATATTGGTTTCTGTTATTTTATCGTTTATGATTTTTCATTGTACTTAATTCAGTAAAAATAATTTAAAGATTTGAAACTTTCATCGACTAGTTATTTTACCACTTTTCAAACTTGGTGTAATTTTCAAAATATTCCGACGTTTTTAAGTTATTAACAACTATTTGAAATGTCCAGTTTTAGATAGATAAAAATGTTGGAATATATTTTTATCGACTTTTTAAATTCAAATGTATATAAAAATTCGTTGAAAACCCGAACAATTGTAATTTGTTTTGTAGTTACAAATTAATACACTTTTCAATTTAAATTTATCAAAACACATTTAACCGAACTTCGCTTAAAATCGTTTTTTGTTTGCAATAATTTATTATTGCGTAATATATGTATATCCTATCATTCTAATTTACCGGTTACTTCAAAAGTATTTTATATAACGAAATAACAAAAACCATAAGAATATTTGCTATGATTTACAATTGTGTCAAATTTGTGTTGCTTTCGTATAAAATATTATTATTGAAGGAACTTTTTTGTACTTAACGATTATTTTCTTAAAGTATTAAATTGCGTGTAGAAATTGATTAGAAACTAATTGCTGATTTGATTGCGCTGTAATAATATGGTCGTTCGATTGAGAAATATTAATTGTTGAAACATTTGTATTTATATAGTTGTCCGTGAGAGAAGCGGAACTGCAAGCGGCCCGTGAGGAACGAGATCTAGCGGTACGGGACAAAATGGACGCGATGCGGATTCAAAGAGACAGTTGCAGCGAAGGAAGCGGCGACGATGCCACCTCCGGATCTGGTGCAGATGAGAAGAATTCGTCGTTGATTCCAGAACTGCTAAGAAAGGCGTGGGAACAGCGAGACGGAGCGGTTAGACGGAAAAACGCAGTTCAAGTGCAGTTGGCACGCACACGTGTGGACGTTCTGCAGGCTAACGGTCAGCTAATGGAGGCCATAGGACAGAAGGTCGAACTGAGCCAACAATTGGAACAGTGGCAGGTCAGTCTTGATATTATATTCGTAGCGCCTACATTTTCGTATCATAACGCAATAATAATCGAAAACGTGGTAGAGTTTAGAATAGACGGCCTATATTGAAAATCCGTACGACACATGCGGGTAATCCCGATATTAATTATTTGAACGATTACAGATGGACATGCAGGCTCTATTGGACGAACAGATGCGCAGGAAGCTACTGGCCCCGCCAACGCAATCTTCGGCAGCCGGTGCACCCGAATACAATACCGGCGGAAGTCATCAAAATAATAAATGTGCCGGCCACGGGAACGCTGGCGGATTCCCGTCCATGTCGGCATCGAGCTTGGGCAGCCTCGGTTCGTCGGGTCTTATGAACTCGCTGTTGATGATCGCCGGCGGCGGAGGAAATACTAACAGATAAACTACCTCTACCCGCGGTATTGTTGTTATTTGGACAATGCATAGCGCCACAAGAGTGACATTATTTAAAACAATAATATTAACTAATCGATTGATGCCGCTAAACATTACCTATGTATTAATTTCTAGCACTATAATTAATGTACGACAAAAATAACGACTTCATCTCGGCACCGACCCCATTTTCCAAGCGAATGTATATAAATATATATATTTATATATATATATATATATTTATATATATATATATATGTATAGCCCGTGCCTATTAGTTTTATTTATCGAGCACACTGTCGGATAGGTCTTTTTTGGGCAGTTTTAAAAAGGAATCCCGCGATTTATTGAGAAGAGTTCGCGAATTTCAGCCTCTCGATTAAAATATGTCATACGTTTAATCGACATAAAAACCAAATCTATAATCGCGCATTCGTAAAAATCGTAATATTATCAGTGGTTAAATATATACGGCGTACATAATATTCTAAATATATATTCGAGTAGTATACAGTGGCTTGCGCGTTTGTATTATACGGGACAATCAGGGGTGCCAGAACATTACGAACAATTGTTGTCAACAATGTCGACTTAACATATCGAATAAGTTACTCAACCTATAGCCTTATACAACTCATGGCAAATTAAATAGTTGAAACAATAATCGGTAGTAGAAAAGTAGGTCTTTATCTGCAAAGAAAAACCATAGAATATTTGAGTAATAAAAACACTCGTATATATTGTGTTTTAGTGTGAAATCGATAAAACCTTATAAACCGTCCAAATACATTTTTGATACTTCATCTGGTGTTTTCGGTATTAGGAGTCACAAATAAAAAAAAAAAAAAAAAAAAAAACTGTCCCGGACACCAAAATCTTTTATGAACCACTAGTAGTGGAATACATATTTAATATATCGCGGCCGTGCTCGCCGACCAACATCGTTGCAGATTGTGCACGGTGGGCAGATAAAAATTAATCTTTTTTTCCATTATTATTAGCTCTCACTAATAGACCTCTAATATATACGTATATTATTTATTGATCAATGCTACTAAAGTACTACCAATTGTTTAATAAAGGTGGCCCGAGCCACCGATAATGGAGATATTAAAAAAAAAAATTTAGTTGTTTCATATTTGTATTTACCTAGGTCGTAGATATTCATAAATAACCATTAAAGTAAAAAAGATTTAATAAATACATTTCTGCAATTTGTAATTATTTCGCAAGTACAACTTATTACAGGAATTTCAACAAAATATAATACTTTGAAAAAGTTAATGAATATAGTTTTTCTTTTCCGCCTAATGGTTCTGTTATATATTTAATTCATTTTTTCATTATTCGATAAATCAGCTGTATGTTTTAGCGAGTAAATTACGGGTTTTCTCCAATTTAAATATGTCCGTTAACATATCATCATCATCAATAATTTGAAAGTTTAATAACATAGCTACATGTATTATTATGTCACAATTGTTATTTGATCAAACCTGATATTTAAAACATAAATCGTATAATATAGTGTAACAAACTTTTCAGATTTAATTTTCTGTTTGCACTAAAGAAATGTTGTGCGTGACTCGACAAATAACAACTAACAAGTACAGTAATAGTAATACATGAAGTTTATGAATATTATACTCGTAAGCTGTAATTTATACTTTATACAATATAATCAACCGTAAACCAAAGAAAAACCACGAAATGCACATGTAAATATGGATGGCTGTTACCCCTCAGAAAATCCAGGGGTGGGGGTCCATATTTAACAAACACTAATATAATGGAACATTATATTATTTATAATTACTATTATAATATGTTTTAGCAATTTATTATACCTAACATTGTATTATAGCAAAACTTAGTACAAAAATATGTACGTATAACGAAAATTACCTAACTCGCAAACACTCATAAAAACGATTTTACAATAGTATAGCAATTATCAGGGCTCAGAACTTTATGCATTTGGATACTTCTCAGGAAACTGCATATTTGAAATCTGATCCTATACAAATTCGTTTCATAATACATGCAATCAGAGTATACCAGTTTACGTTGCATATTTTACTAAATTTTCAAAATTTTGCATACTAAAGATTTTAAATATATTATGTTTATAAATCGATGTAATTCAGGTAAATATACACAGCATCATTTAACATTCGCTGTATTTGATACATTTACATTTTTATATTTGGGACTCAGCGAGTGGATGCTTCAAGATCTACAAACGAAAAATATAAAAATTAAAAACATTTTGTCTTATTGAATAATTATGCATTTTTGTAGTTCATTCCATATAAATATATATATTAAAAAAATAAATTCCATAATACACTGCGTATTTAAATTTTTTTCACTGCATATGTATGCTCATATTCTATTGTTTTTTAGCGTATAAAGTTCCGAGCCCCGGTAATTATAAATTAGTATTACATGTTGGTAGTAGGTATAGATATACTTAAATTTATGGCAGAGAAGTTTTAGGATTAGTCTAATTTTTAGATCAAGTTATAATTTTGTTCAAAGAAAAACTTAAATATAATTATATTATTCCCCATATATTTTCATATTTTAGTGGCTATTAAAAAAATATGTTAATCATTGAATTTATATTAATGAAAGTGTACCTAATTAAGTAATAACTAGGTAATAACCAAATAAATGAAATCGTTTCTTGCCCAAAAATTGAAAAGCAAAATTGTATAATAGCATTGTTAGATACTTGTTATAATAATAATTATACTTCAATTTACATTATAATAGGCAATTTTATTTTTTTACACATATATTTTGGATTTTATTAGCTATTTTTTTCTTCTATAACTTCTCTGCCAAATGGTACTTAAATACTAGATATAATGGCATAACGCTATGTAGTCTTTTGAAGTGTCCTATATAGTTCATGTGTTTCAACATTTAAATGTTAATTTGATATATAAATATAACATTTGATGATTAAAATCTTCCTGAAACCGTTTTGTTTGTAAATAAAATGTCTATAGATAGAAGTCAAAGATATATGAGTATAGATTTAGTAGGTATAATAAATAACTATAGGATAGCCACTACGGTACTTTAGCATAATGATAATATTATATACTTCTACTTAATACTTATATATTATTTATACATACCAATAATATGTTAATGATCAGTATTAAAATGTTCAATTATACTTAATACTATTAGTAGACACTAGATATTAAAAGAGCACTATCACCATTCACCATAATGTTTATATAAACTACCAGTGTAAAAAAAAAAAAAAAAAAATGTTTTATAGCATACAAGATATACTAAAAAATAAAAATAAATAAAATATGTACCGTTACTAATTAGTTTATAAACTTTTTTCCTTATATTGTAACAAATTAGTTTATTCAATAAAAAGTTTTGGCAAAAGATTATGTCACTCTAATTGATTTATCTGATTTCAGTATGGTGCACATATGATGTACACGGTGAAAATGTTCCTGTCACTTGCATACTTATTATAATTTAGACAATTTTAAGTTTGGGGGGGGAGATCAATGTATGTAAAATTTATTGTGAGAGTGTTATAATTTTAATAGTATAATAATTTAATTCTTACTTTATACTCTATCACTACAAACCCTTTAATATCTAAAAGTACAAATATAATTTTTTTTTTAATCAAAAACATAATGTAACACTGTTATATTTTATTTTAATTGCACTTGAAATTATAAGAATTTAAATAATACATCATATATTTGTATACATAAACTGTTATAAATTATTATAATAGGTTTTAGTGTAATTTGTATGCAAGATCCTTCAATAATTCTTCAGATCACAGAATTATTTCATTTTTGTAACTTCTGGTCAGCGTCTTGTATGGTAACACAATGCAATTTAATAAAACTATTTCAGACTCTACATTAACACTGCACCCTGTATAATAAACAATTTTATAGTATTGTATTAATTATAAATTACTCTACAGATAGACACAATATTAACAAATAAAACAAACCTAGTATAGTTATTGATGGATTGAGTCGTCCGTCTAAAGCATTAAATAGTGGAAGTTGTGGTGTCATTTTAGCAAAAGCCACATTAGGGTTGGGATCTGAGCACGTTGTACTACCCTCAATTCTGCACCAAGCACCAATCTTGGCACATCTGCCAATAATGCTATGCATTACCTGTACACATAAAATCATATTACTTTTATTATATTGATATTTTGTAATAATTTCTCATAAAAATACAATGAAGATATAAACTTAAATGAAAAAAAGTATATTTTTTTAGAAACATATATAAAAATAAATCACATGAGCATTGATTATTATTGAAGCAAAATTTAAACTGTTTATTGTTTTGTAGATGTTACAATATTATTGTACAAAAATGAATTTTAGTACATTCTGATGCTAATACTTAATTATTTTATTAAATTTATCTTTTTTACCTACAGATGATTTTATAGCTTTGTTAATATTGTATGTTAAAACTTCTAAAATTAATAAATATATGATTATTTTTGTTATAACATTTGTGTAATTTATAAAGATTTAAAAAAATAAACTATTTTTTAAGATAACATTTCAAATAACAAGACTACCGTTACAATAACTCATTAGTAGATAATCCTAATTAAAAATATTTAAAAAAAACTGTTATATAAAATCTTCTCAAATTAATTATAACTGTTAAATGCTAGGACATAATATTTTGTTACCAGACTATGTTGACCAATAACTGCATCTTGTAAAACTATTGATTCTTTAATGCGTACACCTTGATCAATATATGCACCAGCTCCAATACTGACATTTGGACCAAGCTACAATGATAAAGAATATTTAATAACAATAAAAAAAATGTATATACAAACTAACTAATGCTGTTGGATGAATTGTTGCTGTTGGATGTATGTACACATGCCCAATAATTAAATAGGAACCTTCAGAATTTTTAGTAGTTATTTTAACTGGTGGAGACAATGCAACTTCAGACAGTGTTTTTATCTTTAATAATCTTTGACTCTGTTGACGCAGTCCTAAATAATGTCGATTAGCATATATTGCGGCACCAGCAGTTTTTAACTGTGACCACCAATTATTTGTGGTGGCTGCCAATGCTAATCCACAGCCCACAGAAGTGTTTGATTTTATTTGAGATTCTCTGTTACCACTACTGCATCCATTTCTAGATTGTCCAGCCAGTTTACATAATACATCTTGCTCCATCCACATTACCACAGCAACTTTATTGTTGACTAATTTTTGTTGATTTTTATTACTGTTATAATTAAGTAAAAATAATTTACATATTTTAACAATATTAATATAATAAATAAAACAAATAATAACAAAGTGACAGGACTATAAATAGTTAAATAGTTTTTGACTTGTCAGATCAGATTTGAATAATATTATGAATACCTGAGAGAAGTATACTGGTTAAAACTGCCATTATTATTTGATATTTCTAAATGAATATCTGCCATAGTATCGAATAAGTGCGGAGAACACAAATAAACTCCACAGTTCACAGTCGTTGAAACAAATGTAGATGGTTTTTCAACATAATGTTTTATAACATTAGTGTCTTTGTCAACTACCATGCAGCCTTCATAAGAATTGTTATATAATATAAAATATTATTCTTCATAAAATGTAATATTAAAACATAGGGAGTGTGATATCTATGTTAAATTGAATTATCAAAAATGCACATACCATAATGGACAGATTGTTCACGAGTGGTTTCTGTAGCCATAACAGTGACAAGAACTGGTTGGTTTTGTTGGTGGTAAGATTTATTACTATAATTGAAGTGCATATTGAGTATCTCACCTAATGGAAAGTCAGCACAGACATCACCATTCATTACAAAAAATGCTTGGATAGGTTCATTTTTATCTAAAGGTTCAAGGATTGTGTCACGAAAATAGTACAGGCCACCTGCTGTACCCAGAGCACAAGGTTCACGTAAGTACCTACACAAAATTATATATAAAAAAAAAAAAATAATAACACATAGGTACTCTGACTAGAAAAATATTACTAACCTAATTCGCAGCGAAGGATAACTTTGAGTAGTTGTTTGTAAGAAATTTTCCAATTCATCTTCATCGTAGTATCCCAAAAGTAGCACCTCGGCAATATGATATTTGCCGCCATCACTATTACTACAATTTTCAGAGTTAAAAGTGTTTGGGCACTGATGTTGGCCCAAGCGGTAACATGCATCGATGTGATGTTGAATTACAGGTAGACCAGCCACAGGAAATAAAGGTTTTGGTACGTCTAATGATAGTGGTCGGAAACGAGTTCCTATTGAAAATGAAATAGTATATGATAACAAAACCAAATTCGAGTATTTAATTAAAAATATTATACCAAACCTTTGGATGGACCACCGATCAAAATTATGGCTTTTAACATGATTGTTGCTGCAATTTAAACAAGATCACTAACTAGTTTTTGTCAGCACATTCGTTTGTTACAAAATCACCAGTGAATAATTATTATTTCAAACAATAGAGGTGCGTTATGCCACGAATACAATTTCAGAATGTTATGATTAAAACACTGCTACAATTCTAATATCAAATAACAGTAACGTTATACCAAAATAAATAGTCAACATATTATTACCATAAAAACTTCAAATATAATCAGAAATAGTGTAAACACTTAACAGTTATTTTATTTCAAAAAATCAAAAACTAAAAATGTCTAAATAACTAACATTTAAACATTAATATTATCATTTCCGTTTCTTTACACTTCAATAGATAACAAAAACGTGTCAAAATATTGCCACTATCAAAATGAGCGCTGATAACAATAATAATATACGTTTTATTAGTTATTATTTATTTATTCTATAAAACTGTTCTGTATAAATTGGTGGGTACTTCTTATTTACTTCTCTAAAAAATACAAATTGAAAACGTTTCTTGTCATTATTGTACAATAAATTATAATGATTCGTTAATTGTGTCATTACAAAATGTATCTAATATGCTGTAGATTAGTGGACTAGTGGATTACTGACAGAAAAGTTTAAAAAAAAGCTTAAAAAGAAAAAATAAATGTGTGGACACTTTTTTAACTGTATATGCTTTCAAATTTTCTCTATGCGCCACTGTACCTATACTTATATACATATTATGAATATTTTATAATTGTTAACATAGATTTAACTATAAAAACGCTGATAAATGTAATCCTTATATACCTAGATAACTAGACAATTTCAAATAGCTAACGATAAGTCAAACAATGATTTCCACGAGTAACAAAAGATGTCCGTGATTTTTGTTTAGTGATTGACCCTGTAAAATTGTCCACCAGAAAGTACAAAATATTATATAATATGGTATAGCTATCTTGCATTTACAAATATAAAGATTATGGATATAATTAAAACAATATACTATGGTTTAGAGATGGGCACAACTAATTCCTTCTGATTTAGTCAGTAGCACTACGTAACGAATTTAGTCAACTAACGACTAATGATTAATTTTTAATTGACTTACGATTAATTGACTAGTTTATTCAATCAATTAAGAAAAAAAAATGTTAAAAGTAGGTAAATAAAATTGTTTACATTTAGCATCTGTAACATATTATATTAATTACAATAATATTTTAATTATTTAATGCTTCAAAATAAAAAAAAATTATTAAATACTTCACAGTTCATGCCATGGACGTGCCACTATTGTAGGTGGAAGTTTGGAAGGTTGGATAATTTTATATCAATCGTTGCTCACGAAAACGATTCCAAGCGAAATGCAGTTATACATGTTTGAAAGGTCGTGATATATACGATTTTCTTCAAAATCTTTTTCTAAAACTCTTATAAAAAAAACAAAAAACATTACACTCAATTTTTTTTTTGACCATTAGGTGCTACTTATAATGAACCTCCTGTCAAATTTCCAAACATTTGTGTTTAGTCTAACAATTCTATCCACAGAGTACCTACCAAATAAAAACTTGCAAAATTAAAATGTCTATAAATTGCTAAAAAAAAAATAATAATATGACTACGTCTAGCAAAAGTAAATATTAGTTTTTATGTTAAAATTTCAAGTCACTACGAGTATTTTTAACTGAATTACAACAAAAAACAAAATCGAAAATAATAAAAGTATAACTTAATAACTTAAGGGAACCTATAGGCAACTTGCTGTGCAACACTGGATGTCACGCAGCGAAATATTTTTGTCACATTGTAGAGTAAATAACATTTCGGATTCAGTTGGTGCATTTGGAGAGATCGTATTTTGTTTTTTTTTTTTCTATCTACTATATTAGCACGCCTAATGTATTATAAGAAGTGTAGTAATAGAATTAATTTCTCAAAATAATTAAAATAGCGAAATAATAGAACAGAAACATGAACCCCGTAATATTATTATCTATAAAAAAAAATAAAAACCTCAATACTCATGAAATATTGCGTGCTGCACGACGATGAACAGTGGCACGCCGAATAAACATTTTATCTGCGATTGTTTTCAAAATTAGTTTTATAAGGTGGGTTTCACACTACGATATTCGAACGTATGTGAACTAATTATTTCAGAGCTATTTTGCTTAAATATTTGATAAGGAAAAAAAAAATCAGGGACGCATAGTAACCTAATATCAGAAAGTCGTTACGGACGAAGCCCAACCATATTATATTTACATTAATTTGACCATATGGTAAAATTAATATTTAATTGAATTATTCGTGGGGTATGTAAAGTAATTACGGTTTTTTGAACTCCTTTGGAAAAATCATGGTCACGACACACAGTCTCTAACGAATTATCCGTGCAAGTACACATAAACTCATTGTGATCGTGTTTTTAATAATGATTTACGTCTTTTGACTTTTCGAATAGGTAAATGGGAAAACTTTCAAATGCTGCTTTGAATTACCTAGGTTGTATTTGAGGGATACAACCGGACCCCTCCGGATATTTTTTTTTTTTCAAAATTCGTAAATGTTTACATTTGCACAGTAAGTACCCTTTAAGTACCTACTGGTACCTAAAAATAGACGAATACTTGAACAGTTAAACAACATTTTTAATTTCGCGGTTTTATAGAGATAATAACTATAATATGTTAATTACTATATGCGAAATAGTCAGGGAGCACTATAGATAATAACAATAAGTGTATTATACTATTACACCTTGAAAAAATAGGTTACTGTTACCTAGTTGCAATTAAGATAGCTGGATAATGGATAGTGGTAAACACTGCAAATATTTCGAGGGAGATACCCTCCGCAGTTGGATCACCTAGAATATATTTATTCGTGAAAAATAGTAATATAATTATACCACGGATACTATCTACAGCCGTGATCGATACAATCGTGAATATTATTTTCCCTCTATAAATGGCTAAAAATGAGTAATTCATAGTTTTTAATTGCACCACTCACCCCTCATGGTGTTTGTTTAACACCGGGCTCAAGGCTTACGTTTTCTTTAATCGACGCAATCACCGAAATGAAATTAAAATATATGTAATGAACCCCGACGTGATAATCACGACAAAACAAATCACTATATAATTATAAACGCGCACACGCAAACGTTCGACCGGTTTCTGGCAAAAAACGCAGGACACCGATGGCCGACAATTTTTTGCCCAAAGAGGTTCAATATCAACCTAGTACAACCAATATTATATATTACAATTAAATGCTAACGTCCGTGGATAAACGTTTACTGTAGCGGCGGTGATCGCACCCTCCTCTCTTCCTCTTCCCACTGCAGTTCTCGTCCAGCAGCCGCGTCGATCTGTGGGCGAGTCGCCGTTCTCGTCGAGCTTTCTCGTGTGCGCCCGTTCTATAATGTTTTTTTCTTTTGTTTTGTCACGTGTGTTTCGTCGGGGATCGTTGTTTTAATTTTCATTTACCTACGACGCGCGAACAGAGCATTTGGCTATGCAGTGGCCCTTGTAGAAACAACAAAAAAAAAAAATGCCAATGGAACATCAAAATGTACTTTTGTTTAATGATTTTATTCTTTTGAAATTCAAACATTAACATATTGTAAAAACGATATTTTTATTACTCTACAATTCAACATTATTTGTTACTTACATAAACTTTTATGAACAATATAATTGTTTATTTAAATATTACTAAGGAAAATTAAGTTAACTCATAGTTACAAATTAAAAAACTTTTAAGAATATTTGTCTACTACACTTTTGTAATAGACAAATATTATCATAAAATCACAATCACAATCACCAGTTTTATCTTTTATGTCAAACGTGGACTCAGTTTCTGAGCTTTTATATTTAGAGGTATCTTGATATGATGAGGTCGAAGAATCGGTTTTTCTGTTAGTTTCTTCAAGTGTAAACAATTAAGTTAATTTAGGTAAGTTACTGATACTTTCCTTTTAAGCTGTAAGTTTTTTTTTTTTTTTTTTTTCAGTTACGCCGTGGCAGTTGACCGACGCACACGTGCATTATCGCTCCGCGCTTATCGTGAAAATTAAAAATTTAATGAAATTAAGAAATAATAAATCTTTTCTCAATCTTCAATTCAATTATTTCTTTTCTTTATACATCAATAAAAATATATTTATAGGTATTTATATATATATATAAAACCTATATAAGTAAACAATTAAACTTACATCGTGCACCACTACCACCTCGCCGGCCACCGGCCACCGGCCGTGACTCGTGGCCCAAACAAAAGTACTTCGCAATATGAATACCAACAATTCATCATCAACCAACACCAAAAATAAAACAAACAAATGCATACCACCGTTATCTTTCTCAAAGTCGATCAAACACGCAACAGAAGTGACCACTCCGTCGGACTGTTCAGATAACGAATTTAATTGGCAATTAGTTGCGGATTCAAACAAACGTATCAGATCACCTAATAATAATTCCTTTTCACCTCGCACGAAAAAGTCAAATGAATCTAAAAGTTACATCTCCACTAATCGCTACTCACCAATTGCTCCTATTGAAGAACATATCATGGACACCGAAATTCCAGTCGAATCCAAAGAACCTCCTCCTCCACCACCAATTTTTATCACATCTCCGATTAATTACATCGATCTATGTAATAAATTGCGAACAATAACAAATAACGAGAGTTTCTTCTGCAAATCCACAACGAAAAATATAAAGTTAAACCTCCAATCTGTCAATTCTTACCGTGCAGTAATAAAATTACTTAATGAAAGCAACCTTGACTACCATACATACCAGACGCATGAGGAAAAATCTTACAGAGTAGTTATTAGGAACCTACATCATACAATTCCAACCGAATACATCAAAGATGATATCGAATCTAACGGATTCTTAGTAAAAAACGTCACAAATATTCGTAAAGCTCAAACTAAAGAGCCCCTTCCATTATTCTTTGTCGATCTTAACCCGTCACCAAATAACCAAGATATATTCAAATTAAACACTATCTGCTTCACCAAAGTAAAAATAGAAGCTCCTCATATCAGACGCGATCTTGTCCAATGCCACCGTTGCCAACAGTATGGCCACACCAAGTCATACTGCAACCATCAACATAAATGCGTAAGATGTGGTGATAACCATAGCTCCGACGTATGCCTCAAATCCAAGGACCTACCGGCAAAATGCGCACTATGTGGCAATGCCCATCCGGCAAACTATAGGGGCTGTACAGTCCATAAAGACCTCCAACGCCTTCGGAAAAAACACCAGCTGAACACAAACTCAAAAAAAATCAATACGAGAGCTCAACAACACATCAAAACCAACCCACCAGTCAAATTCATCAGGAAGAAGCTCAACATCTTCATAATTCACCCCAATGTCACCAAACAAACCCAAAGACACCCAGCATATTTCATACTCACAAACAGTCAAAGGTATTCAATCAAATAATTCAAAACTAAATAATTCTAATGACACTCAGCCTAATCAACTAATAACAAGCCAACTAACAACGTTCATCTCAGAATTCAAAACGCTAATATCCCCTCTCATAACACTCCTCACTCCTTTAATAACCCTTCTCACATCTCTAATAAACAAACTAAGTTCCAACAATGGAAACTAATCTCAACCTAAAACTTCTCACATGGAACGCAAACGGCATAACACATCATAAACTAGAACTTCAAGCAATCCTAAATGAAAATAATATAGATATAGCCATGATTTCTGAATCACATTTGACTCCAACTAAAAATATTAAAATCCCTGGTTACAAAGCATACCAAAGTAACCATCCGGACAACTCGGCTCACGCTGGCTCAGTAATATTAGTAAGAAATAGCCTAATTCACTCTACACTTCCTAAAATAAGTGAAACCTATCTTCAAGCAACCAGCATACTTGTATCCTTAAATAAATACACCAATCTGATATTCTCATCTACCTATTGCCCTCCCGGTCCTAAAATTACTAATGATAACTTCATAAACTTCTTTGAAAGTCTAGGAAAATATTTTATCGTTGCTGGTGATCTCAATGCGAAACACTCATCATGGGGCTGCTTTGCAACCAATACTAGGGGCAGAACCCTCTTGCATGCAGTAGAAAATACAAACATAAAAATTCTACCACCCCCTCAGCCAACGTATTGGCCCACTCACCAGAACAGGCGCCCCGATATCCTCGATATTTTTATAGCAAAAGTCCCAAGCAACTACAATCTCAACGTTTCCAATATTAACGATCTATCATTCGACCATTCACCAATCATACTCGAACTCAAAATGCCTCCTTCAAATAATCTTATGAACAATTTTCAACTATCTGGAAAAATTGATTGGCCCATTTTCCAAACAATCATCGAAACCCGCACTCAGCTCAATCCCTCTTTAAAATCAAGCGAAGACATCGACAATACAATTCTTAAGCTCACGACTGATATACATGAATGCTTACAATTAGCAACAACTCCCAGCTCAACACACACTAACTATTACCCTCTCCCGAATCATATCAAATACCTCATTCGCGAAAAATGTAAAGCAAGATCTCGCTGGCAAAGTCTCAAGTACCCTCCCGATAAACTTATCTATAATCAACTAAAAAACAAATTGAGTAAAGCACTTCTTCAACACAGCTCCTCCACCTATAATAAATATATTCAAAATCTAACATCGCAAAATTCCTCACTCTGGAGGGCAACAAAAAAAATTTTAAAAACTCAATCAACTCCTTCTCCTTTGCGCAATGAAGACAACTCGTGGGCTATTTCTGATATAGATAAAGCAAATTTATTCGGCGAATACTTATCAAAAATCTTTACACCCCATGATATAATTTTAAATAATAACCAAAATCTAATAATCAATCAATCATTGAACGCTGCTTTACCCGTTTCTCTTCCAGCAAAACCTACTAGTCCCGGTGAAATCGACTTTATAATAAAAAAACTCCATAAAAAAAAAGCTCCGGGTTATGATCAGATTTCAAATATAACTGCCAAAAACTTACCAAAAAAAGTTATTATCTTATTATCTTACATCTATAATGCAATGTTCCGCCTATCATACTACCCACTAACCTGGAAATTCTCTGAAATAATACTTATCCCTAAACCAAATAAACCTCCCGAATCAGCAACCTCTTACCGCCCTATCAGCCTTCTTCCAACTTTATCCAAAGTGTTCGAAAAGATCCTACTAAAAAGGCTTCTCCCTTTGGCTACCGAAGCAAAAATTATTCCAGATACGCAATTTGGCTTCAAGCCAAACCACTCCACCATTCACCAATTGCATCGCGTAGTTGATACCATTTCCTCGTCTTTAGAAAAAAAACAATATTGTGCAGCCACCTTTCTGGACGTATCTCAAGCGTTTGACAGGGTCTGGCACGATGGTCTCCTGTTTAAACTAAAAAAATTTCTTCCGGCGCCTTACTTTCTACTTATTAAATCCTACCTGAGCGACCGAACCTTCGTTGTACGCCAGAACTCGAGCTACTCGAACTATTTTAATATTTTAGCCGGAGTTCCCCAGGGCAGCGACATCGCTCCCTTCCTATACAACGTATTTACTCATGACATACCCAAAACATCATTTACCGAACTCGGTACCTACGCTGATGACACTGCAATCGTGGCTTCTCATGAAAATCCTGCTACAGCTTCCAAAATGATTCAAAGACACATTAATATAATCCATCAATGGACAAAGCGATGGAAAATCAAAATAAATGAATCTAAGTCCTCATTCATTACATTTACACTAAAAAGAGAAACATGCCCACAAGTTACAATGAACAATATTTCAATCCCTGTTTGCTCTGAGGTAAAATACTTAGGCCTTATATTAGATAGTAAACTAACTTGGAATTCCCATATTAAAAACAAACGTAAAGCCCTAAACGCCCGACTTCATTTATTAAGGCCTCTCCTGCGATCTAAAATGAACATAAATAACAAATTATTAATTTATAAGTCTCTACTTAAACCACTATGGACATACGGTATACAGTTATGGGGAACCGCAAAACCCTCCAACATCAAAAAAATTCAAGCCTTCCAATCCATCTGCCTCCGCCTACTTTCCTCTGCACCCTGGTACATAACGAACAATAATCTTCACAAAGATCTTAAAGTACAAACTTTAAATCAAATTGCCAAAATGTACTATGCTAGATTCCACAATAAACTTCAGTCACATACGAACCCATTGATTATTAAACTATCAACAAAAACTCTACCCGATAACCCTCAACGAAGGTTAAAAAGAAAATGGTGCAGGGACCTTTTGTCTTGAAAAAAAAAAAAAAACCACATTAACCGACAGTAAATAACGTATCACGTGCTGGGTGTTACCACTGGGTAACTCCCCAAAATCATAATATTCATTGTTATTTGTTTTGTATTCTTTTATCTCATCTAATTAATGTGCATATTTGTTGTATAGATTGTAGATTCTCTTTTTACTCAATAAAAAAAAAAAAAAAAAAAAGTTTTTTTTCTTTTTTCTGAACCGTTTAATTTCGACATAATTAAACAAGACTACAAAATACTACACTTTCAAGATATTTTCTAATAAATAAGTAAACAAAAATGATGTTAAATTGTGTACCAGGCGTCAGGCGAGCTTACATTAAAGCAATTACATATTAAAATACGTCAATAAAGGTTTTACACGCAAATAAGATAATATTATTATTGGTATTATGGTCGAAATAAAATAGGCAGATACTTAGATATAGATTATTATATGATATTTCATATTACTAATTTTTCTGATAACAAACATTTGGGTTTCAAACGATATTTTTAGACCTATCTATTTGTTCAAAAACTTGTCAACAATATTATTTTATCAACATAAGTGTAATAATAAATAACCTCGTAGTTGCCTGTCGCTGTACGTTGATAACTCGTTGTTTATCAAATTTATCGCTAAAGTTGTAATCGTCGTACTTACATCATTTAAGTTAACGGAATTTAATATTATTTTTAAATTATAGCTTTATATTTAAGTCAGATATTTAGTTGAGGTAGGTCGCGCCAATTCGTTACAACGTAAATATGTAAATAATTATAATTTACGGAGCCCCATCAGTCCGGGTGCCCTGAGCTCGTGTCCTTAGGGTAAAGACGGAACTGTGCGCGATTACATTAGATTTTTAAAGAGTTCCGTCGCGATAATTGTTTGTCAAGACTCAAATATGAAGTTTGTCGACGACGATCGTGACTGCGGTGAGTACCCAACGGTATTTTTAATAACGCCGCTCGCAATAGGTATTCGTATGGGCATTTAATATTTTTTTTTTAATGACTTCCAGCGGTTTTTTTAGTCCTACCTCATCGAATAAATGCACTCGAATCGACGTTTCTTTTTTCGTTTTCCCAGGGTACAATGGTGTGTATACGTACTGCGGAACGAGCGGAATCGTTTTGATCCGTCGACCGATTCGTTCGTGACTCGCGTTTTCTATTTTCGCGGAATAACCGCGTGGACTGCGTTGTATTTACGTTATTTCCGTACGATTATTTCTGTGCGTTGTTTGGGCCTAGTAAAACGGCGCGATAATAATTAATAAAAAAAATTATATACTCAAACTATGTAGACACAATATAATGATACTGTTGTACTGAAATTATATTTACAATTCCGCGGATTTTTTCGTTACACGTCATATGAATACTCGGGTAAAGCCACCGGTCATTTCCGTCGTGAAATTCGCCTTTTTAACCGTCGAGGTTTTTTTTACTTTTCTTTTTCTTTGCGGCAAACACCTGGATTGAACGAAATTAATAATGTGCCGTCGCACAATACAATCCCTGTATCGTCTAAAAACCGAGTATACCGAGAATAGACTTTTGTCGTTTGTGGTACGGTCAGGGACGGATTGGCGATTTTTTTCGGCCCGGAAAATATAAATCAAACCCGGCCCCACGAATCATAAAAATCATAGCCAGTAAAACTATGTGGGTGATTTGTTTAAAGCGTCCGATTAACCTCTCCGTCACTCCCCGCCATTTATCGACCAAATACATCCTACAAGTATTTTTGATATAATTATTATGCTTTTTATCATCTATTTATTATATAGTCATCTTTTAGTCGATTTAATCTTAAATAAATTAAAACAATTACAATCTATAGTAATTTATTCGTGTATTTAATGCCTACCGAATTGATATAATACAACAAGATTATTTTATTTTAAATTCGTAATAAGTTATTACGAATTTAAAAATTTTTTACGTTATTAAGTTATTACTTATAACTTAATAACCTAAAAAATTATCCAAATCTACTTAATAAAATAAGTTCTCTATACGAAACTATCTACTTTTGGTATTACATAATAATAGAGCAGCACACACGAAGACCGGCCCATCGGGAGAATTCCCGATTTCTCGATAGGCCAATCCGCCCCTGTACACGGTTAAACACTGTTATACTATTATTTATTATTAATTTACTATCGCCATTATTGAATATTACCATTTGTATTTGTAAATCGATATGGTTACTAGTTGTGACCACGCCCACTTTATAAATAGCACGGCACGGTGCACGACATATAACTTTAAATTCGATTTTTATTTTCGAAACGGAACTCGGACGCAGCCGGCGTTTGGAAGTTCGGAACCAATTGGCATTGTGTATAGCCAATAGCCGTGTTACTTAGAAATACGAATATTATTTATTAATATATTAGGTGTCTTGGTTTTAGTAAATCAACTAACTCGGAGGGGTGTGTCAACACTCGTAATTTGGAAAAGTATATTATTTTGTTTTTGATTTTTGTTTTTCTTCTGTTGGATAATTTAAGAAGAAACAAACAGCTCTATATATCGCGTCGATTTTTGTTTGACTTTCACTCTTGATTTATGCATAATATATTTTCAACAGGATGCGTTTATCTTCAACAGCGAATATTAATATCTTTGAATAAAGTATAATGTTGTTTACAGATTTAAATTATGACGTTTGCGAGATAAAAGCCCTGTGAAAACACGTGATTTTGGAGTAGTTTTTGTTGTGGTAGCATTGAGTACCCTGCAATCAGTAAACATTACTTTGTAGATTCCCATCCACGACCCCCCCCCCCCCTCCCCCCGGTGTTTTGATAAGGTCAATAATATTCAGGAAAGTATAAATAAGTCAATAATAAAACGGCAATTCGGCGGAAGGCGACCCGCACAGGTGGACACCGTAATAATATTATCGTGTTGATAAGAAATATTCGAATATATATATGAAATTAATTGCTTTTGAGAAAAACACCGTTTTCAGCACTCATCTATAAATGAATCAAACTTTGACGATACGTATAACGTGGACAAAAAATACTAATTATTTAATACTAATAATTTCAAAGATTTTTATGAACTAACTATTATTAACTATTATTATTATTATTGAACGAATATGGTACCGTGCACATTAAACGAGTTATTTTTATTTAACTTTCTAATTTGATATTTTTAACGCGATAATAATATTATTATCCCGTCTGTATACATTTAAGAATATGTTACAATATCGGACGAGGCCCCACCGCCACAGTAGGACCGGTTAGGCTAATAATAATTTTTTATATTATAAAGAATATGTTATACCTACCGAAAACTCGATGGGCATTTTATACAATTAACCGTAATGGTATAAATAACCAAACTAATTTTTTTCCTAGTCTACTTGTATGTATTGTCTATCGGTTGTTAATTACTCAGACCCATTGGCGCGTATCGGTAAAAAGGAGCCCAATTATTGTTTCTAGGACGTTTCGCCCCCCCCCCGACCAATATTAAAATAGGACATTTGGTCCCCGGAGCTATTATCGTTATTTGTATTTATTTATTTAAAAACATTGAAACATTTAAATAGATAGTTAGAAATTAATGCGAATTAGTTACAATGATACAATTACAAATAATTCAGTGTTAAAAAATCACAAGTATACTAAGCCAAAACTAAAATCTTGTAAAAATGCATTTTGTTGTATTTATTAATTGTATTATTGTCATTTAATCGTTTAATTGTTCATTAAAAATAAATGTATTAATATTATTGATGAAATAACGGACTTGAACAAAACCAAAAAAGTTAATAAAAATAATGATTTAAAAACACTGGAGAACTATCAGCAATCGAAATACGATTAACTATGGTTAATTTCTCCCGGGGACCGTCTTAATTAATTAATTTATTCGTATTGTTTACAACTAAGTAGCAATAAAACATATAACATACAACTTATAAACATTTAAACATTCAAACAATAGAAACTTATAGATTATATATATTAGCTAATAAGTTAATCATATAAGTATCACACATCTTTTTCAATTCGGACAGCCATTGGACCGCGTCCCTTTCTAAAACATGGAGACCTTTCATGCCTCCTGGGAAAGAATGCACTGTGCAATCAACATTTCAACAAGATGAAATCAATATCGTCTTAACAATTGCCAGCTTCGAAACGTCGGCAAGCTCGATTTTTCGAGTCCGTTTACCGAAATTATTAGCCCGCAGCCCGTCGCCGGGTTCAGTCGATCATCCGACTCGTACCAATATCTCGCGGCGTGTAATCATCGTGAGTTACTAAATGGGGTCACCCTGGTGTTATTATTGTTATTTGTTATTGAAAACTCGGTAAACCGTCACGTTCGGTACGCACCAACACTATACGACGAATTGATAAACAAACCGCCGCCACTCGGTTAATACACTTCCGCCACGATTACCGATTTCCAACGTACTCGTATCTGTAGAATTTCAATGTACCGGCACCGCCGCCGACAGTTATTTCCGCCGGTCCGCGCCCGTGCGCCGTTTTATTTATATTATTACTATTATATTGTTACCGCTCGATGATCGCCGAATACCTTTCGGTTTTTAATCACGGGCCCGGTTCCGGCATCCGAGACGACTCTTTATTAATATAAAACATCTTTTATTTTTTAGTACGAGTACGCTGAGCTCCACTAAGCTCCTTTTCTATACGAGCTTCGACCTTTGTGCACTCTGTTTTCGCTCCTCCCGTGCGTACCCGGACCGACTCCTTTCGCCGCACCACGTGTATTTGATTCTCTTACTAACACATTGCGCAGTTGCTGCACGGTATGGAATTTTTCACGTGGTGGCTGTATAAAATCACAAACAAATATTAATTATCGTTAATTATACCATAACTTATTGTTAAAATCTTAAATAAAAAAAATCATTAATAATATAATATACATTCAGTAAATGCATAAAAGTAAAAAAATATCCTTCTCGCACCGCATGAAATTTTGAAAACTCGGCGCCCCTGCTTGCTAATCAACAAGCGCTCGACCGTATACATATTATTATATGTAAACGAACCTCCTCTGTAAATATATATATATATATATATATATATATATATATATATATATATATTATTATAGTTGTTACTGTAAGGTACATACCGACAAAAAAAAAAACCGTCGGCGTCGTGTAACAGAAAAAAAAAACGCCGTCCTCGTCCACCGACATGTATGGTATTTTGATGAACAACGACTACGATTATTATTATTATTATTATTATTATTGCGATCTGCGGGCGGGCGCGAGCGCGCGCGTGTGTGTGTGTGTGCTTGTGTGTGTATTGGGTTGTATATCGGTGGGGGACTTCGCTGCCGCCAGTTGGGCGCCAACCGACACGAGATCGTCGTTCTTTCCCCTCCGACCAGGAGCACGCCAGTTCCCTTTCCACACTTGCCACCCCTATCCCCGCTTTAGCTGGAACAAACGCCGACGATTCACCAGCTGCCGCGGCCGCCGCCACTAGTGGAACAGCCGGCATCGAGTCTAGCGCCCGCACGCGCACATCAATCGCTCGTTTCGTTTTAAAATTATTATTGCCGTACGGGTTTTTGTCCATAGAGTGCTACGCACAGGCACACGACGACCACGCACACCAGCACACCGCACGCTCGCTCGCTCGCTCGCCGCCGTAGCAACCTCTTCGCGCACTCCAAACTCCAAGGCAGTCAGTCACTCGCAGTCCGTCGTCTAGGAACGTTTTTTGGTGCTCTCCGTGTCAGTGTGTCCGCGTTCGTCGTACTGTATGTATTTACAATAATAATTATAATATACACGTTTTATTTATTCGCCTGTACCTCGCCGCGATAAAAGGCCCTCCAATATTATTGTACTGATTTTCCTGGACAATTTACGAATTTTAATTTTTTTTTTCTACCCGACCGATCACTGACACCTATCTACTTCCAACGAAAAAAACTAATTGCCACTCGCGTGTGTGTTTAGAATATTTTACACCTATTTTTTTTCTACACTGGTCAAACGCGATTGCACAGCACCGCACACAATAATCTTACGGTGGTCGGGATACGTACTGCGGTCGCGTAATTGGCGCATTAGCCGGTAGCAGACGGTTCCAGCGACCTCGCAGAGGTTGTTCACCGCGCGCAGCCGTTTCGTCGGAAAAGTAATAACTAAAGGAATATAATATAAAAAAAAATGTAATAAAAACCGAAAAATCTCGGCGGTCGGCACATAATATTTTATTGTCGTGTGCACAACGATAATAAGGTTGCCCTCCTTCGTCTGGTGCAGCCGTCGCGCATACAACACGCACCTGCCTGTTCGTCAACGGAATCGTATCTATAATATAATATCGCCTGTTGTGTGTTGTTTTGTAGATACCAACGCGATTGCTATCGTTTTCCGAGATGGGAGAGACGGTTTTCAAAACGGCCACCGCCAATAATCCGGCCACCCGCGCGACCAGACTGTTCTCGCCAAAGACGGCCGCGTTCTTCCTGGTAGTGGCCGTCGTTTCGGCTAACGTGATCAGAGTTGGTGAGTACACAAACATCGTGATAAATTATATTATAATATTACATTTAGATACATATATACATTATTCCTATTTACTTATTAAGACTTACCCAATATTCCGACTATATATTATACTTACCCGTTGAGAAATCCTGGCTATGCCGTTAATATACAAATTTTTTATAAAAAAAAAAAAAAAATTTCCCGTGTGTGTAATATTTATTATTTATTAACGGATAAATGAGATAATACATTGCGGACTCATATAATATTTAGTGTATCGTCCGTTTTCCTGATTAAATCCAGAAATTACACACTCGGGGTAAAAAAGTTGTTTTTTTTTTTTAAATGTCCCGCTGCTTTATTATTTAAACGACTTTATAAATATGTTTTGACAATATATATCTTACATAATAGATGTTAATGTATAATATACACGTTAATGAAGTCGCACATCCAATCAAGTGGCTTCTGACCTTAATTTAAGTTCTTAAACTAAGTCGTATGGTTTCCGATGCTTAAGACATCTAATGTCCTTAGAGTTGGCTAGTAATTGGACGGCCATTGGATTGACATAGTGATCTAACCACGTCTCATGTCTGCGAGCAAACCTTTGGATTTCGTCTGCTATTGTAAGCAGCATTATATCGCGGTGAAAAAAATAAGTTATTGAATTGGCAACATATTTTAGATATTCCGTATTCGGAAGGATCTCGTAGCTTTACGCATGTTTGTATTTATTGCAACATTTTCGTCCCACGTCCCATATTATTGTAAAATACAGTAAAAACTTCAAAAATTCATAAAATGATGGGGCGCTCGTTGGAAAGTAATAAATTAAAATATTTTACCGATTCTCCTCTCTTCTTTTCTTGATGGTTCTCATTAATATTTTCGTGCCTTTTTTATCTATTTAGAAATCCTTTCGGTGCCAGATTACAAAATAACGTTTTCGTCACTTTTGATCGATATTCGGTTATTTAAAATCGAAAACCACGAATTCGATATTGAAATTAACCGATTTGTCGGTTGAATACACGATTTTAATTAAGTATTTTTTTCATATTCCAGGGACCTTATAGACATTTTTCTCTACAAAAATATCGTTTCAAATATTGGTTGTAAAAAAGAAAAAAAAACAGATACTGATACCATCGATATCAAGTATCGGTTTTTATGTATCGACCCACCCTTATAGTAATAAATATAATATATTATATGATCGACGAATAAATACGTAAACGTATACATTTCACACCGCGTACATATTATATTATATAGGGTGTACCAAAAACATACGGCCAAGGAATCCACCTAACCTCACCGGCACATGGAACAGATTTTTTGGAATTTTTTTTAATGTCAAAACTATGGATTTTTACCGTATTTATTTGTAAAATATCCATAAAAAATAAAATTGAACCATACCACAGAATTTCCTGCAAAATTATCTTAAAAAGAAAATCTGCTATTTTTAACTTATCTTGTCCAAAATCTTAACTAACAAAAATTTTGGTGTGACACAATATGAATAATTATATGTACGGTTTTTAGGGAGTTCCGAAGAATATATTGTTTTTTTTGTTGTTACAATTAATTGAAAAAATACGGCTAATTAAACATTAAAAAAAAAAAAAAAAAAAGGGATTTTGCAGGATATTTTCGGTGTTGGTTAATTGCGCCGAATTTCGGACACTACCTGTATACATAAATTGCACTGCTAAAAAAAAGAAAAATTAAAAAAAAATATAAAAACCGTCTTTGGTTAATTTTTTTATAGTTAATTCTTTATCGCGTTCACTTAAAACTACTTCCTTTATAAACATGAGCATGAATCACAACGATTATACGCGTACGACGTGCGAAATTATACCGAACAACACTACGGATTTGTATAATATATGTGGAAATTTCGTTTTATCATCAAATGATATAACGGAAAAAATAATGATTTCCCTAGAGTGCCTAATCTTATACAATAACGACTTTAACCCATTTCAATCGATATTGTTGTGTGACAAATCGTACACGCTAACCTATTCGTAGAGATATTAGTAGATTACTACATTTTAGATAAAACTACATGGGAATGTAAAACGTGTAAAAACAGATTCGTAATTTAATATCAAAACCCTTTACTGTCACTAAACGTAATATTTATAAATTACTATAACCTAAACCTAATATACACATTTTTATATATATATTTCGATCGGCGCAATTGACATACAACATTTATTACATTCGAATATCGGCGCATTCTTGTTGGGTCTCGCGATCATAAATCAGACTGTACGTAGTATCCGGAATCGACAATAACTGTTAAGTGCTACCTATGTTTTTCTATTTTATAATTCCTATTAATAAATTGACTATTTTGTCATTTTATAGTATTGAATACAATAATGCATACGTATTTAAATCGATTCGGGACCCGACTAGAATGCCGTCCATTTTTCTTTATTTGCCCGCGACTTTCGACGCAATTGATATGAAAAAAAAAACCACTTCCATTCCGAGGGCCACGTTACTACTAGAGGAGGTATCGTCCCGTAGTGACGACCGTTATTATCGTTTCTGGTACACCCTGTATATAAATTGTATACGATAACGCGTGCGCATGTTTGCACCCCGCATATTTGTAAACTCCGCGGCAGATTTCGTAGACGCGACAAAAATATCGCGCGGTAAAATAATAACGTTCGTGTGTTGTGTTACTGTCGGGAGTGCATGAAGATTCATTATTATCATCGTGCCCGTACATTATTACAATACGCACAATACAATATCGGGTTACCCATCCGCGGGAACCGGCATTGGCATTGGCGGCGGCGGTACGGAGATCCCTCGGGGCGGTGCACGTTTTTTTTTATTTTTTCTCTCATTCTATATCAAAGAATTTTCTAGAACAATATAAACGATAATAATAATATAATTATATAAACGGGTACGACCGGAGGTCCCCGCGCGTTTCGTTTGTTGCTTCGTGATGCGAGCGCAATACCTCCTCGGCGAGATATAATAATATTTTATACTTACGTGTATAAAATACACGAAACCGTTGTGTCGCGCCACCGCCGCCGCCGCCGTCGTCGTGATTTTTAACCGGTCGGCAATAAACAATAGTAATAATAATTATTATTATTATTAATAATAATATAATACTACGTTTTATATTTTATTATATAACGCACACCTGATGCTGTTGCGTGTGCGGGCACTAAAATAATATAATACATGTATATGTATATATATACGTATATGACCGTTAAAAACGTGTGTGCGTATTATAGATAACAAACGTTCGTGTTTTATCTGTTATCGGTTGTTTTCCGTATATATATATGTATATAGTAGGTATGTACACACCGTTTTTTTTTATACAATAGTGTTGTTTTTAAAAGATTAAAACGTTAAACCGGTGTGTAATTTAATATCTGCGGCGGCGGCGGCGTCCTATAAAAAATACGATCAATCGTACTTAATACGTGTGTATGCGTATAGGTAGCGGTTTTCTCACAGAATTCTATTGGCCGGTGATGATGACGATGACGACGACGACGACGACGCCGCCGCCGCCGCCCTTATAGTACGCGTTTTATAGTTTATATTTATCTCAGTATTTTATATATAATTTATTAACCGTCGTCGTCTCGCGTCCCTACGCAACAAACCGTCGGCGTTCCCAGTGCTCCCTCTTCCCTCCCCCCATCCCTCCTCGTATACACGTACGCGCACGCACGTTCACACACGCACACAATCCCTTCTAAACTCGCTGCTGCCGCCTCGCCCTTTTTTTCTTTCGTTTTCCGCTATACTGCCGGCGGCCACCGTCCCTTTGTCGAATTTTTATTTTTATTGCTACTGTATATATTATTATTATATGCGATGTTGTTACGCGTCCGCGCCGTTGTTGTACGGCGGACGTTGACGAGGCGGTCGCCGCCGCCGGGTACGAAATGTCAAGAGTTTATTATAAACGCGCGCGCTCTGGGTAACGAGAGCAGCAACAGTATTCGTCATATTATTATATAATAATTATATATATATATATATATATATATATATATATATATATATATATATATATATATATATATATATTGGTAGATACCGCCGAGTAGTAGTCGATTTAGTGACTAATGCTTTTTTCCACCCCCATGTTTGTGGGTTGTATTTTTCTCTTCTTTTGGAGAGAGGGAGTTTTTGCGTATACATGTATGTACTATCCAGGAGCGAAAAAGGAAAATTTCGTGACCGAAAATATTATTATCGCGGGGCGATGAAAAGCGTCCGGGCCGTGTTAAGGGGTGCGGGGCAACTGCCCTATATTTCAGTTGCTGTACGGATAGTTTAAACCTATATCGATTAATATAGGTTGATGATATATGATGATTCTGATATGATATTATGATTTATGATTTATGATTTAACTATTTTAACTACATAAACGCACGTTTTCGGTTAGTGAAAATAGTATAATGCGGATTTTTCGACTAACGGTACTTTATTTCAATCATTTTTCGAAATTCTCAACATTTTATTCAAAAATATAATTACTTTTCATATTTTCTTTAAATACACGTTTTCCAGTTGGTCAAATGCCCCGATTTTCTCACATAATACGTCAAAAGATGCAGATTTTCCGCTGGGTGGTACTTTACTCAAAATAAGATTCACGAACCTCAACAGACTTTCTATACAAAAAAAAATGTCCATAAGCCAGTTTTATTTTGATTGATTTCTAGGTTACATTGGCTACACGACTATTACTACTCTAATAAATAACTCTGCTCGGAATTCTCGTACATAAGTTTTGAACTTTTCTAGAATTTTCAATTTAATTTCTACCGATGGTTGAATAGGGACTCTAATTCCTCACCGGGCGGAAGGGTGAGAGGGTTTATGTACGGTACACCGCCGTCGCGACCCCGAATAAATATAAGCGGCCCGCACGTTTCCCTGTCACTCGCAGCCATCGTCTAGTAATAATAATAATAATAAAAAAAATATTATAATGTCGTGTGCCCGTCGTACACTACCACCGCACCAAGTATAATAAAAACTATAATAATACACACACAAACCGCGCGCCGTTAATATACGGCATTAGATTATAACGTCGTCGTCGTTGTAAATATACACACACACACGTATTTATATATATATGTATTGCGGTCCGGGCAACGTGTGGAAAGCCAAACGCGGCGCAATAATAATAATTACAATTCGTCGTTGGAAGGCGCGTATTACGTACGGTCGACGAGTCGCGGCGTGTGCGACGATAATCGTTTTCATTTATTATTACGTACGTTCATCGTTTCTTACGAGTCGACGGCTGCGGCGGTGACTGCGTCTGCCGGGGTGCGTGCCGGTTAATAGCTCCCTCGGCCTGTGATAATATCACGTATAACAATTATTGTTATTATCGCGCGTGTGGGCCCGCGTCGTTTTTCACCACCGACGGGTGTTAACATTTTCGTCTGTGGACGGATCGATCGATAAATATCGGCTATTATCACACTGGTTAAAGACGAGTACTTTTTTTTTGTTTTTTTTTGGGGGGGGGTGCATGGGACTGCTTCAGCATTACCACCCCTAATAAACCAAAAACAACAATTCAAAGCAGTTTCCTTCTTTCCTGTAGGTTTTTTTTTTTTAATCTGACGTTTTTATCAAAAATATAAACGGTTAGGTAAAGTTAGGAAGGTTACATAATTGCAGCCGTTTAAGATAATAACTATTTGCTATCTGCCCTAAATACGGTCGTAACTTATAGATACCGCAGGTATCTATAATATACTATATAGTCAGATAGATAAATTAATATATATAGTATATTATAGATATTCGTGGCAGAGATTGTCTAGATAACCACATAAATATTTTATAATAAAACGTTGTCTAGTGAGCATTACATAATTTCGGCACCCCCAATATTTGTGCTCTAGTTATGTCTATGATGGAGTGACGGCCGAAATTTATCGTATATATATATTAATAAACACCAGGAAATTCGAACACTAGTACGCTTGTACGTTATATGGTGGCTATAAATGCAGTTTCCACTCAATGATAATATTTGCAACGCGGATATAGATATTAATATACTATAAATTTTAATCTATATACCACGTCGCCGTGTCGTGTTACTATGTGTTGTACCAGTGAACAGTCTAATCAGAATGTAACTACACACGGCCGATAGTTAAACATATTCAACCTCGTGGTAGTCGTGTTGTTTTTCCAACCGCATTTTGGTAAGCCAATCAGAAGAGAGATTAATATATACTTAACATTTAATCTGTGGCGCTGCGTTATAAACGGTAGTTGCGCGTATAGTCACTATCGCATGCAAGCGCTAGTGTTAAAATTTCTAGCTGTTTAGTAGAGATTCATTTACATCCATATATTTTTATAATAAAACCCTGGGTCGATGGACAACCCCATATAGCATTATCTCTTCGGCAAAATATATTTTTTTTTTATACATTTATATAAATGTATTAAGGACTGAAATTCGAAAAAGTGGCGTGGCCATTTCATGTACACTTTACGTTGAATTCAAATCTGTTTTCAGAACTATTATCGCTACACTACGTCGATAGGATCGATACGCAAAATAACGGTCTAAACCGCGTACGTGTTGGACGGAAAAAGATAAAACGGAATCCCTTTAAATACAACAGGTCGGAGAGTCTATTAATTACTGATGACCGCAGACTAGAATTTAGAACGCGATGCTGATGACAATGTTTGGACGAAAAACTACGCAATATTATGGCGCCGCGCCATCCGTATCCATATTGATAATATATTAACATACAATAATATTATATAATATATTTTCGGAATTGTCGGGGGCCATACGTAAAATATAAGACTTAGGGACTGTATCACAAATAGTTTTTAAAACGATTTCGCGGTCGATTGATAAAAACAAATTTTCCGCACGTTGACTGGCCGTGGAATTCGTAGTGGATTCGGTAGTTTTTTATTATTATTATTATTTTTCTCTAAATTTAAAAATAGTAGTCGTGCTGTTGACCCGTGCTTGTTTGGTATATATACTACTACAACTAAATACTGCGGCGGCGTATTACTATTATTACGATATTATTATTATTATTATTATTATTATTACAGTGGACGTAATTACGACTGCGGAATAACGACGGTACTTGCGCGCGTCGGCCCGCGGCCTGCATGCCGGCCGGGCGACCGACCGACCGACCGACCGACACGTCGCGTCGGCCATCTCGTGCAGACCGTGGCGGCGGCGCTAAAAATACACTCGCGATACGGTAATACACCGTACGTCGCGCGGCGCGGGTGAATTTAAATATATAAAAAAAAATATAGTACGGTGGTGGCGGCGGCGGCGGCGGTGGTAATATTTTTGTGTACGCGTTGCACCACCAGCCGCCGTCGCTGGGCTTCGGACGGCGGCGGCGGCGGCGGCGGTGCGTCGCCCGAGCGCCGCGGAATTGCCGGGGGAAATAAAAACGCGGCTCCGGCGACTGCTGAACACGGTGGCGGCGTGGAAAAATATGTTATAGCCGTACGTGCGTACCCCGGGTCGTCGTTTTATGTTCTCTTATAGTTATTCCTTTATGTATACCATACTACAGGGCGATTCTGTTATCGCGTCGATCCGTGACGATTTTTTTTTTTTTTTTTTTGTTGCCAGTCATTTTTGTAGAATCTCACATTTTTAAACCCTCATAAACCCGTATTGACGAGCACATCATATTTTCTTTTTGAATCGGAGTAAAATAATTTAAAAAAAAAAAAAATGGGTCTCTATTTGAAAATTAAATGATTTCCGGCCAATTAATATAAAAATCGAATATTTTACTCGAAATTGTTTATAGTCTATAACAATAATAACAATTCTAGACAATTTCCCTGTATAGTATATTGAAATAAAATAATGTTTTATTTTGGGTGTGCGTATTATTATTTTTCTTTTTTTACAATCGGAGAACGTAGGTCGGGTTACAAATTTTTTTTTATTACTGCTAACGGCAGCGGGCACTCCCCGTGTTTCGGAAATTGGTACAAGGGCACAACGGCTATAATACTTCGTCTAGGTAATACAATATAAGGACAAAACCGTGGCCCACCATCGTTGTTTCGATGTTTTTACGTTATAATATTATTATAATTTCGATAAAAAATAAGTAGATGGTAGGTAGTGTTATTATTCAAAACAACAGCCACCGTGACGACCACCTTAGGCGTTATTACCATATACATGGGCTTTAAAAAACAAGTACAATGATTGCCAGGTCAACAAACGAGGAAAAAGTAAAACGCTGGAAACAAAATTATGTCAGAGATGAAAGGAAAAAGAGACAGTGTAAATACAAAGCCAAGAGATGAAACATAAAAGCAATACCTTCTCTTGGAGCTTATGGAGAACCATAAACCGAATAATAGTGGCACGATGTGACCGCACTAAAAAGAATATGTATAAACGGGGCTTAACTAAGGATGACTAGTCCGAGTTCAAGATGATAATAAAAGAACACATTTTCGAATGCATGAATTTTAATGGAAAATTAATTACAATGTAGTACAGCAAGCGGAATATTGGGACTGTAAAATATGAAAATATTTTACTCGACAAGGTACAGACGGTAGCCGCTATACTTGACGTTCAAAGGGAGGGGCGAAAATAGTAAAATACCTAAAGACGTCTCTTAAAATTGTTTTCTTTTTATAAAAAAAATCGGGCTCGATCGGTCCTTTTGCATTTACTATACAAGGGACTGCCCAAAACTGAAAGTTTTCAATGTTGTTCTTTGACCGGGAAAAAGTAATTACGGACACACACATTTAAAAATGAGATTATTTAAGCTGATTTTTTCAAAAATTCTCTAAAAATACATGGAGACGTAACCTGTGGGCTCTGATATATTATTATGATGATTGCCGTATAATATCATTCTTTAAGAATTTGTTGCATATAAAAACCGACCCGATGGCACAGCGCGTTATCCGAAAATAATAATAAAAAAGTTACCATAACGTTACCGTAAAAAGTAACTACGATACAGTAACAATTAACGTACGTAAGTTACTACCTATCACTGAGAAAATGGAAGTGAGAGAAAAAATGAAAAAAATAAAATAAAAAATGAATGAAAAATAATGCGTGTCGTTTCCGCACAATCCTGTGAAACGCGTAACATTGTTGTATTGTTACGTTTAACTTTTCAGTGAAATAGTTTTGATTCTTTCTATACGGTTATGCCCGTATATAAATTATGGTGTAGCGTCGTCGTTGATAAAATATAATTATTGAAATAATTGACGTGGACTTTTCCAATATTATAAAAGAAAAATCGTACTATGATTAATAATTCGATTTACAATATTAATCGCGCGTTATATTATAGTTTGGTCAAATAACATCTTAGTAATGTATTAATCTAGTGGTATAGTAGTAGTAGTAGTTGTTGTTTTGCATCGATATTTATCTGTCCGAAATTTATGTATTTCGTTATGCGAGCGCACGCGTGCGTCATACTCGGGATACTCGACTTCTATTATAATATACGCGTGGACGCGCTTTCATCGTCGTAAAAACCGTCCGCACGCACGGATCATGTTTTTTTAAAAATTGTTTTTTTCTCCTTCTAATGTCATTATTATGCGTCAACCGTCGTGATGAATTGTCAGTGTCGTGAGCGGGCTGGGGGGGCAGCTATATATTAAAAATAGCCGTTTATCGAACCCGGTTGCGAGACGCGTGTCGCCTATTATATATCGCGGCGACCACGCGGCTGCACGAGCGACAGCGCAGCTGCTGCTGCCGCCGCCGCGCACCGGAAAAGAGTGAAACGGCTTGTGGCTGGGGCGGCGTAGCGGAGGAGGAGCGGACCCTGAAGGAGTATCCAGGATAGAGGAGCTGCCCCGCACAGCTGCCTCGCACAGGAACTGCGGTCCGCCGCCGCCGCCGAAAGAGTATAAAACGAACGATTACACGCGTTCACCAACTCTATCTATATACCATTATATAATAATATTATGTAAAATATTCGTCACAAACGAGGTTTACCTTTAACATCCGTACCTATAACGTACGGATGCACATGATTTGTAATAAGCTTTTCCGATTAAACGAGGTATTATATGCGGAAAAAAAACCCGGTAGTACCCAACCCGTTTCGAGCGATGACGACGGTGTGCAATATAAAAAGGTGCGTACGACGAAATTGGATTTTGCCGGACCGGACCGATCGTATTTTAATGTATTATAATAATAATAATGGACGCGATCGGGTTAACCAAATATTATGATACGCGATTCCGGGACGTGCCCTTTAAAATTAATATATACGACGACGATGACTAGCGTTATTATTATAGGAAAATGAAGAAAACGAGGAGTGGTGCGTGTGTGTGTATCGTCACGGTATAGAACGTTACAGTACGCGTGGATTTTTGATGAGAGACCTCCTCCTACTCTTCCTCGTCTTCATAATTATACTTTGCCTATTGTTTTAAACGGATTATACACAATTGGTATCGTATCGTATTTGGTCCGGACGACCGGGACCGCGGTCCCGGTACATATAAATATATTTTATATACGCTTTACGCGCACGACGATTCGTCACCAACTCGGGTTCATTATGATATTGTTATGCACATAATATTATTATAATATAATTTATCGTTGTTGTAGCCCGACCGATTGTGTCCGTCCGTCTCTTTTTTTTTTTCTTCCGACTAATTATTACAATAACGGATAATCTCTACCATATTATTACAGCGTGCCGCGTCTCGCTTATATACCTGTGTATATAGTCGGCGAGACTTTGCCACATAAATACGTAACCTGAGGGGGGGAAAACTTAAGATGGTTTATCTTGGTGTCGTATAATACTTTTACACGATTTGAATAATCGTCGTCGTCGTCGTGTGTGTGTCGTTCATTATATACGAGCATTTTTCATATAGGGTTACATATTATTTATACGTGCGCGTTGACCACAGATTATTGTGCGCGCTGACCACAGATTATTGACCGCGTTTCGCTCGTAATCGTTTCTTTATAATAATATAAGTAAAGTATGCACGACACGCCGACAAAAGCGTATTATTATATAAGTATATATATATATATATATATGTTGTAGCCACTTTGTGAAATCGAGCTTTTCACGAAAACGCCCTTTTCACACTCGACGAAATACTTCGTGATTGGGGGGGGGAGGAGCTAAATAAAATGATTTATAAACAGTAATAATACAAATAATAAATTGTTTGGTGCGGTAAAATATTTTATTCCAGTATACAGAATGGTCGGGATCGACCGCATATCGCGTAAAAGATTACACGATGTCACTATTTCGAGTGATCATTTCACGAAACTGATAACTTTTCATTAGAAATAATTTCGATTTCACGTAGCGGCGACGAAATTTTATATATTATAATTATAAATATAATACTGCATGTATAATTTTACAGAGGTAATATTTCCGGAGGTTCTAACCGACGGACTACAACAATCCCATAGCCGTTATAAATAGCGTCTACAAACGCCGCGAACCTCGAACACACCCTCCCCTTCCCCCATCATACTACCCTACTTTTCGATTTTTTTCCCCCCTAATTCGTTCCCATTGTCTTTACAAAAATTATTATTATAACACTGGTTGTTATTCGTCGTTCGACACCCACAATCCGTCGTCGCCGCCGCCGCCGTCATATTTTAGTATAATATTGTTCAACATTATAATATTATTATCCCGTTGCCGCGTGATCGCGCATATTTAAAAGCATTATAGTATACGTAATGTGTCGTCCGATAACTATCACAGCAATGGCGCGCGCGCGCGTAGGCCAAGTTTTTTGTTTCTTTGTTAATTTTTTCTCCTCTCCTCTCCGCCCACTCACCTCCTCTAACCCTCGCCTCCCCCTACGTTTACCGACGACACCGTATATTATATATTTTGTATAACACACCATTGTACGTGTGTGTGTGTCGTATATATTCGTATATATATATACGTCGTTGTCGTCGACGTCGTTCGGCATCACACCGCCACCGCCTCGCCCGTTGTTTGAATAATATTTTTCATTTTTTTTTTCTTTCTCTAAAACACATATTATATGAATCGTATAAATATAATATTGTATTATTATTATTATTATTCACAACCACCGTGTGGTACGTATATAATACGCGTGTGTAAATAGCAACATAACGCCGCGCGGAGCATATGGTTGTTATAATAATGTCTACCGCCGTGCGATAGCGTCGCCGCGGGTAAAATTATTTTACGACTGTGCGCGCCCGTCGACGTTTACTAATTTTCTGTGTATTTTATAATCTAACAATATAACGATAATAATATGATAATACACCGACAACAATAGACATCATGAACATCATATTATATTATAACCGGGTTATAATAACCTACCGTACTCCGTTACACGGTGAACATATCGTACCTATAAATATAAGTAACACGCGGTCCGCGGTGGGCGTTGTATAATAATTCTGTGTTCCTCAACCCGGGGGGTCGCTACCCCTCCGGTCAACGGCGTATTAAGGATTTCGGCGCCCCGGGACAGTTTTGATTTATTTTTTATGTGCACCCCCCCTCCATCCCGGCTTATATCGAAAACTCACCAGACAAAGTATCAAAAATGTATTTGGACGTTTTATAGGGTTATTATTGTTTTACCGATTTCACGCTATAACACAATATATATACGAGTAATTTATTACTTCTTTGTAGCTATTAATTCATCATCATAGTCAATATTTTTATTCGATTCCGCTTCAACGTTTAGGGCGGCATGTAGTGTTGTTAAGGTTTCTTCAGTAACTTTGGATTTTAAATATTACGTCTTTATTCTTTTCAACGCTGACAAAGACCTTTCCACTACCAACTATTGTTTCAACTACTTAGTTTCCCATAAGTTTTATAAGGTTAGGTAACTTATATAATATGTTAAGTTTATATTGTTAATATTTTGCCTGTAATGCCTCTGGCGTCCCCAAATCTCAGCGCACTGAGGTAGTTGCGTAAATATCTGTGCTTTATGCTTCGTATAAGAATCGTATTACCGTGTAATAGTATTTATTTTTAATGGTAAAACTATACGTGTATATAAAATGTATATTTAGAGGTTGTTAAAAATTGAATATTCATATTCATTTGGGCGTGTCGTCACAGTAAAAAGGTTGAGAAACACTAAATGTATATTACGGCATTTACGAGGAAAAAAAAATAGGATTGCTAGAAAGTTTAAGACGATGATTAAGAACATGGTCTAGACATTGTGCTGTATAGACATTATATACAGGACGATTGATCATTTAACACGAACCTACGATTTTATATCAACGAAAATGTCGATTTTCAAGTACCTTAATTTTGTACATTTCGTTTGTTTTTTTATTTTATTTTTCTTTGGAAAACCGTCGCACGTCCATAGTTGGTTGAAAAAAAATCTACTAAAAATATTCGAATATTGTTACGATGTTTACACGCCATGAGTTATAACGGTTTAAAATATTTGACCGGAGGAGAAGAGAAGAGTTATCCAAACATGGATATGACATTTATTACTGTATAAATTTTAAACTGCTGTTATAATTATAACATTATTCTGCAATATTTGTTTTTGGTGTGCGTATCACATACATCATACATGAAAAATATAATAATCTTTATTGCACATATAATATTATATATATTTAGAATTTTGCGCAAATCGATTCTATAATATATTATACGTTTGTTTACGGTTTACGGCGGCGGGGTATAACGGTAAAACTTTGAACGTTTGATAAAAATACCATTCTAGTATTAAAAAAAAAAAAAAAAAAACGACAGGGTTTAAAAATCGTAATTAAATCTATTGAAAATCTTCAATCTACACGAATATATTTATTCGTTTAGAGATATTCACTAGGCGATAAAAGAATCGCCCTGTATTACAATACATATATGTTCATTATTATAATAATATTATGTTATCTTATTATAATAACGATTATTATTTCGTACGGCCGATAATATTATTATACGTTCGCTATCGACACCCGGATGTGTTGTTATATTATTATAGCATCGCTCTAAACAAAAATAATATTACATTATAAGGAGTCTCGTCGTTTGTACCTATGCTCTTACCGATTCCCGGAATTTTGGCTTTGTAAACCGCGCCCAAAAGAAAAAAAAAACAATTAATAAAAAAATAACGCGCTCGGGCCGGGTTTGCATGTTGTTATCGTGTTATCAGCGTGTGTTCGCTAATTTTTCATCCGGGCGAAACCGGTGCAGGTGCAATTGCATCATTCGTTATTGTCCGTATTATTACACTGAATAACACTGCTAGCTTTTATATATTATACACCCGCAGCCGAGGCATTTCGTTAATAATAATCATTGCCACGTACATTTTTAATATACTTTTCAGTATACACCTCTGTATATACTCTAATTATAAAACGTGACTAACGCACGCGCACGAAACGCTTTTTACAATAGTAGTTGTAATATGGGCGCGCCACGGGAACGGCGTCCGAGGAGAAAATTTTAGACCCGCACGGAATTATTTAATGAAGAAAAAAAAAACGATACCTTTGGTTTGTGATAAAATATAGAAACTTTTTACTTAACGTTATTTCTGATGATTGAAAATGAAAACAAATGAAAATACTAAAATCATTATTATTTTTATTTTTTTTCATTCGTAATATTCCATAATATACCAAGATTGTATTATATATATAATATGTACGTTATACAACAGGTTTTTTTTTTCTAATAAAAAAAAAAGTCTGCTTTTTGGGAGTTTTTAAGTGACTTTTTGTATAGTAAGTACGTTGAATATTCACAGCCTTATAATCATAATACCGACATCTTTTAAAACAAATTGTTTAACGTTTCGTAATCATATTATAGAATACTGATTAAGGTTATACTTATAATATAATATAGACCTTACACACTCGACATTCCTACTCAATATGTCCTCTTGAATCGTTATGTTATATTATTATAGTAAACCCATTACGTGTTATTTATCTATAGACCGGATCTGAACTCAATTAATAAAATGTGTGCTCGCAGGAGACCGTATTATAAATATTACGCGTCCCGCCCTGCTTTTTGATACGCAGGCTTTCCGCTCACTCGCTTTTTTTTTTATTTTTTATTTATATAAAGCTAACTGTTACTCACTATTTTCTCAAATTGCATCGAAGTACTTATAGATTCATTAAAAAAAAATATAATAATAACTCTTGAAATCTCACAATAATAACGTTTTTTTATTTATTTATTAAATAGATTTTAAACAAAAAAAAACTCGTTATTGATCACATTAAATATTATTAAATTTATTAATATAAAATATACTTTAATATTTTATAAACCTCTAATAAGCTGTCGGAGACTGCAGTAGCCGTGCTGGGGCGTATATAATGTTTAAATCCAGAAATACATTTTCAGAATGAAACAAATTCCAGAAAATATTCAAACAGAACGTATAGCGAGAAATACTTGATAAAACTTTTTGTGATTATATTTTCTGGTCGTTTTAGTTTCTGTTAAAATATTTCCTACGGAAGGATACTCGCTGGAAAACTATAATTTCTAGCCATCTACTTACCGGGGGAAAACTTTCTACAATAACCATTTGGTTCCGTTCATTTTATTTTCTGTTAATTTTACATTTTACGGATTTCTGACGTTCTGGAAAATTACAGGCGGATAGAGGGGAAAAGGATGGTGGAGGTAAAAAAAAAAAAAAATCTCGGGAACCACCGCCCGTATGTTATAAAGCAATAACTTTTTACGCGATGATCCCGAAAAGCGGCGCCTGTATTATTATTGTATCGTACAAACGCCACGAGCCTAATCCGGTAACGCCCGCGTCGCTTCCCGTGCAAATTGCGGCGCACGAGCGAGTGTACTATAATAATAATTACAATACGTTGACAAAGCGACAAAACGTGTTACGGACGATAATAATTCGTTTGCGGCGTTTTGTCGTACTAACGTTTCATTATTTAATTGGAATAAAAAAAAAAATAAAAAAAAAAAAAAATATATATATGTAAAAAAAAAAACCTACTACCGACCACCATATACGGTCCATCGTCGTCGGCGGAGACATTGTTACCGAGAATTATTTAATTTAACGTACTCGCGAGCGCGCGCCACGCCGATCCGGTTCATCTTTTTTTTCTTCTTCTCGTTCTCTCTATTCCGCCACACGACGAGTTGCAAGTACACGGGGTTACGCGATGTTATTGTACGAGCGTGTACCGAACAATCGATTACGATACGCGCAAAACATATAAACAATCAATGGTTTTTTTTTTTAAATAATATATTATTGCTAACGCGTCGTACCGCGCTAGTAAATTTCATACCTATTCATTAATATTCCGCGACTATGATTGTAATAAATACTATAATAACGATATATAATTAAATAATCTTATTTTATCCGATCCATAATAATACATAATTATAATACATCATACATAATTTACCTACGTTGGGTTTTTTTTTTCCAACAGTTATAACGTATTAATGAAAACTACTGTTTTTTTTTCTCTAAATGTAATCGATTATACCAGTATAATAATAATGGTCATCATTATTCCAAGCGTTATTGACTCGTTCTATTATTCCCGTAGGTCCTCCCGATGTAAAGAAATCGTGTATATTATTTTTTTGCCTTTTGTATGCGGGTAATTTTTTGTTAGTGGACGTGCGTTGAGGAAAAAAAAATTAAAAATAAAACCTTAGCACAGTGGTCGTAAACTCAAATTACTAACGAGTCATAATTTATACGTCAAAAGTTTGCCGGCCAAATTGTAGATAACCTTTTTTCTCTTCATTCGTTTATTTTATTATTATGTCCAACTAGATAACAATTATTTTATTTTTAACACTACATTAATAATATTATAATATATAATAATGGTTCACTTATAAAAAGTAAATAATCGTCAAAATTATTTTTGGAAACTGAAGCAATTTTTTTTTTTAGATTGTTTTAATGAGCAATTCTAGGTATACAATATTATTTGTGAAATATATTATTTTCCCTTTCATTATGTATTATTATTATCCGTTGATCTAGGAATTTTTACTAAAGTACTCGTATGACATATATATATATTATATTTGATAAATTCTAGTATATCGTAATTGAAGTTCCTAATTATCCGTTTTTAGAATTTATATACATTGGCAATTGTAAATTTAGAATATTTTTAAACGTTTATAGTAGTATCAATAAAAAAATTTAAATCCGATTAATGTTGGTAATTTACAAACACATTTATGACATTTAACTCATCTAATATATTTAGTTTCTCATATAATACAAATTCATAAAATTTATTGTAAACTGTATTTCCACGATTAAGCTAAGCTTAATTCGCACTTGACGATCAAGTATTCTATCGTAAACAAATTCTATAGCGAATACTGAATTCGCATATTGGAAATGCGATGCGTCTTATCGTTAATTACATTTCACCTGTAAAAATATAATCATACTTTTTAATGGTTCGCGTTCAATTTATATTTTTGTATATCAGTCTAATGTGTTGTAATAAAACTATAAAATAATTATTTATAACGTTTTTCATATATCGAATTTAAATGGAAAAAAAATACAACTACAAGGTGATGCACCGAGTAGGACTAATTAATTAATTGCGATTAACTCGACGGTTTATTTATTTTATTACGTAACACGTTTAAGAAATAATAATATGAGACAATATTCTCGTATTGCACATATGCCAGTCCATTTTGTTTCTGAATCGTTATTTTTATTACTATAATTCTATAGTATAATCGTGTACGTTTGATAAAAAAAAAAAAAAAAAAGTTTTGCGTTAAAATTGTATAGACTTTATATTGTATTCTAATTCGAATGCATATAGTTTTATTTTTTATTTTCTTAAGTAATTGCTAAAGGTACACATCGTGTTTGTTGTCGGACGTCATTGCGTGTAAAGGTCATAATAATGACTCACGTTCGAACATTTGAAAAAACGCAATTTTATTACAGGCCTACACGTTAAAATAAAATTAAAATTATAAAAACTATAAATCAATGAAAAAAACTGATCATTATACACCGCTACTGCGTTTTCTGTATGTTACAAATATATTATTTGTATTTTCACTTTTTTATTTATTGTGCGCATACATAATAATATATAACATAGATTGGTTATTGTTATTTTTATATTTCAATAATTGTATAATAATTATAATTGTTATCGCTGAAAATTATATTATTTTGCTAACGTGTATGATGATATTCAAATTAATTCAATAATACGTAATGTATTATACATAGTGCGATGTATATCTATATATAGGTATTTTTTTTTATGTCCGTTCATGTAATATATTTACGAGGGGTTTTTTTTTATATATTATTTGGTTTTTATTTTATTTTTTTTTACGACTAATCGATTGGCATATATATATATATATATATATAAACACATCGACGATCGACGCGCACGATAGCGGTGTTTCGTAATCACGGTTACAAACAAAACACTTGTGTTCTCGAGAAATAATATACACGAGATGTTTGATAATATAATCGTTTTTATTAATTATTATGTTTAGGCTAGACTCGAATGTATATATTATACAGGGTGGGTCATCGGTTTTTTCCTTTTCGTCATAATATATATAAGTATATATATTATACGTAATATGTGATCAGCGGAGTACTCTGGAAGCAATTTGTATTTGGGAGTATTTCATGGGAATTTATTTTTATTATCAGAAAAATAATAAGTCGCGGGGGGGCATGTCTCCCCTACAATAAACTAAATATTTATATGTATCGAAATTAATTGAATATATCAATTTATTTGTCTATAATATTAAAAAAAAATAACATGTCAATTTCTCTAAATTTTGGTGTTTATATGAAAATAAGACAAATGCCCAAGAAATAAGTAAATAATAACATAATTTCGCGACAATATTATACACGTGTATGACATAGTGTAGTGTAAGGTCCGAATCATTTTTATCAGTTGTCAAACCGTGCATTTACTTTATTTTTATTTATATTAATTAATATAAACTCTTTTTATTACTTTATAAAATAAAATAAATAAAACTGCTTACTTATGTATAAGTATACTGTGAATTTAATTAAATTGTATTTTATAGTACCTATTATTTTAAGTATAAGAAATACAAAACAAAGAACAAATGAATAACTATTACTCCTATGAATTAAGTATTAGTTTTAGTGCTACAGACTTTTCACCAAAACCCTAAAATCCTTATTGCGCCGTTTAGAGACCGGAACAGATATATATATATAGCTAAATATATATTTTTTCTTTTTTACAACATAAGGTTAGCTTGATGTGTATGTTGTGCTATTAATACAGTACCATACTTATCAAAATACAAACGATTCCACAGCTATAATAAACTGGTATACATTTTTATGTCAAAAAGTATATTTACCAAACTAACTGTAATATTTAAATTTGGGGCTTTATTATAATTCCTCTCACACTAGCTTCAGAATTATTCATAGTTACGATACTGGTTGATATAGTTACTATCGCGAGAATTATAATAATGTCTAGAGCAGTCAGTTAAGTTATTGCATTTGCATATTTTTTTTTAAACGCTTATATTCATTGCTAAGTGAGCTTAAATATTAATTTAAATACAATTTTTTTTTATATCAATAAAATGCAATTTTGACAAATATTTTTATTTTAGTGCAACTTGCATTGTTTTTCATAATTTTCGTATAATGTTAAGAATATTTAACGTGATATATTACAAAATAAAAATTAAGTTAGCGTAGCAGTGTACAAATGTATATACTAGTTGGAAATATTTATAATTATACATATTTCTATATTGCTTCTTTTTTTTTATATATTCACTTGTCCTTCAATTATCACTATTATCGGTCTTCGTCGATCGACAATCAGTTACGTTTAAAATATAGTCATGTACCACCGATATCGATGTAATTTGTAATCCATGCCATTTAGTGATTCGTTATACTTTTTTGTCGCGTCTATTCCGCCCGTAAAAATGCCGAAAATCAACGCGGTTTAAATGTTTTTAAGGTAATTTTCAAAACTATAAACGCAATGTTAAATACGTTTCAATACAATGACTTCGCTGTCTTAATAATCAATGTGCTGCGAACATACGCTATAGTTTTATTTTATACTTTCGTGTCGCACTTTCGCAGACGTTTCTATCGAAATCCACTCTACTATCATCGTATTACAATATATGCGATGGACGATATCAACACCGACCATCGCGATAATATATATAGTATAACCGTCGTCATCTGGACCGGGCTTAACACGGTGACACACCCTATATATCTATAACGTACCTCTATAATACGTGTACATATAATATGAGCGTTTTTCAAGTACTATTATATATTATAATATATACAAACACCAAACTATATAATCCCAAACTATTATGCCGGACGGGGGCCATGTGCCGCGTCGTATCGGTGGCGGCGGCGGCGGCGACGGCGGCAACGCGTGTAAAATTCACGTTTACGCGTTATTTTATTTTTTTTTTTTTTTTCCTACACGCTCGACAGCAAAAAGTAATACGATTTTTACGATGACTGAGCGTTAAAAATGCGTATGCGCACGCACTCTACTTGTATATATATACTTTACGGCTCGTATCATTCAAAACGACCGCCGTTGTGTATAATATTACGCTCGTCGACAGATCGTCGTCGGCACGTTGAATAACTAATATTGGAAAAATAATAATAATAATAAAAAAAAACATCGATGCATTTTTTTTTTGCCATTCTTTTCAATTTTATAATTTATTATTATACCCCGTCGCCGTTCGGTTTAATATTGTGCGTTATCAATTATTGTATAATAATAATGCCCGCCTGTTGCACATTCTCGCTACATATACTAGCAGGATGATAATAATGGTTGGTAGGTTAGGTTGTACAGAGGAGCTGTTGTACGGATCGATTATTATTAATTAACACAATACACATTGCAGACACTCCTCAAAATGTTTCGCGCGGATGATAATACGAAGAGTAGAGTATAATATTATTATTGTCTTAAAAAACTTGTTTGATTTTTTCCCCCCTTATTATTGTGTATTTTAAACGCATATGCACCTCCTCTATAAGCCACCGCGGTGACTACTATATTACTTGTAATAATAATAATAATAATAATAATAATAATAATATTATTATTATATTCAGGCGCGAGACGGTTATAAATTCCTTTGGACGTTTTCCAATATAATAATGTGTCGACATTTTCAGAAGAAAAAAAAAATACATATATTTTTATATATGTATAATAGCGCACAATATAGGCAATTCTATAATAATATGGGTTACCTTGAAGACTATATATACGGACACTAGATACAAAACAATAAAACATTTTTTTTTTTTTTTTTAAATATGTGCTTGCAAAAAAACATTAAGAATGTGTTATTCGAATGTTTAAAAATATATAAATACCACTCATACGTATGTATCATTAAATCGATTTATGTTCTGACGAATGTATGTAATATAATATCCGTAGACCATATATAATAATAATAATATATCCGCCTTATATATAAATATAATATAATTATTATTATTTATATACAGACACAATATTTTATATGGTTTAATAATAAATTAGAGAGAGATCACCGAGTGATATTTTTATGTTATAAAATAACCGACGACGGTTATATTAATTAATCGGTACGGCCCGATGTATTAATTTGCGTGTACCGTCGCCGATCGATTAATATACTATTGAAATGGTACTCTATATATTATTTTATCGATACGGCGATTGGTGACACGTTAATAATAGTAATAATAATATATCGTTGATAGATTTATTATATATCAATTATTATTACGTAGATATTATATATAATATATCGTTGTTGGCGGCGGCGGTGCTCGTAACTTGACGGAGACGACGCGACGGTGCCGCGTTTGACAATATCGTTTCGGGACTGTCGGCGGCCAAATATAATAAATAATAAATAATAATAATAATAACGCTCACGCGGATAGATGGATTTCCTATTTTTTTTTTTTTTCACACGCACATCGTCGCGTCGTGTGAGGACTCCGCCGCCGTCGCACATTATTAATAATTATTATTATTGAGCAACGCGCGACAACATCACTGGGTCGCCGGCTCCGCCAACGCCGACGATAATTATATTATTTTTTCGCTGTCGTATGTGTAATATTATGAAATAAATTGTAAATAACTATGACATACCAATACCGAGGGGCGTCTATAATAATATAATATATTACATAAGAGGATGTAATAAAAATAAAAATATATATATGAAACGCGTATTTATTTTATTATTTCCTCGACAAGAGACTTGTAAAGCTCGGTTGTCGGTGTTTATCGTCGAGCGCACTCGAAAACGTCATTCGTTCGTTCCGACGCGACGGCACGAGCCATAACTTAAAACCTATAACTTATAAGTTATAACTGAGTATTTATAATCCAATAGTTATAAACTAACCTAACCCAACCTGTCCCGCCGGTCGTTACGGACTTACGGTCGCATAAATCGTTCGGGCGCGTGTAGTCCGTTTCACACGCATTTCCGGCAAAATAAATGTAATTAACAATGTAAAATAACGAGACGAAAATACTAAAAACACAAACGATATTAATTTTAACGGTGGATATTGGAAGCCAACCTATGTATTTCAATCGTATATTGTGCAACGCCGCAATGCCGCGCTTGATTTAATTAATTGTTTATTCAGAAATTACAATTTGTTTATTGTGACAACTCGTATTGCAATTTTTTCAATTAAAATAGGAGGACGTATTCTATCGAACATACGTTACATAGGTTTGTATTTTTAGTAGGTAGTCGTATTGCGTAACCCGTTTCAATATAAATAACAATCTTATAATAATTCGTGCTCGTGAAAAATTTCCGGTCCATATATTATGCTATCCGTTAAATTGATGACCGCAGAATTCTCCTACTTCAAACAGTAAAAAAAAAAATGATACCAACAAATGATTTGATCCTTGGCTGCACCGTCATCAAAATGTTATAAGATATTTCATTAATAAATCAGTTAAAAAAAAATAATAAAAAAAACAGTAAATCACAGTGGTGTTGTTTTGTATGCGTATAAAATGTTAAACCGTTTTCGTCTCAATAATTAACCTATATATTCTGTAGCAACGAATAGGTAATGCGCTAAATTTAAAATTTACATACAAATATTGAAGAATTCAACTTTTATTTGATAAATTGGCAGACAGTTGATGTGTATAGCGTAAGACACATTTGCTTTTATTTTATATTTATATATATACGGATTTTGACGGTTAAAAAACAAATACAACGGGTATGTCAAAATCATTCATATTTGACATGAATAGTAAACATTTATGTAAATTATTTTGGAACGTACTTAAATGTTGTGATGTTTGATCACTAAATACTACTAGTCATATAGAAATTGATGAAAAGTTTTTATTTTATGCGTAAATAAAATTATATTTTTAGACGAACTTATAAACTAATATCAATCGTACATTAATGTAAATGCTGTCCAACTGAATGTGTTTTATACACTTAATTTATGATGATTTTGGTAACGTTTGTTATTTTTTTATCCCGAAAAAAATTAATAATATTTACCGGATGCAATAATTCACATTTATAATTGTAGCGCATTTGATTAGAAAATAGTTATAGTTTATTTTATTCGCTTTTATGTATAAAGAAAAATTTTCAATTTATTGTACGATTCTCGGGAAGTTTATAACTTTCTATTATTACAGATTTTCATTTCTTTTACCTAAGAACATTATTTTATTAATTTCCAAGTCCACATTTTACGAAAAGTAAATATCATTAAAAAGACATTATTCAAATTATTCGAGATTTTATATTAATAATAATAATATTTCTAATATTTTAGAATGTTATATAAATAACTATAGTAATCCGATATCTAATTCAGAGACGAATTGGCTCACCGGAAATTTGGGAGTTTTCCCCATGGACTGAATTACTCGGCTACTCCCCACAATGATTATGAAATAAAAATAAAAAAAAATTATAAAAGAAATGATATCGATTTTACTTCGGATAGCTGTTGAATTGTGCCCTGTATTTTATCATCTCTATTAATTACCACTATTATTTTCACATCTATTATTGTCTATTTCAAATAACCCGTGAATGATCTTTTTCAATGGGAATTCATAATTTATAATTTAATATTTATTATTTATTGGGTATTTTTATCATCGTTACCAAAAAGTAGTGATAACGATATCGGGTAATTTTCGTCTATTATAATATTCTAATCATCTGTGCATTTATCTCGTTAACCTACGCGATGGGCCGGACGTGAGATTATGTTACATATTTAATGGGTAGTTTTATTTGAACAAAATGGCAAAGGAGAAGAAAATTAAAACAAATTATAACTGTTGACTAATTTGAGGTGTATTATAATTTTTAAACCGTCTCCCCCCTGATTGAGCTTTAGATACGTCACTGTATTTTCATCAATGCAGTAAGCGGTGTTTCTTGACAAGCCCCAAGGGAAAGGTGGAAATTTTGCCATAATTTCAGAGGGGGCTGATATTCTCAAATATTTTATTGCAAAAATCGTCTTACCACGCGACACCTAAGTGCCTTTGATTTATTTACACATCCTATATATCATAGATATATACAAGTGTATATAATATTCGAGTATATTTAATGGGGGCTATTCCGAGTACGTTTTTTCCGGCGCACGCGTAGTTTTTCGATATTACCATTTTGTTGTTGAAATGTGCACAAAAAATCGACGACTGTACATAATACGGCTCGCGACGAGAGAATATTTTAATAATAATAATATGATCCGGTCATGTAGGGTATTTTATATTTAGACGTTATAAATAATATTATAATACAATATTGGTATATTGTTGTTTACCTACACGCCCGCTCAATGACGAGGAGTATTATTTCTATCGTCGACGTGTGCCGTACGTATTATGTAAATATGACCGCAGCCCTCGGAGATGCTTATCATAATAATATTTTAGAATTTATTTTTTTTTTTTGTCCAAACGCCACCGCGTCGTAAACCGGCCCAAGTTTGGCAATAATAAGAAAGAAATAATAAAATAAATATATTCGGATTTGGCTCGTCGTTCCGCACTCGTACGATAACGAGTACAGTTCTATAATAATATGTATATACAGTATTATTATTGGTTATTGGTTACTCATCGCGGTATTATTATACCGCGGGGCGTACGGTATTTGCCATGTACATATATAATAATATTATTCATTATAATATATTATAATTTGTACGCGTACATGTATGTATACACATATAATAATGACGTCTCTCTCGTCCGTGCGGAAGAGACACGCGCGCGTACGTAATAATAAGCACGGCGGCGGACCGGAGGTCGAAAGATCTTTCTTGCGCTCTTGCGCTCTCTGCATCACGCCGGAGTAACGGCGGCGCGCGATGATGATGATGATGATGATGATGTCACCTCTTCCGCAGCTGCAGTTCTCGGCCGTTGTCGCCTTGACGCCCGCACTACTCCACCGATAACAAAATTGTACTTAAATAGCGTGCGTCGCGTCTCCTCCTCCGTCTGCCTCCTGTTCCGTATATTGCCGCCAACATCGGCTGTATCGCCGTCGTCGTCGGGGACGCGCGTACGCCGTTTAGTCATCCGCCGCGGCCGCCTACCAACGGACCCCCCTTATGCCCCCTACCCCGGCCGGAATTCCACAGTTATTTCGTCATCGCCACCAGCATATACGATATTATAATATAGCCGTTGATTCCCCCTGCGCGCCTTCGACCGCGTAGTCGTCGTCGTCGTAATATATTTCGTCTTCCACATGTTCGTCGTTATATATAATATATATATATATATATATATATATATATATATATTATTTTACTCTACAACGTCTAACACAACATGATGTACACATATATTATGTATATACAACGGCGGCGGTAATTAACAGAGTGCTCTTATTATACATTGCACGCCTCCCCTCTCGGCTTGACGTGTGGTCCGTTCACATCTGTCGAATCATCACTATTTATTATATCGTCGTTATATTATTACGTTCAATATTCCCATCGCCCTCATCATCGACACATATTGTACGCGGGCGCGCGCGGTCCCGTCTCGTCGTCGTTTGTGTCGTCGTCCTCCCGCATCTCCGTCGTCTATAGCTGTAACCCTAAGCCTGTAGCGGCTTCAGCGATCTTCTTCGTACATCTTTCCGACGCGGTCCCTCCATCTGCGGGCCCTTTCTCTCGCTGTACGCTTACAATATAGTGTATATAGTTTTTTATAACGTATAACTAAAGGCGTGACGGTTTTTTCAGTATACCCAGGGCCGTTCTTAGGGCAGGGCGAGCGGCGTCCGAGACCGGTGCTCTCACCACGATTGGATAGGTCCTACCTATTTACATAGATACAATAAACAAATTTGTGATAGGTTCGTGGTAACGTGTTAGTATTTTGCGAACCTTTCTTGGCTTTTAGCAAGCCAATCAGAAAAGAGTATTTTACAACACGACGAATCCGTATAATAATAAAACGTTTTGTTATCAGTGTTATCACTTGTGCACATTGACGTAAATAGAATCTCAAAATACAAAAAGCTCGAGCACAATAGGTTTTAACGTAAAAAAATATAGTAGTGGTAGCACCCCCCCTCTCTCTTTGTGCATATAATTGTATCAATGTCCCAATATAAATCAACCACAGAGGGTGTGGTCGCTTCACCCGAATATCGATGCGGAATGACAAAAAACACTTAATATCTATCATTATTGCCACTATTTGTAGTCACTAGTGACACACTTTTTTTAGTTTTTAGATAAAACCGAAAAAAGATTATATTAATCAGACCGACGATTAAATTAATTACAAATTTATTATAGTAATGTACAATATAATATATATAATTAAAACGATATATGTTGTATAAATATTAATAAGACAAAGCGATATGGAGTAATTTTTTTGAGACAGGTCAAACCTTGAGACACGGGCTCGGGGACGACTAAGTCCCCCTAAGCCCCCTATTCACGCCTATGATTGTGCAGTTATTACCGGGTTTTCCCATCATGAGCCGGTATTACAGTATGCCGTACTTCAATACCGGTACCGATTCTATAATACCGCAATATACCGATATCCAATTAAAATACCGTCAACTCTATGTATATATAACACAGCGCAATCGTCTGTATCTCGTATTGTTTTCGATATTTTCTCGCTTAATTCCCTCTTTCCGCGCGCCCGCCACTTTAAAACACACTGTTGCGGCTAAAATATCCCACAATGTACGTAATAATATCAATAATATATAGTGGCCTGTTCCCAAAATAAACTTTAAAAAACGTTACAGAGAATAATAATATTTATTATAGTCCATTCCGCAACACTATTATTATATATACATACATATATAGTCTTTTGTATAATATTTCGCTCGTAAAATGCAGTAAAACCACTGGAGTTCCGATCGGGAGAGTCTGTTTATTTCGAGTATAAAATACTTCTCCTATATAATCGCTGACGTTCTTTCATCTCTCTACCCCGCCAAACCGATGGTGTTTATTTGGTTAGGCGGCCCCGTCGATATTATTCAAATCCCGCACGGTATTATATTATTGTTGTCTGTGATCGATCCGTGATGCGCGAGTCTGCCCCCTCCCGCCACCGGCGGCGCCCGTTATAACACCGCGCTCGGTTGCCAAAGAATTTCCTTCGTTTTTTCCATTCCTCCGAACGTATAACAACACGTAATCGTGTTCGTCATACAATATAATATAACGTGCTCTGCTCCGCTCCGTGTGTGTTATACAATATTGTACGGAATCATCGTGGCAACCCGCACATTTTTATAATAATATAATATGTCTGCGCAGACTTATACCCGAAATTGTAGGGGGAAAAAAAAAAACAAATTATACGGAGTCGTCGATGAGCCGTGACGTCGTATTATGAAAAATATGTTTAAAAAAAAAAAAAACAAAAAAAATCCCGTTAAATTCCGGATGTCGCGAAAACGAATAATAAAATAAATTTAAAAACAAAAAAAAAAACCACAATCCCACCACGTGCGTTTTTTTTTTTTGGTAGCGGCTAGAGGAGAAAGCGGTCCGATATTATTATGCGCGTACCGACGTCGTGTGTTCCCAGTTCTTGTCGTTCGTATATATTTTTATATATATGGTTAAAAACCGAGGAGCGCATCGCATTGACGATGCGGGGGCGGGGAAAACAAACAGACGGCGACGTGATCGTCGCGGAATTTCGGTTTTTTTTTTTTTGTTATTTCCCCGCGTCGTCTGCTGCGCCCGAGAGAGGTTAACGAACCCTTTGGCGCAAGGCGGCGGCGGCGTTGGACGGGAGGGCGGACGGTCGTTTGTTGTATAAAATAAAATGGCATTTGTCGTCGTTGACATTTTACATCGCCGCGCCGCCGCCGTCTCTGTCGGCCTCCATTAATGCCCGGCGAGTTGGTTCGCGTGCGAACATTTTGCGCTCGTGCCGACGCGGTCGCGTGCAGAAGACGGCCGCCGGCGGCAAAAAGGTCACTGGGTCGTCCGCGGCTTCTTCCGCAGCGGCAGCGACTTTGGCGTTTACCGTCGCTATATGACCACGTCACGCCTTCGGTATATATACCGGCACCTATATACGGTAGATACCGCGCCGCACGCGCCCCCGCGGCCGACGTTCAATTACTTATCCGGCGCGCGTGTTCGTAAAAACAGCGATACAACACGACAACGACCGTGATCCGTGATGTTTGTTTGTTTGTGTGTGTGTGTGTGTGTGTATTCAGTCGTTTGATTGTGTGTATACCCTATATACTACAATACATAAAAATACATAACAAATATATATCGATACTATAATATTACGATATATATATATATATATATATATATATATATATACTGTAATCGCTGTCCGTCGAGCGCGATGCCGGTGCCGCGGCGCGTGGACTACGCCCTTACTCTATAACGAAACTTTTTTTTTTGGTCCGCGCCCGGGCGTGTTGTATAGTTACAATATCGCGCCTGTTATACACGCCGCCGCCCGCGAGTTAATTAAATTACTACACTGGGCCGGAATGGAACGCGCGACGCGGACTACGCCCTCGGCGATGGCTACGGCATCGTTAAAATCGGGGTCGCATCTACTGCGGCGGCATTCGGAATTATTGGTCGACAGACAAACAATACAATAGTAATATACGCGTTTTACATAGGCCGCGGCGGTTTTTTTTTTTTCAAATATTTTATACTATACGCGGCGGCGACGCGTGATTGTCTAAATTATAATCGATTATATACGCGCCCACCCCCCTCGGTGACGGGCCGCGCCGGACCAGGAATTCCGTGAAATCTGATAACAAATTTTTACGCGCGTACAACTATAATGAATGCAGTATATATACTGGAACGATAATAACCGCCGTCTTCACCGCGGTTATTGTTGAAAACCAAACAAATGTTACGCCCGCCGCCGACCATAATACCTACATAATAATGCGTAATCCTAACCTACCCTAACCGCCGCGCATACTTTGTCAGACCCCTGCTTATATTTCAATAAGATTATATAATTTGCTTGTCCGGCGCACATATCTTACGTACCTACACTTGATTTTATATCGACGAGCCCGAATTGAATTTAAATTCCGGCCTATTTATTCCGTAACGTCGTCGTTAATTAAACGTTTATTTTTATCTGGATTTTATAAACTTCATATTCATCAATATTTACATTTATAAACGCTTATAAGAAAAAATTATTACATTATGCTAATTTTTTTTCTTTCATTGTCCTGTATAGTTAATGATGAATCTCGTGTTAAATGTTCAAGTATTTCTGCTCGGCCCGACAAATTTTATCCACAATGCCATACATTTTCCCGGTTTTCCTACGTTTTCCCCTAATTATTAAGAAAAATATAACGAAAATCATAAAATTACCAAACTGAAATTTAGCTTAAAAAAATGCTTTCAGTAAAGGCGTACTATCTTTGATAATCGTAGTCTGATTTCTTCAGTATATTATAAACTAAATAATTACCCTACACATCCTAGAGAGAGATTTAAAATGTCACGTTAATATAGGTACCTGATTGACAATTATATTATACATTAATAATTTTCAATTCACATAATTAATTTGTAGGCGAAAACCCAGTGTTGGTTGCCCCACGGTCAAGCGCGCTCGTAGGGTAATTTTCAGGAGAGGGACAATATGAAACTATAATACACCAATCACGCGGTTTATACAATTATTATTTTTATAACGGCCAGTGGTTTTAACATTGATAGACTGATGAGACAATCGCAAACACGAAACAATTATAAAATATATACACGTATAGTGCTTTATATACAAACTTTAATCGCGATAACTGGATACTAACATAATTTATTACTTTCCAGAGGCAGACATGTCCCTCCTTTATCCCGCTCACCCACAACGGGCGGCAATGCCCACAGTGTGCAGTGGCGCACCACCGAATTCGTAATCGACGACCAGTTGCCCTCGGCGGCTGTTTTTCATCATTTAAATAAATGTACCAGTTGCTCTCAACCAAATATACCAGTTGCCTTTAACCGAATATACCGATTACCCTTAACATATCGAATATGTTAGAATATTATTTCTGAACATTATCTAATAATTTCATTACTGATTTTACAACACAAAAAAAAAATGTGTTTTTTCGACAATAATTACAATATGTATCGCTCATTTCGTTCTCGTGTATATAATGTGTTAAGGGCAACCGGCGCGTTTTGATCTAGGCGGTTTGGGAGAATTTGTATGAAAAAATGGGGGGGGAAATGGTAATTTTGAGCGCAACCGATGGATGTGGGTACATTTCCCGAAAATCTATCGACCCTCGTCGGGCCTGTTTATACAAAATATACGAACCGCATTAATTACGCCGTTACGGTCATTACACGCGCGCACACCCCTAACCTACATATACCCACCGTGGTCTCGATTGATATTCAAACGTGGACGCGCGCGCGGCCTGTGCCGACAAACGCGCGGCGTTGAATATCACAGCGATTATAATATACCTAATACAATAATAATAATAATAGTAATAAATAATAACGATAATAACGATAATAATAACTCGATGAGTAATGACCGAGTGCAGTGCGTACGAGACGTTATTTGTATCCGTAGCTCGGAGTATCATTATTATTGTCGACGGCGGCGGCGGTGGCGTTGGACGAGCAGAGAGACCTCCGCCGACGAAACAATAATAATATTTTAATATAATAACCGCCGCCGCAAGTCCGTGGCGGTTCGTTGTCGTCGTGTCGAGTATATAAAATAACAATTGTATATATATATATATATTAATATGAACTCGACAGAGTGAGAGAGAGAGAAAGAGAGAGCGAGACTCGAAAACAATATAATAATAATATTATAATTATTATTGTAATAATAATGGTATTTTAGTCTTGTGCAGCCGTGTGCCGCCACGGACGCCGCGCTCGAGTTTTCCCGCCGCCGCCCCGCGTTATTCGTTTTAATATTCCCGTCATATTATTATTGTCGTCGGTCGTATAAGGAACCGCCGCCAGGTCGTGAGCGACAAGTAGCGTCACGCGCGCGTACGCACGCAGAGTACACAAATACTCAGCGCGCCGTATGCGCTCCGGCCGCGACGTGTACACTCACACGCGCATTCAATCAAATTCGTGCGGTAATGAGCATTTCACACGATGTCGCATTGTGGTTTGTGCGAAACAGGCGAATTTTTCGTCATTTTTTTTTTATTTTTTTTTTTTTTTTTATGTGTTGTATTGATGGTTTTACTGTACGATGATGTGTGTGTGTTTTTTGTTTTTCTGTCCGTAAACAACTTTTCTACCAAACGTCCTGCTCCGATTTTCAAGTATATCACATATTCCGTGAGCGTTTTGAAGAAGTAATTTTTTTGATTTTCGTTGTAGTTTTCTTAATAATTTGGAAAAACCGTAAGAAAATTTACGACAATAACTGGTTCATTATTTTCAATTTTCTCTTTTTGCCGTAACTAGGTTAAAAATAATCGTAGTGACCTGAAATTATCATAGAATATTAATAATGGGCCTTTCTAGTCGTGGACAAAACATATACTTCAAAACATTCTAGTCATTTTTTAACTATTTGTAGGCATTCGAATTTTGTTCTCAAATTAGTTGAATAAAACTAAACTTGTCAGTATATATATTATGTTTTTTGAAATATAAGCACCTTAAACCATATAAGTAGAATTCGAATAATCTATTGGATCTATAAATGTTAGAATAGTTGTTTTGTTGAATCGTAATGTAAATATTTATCACAAGGATGATAATCTACATCTTTATTATTAAAAAATGTCATTCATATTTCTTTATAATAAAAAAAAAACTACGACTCATGAACATGATTTTCTGTTTTACAAGTTTTGAATTTTTACTATCTAAACAATCTTGAAAATCTTTAAAACATAATTCTTTCTTAACTATGTTCTTCCTTTTACTCTTTTTGCTTTTAAACTTATTTTTCACTTCTGATTATTTTAAATAAATATAACTTAGATCGTAATCCAATAAATTCAATCATTATTTGATAGTTGAGTTCATCTTTAAATTTACCTAAAACGTTTTTATTAACTAATGGGTTTTTCATTAATATTAGTTTTTGGATAATCCAAAGTATCATATTCGTGTATATTATTTTTTATGGCTTTATAAAAATCTTCAGTTTGTATTTCTATTATAGAAGAGTCTATATCTGTGTATAATACCGTGTGCACCAGATTCCAGAATAACGTGATTTCCGAGGTTTTCTATTAGATTACCGTCAAATATTTCCTATATTCCCTATGATTTCCGCGATTACCAATTATTATTTGTACTCACTGATTTCCGTAATTTTTTTTTTTTTTTGTTTACCGTAATTTATAAAATAGTGATGTTATAATATATAATATATGTGCTTGGTTAGTCGATACTTATTAGCGTCATTTCCCCCGCAGCCGAATGCCGATTTCTACGGGAAGATCGCCAACTCGCGGATCAAAGACCGCGACAACAATACGAACCGGATTATTTCCACAACACCGGCGGCAGCCATCATTTCGACAAGAGACAATCGCCGTCTACCGATGAAATGATCGGAGTCATGGCCGACAGCGACGCCGCCGGCGAGGAAGACGAAGACCAGGAAGTCCAAGGGGAAAATAACAGCGAAAGTAACGCTGCGCCCTCCATACTAACAGCGGGCTTACTCGTGAAGACAGCCGAGGGCACGACTGTGAACCTTCCGTGTAAGGTCGACGGTTCGCGTAAGTATAAAACCGTCGTTGATTTTACATACCGTATAAAATAATAATATATTTATATAAAAATATAGATAAAACCCAACCGGGGGGAACACTACGACGTTACAATATTAAACATCTCATCGTTAGTTCATTGATTTTTTCTTCTTCTATAGTCCCGCTCGTCTATATATATATATATATATATACAGGACTCGAGATTAAATTGTATACATTTATGCGATTCGACGAGTTGGGCACTAAAATACAAATGTATCAAGAAAATAGTAGTTTTTTGAATTTACGATATTTAGAGATTTTATTGATATTTAAAACTTATTACGTCATTTCGATATTCGTACCAGAATATATAATTCGATGTTCTTATTTTTAAAAAGAAAACAATAATTAATTTTTATTATACGAGCATTTATTTGATCATGTATACAAGTGTTAATTTGTTTGACTTTACCAAATAATAACAATAGTAATAATAATAATAATAATAATAATAATAATAATAATAATAATAGTGTATTGTTGGGCGAGGTAAAAGATGTTCTGCAGGTTTTTAAAACAGTCCGTATATGTAGGGCCTGGATTTAATTGTCCAAAAAACCATAGAAAAATGCTCTAAAAAATGTCTTTATCGCATTAATGTCCGTAAATAATGATCTGAAATCTGGAAAATTTGAACTGATGCGGCGACTGATGCGGATTATGTTGAATTCTATTTTGAGCATTGCATTGACCCAATTTGTTGTTGTTTAATATCTTCTAATACCAAAGATCTTCTATCGCCCGAATGTTTATGTACACCGAACGATTCCTTACGGCGTCCACAGATTTTAATAGGAGGGTATTTCAAGTGACAATTATCGTCTGGTTTTAATTTGTTTGAAACTTTCGTTCGAGAGGTTTCTCCCCTCGCCTTAAATGTTTGAAATTATTTCCACCGCAATTCATAACCACAATTTTTGAGTAAAACAGTTTCTAATTTTTTTTTATTGCTTTGCTAAATATCTTTTGATAATATTTTCATTATGTACAAATGTACGCATTAAAAGTAGCAAAACTATTTGAAAGACGCTAAAAAAAAACAAAAAAAAAAAAAACGGAAAAATAGCGATAAATGCACAAAAATTTTCTCTTTTCGATGTATCTGTTACACGAATCGGATAACATACCCGGAATACATATGCACTTTGCATTAAAATCCGGCCCTAATTTTTAAAACAATCAAAAATCGTTATTAAACCGTTTATAATAGTATCTTTTTCGGTACCCACATGCATGTATACATAGGGTTTTAAACGTCCGGCAAGTAATTTCGCGTTTCGCGCGCGTGTTTTATTTACAGTGGAAGAAATCGCATTGATATGGATCAACGGCACGAAGAGCATATTAACCGACAATATACCGTCTACAGCGGACAACAGGGTTAAATCCGGAATTTCGCCCGACGCGCCTTCCACGCAGACATCGCTCGACCATCCCTTAATCATCGAACAGGTTTCACGTTGGGATTCCGGACCGTACACGTGCAAAATATTGTCAGATCCCCCCGTTGAGATAACGCACAACCTACGTGTCATCCGTTAGTATATTTTATTTTATTATAATTTATTTTACCAGCGTTAATATTGTTGCGGGAACTTTGAATCTCGTGACCTTGTGCGGAGCTCCGGGATCATACTTCTCGTCAAGGTTTATATATAAAAAAAAAAAAAACTATATAATAATATATTGGTGCCTTTATAATTTATGTTCATCAATTTGCTTGTCTACTGATTGTATTATCTACCCACTTTATTTTTTTACCCTAACTGGTTTAAAAAAAAGGAATAGTTAAGTATATTTTCAATACTATACATTTGTTTTTATTTTATTAGCTCTTTTTAAAGATCGAGCGCATACTACAGTTTAGGAAATTGACTAACGACGGTCCTTTTAATTTTAAAAAGAAACTAATAAAACTATACTATTTTATTTTTGATCTCTTTATATGGAGAATTAAATGAAAAGTTCTTTATTTAAATTTAAATTTTTCGCTTACATTAGTTCTTTTTATATTTCTAAACTAATTTAAAAATAATTAATTTACCATATACACGTGCAGACCAATCAACATTCATCTTATTTTGATCGAAATCGGATTCCTTTTAGATAAATTATTCTTTAAAACTGCTGTCATTCCTTTGTTTAGGCTAGAAATATGGATAGGTTTTATTGGATTTTTCGAACATAATGTCAGAAAAATTGGGACCTCAACAACTAAAAAATTATTTTAACATACATTTTACATATAAAATTTAAATAACTATATACAGGTTATATATATATATATATATCTATCATATTGAACACTTGCTAACAATACGTTATCATCTAATTTGCAAATAACTTAATTTTTTTAAACTTTATGTTAGGTTATAACAATTAGAACATTATTTTCTACATTTAGAAATAATAATGTTTAAATATTTTATATAATAGGTAGGAATTACTTTTAATTTTTAAAGCGTGCCTAACATGTATTATTTTAGCCTGAAATTATTAATAATATGGTTTTGCTAATTTTTTATTTACAGTTTTTAAGTTAACTTACAATTTTTTTTTTTTTATCAAATTTTAAAAATATTAAATAAGTTTTATTAACACTAATAGTATAGTATTTAAAAATAAATTATATTATACGAGATTAAAAACAGATTATGAAAAAAACCAATATTAAAAATAATAACCTTTAGTTTAATACCCGTTTGTTGTTGAAAAATTAATTACCATTTTTTTTTTATTTAAAATATATTTAATAATAACGTAATGTATAATTGTTCATGGACTGCTATTATCTGAATATATTTTTTTCATTGATGGTGAGGTAACGGAGAGGACAATCTATTAAAAATGCGTGTATAATAATACATTTTTATTGAACTCTAAATTTTATTGATAATAACCGATAGTCTAAATTTACTTTTTTATCAACATCTTTATAATACCTACGAGATTAAATGAGGCTAGAATTATTGGCAAATGATTTTTTTATTTTTTTAAACATACTCGTTTTTACTTTATATTTTATTAATTTTCTAATATAATAATTAATATTTAATTATTCAAAAATCTACCTTATTGAGGCTATATACAAAATACATGCCAAAGTCTGAGGCACATAAAAAATGTCAAGTTCTGTGGCCACGACCTTTTTCTCCTCCGTTAACCCGAGCTTGTGGTTAAGCTTTGCTTTGTTGCGTTTTTGATGGTTGGATATTGTTGGTTTTTTTTTTATAAAACGGAAATTAACGATGTGTGGACGATCTGCGGTCGTCTTCGAAACACCGCCTAAAGAAATCGCCCCTATTATATCAATACTATTACTATAATACGCATCCGCCACATTAATGCTCGAGATAAGTATATTCAAATTTATTGAAATATGATGTGACGCTTCTCCTCCTATAAATAGATCCGGCCAAGATTTTGGCGTTGCAAGCTATTGGTGGCGCTGGAGTTTTAAACACTGTAGGTGCAAAAAAAGTGACAGTGAAGCAAGGCGAACTGGTACAATTGGTGTGCACGGTAGCAGGATACCCAGAACCGACAGTGCAATGGACTAAAAAGGTGAGCGTGTATTATTATTATTATTTATTATATAGTGTGAGATGGACTCTGCTAATATTTTCCCCCGAGTATTATTATTTTCGATAATATTATTATATATTTTTGTACGGTATCGATCGCGTAGGCCAAATACCAATCGTCGCAAGTTCCACAATCTCCGGGACAAGATTCGAGCCCTTCGGCGGCATCTTTGCCGCAATTACCGTCCCAAGAGTCTGCGGTGGTGGTCGTGTCGAGTACGAAAGAAGTGCGCATCGAATCTGTTTCTGCATACCGCGATGCCGGTGTCTACGAGTGCACTGCGCACAATACCGATTCCATATCAATTGGAGGAACGTCTACAGTAGCTCCCCGTATGACATTGGAACTAGAAGTCGAGTGTGAGTATTTATATATATAGGGCCTACAATGGCGTAACTAGGATCTTTTTTTAAAGGGGTTGATATCGGAGTTAGACTACCTTATAAAGACACAGCCAGTGGGAAATATTTTGCTACTGGCCCCGGCCCAACTCCTGCGGCTTTCGACTGCTTATTTCATACCTCTAATTAACCTACTGCAGCCCACAAAGACTTATTACCAGCTCTCGAGCACTGTTTAACAGCTCAATTGAACAGCCAAACCGTATATTATATTGTGTTGATATAAACTCGATTAGTCACTTACTCCGGTTATTCATCCACCCTGTCTAGCCTTACTCGATTTACCCAACTCGTTTTTATTGCGGCCTATCGGGAGATTTCCCGGTGTCCCGGTGGCCTAGTCCGACCCTGGGTGATATGAATCGTGCAGGTATATCGTGATATAAATCATAAATGATACCTATACACGACACGATTTACATTAACATTTAATATTTAAATTATATTTTCTTATAAACCTCGGCAGACTATACTTTGCCTCTCGAATAAACTTATCGATGGTTTTAGATTTACAACTATAACAGTACTATACCATCTCTATATAGTATATTATTGATTTTATCATCGTCATCTATTTAGGGTAACATTTAAGAATATACAAATCTATGTGATAATATGTCGTCGTGTGTTTCACATTTGATATTTTGTATTTTTGTATCGCGTGTAACAAATTATTAAAAAAAAAAAAGCCTTGGAGCTCGGGGGGGGGAGGAGGGTGATGCATCGTCAACCTCGAGTACTCCGCTGCGTGTGCATACGACACAAGCGCGAGTGCGTATGAATTCCCTGGAATAAACGTATTGGGCATGGAATTTACAATAGCCTCGTATAATAACATGTTATTTACATTGTTTACCACAGAAAGTCATTATTATTATCTAATGTCGTATATATTCGATTGGATTTACAGATCAACCGGATATAGTCGTACCGCGACGCGTTATTAACACGGGAGAGACGTACACCGCCCAAATGGTGTGTTCGATGAACGCGTTCCCCAAACCACAAGTCACGTGGGAAAGGCAACAGATTACAGACTCAGGTGAATTGTGGCAGCCGCTGGTCGTCGAGGTGCCCAACAGCCGGTACACCGTGGGCAGACTGCCGTCTCAATTGAACGCCATTAACGGTAGCGCTGGTATGACAAAAGCCGCTAGTTACATGTTGAAGGTGAAACAGGTGCAAGGACCTCAGGACTTTGGACGGTACCGTTGTCGGGCCGAAAACAAAATAGGCGTCTCTTATTCGGATTCCATAATGCTGACCGGTACGAAAGCATTACTTGTACATAATTTTAATTCGTGTTGTTTTATTTTACTTAGTTTTATAAAATATTCGCAAATAACTAATTGTTATCGCGTCGATCGTGTATATAGGTTCACCGGCCCAACCGCAATCGTCGTACGTGGAGGTCAAGCAACCCGCTGGAACCGTCGCCAAGTCGCCCGAACTAGGGTGGACCGTGGACAGCGCGGCGCCACTGGTGGAATACCAGTTGCAGTACAAACGACAACAGGTATTTTAATAACGCGCTATTCCAATAGTGATTTTGTATAACAATTTAACATAAACTCAATGTAATCGGCTCTTATCTGGACTCGCGCAGGATCCTTCGACTTCGTGGGCCGACGTACTGCCGCAGCCGCTAGTGGTCGAGTCGTCTTCCGGCGGCAGCACAGGCGACGAGCGCCGGTATAACGTCGCTTATGTGTTCGACAGCGACAAACGACAAACGAAACAAGCAGACGGATCCGCCATAGTGCCGCTCTCCCTGAAACCCGGTACCACGTACGTGGCACACCTCCGGGCCCGCAACGTTCACGGATGGTCCGATTGGTCCACGGACGTCGTGTTTTCCGGTTCGTATATTATGTTATAAATTACATAAACAAGACATCTCAGTAATATTATCGTCTGTGCCAGTGTTTATCGACCTTTTTAAATTTACCGTCCCCGTCGAAGAGCAAACAATTGTGAAAATCGCGTTATTAAAAGTATACAAGGGCTGCTAAATTATAAAATTAGAAGAAAAAAAAAATCAATTGATTTGACCAAAGATAATATAAAAATATTATTGAAAAAGATTGTACATTACAAATCGAACGAGTTCACCAAAATTTGAATTTCGGTGGGATGGGTCGTATTTGGTGGTACCGGGCCAGTTTTTTAATGTCAGATTCGATGTTTGTTTATGTAAACCGCAAATCGCCTCTTTTCACGACGTCAAGTCGATTCATCTTTTCAAAACTATCCTTTGGTGCAAACCAGAGAGGTGGTTTGGCGGCTGTGACCCTCTCCCCCACTCCCCGAAATAGTTTTTAAAGTCAAATTCCAAGTGATATGTTATTGTATACAGTACGTATTTTAAATTTTTACAAGTATAATTATGTATGATCCTAACCCCCGCTGACGAAAATAAATCTTAGTTGCGCTAACTGAAACAATCGCAGATAAGCCATACGCGCGTTGCTCGGCATAGTATTTGTCAATGAGTTTCCAGTTATTATTTTTAGACCATTGCAAAGCTCTTACGCTCGCCGTCCCCTCTACCGCCAAAAACAAGTTCACTGTCCTACAGTACCCCTCCACCGACCCCGTTAAGAACCATCGGTCTTTTTACGATTTTACCCGTATATATGTATATTTAAAACATTCAAGTCGAAGACCGATGTTATATTTCGTAGGGTCCTGTAATATATATTTATATTTTTGATATTCTTTATAGTTATTTCTACCGATGAGTTTCGATAATAATATATAAAAATATTTCAACGTCCCGAATATACTGTATATTATATACAATATTAATCCGGCTACCCTATAGCCTAAAACCCTATGTTTTCGTCACGTAGTACGCTGTAGAATAATAATTAGTACGTACGTTTATATTGCATGACACACGATAACACCTGTATATTATTATGTATATATTGTTTTTTTCATTCGATGCACGTCATCATCACGCACTTGACATGCTTTGAATATATTACTTAGTAGTTTTTGATTTATTAAAAAAACTTGATTTAGTCTTGTTCGTGGATTTTTAAACAAATTGTTAACATTTACAATTAACAAAGTCTTAATGGTTTTTAATACACACACACATATATATATATATACACATATATATATATATATAGTTCAATCAATTTTAATTTTTATATTAATGGGCGTGTGCGTGGCATGTTTTTTAAATTTTGTTTTGCTTTAAACACGTTTTACAGAAAAAACTCTCATGCCCGTAGAGTTCTCCGATTTCTATACATTTTTTTTCTGTTTGAAAGAGGAAAACTTCCTACATGTTACTTCAATTTTTGATAATGTAACTGAAAACCATAAAAAAAAAAAAAAAATAGTTAGAAAAGTAGCGAAATTCGTCATTTACAAACTCTTAATTATTATAGCGTTTAGAAATATATTTTTCAAAAAAAAAAAAAGATCGAAATCGGTTCACTTTATAATATGAGGCATGAAAGATTTTCCTGTAAAACGTGTTTTTAAGAAGAAAAAAAACGGGTTATACGCAGTCATATAATTTACCACGTAGTTAATAAACCCAGAATATCTAATTTAATTGTCTACAAATACATTAGGAATTAAATACGTTAAATTGTAGTAATTAAACAACTACTGCTGTCATTTACCATGTTTGATGGCCACAATCAATTTATTCCGTGATAGGTATCGTGTATTCGTGTTGATATCAATACATTTTTCATTGACTGGGGAACGAAAAATAAAGTTGAACAACCATTAATTTACTGGCGACTATATTTTATTGTCGCGAACGAACTGAAATTGAATATTTTAGGATATAATCAACACGCAACGCACGTAGTGACTATTATAAGAAATAAGCGGATTTACTACTATAGTACTGATGTAGTTTTTCTTTTATTTTAGGTTATCGCGCGTTTAATGGAAATTAAAAAAAAAAATAAATAAATTACACGAATTGGCATAGTAGTTTGTATAGGCGTTCAGGACTTTTATGTAACGTTGACGTTTTAACGTCTGTAATTTGTTTTATTATTTTTTTCGATATATTTATATATATATAATAAAATATTATCTTTACAGCAATGAAATTTATATTCGTGTGTTTCGACTGTCGATAAAATAACACAATAGTAATTTATTTAAGTGTTTTGAAAAAATATATATTATATACATAATTGAATTTCGCGTAGCTAAATTTTATACAGTACAGTAAACGAACATAATTTTTATATTTAAGCCAAACTTTTACGTTTATCTAATTGAAAAAAAAAAAACGCCCCAGCATTACCAACTTATTATATTAGTTATTATTATTACTCTACTGCACGCACACGCAGCTAATTCACGCATTCGCTCACGTAAAAAGACTTATTTTTAGGCGGAATAATGGAGGACGATCAAGCGGCCAACGAAATTACTCAACGCGTCGGTCAGACACAAGAAGATGGAAAAGTAATGAGTGAGTATCGGCACACATATTATATCGTTATCGTTATTATACATATATATATATAGGGCTCGGAAGTTGTTGCGTTTGCATATTTTTTGTGGGCTATTCGATTTATTGCTAAGTAAGCTAGAAATTCATTTCACAACACTACAAGAAAAATATCAAAAGTTTATAGTGCATATTTTTGCATATTTAGTGATTTTGTAAATTAAAGACCATATTTCTTAATTTTACCACTTTTCATAGCGTATTTGATGATTCGTGATAATACAATTTTGAACTTCGTTAGAAAAAAAAAAATATATAATATTTTGAGAGTAAAACCATTTTCACTAGGTATTATTGTTTTTTTAAATCCCGTTTTTATTAATTAATATTTACCTACATCACTAATTTGTAACTATATATATATAAGTATAATATATGTACACAACATAAATAACTGTAAAATACGACTGTCGATTATATTCTATAAATACTTTTTTTTTGGAAATAATTCAATGGTTTAAAAAATCAAAATCAATATTGACTAATATCTATATGTATTTATTTTATCATTTTTGTACTTTTGAAAATAACTATAAATGTAGGTACATCAAATCCACCAAATGTTGTATAAAAAAATAAAATGAGTGCATATTTGTGACCTTTAAGCGCATAATTGCATGCATATTAGTAGTTTAAAAGTATTAAGTTCCGAGTCCTATATATATATATATAACATTATAAACCTTTTACATAGCAATAAGTAATTTTTCTGCGCATCGCACATACATAGTCGGCTGTATGCATGTATAGTTATAGCCATAGTACCCGCTTAAAAAAGTATTCAAATCCTCCGACCGTTTTTTTTCCCTATCAAAAAAAAATATAATATTAATTCCGCGTTGTCCGTTGAACCGATCAACGACCTATATTGATGCGATAAGAAATAATGAAACGAGATATAAATTCGTTATATATATACATTATATACGATATGGTATATTATAATATTGACATCGATTTATATATTTATATATACTAGGTATTTCTCGAATTTCGGCGTTTAACCTTTACTAAAACCGATTTTATATAATTATATTTAAAAAATGTTTTCAACGTTTGATCTGTCGTTATACGTGTATAGTAAAATCGAAGAAATCGATTAAATAATTTTACATAAACTGTGAAACGCGCAATGATTGATTTTTTTTTGGGGCAATAACTATAGTTAGCAATGACGAATACATTTTTATAGTTTTATTAATATTCTCATTATATAGAGGGTATTTATTACAGTGCTGCGACTATTTTATTACCGTCATTCACGCGCGTGACAAAGCTCTGTGATGATGACACCTCCTCGTGCAACAATAATATCGAATAATAACACGAATGTTACGTTTACTTACTATAATATTATTACGTTAATATGCTATGCTACTCACGTACTCGAGATATTGCCTATAGTCAACTAATTGGCGGTACTTTGGCGTACGAGACGGCACTTGTCTATACAATAGCGACGCCTCGGTGGATTATCCGGGGCCGATGATAAGAAGTTTTTTTTTTTTTTTTTTACGATCGCGGAACAAATAGAAAAGCCTCTGTTGGAGCAGAGATAGACGGGTTTGTTTTATACCACCCGCCTGATGGATTAAATTCGTTTAACGCTGCTGGTAAGCATACGAATTCATACGTGATTTATTAGTGACATGTACCAGGGTACTGCGCTGTCGCTATAAATCGTGGGCATATGGACCGGAATGTCTGCATGGATTTAGTGTTTAACGCGCTGGCTGGCCGCGCTCCAGAGTCGAATATCGTAGAGCCGTATTGCAAGCAAGGCGCGTAGCATAATTTAATATACGCGTCGTGCGCGTCTTTATCGATTATTTTTATCGCAAAGTACAGAAATCTTTTACAGGCAGCAGGTACTGTAAATGCGGTGGCGAACCTAGTGCGATTTATACGGTTAATCGCGTTCTGCGACGGCGCATTATTGTAATTAAAAAAAAAAAAAAAAGAAACCCTGTTGAAATTAATTGTAAACCAATTATTATAGTTAATTATATTATTAATTATTATTGCCCAACGCGTTTTGTCATTTTATCAGACTATATACGGTCGATGACACCGTCAGTAATTTTTTAGTTTTATTACGTTCGTAATTTACATAATTAACGATTATTTTGGTTTGTCGAAGGTTATACCTCGTCTTGTTATTTAAAAATATATATAATAATAATTAACTAGATTTTGGTATCCGGGTGTTCTATATATATATATATATATATAAATGGAAGTAGAAAATTTATAATCATCACCTCACATAGTTACGGGCTGCCGCGGCCTGCCATAAATCAAATTCCATGTGCACGAATATAATTTGGTATGCATCGTTACGGTGTGAAATACGAATATTCATTTTTGAATAACAAAAATACGGTTTAATTACTCGCGCTCAATTATTATTTGTATAATTCAACACTCCGGGGATTGTAATAAAACAAGCAACAATTGATAATATTCTGATTCTTTAAGCAAATAATTTATTATTTATGTGTTATTTTTTTTTTTTTTTTTTCATAAACCGGTAGTGTATACGATATTTACGAATACGTTCCGACAAAAAACGTACCATTAAATTACTTATGAGCGAATGGCGATGTTTCTCCGTGGAAATGGCGAACGCGATTTGCGAAGTTGTGAGCCCAAAAGGCCTAACCTAACCAACACCCTGTTTGAAATTTAAAAACTTTGTAGACAACTTTAATAATTACCGTAGTAGTCAAGTGCTGAATTAAAATTTAAATGGTAAAAAAAAAATTCAATTTGTACAAAATTGCAGAAAATTTGGAAAACTTGTTTCAATAATTACCTTAAATAGGTAGTTTTATTTTGAAAAAGGATCAAAGGAAAAGATAATATTATAAAAAAATAAATATTTTAACTGTTGACTTTGGAGAATCCCCCGCGATATATTAAGGTGTATTAGAATTTTTAAACCGCCCTTCCTCGATTGAGATAATCAAAATCATGTATAATATAGGAAAGAATTGTGTAGATTAAAAAAAAAATATGCCAAAGGAATTCGGAGTAGTTTTGGGGTTGTTTTTTTCAATTTTTCTTCAGGTCTATTCTAATTGCGGTTGTTGTATTTTTATATTTACTTTATTATCAAAAAAAAAAAAGAAAAAAGAAAAAATTAAAAAATTAATTAATTATCGTTAAAATAAACATATATTCTCAATACGTATTTACTATTTAAACTTGATATTTGCGATTATTTAATACATTTAATTTATTCAAAAAGATTACGTACGTATATATATATACAAATTATTTTGATATACAACAGATAAACAATGAAAGGATATGATTATGTTGCATTAGCCAAAATATTTGTTTACGCGTACTATATTATGTGTAACTGTTACACATTGTAATAACGTGAACAAACAAATTTGTCTCACAATTTTTTGATCAATCGATTTCATTGTAACCGGTTCAACTGGCATTCTAGATTAAAAAAAAAAAAATGTTTAAAAAATAGTGGTTGACAGCAAAGAAATATAAATTATATGCCGATTAATTACTAAAATAAATAAATAATGACATATGTATTGTTTGCTAAATTATATTATCATTGTCTAGGTTTTTTTTTTTTAATATTATGCAGAAAAATTAAAAAAAAAAAAAAGGAACGTCTCGCCACAGTTAGATTAAAATAAAAAATGAAAAGTCTCCTTTTTTCCGCCCATTGAAAATATGCGTAAGAAAATCATGTTTTATGATTAAAAAAATTGCAAACGCACGAAATATGAAATATAGTAGCTACGTTTCGTACGATGCCATAAAACTACAAAAATATTAATGTATGATGTAATTGCAATGTAATTCATTAGTAATTAATTTCGACTTTTCGGGTTTTTATAAAATAATACTCCTATAATATATAAGTTTCAATTATTTAAATGTTATACTCTATGTTTAATTATGTTTCAAGACGTGCATTTTGATAACTTGTAATAGACTCAAAAAGAAAAAAAAATTATCTCAAAAAGGCGTAACCTTGTAAACTAATTAGTTGTGTGTATAAAGATAAATATACATTCTTATTTTTTTTTTTTTTTTTTTTGGCAAGCAATATATTTTATTATCTTCAGAAATAGTTACGAATATATATATTGATATTTTTTTGTATGGTAAAAATGTAAACGTTTTGTGCTTAAATAAAATCAAACACTCTATTCAGAAGTGCATAAATATGTACGTACTTAATCTAGAAGGTTAAACCGTAGATTGAAATATATACTATGGTTAAACCTAACCTACCAGCTACACCTATCCGTTCACACGACTGGTGGAGTGCGTGGCACTTCCGCGTTGCATTCGGTAGCTTCCTCACACATCACATAACTAAAAGTTTCAGTAGACGGTAGTCAGTAAAAAAAAAAAATTTAAACAAATTGTTTATAAATGACGACGTATTTTTGTTTTTATTTTTTTGTAGTTGTATACATAAAATAATATCTATTATTTCCTATTGTGTTCTTATCGAAAATACCACGACTTGTTCGGTATTTATTACACTGCGGATCGCTACTTATTTGACTTCGTTATAATATACGTCATCGCACGCAGTGTTTTTCGTTTTTAAATTTCAAGGAATATATTTTTAAAAATGAATAGGCACTTATTATAAGAGAACCGTTAACTCAATTATGTTTGACCGTGACAAATTATTAGTGAATTGCATTGACACAGTGACAACCTAACCCATTGACCATTTCGGTATATCCGTGGCTTACGACAATATTTATTGTGTTCAGTATCCGGTAAAACGTAATAAATTAGGCAGTAAGTAGATCACAGATGTGTTATAATAGTTCCCGCATTCTGTTTCCGTTTCGTTCTGCAGTAATAATAGCCCATCGGTATTCCATACATTTTACAAATTGAACAACTCAAACATTAATATATTATACAAAACGAAATACTCACTTTGGTTTTGAAAAAATATATCGTATCGAAACAATAAAATAAATATTATAGTTCCTACATTAACTTAATAATATTTACAATTTATATTAGATATATGACTATAAGGAATGTATGTATTTATGTGCAAACTTGTATTATTATAATAATATATTTGAAATATGATGACATAGTTTGTATTCAAATGACACTTGCAATTTTATTTCACATATTTTAAACTTGTTTCTTACTCATAGGTACATTCGTGCATATTTATGGTTTTCGGTTATGTTATTTGTACGTGCGCATAATTTTCAGCAGCAATTTAAATTGATCATATTACATTTTTAAAAAATCAAACCATTCACAAATTGTATAAACAATAATTTGATGAAAAATGAATACCCTCTATTTTTACATATATAAAATGTTGGTTGATTTTTCAATATGGCAACATTTAATAGTTTATTGAATGTATTGTTGTATAGTTACTCGTGATTAGATGGTTATAGATAACGTAAAGAATTTTCATTTGGTAAAAACTAGAGAGCCTAGAATACGTGCCGTCAATTCTGAATGGTTCCAGTTATCAATAATACAATTTTCATCCAAACAACATTATCAATTAATAATTAAATTTTCTACGTCAATAACTTCACTATTTTAAAAATTTCAGAATATATCGCCCTCATCAGACCACATTTGATCGGCTCTGGTGGGTTTATAATGATGGTCAGAGCCGTATTCAGAAATTTGGCGCCCTGAGGCACATATCAAATCCCGCCCAATTTCTTTGTTTCTTATAAGAAGTTTAGTAGTTTAGTGTACTATTCTTGGTGGAAATAATGTGTTATTTTTATTTATTGAGCATAATAAAATGCATAGGCGACAGTATGTGTGTGTGTGTGTAGGTACATCACGTTATTTTAAATATCGTTTTACTGGAAAAACTCGTTTCGTATGTTCACAGAAGGTTCAGTGGCTGGCGGTTCGAGCGGTGCGTCATCCGGTCTACGACAGCAGTCTTGCAGCGCCGCCGTGACCACGGCGATCATGTTGGTCTCAGTCGCCATTTCCGCTTCCGTCTGTTAGACACCATCACCGTCATCATCATCATCATTACAATATATATATAGAGCTGCACGGCCTCGCCTCGAAAAAAATAAAACATTTTTATCTAATATATTATATTTAAACCAAAAAACAAATACTTAACGCGACAAAACATATTTTTATAATATTATAATGTATTATGGAGTGCGCGCGCTGATCCCGTCAATGACAGACAGTGTTGAGACTAATCTAAATAAAATATACCTATAAAAAATAAAATGTTTTACCTGTAGTAGATAATATTGAATACGTAACTTTATTGTTGTGAATTTTAATTAAAAATTCCAAATTACTACCTAATGATTTACAAGATTATTTCAACCGTTTACATTTTTATCTCTCTGATATAATGTTATCGATAACAGACAATTAAAAAAAAAAAAAATACTATTTTGTATATCTAATTTATCTAGTATTTGTTATCTATATTAAATATCTATATGATTTTGGAGCAATTATCTTTATCTAGATAAATTATACTTATCCGAGTCTCAACACTGGTGGCGGAGAGCCCAGGGCATAAAAAATATAAATAAAAAATCCAATATTTTCGAATTTAACCAAAGATGATACAATATTGTATTTAATGCTGCGCTTTATATTATAATGTTTGATTGATTATATATATATTATACGTGTATATTATCGTAAAATATCGCTAAAATTGTAAAAAAAAAATAAAAAACATTCGTGTAGACGCATAAATTAACTGTATTTAAGTACACCGTAAACGTGTTAAACACACTCGAGTAATATTATTATAAGGACACGTCAATGTGACAACGGTGCGGTTCGCAAGCTTTTTTTTTTTTTTATATGCCCCGCGTGAGTATAATAATATTATATTGTTGTACTATTGTATAAGCGCAATACTGTCCTATTTTTTTTTTTTTTTTTTTTGGGTGGGAGCTTTTTTTAGTATAGCCCACCTCATTATTTTAGCAAAGGGGAAAAAATACCGCCGTGTAGCCGTCTCCTCTACGCGATTTATACGTTTATGTTTTAAACCTAGATTCTAAAAAAAAAAGAAAAAAAATGAATAAAAGAAAAATAGACACACCAATATACACTATTCGGGGGAGCAACCCTTCGTTGCGACTATGACCCCCGAATTCGTTGGCAATTAGTGACGAGCTTAACTACCACCGGTTAGGCGGTACCTATGTACCCTGCGGCCCCGTAAAAATCCATTAGAATATGCTCCGTTTGTAAAATGTTACCCCGTTATGGCGTTTCCATAATAATATATTTTATAAGTATAATACGACCGTATACCTGGCCCTATCACGTTAGTGAATCGTCTTTGTGGTAATAAATTGTTAGTTTTCGTTCTCTTATAACCCGCTACGGTGGTGTAATTAGGAATCTGATCTAGGGGAATGGTGTGGGGGAAGGGGGTATAATTATTGCATCATTTTTTACTATCGCGTCAAACTATTACGCCCACAAACCTCTCCCTCTTGGTCGTCATTATTTTTCTACCAGTCATCGGAAAAACTGTGTAACATTTACATTAAGTACAATTGTTTTGTTCTCAGAATATACTAACTATATACCTATTTATTTCCAGTAAACCATTTACATTGAAATTTTAAACTACGCGTGTTTTCGTTACTATCAGTTATAGGGAAATCTTTAACATTTCGTTGAAAAGAGTCGCCGTCTGAAAACACTTTCATTTTGACTTTAATTTCCAAGTAAATTTAATCGTTACTCACCAATTACAAGTTTTAAATAAATCAAACAATAAATAGTGTGAGTGTGTGTGGGGTAGAGTAGCTGATAATATCTACGGTTTTATCAATCGACAAAACTTTAATTTAATTACAATTTTCAAATAACACCTACACTCCTACAGTCTACGAGAACTCGATTATAATTACAATATTAGTAGTTTGTAAAAAAATAATACCAAAGACTTTCATTTTTCCGTAATACGCCACCGTATCACTAATAAACAATATATTACCCCGATATTATAGGTTAATGTATAGGTTCTGCCTGCGTGTCCATAACAATAATAATATTATTATACGAAATGTTGATGTACATAAATCTACAAGAAGGAGAAAACGCTTTTGTTAATTTGTATTTTCTTTTTTTCTTTCATTATTATTATTATTATTATCATTATTATTATTATTACTATTAATTATTAGAATAAAATTATTATATGGTTTCGTATATAGTAAAGTTTTGCGTATAACTGATTCGCTATTTTTTAAATTTTTTTTTGGTAAATTTTAGTATACTAAAATCGAAGAAAACACCTATATAGTTGTACAATACAATATTCCATTTTGTATACTATAATATTGTAACGTAAGAATCGAGCTTATATTTAATAACAAGATAATCAAAATATAATTAAAACAGTGTCATATAATATATCAAATAACATAAATACATAATATACAAATGTCAGTGAAATTTTTTTTTTGCTTTTTGTATGTAATGTTATAATCTATGTATTATTTTACGATATTATATATATATGTATATATATGTATGTATATATATATATATATATATATATATATATATATATATATGTATATTTTTATATAATACTATGAAGGCAACTATTTTCTTAATTAATTTTATAATATTATGTTTACTATTAGCTTATTATATTATTAAATAATATACACACACGTAGAATGTACGCGCGTGTTTTTATCCATATTTACACATGTGTACTTATTTTAAATAGTTGGTAAGCCAGTTTTTTGTGCTCTCGCTCGGTTTAATTTGTATTATTTAATGCTGCTATACATACATACAATTAATTATAATTATATTATACTTCATCCTGCTTAGTGTTTGCAGTTTATATATTTGTATTATACAGCAAAACCAATCGCATACCTATTTTAAAGTTTTACAGGAAGATCCTATTATTATTTTCTTAGAAAAATAATATTACTAGTTTGAAATGCAAAATATTACAATGTATGTTTTATTGCGTTCATACATTCAGTATTTTAAACACCTTGAATAATACATTAATTTACAGTATATTGAATAATACGGTAAAATATATTTTATTTAAGGCACTTAAAACTATTCAACACCATGTTGAATAATGTGTTATATATATAAATCAATTGCCGCATGTATTGTAAGACCATCACTTGAGAACGGCTCGACTAATTTGGCTGATTTTTTTTTTTTTGTGTGTGTTCGTAATTGTCAGTACAAGATTTGTATGAAAAAAAATGATTGAAAAATCCATCTAAAAAGTCGAAAAGTTTTTCCATCCAAATATTTGTTAATTTACCAAAGCGTAACGCTAAATCGGTAATCCTCCTCCACAAAATACTGTTACTTGACTAAGGTTGACAAAGAAATTGTTCCATATTCATTTTAGCAGCACAATATTTTGGCCCTAACTTTATTTCTACTGATCAAATTGAGTAATTGATATAATAAAACATGCGAATGCAACGTCGTGTCGAAATTTCAAGTCTATCGACTAATTATTGAGTTTTGCAGAAAAACATATTGATGCTCATTTTTATATATACGAGGTCTGTTCAAAAAGTACCAGGACAAATGTTATTATGGCTAATCTACACACGAAAACGTTTCAAATTCTAAATAGATATATTCCCCACGAATTAGTGAATATTTTAAACAAAACCCGAAGTCGCTATCTTATCTCAGTTTAATATTACACGTGGTTAAATCTAATTTCAAGATGTAGAGGAAATTAAAGCGAATGCGGCAACAGAATTCGTAGCTTTAACTTTGGAACAGTTCCAAAGGACTTTTGAAAAATGGCAAAATCGCCGGGTTTACTGCATATCGTCCGGAGGAGAGTATTTTTAGAGGTATCTTTAAATAATATGTAACTTCATTTTTATAATTACTAAAAATGAAATCCTGGTACTTTTTGGGCTAGTTGGGAAAGTAGGAGAAGAGTTATGAGGAGAATTTAATGTATAAAAAAATAATATTATTAACGCTTGCGTATGATTACGACAGCGTCAAAAATGTATTTATTTTACAATAATATAGCATTTATATTATTATTGGAAAAGCAATACTAAAAAATGAGCTCCGCTTAGAATCGTTTTTCATTAGCAATGTTTTATTGTTGTATTCAAATACGCATTAAATTCCCTTCTGTATCCTACTTTCCCAACTTCAACAGCGGCTCACCCATGAGCAGTATCTTACCTTTTTTTAAAATATATATTATACTATCCCAAAACATCTCTTGCTGACTTACTACCGCTCGCCGACAACAAGCTACTTAATGAATAATATTGGACTAATACAGTTATTGAATACAGATTAAATAATTAATATTTAGTCAATTAATGGCTAATTTACTCAACTAATGACTAATAATTAATTTTTAGTCAACTAATGACTATTTTTTAGTTGGCTAAATGATTAACGACTAATTTCAATGATTTTATATTGGTTGTGTATATTTTTAGTCGATTAATTAGTCGTATGCAATGTAAACCGACTAACAATCAATAGTAATAAATAGTCAGTTATGCCCATCACTTATCACCAGAATACCAATGATAATCTACCATTTCGGTTCAGATGGCTCCGATTTCCCGTAAAATTATGTTTTTCAATGACCAAAAATAAGGCACAGAGCGAAAAATTAAACGTTGCAGGTTTAGACCTAACCATCCAATGTTTTTCACATAGTCAATTGTATGTGGCTCTGTCACCTGTGTTATGTAAACAAAATTAATTTTTGCTGGTCCTGGAAGGCTAGACATTTAATGTTGCATATCCAGAAATATTTAATGCATTTAATGCAGATTGAAACTCAAAATTTAAAATCAAGCAACATTTATAACTATTATAGAATTTTAAAAAAAAAATTTAATTAAATTTAGACAGAAATACAATTTATAAAAAACTTATATCACAATAAAATCAATACATTCCACAATTTGCTATGAGTTAAAAAAAGATTTTCAATACTATGTACAAGCAAAGCCATGTGAGACAGCTATACGATTCTAGATAACCTACAAACTTGACCCGAGCTAGGCTGGGTGATGGCAGCTAGTAGTAACATAATAGTAAAAATTACACCTTTGATTATACTACAATATATATTATTATATAAAATAAAATCAAAAATCAAATTTAATATTCACAAATTTATTACATATATATGGCTTTTCACTTAGATCAACACCATAGTGAATAATGAGTAATACAAAAAAAAATAAGTTTTATTTAAAAATAGACTAATAAAATATTAAAAAATTATAATATATATTAGTAAAACATATGTGCATATTTTGATTGTCAAAGATATATTATTTACTATTACATTTAGTAAAATGGTACAAAGAAATATGTAAAATTAATTAACTAATTTGAAACATAATTTTCATTAAAATCATTTCCAACTCTGTTGTTAGCTCCTTGAGATTCTCTGAATTCGTAAGACCAAAATCCATTAATATCTATCAAAATATTAACTAATACATGGCCCATTTTACTGTTAATAATATCTTTTAGAGTAATTTTCATAGGATCTTCAGGCTTGATCATATCAAAAATTTCGTCTTTAATATCTTCTAACGAAACCATCTGTTGCTCGTTTGGTAATCTTTCTACGACAGCCTATACAAATGTATAAATTATTGCTATTACTATTAAAAAAATAACAATATTTGCAATAGATTACCCGAGAAAAATAATTAATAGTAAATGAATCTAAGTATCCTTGATTTTTAATATCCAGAAATTTGAATAAATATCTTAAAGCTTGTGGTTGGTGACGATTTTCTGTAGCTAAAACAAAGTTTAAATAACCCTTATAGTCCATTTCACCGTCATATGTAAATGCATCTTGGAACACTCTGTCTAAGAATACCGATGTAAAGGTACCCGATTTATACCTGTAAACAATATTATAGCAAAAAGTAACTATTAAAATGTGAAACAAAAGAATATTAAATGTATTACTCAAATAGAATCAAATAAAATACTATAAACCCTATATACCCTGATATTTCTTGGCGGTTCAATAATCCATTGTGATCTGTATCCAGCTCTAAATATGATGAATAAATGTGGAGTGCTGATGGTACAGAAAACCAATTTTTTGTTTGTATATCTGTATTCTCATTTTCTTCACGGAGCTAAATCAAAAATTATATCCATTTGTATCATTAAATAATATAATATTGTATTACTAATACTAATAGATTAATTAATTAATTATATTTATAGACACCTACCTCTAACAGTTCGTCAAGAAAACCACATGATAAGATATCAGTGATTCGTATTTTCCCAGTTCTTAAAGGGTCCAAGTAAAAGAAAAATTTTCCTATGACCATACATGCGTAAAAAGAATAAAATTTTTTTTCAAGTTTTTTCAGCTGTGTTAATGTAGGAATTAGTTCCAAAATATATGCTTCAAAGTCCTAAAATGTTTAGGAATTATATGAGTCAAACCAAAGGGTTCAATTTTAAATATTATATAATATTTAATATATATAATGATATTTATAGTTACAATTAAAAATATGTTACCGTTTCACTAAGATAACCAAAACCACTGGAATCATATTGAGAAAGTCCGTTTCTAGTTTGATCAATCCATATTTTCTTCATTATGTAATTAAAAAATATGTCAATGGATAAATAACCTTTGAGTTTATTGTCTTGTAATTGAAGAAATATACTAGGGTCAAAAAATAATCTGAAATATATAGGTAGGTAAAAATAATGTATATCGCTCACTAAATAAATTATAAAAATACAAAATTACACATAATAATATTTAAATATAAATAGTGTACATACTTGTATTTATCATTTAGTTTTTGCTTGACTTTAACAAAATTGAAATAACTAATGTACTGGTTGAACTGAAAATCATTCAATATTGTGTGATAATCTTGAAGTATTGACCATAGATACTGAGATAAAAACAAATACAAATATATATAAATTTTAATTAATAATTACTGAACGAAATATGAATAAAGGAACTAAATAATATTCTAATATTATTTTGAGCAAAAACACATAATAATATCAAATAAAATAAACAATGTTTTAATTTAAAGTGGAATATTACTTTCAATTCATCAGTTGTTAATAGTTTTGAAAGTTCCCTTTCAAAAAAACGTCCACGAGATTCAGCCCTCAGTTGTGATTTAAAAATATTATTTTCTTCAGTAACTAGCTAAAAATGAATAATAAATATTGACTTCACATACTTCAATAATATTTTTAATATAGTAATTTTGTGTATGGTTTATGGCAATTTAAGAAATAAGCAGCTCTAAATTATTACATCATCAATATTTTGTAGGGTGAAACTATCATCACCCACTTTTGATTTTCAAATAGTAAGCTATAAAACAAATTACATAAATAGATAAAAACTTGTATTTATGTATTTTTTTTAAATATAGGTTGTTATTTTAAAATCAAAAGTGGGTAGTGGTTTTACCCCCAAAAATAAAGGTGACATAAATTAATGTTGATATAACATTTTAGAACTCCTCTTTTCTTAAATCGTCTAGAAAAAAAAAATTAGTAAAGAAGTTAATTCTTTCTGAGACAATGACTGTTTTACATTTAGCTGATTACACTGTTTACTTAATGGAGAACTACAATTTGTGATTGTTTTAAGACAAATAATTTAATTAAAAAAAAAAAAAAAAAAATGCAGTACCATAAATTTTATACTTAATTATTATTTAATACTTACTGGTGTATAGAAAACAGGACAATTTTTATTATTTAATCTATTAAGAATTAAAGCTCCTGTGTCACTACGGTTCATAATTTCTTGAAAATATGTTTCTTCTGTGTTATTTCCAACAGAAGATTCAACTAAAATAATATTATTTCTGTTAACCAAATGTGTTATTGTATAATAAATATAAACAACATACTTTTTAAATTTTTCAATCCTTCATTTAAACAATTTTCTAAATTGAAATCCATTTCTTATGTTTTTGAAGGTTAATAATAATATGTTTGAATTTTGAATAGAATTTTAAATAATAAAACAGTCTGAAATAATACTCTATGTAACCTTATGATAACAAAAATCATATTATAAATTATACATATATGAGTAAAATATATTTTGTTGCATACTATAACTACAATTACATTAAATATACATTTAATATGATTCGTAATTATCATCAATTAAAAAATATAAATATATTATTGATGCATAAACAAATCTGTCTTATAATATATTGCACAATATCTTTGGTAAAATGTATACTGCCTATCTATGGATTTATCTAGTCATCATAACTATATATACTCTACGCAATTTTAGCTAATACCTGCTTATTCATAAAGTAAAATTGTCATTATGCCTGTTAATTAAAATACTTATTTATAATAATAATTACAATATAGGTAAGTTTTTGGTTGATTTATAATATTATAACCATTATTATTCTAGTTGTATTTATATATTCTAGTTGTATTTATATATTCTAGATAAACACCTAACATGTATAGGTTACTTGCAAACGATTTAAATGTCTTAGTTAACATTAAATATGGAATTGGATTTGAATTTATTGTAGGAAATGTTCAAATTGTAACAACAATTTTTAATGTATCTAAAAAAAGTAAGATTGTATCTGGGAACAAAAATCGGATTAATTTTAATGAAGAATTCATATGGGAAATTGATAGAAAAACATTAAAACATTATCTCACAACCAATGAAATTATTAAAATTGAATGTTTTACAACGCCAAATAATTTTAATGGGAGTATATATAGGAGACAGAGAATTGGACATGCAATTATCAGGCTTAAAGAATGTCAAATCATTGGACGAGATTGGGATCAAAGTGTATCTACCAGAAGTTATAAGCTTCAAGGATCTAGTAAATACTATGTTCTTCGAATTATTTTAATAATACAAGAACATCAAGATTTCCAAAATTCCACAACTAATAATAAAGTACTGAATTACGCTAACAAAGAGAGCAATTCTAGAAATGAAAAGCTATCATTGAAAGTTAATAAACAAGGTAATACAATAAATTGCATACAATTATACTAACTTTAGTTATTTTATTTTTATTTTTAAACAAAAGTTTTTTGTAACTTTACACATTTGAAATTGGAAAAGATAAATTTAATTTTGAATGAACATAAAAAAAAGTAACAATTTCATTGGATTTGATTATTTATCTAGCTTTCTTTACATCTGTGCAAAATAGTGTTTTATACGTTAAACGTTTAATAGGATTACTAATAATAATTGTACATTTCATTTTATTAATTTATAGAAATTATGCCATTTTTTTTCTTTTTAAGATATGAGAAAGGCAGTCATATTGGTAGTTAATTATATAAATAATAAAACTTAATGGACCTAATGAATATATAAATCATATTGAACGGTTTTTAAATATCTTTAAAAATGAACATATATTTGAGTAATTATAATCCATATAAATTAATATTGATATAATTTCAAGTGTATAATGCATACAGGTTTTTTTTACAAATCTATCTACTATATCTTCCAAAAGGTACATTATAATGGCATATATACATGTGGTTCAGCATAAAATTTATTAAGTTTTTCAAGGGCTTGTTTTATTTAAGTATGAGCGAAAATTAACAAAACAATATGCTAACTTTATTTTTATGTTTCCAATTATTATTGTGTTATAATGTTTTTATAACTTAGGACACAAAAAAACCCCAATATTACCTAACATTTTAAATATCAACCTATACATAACACTTTTTATATAGGTAATTTACTGTATTGTAAAAATACAATACAGATTTTATTGCAATCAGTAATTCACCTATATATTTATAAAAAATATTTCCTCAATCATTTTCTAAATATTTTGGATTTGTTTGATAAATAAATTTAACAAAATATTAAGTTAAAATTATTTTTATTTTCAATAAATGTTCATATGAAGTATAAAGTCACAAATTATATATTTTTATAAATCTTGATTTGATAATTAAATATTTGTGTTCATATAACTTGAAACTGAAAATATATGTTTATATTTTGGTAGTTATAAAATAATTAGTTAATTGATAATACATTAATAAATATTATCAAATATTTACATATAGACTTAAACAAAAACAAAAATCTATCAACATATCAGAATGAAACAGATCTTCAGAATGAATCAGATATTCACCAAAATGAAAATATAACAGATAATCAAGATATATCATATAACGAATCTGTTAATAAATGTGAAAAAGTGTTATATCAATTTAATATTGACAGTAATCAAAATAGAAAACCTTGGAATAGAGGAACACAAAATGAATTAAAAAATATAAGAAATGAAGTTGAACAATCCATACAGGAAAGCAAAGAGTTTTTAAAAACAAATGACTATAATGATTATAAAATAGGGGAATCATTAGAAAACTGTCTGAAAAATTTAGAAAAAATTTTAAAAGAATTAAAAAAAAACAAAAACTATGTGTCAAGAAAAAAAAATGTTAGTAATTCCAGTATATCAACAGAAAATGATACAGAGAGACCACTTATTACGATAATAGGAATTCAAAAGAAACTAAATCAATTGACAGGAAATATGATTAATATGAATGAAAAGAATACAAATAAACATTTTAATAAATCAAAATGCTTACACGATATATTAAGTTTAAAAGGCAAATTGTCTGAACAATGTGACACTATAGCAAGGCAATTAAATGATGATTTTAATAACTGTTATAAATTTACCACAACAAATCACTAAATAGGTATATAGAATCAAGATCCTAACAAGTATCCACAATAATAATTCACAATAGAACATTATTAACTTGAAAATAAAGTTTTATACATTTTTATCAACCTAATTATATATATATTGTATAATAAATAATTTTGGCAAATTATAAAGTGTTAAGGAATTTTAATGTACATTACACACATACAGTATAAATGTACAATGTTTGCAAGTATCAAAATATTACACATTATTTGATTAATTAGATAAGATTAACAATATTTGAAAATAATTTAAATCAAATATTAAAATTGTTGCCATTTAGATGTATGCAAGTCTCAAATAAAAAATATCTTCATTTAGTACTAAGTCATTTAAATGGGTAAAATAATGATTAGCTTCTGCAGAAACAACGACTATAAAATTAATTAAATAAATCTTTATCACTCCAAAAAAAGAAAAATCAATAATGCAGTTGTTGGCCTTAACATATCCTATGTATCTGTTAATATAGGACTCCTAAATAAAGTCTAATTATTCTTACCTATTATAATTACTTCTCTATTTTTAAATTTTATTTAGAAGATTATTTCTTGTACATGTTACGAGTAAAATATTTTTACCATAGATCCAATACCAGTATAAACACTTTACTTTATGATACTCACTGACTATACTTTAAAACAATTTTGTCTTAGAACCATAGTATCTGTCAAAAAGTCTTCTCCAGTAGTAGGTACCCATTTCACATACAATATGTATAATGATTAATTATATCTGGTCTTATTTATATGAAGTTAAAGCCCTATAAAATATTTCAACAATAATTAATATTATACGTTTACATTTTTAATTAATTTCTACTTAAATATAACTAAAAGCACTGGAAATTAATAATTAATTCATGCAGGGTCTATTGAATTGTACTTAGCATATGAACAGTTTTGAAATTTAATCTACAATTCTGGTTGTTCATAATATAATATAGTCTGCAAATGTGAAGACAGTACCGATGTAGATATACAATACCTACTACCGTACTTCATAGAAGGCCTAAGCCTATCTCAAATCGGATAGATACTAAACAAAATAATAAAACTACGAAGTAATTTATTTTATATATATGAATATTTCGGTAATGTACATACTTATTTTTATATGATAAATATAGTGTTTTCTTTTTCAAAAATACTGCTGCAAAAATTCAAGAGAACAAACCCTTAACGATTACAGTAAAAAATAGTTAAATAATTAATAAGTGACGTTATCTTTTTTTCTGTAAACATCATATAGGTACTATAGGTAACGGAAATTACAAGTACCAAATTATATTAATTACAATATAAACGAAAAAATTATCAATTTACATATAAAATCAAAATGTTTATTGTTTATGTTATTGGGAAGGTATTAGGACGCGTAGGACAAATAGCACTAATCCGCCAATCAGTGATAAGAATACCGAATGTTTTGGAATACCGAATGTTATTTTAAACGTGATAGATTTTATGATAGATGATTTTCAATAGCCAGAAAACCGTAACGAAATTATATCAATATTGTACCTTGTAATTTAAAAAAAATAAATAAAATAAAATAATTCTTGGTCCGTTTAATAGTTGGTAAACAAATGATTACAATTTATAACAATCGAGTTCGAGTGAAATCACGGCCGTCATTGGACCGTATCAAATACTATAGATTATATTGTCATTTGTAGTATTCAATAATGTATACCAACCATAGATAAGTAAAATAACTGGGTAGGTTTTAAAATTCTAAAGGGCCGCCTCTTACTTAAAATTGTAGACATGAGACATCTAAGGGAGGGTATATGGGACAGGACATCTTTCATACATGACCAATCGCCCACTACTATCTAGCTCGTCACACTAATTTTGGGCCACTTTATAAGTGAACTGTGAACATTTGTCGTGATTTTCATTGTTTTCTATAGCGTCGCAACGTCACTGTGGTCTTTTGGTACATCTGTCGCTAACCCGTCGACGATCGTTCTTATTGCTCGGTTTAATCGTACCCGGTCATCGGGACACCTCGGTTTCACTGGTTCCGTTGTCCGCCATATTTACCGTGTTTTCGTTAATGTCGGTCGAATGTTTTTGTGTCGTTACTTTGGCCCCGCGGTTTCACTGTCACTATCAAAAAACGATAAATAATGTAATTTTTCGCCAAAAATTTACGAGCCGTTATTCGTTAGTTTACTAAATACCTTCCGTATTCGAATATCGGATTCCGCCATTAATGAGTCAGTAATACTGTAGTAGGTGTTGTGATACTATCCGATAACAACGTCGTCGAAACATGCGAATGAAATACACCACCGTTCGCAACTGGGCATTAATTCGAGAGAGAAAAAACACAAATATTATGTGAGTCTGATTAATAATTTTGTTTTCCGATCTAATGATTATAATACACGTACTAGCGTCAAAACGCGTATTTTTAACAGTCCATGTATATTTTATTCCTACCAAACAATATTCTAGCGTGCTATATATTTATCCTTAGCTCTGTTCGGTTGTTCCGATTCAAATCGCATCGTCCGTGAAAATTATATGGACCCTAGTCAACGGAACCTCGAACATAGGTAACATTTATGAAAACCTGGGTACATTTATAATCAAAAAGCTTTCCGAAAGTATCTTGGAGGTTCTTCCCGTTGCAATCTATTTGAAATTGATACAGCAAAATACCTAGTTCCGATTTCACAAATTGTTCGTGTTTATCGATAAATGGCTAGCATATAACTTGTGTCAACGCATTATGACGAATGTACCTGACCGCAATTGTGTGTTATAATTTCATCTGTTAAACACTTAGTAGTATTTTAATAATTAATTTGGCGCGTCAGCTACTGTTCAATGTTTGTCATAGTCATTTTTATAATTCAACGACAATATCATCACACAAAGTTATTTCATATTTAAAGGAATATATTTTTTTCTTGACATTGTCTCAATCATATTTTATTATGTGTAGGCTATGGGTATTTATCGAAAAAGGCTATATATCCATATCATTGTGTCATATTTAAATTATTTTTATAAATTGTAATTTGTATATATCTTAAAGCATGTTAGGTCTTGTCGTTTTGGTCACATACTGTCTTGTAAACACAACTAATAGGTAATATTAACTAACTAAGCTATATTTTAAATTATTTTTGTCTTATTTATATAAACTACATATATTTACCTAGGTATTATTATCAACATTATGAGAATATAATGATAGATAGGTAATAAAATAAATCCATAGTCGACAGATACAATAAAACCAATTGTAATGCTGACAGCATTATGTACCAATAATACAACACAGAGAAACTCAGTTTGCCACTCCGCTAATCACGAATATTGACTGAGTCAGCGTCTACACACATTTTACAAAATGAACCAAATGCTTACACAGGTAAACACTGCACCAAATTCACAATTACTCGTCACACAATTCTCCGCTGATCGTTTAAACATGCCGAGTTCAGTACATCTTGGTGGTGGGGTAACCACTCGGCCCAGTAAATAGAAATGGTTTCTATTCACTAGGCCTAGTACTGCATCTTGTGTTTAGATTGGTCGAGTACTCGATCACGATCACTGTCTTAGTCGAGCACTCGTCCCATGTAAACATGGCATAATAATTACATATTTGAATATAAATACAAAAGCATAAATAAGTTTTTTAAATTTACCTAATTATTCCTTTTAAAATTTAAATTACATTATCATCAAATTTATTACTCATTAGGGTTTCAAATTTAATGTTTTTGATATTTAATACCCTTTAACCAAGTTTAAATATTTTTAGCGGTTATTATGATATCTGTAATATTACTATTTATTAATATTGATATTTTATTATTTAGTTTGGTTATTCATCAAGAAGTAAAATTAAAATGAATGACATCATGACTCCTAATGGAGGAATAACAACTATACATGCATGCTCAATAAGTGAGGTTTGCAGGCTGTGTGCAGGTATAGATGATATTATGATACCAATTTATGCTGATGAAGGAGCAGCTCATATGTTGGAAGCCAAAATCAAAACACACCTTCCATTTATAAATGTATTAACAATTTTTGATTAGTATTAGTAGAAGTAGTATTAGAAGTATTAGTATTAAATACTTTTAACAAAGTATGTAGCTAATATATTATTAATTAATTAATTTATATTTAATAGATATCTGAAGATGATCTATTACCAAAAAGAGTATGCTATCATTGTGCCTCTGCCTTACTTGTGTGGAATGAGGTGTATGAAACAAGTAGTGATGCAGATCAAAAACTAAGGAATATGTATGATAATACATTTGATGATGAGACAGTGGATTGTAAGGTAAAATAAATGTTATCAGTATATAAAAAATATCCAAAACCATGTTTTAACTGCAATATTAGAAAATAACACTAAACAGTAAAAAGTGCAAAAATAAAATTTCATTTTTAAATTGTCTGTTACATGGATAGATTATATTCTTGAATGCATATTATTCATATATAATATGTATAATATGTATATATATAATACACAATATTCGTACATTGTCTTTGAGCAGCCTGGAAAAAAAAGTCCAAAATATTCAGTAAGGTTATACAATATATACCTATAAGCCAGACCCTATTTACGCAAGGACAATATGGGTATTTTTCCAGGAACCCACCTACTGGATTTAATTGTTAATTTTAATTTGAATCAATCCTTGTAATACCTACATTAAAATATTGTACATTTAAATTTAATTTTAATTCCATATATTTTTGTCTAGAAGATAAATTTAAATATTTTTTTAACAATTCAATTTTGACAATTGTATTAGCCAAATCACCAGCCTCTATGTGGTTTCCCCCTTTTCACTTTGCAATATTTTTTTTTTTTTTAAGCTGTTTGGTGTTTGTTGTGTGTGGTATAGCAGGATACATCTAAAAACCACATATTTTTCATTTTCTTAATCAAAACCTAAAATAATTACTCTATATGTCAACTTTACAATAATTACTTTATTTGATTTTATCTAATGCAATAATTTGTATAGAGCTATCCTTGTTCTACTATTCCCAGAATTATTTTTTGTTTATTTACAGGTCTTTCTTTTGGCGTACGTCCATGTTAAATCTCATATCTCTACATTAGAGTACTATCAAATTATTATCATTTATGTAACCCATTAAATACTAAAAAATGATACATAAAAATTAGACCATGTTTTATTATACAGGATATACCATATGAAGAAAATACGTCCATCCACATAGGAGAAATTCATGATCCAGTTAAGAATTTTATTCACTTTGAAGAAATGTCTAATGAACACATGTTTAGTAAAGATGTAAAATCAGATAAATCATTAAATGAATTAGATAAAGTTCCAAGTACTTCTAAAAGTGATACCATATTAAATCATGAATCCAAATCGCCTGTAAGTTAATACTATTTGTAATATTTAATATTGTACATTTATTTATTTTTATTTAGAGGTTTAGGAGCATAATATTTATAGGAGCTATAAATTTATGAGAGGCATTAAAAGTAATGTTTAAAAGTGTTTTTGTAGTTTTTAAAGATTAGGATACAGAGTATAAGACAGTAAACTATAATGTCAATGGAAGAATTAAAAAAATATATAAAGTGTGAGATTATAGGTTTAGATATCAGATAATAATATGTTGAATAATCTAAACAACATTAATTTGTAATAAGATCAAAAATAGGTATAACATCAGAAATTAGAGTATAATATAAAAACATATTTAAATATTGATTTAGAAAAGTATTAAGGAGTTACTTGATTAAATATAATTTAGTAGAAATTACTAAAAATATATATAAATAAATCTACTCAGTTAGAAATGTATCTTGATGGTAATTATTAATTTATTTTTTTATGTATTTGATAGGTTATTCAACAAGATGAAAAGTTAAGTCCAGCATTAAAAAGGTAAGAAATAAATAAATTTTTTTAATTTTTAATTTTATAGAAACGTTGATTATCTAAAGTAATATGAGATTTAAAATAATACCACAATCAAGTATTTCAATTTTGAATTAATTTATTATTAATTATTTTGTATCATTAAATTTAAAATGTATTATCTGGTTAGCTCTCATAAATAAAATAACCCATATTATGAAGACACCAATTTTAAAATACCAAATGTAGCACACAGAAAACAGGGAGTTTGATAAATACTTAATAAATTAAATGTGTAATTATTTGTGGACTTTTATCCTTTGTTGAAATTTGTTGAAAGTCACAATTTTACTGTGTTAACATACATTTTGTGTTCAAAATAAAATTGTCCAATTATAGTTTTTAAAAATAAACAAATTAAGTCTCTTTCTGTTTTAATTTTATACTATATTAAGCCATATTCTACAATTTAATAATTTCAAACAACCAAATTATTTAATGGATTCAAATTCCATGTTTCTTTGAAATTAGAATAATTTAACTTAACTTAACCTTAGTACGTGGGTCCTGTAGATAATTATCCAGTTTTTGAGACAATAGTATTTTTTAAAAAATGTGTGTTTCTTTACTCAGTAGTAAGTGACTGAAATAAATTATGACAAAATATTGATATTAGTAATTACTAATGACATATTTAAGTTTTATATGTAAATTATATATGAATGATATAATTTCTACAATTATAATTACTCCCATTGGTAGGGAATTAATTTAATACATAGTTATAAAGAACATTTTTAGCATGGGGATTGTGTTTACACAAGCTGTGTCATATATTTTTGAATTAATTATATAAGGATTGGTATCCAATGTTTTAGAGAACCAAATATTTAGACATTATTTCCAAGTAAATTTGATTTTACAAAAAAAAAAAAAAAAATATTCATAATATTTCCCATGGGACTTTTATTTTATGACAATAACAATAAGATAATCAGCGGACTATAATTTAAATCAAAAATATTATATAGGTGTTCCATTTAACGTGCACATTTAAACTCACTATATATTATGTATAAGTGTATGTTTCTATGTATACAATATATACATTGTCAATAACTTCAATTTGTAATAAATCTATATTAACCATAACCTATTGGTTCATTATTAAATTTGTATATCTCTATGTAATCTGCTTAAATATATAAAGTTGGTTATAACTATCTAAAAAATGTAGACAAAAAAAATAGTAAATATAAAATGTATGAACAAAATTAAGTATTTAACATATTTCAAATAATATACATCTATACATATAATACAACTAATAATTGATTAAGAAATTTAACGTAGCACGTTAAATAGAACAACCTTACTTGGTTTTTTTTAAATTAAAATAAGTATTTTTTTATGATATATAATATATAATGTAAGGTAGTTGAAGCACTAAATTAATTTATAGTAAAATAATAGGTACATAAGTTTATTTTATTGAATTAAATTCAAAATGAGGTATTAAATTACATAACTAGCTGTTGTTTAAATTTAATTATTCATATTTTTTTTTTTAATAACTATTAATCATATTTTGATTAACTAAGCTGGTTTATAAAGATATTTAAGTCCTGCATAATTCTTATTATAATTGCAATTCTTAATTATAAACAATCATTAAATAAATTGTAATTATTTTATACATTTACCAATAAAATTGGAAATCTATTTAAGGATTTTAAGTATGTATCAACCATATTTATTGTGTTTTAAGCAACATACAATTGATTTGATTATACATTATATTCTATGACTAAGATACTTATTTTCAAATATGATTTTTATATTTTTTATATTTTTTAGAATTACAATTATAGTAAAATATAAATGTCCCTCATTTCACTCCTCAAATTCTTTTACAATTGCAATAGTTGTATTATAATACAAAGGCTAATGAGTCATATTATCTGTATTTGTTTTTTTACAATAATTATTATACTAAATTGTGCTAAATTATTCTTTTATTAACTCTAGTTTAGTGCTCAACTACCAGTCATTATGAAACAAGACAATTTCATTTGTTTACCAAATTGAACAGTTATTTTTGTATATTAAAAATCCAAATTTGATCACATTTTAAAAGTTGAAAGCCATTAACATAATATTATTATATATTCTTGAAAATATCTTAGTTTTTTTATTTGCTGTCTATAATGATTAATAAACTATAACTACAGTAATATCATACAAAAATATTTAAATATATTTTATTATTAATATTTCTTATACAATTAACACTTTTTTTGGGTGGGGAGGGGGTTTGAATGTATTTAATATTGCCTTGATATTTTAATGAAAATGTATTTATATTATACTTATTATGTGATACTTTAAATCAAATCTTATTTCCCAATTAAATTTGTTTTATTATCATTATCAATTATTTTAGTTATTTTTGTAACCACAAATTTTGTTCCTTAAAACTTTTTTTTTACGAATATTTAAATTGAATTCTTCTCGATAGCTTAGTGGACCTTGCAGTCCCATTGCTGTCACCCATAGTCTCTTATCATGTGTCTTCGCTATTATCACATCTGCCCAAATCACTGTTAAATTTTATCTCATTCGAGAGTCTTTCTATGGGTCATTTCTAATGTTTCTTTCAAATCGTATTGTTTACTTCTGTTATACAAGTGGACTTTGGTTTCATTTCTATATTATAAACCGGAACAACATTTTTTTCAGTACTTTCCTTTCGGTTGTATTAAGTTTAGTATGGTTGCCTGTACTTTATAGCTTGTATCAGGTTACTTATGTATAATGTTATTTTGTTTCTCTTAACAATATAGATTTGTATAGTTTTGAGTATACTGAAATAACATCTGTTTTGTTTGCATATGCCACTCATTATTATTAGTGTTGTTTAAATTTACTCCTATATATGGTGGTACTTTTTTAAATGTGGTTACTTGCTACAAGTATATTTTGTCTCTATTGGTATGCACTATACATATATATGATGTTTTTAATTGGTTAAATTCTAAACCAGATTCTAAATACTTCATTATGATTTGTAATTTGCATAATTTTGCTTCTAAAGTTTCCCAAAACAACCATATCTGCATAAGTAAAAATCACATCAACTCAACCAATTCCATTTTCTGAGTCTCCAGTTTTTATCATTATCTATTCAAGGGCAATATTGAACAGCATTGTGTCACCCTGGCAGTTCTTCAAACACCTCTAATAATTCTTGTTGATATTTTACTTTTAACATAGTTATATTATTCACATATATTTTATATTACACATATGGATTAAATCTACATATTTCTGGGTAATTCCAAAATGTCTTAGCACTTTCCATAGCTGTTCCCTATTATGGAACCATAGGCTTGCTTTAAGTTGATTGATTATAATCATTTGTATTGATATAAATTATTTGTAAAAATATCAAACACTAAACACTCTTTCAAGTAACAGATTTTAATATACCTAATTGTGATTATTTATTTGTAACTCATTTACCTTTAGAGCAGTCTAAAATGTATTTAAATAATGTAGTACAATGTATCACATATATACACAAAAGAAAAAAAATAAGTCCATGTTATAGCCTTTTCAACAATTTTATTTGAATTACTGTTTTTATCCTATGAATAATATTTTATTCTATTGAATATTTATATTTCCTTGAAATATCTGGTTTATAAATAAATTTTAAATACATGATTAAAATCAAGTTCCAAATATTTGAACAGCTCCAAAGTATCTAAATTAATAGTATATTGGAGTATGAGTTGATATTATTAACTAATCAGTTTTAAATTTAAAACTTTGAAGTTTATATATACAGGTTTTTAAAAATATGATATTAGCTTTGAATAAATTGAAATGATCATGCACAATAAATAATGATATTTTAAAAGTATTGATAGACAAGTATCTAAACATTCTAAACTCATATTTATTGAAAAATAAGAATAGGTTTAAATCTTAATTACATACATTACATAATATAGATTATACATATTAATAAACAATTAGAAACAATTAGAAATAAAAATATGCTAGATCTTATTTCTATATTTTAGAGCAAATAATAAGTTAAATGATTAATATTGTTATTTATATGCACATTTTTAAACCCAAACAATATTGAAAGTTTATTTAAATTTATGATGTTGGTTGGTAGAATTTTAATATAGTTATCAGTTATAATTTTTTGTTTTTAATAATCTGTGAATGTAGTTTTCTGTATTTATAAACTGCTATTGTTTAAATTACCTATACATATGTATGTATCTACTTCAAAGGATATAAACAGAAAGTAAGATGGAAATAATCATGCTGCCAACTAATAAAATTAAACTCAATATTGGAAACAGTTTTGCTGTAAACATAAAATATAATTTTAACAGTGTTCAAGATGGTATACAAATGCATTTTGTCGTTCATAATATTCAAGTGATCAAAGGGGAATTTATTTATTTTTTATGAAAACAAACTAGGGCAGAAATAATTTCTATGCCCTTATGGTTTTCCAGGTACATTGACATGTCAGAACCCGGTACAACAATGCAAATTGTTTCTACTAAAGAGCCTGTCCTTTCAAACAATTATTCTTGTTCATTTTGTAATGAAAAGTTTTTAAAAATTAAAGATAGATTGAAGCATGATCGCGACGTCCATGGATTTCATTCTAATTTATTGCCATTTAAATTTGTAAGTGATAGATATATAGACAACACTTTGAAAATTGGAAATGTTTCGGAAAACCATACAGATGTAAATCTCTGTGACTTAGATGATATAAAGGACTCAAAAATAACACAGGAGTTCAACGGTGGTGACTGTGATATTTTTTGTAATATATGTTGTATTACTTTTAAAACCGCATTTGAAAAATTAGATCATGATCAGAAATCGCACTGTGTTCATGTGGCTACACCACGACGTAGCCAACGAGTTGCCACAAGTAAAAGTTATGAAGAATTATTTGAAGAAGAATGTAAATTTGATACAGATGGACAAGATTCTTTAGATTCAGGACATTTCATTAATAATAGTGATGTAACAATTAATGTTCCTAGTCCAAAAAGTGATGCTGTTGATCTAAAGAAAGGATTAGAAAAATTAAAAAAAGAACCAATTGAATCTGGTAAGAAATCGGATGATGAAAAAGAAAGCTTCAAGTGTTATTATTGTAATAAACAATTTAATAGTAAGAATGTTGCTTTAAAACACGTTCGTGCTCATGTGGCCAACAATGATAAAAAAATGTATTCAAAAAATGATATCTATGAGAAATATAAAGTTATGATTGATGACAAATTATATTATAAATGTGATCAATGCAATTATGCGGTCGAAGGTAGAAGGTATAAATTTGTGTACCACATGCGTGTCCACACTGGTGAAAAACCATATACGTGTGAAATGTGTAGCAAACAGTTTCGCACTGCAGCCTTTTTGAGACGTCATATTGTATGTTTTCACGAGAAAGTACGTAGTTATCAATGTGACATTTGTGGACGTTCATTTTCTGAAAAACGTAACGTTGATGATCACCGACGAACACATACAGGCGAGCGGCCATTTGTTTGTGAAACGTGTGGCAAGAGTTTTGCTCAAAGGTCTTCAATGAAAATTCATTGGAAGCAAATGCACGAAAGCATAAAGTCTCATAAATGCCAATACTGCGAAAAAAGTTTTATCAGACGATGTCATTTGGTCGCTCATTTAACACATCATACTGGCGTGCGTAACTATGTGTGTGCAGTGTGCGGTAAAGCATTTTTGCGTAGTGGTACACTAAAAGGCCACACGGCTGTACACAGTACAGAGAGACCTTTTCGTTGCACTATATGCGGTGATACGTTTAAACTAAAAAAACATTTAAAACAACATGGACGAGTACACGAAAATCAGCATTCATTTGAAAATGCACCTCAATTGGAATTGGTTCCACACACTGGTACCAGTCAGGTACAATAACATCAATACAACTATGATATTTTAAAATTCAAATAAAATGAAAATAATTTAATATAAAAACAAAAAGTTCCCTATTAATAAACAAATATTGACCATTTTTAGTAGTATTAATAAAACCCAGTGTGCATACGTATGGCATGATCTCCACATTAAAATATACATGAAACTGCAATACGATGTTAAAAAACGTGTGTTTAAATACATACAAATCGTTTAATATTGATGTCGAATGTATTCTAAAAAATAAATATGAAATTATTAAAATTGTATGATATGAAACACTCGTGGAGCGCTCGCTGATATAGATAATAAACTAGATTGCTATCTGGTAATAACTACTGCTTCTGTTATCAATCTGATTAAAATAAAATCTGAAATTGAATTAACCAAGTCTTTGTTATCTCAATTTTCAAAGGGTGATTTTTTTATTATCTATTAAATAAGCGCCATATAAATATATCATCATGATAATTTTCAAAAACAAATACTCGCATTAAAAATAATTAATTACTGTTTAAAATGTTCCAAAGCCCTGTGATGTGCTAATCGTTCTGGTCGTGATAAAAATGGTTTTTTTATTTTTATATATAAGTGTATATAGTTATTTTACATAATATATTAATATAATGCGTTGTAGTAACTGCGTACCGAAATAACTTCTTTAACATTAACAAGATGTTAATACTATTACTTAAAAATTATACTTTAATGTGGTAAACTGGAATTATATCGTTTGTTGGTTAGGTAGGTAGTCTAATAAAGGTACGGTTTCCTAGTGGCGATGGCGGCCGTGACTCAATTGTCAAACCACCTGTTTTATTACACGTTATCATTTGATTATTTATGACAACGATAATAATCAAAATATATTTTCACGATAACCGTGCTCATGATCGTACACGTTATTGCCGTTATAAATACGCAAAATTTGTTTTTGTTTTTTACCGCCGTGCCAGTTAAAATGTCTAAAGCACATTCTTTGCTTCCCTATCTTAAATTAGCATATCTATTTGTTGTCCAGGGGAAATCCAAGAAGAAGAAAATATATCCAGTGTTCCACCTCGAGCAAGCGTAATAATAAATTATTATTACTTAAAATAAAATCAGCCATATTAATGTTGTAAAAATATTAAAAATAAAACGAATGCCGCGTGCGACATACCCGTGACACTATTTTCGTTACAGTTTTAAGTCTTGGGTAATTCTTTAATTAGGTTTACAACTCGGCGGCTTGGAAACCGTACCTTAAGGCCTTGGATAGGTAGGATCACAAAAATAAGATAACGTAGTCGTTAGTGCAGTGGCGTATATAGGATTTAGGAGGAATATCTATTAATCTAGTAGTCCCTGGCTCCGATCCTCACGGCCCCACCAAATTTTCTAAAATATATGGTATTTGTTAATATCATAAATACTATAATTATATTGAAATAATTATAAGCGCAATCTCCCCCCCCCCTCTGAAATTAATCCCGAAATTATGAACATAATATATTTCTTTGGGATGCAAAATAGTTTTAGACAAATGTAATGATCCCCTGTAAATAAATACACCACTGCCCCTGTGAAACACCCTCACAACAGTGATATATATATATATATATATATATATATTTTTCATTTTTATATCAATTTCCATTTTTTTTTTTCATTGTAACAACTATAGGAGGTCTTAATTTTTAGTATCCAGTAGAAGTTTATGATAGTTATCTCTTATTCCAAATATCACATAATCTGGCATAAAGGTTCTCAGAAAGCACATAAACATAAATAATATCTATTTATTAATCAAACATATCTCAATACAACTAATTTGCGACACAGATGGTAGGCACTAGTGTTTGCACACCGGGTTGCTATCTTAGCTTACTCTAATATTAAATATTATTAATTATTGATTGCAAGTAATAGTAAACATATAATTAGTATATTAATTACTTTTTTTTTTTTTTTTTTTTTACCAACTATTGTATTTTCCTCTGATAAAATAATAAAATTCTATATTTCTAATTTTATTTTTATATATTTGGGTATAAATAAATATAAACATAATTTTGTATATTATTCAATTTCATTATTTTATGTTTTATGTATTTAAAAATAATAATATACATTTGTCAATAAATTGGGGTTTTTATTTTTTTTGGTTTTTATTAAAATTGTATGGGTTTATTAGGTTAGATTAAAATATGAAATTTAATATTATATATATTTATGCTAATATTCATTTTTATATGAAAATTCAGCTACATTGACTTTTATCAATAAGCTAAATTTATATTTTCCCAGTGCTTAAACATTAAATAAAATAATAATAATATATTAGCAATTAAAAACATCAAATAAATGTGAAAATGTTTACATTGTTATATATATTGCATAATATTACAGGGTATTGTGTGCCATACATATAACTAAAACTGTGTTTATGTAATTTGTCTAATTATTTTTTGGCTTTTGGCTTAATATAATGTTTTTAATTTTTATAATATATAAATTATTTATGAACTAGTAAGTAAGTACTTATTTGTCATAAAATTATTGTTATTTTATTAGCAACTATATATTTTTATATTATCATTAGCAATTATGCATTAATTCTATAATCATGTATTCTCATTTTAATAATATATTTTTTTAACAATGGATACTTTAAATTAAAAAACGAATTATATTGGGAAAAAAACATTATTGTGGACTTGCATCCAAATATGGTGTTTTGTTTGACATAATTTAAAAATTATTTCCTATTTTATTTTTATATTGTTCATTAATGTTATATTCAACGAATTTATTAATTTGAATTATACTACTTTATATTATGTTATGCATAAGAAGAAAAGTACCAATACAGAAATGTTGTCATTAAGTAAATAATATATATTTTGAATGTTAATATAATATTTTTCTACTTGCATCATATACCTACTGGTATATATACAAATACTTAACTAAATATATTTATAGTAATTTTGTAATATTTAATCTGTGTATTTTTTTAATAAAGTTTAACGAATGATTATTTATAAAAATCATAAATATTATATTTATTTAGAGTAAAATAGTTAATGGTACAGCTACTATTCCTATATATTATTAAAATGTAATGTGTGTCTGTTAAGTACTATTACAATAGTTGTACAAGGCGACCGTTATGCATATTTTTTTTTATAATTGTTTCTAAAGCACTAACGAATATCTAGATGACAATATTTGTATTCGACTTTTATTTACCTAACCTGGTAGTACTACTATGTGCATGATTAAAATTAGTTTACAATTATTTTCCTTGGCATATTTTTGATATCATTATTGTGTTAGGCATGATCGTTATAAAATTGAAAATAAAATTAACTCGTGTAAAACTATAATAACCGCTAAATTTGTCGAACAGTCAAAATTCGCTATCAAAATAATATTAAAGTTCCAAGTTTTGATTACAGATACTTATGTTATGTATAAATTAAAAAAAATATTTTCGAGGCGGCGATTTGTGTTATAAACGAGGCGAGTGGTTTTTCTGCATTATATTCAGCTTTGTAGGATTAACATTCTTATAACTACGGCAATTAAGTTACAAATTATGTATTGTTTAATAATAATAATTAATCAAATGCGAATAAAAAACACAATAATATAATCAATGAGGTACTAGCAAACTTTTTTTGTGTGGTGGAGGGGGTGTCATAATAATGAAATAATTTTATAAATCTGTATAAAATGCTTAAACTTTTAATTTGTTTTTATATTAACCAATTATTTAATAATTCAAATTAAAGAATCACAACTACATGTTTAAAATACAACAAAATAGTAGTGGTATAATACATTTTTGTGGCTTAATATTTATAATTCATTAATTATACAATTTATTATACCGATTTAATCAATGCGTAAGTAACAAATAATTTAAATATAATTCATAGTAATACTGACTTCATGTGATTTGTTTTTAAAATAAAAATCAGATTTCTTTGATCTCTTCTTTGTTGGTTCCATTTCACTTAATGATTCAATAATACCGTAACTCGTAAGTACATAAACTATACATTTTTAACTTGTACGTCGCGTCATCATCAATCGTCAAGAATACGATTTAAAATTGGATAATCCAGAAAGAGAGTCTATAGAATAAATAATAATAGTAATGATGATAAAGATCAAACGAGGCAATGACTAATGGCGAACGGTCTAAAATATTAATAGTATCTTCAGATAATCCGTAGATAACCTTTTTTCCCCCTACGAATTCAGCAAATAGACTTGTACAGTCGAAAACGCCAATATTATCGTACACTGGTTTCGGTAGAAATAAATAGTTTTATATAGAAATGAATTATTGAAATCGAACAATTAAATGTTAAAATATATTTGTTTTTTCTCCGTCGTTATAATTTACAAGATAAACCAACTATAATAATATTATTGACATGTGTAAAATTTGAGGTCTTCAAAGATTCGCCGGGAGGGGGAAATACCAACACCACCAACAAATATACCACTGAATATAAATAGACCGACCGAACAATTGTAAACGGTACGCTCACAAGTACAACTACGCAACGTACGCTTACTAATGAGTAACGAAAGACAACGGACGACGCAAACGCCACCTGTGTACCTAATATCATACCGCACCTTTATTGTAAAATACGCCATCGAACCCGGCGGTTTAACTTTTATATTGCATTGTTTTGTTCTTATTATTTAATCGTTTCTGTCGTTTAAAATGTGGTGTTGCGTAAACGTTTGATAAACTAATTTTGAATTTTCGTTTTTTTAAATATTTTACATAAACTGTGTATAGGTACGAGCAGACAAGTCGTGCTCAATTAATCGTATTATTGTTTTGAATTGTTTTAGAGTGAAATTTGTTAAGTTACAATTCAAATATAATTAAAAAATGTATAGTTTTTGTCTTTTCAATATAAATTTATAGTTACCTTTTTAAATTTTTAAGGGCATTTATCGGGATTGATAGTGCGTTAAACTAAACGGTTAATTGTTTGTCGAAATTACAATTTTGTCAAAGACGAAATTAATTTTTAAGTACCGATGTTATTAGATGCACCTATATAAAGAAAGGTATCTAAAGTGATATTGGGAAAAACGCGCAGCGGGTTATACAAGAGTACCAAATGATAATGATGGGTTCTATTAAAGCTGCGGTGTTTTTTTTTACAGTGAATGTTCCGACATATTTGATGAAGAAGAAGAGTTGGATGGAGATGACGAGGATGATCATAACATGTACCTGGGCGCGGCGGGCATTGACGACGACATGAACGGTCTGATGAACGGCCATCGACTGGAGGACGTGCCGGCGGTGGATGAAGAGTGCGGCAATCTGATACCGAAAATAGAATTTGACGACGACGAAGAGGACCAAAAGAGTGATATAGAGAAAATAGAAGATATCGAGGAGAACAAAGATCAAATCATCCCCGAATGTGAGATACCCGACATTACCCCAATTATCAGGACCGACGTCGCAGTGGAGTTGCCCAAGACTGACGTCATTATACCATGCCGCCGTAGTGCCAGAAATAAAAAAAAACAAGAGGAAAAGATGGCCGCCAACAAAGTGGTCGTGAAATCCGAAATCATTGAAAATGACGATATAAACAGCGACGTCGCCGACGATGTTGGCGGCGACGACGTCGGTAAAGCTGGTGGCGGCGTCAGCAAAGCTGGTGGCGGTGTCGGAAAAGCTGGTAGCGGCGTCGGTAAAGCTAGTGGCGGCGTTGGCAAAGCTGGTGGTGTCGTTGGCAAATCAGGTGGCGGCGTCGGCAAAGCTGGTGGCGGCGTCGGTAAATCTGGTGGCGGCGTCGGAAAATCTGGTGGCGGCGTCGGTAAAGCTGGTGGCGGCGTCAGCAAATCTGGTGGCGGCGTCGGCAAATCTGGTGGCGGCGTCGGAAAATCTAGTAGCGGCGTCGGCAAATCTGGTGGCGGCGTTGGCAAAGCTGGTGGCGGCGTCGGCAAAGCTGGTGGCGGCGTCGGTAAATCTGGTGGTGGCGTCGGAAAATCTGGTGGCGGCGTCGGCAAAGCTGGTGGCGTGGTCGGCAAAGCTGGTGACGTGGTCGGCAAAGCTGGTGACGGCGTCGGCAAAGGTGGTGACGGCGTCGACAAAGGTGGTGACGGCGTCGGCAAAGTTGGTGACGGCGTCGGCAAAGGTGGTGGCGATGGCGACTGCAGCGCCACTCTAGAAATCAAGAAATATGAAGACGAAGACGATGACGACGATGACGACGACGACGACGACGACGACGACGATGACGATGACGAAGACGACGAGGGTGAACCGATGAGCGTACGTCGGTTGCTCGTCAACGAGGCGGCCAAAAATACTAATCCAAACGAAGGGGGCGACGAAGACGACGAGAAAATGTGTCAGATATGTGCGACCTTGTTCAAGACTAGGTACAACCTATTGCGGCACTTCCAGAAACGGCATCCTGAGTACAAGATGTACGAGTGCGACATTTGCCGCATTTGCTTTCCGTCTATTAACGAATTCAAGGACCACCTGGAGGAGAAACACTCCAAGGTACACACGACTAACACGGCGGACTCGAAGCAGGTACGGTTCGCATGTGACGTATGCGGTAACATGTACAAGAACAAGGCGTCAGCCATGAACCACTTGCTGACGCACACTGCCAAGAAGACGGTGCACTGTACGCTCTGCGACTTTACGTGCTACACCAAACAACAGCTGGGCGTGCACCAGACCAAGCACGACAAGCGTTTCGTGTGCGACATTTGTCATAAACGGTTCGCCCAAAAGTCCCAGCTAGACGTGCACATTAACGCGGTGCACTACAACCAGCGGCCATACTCGTGCGTGCTGTGCAATAAGTCGTTCAAGACGAAAGGGTCGCACGATGCGCACATGATCGTGCACACCGACACTCGCAACTATCAGTGTCCGCACTGCGACAAAAAATGCCGGAAGCGATACGACCTGACCCTGCACATACGCACGCACACCGGCGAAAAGCCGTTTAAGTGTTCCGTGTGCGGTCGCGGGTTCGTGCAGATGTGTGATACGCGCAAGCATGAGATGCTCCACTTCAGGCCCGGTAAACGGAAAAACATGTTCCTCACGGACTCGGTTACGGAAGACGGGGATGACGAATGATGTTCATCGTCTGATGGTGAGGCGTCCAAGTAATAGTTGCGTCGTTCACTTAAACGTGAAGGATCGACGTAAATCGTAATTATCCCGGTAAGGATAACATGTGTAAATATAATAATACATGTTATTTATGATTTTTTTTTTCTTCTTCTTCTTCTATGTTTTAAGCTATATATTAGCTTATATTTACTGTATATTTTCACCTTTATTTTATTCGTGAATTTGTATTTTTTTAGAAAAGATAAAACCCATTTGTTAAAGTTATATATATATATATTATATATATTATATATATATATATATATATATATATATATATATATATATATTTACAAAAGTTCCTTTGACCACGTACATTGTACAACGGAACTAAATAATATTTTAATCGTGTCCACTTCAAGTGGACTAAAGAAACGTGATATTGGAGATTTTTGGTAAAATCTAAAATTATTATAGTATTTTTAACCAAATTACACAATTTTTGATAAATAATTTTTATTTACAATTATTATTTTTTTATTGTCGGTTAACTGTGAAAAACTTCTGAATGTTAATTAATAATAATAATAATATATATATGTATACACATTATGTAATTACAATATTCTTACATATAAATATATTTCTATACATTTTATACATAAGTTAAAAGTTAGTATTAGTTGTTTTCATTATATGGAAATTGCTGTGTTATTGTCTAACACTTAGTCATATTAAAAAAAATATATATATATATTCATACATAGAGAAACTTTAATTTTTTTACATTTAATTTTATAAACTTGTTAAAGTCGTTAAACAAAATTATATGAATTGTTTATATTTAATTAATCAATAGTAAACAATCAATAATGTTAATTATTTTTGTTAATTATTATTTTTATGTATTGTTAGTTTTATGTTTATAATCATTAACGTGTTTACGTTGGGGGGGAGTGAGCACTGTTACTCCTCCCCCCCCGGCCAACTGAAAAAAAATAATGCCCATTTGCCGAAGAAATAAAAGATTGGGAGATCAATAACAATTTTTATTATTTGTAATGTTGTTTTATTGCTGTACTCAAATAATAATACATTTTATTTTATTATGAGTTGTATCTGTTTAATATTCTTTATTTATGCTTATCAATTCTTTATAACTACATAACATACTACAGGTTGGATAATACTTTTATGGGATGCGACCACTGATCGGGTATTAAATATCTAATTTGTGATAATATGTTTTTATTAGCTGAAAATATGTAATTGAATCAGAATACTTTTACAATTTGTCGCTGTTAAATTTGTATAATAGGTGTGAAAAATAATACGAGTAGTAGTAGTAGTAGTAGTTGTTAAATTATTGTTAAAACAGTTTATCAAGTAAAGATAAGTAAATAGTTAAATTATTAACTATCTCTAAATGAAATGTGTACTGTGACTGACGATAATTTATTTCACTATTTGAGTTATTTTATTTGATCTCAGCAGAGTAATCTTTTTTCGATACAAGTTTTTACAGTCGAAATTGTTTTTTAATCTTGTGATGAATATTAATGTGGAATTATAGAATCTGATATGTTACAAAACCTTATACTCACGATTAAACCTCATTTGAATCTAATTATTTATATTCATATGCGAATTGTGAATCAGTAAACTTAGTAACCAGGTTACTGAAATTAGCTTTTGAAAAAGAAATCAGTTTACTCATGTTTACAGCGCTAAAACACACCTAATTCTAAGTTTATGGCTTTGAACATTATATTTTAAAAAATAGAACATATTTTATTACAATTAAGTTTTGAATTATATCGCAAAGAGGATTTTGAATGCACCCGGGTCACGTCTAACCTGTGGCGCTTTTGTTCGGGAGGGAAAAATGTTTATTAGGTATGTTTTATAAATGAATAAATAATACATATGCGAAGAACGGATGGACATTTGGATTTAGTAAAAATAACATAATGAGAATATTTTAGTTTTATATATAAATCTTGTATATTTTATGCGTGCAAAAATATGCACAAACACGATATAAATATATCGATAATAATAATAATAATAATAATAATAATAATATATAAAAATAACAATTAAACGATAATTTTTTCAAACCATACAAATGTTATTTCGTGTACATTTTGTTTTTACTTATCATCATTAAAACTTTTTTTTTTCCTTTTTATGTGTTTAAATATAATAGTATAATCTATGATTGTATAGTAGAGTCAAAATAAAAATGTTAAAAATATTGTTCCTGGTGGCGGTTGCTGATAAGAAAATAATTCAAGTATAAAATAATCATTTCTCTTAAATTAATTATATAAACTTATATTAAAAAAAAAAAATAAAATAATAATAATATAGATACATACTACATTATTGTAATAATATTACTATTCTATCGATTGCTATTAAAAACTAACACTTAACTAATCTTGTTATTTTATACTAATAATAAAATGTATTATTAGTAGAAAAAAAATCGAAAAGAGAAAAAAAAAATTATATATACACATACACAACAACCTCATTAGAATATTTTATACGAGTAATGTACAAAATATAAAACACAGGCGTACGAAAATAATAATTATAATAATATAGTAATAAATAATAAAATAAAATTCTATAATAAAATAATATTGTAATCAAATAAATTTAACGATATAGTGTTGGGGGGGGGGTGTGTTTTTTTTACAATTAAAAAATATATCACCGCATTATTAATATTATATAATTGACGTTGTTTTTTTTTATTATCATTATTTATTTTAAATAAGCTCTTCACAATTTTCATAATAAAATTGTTATAATTGTTCATTTGTTGTTATAAAATATTATAATATTATTAAGTGTTACTGGCGTATGCGCGGGAGTAGTGGAGCGGTTAACCGACACGGCGGTTTTTCTTTTATATTCCGCATTCGGCTGGGGAGTTTTTTTAAATGCTCGCCATAAACACGCAATTAATATTACCGAGTTTTTTTTTACTGATAATAACTTTTTTTTTTTTTATTATTACTTTCAGGCTGAAATCTCCCTAACAGATAAAAAAAAAAATAAATAAATAAATAAATAATAGTAATATTACGATAAGAAAAGCTCAACGATATTTTATTATTATTATTGTTATAAATAGACTTTTTGAACGCAGGTGGTATATTTATAGACGTTTTTTTTTTAAAATTATGAATAATTTATATAATATAGTTGTTAGTCCCGCACATTATTGAATGACAAAAAAAAAAAAAAAAAAATTAGATAACGTGCCTCCCCGTTTCACCCCCCGAACCTATCACAGTTACCCCGTGGTCAACGCCGTTTCGTATCCCATTGAGAAGTCCGTTCGACTCCACGCTGTCAGATTTCTCCGGAAAACCTTTTGAAAATGTCTTGTTCGTTTAAAATTAAATTGTATTTGTGTCCTTCACAGATAACTTCTTGAACGGTTTTCGCGATCTACGTTTTACAGCGTATTATTCGTTATACCGATTCTCCCCCCCTCCATCTCCCCTCGTGCCAATAGAAAAATAAACATTATCAATAGAACGACGGGACGCTAAATCGGTAATATTTTTTTGTTTCTATCTTTTACACTGGGTAAAATAATTAAATTCGGGTATTAGATATATCGTACGAACCGTACTCGATTAGACGTTGAATTTCGAAATGAAAACCATCCGATAAAACCCTTCCCCGGGAGTTGTCGCAATTGGTTACAGTGAAAACCGCATCCGAATCGGTCGAGTTGTTTTTGTGTATAAAATATATTAATAAAAAAAAAAAAAAAAAAAAATGGATGGATTGTTGTAGCGCGTGAACGCAACTACGTTCGGCGTATGTATACGGTGTCGGACGATCATTTTTTTTTTATATTCGGCGTTTTAAAAGGTATATATGTATAAAAAAAAAAAATCTATTAGCTCCTATAATAATTACCGCGGTAACAACGTATGAAATCTATAGAAACTATAGGTATATAATATATATATTTTTTTTTTTGACGAAACTCGGTCCGGTAGTGTTAATACGGTTAGCGGCGGTAACATAAAACAGAATAATAGTAAAAAGACATTGGATTATTATAAACGATAACATAACGCGTTGACTACACGGAAGAAGAAAAAAAAAAAAATTAAATAATAATAAATATGATACAAATATAATATTATGAAACAATAACAATAATTATATATATTTTTTAATCGTGTGACGCGGCGGGTGGCTGTTTTATTTTTCGATCTTTTTCGATCTTTTTTTTTTTTTTTTTTTTTAATAAGTATAGTTTAACTTAATTTTCTACATTTTGCATTTTTATTTCATTAATTAAAAACTTATTAAACCTAACTAAACTCTAATTAAACGTAATATTTTTTTTATCAACACGATTAAAATTAAAGTATATATCATCATATACTATATATATATATATATATATATATACACACATATATATAAATATATAATTAATTATTGTGGTTCGGCAGCTCAGTCTTTACGATTGTACATAGTAAAAACGATTTACTCGTCGTCCTTGTTCCCGCACTCGGATTTGAAATCCACTAGGGCGTGCAGTTGTTGAGCACTATAGCTGGAAAAAACAAAAACCAAAACAAAGTTAAAAACACACTTTTATAGAAATTATGTACGAATATACGGTGTGTGAGAATGGATTCGTCCGGAACCGATGCGTCGAGAAAATCGCAAGTAAACGCAATTATATTTATGTCGCGTTTCGTTTGTTCGGTAAAACCGATAAATTTATTTAAAAAAAAGAAAAAAAAAATGATAATCGTCGTCCTCCCGAATTGGATACTATTAACGCGATTATAACTTACGGTACGAGATGTTTTTAATACATTTCTCTGGCGGTCTCTCGTGAAAAAAATCGTATTGTCTTACCTACGTACACTCGCAGTTTTTAAATAATTGTCTTAAATCGTCAAAACTGCGTCGATTAATTAAAAAGTTCACCCGCTGTCTCGGCTCACGAATAATATTGTCGTCGCGTTAATATACTAAATTGAAATGTGCTAAAAAAGTTTATTAAAATATAAACGAAGATTTCGTATAACGAGCACACAAAAAAATACAAGTGATAATAACGACACGTGACTAAGTTTGTTCGACAGTGATTTTGAATTGATAAAAGACTATTTTTTTTTTCTCTCCAAAAATGTAGTCGAAATTGCCTATACGCAACCCCGTAAATACAAAAATTTGAAAAATACCAAAAGTAAAAGAAATTACGCGCGTTATATTCACGACGATTGATGATATTCGTGGTCTAGCCACGGCGATTAATTTGTGTACAAAAAAAAAAAAAAATTCAATAAACCGTTAGTATAAATTAATATTTTCCGGATTCGAATAAGATACGGGTATTTATCGATTTTTCGGGCATACAATATAGGCACTTACCCAAGAAGGCTTTCCAGATCGCAAACGAATTTGTACACGTATCGTTTGCCGGCCGTTTTGTGTATGATGTTCTTATCGTAATAATACCGAAGTCCCCGGCTCAGTTTTTCGTAGTTCATTTTGGGTTTGTTCTTGCGCACGCCCCACCTGCGGGCCACCTCGTCGGGATCGGTCAGTTTGAACTCCCAGTCGTCGCCCGTCCAAGATATGAACGCTTTGCATGCGCGATCAGTCAATAGCTCCAACAAGAACTGCCACAACTGTATGGGCCCGCTGCCGGTAAAACAAGGACCGCCGTCTGTAAACGATAAAAAACGATATAATCCATAGTTATTGTATAATTAATAATAAATATTATAGTAATAATAACGCCGTGGGGTGTGAAATGATTGCGAGTTTAATCGGCTAGGACGCCTCCCCCCGCACAACCGTCGGTACTTATATAATACTATACAAATACTTTCGACAATGCCCGTGCGTCAAAATGACGGAAATCGGTGGCCCTATAGATACTGACGAAAATTGCAAAAAATTGCAAAAAAAAAAGAAATCGCGCGATTCTAGGACGGCGAAAGATATCATACGGTGATATCGACACGTAGATTTGAAGTAGTAGTAATACGGTACTGCTAAACATCAATTTATCAACGAACATTCCGCGTTGATCATATTATAATTAATTTTTGTCGGTCATTTTAAAATCGTATAGGAACGACCGACCGTTTTGTAGGGCGAAAAAATACAAGTACACTACGAGTACGGCTATATCATAATATGACGAAAGAATTGTCCACCCTGTATATAATAATAATTAGTATTTAAGATGAAAAAATTAAGATATTTTGTAACTATACTCACTCTGTGTATAACCGGTGATGAGCGGTGGCACCTGCAATTGTAAACACGGTTTGATGTCCACCGTCATGTTGTTATTCCCGCAATTGGGCACCATAAGATGGTGTTGCTGGTGCTGTTGTTGAACGTGCGCGCTGTTGTTGTAATGGTGATGGTGATGCAGCTGTTGCGACGTTTGTAGGTGATGTTGTTGTTGTTGCTGCTGTTGCTGCTGCTGCTGCTGCTGTTGTTGCTGCTGCTGCTGTTGCTGTTGATGGCCATGATGGTGTTGCTGGTACTGCTGTTGTTGCTGGTGCATGAATTGCAGTTGGAGCGCAGGATCGGCGCTAGCCGCGGCAGCGGCCGCTGCCCAATGGTCCACCGCCGCTAACGCAGCGGCCGTGGTGGCCGCGGAGGCCTGCTGGAGATTCGACCCCGTCGTGGTGGTAGCGCCGTTCGGGACAGTCTGCGCCGACGAATGTGCCGGCGGCCCCGAAGAACCGGCCGTTAGATAGGGCGACGTCGTACCGGCGCCGGTGTCCAAGTACGGGCTGCCACTGGTCGTCGGGTAGGGCTGCTGTTCACCAGCGTAGTTTTCTTGTTGTATGTATCGGTGATCTGTACAACACGATTGAGGTTTTTTTTTAATACAGCCAACAATTATTTAAGTGATTAATATAAAATATAATAAAAAAAAGTAAACTACGAGATATATATATATATATATTAGTCGCGTTTTATTTACGACCGGTTTCGATTTTGAAAATCATCAACGGGTGCCTACTTACCTAATTTAACATATTTATTTCATTTTTTTTGATTTTTTTTTTTTTTTTGTTTTAATTGTATGCACGTGTCGGTATTGCAGGCGGCCATAAGGTCGCCCGCAGGTCTCATAAAGCCTTAATGAGGGTTATTAGCTCGGAGGGGATTTAATATAATATTTTTTTTTTTCTTCTTAACCAATATGTATATATATATATATACCACGGGCGGATGAGTGTATTACATAGGTCTTGTGCATTGCACGAGAACCCATAAAATTTGATATATTATGTCGGTTATTCGTATACACATAAAAATATTAAAATATGAGATGATATAATAATATATGGAAGTTGTTACATTAGTGTAATGAAGGAAACCAGGTAATAGTTGTCCATGGGTGTCCGTAGGTGACATTTCAGAGGGAGAAAAGTAATTCTATAAAAAATTCGTTATTATATTTTTGTAAATTATAAATGTATATTATTTTTCGGGGGGGGGGATGCAAATTTCGCGTTTTTTCCCTTCTTTGGGTGCCCATTAGAATACTCGGACGATAAACCATGTACGATGATAATTAATAAAATTTAATTGTAGGCAAGCGATTACCCACATCGTGGGGCGGTAAAATTAAAATCGGACATACTTCGCACTGCGGGTAGGAGGTCGCTGTCCAGTAGGGTAGTTTAGTTTATGTCTGTACGCAACGTTAAACAGCCGTAAACGAAAGAAAAAAAAACCGTTTCCGAACGAAGTACATAATGTTTTGATATATTTAAATTGAAAATTTTATATTATTTAGTTATTACTACGAAATAAATTAAAAATCGTTCGTGTTTTTAACGAATTCTAACATACATTTGAGAACTTTAACGCCTATACGAATATATTAAGACCGTTTGTGTCCGCGATAACTCATAACATGCCGGAATATTTTGAACATTGCCGGTCTCTACGATTATGTTTCGCCAAATTAAAACGAAATCGAAATTAACAGTAACGTCAGGAGGTAACAAAGAATTTAATTAATCCAGGGGCGAATGCAGGGAGGGGTTTTGGGGGTTCAACCCCACTGAAATATCGGGACAATTTTTCAACAAAATCACCTGACCTGCAAATTTAATAGTTATTTCAAAGATTCCCACCAGACTTATAAAATAAATTAATATTATATATATATATATATATATATGTACACGAGTAACGAAAAATTAATAAAGTATGATATTTATTAACATTTTACAATTGTACAACCCTCCTCCCGACATTTTTTCCTGCGTTCGCCCCTGAATATAACCAATAACGTATTCCTTTGTATATTACGTTCGAAATCTAAAACTTTTATCAAAAGAATCATTGGAATTACTTATATTTTTTTTTTCATATTAGAACGAAATTATCATTTTAACATATATATATATATCCAGTAGCTAAAAACAAAAAACATAATACTGGGTATATAATTATTTTATAATAATTAATAAGGTAGTGTGGCATGCATTGTACGGGGGTAGGGGGACCTGAATATATTTAAATATACAGAGCCACCGATGCGATGGTACGTCACGATATAATTAAAATACAATTTTACATTATTTTACACGAATATAAATTTTCGAGTGTACAATACGCCATTATAGATACCTATACCGTGTTATGACGAGCAGTACACCGTGACTAAACGTATATATATATATATATGTATATGTATATATGAACGCATTATATGTTTTTACGTACCCTATACCTATATATTTTATTAGCATCGAAATACCCAGACCGTGCAGTATACATACCTACGTATATATATATTTATGGAAATTTCGGTTCGCGTCAGATGCAGAAGATTTAATAATAACAATTAAAAAAAATAGTAATAATAATACTTTATACAAATCGAATCGAAACAAAAAATGTAGGAATCGAGTTGTCGTTTTGCTCGATGACGATGCGCGTATTCGTTCGTCCGCGCGAACACGAACCTAACCTAACTTTTGTCAGGCGCGTAGATAGTGGTGGGGGGGGAGGGAGTGTTTTGGATGTTAAAACACTACTCTCGGCCGTACTTAAGTCGAAAATATACCTGGGTATATACTGTAAACAATGTTTCGGGGGTTTTTTTTTATTCTTTTTTTTATGATACGTGTAGTTATAGATGATTCTAATTTGGTTGCGGGCAATCTTCTATACCGTACACTGTTATGGCGACCCGCGGAAGCACCAGCTGCTGTTGTGCGTTTTCAACGACATAAACGACATCGCGGACGACGGACCGTCTCGAAAATCCTAGAATTTGTCAACCAAATAAGGATGTGTTAACATTCCCTCCAACACCCCTACCCAAACCGCAAGTTGTATTTAAATATACACATATAACACGCTCGTCCTTTAAAAAATCCTGACTACGCGCCTGATATTTGTCGAACCGTTTATTTGTATGAGCTCCGCTCGGAATCGTTTGTCGATCGCAACGACGTTTATCCGGTTGTTTTCGGTATATTATACAAATCCGACACAACCCTACGCCTAACCTGTATACAATTTCTAACTACCCTAGTGTGGCGTAATATGTGCTGTGCGAAATGTGTCCGTCTTAGTTGTTTTTTTTTTTTTTTTTAACTATACTCGTATAATATTATTAATACGGTCGTGTACGGTCTAAAATAATACTCGCAGTAGTATAATACGTCGCGGCGTTTATATTATTATATTCTGGACGTACAGGACGTGGGCGTGGTTTTATAATACACACATATATAACAGAAGTAAAACGTACCTATTTAATGACGACGACGATGATGATGATTTTTTTTTTGTTTTTTTTTTTTTTTTTTTTTTTTTTTTTTGGGTAGGGCAGTAAATAAAAAAAAAAAAAAAAAATATAATATATACGTATGTAAGTCGTGTACCGGCAGTGGCGGTGGCAGTGGCAGTGGCAGAAACGGCGGCGGCGGCGGCGGTGGCGGAGGAGGAGGAGGAGGAGGAGAGGAAACGCAGAAGAGAATAAAGAACACTTAAGCAAACCGTGACGCGCGCGACTAGACAATAGACTCCCGGCGACGGTGCTTTCGGCAATGACGATTAAAATAGTTATTGCGCGGTCTTTGTATTGTTCTTCTATGGCATATATAATACAAATTATAATACAGTTTGTTGTGATGTTCTGTACGCGTCCAATTATACGAGTTGTGGTTCGCGTGTGACCCCCCTCGGAAACGTATAGGTATATATGCGTATACATAATAACACTGCCGCTGGCCGCACGTACACCCATACATACATATTAATCGGGGCTCGTAAAAGTGCACAAATTAAACCTAACCTAACCTCCCCCCACCACCCCCCTCATAAACTAGTGTGCACTCGTACACTAAAAAAAAAAAACCGGGCGAAAATCGCATTAAAATATGCACAAAAAAAAGTTCGAATATATGCATACACAATATTCGTTGTTTATTGAAAAATTAATAATTTAAAAGTTACATTTTATTTTTATTTCGACTATAATTATTTCACTTGTCTTCAAAGCGTTCTCGGTCATTGCGAATCTTGATCTTGTTTTGCAAACCGTATAACTCATAAAACCCACACAGCCGCACGAGAATAAAAATAAACCCAAACAAATATCGAGATTATGTAAAAAACGTTCGGGAAAATAAATAAGAAATAATTATTTTCTCAGTTTATACGAAATACGCGGTAAATAACTAAAAAAAAAAAAATCTACCATATACTAAATATGCAAAAACGCGCACCGTTCAATTTTGTATTTGTATTACTATTGTTATGAAACGGATTTGTACCTCACTTGGCGTGTTTTCTTATTTGAAACTTACGAGTCCTGTTAATAATATATCACTAAATATAAATAAAATATATACCTACTATACAGTACGATTTTCTCAGAGGATTATAATTATATATAATATACATATGGAAATTCGTTTTCTCATCACATTAATATTCATTAGGCCAGATTTAGAGGGGCCCCACAAATTGTAATTTATGAGGGACCCCCTACAAATCAGCATGACCGGTACCCTATATACGCAGCGGCGGATTGAATTTAAATTTTAAACGACGCAATTTCATATTATATTATCAACCACAACCAACACCATCTCTTAGTGACAATAAGCTTCCGGATTCTGTAAAAAGTCGACGCGGTCGCGTCAAAATCGAGCCCTTCGGCCCGCCACTACCTACATACACAAACAATATCTTATGGTTTATATCGGACATATCGTGGTGTACATCGAACATTTATTTGAACCATTGGTGTATATATATATATAATATGTACAAAACATATAAATATCCACTCCGCAGTCCAAGGTTTGGTTATATCTTAAATATAGTTATGTGGTCGATATGGATAAATTAAAAATGAAAATGTTTAAAGTTTCACGGATAAAAAGCAAACCAATCATTGTAAAAAGAAAAAAGAAAAAAATACAATAAACATCGAACAAAGAAAAAATAGGAAATGATCGCGGTCGTAAATATCATCATGTGTTAATCATTATGATAATCTGATATAAAGATATGAAGTAGGGGACGATAACGGTGGGAACAATAGAAAATTAGGAGATGGTACCGAAACAAAATATAATAACCATGTCGCATGGCGGATCAAAAATATATTATACTGGTATATAAAACTCATTTTGAACCGGTATCACAAACGAATCTCTTTATTTTATATACTGGTATTCAATGTAAAAAGGAAAATGCATGCAGAAATAACCAAACGAATTTCTAACATTTATTTATTTTTTTAACTGTTATCGAATTCGTTTAAACTTTAATTCATTAACATTATACTTTCAATTGTTTACCCCGGCTCGTTATACATTAAATGAGCGTCAACTTTTAATTTTTAACGTTTCGATATTCATAACACTAATATTAGATTTACCGTTTATCAATTATAAAATAACCGTTTAGAATTTAGACAGAAGGGCAATAAATTGATCATTATTATTACCCATCATTATTGGGTCATGATAAAAGTATTGCCCTGTATAATTATAGTAAAATAATATAATACAGTGGAGTCGCAATAGAACGAATATTATTATTATCAATAACAGGGCCGCGAGAAGGTGAAATAATCCGTCTCGAATCGAGTCGACGCGCCTATAGTATCTTGTTTATATACGTATTTAGGCGATTTTGTCGAGAAATTATTGTTGTTGAAGAAAAAAAAAAACGATAACAATAATTGTACACCCGAAAATATTCGAATACAAGTACAGAAGTTTCGAGAGATTTTGGACATAAAAAACACCTATAATACAATTATACCGGGCCCAGAATGATATGCATTTAAAAAATCTCGAATATTTAAAGAAAAACTAATTAAATATAATAATGCGGTTATATTTGACAAAAAAATTATTAGAAAAAAAAATAAAAAATACTCAATTAAAATTGAAACAATCTATTAATAGATTCAAAAAGGTATCAAAATGAAAAATATTCAATAATTCCATTATTAACGTTGACGATCTATAAAAATAATATCTAAAACTCTCAATTTTCGCACATTGACTCGAAATGGAAAAAAATTTGAATTATTATAAAACTGTTATTATATTATGAACAAAACGATTCCATTATGTGACTTGAACGCAGGGACATTTTGAAATTTAAAAAATATACTTCCGATGCTTAATAGTATCTAACTCAGTGTTTACATACATTTAAACCCCGCCCCCAATTCAAATATTTCAATTTTTTTTTTATGCCAATATTAATAGCTAATACTAAGAAACTAATATTTATGTAAGTCTTACGTAATACTACTAAACCAATAATTTGATATTTATCAAGTACCGAAGTGCATTTAGTTACGAAATTTAGTACTACCAATTATTATATTGTAATATAAATTAATCCAGAAAAACTATTTTATTAATAAAATAATTTTCAATCGTATCTCGGCGTCGATAATGATTCTATAATGCAATTGTTTAAAGGGACCGCTCACGCCCTAGAGTATTGTGATTTTTAAGTTTTTATAAACTGAGCCCTCTAAGAATTTTCAAAAACACAGCCGGAGCATAAGCCCGACATTTATGGTTTTGAAGTTAAGCTTTCGGTATTTTAGATTCTGAGAGAAGCGAATAAAGTAATGGTTTTACAATGCCATTGTGTTTTTATTTTATTTATTTACTTTTTTTTTTTATTGTTTCCTATCCTTAAACAACTTTTCTACCACACATCCTGATCCGATTTTCAAGTGTAGGACCTTTTCTGAAAGCATTTTGGATCTAGTTGGTGCACTATAGAAGTCATTTTATTGATTTTCGTTTTAGTTTTCTCAATAATTAAAAAGAACCGGGAATATTTACGGCAATGATTTCAATATTTTCGATTTTTTTCCTTTTATTGTAACTCGGTTAAAAGTAATCGTAGAGACCGGCAATTTTCACAAAAAAGCACGAAATAAATTGTATTTAACGGTGAACAAGAAATGGGGGAACATTAAGGGTAATGTATTAATTCTGTTTTATAATCGTTTAACGTGTACATTTTGACCGAAATCGTAATAATTACGGAATTTCAAAACATGTCGTTAACCGAACTTTGCTCAGAATCGTTTTTCGTTATCGATGATTTACCGTTGCGTACAGATATAAATTCAATTTCCCTCTATGTGCCATCTTTCAAATTCTCACCTACAACAGTGGCCCACCACCACATGGTGCGAAATATGCGTCTCAGTGTATTTTTTTTATTTTTTTTTAATCGTATTTCACGCACGCGTCATTGTATTAAAACGGGTAAAATGGGTTTTACTCACTGGCTCGGTGCTGTTGTTGGTGGTGATAGTCCCTTTGCTGTTGGTACCGGTTTTGCTGTTGCTGCATCAATTGCTGTTGATGGTGGATGATGGATATAGTGGTCGCCGGTGGGGGATAAAGTTCCGGGGGCGACGAGACCGTGGAATCCATGGGGTTGTCTCCGCCGCCGCCGCCTCCTCCCATCAAACCGCCGGCACTGTTGTTGTCCGGGGTGGTCGAACCGCTGCCGCCGGTTTGACTCGGCGGTGTCGTGGTGCCTATACTACTCGTGTAGGTTATCCCTGTATAAGATTGAAACAAACAAAACAGAACAAAAAAAAAAACCAATGTATTATTTAGCTGAACAACTCGTGCGGTATTTATAATAATGACAGAAAAAACTAAATATTCAGTACGCTGTCGGTCAACTGGGCGAGTTTCGTTCGGCAAAACAGTACGCGTACGATGTGATAAAATCTACCTAAATCGTCTTATTTTATTTCTTGTCAAATATTATTATACATAGAAAATAGCTTTATATAACGAAGTCCAGTGTCACCGAATTCGTTTTTATTATGCGATGTATTATATTACATATCTTAACCACCCACCCCCATCACAACATTCAAGGAACGCCTATTTTAAGTTAATACAATTATTGCTAAAAATTATTTATCTGATATATTATGTAATATGTATTGTGTTAACCGTTTCATTTAATCGCACACCCTTAATTTTAAGTGCGATTTCGCAGCTTCCTCGATGACTCTCGTATAGAAACAACGGTTTAAAAGAAAATAGAAAAAGGAAACGAATTAAAATCGTTGAACAATTTCAATCTTATACAGAGATAATAAATACAGCCCCGTTTGTAAGTCAAAAGTTATAATATAATATTTATGCGAGACATTGTTTTTGTTAATTTAAAAATACCCACAATTAAAAAACTACACACATTTTACATACATATAATTATAACGATAATTCTCGAGTGACGTATCGTCACGAGTTAAGAATAAGCACTCGGCGTATATAGAAAAACGTTTCTACTATATATGTTTCATTAAAGTCGCGCACTTATAGATTCTATAATTTAAAATAAATAGTGAAGAGACTACTATAATAATATATATATATATATATACAATATATAAACTTATATACAATATATAAACGAAATACTCGCGGTATACAATGGGTCACCACTTTAAATTAGTAAATTATCATGGGACACGAGTAGAATATTATAACAGCACGTAGCATAATATACCCGATTACTATTATATATATATAAAAAAAAAATAATAATAATACTGTACAATGATGAATATCATTCCGTTTTCCATATAATTTATAAGTAATAATGGTATAATATAAAAATTGAAAACTCGCCGCCAAAATTATACGGATACCTATATAAAGTCCGCGAACTCTGGTGTTTCGTTTAGGTACTTATACATGTATAGAACCCAGTGCAAATCAGATAATAATAATAATAAACCACCTTCTGCAGTTTAGATTTCAAATCATAAATCGTGGAAAAAAATTACCTTGAATAAAATCAAAAAAAACCGTAAAATTATCAATTGAATACCAAGGTTGACAAAACCTATATTCTACCAAGCGATTTCAATGATTATATTATAATATTATATACCGTCAGCTACTACTGATATGCGAAATGACAATAACTATGTTACAAAAAAAAAAAAAAAACCCAAAGAACGGATTTGCATAAAAAAAAAAAAATAAATAATATACGCAGAAGTAATTATCATCGAAATATTCTATTAATCATTTCGCTCTGATTAGAACTAAAAAAAAACTATTTTAATTAGGTTTTAATCGCGTAATACACAGATAGACGATTATTTGTACGCGGGGAAACGGTAACAGTTGATTAGAAAACTGTTTTCGTACTTGTTCATGCGCGCAGAGTAGGTATAAGTGCCCGTTTTGCGTATAACTCGAAATTGATTCCAAAATGGCTGCTATACCTATCTACGAAAAAAAAATATCGTCTCGGCTGTATATACGTATTTTTATTTTAAATATATTTTTAATTCACGGTTACATTATATATATATATATATATATATATATAGTCATTTTCTATGGCGTAGCAGAGTAGATACATTCGTTGGACCGAATCGCGTCGGTTTTTTTTTTTTTTATTTCTCTCTCTCTCTCTCTAATGCCGTGTCGAAATTTATCATTTATAGTCATTGTGTGTGTGTTGCAGAGATGGGTTGGGTGCGGCGGCGGCGGAGAAAAATCGGTGTAAAAAAACCACCGGTGTGTAAAGTTAAAGCATAGATAGATAGGCCCGGAAGTGAGTCGTTCGGGCGTCGACATTGACGGCGGCGGCGGCGGCGGCGGCGACGTCGAGCGGGGTGGGCGCTGTGCAGTGATTGGTCGACCGGTGTGCGACGCCTACTCCGCGATACCGAACGCGGTCTATGCGCAGCCGAGCCAAACACGTTATTGTTATATTATCATCATCGTCGCTACACATAAAATATTATATATTTTTTTGTATTATTGTTATATTATTATTGTATTTTACGAGTATACGCCGCGGATAAATTATTATTTTTTCGTTCTCGAGATATATATATATATATACATATTGTATATGACAATAGACCGATATGATATTATAGTGTGTAATAACGGGGACCCTTGGAATCTGGACGTGGGCGAGGGGCGAACAAATAACCGATAATTAAGTAAAAAAAAAAAAAAAATACGTTTATAAATATAGGGGTACGAATTGTCATACAAACGCAGTGAAAAAACAACAAAAAAAATCAATTAAATTACGTTCGAAAACTCGTGTTTTCCGGTCGTACAATTCTAAATGGATACGTCTACGAGCTTGAGAAATACTTTCGGTTCAAATAACGAATACCCTTCGTAATACGATTCGAATAATTTACTATTAACCCGGTCGGGCCCATAAACAAACGACAGCGTTCAAATTTTGTACTTTAGGCCGACAACAAAAGTTTAGTCCTAAAGGCTAACCTCTACATCGTACAGATTTCTAAAAAAAAAAAAAAAAAACCAACACAAAACGTATTAATTATACGTTAATAGTTTACGATTCAACAACAACAAGGCGTAATGTGTTACCTAATGAGACCCTATAGGCCCGCCACTGCCGCGCAGACCATATATAGGAATATTACGAGTGTATACCGAAAAACGAATTGGGTTTTCTGAATGACCGCGAGATATTCATCCACAGAATTATACGCGAAAGAGCGCGGACGATAATTTTATGCGAACGTTTTTTTTATTACTTTAGGCCCGGGGTTTGAAAACGAAACGAGACGTGGCGGCCGCCGCCGCCGCCGAATTGACGACACGGCGTTTTACGGGCCGCGGTCACAAATCGGGCGAAATAATAATATTTTTCGCCACGGCGGTACCGCCGACTGACTCGGTAAAAACGGAAAAAAAAAAAAATAAAAAAATAATAACGTATAGGTACAACACGTGTACACGAATAATATACGACACGTCCGCGGATATAATATAATATACCGATATATATATGTACGTACATGTATATAATATGTGTTGGCAAACACACATACGATATAATATCGGCCGCCCTTTATGAAAACGAAATCCGAGCACGTACTTACCACGCGTCGCGCCGTTGGGGGGCGACGCGAATATTATTATAGTTTTTGGGATCCGTCGTAAAATTATACGCGACTCGTATAGAGAGAGAGAGAGAGAGAGGCGCGCGCACACACGTGTCTCGCACGGTCGCGTTTATTGAATACCAATATATTACCGAACGCGTAGGTTTTAAACCATTAATTAAGAGAGGAAAACGAAAAAAAAAAAAAAAAAAAACAAAACAAAAAGAAAAAAAAAACCGACAGTGGCGACGACGTGTGCCTCCTCTCCGCCGTCTGTATATTGTACGCTCGTACGACGTGTAGTTTAATAATATTATACGCGTACGGCGTCGAATAGATTAAACAATTTTTTTGAATTGAATTGACCGTTACGCGTTACTCGTATACAATATACGATATTATATGGGGTTTTTTTTTTTTAAAAGAAAAAAAAATACGTTACGAAAATTGGCCGTTTATTATGAAATAATCGTACACGGGACGGGACGGGGGGAAGGGATTGGGACGACGATCGACCGACAACCAGCCGTCGTCGTCGTCGTTATCCGAAAGAAACACGACAGAATAAGCAGCAGCAGGTGTTTATGAAAGATAGTAATACTATACAAACGTAGTCTTCGGCGGTTAATTGCACGTAACGTATTACGGACGAATAATATTTATATCGACCGTATTATTATAATACAATATCCGAATTCGACAAAATCGTGTTCCGGTAATATCCCGCTAGAGGGCCGCGGACATCGCTGCAGCAGACGGCGGACCATAATGTGCAAAATATTCCGCCGATCTGCGCACGGCAATGCAATACTACGATAATATAGTTACCGTATAGAGTTAATCTATACGATATTATAGGATCGCGAGAGACCGAGACGAACACGACGCGGGTTATGTATTTTTTTTTTTTTTTTGTTAATTTTACGACATACCGAAGCGGTAAAAGATATAAAAGATATTTTTAATGGGATCGCGCCGCGGCCATATCAATACACGATGTCTATATAATATTGAAACCTATAGGTGAAATTTTAGGCTTTCCCCCCCGCCATAGGCATATATATATATATATATATATATATATGACGAAAAAGAAAAACGAAGTTCTTTCGATATAAAATTCGTCGACAAATTTTTATAAATTCATATTATTTTCCAGGGAGGAGGAGGAGGGGCAAGTGTCCCGTCTCGACCCTCACCACAGGCGCCTACGAACGTAAGTATATTATACTATACATATACAGACCATGGGTTTTCAAAAAAAAAACTTCCTCGTCCTTTATTATATACTTGCCCAGACAGTACACATTATATTATATATACAACCTAAACCGTCACATTCACCCCATATTATTATTGCGACGCACCTGTGACTGCTGCCGCCGTCGCCGCCGCTGCTTGTTGCTCCCGTTTCCGCAACGGAAACCCTCCTCCATACCCCTCGACCGTTGCGCGATATAATATCTTACCCTTGTCTTCCTTACGAGGGCACCGCCTCATTCATTTCGACAAAAGAAAACTTTCGTACGCCCCGCGTGCGCATATACACGATTTTGTCAAAGATAACGTACGGTGTACGGCTAAATATTATTTTTAGTATTATACGCCAGAGGACGTAACTGCACGTACAAATTTATAATATTTGTGTTTGGTTACGAAACTGATAAAAACGTTATCTATATATATATATAGTATATACTCGCGCGCGGGGAATTTCTCGTTTTGTTATTCGGTATTTTCATTAAACAAAAAAAAAAAGAAACGTTAAAAAACTGGCTGACTAGGAATAACAGCAGGTGGCCTACACTATCATCCAGCAGCCAGACTATATTATAGTCGCTATACGCGGCCGCACGTACAACAGGTGGCCAACACCAGTCGTCTCGGTTGGCACGAGCCACAGCCGTCGGGCCGTCGTATAAAATATATAAAAAAAAACAACCTATATCTTTAACGTGCGCACGTATTATAGATATTATACTCGTATGTATATAATAATAACAAAAATTACATACAACGCGCAGTCCATCAATTAATTTCACGCGTGTTTTTTTTTTTTTTTTTTTTAAATAATATAGGTGAATTTAAAAAGAAACAGAAAAAAAGGCGGCTGTTACTGGCCGTCGTCATATTATAAAATATTTCTCGCATATTATATACCTACCGACAGGCGAGGAGCAAGACATACGAAACGTATATGTGTATTATTATTAAATATGCGAATATATATATATATATATTTTTTTTTTTGTTATTGATCGATAGAGATATATTATAATACGTACTATATTAGAGCTAGACGATAATACGATATTTTATACTTCTAGAATATTAAGTAATACGTGGTTTATAAACTAATTATTAATAACATCTGGACTTTTCGGGCTCAACACGATACTGATATGGATATAATATGCTATGAAGAAATAATTGCTTTAAAAAATTGTTTTATCTTATACGTAGGTGAATAACGGTATGGATAAGTAGCTAAACGACTAGATATCAAATCGATTTCCGTAGGCACCAATAAATTACGATATTAACCGTTAAAATTTAAACAAAAACGCTTACGAACTATAACTCGGGAGTTTAAACTTTACATTATTGTAAGCATCCACAGTTGTAATTTCTATTGCTTTACAAAAATGAACCCTATTACTTTTTTTTTATTTATACTTAATAGACTTGTATTTTTCTTGTCCTGAAATAATAATCAAAATAACGTAATAAATAAAAATATTAAACGACGAGCATAAAGAGGCACTTTAAAATATTTCATCCACCGAACTTTTAGTATATAGGTAAATTTTAAATATCATCATGTTTTACGAATTTATGTGTTAAAAGTAAAAATTGTCTCGAAAAAAATATTTTAATTTTTGTACGAAAATATACTCATTTATCCCTAACCTAATAACCCAACCACCAATAACCGTTACTAAAATTCTATACAGAGTGAATCTCTAATACGATCGTTAGAGCGCACTGTTATGTTATATATATGTACATTAATGAGATTAACAGTGTAAACTTTGTTTTAATTTGCAAATTTTAAGAAATTATTGAAGAACAAAAATTATGAAATTCTCATACGTCTATACAATCCGTCAACGGTATTCGTAAAATATTCGAATAATGTACATTAAAAAAGCCATTTACTTTTTAACCGAACGTGTTGTTTATTATAATACAAACAGTTTAAAAAAAAAAAAAAAAAAAAAAAAAAAAAAAAAAAAAAGAGACAACGACAATACCTATATGTCATCAGTCGACATAAAACAAAGAAAATTGTTCACTACATTAATACAATATACGTATAGAACGAAACTATAAACTATATGAAATTAAATAGAGGAAAACATGCCAGCCGAGACGATACGTATAATCGCCCGATTAACTGTTGCGGTGAGAATAATGGTATTACATGCAGAGATTATTCGTGCGAACAGTGCGTTTTATGTTTTTATATAATATAAAATATATTTATTTTTTTAAGTGTCATCCGATTTTTTTAGCGTCTACGTTAGAAAACAATAATAATGGAATAATTATATTATTATTTTAAAGGAGAAAACGAATTCTGTAAACTGTATAAAATCGAATAATATTATATTTTACGTTAGATAACAAATATTGAAGTATGAAATGTCAATGAGTACTTTTTCATCGCCCTACTATAATTTCAAAATTCACGAATTATCTGTAATCTTTATATATATATATATATCTACTTAATAACCACGAGTACCAAGTGGGTATTAGGTGTTATCTCTTATTATTACAGTTATCTACTTCGAAATTTATTTAAATTTATAAGAAATGATCAGTCGCAGTACGTTCCAATTATTATTTATTATATTTGCTCAAAATATTATTACTCTTAAAAGATTGTTGTACAATTTTAAATAAGTATAAAGGAGGTACTTTTGTTCTTGTTTTGTTGTAATAGATGTACGTATAAAGTTACTAGATATGTATATTAAGCAATTGGCCTTGAATTTTGAATTAGAAATTATTCGGATAGTTTTAATATATGTACGGAAATGGTTTAGGAAAAATATGTTTTTTAATGGGCAATATTTTGATAGTATATAATAATAAGATTACGTAATGTTAAAATATTGTAGAAAACTATTACAAAATGCGAAAAATTACTACAATTTTGTTATTGACGTGATCGTATGTATATACGAATTAATATATATATATAAAGATTACAGATAATTCGTGAATTTTGAAATTATAGTAGGGCGATGAAAAAGTACTCATTGACATTTCATACTTCAATTTGTTATATACAAATTAATAATAATAATAATAAAAAAATGTTTCTGTAGGAGTCTAGGGGCCTAGGGGTAGGGGCACGGGACAAATGTCCAATCCATCTACCTCCCCCCCCATCGTAAAATCCTTTAGATAATAGTGTCGGATATACTTAAAACTGACCCTAGGCAGTATAATAATATTTACAGTCGTAACGTTTTAAAGATACAATAAAAGCCGATAAATACCACCGATTAAAACAAATCCAACTATATAACAACCAACTCGATAAAAACCTGCAGTCGCGTCGTAATATTGGATTAATCGAAATCATATTATTACGTAATGTATGCCGTGTTAATATATTGTATGTACCGTTTTTGAGAAAATATCTTCGTCGGTTGCCGGCCGCGGTAGACACCATATCGCCGACGGCGGTCGGATTCAACGCCAAACTGTTGTTATTACTACTGTTGTTATTGTAATTGCTATTGTTGTTGTTGTTGTTGTTGTTGCTGTGCTGGTTGCCGTTGTACGACGGGTAGTGATAAGACGACGAAGACGCTGCGGCCGCGGCGGCCGTGACGACGAGATCGAAGTAACCGGCCGTGCTGTCCAAAGCGGCTGCGGTGGCGTTATCAATCGACGAAGCGTTCGCGGGCGTCACGCCGGTCGCGCTGCAACATTGCGGCGGGGACGACGCCTGCAAAGTCTGTTGCTGGAGATTCCGGTGGTGCGACGTGTGCTGATGTTGAATGTGCTGCTGTTGGAGTAACACCATCATTTGTCAAACGGATTGGCGGTCGGCCGCCAACACGCGGTAGCTGCGGACCCAGACGATTCGCGAATTTACGGGCGGCGGTACGATATTCGACTGGGGAAAAAAATTGTCGCAGACCGTCAATGAATTCCGCGGCGGAGAGGGACGCGAGACGACGTGAACACAAAAACAAAATTAAAAATACAAAACAAAAATACTGTCCAATAAAAATGTGACGACGACGATGTTATAATAATAATAATAATAATAATAATAATATAAACGTGACGGACGGGTATGACGACGAGTGTATTATCGTAACACTACGGCGAAAACGCGACACTACCCCGCGACGACACGGCAACGGTACTGGGACGAATGAGCTACGCTGCTTTACTCTATAATTTGGCCGGTGTGTGTGCGAGCGCGAGCGCGCGGCGCGGTGTCCGACGCAATGTTTATCCCCACTTCGGCGAGTACCGTCGCGACGCGTAAATGGCGACGGGCGGGTCCGGATGTCAGTACCCTCTGTCCCCCCTTGATGAGACAGAGACAGAGAGAATAATAAAAAAAAATTTTTTTTTTTTAAAAAAAACTTCATGCTCCCGAGAAGATTCCGACTGTATATTACATGAACAGAAAAAAAAAAAAAAAAACCGGTGACTATATTATATTGTAATAGTAATAATATTGTAACTACGGCGGCTATACACAACAATATGTAACTATAAAGATTCTTATGGGGCGTTATTTTATTTTTTTTTTTTTTTTTGCATTGTTCGCGCGTAAAAGAAAAGAAAAAAACCGGTGGAAATATAACGAAACCGTCGGAAAACACCCTGCTACATATTATAATGTATTATGTTGACACACAAGATTATGGAAATTATAAATGGCGTATACAATCCTACGTGTATGGTAAATACACGATACATAATATTATATTCTGCAGATATATTACTATATTATACACAGGATTATGATAAAAATAATCGTATTTTCAAGGGATTTTTCGTTAACATTTACGTTTAACGTAATCAAATATAAAAAGTCGTATTGCACTCGTATTTAATTATATATATATATTAAAGATAATTTAGTAAAGTATAATATAATTTACACGGGCACACAATTGTATTTGACACCCTGGGTATGTGTGTGTATATAGCCAATATTCTAATTCCACCCTACTATATTTTCAAAAATAAAAATCAATTGAATATCGCCCAAATTTTATTATATATTATTTAAGATCGTTTCGACATCGACGCATGGAAAATAATAAATTTCAGTCTCGCGAATATATTTTTCGACGTATATTATGATTAAAAAAATTATAGTGTTGTGTTATTTTTTTATCATTACCAGAACCCGAAATAAAACTTCGACGGAATAATAATTAATAAATAATATTTATATGTCTAATGGAATATACCCACGATGCGGAAGGACGTATATAATTAAACGAATTACTAGACAAATATATATATATATATTTTTTTTTTTTATGATTCCTCCTATTATATCATCACTGGCCGTTAATATAGTGAAAATTAATTAAACTCGAAAAATGGTTTTCCGCGGTATACACATCACGAAGAAATTGCATAAAGGTTTCAATTGCCCAAGTCTGAATATTCAAAATTGGTAATACGAGTTATTACTAACGTCCGGAGGAACTTGTATTGATGAATTCGTATTTGTTTTGATCAAACCTAACCTTTTTTTCTAAAAAGTTAGAAATGTTCGTTAAATCATTAAAGAAGCCTCCCGTAGTATACAGGTGTTGAGGCCAGAATTCAACGCCGACATATACAATTGTAACGACATTTTTCATTCGCTCTCGCGAAAATAATCGAAAATTCTTATTTTTAACTTAAAAGTTTATTTAACTTGGGTATCGTATACTGTATATATATATAAAAAAAAAAAAACAAACACGATTTAAAAATAGGCTATGTTAAGGCGCCTTGTTGTCGAACAGTAAGCGCAGTGCGCCGCCACGCTCCGGTACCGAGTTTAACCGCCCAAACGCTGCGATAGATTTCGCGAGGAACCGTATATAGAATATAAATATAAAAAATTTTCCCGATTTCGGGCGGGTATGAATTTTTTATTATTCTCCCCCCCTCACCCCGTCCATCATCACCATTCAATACGCTCTAATATTATATTATACTACTGCACATTACGACTAATAATCAAAATAACAATCAGCGGTGGTAACGCTGGCGAGGGCGGCGGTTCTTGCGCGTTGTTATAATACGACTGTGTTTGAGACGCACGCGGAGACGTCGTCGTCGGTATATAATATTATTATTATTATTATTATTATTATTATTATTATTGTAGTGCATAATAGAGTAATATAGGTGGTATAGGCACTCTTAGAAGAATAATCGGAACTTGGTTTATTGTGTTCAAGTTGTGCCGAGAGGCCGCCGGAGGAGGTGGAGGAATCTCGCTTGTGTTCGGCTACATCCGGTGGGCGTGCACTTAATATTGTATAATATACGCGCGCCCGCGCTAGGAGAGGAGTCTTGTTCTTTTTAGCCCGTGCTACGCGCGGCCCGGCCGCCGGTTTTTATATTATCCCGCCGGGTAACTCGAAACCCGATAGACGGCGGCGGCGGCGGCGGCGGCGACGACGACGAAGACGGGCGTGCCACGGACACGCCACCCTTTTGTGTCCGCGTCGTAGTTTACGTTTTCTTTTGCGAGCGAGAACGCGCGCGCGCGCGCGCCAAAAGCGAGCAGCTGCGGCAGCTGGGCCGCAAGCAGCTCGTTTTTCAGCGGTCGTTTGGCAAAACCGGAACTACTGGGTTTACCTACAACACGAGTGTATGGTATATATATATATATATTATATATACCGTCTAGTAGACGACGTCGCCGTCGTGTATATTATAGTCGGTACGTGTTGTGTATAATGCGCCTATAACGTATAGCGAAATAAAACGTTAATCAGATCGCACTCGAGCAGATATTATAATATTATGTCGTGACGTATACAGCCGCGCGAGGCGGCTTTTCGAGTACGGCGTCGTTTTCGCCGATTTGTCAAAACCGGCGTTATTACAATATATATATATATATATATATATATATATATATATATAGAATACTCCGTATTTCCTCCGTTTCCCCTTTTGTGTTCGTTGCGTACATTCAAAACACTCCTTGTCCCGTACGTACCGTTTACACCGACAGTCCGCTTATTGCAGCGGACTGTGAACTTTGGCACCGGACGATGTTCGACGAGTCCAGTGGCGTAGCCAGGAGCATAATTCCGACGGGGGTTTTACATTTGTAATTCTCACTCCGAACACGATATTTTTTTTTATTAGTTAAATCCAATCGACATCGTCTCGAAACAAATGTATATCGATGACGTTCCGGGAAGAAAACCGAATACTAATATATACTTATTATTATAAAGATGTATGATCATTTAGTTTGTATGTAGGGGTAATCCTACTGAAATTACTGAATCGATTCTAATATATCTTTCACTAACAGAAAGTTACGCTATCCCCGAGTAACATAGGCCACATTATATTTTGAAATTCAACCCCAAAGGGTGGCTCACGCGGAGTTAATGGTATTTTTAGTACGAAAACTTAATTATATTTGTTGGTTTACGAGTGATTTAAATGAAAAAAAAAAAACAAAAAGTTGTTATTGTTTATTTAATTTAGTTGTCACAAGGAAGACAGTTCCGTTATTAAAACGGATTAAAAAGATAAAAAAAGAAAACCCGAAATTGTTCGGTAAGAGTATTGGGAATATTTCGAAAATGTGTTAAATAAAATACCATCACGCAAGGGGGTGAGTGGAGAAGGAATCTTTTAAGCAAAATTGTGATGGTATGGTTTCGAATGTGACGGTACACGCGTAAAATCGGGACCAGACTGTTTGATTCCAATAACCGAATGAGCCAATTGTGTTGTTAATTGTGAATACTGCATAATAACGACAGAACTGCCGGTTGAAACAATGAAATTAAATATTTGTCTGCGATTTAACAACGGGTAACCCATCAATTCAAATGTTGTCGTGTATATGTTTTTTCCCCATCAAACGCGGAGACGGCCTTTGTTAGCCGCAGGTTGTCGCCACTTGTTCACCGCACACCGGATGTTTCCGGATTCAATTTTCGTATCACTCGTCGTCAAAATGATTTTCGCCGGTCCGAACAGCAGACTAATGGCAGTGTATTCACTTTTTATTCCTCTTCCGCCGTATCTCACCCGTTCGTCGCCCGATACGTATTATTATTACATCATCGTATACCCGTATCATAATAATATTACGTGTATGTTTGAGAGAGAGATAGATTGCCGTTTTATCCACGAGTTTATTATATTACCTGTTTTAGCCGATGGGAAAAATAATATAAAACCAACGACACACGTCGCGGTTATACGAAAACCTATACATTACCACTACTTATAAAATACATAAAGCGTACCCGTAAACCTCCCCATCAATCAGTGGCGAACGCTCGATAGCGGCGGCGGCGGCAGAAGCAGCAGCAGCAACAGCAGCCGCCGTAGACGGAATAAACAATAATATAATCATCGTCGAGTGTGCTGCTCATCGTCTGCGCCGCCGCGGTCTCCCGTCCGGCCAGGTATAATATCGCGAGACCCCCGGGGCGAGTCGAGGGCCCGTAATAAATATTGTGATCGGTCGTCTATACGCGGCAACAGCGGGTGGCCGACGTAAGCGCAGCGCGTACGCGGTCTTCCCCTCGCGATGAAATAAATATATATATATATAAAATAATATTAAAAAACGGGACCCGGTATTACGCGGTTAAATACCGTTTATAAGCCGAAACCGGGGCCAATTAAATATATTTAATAAAATATTATATATAATATATATAATGATACGCGATGCGACGCGCAACAATACCATTTTTATTATTATGGTAATAAAATAACACGCGATGGCGTCGTCGTCGTCGGCAATAAAAAATATATATTATAGTTGTTCCTATATAATATTAGGCAGTAGTAGTAAACGTTACGGTACATCATCATCGACGTCTGAGATCGACGATTGACTTTTACAAGCGCGCGCAGGGCCGTCCTGAGGATTTTCGGGGGACCTAAAATTGTACACCGCGCGCGTGCCTACGGAATGTATTCGGTGCGTTTAACGGCGGAATAATTACAGGGAGGGCCTTAATCATCTCGAACAGGTACCCGGGTACCTATGGCGAGAGCGTTATTTTGCGACAGACGCCCCTAGCAAAATGTTTTATGGGTGGATGGATAGGCGGTTGAACGATTGCGTCTAGAACAGATAATTAACAATTGACATCGCAGCAAAGTCATTATACGTATTTTTCTTATCGTTAATCGACTTGAGTTTTTTTTATTGTATATATCAATATAAAAGCGCTAGGCTCGGATCCCGATCGCCCTGGCTTAAGGACAGCCCTGCTGCCACCATTAGGATTTTCTAATATATACCGTATAAATAAATAAATAATTGAAATTCTACGTTATTATCAATCGTTTATATATATATATACATATTATCTAGTGGCGATGACGTACCTGTTTCGTATTGTTGGTTTTGTTGAAGATTGCGGTTGCGGTGGTTCAGTCGATGCGGGGGCGATTGCAACCGGATATGAGGTTGTTGCGGTTCGGAAGTGTCCGGCGCGGGATATACGGAAAATTGCGGAAAATTGTCTGGGTAAAAGTTCGACGCGTTGCTGTTGCCGTTGCCGTTGGTCTGCGACGACGGAAAACTGTTTTGGACGCCGGTTCCGCCGAACATGGATATCGACGTGGCTCTGTCGATGTCTGCGAAAACATAATTTAAATCTAATATTAGTCTTATGTTCGTTGCCATCGTCGGAACACAATATGCGGAGGCGCGTGTTGCCGATTATTCGATAATATTTCGTACATTTCAGTATAGATTATTTACAGTGGTGCATCGTTAGGTGGGGGAAACACCCCCGGTCGAACTTTCGGACAAGTTTTTTTATAAAAAGGTGATATTTGCCGCCACTGTTTTTATCCAATATAGCGAAAATGTGTTTTCGTACGTCCAATAGTACTAGGTGCTCCGATAGACTTATCAACTTGAGAATATCGTAGAATGAAAATGACAAAAAAAACAAAAATGGAAACATCATAAATGTACAACGGCATTAATTCGGTGAAATAATTTTTGTTTTAAGTCTACTAAAGCATGAGTATACTACCGGAAATACAATATATTTGCTAGATATATATATTGTCCGTTGGATAGACAGAGACAGCAAATGTTACTGTGACGTCAAACTGTCGTAATATTCGTATATTATTCATTTATATTAAAATCCGTGGTAAAATTGTCCACTTTCCAACGAAATTATCACGACGGTATTGGTCAACTCACGAAAACACGTATAGGTCAGGTAGCTCTTATTTCTTCGTTAATATAACGAATGTCTGAAATATCGATGATCCTGTGAAGGACAATTTGTATTCGAACGAAGCTAATGATAATTATCTTTTCTTATTTTTACCCCGGGTAACAATCGACAAATTTGCCTACCCCCGGTCTACCGTCACACCGGCGTTTGCCGTCTCTGTCTATCTAATGGGCAATATAACAAATTGCGTTGTATTTAGAGTAAATTGTGGCGTTTAGGTTGAACGGAAATAACAAAACCACCTAAGAGAAGAATATTTTTGAGGGCTGTAAGTTGGTTGTTGAATTTTGTATTTAAACAGATGTAATATATTTGTATGACAATTTTTTAGAAAAAAAGCTACGGTACAGCCCTCGGAAATATTCTCCTCTTTAAATTGTGTTATTAGTGTTTAACATAAACGTCACAATTTACGTTCTAAGTCTAAGGTTATTAGCCTATATTGCCCGTTCAGATAGACAGAGATGGCGATTGCGGGTGTGACGTCCTCTTAAGGGTCCATTGGCGGCGTCGGCACGACATTCACCGTCGGCGTTTTCCGCCGATATACCGTATTTGCCTAAGGGTTGAGATATAATCGAAAAATAAAACATGTAAAAAATACATATATGGGTCATCGTCTTCATACGTATCGCCGACTGTTGTTATACGTCACGACCGCCGGTGTTTACGTTTCAAAGGATATCCTGCTTATTACAAATACCGCACAGAATAGCCTTGGCGTGACCCCCTTCTCGAGCGCGCGCGCGCGCGTTCCCCAACAAGGCCGCCCCCCGAACTTACGTCGCCGTACAAATCCCGCCGGATAACGCTATTTTTATGTTCCTGGTTTTTTTTATATCATTTTTTTTTTTTTTTTTTTCATATCCACCAACGGCCGTTTGTATATAATACCGGGCCGTACGTATTTTCCGTCGGTCGGCCCGGGAGCCACAGTTTAAACGCGCCTACGGTACGGGTCAGTCGCCAGACGCAAATGAATTCGAAACATATTTTTATTATTTCATTTTAAGTTTTCGACCGATATGTGAAATTATTATCCGTATAGTATAAAACATGTTTATATATGTATGTATTTTTTTTTTTATCATCGCGCGGTTATTTTCTACAATAATATAATAATTATTCGACGATAACACTCGCGCACGCGCGCGCGTGTGTGTGTACGAAACGACGATTGTGCGCGTAATATTAATTTTACTTATCTTTTACAAAAAAAAAAAAAAAAATCGTTTTGTCATATTAGTATGTTTAGCGGTCGTATCGGTTTTATCGTTTTATCTCCCCGCCACCACCCGTTACGGTTGTCGGTAGTATTATGCGATCCGGCCAGTGGTTTTTATCTTCGAACGAGCACATGTGTAGAAATACGAATAATCATATCGTGCCTTTTTTTTTTTTTTTTCTCTAATCGTTAAATATATTTCGTGTTAAACGATAAATAATTATTTGGTATTCGCATCGTATGATTATTATTATTATTCTATACGGAATTAATATAATAAATTTTATTTTATTGGAAACATCGCGATGATCATATCCACCCACGCGATGCGCGCACTATCATTGTAAATTATTCTGAATTTTTTTTTTTATTTTTTCTTTTTCAACATTATTATCCGCCCGAGAATATCGTAATAATAATAATTTATGGTAATATACGTGGTCGTAATTTTTTACAATTCCGTTCGTATTTATTTATTTATTTATTCGGATCGGTCGAAATAATATTATAGAATAATAACGATAACGTTTTTTTTTTTTTTTTTTTTTTTTTTTTTTTTTTTTTTTTTTTTTTATCGTCTCCTCCGCGAACAATAGCCTATATTATTATTGTGTTACACGTCTAAATCATTATTATTATCATTATTGTTGTGTACGACCGACCACTTTCGGTGTAGTGCAGCGGTATATATTATAGTGATGACCGGAACTACGGCACTGCGGACATAAGGAATTTTTGTCGTTTGGTTCGCACGACACCGGCCGCGTGTTTATAACAATAATAATAATATACTATAATGGGTATAGGTAACATCACTGTATACATATACTCGTCGTTAAGTCACCATCAAAAAGACAGGGCGAGTTACTCGACATTTCCTAACCTATTAAAACTATTATATTTAAAATTAAAAAAAAAAAAAAAAAACCCGAGTTCGGGAGATTGAAATTTCCGAACTGGTTAGAAATTAGTTTTCACATGGTGAAAATTATAACTCGAATACATTTTTCTTTTTATCGTAACACTGTGATTTCCTCTGAAAACGTTTTTACAGCGGCGACGACACTATTACTCGTTAAATATTATTTATAATATAAAACACATTCTGAATGAAAACAATATAGTTATTTTATAATTTATTAAAGTACAGAATACTTCGTGTATTTGCAAAACAACGCGTCGAGTCGTCTCGGAAAATTTAGGGGATTTCCTGAAGGATTTCAATACCAACCGAGTAAGTTTAAAAAAGTTCAAGGTAGCTTTTCAACTTGACTTTTGACTTGGAGCGAATAATGTAATAGTTATCCGGTGGCGAGTTTAATGTCAAACTTCAACAATCACGGTACGGTTTACAAATGGGTCCTGGTTCGCTCACGGCCTGTGTAAATGCATAGCAACACCATATATCATTTATTTCGTCGCAAGTATAACCCCCCCTTTTTTTTTTTTTTCCTTTTCACATTGGCTGTCGCGACGTAAGACCCGGGGACATAATTGTGGTATTTTTGTAATATACGGTGCGCGCACATTCAATGGCCGGGATCGATCTCGAAAACAATCTAATCATATAATAATATCGCCGTTACCTCGTTGCATCATTTCGAGATGTTCCCAGAGGATGTCGCCCAAAAACGGCGGGGCTTCGGCCACGAACCGTTCGCGACCCATGTTGCACAGGTGTTTTCCTCTTCTGGCGTACAACGGCTTGGTGTTGTTGTTCGCCTGCAACGACGACGACGACGACGACGACGATATCTGCAACTCGTCGTACGGTCCGCCCGCGCCGTCGTCATCGAGCTTGTCCGGGCCGTCGCACAATAACGATCTGAATATAAAAGGAAATTGTACAGAATTACGTACATTGTCTGTGGCATATTTACGGGTGGACACGAGGGGGCCACCATGAGATGAGTTGCGATCAAGTCTATCGTCCATCATGGTTATATTGTTTAGACAACACGGGTTAAGATAATTATTCTGGTTAGATGACGAATAGTTATAATATATACGTATGCCAATAAGCGTCCGAGACGTGTTTCATTGTTATGATTTTTAAGACTACGGTGTAATCAAAGTAATTTAAATGTTTATAAAAATAGGCATTGCGATTATTATGAAACATGTATATTTTTAAACAGTGACCAATGATTACACAAAATTGGATTATTTTTGTACCCCTCCGCCACCCCATTATTAATTTCTAAATACGCTTCTGCACTTTAATTTTGATTTCTTTTTTATAACAAATATTTCAATAAAATGTTCATGATTTAACTCGTTGTCCTCCCCCTCTCCCTCGGGGGTTTTTTAATCATATCTATGATACACTAAAGTTAAGAGTTTACTTTATAAAAACATCATCGTTTACTTTTTCAATTAATTAACTTAGCCCCCCATTCTGGAAAAATGTCTGCGGACACCCACGGTTTCAAAATACGTTGATGATTTTTATTTAATTTATTTTTTTGGCGCGTTTAATATAAAATATATTTTTATATATAGATTAGTGAAATTTAGAATCCATAGAGTAAGATATATATATATATGTAATGTTTTACCATGGCTGTTTTAAACTAACTATACCAGCACACAATTTTAAGTCCTTTTTCGGATGTCCTACAACAATCTGGTAAAATTAAATTATATTTTTTAATAGTTGTTTAAATATTTTTGCGTCTACGTATATAGTAAACAGAGTCCATTGAACATAATTTAAAACACAAAATATGTTGTTAAAAATGTCCACATGTATATCGAAACCCAAAATAAACGTACCTATAATATTATCGAGATGAATAAAAAAAATCAATATTATTAATGAATTTTAAACGAATTGATATTTTAAATGACATGAAACAGTATTTATAAATGATGACAAATAATTATCAAAACTGGTTAAATTTAAAATTGAAATTACTTTTCGGATGACGGCCACTGAGCGGCGGCAACTTCGTCTTCGTCATCATCGTCGTCGTCATCGACGTCGTTGCTCCGGATGCGGCGGCGGCCACGTCGGACCCGTTCCCGGACCAATTGACTGCTCCGGCCGCCGCACACGACTCGCCGTAATAGCGGCGTGGGCGGTGGTTCGGGAACCGAAAATTCCCGGTAGGCCCACCAAAACCAATGCGCGGCCTGTGCTTCCGTCCAGAGTCTGGGATCTGCAAAAAATTACCGCAAATCGAATTAGTATTAACCTAATAAACACTATACAGAGGACACTATATTTTGGACGTATCACTCAAAAACAAAAGTTTCGTCGTCATCAAAACGAAAAGTGCGACCCTTTTGACGGTGACGACGGGGCGAAATTTCAAGTGAAATTTAATTTCAACCAAATGTATATGATGACTGTACTTTTATATACGATGAGTTAATTATTAATAATCATCGAACGTTTTTAAGCGTTTGTAGCATCCCAGTCATGGGAAATAAGTTTCTATTTTGAATTTGTCTATACCAGAAATCGATATACTTATTCATTAGTCTGTTCACTGGCAATAACATTTTATAACGAATACATTTAGTCTGATGATTTTGTAAAATTCGCCCAATAACTATACAATTTGACGTTTAAAAACGCAATAAAGAATTAGAGTGCACTTTCGTTTACAAACTATCAGGGAAGTAAATTTCGATTTTTTTTATATTTTAGTTTTTATTAGTTATTCTCTATTATTATGTACTATGTACAAAATATATAAGTTGTATTTTCTGTTTTAGTGTGTAGCTTTTTTTTTTTTTTTACAGTTAATGTTTGATTTATTTGTATCGTCACGTGCCGTGATATTTTTGAAAAAAATATTATTTTTCGGTCTTATAGTAAATATGACGATATCATTTATATTTTATCTATACAATATTATTTAACTAAACTAATATATAACAAAATGGACGATAAAATATAAAAATCCTGGGAACTGGTTAGGTTGATAATGTATATAGATGACCCCATAATCGAAAGCCATAACCTCTTTTTTCTTCTTTTTTGTTTTTTTTATTCATTTAAATATTAATATTTTGAACTTGGGGCGATATTTTTCAAAGATAAAAACAAATATCAGTTATTTGGATATAGTTTTTAATGTTAAACACACGAATACAAAACGATCTTCTCTAACCTCGTATCCACATAATACATTCACTCGTATCGCTCGTCGACACGCGTACACTACACCAGAAACAACATCACTTTTCGAAAATTATATATTTAATGCTTACTTTGTACTTCTGTATGTACAGATATCGCGATAAACTCTGATGACCTCTCTGATTGGCTAACTTCAATAACATACAAAGTCCTAAACTATCCACACAAACGCGGTTGTTATTAATCGGAAGCACAGACACTGATATACAAAAGAAAATGTAATTTGATCCACAAATATATAAATATATATTATACTAGACAGCCGACTTTTTTTTTTTTTAAAATGCGTTGTTTGACGGTCATATGCAGGTATAGAGCAACGTTTAAGTTTGATCTTATCTTAATATTGATTTATCTTATCTTGGTAATCGTCTTGATTCATTTAACGCCAACGTCGATTTGTAATTGGTAAATTGTAAATTATTTTAATGTAATCCGAATATTATTCTTTATACGTCTATAATTACTTTATTATAAACTATAAACATAGAAGCAAATAAAGGAGTGGGAGCTTTGAGGCCCTTAGGTTCCCCTACAAAAATAGCAATGGTCCCCTGGAAACATATTCTGTTATTTTCCTTACATTCATTGAATTTAATATACAAAAATACGCCCAAAGTAGACATTCTTTCATTAGCAATATAACTATTGTAGTTGAAATTGTTAACATTTGTAGTAGGTTTTATTGTTTAGTTATATTGTAATTAGGTAAATGTGTAATATTTGAACACGAGCGTAGAGATGGAAAATTTGTTTAGGGTTGTACACTTCTGTAAACACTTCATGGAGTAGCCAGAACTTCAAATCTCAAACGTTATTTGCGCCTGTGATTATAATTTGATTTTAATATTTTCCTATTTCGTATATTAATGTTTCTGCGTTTAAACCGTCAGATAGTAATAATTGAGAACATTGGTTTAAAAATGTTTGTTTATCACTCCAGTGGGATAAAATTGTACAAAACTTGCGGGGACAACGATTTATTATAGGAATATCTTAACATTTCTCAAGTCGTTGCATGCGGGTAGGATAATTTTTTTTTTTTTTTGATTTTCCCTGGGGAATTTAATTTTTAATAACTTGCAAATAACGACCGAAAATCGGAATTGTTTAAATTTTTCTTAAAACAGTAATAATTTTTTTTATTTTAGAGTCTGATTACGCGTCGACCAAAGAGTGTCCGGAGAGCATCGGCCGCGTACGCATGCCATTGATCGCATAAATAATTGAAACGAATTGACAGCAAAATTATAATCAATATCATTACGCTCCGAGACGTCTCCTATAACAGTAAAATTGTCGCTGTCGATATTTATAAGAGGATGTCTCGGTGAAACGACATTTTTCGTCTGTCTTTTTTACTGCATTTACTATTGTTACACCTATTTAACGACCTAACCTAATCATGACAAAGGAGAAAATTATCGAGTGCCCGCCCTACATATAGTATTGTTTTAATATTATTATATTTGTTTTCGTTGTTTCTGTTTTTGACATCGATATAATTTTATATTATACTCGAACTCAGTGGCGCCTTTTAAGGGGTGTGCGTGTTGGGTGTGCGATTAGACAGGGGCCCCATGTTTCTTGGGGTCCTCGATAGCTCGTATACAGATCATATTTTAATTTGTTTTAACTTTTAGTTTATAAATAATAATATTGTTGTTATCTGAGTGGTGTTATCATTTACGTGATTTACAGTGTAACCATAAGTCTGACGAAAAAAAGTTGTGGAACAAAACATGTTCGGGAGCGCTTCGGGTAAAGACGAAAAATAGTCAAAGCTTCTTATGATTTTGTATAGTGATGCCTAATGTCCAGACTTTGCACGTCAATTATTACTATCCATAAAAGAGTTGTTTGCAAACATTTCAGAAATAAAAAGTATAAAAGATCTTTTATTCGATTGGACAAGATCGCATTTTCAACAACAGTTTATTGAATAATGAACAAGAAAAAACAGCTCAATTGGGTATAAACAAAATTATCAATGATTTGACTGCCACACAAACAAGAAAAGTTAATTTTATGTTTGATTTTAGAAAAAAAAAATGTATAAATAATAAGTGTTAACCATGTGAAAATTATTTTTTTTTAGAGTTAGAATAAGGTATTCCTATTGTTAATTTTTATAAGCAGATAAGGAGGCCAGTCTGGATATTGTCAAATAGGCTCCTTATTAACAAGTTGCGCCACTGTATTCGATCGATTTGAAATTATTATATAACCTAGGTAGTAGAATGAAAAACACGATTTTTAAGTAAAATCCATCGCAGCCCGTTATTCGAAATCGAGACGTGTTTGCAACAATTATTTAGTTCTTGGAATTACGAATAGTGGCGCCGGAACGATATTCGTAACGTGGGAGCTGAACATAATATGGTTAAATTATCGCCAAAACCCCACGTAATTTAATAACCTAACAGTTATTATTAATATATACGTAATTTTTTTTTAATTTTTCAATTAAATTTTTTAAATGAGTTTATGCAAATAAAGAATATAACAGTAGAAAATAAAACGCATTTAATATAAATCTAAAAAACGTTTTTTTTTTTTTTTTTTTTTTATTTTAATTAAAAATTGTTCCAATATTTATTTCGGAATGGTTTTTTTTTTTCATATATTGTATACAATGTAAAAAAATCGTTCGCGTGTTTCATTTCTGTGTTCAACATTATAAAAATGATATCTAGAGTACGGCTGATACCTACGTATTTTAACAACGGAGGCGTTACGCTCAGGGGATATTCCCGGCGTGAGAGGGAGGGCGATCGTCCCCGTTATTCCGGCGCCCTTTGCAGATTACTATCGTTATACGTAATATTCTATAGGCATATATATTTTAAAATCGAGGTGCAGTGTTTTAAGCTTCCAGCACGATGATTTTCACATAACATATATATATATAGGTATAGGTATAGGTACAGTGCGTATCGACTGCAACACGGTCGTTACGCTTTCCCTCGTCTGCAGTATGCGTTATGTAAAAAACAAAAAAAAAACAAATATATATAATATGTACACAATACCATTTTTAGATTCTATAACGAACGCGTTATATTAAAAAAAAAAAAAAAAAAAAAAAAAATAAACTTTATTATTTTTGTTATAAAACACACACGATGGATACATTATTATATATTATGTCAATTATTTTGTTGTTTGCATTGTTTATCGCAAGAAGGTCTAACCTGATTATAATAAAACATATATATATATATACGATTATTTTTGAAATTATTCCTTTACGAATTGCGGTGTAAGCATATTGCAGGCCGAAAATGAATTTACAAAGACAAAATAAATTAAAGTAGGATACTGCTCATGGGCGGGCCACTGTCGTATGCGAGAAGTTTGGAAGGTATAAAGACATAGATGGGAATTTTGTTTATTTATTGGGAATTATTGTATCTGAAAAACGTCTCAAATCCTTGAACATTTATTGAGAGTCGAATAAATTTTATCCGCATAAATCAGAAAATAGTACGCGTAATGGTAATGGTTTTTACGGTTTTCGTCAAAATTTGCACTTTAAACGCGTATATATAAAAAAAAATAAGATAACATTACGCTTGGTTTTTTTTTTTTTTTACTAAGTATAACTTCCGATAAACCTTGTGTCAAATTGTCGAGTATAATTGCAAGACCGATTCAATTTTATTGACATAAAACTAAACCCAGAATATTTCAAATAGCAAAAAAATCGCCAGAATGTTTTGAAAAATTAACCACGTACAGAATTACGATTAGTATAAATATCTCAATACAATTATTTTTCATCGGACAACAAGAAAATCGATAAATAACAGGAACCACCAATATATTGCGTAAATATTCCCCTCCCCGCCACATTGTTAAGAAAACTACAAAGAAAATTAAAAAAAATAAAATAATCTTCCCCCTGCCGCGCGCCGACTATACAAAATATGCTACCGGAAACCGCCCCCCGAAGTCTGCGGTCCGAGCACAGCAATAATCAACAAAAAAAAAAAACACGCGCGCGCGTCGTAGTAGTAGTAAAAAAAAAAAGAAAGAACAATAAAAATATACTCTCGGCACGGTCAGAATTTAAAAATCAAACCGCCGCGGCGGTGTCTTATACATATTTCGAAATGTCGCCCAAAAGTCCAATATTGGTATAGTCGTGCGCGCGGCCCGCGATTCGCCGTGGGAACCTGCCGTCGCCCGCGATGGACGTTATAATAATATTATTACGATGGGGTCCGGCCCGCGCGCAATGTACGTTTATTATTTTGTTTTAATTTTTTTTTTTTTTAATTTTTTTTTTTTTTCCCTACAAAACGTACACTTACTCCGGAGTCGAGTTCACACGCTACGGGTACCACGACAACACCGCGATGGCGTAATTAACCATACACAACAACATACACGCACGCACACACACACACACACACAAGCGCGCGCACCTATGTTTGTTGTTCGGGCCGCACCCGCGATAGGGCAATAATAATATTGTCGTATATATATATATATATATATACAATGTTTAAACTTAAATCTATGTATATGCTTATATACGTTTCGAGAGAAATTTAAAAAAAATGTAGTGACGTAGTACGTTTAGTTATTGTCACCGGTTTTGTGGGAACTTTGGTTTACGTACAATCGTACAAATATTATAAAAAAAAAAAAAAATTCAAAAAAAAAAACGCTCCGATACAATATGTATACGCGCCGCACATTTTCAGTTGTCGACCTCCGATAATAATATATATTTTACGTACCGACACGACTTGTAACCGTATAGACAACAACGGTAAACGGACTAATTTTAGTCGACTAAAAAAAAAAAAAAAAAAAATATATACAAAAAAAAAGAGAAACAAAACAAACAAAATCTACACTGGCGAAAAATCGTATAGAACCGAACAATAAAATTCGTTTTACGAGCGATGTCTGCAGAACAAAAATAAAATGGGATCATTATAATATATACCTGGAGCACAATGACGTGTATTTTAATTCACGGTCCATCAAACTATACGGAAAATCGTTCAACCGAGAAAAAATACAGTAGAGGTACCTATACGAAAAAAAAAAAAAAAAACTAACCGAATAAAGTTAAATACATAAAACGCGAACTAGGATTTATAGTTAACCAATGCTCGAGCTGGAACATAAAAAAAAAAAAAAAAATAATAATAATAATAGCAGTAGGAGGACGCAGTTGAGTGTAAAAAAAAAAAACAAAAAAATTATCTCATCATCGACTACCGTGGGTGGTGGCTCCCTCCCATTTTACTATATATTATATAAATATATACACGTCTTATAAAACATGTCGTTCTCAATACCTATTGCACAAAATTGATTTAAAAGAAAAACGAATATAACTTCAGTAAGCAATAATAAAATAGCTACGAAAACGTATACGTTTTATAACAGAAACGTATGTATGCAAGTTATAATAATATAATAATGAATCGTGTTAAAACGATAAAAAAAAAAAGTTTAAAAATAAATCAACGACAAAGCATACGAAAAGACCTCTGTACAAATTCAAGCAATCTTGTTAGGATTCAAAAATGTATAAATATAGAATTTAATAAAAAAAAAAAAGTGGTGTATTTATTTTATACAATTTACGATCGTATTGCAATTGCTTCCATAATAATAATAATAATAATAATAATAATAATAATATCTTTATAATCAGACGAATAAATTAGTTACAGTTCGTTGGCTTCTGCGGTTCTAATAATATTTAAACCGTTCTGGGCAATTTGTAGAAAAAAAAAAAAAAAAACCCCTCATTGATTTTGTACACGTTACCTTTTGGTACGTTCAATTTGTGACGTTCCTTTTCCCACGACGCGAACGTAGCTTGTAGCGCTTCTGTCATTTTTTTATTAGTACCGGGTGTCAGAGGAGGTGGCACCAACTGTCCGCCGGCACTTGAACCGTTCGAGTTAGTCGCTGCGGCCGGAGTACGATCTGTATAAAAATAATAATAATAATAAAAAAAAATGAATCAATTGAAATAATATATAAATATATAAGTCTAAATGCGTCATGTTCGATAAGCCTCTACTTAAAAAAAAATCATTACCACGAATACCCAATTCAAATTAGAGATTTACAAAATGTGTCAACATTTTCAAAAATAATAGTATTATGAACAAGCGATAGGTATAATAAACATTATAGGTACTTTGTTGAAAAATAAAAAAACTAAATTAAATTCATTATTTCGCGAATTTTAACATTACACGTAGTGTAATAGTATTACACTACAATATATTGTTGTAGCGGATGGGGTGATGGAACTACACTGAAACAATTGCAGTTGAGAGTCCAAAGTATATTGTTTTATACCCCCACAGCGTTTTTATTTCCACTTATAAATGTTGGATTTTATCTTTGAAAGTATATTGGTCGTCAAAATATGATTTTATAATCATAATAATCAAACTTAAAAAATGTACATTAAAAAAAAAGAAAAAAAGTCTTGGTAAAAATTTCACTACACCATTTTATACAGAATAACCCGCGAAGATATAACCTGAGATAATAAATAAAATCAAATTTTGTTTTTTTTTTTTTTTTTAATGTACATTTTTAAATTTGATTATTATGATTATAAAATCATATTTTGATGACCAATATACTTTCAAAGATAAAATCCAACATTTATAAGTGGAAATCAAAACGCTGGTTTTGATATTACATAATAGTGCTTTGATAAACAAAACTTATCAGTAAAACGAGATGAGATAATATTTCAAAACACATGTTCACTATTTTGCTGTAAGCTAAACAAAAAATATTAAAAATCACTATGTTAACGAAAATAAAAAGTCAAAACGTGAACATTTTCAGAAGTATAAAATGACTATGTTTAAGTTTCCGAAAATAAAAAGTTATTTTTTTAAAAATGTTTTACCAAAAAAATGCAAATAAAATTAATATATGAATATTTGTAGTCCTTGTAATTCCTGTGAGTCATAAAATAAAAAAAGTCATTATCTTCATATTGTGTCAGGAGAAATCGCAACGGCTGTATGTTTTCTTGAGACACTCTGTATAGACAACGAATATAACATGCTATCGTTGTACCCAGTAAACAAACGTTCGGTCGGTTTGTAATATATTTAGACGTGTAATAATTATAGTAATATATCGGATAAGAAAATTTGCCCAAAAACCGTGTACATAATATTGTATTATATGAATTTATTGCAGTTTAACAGAACGCATATTATAGAATATGACGTAATATTTATGTAAGAAGTTGAGTCAAATTTTGCAATAAAACGACGCGCAAAATCAATATTTTCTATATACAATTCGAACCATGGTTGGAAAACCGTTTGAATTGAAAAAAAAAACCGACTATTTGTACCATTTTTCTAAACCATAGTTGCATAATATTATTCACGCTATTACGCATATTTTATTAAAAACTATCGTTATTGTTTTAGACGATAACTATTGTAACTGTTGTACCTATATTTCTGAACGTCCTATATAGTCGTTCATTTGCGTGAATTTTAATTAAAAGGACTACGACGGACCAATTTAATATTATCATTATTGGTTGTACGTTTTATTAATATTTTTTTTTTTTTTTTTACAATTCTCTCTGCCACCGTAACAATTTATAACATTATATTAGATAACAAATAATGGGGATCGTAAACTACACTAGCCACATTACTATATACGTATATATATATACTAATACATCGAGGTATTGTAAATGAAAATTACGGCAACATGCTTTTTTTTATTAGACTTTTGTTAACTAGTTAAAACTTTAATTATATATAATATACGACGTGATTCATAGAACGGAAAATATTAATTCATGTCGTTATAAGAATCGGGGTTTTATACAATTACCGTATGGTGAGTATAATTAAAAAAAAAAAAAAAATCCATTTTGGAAAATTGTGCATTATTATATTAATAACCGATTTTATTCTCGTACGAATCAATCGACGTTTGAAATTCCAGATTTCCGCGCGTCTATATACTGTACATTTTGTTTTTTTTTTTTTTTTTAAAACTATCCGGTTCAGATAAAGTGAACACCGCCGGGCGGAAAACCCGTATCTTTTACGCGAGATATATACGGTGTAACAATTTCGAATGATTTTTTTATTAAAACCGAAAAAGTGGTCTCGGACGTAAACAAAAAAAAAACACATTTCTAAAACCAATACGTTCCTCGCAGCACTCGGAAAAAACGTACTATGCCTGTATATTAATTTGTTTTCAATTAATTCGAGCGATTGAAACCCCCGTCGAGTTTTCAACACAGACACAGACGTACAAACCGAGATTCGTAACCTAACCTTGAATGTTGAGCGCACGAATAAACCGTCGAGTGAACGAACGAGCAGAACGTTTCGAGTATATAGCCATTCCCAACCCCCCCGCGATTTTTTAACCGCAACTGCAGTCGAAAAACAATAAAAACCTCACTACGAAATTATATTATATTATACTTGTACGTCTTATTTTTAACTCGCTGGCTATAATATCGCGGTACGAAAATTATTATAATAATTGAAATTGTAACCTGACCTAACCTAACCTAACGAATTGTATACTACGACGGGGATTAAAAAGTTTTTAACGTTTCGTCGGTGCATATACATAACGTCGTATTATAATAGGTACGCGGAAAATAAATTCGACAAAAAATTATCACTACTCGTATTGAATACGACATATATGATGATGACTATAATATAATATGTCCTCATGCTGTATTTTTTTATTTATTTTTTTTTTTTTTTATAATTTACTACTATACGATACTAATACTAAAACGCTAAACTATTCTACGATATGTACCGCTCGGAAGGGCCTAAAAAGATGATAAAACAATATTAAACAATATATTTATATACATATATACATATATATATATATATATATAGTGTTCGGATAAAACGACGATGCAATTGAGACTTGATATGCAAGCGTGTTGTTACCTGTCACCTGGTGATGGTCCCTTCCTCCCGATTATATTCGACAGTCAACAATAGCCGGTAAGTACTCGTTCTTGTATATACGAACGACTACAATAATAATATAATATAATATATGGTATACGAGTACAAAACACAATAACCGTCGACTACATTAATACGCGTAAAGTATAGTCCCCTTTATTAATTATAACCGTATATATTATATAAACACACGACAAAAAAAAAAAAAAAAAAATGTATTATATTTTAATATTCATACTGAAATACTGAATATAATATATGTAAATGGTGAAAATAGCGAGTATATAATAGTATAGCGGTATGCGTTTAAAACGTTATCGAATAACGAATATTTTGTCTAATATACATTTGATCTATCTATAGATCGATAATAATATTATTACATCGATGCAGTGATCTGTAATTTTACATTAATTGTTTTGTGGATCACTGCGGGAACAATATGTATAACAATATATTACACGATATTTATGAGTATCATAAACGCGACAAATAATGTATACCCTTAAAGTATATTATAAGCGCACACAGGGGGAAATTACAACAAAGGATTAGGCGCTCGACCGACCGCGTGACAGTAAACATAGGTTCGGTTAGTTTTTTTTGTACTCGATAAACCTGCAATAGATATAATCCATAAAAAAAAAAAAAAAATACCGAGGGCATAAAAGGGGTGTATATAATACCTGTTACGGGGGGACTATCATCCCTTAAACGATTGTTAAATTCATTGTTTTTTTCGACAGAAAGTTTCAATATGAAGATCGTAGGCATTAAGTGGAATAAAGGCGAATGATAATATAAAACTTAATAAGAGTGTAATTGATATTTTATATGTTCTAAAATTATTTTTCACTGAATTACAAAAAAACAAAAAAATTAACAGAAACTACGTTATTGGATAGATAATATTCTCGTTTATCGGACGGTTATGTTTTTTCGGTTTCCCCGCGTTATTAAGAAACATACGAGAGAAATAAAAAAAATGCAGACTTACCCAATACGCAAATTATAGACAAAAATCGCTACTAGAAATCACCCCCAAAAATGTCTGGTCAAAAGATTGTTGACAGACGGAAAAAAATAATTACGCGTCGTCGTTTAGTAAAACTAATACCAGCATGTGATGGAAGGGAATCTCACCACATAACCACTCTTAGGGACTTTCCCACTAATATCGCTCTCATAATCTGATATCGGTTATACAATAATGCAGTGGTGTAACTAAGGCCTTTTGTTGAAGGGGTGATATGAATCATAACTCTATACCTATATATATATATATATCACGCAGTTGTATTAAAATTTAACATTCAAATTATATTTGATAATAACGGTCGGCAGACTCCGCCTCTCGAACGCAGTTGTTGGTTTCGCACGATACCTACGCTAGATTCACAACTAACAATAGCGTACCCCGAGTCAATATTGACTTCACCGTCGTCGCGTCAATAGTAATAATAAGTCACGTTAGCAATACATTAACAAAGTGATAATGTGACATGTTTTACTACAGTTGATGTTTCGTATGTTTGTATTGTATATGTAACAAATATTTGAAGAAAAAAAAAACTGTCCCCGGAACTCTGCGGCGGTAGGAGCGAGGAAGAGAGGAGTCGTGAATCGCCCGCGTGGCCTCCCCCGAGCACGCACTGCCACGATGGGCGACAGTATATCCAGGCGTAGATATCATAGTGAGAAACCGTATATATGATAATAATAATAATAATAATAATATTAAATGACGGTCCCGCGAGTATATTATATTATACGTGGCCCCGCGGAATTCGTAATAATAAACGCGTATTAAAAAACGTTTAATATTCTTTAATTTCGACGACGGCGACGGTAGAAATTTCACAGCGCGCGTATAATACAATAATAATAATAATAATAATAATAATAATAATAATAATAGTAATAGTAATAGTAATAGTAATAGTAGTATACGGTCAATGACGACGGTCAATCTATATAAATTACAACTCGAGAAAATATTATTCGTCTGATGGCCGCGTGTATATATGTACGACCGACCACTTGTAACGGAGGTGGTATTATTCGGGCACGGGGACCGGCGGCAGATTAAGTAATTATTACAAGTGATAAATAAATGAACAGACATTAGGAGGTATACACACGGGACGGCGAGATGCGGGTCACGACCCACACACACTGTGATTAATAAAACGCGCGTGTGCGTTTATATATATTTTATGTATAGTATATAAGGGAGAGAGAGGAAAAAAATAAAAAAAACCGGGAACAAAAACAAAAAAAAAAAAAAAAAAAAAAGGTCAAGTAAGTATAAGTATAATAGTAATAACAGTATACGGATGTTGATTGAGACATTTAAATAGTAGGACGCCGCCGCTGGGGTCGCGCCCGGTTATAACCGCCCGAATATAAAATAACGCGGCGTCGGCGTTTGTTTCAACGGCAACAAACGATATTAAACGACCTCTCGGAGACCCCGACGAAAAGTTCAAGTCACCCGTTGGTACAAACCTAATATAAAATACCGTACCGGCCAACGCACATCGCTAATTCGATTGAAATAACGTAACGACATCGCCGGTGGCGGTTTAGGACGCGCGAGTCGCCCGACCCGCAAATAATTTTTACCGGTAAAATTGGCTACACGTCGAGCCCCGGAATTCGGATGTATTTGTTTGAAACGTTTGCTTTTTTTGTATGATAATAACGTAAAAGTAATTTGGCGTTTTCAATAATGTATTGACGCAAATAACTATTTAATAGTAGACAATCCTAATTCCTAGGTCTTTCAAAAATACCTGACTCGCAGTTCGCCAACTCTGAATATGGCCACTGAATGTCATAGTGTGATCGTGCCACATACACATATATCGAAATATAAAACCAGAGGCGTAGCTTATACGGGAAATTGCCTCGGGGCACCGAAATTGTTTAGGGCGCGTTTACTATCGTTAAACTGTTTTAAAATTGTTTTTTTTTTTTATGACAACGATCATCAAAAACAGTGGTCGGCAACCGACTGCCCGCGTTCCAAATCGATAACTAAATTGAATATTTTATATTTTTAGCTATCTTCTTAAATCTACACACGTTTTATGTCTATAAATGATAATCGAGTGATTGAATGATTGATTTATTTGTCGCGTCTCGGTCTAGGTGAGGTTAGGTTAGGTCTACCAATAAGATAAAGTACGTTCTAATAAAATTATGTTCTTAATTTTGAAATCGGTAGCAAATCAGTTTGTTCAATAGAAAAAATAGTGAACAATATCCAACAGCAAAAATCACATTAAGTATGTTCATTAATTATTCAAACAGTTGTAATTTCATTATTCTCTAATTTGAATTTAGTAACTGTTAAATTGTAATATTTTTTACATATTAATTAAACATTTTTAAAATAAGACTAAACAATTTTAGTTGTTGTTGACACGGCCCAAGAATATTTTTTTTTAATTTTTAAATGCGGCCCCAGAGTGCAAACAGGTCACCGACCACTGATCAATAAAACTACTACAGTTGGTTAAAAATATTGCATTACTGAAATTGCTTCGATTTCATTTAATACTTGAAGACGGTTTCAAATTGTCTTATTATGTTTTCATAATTTTAACTATAATTCGTATCTTTCTAAATTTGAACTTGAAGCATTGGATTGGTATACAAGTACTCTATGATTTGCACCACGGGAATAATTTATAATAAATATATATTCTATGAAAAAATTGACCAAATATAGCTAGGGCGCTTAGATATCTCTACCTACGTCACTATCTAAAAACGTGTTTTTAACAGAGTCGTAATCGTTATTAACCGTGGCATTGATCAAATTTAATGATAATTAGTACAAATTTAAACATTTTAAGGGGCCCTGGTGTCAAATTTCTAAAATGTCTTCGGCTTTTGTAAAATGTAAAAATAACTTTTAAAATTTTAATGACCGCAGCCCTAATTATATTAGATTTGTTCACTAAATTATTACACGTATCATAAACGAATGGATTATTATTATTATTAGTGATATTATGTATAAATATAAATATTTTATTAACATTATTAATACACCTATACTTAATCATTTTTATTAATCAACAAAGCAGTAATGTTGACTAAAAAAAAAAAAATTGAAATACGAAAATTATTTACATATATTAACTAACGTTGAAGATTTTCTTTTAATTATTTTTTTTTAAATAATTCTATACGACAAACGTGAGTACATATATATATATATATATATTTCAACATTATCTACAGTGTGTTCTGAGAACATGACGTTACATTATTACCTATATATACTTGGCTATTTTACAAAAAACATATAGGAAAAAAAAAACAATCAACAAGTATATTGACTCACCCGCTTAGCTTATAACATTCGTCGGTGTCACCTCCAGAACGCGCATATATTATAATATTAAATGAAAAAAAAAAAAAAAAATGTCGAATAGTAATGTTCACGTATACAGGTCCTTAATTCCGGGTCAAAATCGACACGTTCGTCGTTGTTTTATATACCGTCTAATAAGACAGTTATTATTATTATTTTTATTTTTTATTATTATTATAACGACCGAACATACGCAGTAGTCGATATACGTGAAAAATAGTTAAGTACACGCAAAGGTTTTAACCGAGAAATCCGTTGCTTGGATTTCTGGAATCAATTGTTTAAAGGAATAGGAACGGGAATAAATTCCATATTCTTTCGGGAATTGGAATTATAATTTCGTAATTTTTTTTTTTTTTTAATATTATGTTAAGTAATAGTATTCAATTTGAACCCAATTGATTTCTTTTTTCCCCGTGGGAACGAGGAATCGAGCGGATTTAACGCTGGAAATTATGTAGTAAAAAAAACATTTCTAAAAGACATGTTGGGCCCGTTGATAAAACGAACTGCAGCCGGGGATTTGTTTAAAATTTCAATTTGTATACGACAATATGGATGAGCGTTAGCGCTCGCATTTATATCAATTAAACTTACAACTATAGTAACGACGAGATGCAGTTTGAATATGATTTAATGTCTACATATATTAGACTTTTTTTTTCTAATGTATAAGCACAAAACTAACGATAAACTCATTATAATATAATCGGTGACGATTCTGGAACTTAAAATTTGTAAGTTTAATAGTCTACAAATACAATGCCAATAGCAATTGGTATTTACTTATAAATGTTTAACAAACATCGCAGTTTATTTGTTTTTAATCGTCGATGTAACTGCAATGTTTGAATTGGGAACAAAATAGAAGGGGGTGTTGAAAAGCAGTGTAAAACTGTAGAAAATGTAACAAAAATAACAAGTGATGTAAGTATAAAAAAAAAAAAAAATATATAAATACCTAAAGATCCCCATTATGAACAATTTGAAGATGAACGCAAAATAAATGAATCTTATTTTTTTAAGAAGCGTCTCTGCGTCCCATTAATTCAAGCACTAGATAACGCACCTACACGTACAAATTAAGCAAAAATGTATAAAATTTTAACGTTTACATTTCTCGACTCTGGCAAATGAATAGGTGAAATTTGTTTTTTTTTTATTTTTTAAATACGATTTATCGTGGCTCTATGAAGAAAACGTCAATGCGTGTCGTTAATTGGATAGGAAAAAATTAAATATATTTAATTTCTACTTAGGAGAATAATAAATATAAATACGATATTTTTGCAAAAAAAACATTGTATTATTGTGAACCCGGTATTATACTTTTATAATGTTCGCATTTTATAAATTGTACGTTACTTATAAATAATAATATTTATGCAAAAAAACTAAACAATTTTGTTTAGACTTTTTGAAACGATAACGCCCGCAGTTAATATACCGTTTTTAATACCATACGGACGAAATACAGTAGTGTGTATTGTTTAGGAACAGACAAAAATAATAATAAATTACGAAAACGATTAATGTCTTTCGTATATTAATTATTAATTTTAAAACAGACAGACTATAAAATATATAGGTATAGGTGTATACGGTGTACAAGATAAACCCCGCGTGTGTTCATCGTCCAAAAAAAAAAAAAAAATGCGCTATATATTATTATTACACCGTGTGTGGGAAAATAATACTTAATATCAATACTCCCCTTCTCCCACCACATGTATAAATACACGCAATTACAACGTTTTAACAACCACCTGTTTTTATGTGCTCGCGTAATATCGTATATATTTATATACGAATATTATTTTATATTAATTCGGTAGACACGGCTTTTGCTCAGAACCCTATAAGCCCATACATATTCACACGCACACGAAAGACGCAATAATTGCGTGTCGCTTGACCGCTACTGGTTAACAGGTGCTAAAGGTCGACAAAGCATAAAATTATTCATTTATCGCGTTGGTACAATATCATAATATAACACAAGCGCGACAATAATAATAATAATCGCGAAGGACTTGTATTACCCATAATAATTTACGAGTATCGTACTAGGTACGAAATTTATTTTAATTTTTTTTGTTCGTCTACGATCGTATATATTATATTTCGTTTGAGAATATCGGTTGTATTCGCGCGGCGTTCTACCCCGTGTGCTTATAATAATACAATATCCGCCGGGAATATTATTATGTCGTTATATACATATATATATTACCGTTACCGTTATCGACGGCGATTATTTTTGCCGAAGAAAATACGGAAAAAAAAAAAAAATATAATAATACTTTATTGAATCGACGACTAAAACGCGAATTATTTACCGCTTTTTACGCCGTACTTTCAAAGCTTTGGCCGACAGTTTTATATGTATGTGTGTGTGTGTGTGTGTGAGTGCGCGCGCTCGGCGACCATTAGACCGTATCATCCACTCGCCCACTCGCAGTTTTACTATGGTCGCCACACACACACACACACAAAAATAATAAAAAAATATATAAAAAAAACCCAACAACAACAACGAATATATATATATATATATATGATAGATAAAGACCGTGGTGTACGGTGGTGGCGTTTGTGCACACGGGCGGCAATAAAAATAAATGCGTATAACGACGTCGAGACGGGGCCCCCGCGCGGTAATTATACGTGGTGTTGGTGGTGTGTGTGTGTGTGTGGTGGGGGGAGGGGGGCAGAGAGATAGGGGGAATAAAATAGAACTGTTGCAGGTGCTCGCAATCGTGGGAACGTAGGTGTAGTATAGTAGGTAGGTAGGTAGGTACCTAGTCGAACGGCAAAAAAAAATAATAATAATAAAAAAATATTCAAATTCGATAAAACGCTATTGTAATAATAAGCGCGCTCGGGTCGCCCGGTAATACGCGTTTTTATTCGCCGCGAATCGCAACAAAATTTAACCGTGCCGTATAGAATTTACACGTTTTTTTAAAAATGTAATAATCCCCGAAAAATTAAAACGCATTAAACCACGCCACTTATAGACAATGCGTATTTAAAATGCAGAAATTGTTTTAGACGACGGCACGGCGGACGCATTGCCGTGTTCAACGACCAAGTACATCGAAATGCACTAGCTGCAGGTGTATGTACATGGGTTTTAAATTATCATAGAGATCGTATATTTAAATCGAAACCAAAATACTTGTATACGTCCTATGCGCAGAGTCGTGCGATTTTAATTTAGTTTTCCCAATAGTTAGTTATGTACTTATACGGTACGTTTTCACAGTCTCGGAATGTTTCACTGTCGATAAGATTGAACGACACTACTTTATTTTTAAAATGGCCCTCACTCCCTCATTCTGTTATTTGACAACGAATTACAATTTTTCGCGAATTTCAGTTGTTTGAGACCAACTGTCTAAGTCTGAAATTAGCCGAACTACAACAATTCAAATTTGTTCGATATTTTGTCGCGAAAATGTGTGACATTTCTGCTGACGTTTTTGAATTCCAAAGACTTTTGATTTTAGATTCAACCGCCAAACCGTTTCAAAAATTTGAACTCGTATAATGCATATGGATTTCGTATTGTTTTTTTTTTTTTTTTTTTTTTTTTTTTTTTTTTTTTTTTTTTTTTTTTTTTTTACAATTATGCTCTTTAAAATTAGAACGGTTACGTAAATAATTTGTGTTTCGTTTGTTTATTTGAACTTTTAATAAAACGGTTATTTTGAGACTATTAATGAGATATATAAAAAAAAACTGTTTTAATTGCGATTTGATTGATTTTTACACTATTTCAGTCTATATGAATTTACAAACATGTAAACTTATTATATTAGCGTATTCAAAATGCTTTTTAGGAGGGAAAATAATACGGACACTATTTAAACGTACTCGATGTATTTTATTATTATTATTATTATTGTTTGAATTAATAACACAAACCGATCTCGTATTGAAAATAAAGGTCAAAAGAAAGAAATGATTATGACCCCTATGTGTCCCCTTTTTTATAATATCACCAATCTAGTTAAAAACATAACTGCATCTATATATATACGAACATAAAATCCGTTTCGTCGAGTTAAAATATAATGAATTATAAAAAAAAAAAAAAAAAAAAAAAAAAAAAAAAAAAAAAAAAACCCATTATTTATCATTACGATTACAGCCTGGGAGTAAAAACGCGTAGAAAATGTTGGTTTTTCGTATCCAAAAACGTTTTCGATTTTTGTTTTGTTTTTTTTGTTTTCGTGTAACATATTTTTATTGCCCGATTAAAACGATAGAATATTGGCAACGTAATAAACAAATTTTCCCGCGGTTGCGTTTAAAAAATATTATTTTTCGGTTCTTTCTATTATATCGTTACCTGTATACGAAATTAATGAATGTAATTAAATATTTTTAAATAGATCTATATAATCATTATCGTTGCTGGTGTTAATAATTAATACCGTATGCAGAATAGTATACCCAATTATGGACAGAATTTTCACATCGGAGTGCGTAAAATATTTTACAAAAATTAAATATATCCAGTCCTTTGACTATCGGAGGGAGGGGTGGGTGCCTGCGTTCTTCGGCTAATTTTTCACATATTTTAGCGTATGTCTGTCTTCTTTTTTTTTTTATAAATTATTGAAACAGTATGTTATTTTAGCTAATGAGACCCCTTCAGTTCTTAATAGTTCTTTAAAACAATTTCGAACATATTTTCACGATTATTGGGAAACGTCAGTTTCGGACGGCGCGCAAAAAAGTGCCGTCAACAAGGCGGGCATTAATTACAACACTAATCGGTAGCATAAGTTTGTTTTCATCACGTGCAATTTTTTTGTCAATAAATATTATTATTTATTTATTTATTTTTTTTACCTTGTATCTGATAGTGTTTTGAATTGGCCACTCGTATTTGTTAAAGATAAATAAAAAAAAAAACCACAAGTGTTAAATTTACGAACAATAAAAGAAAAAACGTATATTCTCACTCGAACCAATCTATACGATTAGAAGATAATGCGTTCGACAAATATCGATAAGCCTCACTGGTATAGGTAATAATTATATGATAGGATTATAAGTAATAATTATTACATCTAATGAAAATATCTTTAAAGACGTATTGAAGTACCTATAATATCTACTTGAACCAGCATACTTGACCTATAGATAAAAATGTACACGGAGGTCAATAGATACGCATTTCACACGAAACTAGCAACAAGCAACTATTTGAGGTTTTATCCTTTAGATAAAATAAATATCGAAAAAGTCCGACAAACTTCGCACAGTGGGTTAGCCACTGCTGTAGGTGGGAAGTTGGAATTTAATTTAATTTACATATCTGTACGCAACGGTATATCATTGCAAATGAAAAACGATTCCGAGCGTAGTATGGCCGAACATGTTTTGAATTGAAAATTGTATAAATTACATTAACTATAAAATACATTTAACATCTGTTCACGTTATAACGAACTTAAGCATTAAACCCCATAAATAACCATACAATAACCAAAAGGTCGGTTAATGAAACACCAATATACTTTGAAAATTGCCCAGGACGTCCAAAACGTGCTAACACGTTAAGTATTCGATGAACGTTGCTGGTAACTCTACGGTTATTTTTCACTAAATTACAAAAAAAAATCAACTAAATCGCAAATACCAAAGAAACCACTATTATTATTATATAATAATATTCCTTGTCAACCTCCCCCCCTCTCCTCACACGCTATTCTTCGGTTAGTAAATCCTTTTCGTGTCATTTCTATAACCCCGTCACTGGTAGAGTCGGTTTTACCGTCCCTATAGTCAATTCTCTAACGTCACACTTATTTTGCCACCAGACACCGCCGTTCTTTCGTCTACTGCCAAATCGCCGGAACTCGGCAATTATATCAGAACAACGCGAATCAAGACGCTTCGTTATATTCATTGCCAAATCTCGGTAATTCGTAATTTTCCACTCTCGTGTTTATTGGGCTCGTCTCGTATATAAATAATATAAATAATACAAGTCGAACTGCGCGACGTATTGTCACCGTATGCTCCGATGTCTATATAATATTAGTATACGTGTATAATATTGCGTTTGCCTCGACAGGAAACGGTCAATAACAATATAATAATGTTATTCGTCGTTATTCTCGGCACGTCACTATTAGTAAAATAAAAAAAATATCATATCTGCACAAGCCTGTCTCTCTCTCGTAATTTAATATTTAATAATAATAATAATAATAATATTATTATTATTATTATTATATTATATTATCGTTTAGTCACCGCCATTGTGCGCGATGACAATGACGATACGTGCGATCCAAACGATTCAATAACGAGGAGAGTGATAAAAAAAAAATATTAATTTGTAATAAATAATAATAACGGAAGAATACGATCTTAGTACGGGGTTTAATTTTTTTTTTTGCTTTTAAGTCAGTCCAAAAATGAAATTTACAAATATTATGTATGGTTTTGTTTCTTCTTCTCTAAGCCATCGCCCGAATTACATAATTTGACAAATACTATTTTACGTGAATCGTCGAATACTAACGAGTTTGATTTAAATTAGCTTAAAACACACCGGGAGAAAAAATAACTAAATAAAAATGTCTGATAATCGTTTAGGAGAATAAAGGGAATACCGATAATAAAGTTCAACGAACCAATATCGAATTCTCCACAATAGATTCATATTTGAAGTGATAATCTGTATAAAATATAATATACAGATAATGAATCAAACTGGGACAATGAAATATAATATTACGCGGGGATATTCTGTATTGAAAACCGATGGTCCAATATTATGTGCTTAAAAATTCGGAAATTCCACAGAATGAAAAAGATACAATTGAGATATTATTTCGAACACGGAACGATAAAAAAGAAACATTTTCCCGGATTTTATCCGATGGAGGGGCATGGCACATATGACGACGCATTTAAACGACCGACGTCCAACGATTAATTATTTATTTTTGAGCCGATTTCACCAAAAACACTTTAATCGTGAATAAAATATGTAACCCAGTAATTTTGTCACGATTATGGTGATTCAAAACGGGTCGGAGATTCATTTATCTTTCTTTGCTTAATACATTCGTCGCAGCATCGCATTTTAGACCAATTTTTAATCCGACCGATGTAGAGAACCGATAAGAATTCTGAAAACAGATTTAAACTAAGCGTTAAGTGTACAGAAGATTCTGCTTTTCAGAACTCTTATAATCGCTTCACTACGTCTATCGGACAAAAACGATGGTCTAAACCGAAATGTGTGTTAGACAAAGAAAGATAAGGTAATCCACGTTCCGTTTCGAATTCCATTAACTTCGTTTGGATATCGCCGTTGTAAAAACTAAATTTAATCACGGTTAAATTGTTAGTGAAATTGTATTCTAGAGACTCTGTGCAGAGCGAGGAGGAATTATTTCGTAATACTTACCGAAATATATTACAATACATTAGGAACGATTTTATCCGGTAACGTAGCGCCGCACAGTGGGATGAAATAGACTTTTGCCTCGACAATAATAAAATTATTACTATCTATACTATGATGTTGACAATGTAGTAAATTCTCATTTGTTATTGCCGGTCTAACTATTGAACGATTAATTTATATTAATTGCATTTATTTCAATATTACCAGAGCCCAGACAGTGCGATATCAAAAAAAATAATCATTACATATCGAGATTATTGACAGTACACACGTTCACAATCAATAATTGTTATTCGTATTATAGAATATTGTATTGTTTGCATTTAATTATTTTGTACGGTGGAAACGATTGGATGAGGTAATAATTATTAATAATTTAATTTACCATTCACTTAACGAAACATTGTTAAAACTTTACTAACGTAATAACGTAAACATATTATTATTTAATATTTAAAATGATTCGAGAAAAAAAAATAGCATATAGTAGAGACTTGATTTGCATGGTCGCCCCCAAAGTTGCCCATTCTATTAATATGATTTTTTTTTTTTTTAGATACTATTATAAACTGCAATTTATTTAATGCATGTATTATTAATTAGTTCGGATCCTGTGATTTTGTCTAAGAGAAAAATGATAAAATCGCCTATTACAGAATTACAATTTTTAGTGATAATATATTGTCAAGATACGGAAGAAGATTCTCAAATATCCACGGAAAATAGCGTATCCGATTCAGAATAATTGTACTATAATAATAAATATTATTAAATACTAGTAATATAGTTATTATTTATTTATTAGTTACATAAGTTATATTATGAGTATCATAATTATATTTGGTTATTTTTTGAAATTATTTATTAATATGTATTACTTCAACGTTGTTAAAAAAAAAAAAAAAAAAAAAAAATTATTTCCATTAATATATTATTATAACCAATAATCCGATTTTTATGCGTTTTGTACATTGGATGTAAATATATATTTGTTTTATCTCTATAGATTTTAGATTTAAATCATTAGGAGAAAACATATGTGTACCATTAAAATATTATCAAATTAATTTTGGTCGCGGTTAAAGTCTATTTCCTCTCGCTGTGCGCCGTGTTTTATTTTTCGATAGCATTTTCCAAACAATTCGATAACCAACTAAAAAGAAAAAGAAAAATCGAAGTCTACTTTCTGAAAATGGAGTAGGAAAACGGGGGGAGGGCTACATTTGTAGCATTTATTTGAAAGTGTATTTGAATATTTGTGATTTTATAAAATTCCGCGAATATTGCCTATACACGCGCGCCCATAAATGCGGCCGGCGTCACGCCGTCTCTTGGAGCTTATAAAATATTATTTAACGACAGGCTCCGTTTACAAATCCGGCACGGAGTCGCGCGGACGGCCGACCGGGCGAAAAACCAACGGAAATAAATTTGGATTCGGGACAAAACGACCGTGTCGTCGGGGATGTTGTTCGGTTGTCGGGTTGACACGGGGTCTCGTATTGTCGTTAACGGTAGAAACGACGATTTAACGGACCCGAACGACGGCGCCATCTGGCCGGTCGAATACCGTTACGCCCGGGTTTGCCGACGGTGTTCACCGCCTACAGATGGCGCGGTCGCGTCCGCCCGGTAACCGTTACGATCCGAGCGACGGCCGTTAGATAGCAGCACTCCATCCGTACCGACGGCCCACGCGGATATATATAAAACGCCCGGCTATATTCGACCGTTTTTTTTTCTTCTTTATATATTTTTTTTTTTATTTATTTATTTTTTTTTTTTTTTTAATTGAAGTCTGCGCCGAGCACACAAACGCAAACGCGCACACGGTAAACCCGTCGTCCGCATATGGCAAACACACCGCCAAAACCGAAAACAACTCGACCTCCGCGCCGTACGTTACGGTATTTTGACCTACGACACGAGTCCTATAAGGACGACGCATGTAGTTATTATATTTTATTATTATTATTATTATTATTATTATCATCGGACGCGAGATTTTGTTCGTTTCTTTTTTTTTTTCTTCTTCTTCTTCTTCTTCTACAACGAATCGCGTCGTCCGCTCCGTCGAAATAAATAAATCGACGGCAAAAGACAGCAGAACGCGGAGGAAAAAAGAAAGAAAAAAAAAAAGAGACCGCCGCACACATGCTTCCCACCACGGGTGGGCCACTGTTGTAGGTGGGACATTGATGGGAATTTAATTCGTATACGCGCACGCGACGATATAAATAAACGAATAACGATTCTCCGCGAAGTTCAATTATTTTAATCGTATATCGAAATACCGTGAAATGTCGCGATTATCATTAAAACTAGCCAACAAAACTGCAAAACGCTTATAAAAAAAAAAAATAAAAAAACGCTTAACTTTTTTTTTTAAACTATTTGTCTACAACTTATGATGAATCCTGCGTAAAATGTTCAAGCCTTTCTGGTCGACTAAACCTATTTTACTCAAATAAAACCTCGAAAACTTAAAATGACAATAATAGTTATAAAAAAAAAAAAAAAAAAAAATGGGCATAATGTTTTGAAAATTTGTCCGCTTTTAGAAAGGGCTAATATTAATGTTCAGTGAAATTGCAGGTATTTACGATTATTTTTAACCGAGTGGCCACAAAATGAAAATATCGAAAATAATGCATTTTTCCAGATTATTAAGAAAACTACAACGGAAAAAAAAAAAAAAAAAAAAACGACCGCCTGAGAATACACCAACAAGATCTAAAATGCTTTCAGAATGTTTCGCTGGGAATTTAAAATGCAAATATAAATAATTTGTATATTTTTCGTTCGCTTTCCTCCCCCCCCCCGAGCATTCCGCCCGATAAATAAATAATTATATTATCCACCCCTCTGGACGTGCCGAAAAATCGACACATTTGCGCATTAATATAATAATCGCAAAGTTGACAATCACATAATTATTGGGTATTATATATGATTATTACCGCGAGGATTTATTAAAAAAAAAAAATGGTTTTCCGGCCGAAATGCGTGCGCCAATTTTCGTACGTGCGGTTTGCGTGGGAGTCTGTGTGATTTTAAACGCAAAACGGATTTAATAAAAAAAAAAAAAAAAATGACCTACGAAATCGTGTCCGCATTTTAATGCTGTATAATGCACTGCACGCACATATTTCACTCGATATTAACGTATTAACGTATTATTATTATTTGTTTTATAATAAACGGGGTGCCTGAAAGTTTCAACAATTTGTTCAATATTCGCATGTACGGATGGACTTTTAACGCGAATAATCTCTTTCGATTTTTTTTATTTTAAACTCGATAATACTATCAGCCGGCTTTTTAAATATTGAATGATAGGAATAACAGTATAAAAAAAAAAAAAAAAAAAAATACCGATGACGTAGAGTATCCTTGAAAAAAAATTTAAAAAAAAAAACCGTGAAATATTTCGAGTGGAAAACGAAGATGATAATGTAATATAAATTCCACAATTTCTAGTAGGTAATTTTTAAACATCAGCCACGCCGAGTAAACGGATATTAATTAATTAATAACTCTAATAACGGGCAATATTAATACGTTTGACGGCGTTATTTCGTCCGTTTCGTGGACATAATTTACGACAAAATCCAAAAAAAAATATTGTTTATTATTAACAAAACCATCATAACTTGATGACATAAAAATGAAAAAAAAAAAACCTATATGTTAATTTTCCCGTAATAATAAGTTAACGTTTAAATTTAAAAATAAGACCGAGACCCACGCTTAGCGCCGACTGCGGTGGGCCACTGTTGTAAGTTGGGGAATTGAATTTATATCTGTACGCAACGATATAAATGAAATCGTTGCTAACGTAAAAACGATTTTAAAACGCTGTAATTTATACGATTTTCATCAAAATTTAAACTTTAAACATTTATATATATATATATATATATAAAAATAAAAAAATTATTAAAATACGCTCAACTTTTTTTCTTTTCTCTTTTGACTGCTAAATTGAACAACTCGTGATGAATCTCGTGTAAAATGTTCAAGCACCAAACCAATTTTATTCAAATAAAACCAAACAAAAACTCGAAAATTTAAAATGCTTATAGTTCAAAAATGGGCAAGATGTTTCAAGAAAATTTATCCGCTCTTAGAAATGGCTTGGTATTAATATTCTGTATAATGCACCGACTAGATCAAAAATACTTCCAGAAAAGGTGTCACACTCTGAAAATCGGAGCAGGATGTCTGGTAGAAAAGTTATCAAAAATATTACATAAAAAAAATTTAAATTTAAAAAAAACACACACACACACACGTCATAGTAAAACCAATACATCATTCGTTTCGTACAGAGTCTACAACCCATATGAATTAATCAAAAAACAATTTTAGTTTTATAAAGGAATAGGATAAATATTATAAATACCTTGAAAATTAAATATACGTGTTTCGCGCGCGAAATTTTCCAAAATGTATAATTAAAATACAAATATATCCCCTCGGAAAGTATAAAAACGTAATATTAAACGAAACGAAACACTATTAAAAAACTAAATTCCCTAAAAACTCAATAAAATTATATGCAATAAAAAATAATCGTACCGCCCGTTATCTTGTAAGAGTAACGAATATGTCTGTGTAATACCACGGGCGACGAAATGGAGCAAAGGTGTGGAAAAAAAAAAAAAAAAAGCGAATGCATCGAGTTTCCTATAGTTGTTACCGCCGACGGGGTAAGGTTTTTTTTTTTTTTTTTATTACCGCGGCAATATATTATTATTATTATTATTATTATTATTATAATGCGTTTTCGTCGAGTTTGGGTTTATATTATTATTATTATTATTATTATGATTCACTTTACGGTTTTCCGCACAATAGAAGTGAGAGTCGACGGCGGCGTAAAAGTCTGTATTTATCGCAATTGTTCCTCTCGTATGTCAATATACACCTATACCGGTAAACATTATCCGTAGGCAGTTCGTATAGGTGACGGGGGGGGGGCCTTTTACAATAATAATAATAACGTCGAGTATAATAAACGTTTAATAATAAATATAATAATATCGTTTACCCTTATACGCACGCCCGCGACGACACCCAGACGCGTAGTACGGCCGGGAGATTTTCTTATCTTTACCGACCGGCGACGGCGACATATGTGCGCGCGCGACAAAAAAAAAAAAAAAAAAATGGAAAAAATGAAAAAAAAATAAAAAGGCCGCGGCCCGCGGTTGCGAAATGTTCTCGTACGGTTTTACAGCCGCCGCCGCCGCCGCCGACTTCCGACTACCGACTTGCACACCGGCTCGTCGTTATTTTATCGGAACGTCAATTCTACAATGATAATAATACGAATGCTGCTATAATATATGACAACGCGGTTTTTTCATTTTTTCCAACAAAAAAAAAAAAAAACGAACAACAATACACGATTTACATTGTGACCTAACATGTGTCGTAAAAATATATATATATATATATATATACCACGCGTATAAAAAACATCGTTATAGCAGGCGATAATTAAACACGGATTATAATATTATATGTACGCAAGGGGGGGACGGTCAACTCCAACCCCCTCCCCAAAATATCCCGAAATATCGGGACAAATTGAAGAAAAAAAAAAATAATAATAATAATAATTTACCCGACCTACAAATCGAATTGTTATGTCAAAGTTTCCCGTGAGACTTGCAAATGAAATAGATTAAAACGTATACACGTGAGTATTTCTTAAAGAGTAATAAAGTATTAAGAACATATTTTATGGACATTTTACGTTTTCAAAAATATGTACGCGTCGGGGTTTTTTTAGTCGGTTTGGGATTATTATTAAAATAATATTTCGGGAGGGTAAGATAAAAAAAAAAAAATCGAAAACGTAATTGTTACGGGACAACAATAAACGTCATACAAAACGAATACTAACTGGACCAAACACGTACATTTTCATAATACGACAAAATGCATTGTAACCAAAGTGCAAATAATTATACTACAAGACATTTTTTTTTACCCTCTTAAACATCACCGTAAACACGAGAAATGAACAGTATTCGTTGATAAATAGTTTATGTCTGACAAGAACAATATTATGTACTATGCGATCCACTATTATAAAAATATCCGAAACAATAACAATATTTATTAAATTGTAATTGCGCGACATTGCTTTTTTTTTAAGGTTTTTTTTTTTTTTTTTTTTTAGTGCAAGCGCCATTCAACTAATTCAATATTATAATTTAAGTACATTTTATTATGATAATAATTTATTACAAATCAAAATAAATGTATACGGAACAATTTTCATTGGCATTATTTAAAATTTAAATATTAAATTTTTTTCGTGTAATATAGCGAATATATAGCAATTTACGTGCAATATAGCGAAAATGCGTTTTCGTACTTCCGATTGTACTCGGGATTATTGGACTTGAAACAGAAATAATTTCACCGCATTTACTATGTTTTCAATGAAAGGGATTATTGATATTTTTAATCTACAATTTTTTTTAAGTAAAAACAAAAAAAAATAAATATTTTTCAAGTTTTTCAAATCCCGAGTACTATGTTGTTAGTACGAAAACACATTTTTATTATATTGCCCGTTAGACAAACAGAAACGGCAATTTATTGCCGGTGTCCCGTTCTCTTAAGATTCGATATTATTAAAATGATAATAATAATAAAAAAAAAAAGAATCACTCTTACCTAACCTACAACATTGTAACAGCGAGAGGAGGTTACTGATATTTATTTACATGGTAATAATAAATATTATTGTTGTTTAAATTGTATTCATTATCTAAGCTGAGCAGTTAAAAAGTTAAATGGCAATTTATAAGTTCCTTTTTTGATAGGCAATTAAAAGTTATGAATCTTAGAATATAACATAGTTATTTCTTTTTATAAATAATTTTTAACTAGCTTAGTTATATACAAACTTTTTGTAAAAAAAAAGAATAACTATGTTTTTTGCATTTATTTTTATATCATTAATACCCTTGCGCATAACAATAATGCGGACACACGACGTACGGGATACCTGCACGAGTGACGTAATAGTAAGTCTTTAAAAGTCTAAAGTCTAGAAAATACGTTTACGTGTGTGCCTAAGTGATAAGGGTAATGTAAAAAAAAGTCACTTTGAAAGTTTGATAATTATAACTTAGGTTATTATTATTTACCTGGGATTTTGTAACTTGTCTCGGTTGTATACACAAATTTGTTTATATATTTTTGAAAATAAACTTTAACTCAGCTGCAAGTTATTTATTTGTTTTGTATTTTATCATTATTATTATTATTATTATTATTTTTTTTTTTTTTTTATGATAACTCGACTAGTTTAGAAAATCCGTTAACTCGCCCAGCTTTGTAATCGTTTCATTTGTTTGAGAGAATAATATTATTATCGTTTGATCAATTTTTATACCGGTATGGGTACGCCGTCGCCCGACCCCCCTACTCCGGGGCGACTATACGGAATGGAAAAACGTGGGTAGCACGGTAACAAGTACTTTTTCTTCTATTTTCTCGTGTATAGGCACTCTGCGCTCGTATAACGTTTGACCGCACACTCCCACCAATTTTTTTTTTTTTTTTATGTATGTATAAAATATCGCCTATATAGTATAATATCATAAATAATAAAATATACCGTATTGTACGCCGAGTATAATAGTAATAATAATAATATGTACAATATACGAGTACTTACTAATATCGTACAATATATATATATATATATATATATACACATTTGTATTCAACGAGCTCTTGTGTTGTTTATACTGCAGCCCCTTATTGTATGAACATTAAAAAGTACGTTTAAAAAATTGACGGAGAGTTTTGTTTTTTTGTTTTATAATATATATATATATATATATATATAGGTGGGTCGTAACATAGGTACCTATGACGTTTGAACGCGCCGGTTATTTAATTAATATTTGATTATTATATGGTATCGTTAATAAAAAAAAAAAATAAAGATAATAATTACGTATGGAAATGTAAACAGACGAAAAAAAAAAAAAAGTCCTAAACACATCGTTACATTCCCATAGAGGGCATATTTTATTCATCAAACGACTCGAAATATACGTGTTTGGTTAACTGTCAAACGATCCGGAAACGCCTAAAATCTCATAGGATTTTAGATTTTCCCGTTTTGTCCGGTTCGTTACGTATTTCAAAAAATTATAAATTCTACAATTCATAATAAATTCCATTTTATTCTATTGGATTGCAGTATAATCTCTCGGCCGGCAGAGTGCAACTGGGATTTGTTTCGCATCACCCCCCTTTACGCAAGTACTCTCGTTACATTCGTACAAACGAACGGATTTAATATTAAAATTTGGAAATAATAACGTAAATATAATAATAATAATTTCGAACTAGACAACGGGCGCGCGTAGGTACGTTAATTACGACAACATAATATATATATATATATATATATATATATATATATATATATATATATATATAGTATGATCATGTATTGCAATTATGAAAAGTAGTGAAATAAAACCTTGAGAAAACGACCTTGATTTTGTTTTATTGCATTTTCATTAATTATCCTTACACAATAATACTAATATATATATATATATATATATATCATTATTAAATCGTTAAAGCTCGTAGAAAAAAATTAAATAAAATATAATATATTTATTTCGAAAGTTGTAAATAAGCTAGTGACGTTACGAATCGCCCGATTGTCGAAGTTCGGGGGTCGATCAATCCGGTTCGAAGTCGAACTGAAAATTGCCAATAATCGAACTGGTTAAAATCATTCCGATGAAAGTGATACGAAAATTGAATTTAGGCACACCGGGAACATCAGTGTGCGTTGTGCAGCGAACGAATGTTTCCCATAGCTGTACAAGTGGCGACACGAATTTATTCGTAATAAACCTTTAAATTACGGTTACAATAATAATTTATAATTCATTGTTGATTGTTTTACAAGGTAAACTATTTGACCAATAGTTCGGCGGGTATGTTGGCGAAATATAATACATACGATAATTGATTTAATATCCTTGTGAAAATTATAACACAATAAATGATAGTTTATAATTTATATAACTATATATACGATTATATTGCTACATAGTGTATTATATAAGCGTATATATATATATATATTTTTTTTTAATAAAAATAATCACATACAAATCCAACGTCTGGTCAAATAACAGAAAAAATACGATTTTACGAACTTAAAAACTTTAAATATATTTGTTTTTTTTTTTTTTTTTAGAAGTTCGATTCGGGTTCGGGATTCGTAACATTGCAAAAATATTAAAAGCCTTTCGGTTTTGTTTCTACGTTTCTTCGATCTTATTACACGCTTATAATACGATACGCACCTAAAGAATTTTCCGGATCCGACAGGTCGCTGAGGGACGGTACTTTTTGAAGCATATTGCATCCGTCCACCCCATTGTTACCGTTGTAGTTGCAGGTCGACGATACGCTTTTGTAATCCTGCTGTTCTTGTTTTATGACCAAGACTCCTCCATTCATGTTGTCGTTGGCGATGCCATTATTGCCGGTCAACATCATAGTCGAAGACACGGACGACGGCATCATGTTCGGGCTACTCCGGAACTCGTCGCTTCCCGAAGACATGTCCTGTAGAAAAAAAAAAGAGAAAAAAAATCGTGTCGATTATATTATAATATTAGGTATATCAATTATTAGCGTTATATCGCTTAAAATATATACAACAAAGGTGGTCAAACGGGGAGGGGGATATAAGGAGGATATATCTCGTCCATGCTCTTGATTTCCTTTAATATATTTTACAACATTATATATTATTTATTATTTATGTATTTACAAAAAAAATTATTTAAATAATAAAAGTTGTTAAAAAATCAACCTTACCTTAGCCTAATTTAGTGATAAGAAAGCCGACAATAAAGGTTTACCGACATTATAATATTATTATGTTCGTGGGTCAAATCCACGGTCTTAGAAGATATGGTCTCCGTCTTATCAGAGGATTTTTTTTTCTCTAGAGTTGGGCATGGATGTCGGTTTAAAGCAAATTTGAAAATAAAATTTTTACTCAATTATAATTTTCCTTCGAATAAGCAAATTATTAAATTTCGTCACAACTTCTGTAGGCTACACGTATTGTAAGGCGAAGTACAATTTGTACAAAGTTGGGTTTACATGACGAAAGTCACAAAGTTGAGTTTACAAGACGAAAGTCAACTCGATGTTTTGGCCAATGTGCATCTAATACGTGTTGTATACATGGCTGAGTGCTGGGATAACATTTTCCGAATAAAATTAACAATAATATATTCTTTATGAATTATTTATGCATTTTTTTACGATATACAACTGTATAATATATACTGTATATGCTCGGGATTTTATTCGTACCTTAACCTAATAACATATATACGCCCTAAAAACGAACGAAATACAGAACCGAATTAACGATGGAGTGCGGGGGGTGGCTAAGTGACACTCAAATGAAAAAAAATAGGGTTTCCAATAAAATGTTTAAAAACGTATGAAACATTAACAGTATTAAAACAAAAATAATTTATAAAATATGGGTCGAAACAATAATAATAATATTTGTTTCTTTTTTTCTGTAACTATTCTGATTCCAATAACAACGGCGACGATAACAATAACCGTGTTTTGGCGGTTAACCTGATTATATATTTATCATCAGACATGTTTATACGATTATGATTAATGGTTATACATTCGACTAACGACATGATTATGGTTATAAAAAATAATATTATTCGAATTATTGATAATAAACATTTAAAAGTGTTTAATTCTAGGCATTTATTTATTCTTTATACTGGAATTCCAATGAATTATTTACTTCATGACGCTAGGATTGTCATAAACAGTCAAGTATATACAATGGCGAGGAAGATGGTCAGGAAGCATTATTTTATACAAATAAATATCACTTATTAGGCGATTCAGCTTATCCCCTAATCTTGGGTGGTTAATCACTCATTTAACTAAAGACTACGGAAATTTAACTGTTAGATTTAATTACAAACCTAGTAAAGCAAGAGTATGTATAAAACATGCATTTGGTTTACTGAAAGGCAGATTCAGACGTTTGTTGTTCGTTAATACAACAGTTATGAAAAAAGTTTCAAAAATTACTCTTGCTTGCTGTATTCTTCTCAATTTATGTATTTTAAATGACGATTATCTCGGTGTGGTGATTAACAACATGAAATTACATAGAGTTAATGAAAATTAAGAACATAGGTAATGGTAACAGGAGATTTAAAAAGAAAAGATATTTTAATACAGTTAAATACATGATGAATTAACATTCACAATGTTATGACTATTTATTTACAACCAGTAATAGATATTATTATTATTTTTGACGAATCTTTAAATTAAGTGGTTTATAAGTACATATAAATATAAACTATTACTTTATCAATAACCAAAATCGCTAAAATGACTTGTTTATAAAATAACCCGGTTACATTTGGTTATCTCTTGACATATAATATTTGACAATATCTTAAACACGCGTAATATATACATACCGTTTTAAGATATTGCGTTATGGAAATATTCAGAATATCACTTACTTTAAAATACGAATACTATTCCGGGCAACTAACTAATTATTATCTAGATATTTCCAGAATCCAATAAGTTTAATGTTGGTTTCGTATGACCTTTGTAAACTCTAATCGGTTCCTATAATACTATGACTAAGCCTCTGCTGCGGTAGACTGAGTAATCCAGTTTTCAAGTATCCGTTTTGAAAACCGACACGACGAAAAATTCTATAAAAATCAAGTCCAAGTGTCGTTACTCGAACATCGCAAGTACAATGACGGTTAAACGAAACGGTTGGATCCACAAAATATGTGTAATGCCAGTGGCCAGCCGAATCCGAGAAAAATATTTAATTCGACGAGCATAACAAAATATAATTACATAATACCTATATATAGGTCGAGTCGGAATTTAAACAGCTTAAGTCCCAAGGAATCTGCAATAAATAAGGAAACTATAATATATACTCGTATACCAATCATCGTTATTATTATGTATTTATTATTTTGCATGTATATTCCAGAAACTTGTTGAACGAATTTGTTCAATCGAGCTTTTTTAGTTTTGAAGAGCCGGTCTCTTGTTTACTGTTATTCGTCATAATAAAAAGAGCCTGCAATGACCCTTGAAATAATTATATTGAATCTGAGGGGACAATAATAACCGTTGTAATATTATTAGCATTACGTAACGGCGCCATGATTACAAATTATACTATTATGAATTTACAGTAACTATATAAAGTCGGACAGTAAAAAACACGAAAAGATTATTCGTTATACTTGTAAGGAATGTACCAATATTACATTAAACGCTGTTATAGCGAAACATATCATCTTGGTTGACGTTGTCAAATCAATCGGAAAACGTTTTGTCAATTGAAAACAATAGAAATCAATCAAAAGTTTATACGTTTACAATTGATTTCGATCAACTTTCGTTTGATTTTTGATCGAAGACGCATGTCAATCAATTCGGGAATATACGAAACTGAATTATTATATTCGAGAACATCGTCGGACCGAATATAATTTATAATTTTTAATTACTTTTCGTATACGCGGTGGTTTTATTTTTCGATAGGATCGACTGTCTGAAAAAAAATAAAACGTCTTCGTACAATTTCGCACAGGTTCGCGGGGTTTCAAACACTACCGTCAATATTTTATTATCTAAATATAAATTTTTAACTCGTTATATTTTATTATAATATTAAATTAACAACACACGACGCGGTCACTTACATCATTATTACATAAACCGTAAATAAAATATAAAGCTGTTGAATAATAAAATAATTTTATGCGTATATAATATAAGAGCTCTCGCCACTGCAGCTATATAGGCTTGTTGCAACATATTGTATAATTAACTGCAGGTGCGAATATGGAGCAAAGAAAAAAAAAACCATTCGTTAACCGTGGTCTGCCTGAATCTATGTCTACGCAAATAAAAAAAAAAACAACAAGAGTTTATTCATCTAAACGTATAACCGTTAATTATTATCGATGGACAGTAACGTTATGATCGTCCGAGTCCAAAAATTTTGAAATAAAACTAAACAATAATATCATTTTTTAACTTCAACTCCGTTATTAATGAAATCCGTATCCGGAGAAATCGCCAATATACTAGGTATATACAATATAAAATAATTGTTATAGAGACGGTTTAATATTATAATAATAATTTACGTGATTTCGTTACAGAATAATAATATATATATATATATATATATATATATATATATATATATATATATATATATATATAATTTGTTTTTAATAATAATAAAGCAGCAAAACCGCGAATATGATTACATAAAAATCGTACGATGGTTGTATTTTGTTTTATTTAATATCCGAACATTTATTCTCAGTTGATCAACGTGCACATTACGTAAGAATATTATATTTCAATCGTCTCACAAATTTCCACCGCCCCCTGAATAACTGAATAATCAATTTGTGTACGTAGTTCAAGCCCGGTCCGCACCGATGACAGTTGCGAAACCCGAAACCGTGATAGTAGTTATACTATATCAACAGTCAATTAATATACGTCAATAACTTATTGACTAATAAGTCAATAATTGTGACAGTGTAACTATAATGCCCGGTATCGCGAATGTGATAGTAACTCGACGAGCGGACACGTATATTATTATCGGCATGCCCGTACACACTGTCGCGACAGCACATTCGCAGGTGTTTCTGTCGAAGTTCATTCTGTACTATTACCCGTACGCTATTTACAACGTATTATTTTCGACAATGATAAAATACACTAAAATAACCAACCCCCGCCCGCCCCTGGATACAACACTACTGTAACAATTTTTTCGATAAAAATATTTTTAATTTCATTATACCATTATACCAAAATCGCTACTGTATGTATTACAAAGTGACCGTATAAACACACAAATATCAACTGTTTTTCCGGTTGTATTCGCGATATTGCGAAATATTTATCATTTTTAATCAAAGTGTGTGGAAATACAATAGAAAAAAAAAAAAAAAAAAAAAATCAAAACTTATACTCGTATAGCATAATATTATTATACGAATAGATAAGCGTAAATTTTTTTATTAAGCGCAATATTAGTCACATTATTATTATTCGTATACGACACATTTCTATTACTCAGCTTTTAATTTACCTAATATATAGTTAAATAAATATAGGTAAAATATTATTTTGGCATAGATGACGCATGCAATATTTTACAATATATTGTTGTATAGGTAAAACCTACTCGTCGATTGTAAGTACGTGCAATTGAACATTTTAAATACAATATAGGTACCTTTGTTAATCATTTAAAAATCATTAAACGGAATCGGGTGTTAAAAAAAATCAACATACCGATATTTTTTTAATTAATTTTTTTTTTTATATTTGTTAGTCCGAAGTACAATGGCTTTATATATATAGTATATATATACTATGTATATATATATATATAGTATATATATATATATATATATATATATATATATATATATACTATGTATATATATATATAAAACAATGAAATTTTCCCAACAAAAACTATAGGTTATACGTATGCGTATTTGGGAGATTTTCAATAAAAAAAAAAAATTAAAAAAAAAAACAGCAGCAGTTTTTAATACCCGACACGTGTATATATTGTATTATTCGGTATTATAAACGTGAAAATATTATGATAATATTTCCGTCGTAATTATTATTATTTAAAATACGTACGCGGGGATATTCATTCGAATTATAATTGTCATCATGCACATCTCGTTATGTATGCGTTCGGATCGTATGCAAAATAAATCGTGTGAAAAAAAATATGATGGCAGTCATAGAATCGGAAAGACAATATATATTATTGTTATTGACCGCCGACGAAATACCCGCATAGTAAAACTATGTAAATACGGGATTTCGTTTGTAATTGTTAAGTTTTTACGCCGTTATAATATTAGTATTGTTAATATAAATATTATATGAGTGACGGTCCGATTTTATATAATAATTTCTCGGGCGACATACTTGTTATATTATTATTATCTACGAATAAAAAACGTTCTAACGTCTCGACACGTTTATCTAATACGCCCGCGATACGCGAAAACGCGATCGGACGTGATTTTCGAGTACGTCGCCTCGTCGAACCGTACCGATATTTCGCGCCGCGTACTACGCTCGCCGTTTATTTATTATTATTATTATTATTATTATTATTTGTTTCGCTTTTCTTTTTAAAAAATTGTTAAAGAATTTGAGAGAAAAAAAAAAATTAATAAATAGCGCCCGCGACTCGTGTACCGTTATTCGAAAACGGAAAACCGTCTAAACGACGACGACGACGACGACGGCGATCGTCAAACCACCGTTTCGACCTGGACGTCCAATCGCTTTTTAAATACAAATCGGATATATTGATGTTATTGTACTAAACATATATATATATATATGTACGTATTAAAGTGCGGTGAAACGTCCACCTTGCGTGTACACGACCTGACGTACACACGCACATATTTATATATATATATATATATATGTATATAATATAAATATATAATAATAATAATACTCCGTCGAAAACGTTAAACGAAGAATATTATTAAGAGACAAGAGAGGAAAAAAAAAATGGAAAAAAAAGAAAGAAAAAAAAGAAGGGATATAAGAAGGCACACAAGGTCGAAGGCGGCGGCGGCGGTGGCAAACAACTACTACCAACACTCTATGAATGAACAACAGCTGCCCCGCCACGACAGTCCACAGATGTGAACGGGAACCTGTGCGTGCGGTCGCGGCCCATTCGGCGTGTGAAACGAGCGCGCACACACACACACACACACACACGACACCACGTGCGGCGGAGGGGAAATACACACACACACACACACACATAGACATTATAATGTAGAACAGCCCGAGCATAGACAAGGGCCTCGCGAGTGTGTGTGTGTGTACGAGTGTGTACGTGTAATCCATGCGTTTTTTCGTATGTGCGTGTGGTCGAAAGACCGTGCGCGCGCTCGCGCGTGTGTGTGTGTGTGTGTGCGGCGTTTCGGAGTGAACGGAGCCGCCAAGAGGTTCGGGAAGAGAAGCGGTGAACGGCGGCGGCGGCGACGGCCGTGGCAGCGATGAATGAATGAACGACGACGAACGGCGACCGCGATGAATGAACCGACACAACGATGAATGAAACGAAAGAGACGCTCTCCTGCAGCGGCCGCGGTCACGTCACCTTCGCCGCGCGTGTATTTTCGGGGAAATAAACTACAACAACGATAATAATATAGTAATATACGGTACGGGGAAAAGCCGGCGAGGAAGCCTGCTGCTCCTGCTCCTGCTGCTGTTGCTTCTGCTGCTACTACTACAATTACTACTACTACTACTACTACTACTACTACTACTACTACTAATACTACTACTAATACTACTACTACTAACACTACTACTACTACCACTACTACGCGGGGGGTAGGACCGAGAAAATCGCGAATGTCATTTTCGCGGCGAAACCAGTTTCTTTTTTTATATTCAAATATTATGCGGTACGCGGATAAAAATATTATTATACTGAAAAGATAGGCCGGCGCGAGCACCGATAAAAATATCACAACCCCCCCTCCATCGTCTTGTTTTGGTTCAGAGCCGGAGCGACGCGTTTTCCGATGTGGTTTATTATTATTTCGTTTTATTGGTATACGGATTTTTCCGTGTTCTCGCGATAAAAACGCATGTCCTCGTGCGAAAATTGGCTTATAAATATACGCGATCTCCGGCATACCGCGAATAATCGATTTTACACTCGGTGTCACCGGACACATACGACGAGATATTATAAAATAATATTTCACGCTGTCCCGTCGTCGGACGACAGTGGCGACGTTAACAGAGTGGGGGGAGGCATAGGGGCCATGGCTCCCCCCAGAAATTTCGATCTCATTAGTCGAGTGAGTTGGGATGATAGTTAATAATAGAATTTTATTATGAAGAGTATTCGCCAATTGGACCGAAAGGATATTAGCCCCCCCTCACCGCATGAGATAAATCGAATCCGCCGGCACTGTTGGACGGTTAGGATTTTGTCCGGGAAGCAGATCGACGGCGGTATAGAGGAAGCGGACCCGGGAATTACTCGCGTTATTAAATCCTCTTGACATGTCTGCTAATGCTGCTGCTGTGCCCCGTCGGGTCGCAAAGGGTCCCCCGATCCCACAGAAAAAAAAAAAAAAAAAAAAAGCCGCTCGTTACGATGACCTGTATAATAGATATAATACGATAATAATATGTGCGTGGCGGCTGCCTTTTGGCCTCTGCGATTCGGTTAGCTGGGAACGAATTGATTTAATTGAATTACCACGGCGGCGGAGGTTACCCGTGTAACCGAAATAAAGAATAACCCTCGTCGGCTTATTAAAAAAAAAAATAATAATAATAAACCGTATATCGAAATGTGTGCACGCAAGGCGGTCGACGAGAACGACAAATTAGATGATAATAATAATAATAATATTAATAATATTTTCTACATTGTGTGTACGATGCGCACCGTGGCGACACATCCAAAATCGCGGGTCAGCATAAAAAACGGTTGCAAAAATTATTCTATTTTTTTTTTTTTTTGCACGTCCATGCGTTTTTCCTCCTCTTGTCCACCGTTGGTTCGTTTTCGTTATTTTTATCGCCCGTCGTCGCCGCCGTCATTATATTACAACGATGACGAACGTGTTAAAAAATTCGCTCGATTATTTGTTTTATTAACGGCGATCGCCTCTTACGCGTCGCCCCGTGTACGTATTACAGGTGTACCGTTTTTCTATAATAATTTCGTCACTTCGGTAGTTTTATAATAATACAATCGCGGGGGCGACGAAAAAACGAAACAAAAAAAACAAACACATTACGTACACGGATATTTTATTTATTAATAATTTTCGCGTCAGACGGGCGGTTAACAAGTGATATTATTAGAACCGTAAAGTATACGTGCGTTTAATCGGTGCGAACGATGACAAAACGTCGTGCGATTTAAAAAAAAAAAAAAAAAAATACAGGAATCGCGGGGAGTATAATATGTTCCGAGCGTACGACGAAGGGGCCGTGGCCGTAAGAGGCGGGGCGTTGACCGGGGGGACCATGGGAAATTATCGAATATTATCCGTCGTACGTGTAAATTATTAGTATTAATATTATAATCCTTGAAGACGAAGAACGACGAGGATAGTAGAGGGGAAAAAAAACACGTGTAACCGTTGCGTGCCGATGATATTAGACACCGAACGGGCGTTTCGTTTTACAAGACGATGGTTTTACAGTACGAGTATTATAAGCTGAAAGACAAAAGTGGCGTTCGGATCTTTACAATATATTATTATTATGCTTACGGTGATTATAAAAAAAATCTCGTTGGTGTTTAAAAAAAAAAAAAAAGACATTTTTTTTTTTTTTTTTATTATCATAAAACTGTTGAACGTCGACTGTCGCATCGTATATTATAATATGTGTAGTATCGGCCGTTCTGGTTAGTATAACGTCATGGGGGGGAAAAAAAAAAACCAAAAACACTTCTTGAATATATGTATATACGCATCGGCATTTATATTATCACTATAATATAAAAATCCTCGACCAAAACTGAGAGAGAGAGAGAGAGAGAGAGAGAGAGAGTGAGAGAACTAGAGAGAGAAAATTCGAAAAAAAAAAAAATTCTAAATAAATAAATAATTCGATCGCGCGATCATTTATTATATAAACATTGGCGCGGTGTGACGGCCGCGGAAAGAAATATTATAATATTATCGAAAATGAAAAACACGCTCGCGTGTTTCAGTTAATATTGTGCTCGATGAATATTGAAAAAATAAATAAATAAATGAATAAATAAACAATAATAACAGTATTGCGACTAGAAAATATTTTACTCGCGGCAGCGGCGGCGGCGGCGGCGGCGACGACACGATCCGAACACAAACACACCAACACAACCTATATATTTTTATTTTTTTTTTTAATTTTTCTAATGATAGCCATCGCCCGAGATAATATTTAATATTATAATATATATACGATAAAATACGATATTATACACGCGCGCCAGTATTTTTAATACAATATTATATAGACGGCGGTGAGTGCTATGTATATACACATTTTATATATATATATATTCTAATAATAGAACCCATCTTGATCATAACAAAACTATACAACGCGCGCAACGTATTATTATAATGCACACGGGGCCTATTTGCCGCAAGGACATTACGGGTATTTGTCAAGGGCCCACGCGGATAGGGGCCCCGCCCACGGGATTCTACTAATTTTTCTTTTGGTTTTAATTTATCATTAAATCGAAAGTACGGGAAAAACTGAGTACGCACGGTCGGAAGCACTAGGTCTAGGAAAAATCCGATACCTAACCTATCGGGAATCTTATTGCGCTGAAAACGATATCGTTGCCAAGCGTTAATTCCCGAGGAATTAGGAGTAATGATGCGTTTGCAGAACAAAAGGCAAGAAAAAATAAATATATAAAAACTGTGACGATTTTGTAATACCTACATTCGATTGTTGTTTAAATTCGCTATCGACTGGTTATTATATTTACTAGTTATAATTTAATTTACGATTCATGTTAATAGGATAATCTGTTTCCTTTATCCCGGGCCTCAAAAATTATTAATCAGACTCTGAATATATATATATATATACACGATTATACTATTCGTCGTCGCCACCACCTGTTACCGCCCTTAAGAAAATCGCCAATACGTCTTTTTGGTCGACGCACTTGTAACAAAAACACACTCGGGGCGTTTTTATTTCCTGGGCGTAACGTATAGAGAAATAATGAAAAAACGCCGACGGATCGAGTATTAGTGTTTGTTTAAATAAAGTATTTATTAAAACGTTAATAATGAACAATAATTAATTTTAATATAACATATGTGTATGACGCTAAATAGGCACAAATAAAAAAAAAAAAAACAAAAAATACGTTAATATAATTTTCAATATTTGTCTGTGTGTATTAATCGAAACTTTTCCGCCCTAGGGGCAACTGCGCCCCGTCGGATCCGTACTCTGCTACCACCTCGGTAAACAGTAATAATAATAATCAAAATAAAATAAAAAGTTGTATAATTTAGTTGTTATACATACGCGAATAAATATTATATTTTTCTACAATAATCTACGCGCATATTTTGTGGGCAATGAAAATAACAATTCTCTACAATTTTCGTCGGACGATAGTTTCGAAATTATTACAACATTATTTAATAATATCGTGTTGTTTTTCCATCTAAATACGAAACATTTATTTATATTTTAATAATACAAATAATTATTTTTTTTATTATTATTATTATGTATCGTATGTGCAGTCGCAGTGTGGTAACTATCGTCTACAACTCCGTCTGTACGCGCACACACGGCACGGTGTGCTGCAGCCATTAGAATTCAAAGCGAGAGAGTGAGAAAGAGAGAGAGAGAGAGAGAGAGAGATTGAGAAAGAGAGAGGAGAGAGAGACTAAAAAATAATAATAATGAAAATTCGAGAGACTTGGCTTCGATCCAGCTATATATACACACTGCAGCAGCAACAGCGTTAAGATAGCTGATATTCGTTGGTTTATGCGTACGTTTCGTATAGTGTACAAATAACATTATACAAGACTCGTTTCTCCTACTTGTAATATTATTATTATTATTATATTATATAAAGTTTATAACGGGCTTAGAACTCGATAAAAGCGAAATAAAAAAATAAAAAAATTACTAATTTTATTAAATAATAAAAAAAAAAAAAAAAATGATTAAAAAATAACAAACCAAAAACTATCAATCACGAATTCGTCAATTCGTTGGGTAACTGCTACCTTACTCCGAGGGCGATAAAAAGACGCAACGCCCCGCATCTATACCGTGTCAGTCGAACTAACGGGGCAACACAGCAAAATTGCGTTTCTCAAAACCGTGTAACCCGTGTCGTTTAGGTTGAAATTAGAATTTAAACACAAATGGCAACATTTATTGAGGAGAATATTTTCGAAGACCGTATGGAAATTTTTTTCTAAACAATTTTCATACAATTAAGTTACGGCTATGTTAGATTTAGCATTTTTTTTTTAAACAGTGCTGTAAAGTACTAGTAATAGTAGTGTTAAAAATTACAGAACTTTTAACAGCTGTAGATGCGGGTGTGACATCATCTTAATGTTACAACATATGTTTTTCTTAATGTTTGATTTACGAATAATGATAATCAAGACTAAATGGACATTAAAATAGTTTTAATTATTATTAAAAAATAAAAAAAATACTAAATATTATACCTATATACACTCATTGTGATATCTCCTGAGATAATGAATATAATCAAATTCTATTTTTTTTTTATATATATATATGAATAATAATATTCATATTTTAATTAAATTTTTATATTTTGTTAAAAAAAATGTAAAAAAAAAAAACTTATTTTATTATTTTCGACAAATTTGAAAATTGACATTTTATAGTAGAGTATAATCTTCTAAAAATATTGACGTTTCAACTTGTTATTTTCATTTTACACGTGTTTTTTAATATATTAATTTAGTTTATATCAAATTAGTGAATAATTTAACAAGTGTATATAATTTAATACCATAGTAGTATTTGAAATATTATCTCATCTCGTTTTCTGATAAGTTTTATTTATCAAAGTACTATTATATAATATCAAAACATTAACATTATTTAAACACGTATGTTTAATACGCTATTTTTCTCTGAACTAAAAATATTATTAATAATCATGCGGTTAATGAAAATAAAATATACAAACGTCAACGTTTTCAGTAGAATAAACTCTATAAATTGGTTGTCTTCAAAACGTTTACCAAAAACATATAAATATAATTGATATATGAATATGCGTTGTTTTTATCCCCGTGATTCATATAAAATAAAAAATAAAAAAACCACACGGTCGTTATTGTCTCGGGAGATATCGCAATGGGTATATTTGTGTGGGACACCCTGTACATCACTAGAAAGACGCACAATGTTGATCCGTAACGAATTTTTTTTTTTCTCGATACACGAAAATGCATTATAGTAATAATAAAAATAATAAACGACTAAAAGCGAGCAAATCGAAACTATAGTGGTTGAAACGCGTTGAAAGTGACGGGAGTTGCAGCCCCGATGCTGTACGTACGACATTATATTGTCGTAAATCGGTATTTTTTTTTTTTTTTTCGGTTTTTTGTCGAGTATAGGAGGTAATATTCTAATCCCGGACGAATAGGCATACGACGACACTATAATACAGGCGCGGTAAATGTATAATGCCGTAATAAAATATAATATATATATATTGTGTACGACACACAAAAGGCGTAATAAACATTAATATTATTATTACGTACGTACACGTCGTCTTTTTAAACTAAAAGGTTAACAGTAAAAAAAAAAAAAAAAAAACACGATTTCCTAGTATTAGATATACGAGTTTCATGCGGTTTCATCAAATGGCCGGTTACCTTATATATTATATATGTATATATACAATGGGTATAACGGATTAGATTATTATTCTGTTCCTCCTAATCAATTATTGTAATGTACAGACGCGCGAGAGCAGCCCGCAAGCGCCGGCAGGAGGGGAGTACCCATACACAAAATAAACGTTCCGATTATGATAATAAAAAAATTTGAAAAAAAAAAAAAAAAATATCTACCGATATTATAATATTTCTTTTTTTTTTTTTTTTTTTCGTTGTTGTAATATTATATATATATATATATAACGGCGCGCGCGATAAATGCGTAAACTTTACGATAACAATATAATATCCATAGAAAACGACAACGGATTTGTTGACGATAGGGGATTTTTTTTTTTTTTTTTTTTTTTAATACGTATATATAGAGACGCGTTGCGTTTATTCATACCGACCGTGAAAATCGTATATACTAGAAAGAAGTTAGTATTCGTCGCGCGTATAAATCATGTAAACTATACGGCTCGTCGTCCTGCGACAGACGCTTGTAAAACAAAGAATAAAAAAAAAATAATAATAATAATAATAATAATAAATAAATAAACGTACCCCGAGAATACAACTATAATATACTACGTATAAGATTATTCGTGTACGTAACGTGTATATTAAAAAAAAAAAAAAAAAATTAATAACTAAAAAAAAAAAAGGATTCGTTCATTATTATTCACCACCACTGCCGTCGTCGCCACAGCACAATAATATAAATAATAATAATAATAATAATAATAATATATAGAGACACGCACGTATATGGTATAATATAATATATAATATGTTAATATTAAAAAACGGCTAGGTATTTTATTTTATTATTTTTTTTTTTTTTTTTTTTTAAATATCAATAACGCTTTAATCGAAAATAGTTATTATTCAAACGTATTCGGGGAAAAAAAAAAAAAAAAAATCACCCATAAGAATGGCTAGCAGAGTCGAACGTTTATTTTTTTAACAAACCGTATGGGTACGTTAAACCAACGATACGAGAGTACGAAACAAAAAATATATTTTGTCGCCCGCATATGCATAATATTATTTTAAGGAACCGCGCGATTCGGCCGGAATGCAAATGAACGATTAAGTATATACAATTCGATAATAATAAAATATCGGAAATATTTCGAGCCGATCGATGGAAATAGGCGCCACGGAAGGTAAAACACGGGCGATTATACTAGACTTTCGTGGGTGGGATGGGGGGGGGGGTGTTAAGATTGTTAAAAATGTATAGAGAAAAAATTCGGACTCGATCAGGTTTTCGCATATAATAAGGAGTGGATTATAAAAAACTTTCGAAGTTTAAACGTTGCTCGTTTACCCGGAAAAAAAAGTGATTACGGTGACACGGAGATTGAAAAGCGCGCGGGTATATATACGCTGATTTTTCATAAGAAATGTCTTTAAAAATATGTTACGCGCTTGATGAAATAAAATTTTTTAAAAATTTTTAATTTTAAATCGACGAAGTTAACGATGGACGTTATCGTCTTGATAATCTGTGGCGAAACTAATAAAATAATATATAATCCTGATTTATTAAGCTACGGTTCCCCTTTATAACAGCCACTGAAGAAGAAGAAAAAAAAAACGCCGCCGAATTAAAAAAAATAAAACCGTGACAATAAGTCACAGTTACGTATTTGAATGTCAACAAGTCTTCTCGATTTTATGCCGAAAACAACAAGGGAAAAAAAGAATAATAATATAATAATAATATTACGATTACCGTTTTTTCTCTTCGGTCGGTATTATAATTTATTATTATTACTATTTTTTTTTTTTTTTTTTATAATATAAACCCGACAGCACTTGACACGAGCTGCTGAAAACCTAAAGATTAAAATAATCACCCCGACTTTGGGTGTTTTTTTTTTTTTGTATTTTATTTATTAAGGTTTTTTTTTTTTTTTTTAAGTAATTTCATTCGTCTCTATATAATAATAATTCTATTATCATATACGCGGCGGCGTTGTTTAGAGAAATAATAAAAATATATAAATTTTTTTTTTTTTTTTTTTTTTTTTTAAAACCGGAAATGTCTTTTCTCGCACCGGCGGAACACGTTATTATTACATAGAGTATCATAGGCCGTTGTAAATGATTATAATAGTAATAATAATAGTAATAACAACAACAGTAACAGTAACAACAGTAACAACAACAACGACGACGACATTATTATAACGACAAGATTGTCCGGGGGGGGGGTGGAGACCGTAACGCCGGTTACAACTGTACTTGTGATATTATAATATATAGGGATGGATCCGGCCGGTTTACTTTCGGAGGTACCCTTCCGATAACAATAATAAATCTTGTTCACCGCCGCTTTTGATTTTTCCGTACATTATCATCTGTTCCGTCGCGCTCACCGTCCCCGTCTGTCTCACCCGTGTTCCGGGCGTTGTTTTTATTGTCGTCGCCGGTGTCGACCGTCTCCTCCGAGTTCCTATTTATTTTTTTATTTTTTTTTTAGATATATTTATTTTGTTTTTTTTTTTTCTTTCTTTCTTTCTTTAACAATCTAATAATAACAACAATCGTATACATCGTCGTCGTCGGAATAAGTGGCGTGCATCACACGACGGCCACGTTATAACTATTATTGTTATTATTTTTGTGTGTATATATATATATATATAATATACTTCCTGTAAGCAACGCCACCGCCGCAACGGTCAGGTGAATGTAAGTGTAATACAGAGAGGAAAAAAAAAACCGGATGCAAACGGCACCGCGCATCGCTGCCACACCGGATGGACGGCGATGGACGGGTCGCGTCGCGCAGAAGTTAATATTATTTAGTCACGTAAAACGTTAAAATAATATTAATAATAATACAGGTGGATACACGGCAAATGGGCGCAATCGTAATAATATGATTTTACTTAGCATTATAATGAAACGTAATTGTCGTTATTATAATTATTATTGTTATTATAGGCTTTGAAATGAAAATTAACTTAAAAAAAAAAAAAAATGAGACATTTTTTCTACAATAACCGCCACAGTGACAAACAAAAGGACATAATAATATATTTTTTTGACGCGAGCGATCAAGACACAAGAATATTCTTTTTCAAACCCCTTCCAACTAAAATTAACTTTACGAGGATCCCCCCCCCCAAAAAAAAACAAAACAAATGATATACCTATTAGATTTCGAACGTCTATAGCAAATATATATATATATAAAAAAAAAAACAGAGACATTCTGATATGGAAGATTTATTCATTGATTCGTGGCCTTCACACTAAAATAAAAATTAAAAAAAAAAAACGGAAAATCAATTTTCAATCTCAAAACAGCATGAGATCATGCTACGAGCGCTCGACAATCGTGCAAAATTATTTTCTTCAACAAAATTCCTGTATAAAAAATTGAAAAATACACTACCTAACATATGATAATACGATCTATAGAAACCGCAACTTATGTCGTTTGGGAAACCAGAGAGGGTTCAATTCAAGTGCCCATAAGCGTCCATTTGGGGGAGTGTCGGCTCTTTCTCCACCGTGTCTATTGTATATAAAATATTATAATTCATATTTATTGTATGTAATGTATGATAATTTGTTGAATGATTATCATATTGACAATATGTCTATAACCATATGTCTGAAACCATGTCCGTAGAATAATAATCACAGAATATATTACGTTTATAACATAGTATAACGACACGATAAAAAGAAAAAAACAAATACTCCTAGTATGTATATAAAGTTTAACAAAAGGTAGATGAAAAGAATACGACCAATAGGGTGTAATGCCCTCCCCCCGGCTACACTACTGATTGTGCCTGCCCCCCGGCTACGCTACGGGTTGTCCCTGCCCCCTGAATTTTTCAAGATGGTAGTCCTTGCGAATGTCTCAAAACTTCCACGGAGATTCGCGGTTTAAACGCAATATAGAACACTCGCACAGTCACACGCCACTAGTGGCGGCTTTTTACTATCCTGTATAGTGGTGATGGTGTAGTAATAGCTACGCATTAAATTAATGGTGGGGTCTGTGTACATTTCTGTGTGCGTATAATACAGATTGTAATAATACGTATTAATTACCACTTTATTTGGTGGATAGGATGTAACACGGATGGATATTGGTGAGGGTGGGTGGATGTTTCGCTACACCTACAGTTTTAGGCTGTATGCGGACGTTCGGTTTTATTTTAAAGTATTGTAGATATTTTCAGAGGGACAATCACTAACGGAAACCAGCGTACGAATGTTTGGTAATCACTGACATTTTTGTAGATCTTATAGAAAATCTCGAGTAATCTTATATAGAAAATCTCGAGTAATCTTATATAAGAAATCGTGATATTCCGGAATCTAACGTTCACAGTGGTTTACCTGGTTATTTTAAATAAAAACAGACATTATACAAACGTACGAACCATATATAAGATCGTACGAGTCAAATTATATTGTTCGTAGACTGTGATGCGGACCAAAGCAATAAAAACCGGGTGTGAAGACCGTGTGTACTACAACAGCATGATGCACACAGATCTTACATATGATAACAATAAAACGGGTCCTCTACACAAAATGGTCTACGAGCTATATACGAGTGTCTGAGGCGGTTAAATTGAAACACGCGCAACAGAAGACAAAGGCACACTGTACGGACACCGAAAATCTTGCAGGAGTGTTACTAAACTAAACCAGACACGCCGTCATTATATCGGGGGAGAAAACGAAAATCCAATAGGAATTATAACTATATAATGAGAATACTACACCGTGCGCCACATTACGTGAAAAGTGTACACAAACTCGTAAGCTGTGTACCTACTCAATAATATATAAAAAAAAATATTACATTAAATCCCGGTGTATATTAATATTTGAGGTACAATGTACGGTATAGAAATATACAAAGTATTCGTCGGGCATTTAAAATAATTAAAAAAAATAAAATTAGATGGGTATAGTACAATATGATTACATGAACCGTGTAATCGTTTTATATGTATACACAAAGTCGTTAAAACATTATCCACATCCCGGTGTAATTATATTTCGTAAATATTGTTAATTGCGAGATATCGTAGTCATTAGTCTGTGAACTATGAACTTTTCACTATAATATTACTACACACAAAGTATATCACATGAACTGTATCAAACGCGCCATATAATAAATAAATATATAAATATATAGGTATCCTAAAATGGTTAAAATAATATTATCACGGAATTAAATAAATAACTATCGATTATTATACTAGTAAATTGATTTATTAACACCCAACAACGGTTATGATTTTTAATAAAGAAATTAATTTATTACGCACTATTGCCACCGTCAAATGTTTAACTTTATAATTACTTTACTATTAAAATAGTTATTGAACATAATAAACTACTAATACGAATACAAAAAAGTAAAATGTAGTGCTTCCGGTTTTGCAGGGCACTTGACGCAGAATATTATAGTGCTATATTAATATTATTATTATTATTATTATTGTCTAATTCGTTTGTGATAATTATCATATACTGCAGTAGCACAATATTAAACCGAACTTTCGAATTTAAACATGTTTGGGATTTATTTCACCGCAAATCTTCTGCAGTTTGTTGGGCATCGATTATATAATATTATAATATCGATATCAAAAAAATCGAAAATCTTAATCCCTATTAAATTGTTCGGTGCAGTGGTTTAGCCAGGGATCCGTCAGTATGCAAATGTGCAATAATGGCACTACAAACCAAATTATAGCTCGACCTAACGCACCTGACCTACCATGAACAACAAACATTTGATCAGCCGAATGATATTTGTGTAAACATAAATTATTCCGAATCGTAATACATATAGTACATACTTGCATAGTAAAAACAATGGTTAAAAAATAAATAAATAATATTATTTTAAATTTATGTATTTTCAGAGTATTTGTATCTAAATTGTATTAAGATTATTCTCGTTGAATCTTAAGCGAATTCGTTAAGAACTTCGTCCGTTCGTAATATTATTGCACGGTGAATATTCGCGCCCGACAAGGGTTGAATCTCTAAAACCTCCCCTGGCTACGCCCACTAGTTCGTTGAAACTGAAAACGAAACACGACATAATTACGTGCAAACAACAAATGGATACATTTAACGTACTGCATTTAAACTGTTCTAAATTGGTAAAATAAACAGTCGGGCACTGATATTAAATAATTTATTGTGACCCTCGAACTTGTGGACCCTCTTTAATCCACGAGCTCGATGAAACGCATACACACGTATACAATAATTTATTTATGTGTGAACTCGTTCTTAATTAATATTCGCTATTATTCACTAAACGCTTTGTATTATTATTTACGTTTATGTAATATTAGAAAATGAAAATTTTTGTCTTCGGGTTTTTTTTTTTTTTTTTAGTATTGTGTACCTATTTATAACATAAATCTAAACTCACGCTACATTAGCGTTATTAGCTATAAGCCGACGCGATACCATAGAGAAACCAACCAAAGTCAAAACTTCTTCCACGACCGTGTTGCTAATTGTTTTTTTTTTATTTTATACACTTAATTTTAAGTTAATTTATTATAACACATATTTTATAGAAGAATATATTGTGTATATTTATAGAGTTAATAAACTATTGAAATGTCGTAATTAGCTATAAGCTTATTAATGAAAGGTATCTTAATAAAAAAAAATTCCTACGGGGAAAATAATTATTATTGGAAAAAAAAAAAAATTGATTAAACGATAAAACGCGACTAACCAACCACATCTATCGCAATAATAGTATTATAATAAATTGAAATAATCACTTTATGAAGTAAAAAATAAATTAACAAACATTCCACTTTGACACTTGCGACGCCTACGCGAATATTTGTATACGTATATAGGGGCAAAATTAATATTTTTACAGAGCGATTTTTTTTATCGTGAACCAGTAAATTTGATTTTTCTATCGTTGTGGAACTGTTTAAGCTTTATTTTAATACGAATTTCATATTTTTACCACAAATCCTCATACTTTAAATGAACTTAAACATAACTATAGATTTTAAAATGAAAACCCACCATTTTTCCACACAAATTCGAAAAAAATTGCTTTAATATTAATATTGAATTTACCGTTTATAAGATATATCTAAAGGCTAAAAGTTAAGAATTTGGCGGGAGAAGTAGGGAAGAGTAATGTAAATTGATCATAATAATAGTAATAGATTGTGATAAAACATAGCCGCCCTGCATAGGCTATAGGAAATTACAAAAATTGTAAGAAACGAATCGCTTCATGTATCGTCAATGTAAATTTCAGGGATTATATTATGATGATTGCGTTATTAATTCGTAGTTGTTGGTTTTATTTAACTGCATCCGAGAGTAATATCTATGATCTAACAATATTTGATTAGATTTTAAAACAATTTAGGTACCCAATTAAGTAACAATACATTAGACAATTATCAACAATTATAAACATTTCTATTGAATATTTAGGTTTATAATGGTTTATAATTATTAATTTAAACCAATACGAGGTATAAATTAAACTGTATATTTTATTATTATTAGTATTATATTTTTGTTTTGTAAACGTACACTACAATCAATATTATATTAATGATATACAGATAACAAGGTACCTATAAGTGTATTTATAATAAAAACTACAAATATCATTAAAAAAAAAAAAAAAAAAAAACCCACGAAAACATTGCATAATAAACATAATATATATGTACCTAATGTATTAAATTAATTGATTTGATAAGAAATAAAGTACGACTACAATATGAACCTATATTCCCCGGGGAATGCCGATAGCATATGTTACTGGTATATATTAGGATTATTGTTATATAACGAACATAAAATAGTTATTTATATCGAAGTTCCACCTGCAATCTGTTAGATTAATTAATTGAGCAGAGTTTACACACATACGAATTGGGTAAGAGCGCGTGCCTTTTGTACCACCCCTTGCTAAGGCATTAACGTTATAAATGAATAATCGTATTATAATACGACAGCATGTAAATGCTAGCCAAATACAGTGGCGTGTCCAGAAATTTTCAACGTGGTGCTCATTGAATTATTAAAAATATAATCGTAGAAACGTTTTCCGTGGCTAACTCGACAACGGGAATTTAAAAGCCCGATCCGAAAATGACAAATTTTATTGATATTTATATATATTTAAGATTATATTACTATATAAATCCTGATAGTTTTGTTGTCTTTTTAAGCCAATAAGGAAAGGACGTAAGCTAGTATAAAAACTAAATATTTTTGAAATATTTTAAACGGGGACAAGTTAATAGAAAGAGTAAAAAGTTGCATAAACTGTGTTTAACAAAATAGGAACGTGAATTTTGGGTGCATATTAGTTTAAAACGATTTCGTTTAAATTTAAAGTTGAGTATATATATACGTATCTAAATAATGTCTTTATCAACGATATTTTTATTATTTTTTTAATATAAAAATCATGCGAAAAATTGAAAAATATTTTTTTTATATTATTAAATAAGGTGACTATAGTTATAATCAAGTTGTACTTATTTCGTATTTTATGTTTTTAAGTCTCAACTTTCATCAAATAATAATAATATACGATTAAATCGAATTTTCACAAAATCGTTGAACAAGTGTTTTATCAATAAAAATCGAGCAGAATATTATTAGTGATGGGTATCGGCATAAACCGATATTGAGGATATCGGGTTTTTTTTTTTTCAAAACTGATATTTTTGGAGAAAAAATGTCAATAATCATATCTCTGGATTATAAAAAAAAGTTTAAAAATATGGTTTCAACCAGAATTTCAATTCATTTCAATATCGGCTCACTGATTTATATTTCAAATGTCGGAAAAAAGTCATCTAAATATCATAAAGTAAAATAATAAAAAAAAAAAAAACCGAATACTCACTGATCGTAGGTTATTGACTTCTACATCACGGGTATAATCCCTGGATATATCAGTCCATCGTTCTATGATTTTACCGTCGCGGACTTTGTCCGAAGACCTCACTAAATTCTCAATTTTGATTTGTTGTGTTGTTTGTTCCTGGTGTACGGCGACTAATAACGTTTTCTCGCAGTCAAACCAACTTTTGGTGTCCAACCGAGTTCGGTGTTGCGCGTTTTCCGGATAAAAAGCTCGATCGATGTCGTCGTCGTAATAGCACGACGAATAATGTTTGAAGTCTTCGTCAGAGTCCATACTACCCTAACCCAGTGTTAGCCACTGTTCTTAGTGACCTACACCGGTGGGAATAATGGTTGTAGTTTTTAGCCTGTTGACAAAAAAAAAAAAAAATGAATTAAAAATAATAGTTGAATTTAGCAGCAGCTAAAAGGCAAATTATAATCACGGCCGCGGCGGCGTTCGTCATCTATAATTGAAATCGCGTGTAATTTATTAATACGTAAAGAACGCTGGACGGAATTTTTAACTTGTTTAAGTTAACTGGTTTAACTAATTCAAGAAGCGTTTTTTTCAAGTGCAACCGAAAGGCCCACGACAAAAACAAAATCCAAAATTCAAGCGTGTTGTTTATCTATAGAAAATTGAATTTCGGTTTCGATACGTCAGTTCGACTATAATAAAATATGTTCAACGTTTCAGAAATCAGCCGATTTGTTGTCGGCTTTTTGAAAATTGTTTGGAAAAACTATGGGAATAAAAAAACGTTTTAAACAAGGTTTCAAATATAGTACCGCCGGGCGGAAAGTTCTCATTTTGTATGTTTTATAAAACCGAAAAAATTCCTCGCAACGCCGCTTAGAATATCGAATTAAACTTATCGGATTCGAGAATTTTATCTATAGTTTATTAATAATGTGGAATAAAAACGTATTTCTAATCTATGAACTATCCCGTCCCTAAATAACATCAGCCGTGAATAAACTGCTTACATGTTTGTTATTATACGAGCGTACAGGACTATAAAAACGATTAGAAACACATGAGGTTACGATAAGGGGAAAATATTATTTGATTATATGATTATTGTATTATTTTATTGATTTATTAATGATCGTTGAAAACTGCGCCGGATTAGCGGTCTAAATTCCTCGTCGCGTCGTATCAACATAACACCGAATAATCGAACGATTGATTTTGATATTTGTCGCGGTGTAGACTGCGGCGTTATAAGTTATAAATAATAATAATTTATAACATTATAAATTTATAATTAATAACGCCGATCAATAAAAGTATTATTATTTTTTTTTCTTTTATTATTACTAGCCAACGCGTATCAAAAACGCCGTGTGTCGCGTATTATATAAATAAATAAATAAAAACTATACGATATTCGATAATATTGCGATGCGATACTACACCACTGTGTGCAATTTTAAATTTATTAATATAATATAAATATAAGTAAATCATGTCGGTATATTATAATAATATAACAACGACCATAATAATAATAATATTGGTTCTTTCTTATCGGCTCTAATTAAAATATTTTCGAAAACGATAAAAAGTAGTGTGTGCGGCGGCGCGACAATTTATTATTATTATAATTTTTTAATGATATATAATAATAATATATATTTAGCAGTCGATCATATTATTTCGGCACAAAAAATTAATTTTTGCACGTACGTATATATATATATGTCGGGATTAAAGACATCGGCGGGTGCGAAACACACACACACAAAGTGTAATAATAATCGCTTTCTACGGGTACAAAGAACTCTCGAACGGGCGGCGGCGTCGTCGTTGTCGTCGTAGTTTTTTTTTCTTTTTTTTTTTTTAGTACTCACATATACACACACACAATAATAAGCATAATATTCCAAAAACCACACGCACACATCCCTTTTTTTTTTTTTTTTTTTTATTTATTTTTTTTTTTACGCGGGCGGTTCAGTTAGCCATAATATTATTCTCCCACGAATCTCTCCTGTCTATATCACCGCACACACAAAACTCTGCTTTATATATTATTACGTATATATTTTAGTTCGCTTCTCCCTTTCTTTCTCTGCGTATGTATATATTTCCTCGACGCACACACGCGCGCGCACGCACATCACAGTCGTCTCTCGTTTCTGTACACCCGTCGACCCGGTCCCCGACGACTGCGACGACTACGACGACGGTTTATCGTCACCGTTACCACCGCCGCCGGTATCAAAGACATCGTATAATATTGCCCGTAACACGAATAATAATAATAATTATAATGATATTATCATGAGGCGTTTGTGTTTTCGCCTTAAAATTCCAAACGCAGCGCCGGCGATCCGTCGTCAATTCCAACGCGATATCGCGTACCAACCCCCTGTCCCCCTTTTTTTTTCTTTTTTTTTTTTTACAATAATTCGTATTAAGCATTTTTTTTGGGGGGGGGATATATTGTGGGGTACCTCCCCCCCCCTTTAGACTACTTAAAACACGACAATAGTGACATTTACCGGAAAATTGAAAAAAAATATCGTATATTACGCCGTGCCAAATCTTCACCATATGGTGATAACATTTTATCGATTTATTCTTACGGGTTAGTTGGTAATCGTAATTAATAACTGCGTATAAAATGTGTACGTATAAATACATATTATTATTGTTACTACTTTGTGTCGGGGTTCATTAAAAAAATAGGACCTGTTGTGTGCCTATACGTTAGTACCTGCCTATACCTATAGTTTGATCGACCGAACGTAAGACGCAGGTCATTATCCCGGGATTAACTTATTTTTTTTTTTCTTCTCGAATTTTCGACAACATTTAAGAAACGATTTGTAAAGTAGCTCTAAATTGTCGGTTATTGTTTGTCGACCGTATTTTTTTCAATTTCAATAGCGACCCATTATATTACGAATTCCGTAAATAATATGATAGCGATGCCGTTATAGTTTAAACGACACTTAATTTTTGTATTGAAATTTTATAATCTCCCGCCGGCGCGATATCGAAAATCAAAAATGGTCGCCGAAAATAATGGTAACGTGTAACGTTTTAGAGCCGACGCCTTGATTTCCCTATTTCTCGTTGTGATGGCGTCGGAAATTATTGTGGAAAAAAAAATAAAAAAAAATTAAAAAAATTACGAAAAATCGTAATACTTCTTTCGCGGATAACGCGAGTGTCTTGTCTTGTTCAATGTTGTATTGAATAACCACGGATATTTACAATGATAGTATCGCGGCATGCACCTTGATAACCGTGTTAAAAATACATCGCGACAAACATTTTCCCTTGTTGTATCAACGATAACGGACTTGGGGGGGTGGGGTAGGGGAGGCGGCGCAACAAGCTTGTAAAAATAACGTACGCACGTCAACAGACGAATTTGAATAATATTATTTTATACATTTTATTCATCATATTATACCGACACACGCGTCAAATTGACAACATCTACGTCATTGCGGGATTTATTTATTATTATTATTATTTTTTTTTTTTTTTCCAGTAGTATTTATATATATATATATATTTATATATAGCCGCAATATTTCTATTGCCAAACGTCTCCCGATCGTAAGTCGTTTAGTTATAGTATGTCGGGGTCTAAAATAGCTTCTGTGCACCGACTCTTGGGTTGGACCTGTATTTGAATCTGTGTACCATCAAATATAGGTATTTTAGATTCTGAGCGGGTCTTGTGGTTTTACAATGATACTTGACTTTTTTTATTTGTCTGTAAACACTTTGGATTTCATCCGATCTACACGCTCCTGTGCTGTTTCCGGTAGCAAATTTTGTTTAGTTGGTACTTTAAAGAGCTCATTTTTCGATATACCTATAAGTTTTTGAACGCGGCAGAAAATACTACCCAGAAATGACGAAAAAACACGATTTCGTCAAACTCGAGTTCTATTATTTCTTTTTTTTATTTATGTTGATTTCTGGGTTATCATGGCAACAATGAAAAACACGACTCATTCTCATACTTCGCTCAGAATCGTTTTTCGTTTGCAATTTATCGTTGCATACAGATATAAATTAAATTCCTATCTACCTTCCATGGTGAACCATGGTGCTGCGAAGTATGTAAGTCTTTTTTTTTTCGAATACGATTATTTCGGCAGTTTGGTGAGAAAATCCTTTAATATAAATAGATAACAATCTTTAAAAGTAATATAACACGAAATTTGTTGCAAATTCAAGCGTTATATTGCATTAGCCGTTATCATCAGTCATTCTGACGTAATATTACATCTCTCGATAAACCCTGGGCCACGAAAATCGAAACGGTTTATTTTTCTCTTCATATTCCAGAGACATTATTAACGTTTTTACTCCGAAAATGTCGGTATTGAAAAATATAATAATAATATCATACACGCGGGAGTCTGTTTCTCGGACCTTAACGGACCTCGCCGGGACGTGTACGTATAATACGTACCAACCCACTCGAATCTACCTAGAAAACTTTAGTTTTTTCACCTTTTCCAATCGATAAACGATAGGAAAACAAAAACAAAAAAAAAAAACAACAAAAAAATGTAATAATATGCCCATATACCGAGACGATACGTGATTATTACGGTTTTGTTGTTGTTGTTGTTGTTGTTGTCGTGAGTTTTTGTTTTCCGTGCGACCAAAAATATCGCGCGGTAAAACAACGATCGGGGCCAAGACGACCATTTTACTACTACTACCTAACCACTACTTGTGCTGCTACGACGACGACGACGACCAGGAGACGGAGACGACGACGACGACGACGACGACCGGTTGCACACGCACGCACGCGCGTTCGGTGAACGACACCGACCACAGATTATATTATATTATATTATATACACACACACACACATATATATATATATATATATATATAATATTATTACGGGCCTTATGTTCTCCCCCGATTAGAATATTATTATACACGCGCACGCACACGCCCCCCCATGAGATTTCTCAAACAATAATATATATATATATATATACGGTATAGTAGTTGTAGTAGTAGTAATAGTAGTAGTAGTAGTAGTAGTAGTAGTAGTAGTAGTAATAGTGGTAGTAGTTGTAATACTATCAAGTAGTGTAAGTAGCTACGGTAAGTATAAAGTATATAAACGCGCGAAGAGACCGCGATTACGCGGTGGGGGTTAAGTAACACGATACTTGAATGGGCGATAGGCGCACGGTGAGAGCGAGAAGAGCGGTGCCGGAGGACGAGGCGGCGGTGAAGATGACGGCGACGACACGGGGGGGTACGGGCACAACCGCCGAACGCGGTATAGACGGATATTGTGAGGAGAGAAAAAAAAAAAAAAAAAAAAAAAAAAAGGGAAAAAAAGGAAAAAAAAATAAAACGACACACGACGCCGTTTTTGTGCTGCTTCCCAGATGACGGTCTAGTGTGCGGTGTAGTGTACATATTATTATTATTATTATATGCGCGCACAGAAAAGAGTAGGTACTCTTGGCATTAGAGCAGCAGGTGTGCAGAAGGACGACTACGTCATCGTCATCGTCGTCGTCGTCGTCGCCGTCGCCTCGTTCGGCTCTATATAAAATTACAATGTGTGTATAATATTATATATATATATATATATTTATTTATATAGATCGGGTACTAAATATACCTATCTATGTATAAGTAATAATATTGCACTGTACCTATATAATACGATGCACTTGTAGACGACGGCGGCGGTGTACTTACTGCACCGTTCATAATAGATATGAGCGCCTATACGCGTATACGTATATATTTTTATAGACGTTATATTATAGGAGGCGTATACGGGCGCGGGATTTATCGGGACGAGAAGATTTTTTTTTTTTTTCTATAATATTACGAGGGACGGGAGGTTTTTCGTCTTTGGCTATACTATATATCGTATTACCGATTATTACCGATTATTATTATTATTATTATTATTACTACTATTACTATTATTACTATTATATGTATTACGGTTTTGAACACCGGCCGAGAGAGAATAAAGATTCCATTGATGAATAAATATAAATAATACGAATAATACGCGAGTGTTAATACCGTACCTTATTACCAACACTCGTATAAAGATTCTCGACGGCGGTGTTTATGTCGTGATAAAACAACAAAAAAAAAAAAAAAAAAAAAAAAAATGGACATACACACATAATATATACGTAACCGTCAAGTTTGAGATAAAATAAAATAAACTATATAGGTGTACTAACATATATGTATATATTATTATTTATTATAATATCAATAGGTAGTAGGTGTTTCAATTATTCCGAGATAATATTAATATATTATACACCTATATAGTAATATGGGGGAATCGTCGTTGAAAATACCGTCATCGTAATTGTTTTAAAAACTTTTTTTTTTTATCTTTTAACTATACATATATACACCTATAGTTGAAATAATATTGCGGCTATAACATGGCGTAATAACAATATAGGTGGTATTGTATTTTATTGCCGAACACACTTGTACGTGTAGAGTAAATTGGTAACAAAAATGTATAAGTGAAATCTTTGTCAGATAATTTATCGTTACGAACAACGACTAGGGTGTATACACTACAGGGAGGGGAAAAAAAACTACAAACCCCCGGCCCATTGCGTCTAATCAAATTGTAAAATACTTTACGAATCAAATATAATATATTAACCATCATAAGTAACCTGCAAGTATAACGTCCATCGTGTTCAAGTGCCGTGTAGAGATCGGATCTATAGTGAAAGTTCCAATTGGTATACCTGCCTAACTATACGGTTAGATTATCACCTATACAAATATACTCCCGGAGCGTTCGCCTTCAATTGAAAATGTATACGCCAAAAGGACAAAAAAAAAACCGAAATCAAACAATAATAGATAGGTAACCTATATAATTGATCATAATTAGGGGAAAAAAAAAAAAAGGTTTCCATTGATATCGTATAAATCTGCTATATGATAGATCTGAAATTCTGATTTCGAATATACAATTTGTTTGTGGAAATAATGATTTTTTTTCTTTCTTTCTTTTTTGTTGGCGAGCACTTGACGTATCCGCGCGCACAAACATGACAAATAGAATTGCACATAATTGGTTGATTTACACACTCGTACTGTAATATTATTGTGGCGTACCGCCGTCATTAATGAATAACGTTTCAGAGAAATTAAATATTAACAACGTACGGGGCTGCTGATAAACGAATTAATTATTTGATAATATTTGATAATATATAATATATATATATATATATATATATATATATATATATATATATTGGATACGATCAACAGGTGTATTTGGTGTATTTATTCATTTAGTGGACGGACGAAAAATAATAATAATACAAATTTAACATAAAACAGAATACTTATCCACAGTCGAATAAATATTACACCTACGTGTTATAATAATAATAATAATAATAATAATAATAATAATGTAGTTATAAATACGTTCATTATTCAGCGTATATGTTACGTATTATTTGTCAATTTCTCGTCAGTATCTATATATTATAATGATATTTTTTTTTATTTTTAATACTCTGTATAAATGTTACCCCGCCAACGACTTTCAAATGTCGACTTTATGCCATTGTATAGAAATATACTATAGTACTTTTTTTTTTTTTGTATTGTCATCCGTACTATATATGAACTAAAAAACCGACACGGTGGGCGAGATTCGAACGGTCCGCGTTGAACCACCACAAACTCGAAAACGGCACCCTCCTGTTGCACTTGCTCTGTGACAGACGCGATCGTCGGTTTGACGACAGCGATAATTGTGTAGGTAGATAACGACGCTGTGCGTACGACTGAGGATAAATTTAAAAATAAATCCTTATAATCACGGTGAAAGGGGTGGGACAGGGGTACAACAGGCATCGGGACAACAAAAAACCACTATAGGTATACCGTTAACATTATTATTATTATTATTATTTGCTACGACTAAAATATAGAGGCGCCTGCTCCGAACACACAAACCAGGGGGAGGCGGTCGTTTAATAATAAAAATATTATAATAATATACTTTTGTGTACCTTGTAATATTTAAATGGACGGTCGTCGCGTTTTGCCGCTCTACGCATGAATTAAGTGCCCTGTGTCTTCGTGAACCGGGTGGACTACTATACGATAATATATAATATTATATTATAGGTGGGTATTGTATTAGGCGCGTAAGTATTCCAAACGGACATTACATTATGTTTTCTAAGATGTTCGCTGCGGATTTCGGGGAGAAAAAAAAAAAAAAAAAAAAAAAAAAAAAAAAAAAAAAATGCACTTGTCAAAATAATAATAGTAAAAATGAGAAAAGTAAAAAAAAAAAATAAAAAATAAAACTAAAAAATAAATGCGCGTGCGTGCGCGACGAACAAGTGTGTGCGTTAGTGTCTGTGAGCGCGCGCGAGAGAACCGATTGCGTGAATGTAAAAGACGACGGTGTACGACGCGGTACGACCAACAATGGAGACGGCGCGGCGAAGACTAAAATCGTAAACGGCCACGGCGGTCGGCGGCGGCGGCGGCGGCGGCGAATACGAATCGCTTCGAAACGATGAATGAGAGACGCGACGTGTACACCGTGCGGCGGCGCGCGGCGACGGCAACCGAGTTTACTGGCTGCCCGTCGTCGTCGTCGTCGTCGTCGTCGTCGTGGTCGCCGTCGTGGTCGTGGTCGTGGTCGTGGTCTTGGTCGTGGTCGTCATATATTTATATTATTATAATATACTTATTCGTATTTTACTCGGGGCCACGGGCGATTTATATAAAAACACAATAACGGCGGCGGCGCTACGCGAGTTTGAGAGAGCCCGCCCCGGCCGGCCAGAGACAACGGCCTTCCGGGCCGTCCGCTAGATGGCCGACCGGTCGTGGCGGCCCGCGATCCCAGACGCCGCCGCCGTAATCGCCGTCCAAGGTTTTTTACGCAATACTGTTAACAACGTTCGGACGCGCGCGTGTTTCGTTATTATCATCATCATCATCATCATCATCATCATCATTATTATTTTATTATATTATTAATATTTTGCCCGTGCGAAAACGTGTGCACGACGACGCGCAAGCGCCGTCCCAACACGCTCGGCGGACGATGAATGAAAACCGCCGCTCGCCCCTCCACCCCCGCCGACCGATAATAATACGTCGTGTACGTAGTACGGGATTCCCGCGTTCGGCTGCCGCGGTCCGTATTTACCGGTCACGAATCCCGCCGACATTCGCGTGTCTACCGAACAATAAAAACCGCACTCGCCGATAAGAGTATAACATACTGTAATCTGGGACCCGGATTTATGAACTAAGCCGTTGACAAAAAAAGGAAAAACTTGAAAAACAATAAATAATGTACCTAACTCTATGACCACCTGTTACGCGAATCGAATTATATTTGCTTTGAACGTCCATACATTCTTTCCTTCTCCTCCCCCCCCCCCGAGAAAATAAAATTATAATACGCATATTGATATTTGATAAGCGAAATTACACGTTTGTAAACATTGTTAATGTACATTCATTCAAACACGTTAATGTACAAAACAATAATACGTTACCGACACTATAACGAAAAACTATATACAATGACGGGATAAGTTGTCCCCCCCGGGAGTCCATTGTAATATAAAACAGGTATTTCCGGGGTGTTCTTTAGAGAGAGTGTACTCGAGTCGCATTTTTCGTTTAAAAAGAAAAAAAAATGTTCATCTACGCATGGTACATTCGAGTGATCCAAAATAATGCACACTAGTAGTATAAGTAACGTCAAGTTAACACAGTTATTGTTGTTTATTATTATTCTCTATTATTTATTTTATTTTATTTATTTTTTTTTTTTTTTTGATTCGTTCGAGTTTTCTATAAAATACAGTCAAGAGACGACGACAAAAATGTATATAAAATAGTCTATAATAACATATAAATAATATATATATTATATATATCATACTATTATATATTTATATATTTTTGTATTACAACAATACTACCTGCGAAACGATTTAATTTTTAAACAGCATGTTCCTAAAACGCACCATACAATATGCAATTCACCGGAGTTTCGGGGATTTTTAACAATGGGGATGATTTGTGCGACTGACACACGAAAAAGGGTACAATGGACATTTTGAAAGGTGAACGGTCAAACGGTAGGTCCGTACTACCTACATAATATATTGGATTAGTTCTTAACAATAGACTGCCCCGAAGGATTTCTTATTTTCTATATTTTTTTTTTTTACGTAATGAAATTTGAACGTTATTGGCATTATTATGGATGTTTACGTCGCCACCGTTTATACACAAAACGTATACCCAATATAATATAATATTCTTCAATCGTTGTTGTAGTTCGGTAATAATGCGACATCTATAACCGGGGCCTGACATCGGGTAGACCATTAGTACAATAGTAAACTTTAGTTTATAATAGTGCAAGGAGACTTATTCCCTGAATTAGTGTATCCCAACTATTTTGAACACTACGGGCCGTTTATAGAGAACTTTCGGCTAAAAAAAAAAATTTAAAAAAAGTATATTGGCGCTCGCGGACTACTGCGATAAATACAGTGAATATATGTAAATAGCGAAATGTATTTATTTCGTCTGTGCTTCTCATAAATTGAATTTAGTGCTCCTCACCCTCCTAAAACCGGTCATTTATCTAATTGATAAGTAACTTACATTTTTTTTTTTTACTATCGGTTCAATTTATATGGATTATGTTTGAGCAGATGAGTAATACGTAATGATTTCACGGGTAGGCTACTGTTTTAGGTTATGTTAGATTATGTTAGGTTAGGTCCAGAAGTCGGGAAGGTAGGACGTATAGGGTGATTTGGTTAGGTTATATACACATTTGTGTATTTAACGATAAATCACTGTAAACGAAAAACGATTCTAAGCGGAACACGGTTAAGAATTTAATCGATATTTTGAAGACATTTTCCGGCCTTTCTCGATTTTAATATTATTAAGATTAGTAAAAGAGAAATAAAAAAACTGTACCCCTCCCCTCCAAGCATCAATGGAAAAAATGTCGATACCGAAAACAACCCCGAAAGTTGATGACTGGAGCAAGGTTAGTGTTCGAAAAGTCGTTTACAGACCCACAAAACAATTTTATACGCGTTTAAAAGCAATTAGTTTCCAATGACAAGTCCAAATAAATAATAACATAAAAACGATTTACCATTCAAGCGCAATTATTGTAAATTGTAATGATGTTTCTTATATACACACAATAAATAATACGAAATAATAAGGACTAATCCGTTAAGGGCAAATTAATATACTCTTAATTAGTTTACATTAAATAATAATAATACAAATAATTATAACTTGATATAAATGGTCATATTATAATAATCTTCACACGTTATTCTAGAGAATTAAAAAAAAAAAAAGCCGGATACACATCGCACTGTAATTACAATACGCCGTAATTTAATTTGTTTACTGGAATCTACGATAATACAAAATAATAATAAAAAAAAAACAACAATATAATTTTCCAAACATTTTCATAAAATGTGCGATTATTTTAATCAACTGTATTTGTAATTTGTTTGCCTATAAACTATACATATTTGGTACCGCAGCTAAAAAAAGGTAAGCAGTATTAGGTTTAAGCCTAAAGCTGATTTTTGTTAATGAGTTGGATAAAATCGGTGAAAATTTAAGTTCCTCACATATGTGATCAAGTCCGCCTATGATTTATATAAACCATAAAAAAACGTATAATAGTAAAACTTTTAGTTTCTTTGCTACAATCGGTATCTAAAAAAAAAAAAAAAATTATATACTTTTTATTATACAATTATTATATTAATTATAAATCTTTTTATACCTATATAGTAAACCACAATATTTACGACGACTTATACAACAATAAATCAATTATTGTTAACTAGGGCAATGGTAATTGGAAAGTATTTTTTTATTTTTAACATTTTAGACATTTTGACAAATCAACAATCTGTTACTAATGGTACTAATATGAATATGGGTGGAGTATACATAGAAGTTGAAGATGGACGTGAATTGAAGACGTTATCCATTGATAACGCTTCGGCAATATTTTAGATATGAAATGTATAAAAGACGTATAGAAATTATAATCGAATGTTTTTTAGAGGCATTAATTAGTTGTTACCATAAAAGTAAAAATGTTTAACATTATTATGTTTCTATAATTTATTCTTATTTAAAGGCGTGTATGTAGTTATTTAAGTGTATTTTTTTTCTTCGTGAAAAAATAAAACATTATTTTATTGCCGGTTTTATACCTAACCGTATAAATCGAAAATTCTTCTAAGGGAATCGGAAAAGCAAAAAATGCGTATTTTAATACATAACATCTAATGTTATCCATCCACGAATTTGTGTAAGGACTGACTTTAAAGATCGACTGCCTCCCCTGCCAATAGGACCGTTGACAATTATTAGCCGTATGGTGATACCGTATAGGGTTTGTTCGCAGGCACTCAAACTAATATTATGATGATGATAAATCCCTACAAGTACTTTTTTTTTTGCGTGTCCTGAATCAGTGTGGTATGCAACTTTTTGTGTAATATGGAAGTTCGCGAGCGCGAATAAAACAATCAATCATGATCCCAGGACTCTTTTTTCCGCTTTTATTTTTATTGCTCGTAATACAATATATTCTTCTGGGGGGAGGGGGAAGATTATTATTCAGAATCCTACAGTAAATATGTGAATACCAATTACTTATCACTTTCCTATAACCGAGTAGCAGTAGGTACTTTAGATACGGATATTTGTTTAGAAATATTTTTCCAAATTTACAAAAAAAAAATTAACTTTCGGTTAAAAAAATAGCTCCAAAGTTATATAACAATTTATATGATCAAAACCTACACGTAGGCTATACTGTCATTTTACACGGTGGGACATTATTACTATCTGTTAGGTTACAAAGTGACAATGCGCACGTTCATAATAATATTCGGACAAACGTTTTTTTCGAATAAACATCTTCTCTAACACAAACACGCACACACCACTCTCTCTCTCTCTCTCACTCTCTCTCTCTCTCTCTATTTTATTATCTGTGTTTATTTCCTTAAGTCGACGAGAGAAAAAAAACAAAATATATTTACCGCCTATCGCTAACGACGATAATACTATAGGTGAAATTTGTATTTAATTTTAAACCCAACTGTGAATATTTCTATGTTAAACTGATAAACGTCTCGTTTTACCCGTTTGGTGGTATCTTTATAGTCTAATCATATTTCGCCTCGTGGCATATCAAACTATATTATTTCGACCTTGATTGAGATTTAATGTTAACTATGTAGTTTAGCGGTATTATAATGAATTTGCAGGGGTTTTAATAAAAACATTATATATATATATATATATATATATACTTTTTGTTTACTATGCCAGAATATCTTGGTACTTGTAAAATATCCGAAGTATACAAAAAAACCAAATAAATAACCATCGCTGGGGCTCGGCCCGAGAAGGAAAATGATTTTAAAAAGGACGCAAATAACGTTCCTGATGATTTAAACGCCGTTTTCTAAACTCGGTAACAATTATATTTTTCCATTGATTCACGGTCGCTCGTAAACAAAAAGTATCGGATACGTATTATTGGGTATCTGTTTCGTATTTATATTACGTCGAGAAAATAATAATTATTACTATACGTAATATAGTAACTTTTATGGAATATGCGAAATCGGTATCAATTCATATAATAAACGGAATAGAACCGAAATTTATATAATATTATGGATTTTATAAAGTGCGGTGGTGGTGTTTCAGCGGTGGGAGTTATAATCAGGGTGTGGGTAGTATTTATTTTTGGGGGACGATAACGGAAATGGCATCCCCCCCCGGAGTAACAATTTTATATAAAATAAAAATAATTAATTTTTATTTAAACCTCTAGTATAAATCGATGTAAAGGTTACTCAGCACCGTATACATATATATATGTGTATATATATTCATGTTTCAAGTATTTTTGTGAATATAATTGAGTTTTTTTTTTTTTTTTTTTTACGAAAATTGTTATTTCGTTATAGAAACGAGGTAAATTCATAAAGTCAAAGGGCACGCAAAAAAAAAATCTGCTGAAACCCCGTGAAATACGAGCCACAATGAATGTTTATATATAACTTTTTGTCACAAAAGACTCCGAAAACGCAAATCGTGAAAAAATAAAATATCCCACACACGAGTACGAGTAATAATAATAATAATAATAATAATAAAAATAATGTGTAAATCTGATATTAATACATTTTGAATTCACTGCAAATATTGTAAAAATACAATTAATAATACTATAACCAAATATATTATAGTTCATTCTATAAAAATAAAATAATTTATTAATTGAACTTATCATGTATATATATTATTGAAAAAACTTGCTATGGGGACCTGTGGAATATAATATTATAGATAATGGGTATCGGGGACTTCTCTATATTATAGTTTCGGCGTAGGATGGTCTTTTATCAATTTCGTGAATAAAAACTATGTCAAATAATAAATAACAATTTGTACGGGGAAAAAATAAATTATAATATCAGGGGTGGCCAAATTGCGGCTCACGCAAAACTATACAGAATACAGCCCGTGTCTTATTTCCAACACAAAAATTTACTTATTCAAATTATGCATTTTTTTTTTAAATTTATCACAATTTTTTAATGTCATCAGTTAAATTTGAACGATATTTGGACTTAATACACTGTTGAGCAAATCGATTCACGAAAATATTTTTAAAAAATTAAATGTTATTCCAAAAACTGATATTAGTTTTAGAACACAGCTGTCTTAGTTTTTAACGTTTGGGTATTTTAAAGTAGGATATGGTTCGAAAATTTCAGAATATAATGACAATTGTTTTACAGCTATTTAAGATCTTCATATTCTAATAACTAATATGAGTTTTACTTCGAGAGCCACTTTATTTAGTGCAATAGAATTTAATATTGGACATCTGTATTCAATCAATGTCATTAACTAAAAAATTGATTTTTTTTTTTTATCGTTTTCCGAAGTTAGCTAATAGATGTTCAAGTTTGATCGGGCGCGTAGCCGAGATTTTTTAAAGAGTGTGTTTTAATATTATATTTAAATAAAACTTATAAGGCTCGGGGGGGGGGGGTCACACATCCTGGTCACTTATCAAATTCTAGAATTATCGAGACGGTCCGCGACGTCGTTTATCGATAAAAATTTACAACAGCAGCTGGTGCTTCCAAACATACAAAATTCCCAGCTACGCCACTGCTATATGCAGCAAACATGACACATACATTGATTTTTACAGATTGGCAATGCTAAAATTTTAATAGGTAGTTATTAATTTATGTTCTGATACTCATGGTCTATTTTTAACGATATATGGGACCTGTAGAATTTGATGGATTATACCTCCTAATAATATAATTACGGGAACGTCTGCATTTTCTGAGCCAATACTAATGACAATAACATCAAATCAAAATCGACACAATAATTATACTCTATATACCCATACCTAACAATGGAAGTAATGGGACATAAAAATAATTTAATATTCAAGCCTTTTATACATCTACGTTTTGTACATTTTGTATATATATATACACACACGCATTTCTATTTAAGTCGTTTATTTAGACGGAATTTTTAACTATATAATATTAAACGTACATTAAGGGTTATTAAGGTACCTATTCAAAATACACTACGAGAATTCTTCTAGGCCTGCAATTTCAATAAACCTAAATTATAATATTAACAATATTATTTCTTCTCACCGCAGGGAGCCATTAAGAGACCTAAGAGACTATTATAATAAATAGATCTACCTGATCGTAATGGAAATTAAAGTAAATATTATGCGGGCATGGGTACGCTATTTAATCTGTATATAAACAATGCTCAATAAACATTATAAACTACGCGGTTTATATTGTCCCGGTTTATTAATTTCAATAAATATTGAATTAAAATGCCTATTTGACGTACTTATTTGTTTGTAAACAGTGGCGGATTTATGAGAAAAGGCCCGGTCGGAATTGTTAGTTGTTAGGACCCGCTGAATTGAAAAATTAGATAAAAATGTATAGTCGAAAAAAAAAATGTATGGTCGAAAAAAAAAATGTAGTCTTTATTTAAAAAAATATTATGTTTAATACAATTTTAAGTTATTATAATTTATAACTTATTATAACTAAATTTAAAATGCATACTATTATTTAAATCTGCCTCTAAATTAATTAATTTTTATGTTTTGTCAAGAAGGCCTGGTCGGATATGCCTGGTCGGATATGCCTGACTGTTAAATCCGCTACTGTTCGGAAACATAAATAGCAAAATTGAATTTAAACTATGACTTCTTTGAATCGACGAACGTTGTGTATTTAACAAATACATTTTTTTTTTTTGTTAATAGAATTATTGTTATTATACAAATTATGATACAAATACTGAATGAACAAGTACAATAATATTATAAATTAATATTTATATCAGTGCAACTTGTATACTATTGTTGTTTGAATTGTCTATAATTGTCTACCTATAGTCGAATGGTAGAACTCTAGTCCATGCCTTCCAAATAAATTGAAATAAAAAAAAAAATGACGTTACATGTAGTTCTGAGATTTGTAGGATTTAGTTTTTAAATTGTAATTTTTTGTTTGCTAATGTAACATGACCAGTAATAGTATCTACCTACATAAATATATTTTTTTAAATGCTGATTTTACTTTTTCAACAAAATATGTCGATCGATAATGTTTATTATGATAATAATTTTGTCATTCTAAACATTATGGAATTTGTTTCACTGTTGTAGTGTTATTTATCATATTCTGATATATTATTATTATCATAATAATTGTTTGATTCGTATATGTAAATACTATTTGAGCATATACATTAATAAAGTGATACAAAGCGGAAATCTTAACACTTGATCAGATGTAGCTATAGATATACTTATTCACGAATAATAATGTATTATTATATTTTGAATACGTAAATAGGTATAGGCACCCCTACATAACCGATATACGTTTTGATCGACAGTTTATAAACTATGAATATTACTGTTAAATAAATTAGATAGTGTCTGGATAAGTCGCATCAGAAAATGAACATGACTAGAAAAAAAAAAATGTAAATTAAATATTTACATAAGTATAGAATAAGTTCCAAAGATCAAAGATCAGAGTTTTAAGTTCAAGCCAAGTAAACCGGATGGTATATTTAACATCTACTTTGATGAAAATCGATTAGAATAATAATTGAATTGTGTGGCTTATCTAAAACTACCTAAGCACGACAATCATAAATAAATCATTAAACGAAAACACCGGGGGGAAAAGAAAGGCTTTTGATTATTATGTTTTTTTCATCCAGAATGAATAATAAAAAAATAAAACAGAAATAAAAACCATTCTACTGAGGTATTCATCGTAATCAGGAACTAATTGTAGCGTACAATAAACAAAACATTATTCGGCGAAGAATTCGAAGCTATCTCGTGTTTACAAGTTAATTTAAAGTTATTTTCTATTTATTTAATATAATATACATACATTTTAACATTAAATAAATATTTGAATGCTATGATCACATAATATAATATATTGTATAATACATATTATTAAATAAATATTTAAACACCGTGGATGTATTCAGAGTATACCTTTGCGTGTGTGTGTTATTGTTTACTTGTAAAGAGATAACACACAGATAAACATATCAAAATTTTAATGAAATGAGATACAAAATGTAAAGAAAGACTGGTTAGTATAGCAGTACAGGCGGAAGGCTTGATGGTTCAAATACCAATGCTTTATAACGCATTTGTATTTCCAATGTATTATACCGGGGATTCCACCTACTGTTTTAGGGCCTATTATTTTTATGAAATCACCATTAATATTTAGTAATAATAATAATAATCGTATGGCAATGGTCATCGGTGGTTCTCAATGTTTTATAATATACTTAATATCGTCGTAATGATCCCTTTTCACAAACAGTATTAAGAACACCGTAAATACTTACGTTTAAAAAACTCAACAATAATAGTATATTACAAAATAAAATAAAAATATTATTAAGCACGTTTGAGAACCATTGTTCCGGAAGGCTTCTGATGAATCCTATATATTATTCATTTTTGCTTAGAGTACCTTATTATTATTATATTAATACTACGCCATCACATATTTCAGGTTACACATTATAATTATGAAACAAATTTAACGACTCATTTTGGGGATAGTTGAAAGTTCTATCGTGGTCTTTATTTGGCTAGGTAATACGGTATACTGATAGTAGTGTGGTTTTAGACAAAATATCCGCAAATACTATAGAATTGAGGGGCAGGGGGTAATTACAACGTTACCCCTCCCACCCATAGCCGCCACCGGTTTGATAAATCTATAAAATACTTTAGGAATGCGTGGTTGTAAAATATTTAAAGTTTAAAATACTTTTGCTTCAAATATTTGACCGCGTAGGCCTGACTCCTCTATATAAAAAAAAACTCGAAAAACGGTTCGGTAGTTTTTACGGTTAGTAATTACAACGAAAAACACGCTGTATCTTTACATAATAGTAAGATTCGATCAGATTAACCGTTGGTCGTATTTTAATAAAACATCGGAATTTGAAACGTTTTATTGTATCCATTGTACAGATTTTGTGCCCAATATTCGATTCATTCTTCGTGCACTTCCTCGACCAGCTGCAGCGGCGGCACGGGTACGGCGACGCCGGCGGCCGACGGGTTGGCCACGCCGGCGGCTATGTCGGTCGCGACCGTGGTCAGAGCCGTGGTCGCGGTGACCATTGTCTCCCTAGCCTGGTCGTACCGGTCCAACCACTGGTCGATGGCTGGCCCGTTGTCGTCCAAAAACGGTTTGACCATCAACTGGTAAGACTTGTCAATGCCACCGGCGCGCAGCCACAAGATGCACACGATTTTGACTATACTAAACATGGGCAGCCAGGGACCACACACGCTGTCGAGCATCCGGAAGGCGGCGTACACGACCCAATGCGTGCAGAGCCGTTGGCCGACTTCCGGATCGCCGCCGTCTTCCGACTCGGTGGTAGATATCAGATATCTATGCGTCCTGTAGGCCGGTTCCAACAACATCAGTGCCGTTTCAATGGCCAATGCTACTAAATCGAACATGGTCGATTGAAGGTGAATTTTAAAACAAACGACCGAAAATCGTTTAAGAATAAAATAGCAAACAATTCGCCGTCGTCGTCGTCTCCCCCCCCCCCGCCCCCCGGAAACGCCGCCGTACCGTATGCGCCCGTGTTGGCGGCCAACATATAAAAATAATTACTTATTTACAGAAAAAAAAAAAAAAAATGGCAACTTTGTAATACCATCACTGGCAGTGATGTTACACAATATGACTAGCATAGAAATCCGGTAATAAAAATCCAGAGGGTAGATCGCTAACGGAAATCAGTGTACAAACGATAGTATGTAATAATACGATAATAATTTTATAGATAATCTGGAATCTGGCGTACACGATGTTCATTAGCGATACACCCTATATAAAATCACTAAAAATAATTCAATTTCAATATTTTCAGTGGTGTAATTGCACGCGCACAGTTCACAAGGAAATCACTTCGACATGCCGTACATTTAGTTATTTAGCCATGACACAACAAGCCAGTGGCGGCGGCGCCAGGATTTTTTTATCTGGGTGAGCCACTGATTTATAGGGAGGGCCAGTGGAGTAACGATAATCGCCTATCGGATGGTTACGATTACAGGTTAATAAACAAATTTTCATAATTTTGGATAAAATCTAGATAACGATTTCTGCTCGAATTTAAATTTTTTTTTTTTTTTTACTTTTATTTTTAACACATACAATCTATAAATAAATTTTACAATAAGCATGTTTGAGGATTTATATATAAATTGGCGTGGTAGATATGATGAAATAATCACCCAGCGGCAACACTTACTGGCTTGACGATTATAAATTAAATCCAAAACATAATAAAACTATGATTTCTATATATTTAAAAATATTGTGCAATACAAAAGAAAAATATTATCAAATCGTACAAGGTGAGCCAGCCATGGCACCGGAAGATTTTAGGGTGGGCCGCGACCCACCCCTGGCGCCGCCACTGCAACTTGCATTTTTTTCTTCTTGGACCGTTGACACGATTTTGACCAGAAGAAACGATTTGCTCCAATCAAACATCGACGAACAAATTTAAATAAAGTATAGGACACTGCTCATGGGTGGGCCATTGTTGTACGTTATTTAATTTGTATCTGTACCGGGGCTTGCAAACGTTATAATGACATTATACGATACAAAAAACAATTAAAATTTGAAAATGTATAATTAAACGGAACACGGATAAACGAAAAAAAAATAAAATATCACAAAACAAAACATAACGCAAAACGAAATACCACGGAATAATTTAAAACCATTTTATATCCGTAAAAACGTACAAAAAATAAAATACATTTTCCCAATTAATATTAACTACAACGAAAAATAAAAAAATGACCACCACGGTGCACAAACAAGATAAAGAAAATGCTATCGGGAAAGTTGCTACACTCGAAAAACGGAAAAGAATGTCTGGTAGAAAAGTCGTACACGGACTGAAAAAAAAAAAATAAAAAAACCATGTTAGAACCAATACATTATACACTATTCGCTTTGTTTAGAACCAAAAACGCTAATACGCAGTACGTTAAGGTATGTTCTCAAGTTTCGTTTTAATTAAATCAATAACCTTTATCGTCGTGCTTATAAGTTAAAGGCTTAGATTTTTGGAAAATTAAGCACACCTCGCCCCCTTCATAAAGCACTCGACTGCCGGTGACTACATCCTCCAATCTGCCAGCAATAATATCCGCGCACTCACCAAGTATATCGTTACTCGGGTTCCACGGAAACATTTGCATATTTTTTTTCTAATGCTTCTATCCGGGCCTTGTTTTTTTTATAAAAATTTGACTTATGTCACGCAGAATTCAATGGTACGAATTTTATTTTCCATTTTTCCGGTAATTCTTACCATTTATAGGTCATTTTTTTAAAACTATTTTAGTGCATTTTTATATTTTCTGTAGGTTTATGCGCATTATTTTAATTTAATTATTTAAAGTTTGATCTATAGTTTTATATAAACATTGTACATGACATCACTCATTTTATATATGCGCCAATCACATCTGTGGAAGTCGAAAGAAGTTTTTCTGCATTTAAAATTCTTTTATCTGCCAATCGCCGATCTTTTTTAGTTGAAAATATTATGTACACTTTAGTTGTCCGATACTACATTTAATGATAAGAAAACATTTCCATAATACATGTTTTTGTCTGTACATTTTTTGTAATTTGTTTGTAGTTTAACTTCCTTTAATTTGTATAGTTTAAATACATTTCTAAAGTCATTTTTTTTTTTAATGTTTTTTAGGTCATCAAATTCCGAGCCCTACTGATAACTGTTAATTGATTAAGTGTCAGTTTAAAATATAATAGACTTTTGTTGTTCCGGTTTATTGCATGTCCAATTCTAAAGTCCTGCACACGCCGCCGACTACAATTAATGAAATACACAATAGTACACATTTGAATACGTTTATTAGGTTAAAAAACGTATGGGAAAAAATACTAGGTAGAGGGAGGGTAAACACTCATCTTACCGGATACGCCACTGGGGTCGAGACTTCGTTCGGTTTTCGTTAAAAATGTCACTGGAAAGACACTCGCCGAAGACGTTCCCGTCTGCCGCCACCACTGTCGGTATATAATTGTTGGTACTCTCGACGAACGATTATCGCGACGGAACTTTTATTAATTTTATGTGGATAATTAACGATTTCACCGTAGGCACTTGTATAGAGGCAACAAAAAACTCCGATGCAACAAACACAAATAAAAAACGAAATCATATTAGATACAGGTAGGTACATGTATTAATATTAATATTAAACGCGCGCGAGCGAACGGTCGCCATGGCTTCCCGACGGCAATTAAAAAATACGCGACTACGTGAGAATGCGTCAACGCGTCACGTTTTTTTTTCTTCGGACGCCATATTCGTATCGTATAAATCGTATACCAGTGACAAACACCGTCGACTGGTGTCCAATACGATTATTTTCTATGTGCAATGTCGTCCGCGGCGTTAATACCAATTTGAAGAATTTCACCGATTTTCAGCGTAGTAGGCCAAGTTAGAGGTGTCCAACCGGCGGCCCGCGATTGATTTTCTTGTGGAACGTAACCCTGCGCAAATTTCAAAAATCCCATCAATTAATATAAGGTATTACCTTATACATAACCTTATACACTGTAGTATTGTAGTTATTGCAACGACAACGATAGCTCAGGCGATTAGCCGATTGAATTCTGGCCGATTACGAGAGGATAGAAAATATTATCGGACAGACACGGGTCACAAGCCTATGGCGTTTAGTAATAGCTTGGCTATAATTACAGATATATATATATATATATATATATATATATATATATATATATATATATATATATATATATTGAAAATCAAATATTTTCCCACGGTCATTTAGTTGACGTTTTGTATTATTAGTACACGATATTGATTCATTGCTTTCGCAAAAAAATCAAATTTCACATTAGTTTTGTTTAGTTTTTAGTATGTTCTTCTTTTAATAAATGTATCTTTTTTTTTTCCCTCGTAATTATAATAAATATAAATAAATTTAAAATATTTCTATTCACTATTCCCAATATTGTATAATTATAAATCAAATTTTATTATTTTAAAAATGTATGTGGCCCACGACAACTTCTACTCACTTAATGTGACCCGGTCTTCCTAAAATCTTGGACACACCTGGCGTAGACCGTACGGACTTAGTTATTAATTTATGACACCGGGGCAACCCGAATAACTGGATACATATATATATATATATATATATTTATAGAAGAAGAGAGTGTGAGAGAGAAAAATAAAAAAATATTAATGGAATTCGTGTCGGTGGGACGAAAAACAACATTTTATTAAACGAGTTGTATTTAGGGTTCCCACCTTTGAAGGATGGCAGACCCGGAAAAAGGCCGGTAAGCAATAAAACAAAATTCATTAGCAAAAGATACGCTTATGTAAAGTTTATGATTATGAGATGAAAAGGTCGGTAATGAAATGCAAGAATATAAAAAAATATAATTATATTAATCATTATTTTATTATTAAATAATATAAAATATGTTTTTTTATTTAAATTTGAATTCAAACTTACACATCATACTTACCTAAACATTTTTTTTATATATATTTCAATAATTTTTCTTGGACAGGATTTTTCATAAAGTACAAAAATTCTTGACAATCCATGTTGTAATTTAATTTTACACAAAGTTTTGATTTCACCATATCCACTGACAGATGATTTCTGTCATCCGATGATCTCAAATTTCCCATTCAACAAAAGTGTTGCTTATTGAAAATATTTTCCCAATCATTTTTGGAAGTTCGGTCAATTTTTTTCCCCCCTGAAAAACTGTACTCAGATTAAGTCTGAACTTGAGTTAATTTCTGAAAGCTCTGACCAAACTTCCTGTACAACTTTTACTTCGTCGTAAAGTCGGTTGTCCTCATTATTTTTCAATCCTGACGGGGTCACGACCCGGAGAATAATCCACTAAACCCGTAACCTGTAGAAAAAACTGGATTATCCGGGTGAAACCCCCGAGAGGTGACAACCCTAGTTGTATTAGATGGATGGTACCAAAAACATGGCCATCGACGCTTTCACACTTTTGCCGTTTTAGGTACACCAGACGCGATCGAATAGCGCAGAAGAAAAAAAGAATAACACTATACTTACACTCGCGACCGGATTAAGTGCTTCGCGGGCCATAAGCCAATAAGTCAGATGGGCTTAATTGCTCATAAAGAGCAAAAATAAATAAAAAAAGGTATACACCTGTCCTGTATCTCAGCCGTGCCTCTGAACTACAAATTAAAAATAATAACACATTTTATAATTTTATTTATGAATATACACAATATTTAATACGTAATCACGATAAATCGAAAACGTTTAATTTGTCTAGTACATTTTTAAATTAAAAGTAAATACTGAAATACATTTATATTTATTATAAAATAAGTCACTGTTATCGTTGCAACTATCAACTTGTCCTTTATCATTTTCATTCATACATAACTCTTTTTTTTCTAGCTTTATCATTAGAAAAAGTTCAGATAACATCATCCAAGTTTAGAGATTTTACAAATTCACTCTCGATGCTCAAAATTACAAAATAATCTGCAGAGATTATTTTGTAACTGTGAACGTCGTAATACGGTTTTTAATCATTTTAATCGGAACAAAGATCTTTCACCAGTACAGTTAGTACACATAAGATAATGATTTAAACGTAATGACTTTTGAACATTTGGAAAACTGTCAGTCACATTTAATGTTGTACTGTACAATATTGAGTTGTATAATTTGTTCGACTATTATTGGACTAATTTACTATTACTATTATTAGACGAGTTATCAACGACTGGCGCGCGGCCATTCTCCGGCAATAATCGTGAATTATATATTTAAATACCGACAATTTTATGATAAATCTTACTTAGGCCGGGGTCAAACGAGCGTTAAGTTATAATGGACGTCACTACCTTAGTCACACGAACGTAGAACGTCAGTTGTTGATTTCACATCTTACAAGATGGACGATTTGGACACCGCGATTTTTGTATATTCCGCTATAAGAGTTTTACGAAAAAAAAAAAATCGCGCGAATCGAAAATGGTGAGTTCATCCAATAAATAGTGAACGATTATTAAACGGTGCATTTTACAACCTTTATAACTTGCTAAGAGCTGACAATGAGAAATTTTCTAATTCACAAAGCACATTTGACGAGCTATTCAACAAAATTAAATCAAAAATAATTCCTGTCTCTATATACCACCTCGTCACTTACATCCCATAAAACTGGACGTTTTTCTATTTCCGTTGTTAATAGTTCTACATCCATTTTTAAACGATATTTTTATACAGACAAAATTCAGCAATTGAACGATTTTCACGATTAACGTGCGTCAAAACAGCGTTCCATGTGACCGAGTCAATAATATCTAATAATAAACTGCGGTGTCCGATAAGCACTATTTACGTCCGTCGTAGCATGTATCGGACGTCGTCGACACGTCGTCCGGACAGTAAATCCGAGGTGTGTGGCCGTCATGAAGTATAATCATATAATTCAACAACGGACGTTATGACGTCCGCCGTAACGTACGTCAATAAAACACGTTCGTGTGATCCCAGCCTTAGTGTGTAAATGTACGGATTTTAAATTTACTAAATACAAAAAAAAAAATAAAAAATAAAAAATAATAACAATAATAATTCCGGCCGTTCTACGGGCCGAATTCGGTGTTTAATTTGCTAATAGGCCAACCCGGCCGGCACTGTTCGCGACGAAAGTGATTTTATTATATTTGTTAATAAACAGCGGCGAATAATACACGATCATAGGGGGCGGTCGAGAAGTGTACCACCGAAAAACGACCAAACCGGTAGAACGTATTACAAACACACTTGGATTTCAAATATAATTTTGAAAATGTTAACTTTTATTATTGTTTAAATAAACATTTCAACTTAAGTATAGATTTATAAGTTTAAAATCTAGGAAGAAAAAACAAATACATTCGTAATGCAGACCTGCATAATGATATATGATTTACAAGGTACCACAAATATACCATTCAATATGAATATTTTTGAACTAACAATCGTGTTTACCGGCGGGAACCGTATATTACAGAATTACTGGAAAACAATCACACAGAAACAATTATCCGTGTGAAACTCTCAAAGACTATTAACGACGAGCAACATTTTTTGTATCTTATTTCGTATCTGTCAAAGAAAGATTTGAAAAAGATTGTAGTATTGATTTTTCATTACAACATCTTCATCCAGCATTATTTATAAAAATGAAAAAAAACAAGAGTACACTGAATGCATAACAAACATTTATAATTTATATAAAATTGAAAATTTGTTAGCCGAATGTTGTATAGTTTCTGGCAAGTAAAAAAAAAAAAGACTGTCAAAGTACTCTTATTATAGATTTACTAGAACATAGCAAAATATTTTTCCCTAGCATTACAATTGCATTAGACATTTGTCTATCTTTACCAGCTAAAAACTGTACAGCGGAAAAGTCATTTAGTACCTTACGAAGAGTTAAAACTTAGCTTCGGTCTACGACAGGTGAAGATCGATTACATAGTCTGTGTATGTTAAACGTTCACCGTGAAAGAGCTAATAGAAGAAAAGACAAATTCATTGAAAGGTTAACGAAGTCTTTAGTTTTTATTAATAACGAATAAATGGCATATAATTCTGTCGTAACATTTTTTTGTTTAATGTACTTTTTGATGTTTGATTTCATTATGCTCCTCCCTGATGAATTGCCTGCGGGCGCCCATAGACTATGGCTGTAACATTATCATTGCTATTAATAGGGCTAGGGACTTCATGCTTTAAAAAACCTTAAAATATGCATACATGTATGTCTTTAAATATTATCATATATGCTCTTGAAAGTATTTTATTTTTCCTTAAAAAACCAAAAATTACAAATGTATTTATTATTAATTATTTCAATTTCTTCTTCTATAAGCTTCATATAAATCTTTGTTAAACGGACATTTTTTGGTCGGCGGATTAAATTCAAGAAGACTGAATTTTTGAAAGCTTGAAACTTCTCAATTCGATTAACTGACTTGATATGTTTTTTGGTTTTAAGATATTGCAAAACAGTAAAACTTTTTTCAGCACTGACTTTAACTTCAAAAAGTTTACAAAATAATACTGATTGATCGATTAAAGCCACCGAACTACCGAATTCTGAAACATATGACTGTAGACAACTATACGTGTTTGTATTTACTTTAGGCATTTTCAATTTAATTTTCACAGAAAAACTGTACCTAGTTTAGATTATTATACTAACTATATTAACGCAAGACGAAAACACACACACACACACGATACGAACTGACCGTATTCGGCGTATTCCTTATCGACCGATTTTATGTTTTTCACAAAACACACGGTAGATAGAAATCATTTAATCATTTTAATCTATTTTGTTCCAATTTCAAGAAAATTAATATTAAATATTTAAGTACAATAAGTATATGTGATATACGTAATAAGCAGGGCTCGGGACTTATAGCATTTGCTTATTTTTTTGGCTTAACATAAAATCTAGCAGAGTGCTACGGAAACTCTTGTCATGTTGCAATGATCTCAAATATGAAATTTGAAAGTGCTTTTTTTAGCTTATTTTGATTGTTTTTAAACAAATTGCTTTTTTCAAATTTTTCTGAATATTTTTGCTTTTTTGCATATTTCTGTTTAATTATGACACGTGCTATAGACAAACATCGAGAAATTTCAGTTAGTTTCTGTTTTTTTTTCACGGTAAAGCTAGAATTAAAAATAATTTTTCTCCTTTGTATCATGGAATTCCTAATTATAAACACCAAAACCCATATTTGCTCGCTATCTACTAATCGAGCCGGTCGTTGCTGGTCATGGTACTATTATAATTACCAAGCCTGTAATATTTTATTATGGGAAAAACTATTTATAATTCGATTTACTATTTATTTATAGATAAAAACAAACCTTACATAACGATCGACATGTGATCAACACAATAAGAATTTAGTCGATTTTCGATCACGTCATCGCAGTGTTGTGTTCGTCGTAGTTAGTGTACGCATTTAATTATTTTGTTATAATGGGGAAAGATAAGTTAAAAGCATATGTATCTGAATATGGGGCAGATTTTTCAACAGATGGTCATGTTTTGTATTGCAAAGTGTGTGAGATTAAAATAAATTTCGAAAAAAAGTATAATGTATCACAGCACATTAAAACGGATAAACACCAAACAAATGTTAAACGTAAAAATGATCAATCACAGAGAAAATGCCAACAGTTTTTAACCAATCAAAATCCAACGAAATCTGATTTCAATATGGATTTATGTCAAGCGATGGTGTCTGCGAACATTCCATTAAATAAGCTTTCGAACAATGTATTTCGATAATTTCTAGAGAAGTATACTGGCAAAAGTATACCAATGGAATCGACATTAAGAAAAGGTTATATTGACGATATTTTTAATTCTACTTTGGACAATATGAAAATGGAAATTCAGCAAAATAATATTTGGGTCTCAATAGACGAGACATGTGATGTTGAAGGACGGTTCATAGCCAACGTTATAGTCGGAATTCTTAGACCAGATTGTCCAGGACGTATATTTTTACTACACTCAGAAGAATTAGATAAGGCAAATCATTCAAATATCTGTAAACTATTTGATAAAGCTATGGGTATTATATGGCCTGGTGATATAAAGTACAATAATGTATTATTATTTTTATCCGACGCCGCACCATATATGGTGAAAGCAGGCACAGTTCTAAAAAACTTTTACACAAAAATGATACACGTCACATGTTGTGCACATGGACTTCACAGAATTGCAGAAGAAATTCGGGGACAATTTGGTACAGTTGATGAATTAGTATCTAATATGAAAAAAATATTTCGTAAAGCTCCTTATCGCGTTGATATATTTAAATTAGAAGCTCCAGGTATAAAATTACCTCCTGAACCAATTATTACCCGTTGGGGGTCTTGGATCGAGGCTGCGATCTATTATTGCGAAAATTTCAGAGCAATTCGTCACGTTGTAAATTGCCTAGACGAAAATGATGCTGAAAGCATTAGAAAAGTGAAACAATGTATTGTAAAACCTGGCTTGGAAACAAATTTAGCCTATATAAAAAGTAATTTTGAAGTTCTTACCAAAGCCATTATTGAACTACAAAAAAAGAATGTTTTATTATCTGATTCACTTGCTGTGGTTCAAAATGTGAAACAGAAATTTTCTGTGTTAAAAGGAAATCTTGGAAAACCAGTTTTGACAAAACTTAAAACCGTTTTTGAAAAAAATAATGGCCTTGCAGTGTTGGAGAAAATTTCAAAAATACTTGATGGCGAAGATGGTAGTGAGTTGACTGACTTCAGCAAATTTCCCGATGATTACTCCAGCGACGATATTGTATACTTTAAATACGCGCCAATCACATCCGTAGACATCGAGCGTTCGTTTTCGGCTTTTAAAACAATACTATCAAACAACAGAAGGAGTTTTGCGTTTGAAAATTTAAGAAAACATTTAATTATCCAATGCAACAGAGAAGGTAAGAAACATTTAAAAATACATTTTTTTGTTGTTAAAATGAATCAATTTTTCTTCGGTTATTCTTAAAAAATTTTAAATTTATTTTTCAGAAAATCATTAAGAAGTACCTACTACCTATACTTAAAAAGAATTGATTTTTTAAGATAATATTTTTTGTTTTTAAGTTTTAAAATAATATACTAAAGAAAAAAATTGTGTTTATAGTTTTTGTCGTGCTTTATTTTGCTTATTTTAATAATTTTAAGTGCTTATTTTAGTGCTTATAATCATGTTTTTTAGTGCTTTTTCAAGCGCTTTTTTTGATGATTTTAAGTGCTATAAGTCCCGAGCCCTGGTAATAAGACAGGCGTTTATTTTGAATAAGTGACACTTGACTGTGTATTAAATCTTTAGGTTGAGTCCTTCATTTTTATTATTTTTTTTATTTTTAACAAGTCATGGCACCAGTTCCTTTTGAGCCGACGCCTGGGATTGTCAGGTATTGTTTGAGTGTAGAGATTCTTTATCAGGGGATTATGGTGTGTTTGAAGACGATTATAAAAACGTTTGTAGAAGTGTGCAGTTTCTTCGGTCACAGTTTTTATTGAAAGGTATTGAAATATGCACTTATAGGGGAAAAAAAAGAGCTGAATATGCAAAATAAAAATGATTATCTTAAAACTTCTAGTACTATGAAACAAATGTCTATATTACTTAGCTATGTTTTCAATAATTATTGCGAAAAATGCAAACTCCTATAAGTCCCTACACCTAAATATTAGATATATTTTTGTTGTGTCGGCGTTCGGTATTATTTTTTCTTAACAGACGGTTAAGTTAAATTACATAAAACGAATAAAGCGCCGCCGCCGCCGTGATGAACGTTCGCCGACAACAGTTGGCTGCGATCAATGTAATGGAAATTCGTATAAAACTCGTGACTCTGTGAAGTCAGCCAGCGGGGCACGGCGAAGGGGTAATTTTGAAGCGGCAGCTCCTACTTAAATTTGGCCGGGCGAGCACCTGCCGAGTTATGGATGTCGTAAGACCACATCACCACAACAAAAATAATATAATTAAATATATGGTACCGTGTGTGCACATTCCATGACCGCAGAGAGTAGTGAATACTGACTAGGAACAGTAGGAACTGGTATTCGATTTGAATGCGTTTACCGTTGTAAAACGAATGATAAAACAACATTTTATTTGTGCTGCTATTGGGGCAGATGTCCGAAAACGAAAACGAAAAGTACCTAACCAACCATTCCCAACGAAATTTCATTGTAAAGAAATTTCATTATAAAAAAAGTTGTACACACCTCGCAGAAGCAAGCTTTCAGCCAAATCCGTTGGTTCGCTCATGTCCACGTTCGTATCTAGCAATTATTTCCGGGGGGGGGGGGATCCAAAACTTTTTTGTTTGTAGTTTTAGTCAATACCGTATTTTAATATTGACATTTGGTATGGTATAAAACAATAAATAATAATTTTTAAAATATCGAAGACATTTCGAAGGGGGTCCGGGATACCCCCTCTGATATGGTCTTGCTCGTGTCCCAACTTAATCGAAATTAATCTTCGATTTGTCTTGCAAGACCAAAACAAGTGATTATCCGTGGATTTAAAACCGTTTTAACGTTACCGCGTAAACATAGTAATAGATCACTTATATCTAACAATATATATTACAAACTTACAAGTTAATAACAAAAATATTTTTGTAAACTAATTTTAGGCTGGCATCAAATTCGTTGCAGTCATTTTCCGTGCTCGATCCAAATCATTTTCGGTTTAGTTCAGAAAAACACTTTTCATGAAATCAAAAACGTTACAATTACACAGTACACACTTATTTTACTTTTCGGGTTATCTATAAATATTGATTCGGTATAATCAATGTTTGTGTGTTATCTCCAATGTCCCAGCATTGATGATATTAGATACATGTACATTTTACATACTTAGAAACTTTAGAACCATGTCGATCTTTGCCAACAGAACTTAAAAATCACGAATATCCAAAGTGAAAACAGAGTGAATGGATTGGATTAGGTCTTTTCATGATCAACATTACCACAAAGACACATAGCCACTGGTCAATTCTTAATGAGAAACAGTGTTTCTTATTTTCGTTCTGCAGAAAGAGTATATTGCGTGGTTTGTAAACCTTTTGGCACGACTCATTCGAAAAGTAACTTTCAAAATTTGGGTCAAATAATTGGAGACATAATTTTTACAGACTTAAAATACATGAATGTTCAACAGATCACTTACAATCTGAGACTAGATGAGCCATATATTCAAGTAATCAGATGGTGAATATTACATCATTATGATCGTCTAGCCCGATTGTTGCAGAAAACAGAGAAATAATCAAGGTTATCTTTGATACTCTGGGATTTTAAACTGTTTAGTTAGTTAAATTCAGAGCCTTATATTACCTATACTAACTGTATCATAATAATATTAAGTAGTTACCTAGGTGGTTAGGTATTAAAACAATTTTTTGGACTGAACATGTGATTATAATATATAATATTACTATATAATACAATTATATAATTATATTTAAAGCCTCGGGCAGTAAATTACCATAAGTTCCACATTACTGCTACTTTGTTACTTTATATTAACGAAATTACTTATTTTAATTACATTTTTTTTTTTTTTTACTAGTAATAATAATATAACTCAGTTGTTTTCAACAGTAATTCTGACAAAAGTTATGTGTTACAAATTCTATTATTAATTAAGTTAAGTAATTAAGTGTACTTCTATTAGTAGTAATAATTTCTTAACAGTCTGGTTTATCTTAAAACTATGTTATTTTCAAAAATATGTTCTCCAAATAATGTGTATTGCAATGTCCTCCATCCACTGGAAAAAACTCAAATTGAATCTTGTGTTATAATCCACAAAATAATTTGAACATCCTATAATACAGTAATATAAAATTAGAATAATAATAAACAAACAATTATAATTATTGTACTCAATCTCAATGTTGTGTATCTAACTAAGGTTTTTAAATTTTTAAATTGATATATAATAATAATAATAATATATTTTTTTTTAAAACTAAATTTAATATTTTTAAATTTTTCAAAATTCTTTAAAAATAATAACAACCATGTCATAGTAGCAGGAACTATACAAATAAATAACCTTAATAATACATACTTTGACCGCCAATCTTGAGAATTGATATTGTTGGCTGTCAGAGATGAAATGTTTTTAAACAATATTCACCTACACAATAGTGTTATTAATGACATTTCCAGACAACATATGATAGCTGGTTCAGGAGTTTAATCGTGTTTCTAAAAAAATAAACGTTAGACAGATCAAATATTAGTTATAGAAATGGAAATCAAACTGTTGTATACTTACATATTGATATCAGATTACAGTGGACAAAGGTAGTATAGTGAGTAGTTTGATTTGCATAACAATGTACTGTACATAAACCGCTTCTTGATCTTTTGAAAATGATTTATATGAATGTAACTCGTAGAATTAATTTGTCATGTGATGCAGTTTTAAACATATTCATGTACTCAGCTGGAAATATTCACCTCTTCCTGTGGACAATTAAACATTAAAATCCTCAACAGACGACTGTGGTGTCTTAACAGACATCAAGTAGTTTTTATTAGATGAATATCAATAATATATGCTGAATATTATTGTGCTATTGTTGCTACTACACTATTATAATTCATATCATCAATATTATTAATTTTTATCAGCTGTCATACCAATCATACACTTGTTCTTTATTTACTATTGTTATAATTGTATATAAATAGGACCCAGAATAACCTAACCTAACCTAACCCAGTATATCCTGACTTTGTCATATTTAATAAATAATAATAATAATAAAAAAAAAAAACATTAAATCGAATTTAACATTTGATCTTTGCACAAGTAATACAATTATATTATCCGAGTAACACCTATGATTTGTAGAATTTTGAGCATTTTTAAAGGTAAAGTAAATGGTAATGATTGATCAAATTGATTTTTAACTATATATTCTACATTACTTTCAATTAAATAGTATTCTTTCAATAAATGTAACATTTCTTGCATACTACTCACTTTGTTTATCTCATCTTGTTAGATTTTGTTGTAAAACCTTTTTAACTCCCAAAAATTCTACAAAATTTCATCCAAATTTCGATCAACTAAATTGGACCAGTATACCAATGTCTACAAATTTAATTCCATCTACGTATGTTGCATATAATGATCATTGTGCCCTTGTGATGATGTATCCTAAAAAAAAAAAAAAAAAAACACTTTAGATTACTAAATGTTATTATGTTATTTAATTTAATAGATACATTTGATGTGATATTTATTAAAAACGATTCAAAAAATAAAACCAAATATAATAATAGTTTTGTGGTTAATATTCCTATTTATAAAGTAATAAAAAAATCAATTAAATATACATAAATAAGATTGATCAATTGAAAAATATAACAATAAAAAACAATATAGAAAAACTTAGCCTAGAGTGTTATAAATGTTGACTTTTTTCATAACTGGATTGTTTATACAACTAGTAATGCCATTACTAAATAGTTTGAACTATCGAACACAAACTATAGAAAGTCCAAATAGCATTGTTTATACATGATGGAAAAGTATTGACAATCGAATAGTTTTAAAGTTACTGAATATTATTGACTACCTGTCAGTAAAGTTCAGTAGGTTATCGAATAGTTTTTATTGTGTATTATCAGCCTTAGTAAGAGCTATAAACCCACGATAATGGCAATATCATGAAATAGTCAGAAATAACAGGTCTCTATCAAAATTACCGAATGTCTAAATAGTTCAATCGAATAGTTTGTATTAAAATTGGATACACGTGTAGTAAAAGTATATCAATATTAATAAAATAAGTAGGTACATAAAAAAATTATCATTTATATTGTTGTAGATTCTGGGTATAACAAAGAAGCTATTAGTGTTCTAATTAATTTTTTTTTTCTCATTAAAAATTATTTTATTAATTTATTAACCAAAAGAGTCTTGGTACATTATGATACATTTTTTCATGTAGTACTTTAAATACTGGTGAATTTCTGCCATGTGATACTTAATTTGAAGTATTTTTTTTTTAAATTCTCAACAGTTCACCCTCTAGACCAGGGGCCTTTAACCCAGCCTTGTTTTTACTTGTGGACTGCGATCACATTAAAGTATAACATGTATTTTTTTGTATTTTGATAAAAATACGCAGAAGTAATTTCTGATTTAAAATTTGAAAATTGAAAACTAGAACTCGGTTAACTAGCACACACCTAGAAAACTCGCCGAGGATTGCATCTTTTCCAATACAACAGAATATAGAAAAATTAGTTTCTGAAAAACAATGCCGATTATTACACTAAAAACAAAATAATATATAAAATAAATAATTTGGAATTTCAAATTGTAATATGTTAATTTATATATGTTGTAATAATAAGAATAGTTTATAATTTAAAATTAAATCATATATGTAATAATAATAAATACGAAAATTTTGTAAAAAAATACATGTTTTTACTATTAATGGGACGCACGAGATTTTTAGAAAATTATAAGTCGCCCGCTGCATAGAAAGATATTAAGACCCCTGCTCTAGACACTTTTTTGTTTGTTTTCATAAGAAAACTTTTTTTAAGTTAGTAAAAATTCTCCAAATTGTTCACATTTATAGGTACCATTAAAGGATAAGGATCTTTTGCTCGTTGGTACTTTATTTGAGACAAGTTTTTTAGATTCTTAATGGGAAAAAACACGACTAATAATTATTTAACATATCTATTTAATGAGTCTACTCTGATTTTTTGATTGCACTGATTTATCGATTCTTTCAGCATATAAACTAAATTACACTATAGGTGTCCCGTACATTCCCAACTTCCCACCAGGCACCAATAACAGTAGCCAACCCATAATATGAAATATGTCAGATTTTTAATTTTTTATCTTATAGCAGGAAAATAGCTAGGTACCAAATTTATAATTTATAAACATTCTTACTTGAATTTCAGTTGATCGTTGAAGGAGTTTCCTTTTATTATTATTACCATTCCTCAATAATTAGGAAATTTAAAAACAGATGTTTGATTAAACATTGTTTTATTTCCATTAATAGCAATTGTATAATCCGATGGCATGACATGAACACTACATCAAGAATACTAGTTGGAACAAAGATTGAATTCCTTTTGTCGGACAGCGTGGCAGCATTTGAGGAAAGCATTTATATAATCTCTCTTTGTCTCTAAGTGGTAACCTTTAACATTATAAATAAATACAAATTGAAATAACTCAAATTATCAAATTGAATAATGATTGTTAGTCAATATAAACCTATGAAACACCAAGTCTTTTCTCCCATTACTTGAACTGGAACACTGTTTATTGACGAACAGGAATTTACCATAAAGTTTAAATCCTAAATAAAATTTAAAAAAAAAAAACAATTATAATAATAATAATAATAATAAAATATAAGTAGATCATGAGAAAGACACCCAATTACTACTTACTCATGTTAATTTTCGTTTTGAGTAAAATTGTAATATTAATTATAAACCTATTATCGTTATCTCATTCTAACACGCTCTATGTCTTGTTTACATTAGTTGTAAGGTAATTGATAAGCATTCCTCCAGTTATCAAATTATAGTTTAATCACAGAATACCAATCTGGCCGTGTTGGCAATGTGCTCGCGTGATAAGCGAAAAACATATGTTGATTACAGAATACAGTTTTTCGTGCCACTATCTGAGTTTTTTTTTTTTTTTTTTAGAAAGTGGTAGGTTTCTAAGAATTGTACATCTACTTTTTTTTTCTGCTATTAAGGACAGTATCAAATAGTTTCCAGTTCATTGTCGTCCCGCATTGGTCCACTTTCCAATCCTGTAACAAAAACTGCTTCCATAAGAACAATAACTAAATCTCGAATAACAATGTAAGTATTAATTTGATAATCTACCTAATATATTTGTATTTATTTCAAACAGTTCTTATTGAATTAATTTCCAAATATATAATTTTACAAATATTTTATGTCAATATATAGATATAGATATATGTAGTATACCACAGAACCCCAATAGCCTCATTACTGTCGGAAATTGATTTTTTTTAAATTGTTTAATATAATTTCTAATAATAATATATTATACTTGTTGATATGATTAATTACATCAACAGAAACATGGTAAAATAACAATAATTATTATTTTACCATTGACTCTAAAAGTTCTACAGGTCTATAAAATTTATAATTTTGGTGTTTTAAACTCTAATATCATTCGTTTTGGGTAATTCCGCAATAATAATACAATAATACAATTAATATTAATACCTAAGTAGTAAGTAGGTTGTACAAGTGTACAATAAAAAATCATGGTGGACAAAAAACGATTCTGAGCAGTTTAGATAAACATATTGTGATAAATTAAAATTAAAAACTGTATTAATTTGTAATTTAGACATAAATTACATTTTGTTTGTATTTTTAATGAATTTTATCATGTATTAGAACATAAAATTATTATAAATATGAATGCTCTAAAACTTATGCTCTATTTTTTTTTTACCACCAAGTATGACTTATGGTGAACCTTGTATCAAATATTTAAATATTTGTATAGAGCAAAAAACTTTTGTTAACATAAATTCACTAATATACTATGCAAATATTGATGACCTCAATAATTTTCATTAAAATCTGAATTTTAAAAGCTTATAAAAAAAAAATAAATAAAATACTATCATAATAATAACTTAGTGTACAATTTAGCAATCACTCATTTATCAAAAACAATTTTATCCTCGTAATACCAACAAAATGTAATATATCAAATAGCCATTAGATAGTCAGTAGTTATAAATATCTCAAAATTTCAAAATACTTTGAATTAATTGCTGTCTTCTGAAAATGCTAATATAAGTGTTTTTCTGGTTTATCGTCCTTTTTTTAGAAAAGTACAAGGAAAATCAAAAAATGACATCTCAATACTCTAAATTTGTTTAATTAGAGCATTCTCTATCAGATTCTATAATTGAAGGTGATAGTAACTCTTATGGTTGTTTACAGACAAAACAAATAAGTTAAACAATAAAAGTACACATTATAGTAGATCTAATACAACACTCGTTTTGTTCAGAATCTATAAATTGAGTAGGTATTATGGAATATATAGTAATAAAGATAATAGTTATACAGCTTAAAATTACAGTACTTATTTTGTTTAAAACTGCTTCAATTAGATATAATATTAATGAGTTTAGTTACTCATGTGGAGTATGTTTGTTCAAAACTATTATACCATATCACACTACACTAGATAACCCTATTGCATACTATTATATAATTAAGACACATTTATTAAGTCTTAAAAGTATGGATTAATAAGAATTAATTAGTACACAGTATGTAGTGGTGTGAAACTAGATCAATTGTAAAAACTTTATTATAAGTACCTACATGAAATACTTGTAAAGTTGATTTAGTTGAATATCATTTTGTCCATATTGTATTATTGTGTAAAGGCTTGTTCTGTTTAAATACTTACTGGAAGTACATTTTAAACATTTGATAAATACTATAAATCTTGCAAAATAGTTGTATTTATAAATTGTGTCAATATAGTTTTGTTCCATACAAAATATTTATTTGATTTGTGTTGATAATACCAATTGCCGTTATTTTCATTGTTTTTTTTTTTTTTTGCAGTATTCAATTCAGCAATGTTTGCCCGTGTTACATTTTATCCAACATTATTATACAATGTATTCATGGAAAAAGTAACACAACGTAACTGGTATGATAGAATTGATGAAAATGTTATATTGGGTGCTTTACCTTTCAGAAACCTAAGTCAAAAAGTATGTATTCCTTACTAGTAATTAATGATATATATAACAATAATTGTGTGCTATAAAAATAATTTTATATTTTCTAGTTGATCGATGAAGAGAATGTCAGATGTGTAATTTCCATGAACGAATCTTATGAATTGGAACATTTCACGCCTCAACCAGAAGTAAAAATATAATTTTTATTACTCGATGCATTTTCTTAATATTAAAACATCATCTCAGGAATGGTCCAAGATGGGAGTTAAACATTGCCAGTTGAGTACAAGGGATATTTTTGAAACTCCATCACACGAAAAATTAATTCAAGGGGTCTCATTAATGGAATCAGTTTCAAAAGACGGAAAAACTATTTACGTACATTGTAAAGCAGGTCGTACTCGCAGTGCTACACTTGTGGGCTGTTATTTGATGTCTGTATGTATCTATTATCTGTACAATAATTTAGTTTCTATTATTACAACTAAGATTTTATCTCCATAATTTATTTTTTTATACATTTAGAAACACAATTGGACTCCTGAACAAGCTATAGAAAATATTGTTTCAAAGCGTCCACATATTTGGTTACGGACTCAACAATTGGAAAGCCTTAATAAATATTATGATGGTAAATAATAAATAATACTTCAATAATATAATAAATACATTTATTCGTTCTTTTATTTTGTATTTTTATAATTTGTATTATTTTCCATAGCTGTTGTAAAAGAAAAATTTAATGCTTCCAAAATTGATGATAAATAAACTACTACACGCTAAACCCTATAACAATCATTAGACTCGTTTACAGTATTAACATATCTTATTAATTGCGGACAACAATAATATTAGAATTTATAAGAGGTTATAATAAATTAATATGCTCATAGTTCTTCTAGTTAAGTCTAAAGTTACTATGTATTTTCATTGCGTTGCTCAATTCTCATAACATTTTTATTTCTTGTTTTTCAAAAATGATTCTTGTATTATTTATACAAATTTATATAATTCTCCATGGTGAAATGTTTATATTATAGACTGTGATAAATTTGTTAGTTATTATTTCGCTTTCATTTTGAAGTAAACGCATTTTTTTATAAATATATATATATTATAATTACTTGTTACTAATTTTCCTATGTTATTTAATTTCTTAATTATTTTAGATAAATTACAATCAGGTGGGGTTTAAATGGGCAAAGAAATTTAATGATTCATACAAATTTGGAATCAGGATGAATACAAATTAATTTAGTCGGTTGTTAGTAGAATATTTTTTTAAATTACTTATTTTAATCAATATCTATTATAAATGTGATTTTTAATTGTTGTACTAAAACTAATAGACTTATAACGAATCCATTGACAATAATTTTTTATACATAGAGTTAAATTATATAAGAATTATTAATAATATTAAATTGTATAATAATTACATTTTGATTTTATAATTGTAAAATAATCATTTTATGTATTTGTTGAGTATTCTCAATGAAAGAAACTACAGAAATTATTCCTTAAAAATTAAATGTTTACATGACAATGATTTATTTATTTTTTTAATTGTCAACTTAATATCTTTGAGGATATTACAATTTTGTTTAAATGTAATATGAATAGTGTTTTACAATAATTGGTATTATAGTTTTACAATTTTGTTTCACATTATATTAACAAAAATTAAGGTGAATGGTTTTTTTTTTTAACTGTTAATATTTATTGTTAATAAACTAAATACAGTTTTAATTATAAATTAAGTGTTAAACAATTAAAATAAGTTAATTAGGTTTATTACCAATGTGCAATTACTTAAACAGAAATTTTTTATTAAGAAAAAAAAATATATAGTATTATATTATTGATTATTATAATAATTTAAAAATATAAGACCAAGTTAGTAAACTGAATATTGAGCGGTTACAATTATTATATTATAATATTTGTTGAGTGTGTAATTATGTCTTATTTAATATTATATTTGATTTGTGTATTTATTTTTTTGTAACACACACAGATAATTTTGTTAGTCATTTAAATAATTTATATTATAGTTGAAGTATAGTTATTATGCAATGAAGTTTGTTTAATAGAACTTGAATAATAGACAATCTTTTGCAACAGATAATTTTTTCTATAAAAATTTTTTGTGTACGTATATTTATGTATTTTGATTGTGGTTGGTGTATTTTATGTTAGCTTCATAATGTTATGGGACCACATAAATTTTGAACGTAAATTTGAATATCTCTGAGTTAATTAATTTCCATTTTTCAAAAATGTCAGTAATACTGCCTATATACTGAGTGGTAGGACTACTGTAATGCTCCAGGTAGACAATTGCCAAAGTTCTTATGTGATAACTATTTATTCGTTCCTAATAGTATTGTGTAATACAGCATTACTATGTTCATGCATAATATATTTAATTAAATTTTATATACTTTTAAATTTATTTAAGTTTATAGTATTTATACAAATATAGTTAATAATTTTGTATTTAAAATGAGTAAAAATAAAAAAGTTAAACCAAAACAGTTGTGTGGTAAATTGCTACAATACACATGCAAAAACTACTATAGTCGGGTGAATGAAAAGTGGCCGCTGATGCCCATGTTGTTATCAATCGCGCTTTACGTGATTCACTTTGAGAACCCATGGCTTATCGAAAAAAAAAAAATTGCCAGCGGCCACTTTTCATTCACCCGACTATAATGTAATTTTTTATTATTTTCCTAATTAAGGATATCAAAAAGAGTTGAAGGCTTATAAATGAGTAAAATCTGTGAATTGACTAGAGTAAGTACTATCATAACTACATAATTATTGTAAACTATAGAATAATGTGTAACCATTATTTTTTATTAGCCATAATGGTAGATTGTGGCGGTCAATCTTCACAGTGTTATTTGTAGCAATCATTTTAATGGAAATAAACTTTCAAATGATCCTAGAAGCCGATCTTTCATAACATTAATATTTACAAGAAAAATAAGACTGATTCTAAACAAGGAGATGATAGTTATAAACTAAATATATGTAGGAACTCTAGTATGTATGTAGAAAGGATCTTGTCTGTAGACGAATAATTTCCAGTTGCTTTGCTAGAAAATAAAACTATGACACAATTTGCTACTGTAACTACTCAAGTTACTTTTAAAACTTAATAATTCTGTTTGTTAAAATTGTATTTTTTATTGCACACATGAAGGAAATAATGTTTTGACATAAGTATGCATCGATTTCTCTTCAAACTATTCAGATATTCTAAATAAACCTACATCTTATGACAATGTTTATGGTGTAGACTCTGGAATAAAGTATATCCTGTTTATCATGTGAGGCATTACGAGTCCATTACAAACGAAACTTGCCTAAAAATGTAATGGGAATCTCGTATTCAATGTTTGATATTTTGTTCAAGTTAATGCCACTTTGTCCTAATTGTTCTGCAGTTACAAAAAATGGTTTGTTAATATTTTTAATGAAATTAAGATTAGGTTTAACTTATAAAGCTTGTAATTTAAACTGTAATTTTTAGAATACACTATACCCAAATAACAAGACAATTTACAGACACTCTGATTATTTCAAGTTTAAAAACCAAAACTATAATATTCTGGCATAATAAAAAAACTATTTCTTCAATGTTCACTGAAGGATTTAATAACAATTATCTTTTTTGTAAATGTATTATAGATTGTACAGAGATAAAAGTACACCTACCTAATACTAATGAGCAAAGAGTTTATTTATATTCTAGGTACAAAGGTAACAACCTTACAATTAAATTCACTATTACACGAGTGATATGTTAAGTTTTATCAAAGTGCTATGGGGGTAGGTACAGTGACTTTTTTATAACAAATGTTTGTGGTTTATTAAATTTGCTGGAACATGGAAATGAAATCCTTACAGACTAATTTAGGAACTTTTTTTTTTTAATTTAAACTTTTTAGGAATAAAAACCACTTGTAATAATGCTATTGTAGTAATGCCACCATTTTTACTGGATCCATATTAAAAGATTATTTGCTAGATTAACGATGTTTGACATACTTAATAAAATATCTACATATCTTTTACCGGTCATCGATAACATCGTTTATATGTGCAGGGTCTTCACCAACATGCAATTTTCTATTGTAAAACATTAATTATTTCCAATGGTTATTTATTGATAATTGGAATAACATATTTAATATTATAAAATGTTATTCCAATTTATTTATGTTTATAATTTTGTATAATATGGATAATTTGTAGAAACTTATGATATTATAATTAAGTACTTAACATTTTTACAGTCTGTATAAAAAAATTTAAGTATCAAATTTGAATTAATGTTATAACACTTATAATAATTTACGTATAATTAACTTGTATTAATTGGTATATGTTCATAGGAAATGTGTATAAATATTGGTAAAACTTTCTCCCAAAATTATTTTAAAAGCATACAAATACTGTGATGGTGGCGTCGGGGTGGGGCATATGGTTAGTGTGCTATAATTTGAATGTTTTTAAAATACGATATGATCCCCGAAAATGTAATTAGATTGTTTAGATGCGGATAGATTTGTTTTGGACTACCAATCCAAAAAAATTAAAAATAATTACAGGCTTTTACAGTTTTTTTTTTTTTATTATACTTTTTGATTACGGAATGAGGTAACGTTATAAATTCTGTTTTATATTAACATTGGGTATATTTTGTTGTATGCTATAATGTTGTTATTATTGCAAGTATAGATAAAGCATAATTCCTGTGGGTTTTGTCGTTGCCTGCCCCCTTAGTAATTCCTATATCTAATCTTACTCTATTCGTCATATCCTTTATTCGATAGAGTCCGTCTTATGAAATGATCCGTCAATAAATTTAGTAATGCAATAATAAACTAAAATTTGTACCTACCTATATGTGAATAAACAGTTAAAAAAAAATATATATATATATATATATAAATTACTTTATAAATATATTCTATTTAATAGAAATTTAATTCATATCTCAGAAAACTAAAATATATATTCTATCCGATCTTAGCGACATCAGAAAATTCGAAACTGTAAATACGTAAATACACATTTACATATAAACAAGAATGGCATTTTTTCTACGCGGAAAATGTACACACACACACAAAAAAAAAACAAAATTGTCAAAATGTATCTTACACAAGTGAAATAAAATGTACCTCTCTACAGTGTCCAACTAACACAAATCGTAGGTTTCCCTCACATGGGAAACATACAAAAACAAAAAAAAACATATTTCGTTTAAACACGTAAATATTCAACGTGAACACGCAAAACTTACAAAACTTGAAAAATTGTATTTGCCTTGATATAACAAAACTACCCGAACGAAAATATCTTCATTACTCAAAACACTAATGTCGTATTGGTTTTGGTAAACGAACCCCATTGGTGTTACTTTGTTGTATACGCCGCTTGTGTACATAACGTTTAAAAAGAGGAAAATAACATAAATATCAAAAAATATTATAAATTTCACTTTATTACTCTCAAAAACGGCCACACGACGTGCCCGCCGGATAGGTATCCGGTACATTCTGGGTCCTCGCCTATTCTTTTATATTTCATCTATATTAATTGATTAACTTCTTCTAAAGAGAGAGAGAAAGGGTAAAAAAAGAGAGAGACCAAAAAAAAATTATGTTTATTTTGAAATTAAATTGTTTGTAGATTATAATTAATTTTTATTAGACCACTCTTTAGTGTTCAAGTGATAGGTACATGCAATTGGACTTTGGACTCGAAAATTATGTAATAATATTGTATAATAAATATGTCGTACTTATACGTAAAAAAATACGAGAAGAAATTACCTGTTTTTTTTTTTATTTCGTACAATTAATTTTATTCGGTTTCAGATTTGGTATCTGTTTCAGGTCATCTGTACAGGAAGTCCAGACTTTATCGCCCACGATAAGTCGATGATTATTATTAATATAGTATAGTTTTAAGACGAAAGTATTCTAGGAGTCTGATGTTTAACTTGTAATAATAATTTACGAGTCCCGGTATTTTCCAACGTTAGCAAGTTTGACGCCGACATTTCACGAGTTGTTTATTAAATTAGGTAAAATTATTTTATTCGGTTTTCGCACACTAAATAAATACAATAGTATTCCGTAAAAAAATTGTTTTTATTATGCAATTATTGTATTCGCATTTTAGACATTGGCGTACAATTTGTGTACTTTTATGGTGGACACCATAAATTCATATCACAAATTCGACAGTAAAAACTGTATTGTTCGGGACAACTTTGATCGCGTCATATTTGTTGTAGAATTAGCAAATGTTCAGAACGTACAAAGGACATTATCTGTGCTATAGCGTCTATTATTTTGTAACATACATATAATTAATGTTTTTTTACTGCAATCGTTCGGTTGACCCGTTAATTTGTATTTATAAAAAATGATTAGTTTAGCGTTATCATGTAAAAATGTTATAGCGCAGATATAAATTTCGTTCTTGACTGATGTGTTCCGAAAGATTAATACTTCTACTATAATTACGGAAAGAGTTAAATTGTCTCGCGCAAAACAGTTTATCAATACACAATAAATAATTATGACGACAGAGGACAATTTATCGTAAATTGATTTGAAAGTGAATTTGAACTCATTTTGAAATGATATATTTTCAAAATTGTTTTGAAAATTGACATACGCAACTATTTATAAATACAGGTGTAATCATATCACCTTAATCTTATTATAGGTACACACACATATATATATATATATGGATTTGTTTTAAAAATTAGAATTCGTCCAATGATATAATATAATATTGTATATATTTTTTTTTTTATCACACAAATAAATATAATAATTTATAATTTAATAATAAATGCAAAGTATAACCAAACCGTGCACAAAGCAATAATAATATATAAAATGTAGTACACAGTTAACGGGGACAATAAAATATTTTTACGAAAGTAACAATTTTAAAACAGGGCGATAACAGTAACGTCAATAAGCATTTTCTATAACGAGATTATATAACCTATGTTGAAGCCAGTTGATGCTGGTTTCAAGTTGCAGGATTCATTATTGGCCAATAGCTGACCAATTGTATTAAAATATTTTAGAGAGTAATACGTATATAATATTATGTGTAACACACGTGAAAAAGTAATAATAATAATAATAATATAACGTGAACAGGTCTAAAGTGCGCACGGTACTGACGTGTAGAAAGTACGTGTGTTAAACCCCTATAAGGCCCTATTTTTTTTTTTTTTTTTTACGAAATTCTGAAGTACACGCTATATACGTTGAATTCATAAAAGAGGGTGGGAAATGTATACAAACTGAGTAAAATTTAAATTAATCATATTGGTATTACGTTTACACCGTGACCACTAATCCGGATTTAGTATGGGATTATAACCAAGACAAATTACTAGGAATATTCAATTCGATATTTTAATCCGATTTATTTTACGACGGTGACGCGTAAATAAAATTAATTACCGTAGAGCGCGAATATATCGAAAAACAGATTATAATATTGTTTGGGCCGTGTTCGGAATTCGTATAAAATATCAATCATAATATTTAGTACAAGGAAAATCCCCCGAAAAAAGAAAAATGTTTAAACTTGCGCGTTAGTCCATGGTTTTAATCGTTAAATAGTCTCTACTGTCGTGCTGATGTAAACCGAGATTAACGATTGTATTATTAACACTACCTACACGAATAATACCTACAGCAAATCCTGATTTACTATTAAACCGAACTCGATAGTCCGATGTAAACGCATAGTGTCATGCAATCGATTATTTCGCTACAGAATAATATTATTAAAAGCATACTTGTTTATCGGGGCTTATTATAGGGTTTATTATGTTTATATATCTATGTTTATTATGTATCTTATAGTATTCGATAAAATATTGATAATTTATAGTTAGGATTATAAAGGTTCATTGTAATAATACACTGTCGTATAAGGTAATATGATGTCTATTAATATTGATCTGGTTGCGATGGACTTCAGTTTGATTGGACTAGGTTCAAAAACTCTTCACGCGTCTTTGAATCGTCTCTGAACACTCCCAACATTGTCGACGTGACGGTTTTGCTGTTGATCTTCTGCACGCCTCTCATAACCATACACATGTGGCTGTATTGTGTAAAGAAACAGAATAGACACGGATTAGTTTCATTTTAGAAAAAAAAAAAAAAACTGTTTTAGTAGGTATCCTATTTATTTGTACGCGCGGATGTGTCGCGGATTTTAGTAGTTTCGAGAACACATAATGTGTACATATTGGACACTGCAGATTGAACAAGTATCATAAAAAAAATGTATTACATTTATCCAAAGGGACCTTAGAATTATTTTGGTTTTGCGTTCTTCGATCAATCGCAGGAGAGAGATACATCCAAATAATAATAATAATATTAAAATAGGTACACATTTTAATAAAATCGCGATTTAAACGTTTAACATATCGAAAAAAAAAAATTTCATCGAGAAAAAATAAATCAACTTACACTCCTTCGATAACCACAGCAACTCCGGCAGGCTGAATGGCTTGTGTAACGGCTACAGCAATCTGCTTAGTCAATCTTTCTTGAACTGAATCATCGCAATGTCATACACACAAACGCACACACATAAATACACACGAAACAATAAATTATATTATAGGGGTACAAGAATGTGTATTTAATCTAAAAAAAAAAAAGGCGACGTGCATTGTACCACGGGCAGGCCATTGTTTTAGGTGGAAAGTTGGGAAGGTAGGATATAGAGGGGAATTTAATTTATATCTGTACGCGATGATAAATCGTTGCCAACAAAAAACGATTGTGAGCCCGAATTAATCATGTCGAAAAGGACATTGAAATGCCGAAAAGATTTTCATCAAAATTCACACTTGACGCTTATAAAACATAATTATTACATAACCCTCAAATTTGTTCTTTTTCACCATTAAGTATACGATTTATAATAAACCTTGTGTCAATTTCCGTGCATTACTGTTCGGCCAAAATAGTTTTATTCAATTCATTCGAGAAAAACAAATTTAAATGCCTAAAAATAATTAAAAAATTACCAGAATGTTTATTGAATATTTGTCTACACTTAGAAAGGCCTAATATTAATATTCACTGAAAATATCAAGTCCCTACGATTATTTTTAACTGAGTTACAAAAAACATTTTGCTACGTTTTCTCTCAACTAAAACATAGATCCAAAATGCTTTCAGAAAAGGTGCTACACCTGAAAACCGGAGTAGGATAACTGATAAAATAATGATTTACGGACAGAATAGAAATATATATATATATATATATATATGTAAATATAAAAAAAAAAACAAAAAACACAAATCATAGTTAAACCATATCTAATATACATGATTCAAATAATTGATAATTTTGTTCGGAATTTTAACTTACCCGAGCAAACTTTACGATGTCTGAAAACTATTTCAATGGTAACACAATATTATTGTGATATTAATGTGTAATATTATTATTGAAAATGTTATTAATGGGGTTTTTTTTTTTATGAAACACGTATAGGTATATAGATTTTACCTTGAAGTCTTCTGCTGAACATTTCCACGATACGAGCGAGTTTACTCAGTCCCAAAATTTTGTTTTTCGGCAAATATCCGATAGAGACTTTTCCGTAAAAAGGAACCAAGTGATGTTCGCACATACTGAACATTTCAATGTCTTTTACCACAACCATTTCATCGTGATCCTCGTCGAATACCGCGTCGTTGAGTACCTCTGAAACACGATTAACATATTATCATTAGAATCATTGATTCGAGAATATTCTAGAAGCGTAAAAAAAAAATATATATATTCAGGGGGTATATTTGAATTTATAGTCCGCGTTCACTCGTAGAACTTATAATTGCAAAAATCGCCGATTGTAAAACTGGCACATTTAAATAGTTCAAAATAAATTTAAATCTCAAGGTGCAAACACGAATCGCAAACTCCATCGGCGGAGTAACCAAAATCTTTAAAATATATATTCATGAAGTTTACAAAGTGATTTATTTTATGAACAATCTTATTTAATATATACATCAAAGGCACAAAAAGCGCGAAATCGGAACGTGCGAATTGTATAAACGGAATTAAACGTTGGAACTTTTAATCCAAACTCTCAATAGATTACATTTTAAAATATTGACGTGTTTGTTGGACGTATTCCGTGACAAATCGTTTATTCGGGAAATAATTCATATATAAAATCCTACCTTATCACAATCATTTGTCATAAAACGGAGGCATTCAAAGTTCCAATTAAAAGAACGATTTTTGAAAAGAAAAACGTACTTATTATTAATTGTTTTATCTATAGTAAAACCTTACAAACACTACGTACAAAAACTACAAAAACTTTTAACGACCATTATACGTTAACGAACGGCAAAACGGGCCCTTAACATTGTTTTAACGAATAAAATCGATGAGCCACCCTATACATTGTTGGTTTTATTTGTCTGCCCCTCGCGTAATATAGCGACAAAGGCATTCCGTGCTTCAGCGATCGCGGCTCACTGGCTGAGTTGGGAACACGGCCCGTGGCGTATTTAGGGGGGACGAGAGTGGGCAATTGCCCCGGGCAGTAAATTTCAAGGGGCATAAACAGTTCGGAAAAAACGTCAAGTACGTCATACTTTTAATATTTGCTTTATTAATTTGTATTATTTTCGAATCTCAAAATATTGTTTTAATGACCATAACAACAACGACAACAACAACAACAACAACAACAACAACAAAAAGGTATTAAACATGTTTAAACTTAGGGACAACAGATTATGTATGTACCCAGGGCATGAAATCTCTTAATACGCCACTGGACACGATATCGGGCCGACAGTACAAGGGGCAGACGAAGGCCGAATAAATTATAAAGTATCAACAAATTACTAACAATAAATTAAATTATTAAAAAATGGAATTTAATATAAATTTATTAAAAATGTCGAACAAAAAAATTTTTTTAAATTTGTGGTGTTAAATTTAAAATGATTAAAATCACCTTGATAAATATCGATTCGGTTCGGAGATTTTCGAATGTCATATTATTGATACAATATGTATAATGGGTTGTTATAATAATAATTATTATTATTGTTATCGTATTTTCTATCGTCTGCCAGGGCTATTAGTTTAAACAGTTTATTAGATAGAAGCACAGATATACGAAGGATTATCAGCTCGTCGGTTGTCGGCCCTTTCCCGGTTGAGTTTAGGGCAGAGGGATTTATTATATATTATATAAAAAAAAAAATTTATTAACCACGCCTTGGCCGAACGATTTATTTAATATTTTCGTTTCGTAATAACTTATTAATTGTTAAAAAACAAAAGTAATTAATTTAAACTATAAAACACGCATTTTAATGAAAATTTAGCCAACTCGTAAACGTATATCAGGAATTCGATATACTATATGCCATAGAAGAATTAATTTTATTAAGTAAATATTATTTTTAATCAAAAAAGTAATCAAAATATATATTGACATGTTTGCATTTGATTTCTATATATATATATATTATACGTTCGTTTTTAATAATTACTTTTATAAAATTTAAAAAAAAGTTTTTTCTTTAATGTCGCATTTTCTCAATTATAATCATCGAGATACATAATTACGTATATAATCTAGAAAGACCTAGTATAATATTCTGTGCAAACTTTAGGTCTCTGCGATTAATATTAACTGAGTTACAGTAAAAATAAAATAATAAAACCATTATTGTCTTAAACGTTCCCGTTTTTCCTACGGTTATTTTCCCCAACTATTGAGAAAACTACAAAGAAAATCACCCTAAAATAAAATCCAAAATGATATCGGTAAAGGTACTAAACTTGAAAATCAGAATAAAAAGTCTGGTAAAATTCTGTAACCGAATCATAGGTACATGTTATTGTCACGGTCATATTTTAGGAATAATATGAAAACAAGAACCGAGCCCCGGTGTGAGGAGGGGCGTTCGCCCCGTTGACTCCGCCAGAAATGCGCTCTTACAGAGTAGGTAGAAGCGTTTGATGTATTTATTTATTATCTGCTCTTTTATCAAATGTCACCCTCAGATACCGTTTGAAGCTGTTTACAGAGTGAGCAAGTAATGATAATAATAATTGGTCTCTTTGTGCCGGGCTATAACAATGCGGAGACAACAATGCGAATTTTGATCCTATTAACGGGACGGGAAATGCGTAAGTAAATATACGAAACACACTACTCCTATAATATTTATAAAAAAAATTTCGACAGTAAGTATTTATACCGAACAAATTGGATTGCGTCGATCGATTATCCAATATTTGCGGGCGTACATTTTTTACATTATATATGTATTTTTATATCACGGATAAAATGTTCGAAACTTATCCCCGTATGGGTTGGCCACTGTTTAATAATTAGATTGAGTTTATTATAGTCCGAGAGCTGTTATTGTATTATTGATATATTTATGTGCGCGAACCAACAAAGCGAAAACACACATAGATATGACCCGTGATTAATATTCAAACATTTGTTTTATTATTTTCATAGAAAATACGTGGTTTTTTTTTTTTTTAAATCTAATTTTAACGGTGGGGAAATCACCGTTTAGTCGTTTAGACAAATGTCCGAAACCCATTTCGGTTTAGCGAGCGTTACAAATTATTTTTTGTACGAAGTGTATAGATATAGTACAGAATGGAAAATTGAACTTCGAGTTACAATAAGTAGTATTGCTCAATTGGTCGTACATTCAATCGAAACCCCGCCGGTAAGTAGAAAAGTTTACATAAAGTAATTAAAATTAACATTACTTATAGTATTTGTTAATTATTATCAGTTATTGGATTAGGTTTTTATTCCTTTGTACCGTTGGTTTCTTTTAACATATATATATATATATATATTTGTTTTTAGTATGTTGAAATAATCCAAGGCGTCCATGAGGCAATTTTCAGTAGGGGGAGGGGAATTACAACTATGTCCCGAAAACCCATTTATAGCCTATTGGTACTGGGTCGGTTTTTCTTGAAAAAGAATGACGGTGAAACGGTATGTGAACATTAACTATCGAAAAACTGGTAAGTTGAGTGCAATCCTCTATAATTATATTACTATCTACTATGATCATACATTGGAGTAGACAATTTATGTTACATAGTAACACTGCAGTATATATATTAAAAAAAAAAAATAATATAAAGCAAAAATCAATAAATAATATATATATATATATATATATATATATATATATTGTTTTTTTATAAAAATAAAAATCAATATAATAAATACGGGGTGTGCCACGAAAATATACTCATTGCAATATCTCCCGATATGATAATAATAATAATGGTTTTAATTTTTTTGCATAAGACTCACAGGGATAAGGATCATTATATGGTGAAACTACGACGGTTTTATCACATTATGTGTATTTTAGTACTGGGGGAGGGGTTGGCCTTGGAAGAACTATCCCTCCTCCAGGATGTACGCCACTGAAATTAAGTAATATACGTGTAGAATAGGTAACGTGGAAAAACCGTCGGAAAACATAGTATGTAATGACACACAGTTTTAATTAATACAAATAATAATAAATTTAAGACATTGATTATAATCAATACTATACGAACGAACAGGCGTGGTATGTGCACCGCGAAAACGAGGCTATGTTCATTTAAAATATACATCGTACTTTGTGTATTTTTTTTTTTTTAGCCGTGCTGTTTATTGTTGCATAAAATATTAAATAATAACTAAATAAATTGAATTACAACACGTTAATTCGTTTATTATTTTATTTCGAAACGTCACACTTGACCCAGTTCAAGGAAATAATATTAAAATTGCATAATAATAGAAAATAAAAAAAAATAAAAAAAAATCCATTTGCCATTATAATGTACAGCACAGTGAATTGAGGCAAGTCATTAAAAACCCGAATAATATTCGTTGGCGTAAAATCTATTACAGTTTTTAACGTAAATATCTTAAAACAATTCGACGCGAAATTGACGGAATTATTTTGCGTTGTAAATAAAATGTACCAATATTTTATATATTATATACAAAATATTGAAAATAATCTGCGAATTACTATATTTGGATGTTGTGTTTTAGTAGTATATTAGGGTAGAACGATAGGTGTTTGTTATATTAGTATTTTTTTTCTTCTATTAAATATTACTGTAATATTGCGTAAAAAAAAAAAAAAATAGCGGAAACACTGACCCACCCTTAAAACAGCGAATAATATAATTATTCTGATTATTCATTACCGCCGCCGTGTTTATTGTCCTACTTCAACCGAGTGGTACACACTAAATAAAGTATGGGTGCCGCCGTATAAAATATTTATAAGATACTACGTAATTAATTTGTTATATTTTTTTATTTTATAAACACAATTCAAATAAAATATTGTTCGGTACGCCCACTGGGGGAAATAATTCATTTGTTTTTGTAAAGTGGAACCTTAAAGGGAAATTAATTACACGCAATACGCAATAATTGTAATGTTAATAGACGTATATTAGACGAACGAAATATATTGCATTGCGTCGAACGAATCGAATCGAAACGATTTCAAACGCAATTACGGCCAGTAACTAGGATTATCCCGTATAAAATACGCCGTTAGTTGTTGTATTGTCGCGTTTGAAAATGAAAATGAAAAATATTAATATTAATACGGTATAACTTTGAAAATCGGTTCGCGTTTATAAGTAGGCGAGCATGCGAAATGCAGGTACCCGTTGGAAGTATTATAGAGGCACAAATCCGTATTATCCGTTGACGGGGCAGTGCTGCGGCGGGTGGGGTCCGGCGTTCAATCAAAACGTCGACAACCACTTGTAGTCAAACGAGCGTTTTACAATAATATCTCGAAAGCACGATGATTTAAAAGCTTTTCTGTCTCGTTGGGTATATATAAATGACGGCAATTTTCAATTTGCCGTTACCATGGAAACAATGCGTAGACCGTTTATCGGTATTGTCGGGTCGATATGTACCTTTACATATACAATACAATATATATATATATATTTAGAGAAAAAAAAAAAAGAGAATAAAATATAAAATACGTACCAATAAAATTATATATAATAAAACGTAAGCGTAAGCGCCGACCAATTGAATTGGATTTTTCTTTCTTCTAACCATTTTAGTTCTCTAATACCGTTTACGTATTATAATAATCGTCGTGCGCAAAATGAATTTCCCGTTGGAAAATATTAGTTATTACTTTATATATATATATATATATACACACGTTAAAACCAAGTTTCGCTCGTCTTTCCGGAATGATTGGACGCAATATTACACCGAACCGATAAACTTTATTACGTATCACTACTACGAATAAAATATATTACTGTTAAATAATATGGCCCGAAGTGCTACACCGGTATTGATTTTCGCGTAGGTAATGAAAATTTAAATCTATATAGAAATTTAATATAGTATTGTTTGAAGAGGTATACTCAAGGCGCTTTTTCGTACAACATTAAGAATACTCTGAGTGAAATCGCGATTCAGTCAGTGGCCGCCATCGTGATCCAGGATTTTTTCAGGAAGGGGGGGGGTCCAAAAACTTAAAACCGTAATTATTTTACCACGAACAATACAATTAAATATTAATATGTGTATATATATTTTTTTTATTCATTATTTAATTTTGTCAATAGTAATATTACTTGTATTGCCGTTATCTTTAAGCCAAAATGTCGTATGCAACAATAATAGTATAATAGTAAATGGTATATTTAATACCTATGATTATAGTAAATGAACGTAAAATAATTATTATTTTTCACCGCGATTATCATTTTATGTTTTGCCCAGCTTGTACCGATTTACTTATATTATAGTCATGCGATGAGAAATATGAAAACACAATAAATATTGACGAATTCGTCAAAAAATTTGTTGCTGCTTGAGATATCGGAACACTAAATTTTTTTTGATTCGATTTAATGTTTTAAATTATACTTATAATTAACGTATTTCAAATGTTTAAAACTAAATTTAGGTGACGTTTAAACGCCAGAATTCGAAACAGATACCATGGTTTGGTTATTTATGATATTTAGGTATATTCATGTCACCGATTGGAATACGGACAGTATTTTTGTACTAGATATAATTAATCCGTGGTATAATTTTCGTAATTTATGTTTAATTTATTTAGCTTTTTACGTTTTAGTAATTTACAGACATGATATTATAACTTTCATAAAATGGTTTGGCGTGATATAGTCTGATTTTGAAAAATAAAATATTATGCATATCGGTTTTAATTTTCGACAATTTCATATAAAAATAAAATTTATATTTTCACGAATAAAGAATTAATATTGTAATAAATGTATAACCGTTTATTTCTATACACAGCAAATAAATCTATGAAATATTACTGAAACTGTAAAAACGCATATAATTAATATTAAATGAAATAATATAATAGTATTTTTTTTTTTTAAACAATGAATTATATTCAGTTTGTCTGTAGTGCATTTTTTTTTTTTTTTTAACTTTTTTCCATTTGCAAGAAACCTGATATCAGAATCTATATTTTCTTCATGGGTTTACCGTCAGTTGAAAATAATAGAAGATAATTAACTATTAGTGATATTACGCACTGTTCGATTTTCGAACCGAATCTAACAGATAATTGTCAATAATCTAAACACTCAATAGTTCGGTTCAAGATTCGAATTGGCGAAAATCTATTGATGAAAAGTGATATGAAAATTGAATTAAAATTATTTTTAGATTAGGTATTATTTTCAATATTATTAAATAACAAAACATTTTACATTTTGACTTATTAAACCTTATAGTTTCTTTTAAGTTCGGCTCACGTTTGATAAAATATTAAAATAGTGATTTGAATCCAATCGGTACAAATATCTAACTAAGATGATAATTATTTTATGTGTTTAAACTGATTTCAAGTAGCCAATATTCAGCTGGACGAAAGCGATAGAATAGTAATTATTATTGTTATAAGATAAGTACTTGAAATCTGATGTGAAATGTGCCAAATTAATTGATTAAAACGATACCAATTTTAGTATGAATATTTTGAACTTTTCAAATATTCTCCCATATTTACTTTTGGTTTCGTCTATTTTTATTTTCAACTATACAAATTATATTTTTAGAGGAAAAAAATTTTTTTTAAAATTTGATTAAAAAAAATAAAACAAAAATAATTTGATGAACAACAAACAATTATTATTTTCGTTTTTTAAAAACCTTGGTCGATTTTTTTGTATTTCTATGCGTGATTGTGGACGGAACAACGAGCTCATTGTTATAACTACCGAATTGTTTAAAAATAATTATTCCTTAGATTTTTTTCAATGATTTTCATTGTATAATAGAATACCTAATACAAAATGTTTACGTTTAAAATAATACGTACCTTAGCGAATATGTTTAAACGCGTATTTAAAAATAAATACGTATTATATTTGTACGATTATAAAAAAAAAAGCGTATTATTTTAGTGCACATTTAAAAATCAGTTACTACTGCATATATTATTTTGAAGGATATTACACTGGAATAATCATATCTAAACGTATATTTTAATGGTTTCACTTGCCTAGGTATATAAAGTAAGTTATAACACAAGTGCGATCATGATATAAGGTACTGCTACGGCTTGGTACGATTTCTCGCCAGTTGTTTCTCAAACATTACAATAATATTATACCAAACATCCATTTAGAATGTACGTTTGGCACTCGATGGTGTGTATAAACAATTAATATCTGTATAACATTGACACGCTAAATTTCGCCCGAGGCTATTGCGAATCGCATAATAGTTTCCAAATTACACTGGGTTTTATGTATTTACGTTAATTGCACGGACACCTATGTATGCATTAATTGTGATAGTAATATACGTCATATATATCTGATTGTATCTTTTGGTAGTTTGATCAAATATCTGCGTATAAAACTAATTTTCAATCGGCGTTGCATAAAGATAAATTTTAAGTTATCTAGATAAAACAAGAGATAATATTGACAGAATAACTATCTAGATGAACATTGAAGATACATAACAATTTGGTTATCTAGATAAAGATAAAACCAAAAAACAAAAAAAATTAATCAGCAACTTTTTATTCTAAATAAATAAAAAAAAGATAATTTTGTACATTATCTATTATTATAATCATACGATTAAATGCCATTATTGTGCCAGATACATGTCTTGATTTCGAAAAATGTTGTGCAATTAATGTGAAAAACAATTTATCTATTAACTATATTAATATAAATTAAAAAGTTTACCTATTTTTTTATTTTTTTATTTTTGATAATTTAATTATTTGTCTCAGATAACGGCTCGTATAACTCATTTCCATTCATCTAAATAGGATAGGTAAAAGATAAAAATATAGCTATTTAGATAAAACACAACATTTCTCTCAATATTTAAATAATAATTGGATAGCTGAGATTTACGCCGTCGCAATTCTAGTATTTTTTTTAACGTTGGAGCGATTGGTTTGAATATTTGAAAAATCAATAGTTGAACTCTTCCGCGCGTACGTTTAAAACAATTATTATTCTGGTATAATTCTGGTACGATGTTTTGTTTGTTTAAAAATGAATATAAAATAATATTTTTTCATTGGAAAGTCGAGATTTGGTCTAACATAATAATTAAAAAGGGGTAAGGGTGTGTCGTGAGAACGTGCCATGTCCGTAATAATCGATTTTGCTTTGGGTATACAGTTTTTACATTTTCTCTCTCGTACGACTTATTTTACAGATTGTACACATTTATTGTAGAAGAAAATAAAATATCATATTATATAATATTATTTCTGTTGGCAATATCATTTTTTTCTCGACGAACAAGCATAGAAGATGAATTCTTATCGACTTCTCGCATAGCATTGGTTATGTTAAAAAAAAAAAAAAAAAAAAAAACATTTTTTGATTAAAATTTAAGCCAAAAGAAAAATCAATTTTTTATATTGTGTATATTATACACAATCGCCGAGTTCATGTTTAATTTCCAAATCCTAATAGAAGATTGAATATTGTTTTTTAGGTATTTGGTTCGACGTACGAAAGTTTTGCATCGTGCATAGGTACTGGGCATGTACAGTGTTAAATGAAAATAAATTTATTTGGTATTTGACAACAGAAAATCGGGTTTCTTTCAATATATTATATTTATTTCAAAACGAATAGAACGTTTACAATTCTACACGTTATATTATAGATTTCTAAGAGATTTCCATTAGGTTATAGACGATTTCAAGTTAAATCATTTCAGCGTGCGTAAAATATTTACTCTGATAAATTTCCGCCAAAATAGAATTACTAAATACTAATGAACGCGCGAATCATATTATAATATTGTAGCAATATAATTATTAATTCGCGAAGTAATGACGGAACAGTATGTACATTATACAAATAATATTATTATCGGATGCAATGTAATTTATAGTGCTATATTATAATTGTATTAAATATCCTTCCGCACTTCGAAAGGCGTTAGGCAATATTATTTCTGATATTAACACTGTGCTGGCGGCGGTATATACCTCCAGTATGACCGTATTAGACATTTGATTAAAATTATTATACGCTATTGAGAAATAAAATCCTATCGATGCGCAATATGTATATGACGTAAAAAAAAAAAAAAAAAATTAAAATGTGATGTACGCGTATAAACGTAGAAATTATATTGAAATTATTGAGTCTTGATGGCCAGGCCTATTGATTTGTCATTGATTAATAAAACTGGTGCAATTGCGGGTGTACGAGTGTATACGGAAACAGTACACATTTAAATTATCGCGACTAATTATACGGTTAAATAACACAACCGTTATATAATATTGTATTATCCAATCGAGTGTAGGCACAAACGAGTAACTGTTTTGTAAAAAAAGTTATAATGTATAAAATCACGTTAATGTCACCATTGTGTATTTTAAAACCATTGAGTAGAAATAAATGAATACAAGACTCCCCGAAAAGTCCGTGTTGAATATAACTTCGTTATATTATATATTTCAATGAGCAATTTTAAGCTAAATTAACATTATCAATCGAACATTAAAAAAAAAATAAATAATAATAACGCACACAGTGTTCGTAATAATCACGATTGAAATAGGTATGTATAAATTAAAAATATTGATAAAAAAATCAATATGATTTTTTATCACTACTTATATATTATTTTTATTGAAATCATAATATACGTGGTATAAATTATATGGTTTGAAAAAAACAAATAAGTAGGCCAAACGATGTGGTAGAATATAGAGAGAAATAAAATGATTCTGGGCAAAGTTCGGTTAATCATATTTGGGAATATCATTCCATCAAAATATGCACTTTAAATGATTATAAAAAAAAAAAAAAAAAAAAAAAATAATAATAATAATATTTACACTCAACTTATTTTATTTTTCACCATTAAGTACAACTTATCATGGACCTTGTGTTCAAGTGTTTAGTGTATTTCTGCTAGGTCAAAAAAGTTTTATTCATAGAAACTAGAGCATTTGAAATGGCTATAAATAGTTTTAAAAAAATCGCCATAATATTATCAAATTCTAGACAAGGCGTTAGATATAAGTATTCGATGGAAATTTCTGGTTCCTAAGACCTAAGTTTAACTGAATTACAACAAAAATACAAAATCGATTATAACAGAAACCGTTATTACATTGTCTCTGTTTTTTCTGGATAGAAACAAAAAAAAACACACACACACACACACATTATAGTAAAACCAATACATTTATAATTACGCTTGGAATCTAAAATTAAATATTATTAGTAGACGTATATCTAATGTTGTAAACTAATAATGTAAGTTTTTATGAGAAATTAAACGTAAACCCGTACAAAATGGCTAATAAATGATTATATATATATATATATATAATTATTAAATGCAGTAATGTAAAAAATCAGATATTTACTTAAAACATAATACCAGCAAAGGGGAAAAAAAAATATTATATTAGCGTTTTAGGTTAATAACGAATCTCGATATCCTATTGTAATCAGCTGGGCACTGTTCGGATTGGGATTCTGTTTGTGTTAGAATAATAAAAGTTTAGCGAAATAAAAAATAAATGTATTAATATAATAATCGGCTTATTTAATACAGCGGTTAGTTTGTTCACGGTGCGGGTGTGCGCAAAATGACCAAAATCAAACAGTTTTCATATTGTCACTTATTCAGACGACTTCTGTGTGTAATATATACTCGTATTATAGTTAATGTTAGCCGTTATGGTATTTATATACGCGCGATACGCGGACGGAAACAATTGTTTCAAAGCGGATTTGCCGAGTCACGTCACGTTGTAGTTTCCAGTATAAGCTACACTTTAACTGTACCCACGGTTTTATTATGTCATAATAATATTGTGACGGCGTGAATTTCGACCCTATATATGCACACGCACACGCGCGCTCGGCCATATGTAACGAATTACACAGTATTGCACTTAAAATCCCGCATTTTGGGAGATCAATGTTGGCCGCAGAAAAAAAAAAAAAGGAGGTTTACGAAGGTGTATTAAATTCATGTATTATTCAATACCGGAGCCTTTTACACATATTATATACGGACCGCCGAGACGGTCGCTATGGGAAACTGGGCGAATTAAATTACCGTGAAACGTTTTCGAAATCTCCGGACACTTTTTGCCGTTTATAAATCAGACGAAGTACCCGTATACTATTACTGCAGACAACGATAATACGAATAATACGAACGTCAAGGTTGAAACGTATCGTTGGAAATGTAATGATATATTATTATCCCGGGGTGGGGGGAAAGGTTGATTTCAACGATAACGGGCGTAGATTTAATAAAATTGAATTTGAATGAGTGTACCCATATATACAATATTACCGCGGCAGAGTTGTAAGGCTGTTTATATTATATGTACGTATGCCACTACCTACTGTTTTTAGAGACACAAGAAAGTCGTTTGTGATAGAAAAATCTATACTACACCACCATGGCAAACCAGTACACCTATACGTTTTTATTATTATTATTATTTTTTTTTTTTTTTTTTTTTATATATATATATTATAATCTTCTGAAAATTTTTATTTTATTTTTATTGTGAAACTGGTCTTGTATATATATATATATATTTTTTTTTTTTACTAAGTACTGCGTGTGATAAATATTTTGTTCGTTTAGCCGCTGTTATGTTTATTATGAAATAATAATATTGTTACTATAATAATACTATATTATTTCGCCTAAATTATTAATTTAATAGGCACGCAAATCAGTAATATATTATATATTATTATACGTATTGCATTGCGATTACAATACATCAACACACTGTGGTATTATCGATAAGACGAAAAAAAAAAAAATAAAAAAATAAATAAATAAAAATAATAATAAAAAAATTATCGTTTCGGTGAACTTTTCGAATCGTATTTGACACTCGTTTTAATTTTTTATACTGATAAAAATGCACATGCACGAACGCAGAGACACGAACAAATCACGAAATAAATAATTAAAACGACTTATTAGTCGTCGGCAACGACGATAAGAGAAAAATAATAATACTGTCGGTTAATCGAGGATAGAACTATATCGAGAATGTATTATTAGAATTAATTCAGAACACATCGATTAGCATGTTACATAACAATATTATATATTCTACGATATTATATTTATTCGAAACACATATATATATATATTGTTATAGACATGTTTTGACTTGGAGTTTTCACTAAAATTTTAAGTCGTGCCAATCAAAGGCAGGGTTGGCACCCGTCGCGTCTTAACAGAGACATTGGGGCGCAATATGTCCCGTATTCGATAATAACTCAAACAAATAATAAAAAAAAAACCAAATATGTCACTTAGACTATCTTCGATAAGATGTCGATATTTTTTGGGAAATTGAAAAGTATTATTCATAAATTAAACGGCACAAATCACAATCAATTATTATCAATATTAATCTGTACTCCGGATACTTTAGCCGATTTATTGTTATGCTGTAAAGTATAGAATCTTATTGCTGTGTTGTTGTGTACAAGTACAAAGACTTAATATTAATATTACTTAATAATTCCTGTTTAAAGGTTTGATTAATAAGTAATGTTTTTTTTCTTAAATGATTTATTATAATCCAAATCATAACCGTATGTGTAATATTGGTGTTCCTAAAATAAATGATAAATTATAAACTATATTTTTTCCATTCCTATTCTTTATTTAAGATTTTGAAAGTGTTTATTTCATTTGTTGATTGTTGCTTATTGAAGTTATTTATTATAAAAAATATAAACCATTAGTGTTTTTCTTGCGTCAAAACTAATTTGTTGTCTAATATTAGATACATTTTGGTTGTATCCGTGTGTTATTTGATTGCAAAGTTATACGATTAGGTTTTAATGGACCATGCAAATTCAAAAACAAATAATTGTTAGAAGATAAAAATTGTTCGCCCCGTATTTGCCACTTTTTAAAAGCGGTAATCCTGATCAATGGTGCGATATTTGTACAAATATATTATATTAATTATAAATAATCCATTGCCAGATTGTTCGCCTTTCACCATGCACCTAAAAATAGGAATTCCGAATCGCGCCGACCGAAATTATAACTCACTTCGTTTTTTTTTTCTCATCTCAAATTCTTTTTCACTGCGATAGCAATTTAACATTCGAACAACAATTATTACGAGTATACATATATTAACTAAGTCTACTCCAGACTTTATAAGTAATTTATAATACGTACCACAACAAGCCACGCCCTTTTTGTTGTATTCAGATATGCGGTAAACTATTTATTTTTTTAAAAACGATTTTCGAACCGACTATCGGTTGTATACAGGGACGCGTAATATAATTAAACATAATGCACACAAGTAAAATACTGATGTAATACTGATGCCTATACGCATAATAAAAAAAAATATTACAAACTAATGTAATTTGACGTCCCCACACATAGTATTATAATATTAATATTAATAAGCTACTGGCGATGTGGTACGCCGATACGGATTTGGGTTTTATAGACTGGGGGTATACCTGTTAGCGTCTGGTCGTAGCCTTTCGTAAAGAACAGCATGGCCTTGGCCGCTCTCTCCGGGGTCTTCAGCAATCCTTGACGTTCCGGATTTTCGCCGAGCGCGCTCAACAGCATCTTGTACGAGCCCGTCATGTCCGGCAACAGCGCTTCCCGGGTGGGCGGCTTGTGGTCCAGCTCCAAGTCGTGATGGAAAGCGCAGTTCTCATGGCCTGCGGACACATTAAATATTTATATATTAAATCGCGATCGATTTCGACATTTTTTTTGTATTTTTTTTCTTTCCGCGTTATTACGTAATATTTCTATAGCAGTAAAGTTGAGAGTGAGGGAGAGAGAGAGAGAGAGAGAGAGAAATAACAATTATAATTATTATAGTAATATATTTCGTACCCGGTGTGGTGGAAGTCCTGGGCGTTTTCGGGTTGCCCGACCCGTCGAAATCGTTTTCGTCCTTCCACGACGACATGATCTTCAACGCCGACGGTTTGTTCTTCTTCAACAGGCTCACCACTTCGGTGCCGTTGCCGTTGGACATGGCCGTGGTCGTCATTATCGTTTTGTTCCGGGTAGTACGGAAAATCAAAAGCGGTCGATAAACGGTGTAATAAAAAAAAAAAAACCACAACGATAAGGGCTGAACCGTGTCGGGCGACGTGACGGCGAATATTGGCGGTAAATATTAGCGATGGTGAGCCGACGGACGCCTGGTGACGGTCAACGCACGTCACTGAATGCGAAAATCGCTCTCGCGGTCCGGTCGGGTCTTCGGGGGAGCGTCGCGCGCGTGCAGTACGAAAGAGCGCGCGCCGGACGAATTTCGTAAGGCTTAGCGGCGGCGGCGGCGGCGGCGGCGGAGGGTAAATATAAAGAGCTGCCACCGCCGTTTGTCAACTTCGCACATTTCTCCTCCTCTTCCCCGCCGTCGTTTCACTCGTTTTCTCCGCCTCCCTCACTCCAATCGCCTCTCAGTCGCTCCCGTTCGGTCTTTCGCTCGCTCTCGCTATCTCTCTCTCTCTATCTTTTTTCGCCGTGTACGTGTGCGTTGTACACACACACACACACACCCCGAACTCAAATGTTTTCGACGTTAACTAACGAAGGATCAACGACGACGACGACCCTATTCAAATATTATATATAATTACAATTAACTAGTTAGTTTAAATTTTCACATCTTGTATATATATATATATATATATATATATTTATTTTATAAATTAATTTGAAAAAGAAGATATTGTTCACGGGTGGGATACTGTTGTAGGTGGGACGGTTAGGATATAGAGGGGCGGTTAATTTATATCTGCAGGCGACGGAAAACCGATTCCGAATAAAGTAAAAATGTTTCGATCAATTAAAATTTAAAAAATGGAATTTCATTTCTAACTATAAAAAATAAATTACAATATTGTCCGTGCTTTTTCGTCTGGAATTCTTGTTTTTACGGAGCCAACGAAATGGAACATGAATATATGTCACATAATATTTTCCACATAAATCGGAAAATTACAAAATGCGTGCGAAATTAACACTTTATACGCTTATAAAAATAATGATAATAACATTACTCTATTTTTTTTTTTTTTTTTTACATTTTTTACCACTAACTACAACATCTGACGAACCTAGTGTCAAATTTTCGAACACTTTCGCGAGGCCAAAACAATTTCATTCGTACAATACCAAATAAAACGTCGAACATTTCAAACGGATAACTCAAAATTTTCGATGTTACCACGTCTAGATAGGGTTATGCGTATTTGAGTGAAGCGATTTTTATTCCTCTACGATTATTTTTAACTGAATTACAACAATTAAACAAAATGAAAAATAACAGAAAACCGTAAATGCGTGAATATTCCCGTTGCCCCCCTCCATCATCAACAAAACTACAAGGAAATTAGAAAAAAAAATGATATCAAGGTGCACCGCCTAGATACGAAATAGTTAAAACAAAAAACGACCTCTCCTGTCGTTTTTTGATCGGACCAAGATTTCTGGCAGAAAAGTTGTTCACAGACGGACACAAATGTATACATAGTAAAACCAATACGTTCCTCGCCACGTTCATAATGTAAAATGCGAATGTCCTTCACTGCGGTAAAATAATAAACCCGCCTGCTAAAGTGCTTTTTAGGTTTTGATTAAACAGATAATATCGCGGCTAAGCGTCGGTTTATTATTTGTTTGTTTTCTCTCGGTCAAAGATATTTCAACTTTCGAGTGCATGGCAAATACAGACTTTGTTTTTAGATACCCCGAGCTGTACACAAAGGAAATTCTATAAGCTCGTAGTTTCACGAGCGCGATACTCGAGTTGGTAGTAAATTTAAACAATCTCTACTAATGGACTTCTTAATATACAAATGTACAAAACTATATATAATCGCAACAGCGATCAGTTTATCGAGTAATATTAATCCGCCCAATACCTTTCCGCCGTTTGTCAATAATAATAATAATACAAACAAATATATTTAATAGGTGGCAGAATTTGTACGTATAGAAGTCGATCGCAATCTGACCGGTGAAGTCATAATCATATATCAGTTTAAATCGTTATAATATTATTTTAAACGATACGTGTCTCCGAGTGATATTCGTTGAAACCGATACTTTTTTTCGGGGACAAACTAGGGCGGTTAGGGCAAGGGACACCCCAAATACTTAACTTTGCTGGCAAGTCGGTCTTTTGTCCAAAACAAATCCAAAGTCGGCAAAATTATTTGATAGTTGATAAAAAAAAAAAATCATTCAATACGGTACTTGGCCCTTACTTATATAGCCTGCAATTTAAAAACATGCCGCTCCTCCCCCAATGATTTTTAGTCACGTAGAAGTTGTGATATAAAAATTGTAAAAATTACGACAATATAATATATACGAGTAATATCGTCGACTGCAGCCGACGTTTGATTTTCTGTTCGTGCAATCGATAAAGGACATTTAATTAATTCAATTAATTTTTACAATTATCATTTGTATTATTATGATGTCTGTGCAATACGGCCATTAAATCGTTATATATTTTTTTTTAATTTAGTTTTTATAGATAACACTTTGTTATTATTGATATCGATTGAATTCCCTACATTATTTCAATATGACAGTAGATTTATACACTCACACGTTACAGGTTTCGTCTGGATTGGGTTAAATGTTATACCTATTGGATATTATACGAATGTGTATATAATACATTTGAAACACTTTGAAAGGTGCACTGCAAAATAAATACGTGCTATTCAAGGACCGCAATCATATTATTATTATTGATAATATTTATGTTAACTGTCTGTATATAATTGAATTTAATAGGTAATATATTATAGGTAAATAACCCACTCAGCGATCAATTACAAAACTAGGCTATTATACGATTACATATTATAACCCTGAGATTATAATCACACATTTATAATATTTTACAATAGCAATAAGGCATATTCTATATGTGAATATATGTATGAAAAATTGACAAAGATTTTTACATGTGGCATTACCACCAATAGTGGAGGGGACATTTTGGATGTTTTTTTCCGGTCTCTTTTTTAGCCTAGTTCTTTTTAAGCTTTTTTCAACCGACTGGAAAAAGGTTGAATTTCCGAATTTCGGGTCTGAAAAATAATGTCAAAATATCGAGAAACGTTTCATATACTTTTTGTTTGTACATTCAGACAATTTATTAATCCGTAGTCAAATTTTCGATTTTCCAATTTTCATGACTTTCAATTACGATTTTTGACTTTTAAAATAAAATATAAAATTTAAAATACACACATTTTTAAAACTATGACAATCTGATATATCTATAAAAACAAGTGGGACGATAAAACATTTTTTTTATTTTTTTGTTTTCTGGTAATTAACTCAATTCTTCTCACCAGTCCACCAAATATTGAAACGAGTTCGCTGATTTGGTTGTTGTAATATTATATTTTCGACAATCAGTACAAAATAGAATTTCCTCGGGTTGTCACACTTGATAATAATTTAGACTCATGATATATTATCCGTAAAAATATTATCATAAAATAAATAAAAATCGTAAGTAGCTGCAATATATACCAATAAAATATATTATATAATATATTGTGTAAAGAACGTGATTTCGTTATCAATTTAAATATTACAATATGTCTGCAACAAGCGACGTTTATGAATTACATATTTTACTTTAACCCGTTTTGTATAAATTATTGTAAAACTAGTTTTTAAATAAATTTCGAGTACGCATCATTATTTAATAAAATTATCACGTACCTACTTAATTGTTTTTTGTATACAGGTATATAATTTATCGGTGTGTAGTAAAATGATACATTATCGAGTTAGTAAAATATTAATATTTATACTAACGTCGTACGTATAAAGTTAGTTAGTTGAACAAATTTAATTATAATAGTTTTAATAATTGTGTAGAACACGTAAAAATTCATCGATATTTAGTGTACACAAATCGTATAGTTTTTACCATAATATTTGAATAATTGTAACGTTCGAATAGACACGTTTATATGAAAAAAAAAAAAAAAATTAAGTTTTCTATACGCGTATACAAATTAATTTTTTTAAAAAATATTTAAAAATTACTGAGGATTTTAACTAGTGCTTTTCATTAGGTAAACGTGTACAAAAGATAAGCAAGTTGCATTACATTGCGTAACTGTATACAAGCTACAAATTACTCTTATTTTAGGTAGTTGGTTACAAATTACAGTTACGAGTATACATCCGAATTATTATAAATTCGTGAAAAAAAAAAAATAAATAAATAGTTTTCAGTACATTAAATTATAAAAAATGGAAAAGTTAAAAGAAGTAATAATTTAAACTAACTAAAGTGAATATTTAAAATAATTCCTTTCTTATCGCAAATTGAATTAATCTTGCTTGGTCGTTTTCACTCGTCCCTATCAATTTTCAATTATTCTATGGAATAATGGATTTGTTTAGAGATGATAACCAAACAAATTATTTGAACAGTTAGTTGAAACAATAATTGACAATTGCCAAAATATCGACTCGAGACGATTTTTGTAACTTACGTGTGTATCTTGTATTACAAGGTGCAAAAATATTTGCAACGAGTTACATTTTAAAGTTGAACTGAAGAAATTGTAACTATAGATTAATCGCTAAAAGTTACAATGTAACCGAGTTACGATTTGTACGCATGCAACTGATCACTGCCCATCTCATCATATGCACACAATGCAATTTAAGATCTCGTGTTGGTGACTGTATAATCCGGAATTCACGTAATTCACGAATACTTAACAGAATCACGTACATGTTAAAAATAGGTTTAACAATAAAACGTTGGCGGATAGGTATATTAGGTATTGAAAAAGCAGTTCGATCGTAGACCACGTGAATATTTATCACGTATTTTGTAAACACATTCACGCGAATGTCATCACGGAATTTCCGTGTCACGATATATATGAGTGAATGTCCAAAATAAATACCCGGGTAATACCGTGTAATATACGGATAGACGGGCGCAGCAAAACGATGGCGCGTTCCATTGAGACCTCTATAATTTTAGCTAATTGATTTTTTTTTTTTTTTTTGAGATTTACAGGCATGTGTCGTATTTTACGTATTTTTGTAAAGAAAAAAAAAAAAACAGGTTTTATTGAATCGCACGACTATGTGTAAAATATAAAACATAATAATGGATCCCATATACATAATAATGTCGAATGATTATAGTTTACCTACTGTGTTTCATCATTCTATCGGTTTTTTTTAATAGCATAATAACACATGACTATATGTTTATATAGCATACATATATATCCACATCATTTATTTCAGTAAGTTAATACATATACATATATGTATGCGGGTATAAAAATTGAATGTCGTTCGAACCTGTTAGGTTCCTATTTACTGACAACGACCTTGGGCCTGTTAAATTAATATGCGTGTTATTTAATTATTATTTTCAAAAGAAATTAAAGAAAAAAAAAAAAATTATACAAACGATTTGATTCAAATGGCGGCTCGAGGAAGTTCAATTATTCGATTTTTTTTATTGGTCGTGTTTAATAGCAATAGCTATAGCAATTCTCGTTGTTACGTATAGTTACGTGACATTTCATATTTGGTTAAAATTGAAATACTGTACACTGCAAAACACAGGTAATATTATATACAATGATATTATATGCACGATGACTATTTTTTACATTCATATTTGAATAAAATAGTTTTTTTTTTAGAGATTTGTTTATCTGTGCGTATTTCTGACAGTTTTGGTCTAATAATGTGCATATTATTAGATTGCAGGAGATGTTGAGTTTGATTTGGTCTTGATTGGATAGCCGACATTCTGTGCGGAATTTTAATTTTTAAATTGTTCTCGGCGATTATATTATTAATTGCGACAATTCCTACATAGATAATATAGTGATGTTTAGATGCTGTTGGTTTTTTTTTTTTTTTTTTATAAATAATTGGTATTACTAAATGTACACGAAGGCGTGTTAATGCAAATTATTAGTATTTTTAGGAAAGATTTATAATATAATCGAAGTATATAATCATAGTTTGAGTAATTTTTTTTTTTTTTTACATAAGTAAGAATAATACATTTCCACTAGGTTTTGATACTCGAATCGAGCCGCATATAAATGTTAACACCCCAATCCTATACTGATCGATTCTTTGGTATATATTTTCATATCAACACATCACTAGTAATATTTAACCGCATTTAATCGCCAAATATTACAATTATCGGAGTTTATGTTAAGGTCGACCGTAAATATAATATTATTAAAAAAAAAGAAATAAAAGTGCGATACGGTTTTAGCGTTAAACAATGGTACAAGGTTTCAAAAATATTAGTTGTCGTATTAATCTATATAACCGTGTGTTGAAAAAGAAAAAAAAAAAAAAAACATCGATGAAAAGTTACATAAAATCCAATTATCTGTAACAAAAGTATACGCTCCCGGACCCCGGTGACGATTTTGTTACCGATTTTTCCGTCGGGTATAGAATACTATTATTATGTAATCAATTAAAGTTTGCATTGCGTAATGCCATGGGATTGTATAAGAATACTTGTACATAATTATAACAAGTCAATATCAGATGTCCTAAACTGGAGAGCTTTTAAGGATTCCGTATTGTTTGCGTATCATTTGTAACTGCATATTTATTTGTCCGTGCATACGCATTTGCCTTGCTAAAATCTTTAGTTACACACGCACATGGACATTTTTTATTTTTTTCGTAATCCCTTCACCGGATTAACTATATAACGATTTGAAGGAAACAAATAATCAGCCAGTAAAATACATATACGAATAAAATAAAACTGGATTGTAATAATGATACAACTTTGCAAAAACTTTTTCTTACAACCGATATTCACCATCTACTAAAAAACAAAAAATAAAAAACATTATACAGAAATACACTTCTTTCGAATAAGTTTATATTGAAAATAAAATACGATTTAAATTTAAATATATCCTTCCAATAAATCGTATTCAATTTGCAATCGTATACTTAACCGAATTAAAAATAAATTTATTCATTATAGTCACTCGGTTCAATCTTATTTTATAAAACATTTCCCATTATTATTAAAGCGAGCAATATACTTATATTGGTTTTAATTTAATTTTTTTTTTTTTTACAGAATAGTTTTCTAAAAGTCACGCCTAGTGCCAGAAATAGTTGTTTAGAGAGTTGTATTTTACATTTTTCAATATTTCTATTAAAATACCGATGCAATTTATATAATACTACTGCTGTTTAAATGTTTTTCGGTTAATTTATTTTATAGGTCGATTTTTAGATTATAATATGTATTTGCACGTATCATTTTTAAATTATATGTTATGCAACGGACTTGTAAAAGGTATTTTGAAAACAAATATTTTGTGTACAAATACCGATAATTTTTTTAGCGTATGTAGATTACGTATCTGAGTACTTTACTAAAATTAACTGTTGAGTACGAATACATATATTTCGGAAAAGAATTTAGAAAAACATTTTTACTTTTATACATACTATCCTACGGGTGGTTAATATTAGGTTTTTTTCTATGTAAGATCGTATTAAACTATTAAACCGATATTATACTAGTTCCATCATAAAATCCGTGTGGGTAGCTTTAACTATTATTAGAAATTGATCACCGGTTGTAATTTAATATAGTCATTATTGTAATTTCTTATTACTAAATTTTAAGAAAATCTAAAAAAAACTACAAATAAAATTTGTCTTAAATTGTTATTTATTTTTATGGAGCCAAAAAAAATTGTATTTGCATAAATTGGAAAATAAGCAAAACGCCGTAATTTTTTACGATTTCCATTACAATTTTAACTTTAAACGCCTATAAAAAATGACTAAATTACACTCAACTTTTTTTTGTGTACCAAGTACAACTTATGATGAACCTCGAGTAAAATTATCAAGCACATTTTTAAGCTCGGCCAAATCAATTTTATCCACATAAATCCAAAAAATAAAAACACACACACATCATAGTAAAACCAATAAATTCCTAGATTAGCTCAGAATCTAAAATTATAAAAGTATTTAAAATAAGTATTCGCTTTTAAATAAAAATACGTTTGAAAAATATTTAAAATATAATATCGAGTAATTTTTGTCGGAGTATTTAAAAATACGCATTCAAAGTCTAATAGTGATGATGTATTACTAAGACGTGTTTTATTTTTTTTATCCTCAAAAAACATGTTTGAGGATAGAAAAAATGCTCCGGTTTTTATACATAGCACCCACATTAAATGATGTTGTTTTTTCGCTCAGTGGCACTTTACATGAAATATATGTTGAGGTTCTCTATGGTTTTTCTAAACAATATGAAAAAAATAACATCAAACGATAATACATAGGTATTATTTTAGTGTTATTTCTGTGCATTACAAGTATTAGCTATTATTGACTAATAGCTATTATAATATAATTATTGACTTCGACAAATACATAGATTATATTAATATATTAAACTATATATATATATATATATGTGGGTTTTTGGCATATGGGAAATTATTACTGTTTTTACTCAATCGCTGTTTGACGTATCGAAAATCCCGACTATGTGCGTGTCATGAAGTCACAACGACTAATAATAATAAAACGTAATCATTAATATATTTAATATTGTAATGACTGTCGAAAGGGAAACCAATTTGTGCCATTGTACTATCTCGACCGCGAATCATTATTGTTACAGCGTTAATATTATTGAAAAAAAAAAAAAAAAAAAAAAATAATATATAAAAAATACAATGTATATCGATAGGTTTTGAAAGATTAATGACGTATAAGAAAGATAACCTTTCGATATGTTCGATCGATGCGGGACGTATAAGTACAGACAATATTAAATTAATATTATTAAAATAATTCGATACATGGAATGAGATTGATACACGGAGCTTACAAGTTGGGAGGAGGGAAACGATAATTTATAGACAGTATATACAGGTACCTTGGTAGCTATAGTAAATGATTAATAATCGTAATTTTAAAACGTCGTCGAAACGAAAATTTCGTTTATTATTCGGATCTGAAATAAAAATAAAAAATAATAAATACATTTTTCATCCGAAAATTAGATGTAGATGATATTGGAATAATTCTATACAATTTTAAATTATGCCTTGACTCGCATTAAAAAGTACAAATGTTCACCCGGTTATAGTGGCGCCGAGACAGTTTTTATATGGTCTAGTTATTTATATTGGTCATAATTGTTATTATTATCACACCTGCCTATTTCGCTATACAAGCTGGACCGTAAACGGTTTTGCCCCACGTTTATTTTTATTTGTCGCAATTTCTTGATATTGAAACATGTTGTAGCTTTACTTGATTATTCATTTTGATTGCGTATTGTCAGCACATATTTTATAAATTTTCGAGTGCTATCACATCTCTAAAATCACGAACCATGATTTCATACTATTCCGTACTATAACTATAGAATAATAGAGTAATACTAAATTATATTACCACAACCAAATTGATTCTAGTCGGCATTAAAGCCTACATTAAATACACGGGAGAGGAATGTCAATTAACCACCATCACCCCAAAAATATAGCCCGGGCAATATTTGACCGGTTAGTATACCAATAGTTTTTATTGCTATTTCGTTAGGAAAAAGTCATCGTCAAGTCGATTAATTTCCGCAAAACAGATATTTAATTATTATTTTTATAATAAAAAATATTAGTCCCGTTATAGTTTTCATTAAGTAAAATCAATGACGGATTGATGTTCTATTGTTATTGACCTACATTAATTTCCAAGTGTATAAAACCCTTAGAATAAATAGCAGAGTTTACTCTGAATAGAATTCCAAGGGGGGGGGGGAGAGAGAGAAACGTTATGAGACTGGTGGCATCATTTAAAGAAAACATTTTTTTTTTGTTTTTGTTTTATAATGATGCTAAAATAAATAGGTATATATGAATTTAATATTTGAATAATATTATTCAAATATTAAATTCATATAAATTCATATAAATATTGTTTTCTGAACCGTGATATTTATATTTTCAATTCAATTTTAAACTCGTTATAAATTCTATACTTTTAAATCAATTATTTATTCATGTCCATTTCACATTCAAATAAATACATAAAAAAAAAAAAATAATATATTTTCTATTTACCGGAGCTTTGAATCTAAAATGCGCGCAGAAATTATTATTTTCAACACGGGTGTTACTTTTAGCGTTTGAAACCTAAAAATAAATGATTAAAATGAGTGGGTCGTTCGTAGCCATAGTGTGTTAATTAGTTTTTGACTAAAATGTGTGCTATTTAAATATAGACGACTGTAAATAGTAAAACTTTACCTACCTATTCATTTTGTCGTCGTAAGTTTATGTATAATATAACGCAATTACGAACATGTATTACAGAATAATATCATTTCATCGGTAATAAATTGGATATAGAATATTGAATTGGATGTATAATTTAATACATACAGAGATGAAAATCGCATATCTAACACGCCCAAGATTAAATACATAACGTGAGTTAAAAATTCAACAATTCTGCCAAGAGTGTTTTTATTAGTGATGTTTAACGTGCGTATAACGAGGAATTTAAATTTAAAAAGAAAAAAAAAAATCTATAAATCAAAATCATCGCGTTAGTAAAATAATATCGAAATAAACATAATAATTATAGTCTTCTTTAATTTCTGAAAAAAAAAAAAAAAAAAACCCGTTCTAAAACATTGTTAAAAAAGAATTACATATTAGGCGTTAGTGTCCGGAATCAAATATAATTCGTATATATATATATATATATAATTCAAGATCGACATCTATTCGCTACAAATTATTATTTATTTATGTAAATTAAAATTGTTCTATTCGATTTTGCAGAACGCTCGGCTAATGTCTGTAACGTCTAATGTATACTTGATTGTGCGACAAACCGATTTCGAACTGGCGTAAATATACTGGCCTTCGTCTGTCCAAAATCAATTTTAAATCGTTTTCTATACGGATATACGGGGTATTAAATGCTCGAGCAATTACGCAAACGAAATTAATTCACGATAGGTACCGGTAATTGACGTAGCAATGTATATTATTAAAATTTAGCCGCGATATTTTTTGAAATCCCCAAATCGAGGGTATGGCGGAGTGGACTGCCGCGCCAACTTTGCAGGTGTGGCCTACCCATAATAGTGCGAAGTACGAGCATGTCGGCATTATTTTAATTTCGATTTCGTTAACGAGCATAACTAAAAATATTTTGTGCGCATTATTGTTACGGCATTATTGTCAATGTGCCCGTGTATTGTATTGTAGTGTTCCAGCTAGGATAGGTTTTTCCTATACGTCGGTTGGTCGGCTATTCATACTGTATGACTCGACGTTTTCTTTTCAATTCGAGACTACTATATCAATTTCCACTGTAAAAAAAAAAAAAAAAAAAACATTTATAAGTCGGAAACAATGAAGTAAAATAGAAAAAATATCCTATAAAATCTCGAAATGAGTAAAATCGAACATAGTACACAGGCAGGTATATAATTATTATGTTACGGCCAATGTTAACATTTGGATAACGTTTGATTATTCGTCTATAATTGCATAATGTCAACGTTAGCCAATCGTCTGTGGATAATGTTAAATTTAACAATTTTATAAACACTTATAAAAAATTGGATTTTATTCTGAATTGTTTCAAACAATGCGGTATTAACCTGTGTTCGCGTTGCGACAGGATTGCTGTTTTTTGTTTACTTTGTTCAATTTGGAATCTCACCAAGAAGCAAAACAAATATATAATTTTTGATTTATCGGAAAACGATTTAACTGCAAAAAGGGACGACGACGACTGTGCTTGATATTTATCAAACGAAAAATATGTTGAAATAATTAACAAACGGTATGCCGATAAATCAACGAAGTGGTAATAAATCGATATCAAGAGGCGTTCATGTAAGGTTATAAATGTTATAGCAATAGACGCAAGTGTAAATCATTTAAGATTTAGTGTAATATTCAAAGTGTCAGCGGAACCATGCCTTGTAGAAATCAATAGTTTGCGCTTAGCAAATTAGTTATTATGTAAAAAAAATAATGGTTTGTTTGATGTCGACATTATCCGAATGTCGCGCATATGCGATTTCGTAGTAACAAATGAATACAATTTTCAATTTAAATTTACCAATCAAAAATTCAACCGAACTTCGCTCAGAATCGGTTTTTGTTTGCAGCGATTAATCGTTGCGCGCATAATACAAATCTCATATTATATTCCGTTTTCCCAATTTCCCATCTACAACAGTAGCGCGATGTACGGATATATACTCGTATTTGGGCAATAACGGTTTTTGTTATTTTCGATTTTTTTTTTTTTTTTTTGTCGTTGTCGACGGGAAATAATAATATTATTACATTAATCGAAAAAGAGAGACTGAAATATATATATATATATAAAAAAAAAAAAAAAAAAACCGTTGATTTTCGTCGCACGGCAGTTTAATCAATTTTTCCTTTTCGATATATAATACGAATACGAGCAACGACATATACGAAACAAAATACGGACACTATTTCGTTTTTAACAAACGACCGCGGAGAGTTATCACGTAAATAGAAAATATCGACGAGTTATTTACGACGACTGTATTTGATATTATTATTATATTTATCATTATTGTGTTGTATAGGTACAATAACAATGCTTTGTTATTGCCATACCGTATTCGGGTCAAGTCTGCGAGTAAGAACCCGTTATTACTCTATCCGTCACATAATATGTCAATGAAACATTGCGATTTTTTTTTTTTTTCAGCCCATCTAATAAATAAATGTATGGTGCGCACTCTGTTTGTAAATTTATACCTATTGTCAGATCAGTGAAGTCGGAAGTATCTTGATACGAATCGAGATAGTGGGTCACCTGTTGCAGCGAGGGAGAACCGTAAAGACGGATCGATAGCAGCAATGTAGCGGTCCGTTCGGATCGTGGTGATTCGAGCGGGGAACATTACTGTAGACGGGAATCCGCTCTCGGGCAGTGGATGTTAAATGATTTTTTTTTTTTTTTCTTTTCATGCGGCCAATATGGGTTTTATTGTAAACGCAATTTAAGGTTTTTTTTTTTTTTTTTTTTTTTTTTATCTATTGGTAAATGTATTTATCTACTCGCCGCTGACTTATTAATCGTTATATATATATATATATATATATATATATATATATATATATATATATATATATATATATATAAAACATATACTAAGGGATGCCCGTACGACGCATTATTATCGGAGAACCGATAGACTCATGAACATACAGAGTCATATAGAGGCGCTTTATCACGAATAATACGATGTAAAAAATGACGACGGTCTTTGTTTCCAATAACCGACAACGTTAGCTGACAGATAGCGCTGCGTGCGATAAATATTTGTAGGACTTTAGCGCGTTTTATACTTGAAATTGGCAGTATCCGCCGGCTACTTGGTTAGTTATTGGGAACACAAGGTCTGCCGTTTTTTTTGCTTCATATTATTCATCATACTAATTATGACAGGGCGCCTCTTCATACTGTTTGCCTCTGAAGGTTCCACAACCTTCCAAGTGGTATCATAATGACATCAATGGAAAACAAGACAACAGAATTTACGAAACTATCGAGTTTATTGTTTTTATCATCGGATAAAATGATTTTTATATCAAAATATGTTTCAATATATTATATATATATAAATAAAAAAAATATAGGATCTTTTATTTTGTCTGATAACTGTTGTACCAGAAATTTGGCTCTGCTCATCGACTTCAGGGGTAGTTTCTGTTAGCGAATTTTGTCTAATGTGTGTATCGGGGAAATAAGTTTTAATTATCCCTGTAATTTTTTTAATAATGAAAACAATTGGAAAAAGCGATTTCTGTTGATGACGTTATTGTTTTCTTATTGTAGGTAGTTCAGTTTCAAATAATTGTAAAGACCCGAAACTTTCGCCGAATACTTATACAATTACTTTCTAGGCGTAGTACGTGTTCGAGTTATTAACAATAGTCGTGTTTCTCTGTTTAATGCGTATATAAATATTGTAATTTATTTTGTAGTTACAAATCAATACAGTTTTCAGGTTAAACTGATCAAGACACATGATTTTTAACTGTACTCCGCTCAAAATCGTTTTTTGTACGCGACGACTTATCCTCACATATCCTTATCACTTAACAAATTCTAGAATTTTCGAGACGTCGTTCATCGATAAAAATGTCAAACAGCGGCTAACCATAACCATGTAGAAGATAACCAATAACTGTTATCATACAAGTATTTGATACGGTAATATATATTAATATCTTCAATTTTCATAATAAATATCATATATGAATTAGAATCGTTTAACTACACGTTTTATACTAATCCCAAAACATTTTTTTAGTATATACCATATATATTTTTGGCTTGAATAGGGCCGAAGGGATGGGAGGGGGGGTGTGTTTTAACCCCTAGCTACGCGTCTGCTTTTCTAATAGCACAATAATATTTTTGTTGTAATATTATAAATTCATATATTAAGCAGACGGACGAAATAAAATGTTTACGGATGGTACTCATAACGCGATCTTTTGATAGAAAACATATCTACGGGTTGAAATGAAAACTATTTTAACGGATAGAGTGCTCTCTGTATGTCGTCGTTGTCAATAATTATTTTCAAAAATACCGTCTAGATTATTTTTTAATAATAATTAATGGGTACGACATAAGGATGTCAGGGGAAAAAGCTATTAGATTAGTTTAGACTCGATTTAGTTTAGTTTTGCAGTTGCATAGTGCACGTAGTGTCGTAATACGTAGTCAACGCGAGTGTACGTACGTAAAAATAATGGCTCCACAAAAAATAAGATTGTATAACGTCGATTATTTAAAGTTTGGTTGCACGTTCATTGAAAACGATGGTATCCAAATGCCCCAGTGTGTTATTTGTCACGTTGTGTCAAGTAACGATGCTCTCCGACCAAGTCGACTAGAACGACATTTAACCACAGCTCATCCGACGCTAAAAGAAAAACCTAAAGAGTTTTTTGTTGCTAAAAAAAATTCTTTAAGTAAAATGAAATTTGACAGTACCGGAGAATTTCAACAAAATAATGATTGTTACATTTTATTATTCACTATTTCATTCTATTATTTATATTTTATAATTATTATCATCAATTAAAAAGTAGACATTCCCCGAATATTGTATAGTTTATTTGTTAAGTACACAAAAAAATGCGATTGATTTTTTTCAATTTATAGAAAGGGGGGCGCGAAATTTTCGACAATCTACAAGTGGGGCGTAGAATAGAAAAGGTTGGGAACCACTGGTCTAGATAACCTATACAGTCGGATTAATAATAATAATATGGTTTCTATTAAACATTAATTTCTCACATTACATATAATAATATATTATACTGCAAATAAACACAAAAAAAAATAATATCATTATTAACTGATGCTAAATTTTTCTTTTTTTTTTTTAGTGGTGTGGGGGGGAGGGTCGCTCTTTAACCTGACTCCGCCGGGGTTACTGATTGAAAAGATAAATATAATTTTAGTTATCAAAAATGAATTTTAACGTTTTACTCATATACGATATAGAATTTCAATCGGACACTCGCCAGAATAACTGATCACAATAACATTTATTTATCACTGAAAATATGAAATTATTCTAGTAATAATTATATGACGTATTTTGGATGAATTTCCGGGGGGGGGGAGGTTTTTTTTTTTAACATTTCAGGAAAACCTTACAAATCCGTTTTTAGAATTATTTACTGATAATAAAAGACATTGAAATTAATTTTTTTTTCTTCAAATTACACAGTCATCATTACTTGACAAATAATTTTACATTTGAAATTCTGGTTTATAGTACAATAGATAAGTTGAAGATTAAATACTGACTTAATACTAAATACTAACATTTATTTAGAAAAAATTACATTTTTATATTACTAACATTTAAAATAGTAAATGTATTATTTATTAGTAAGAAAAATACTTTTTTATATTTAAATCGGGGGTGGGGGGGGGGTGTCCAGACATGAAGACACCCCCATCCAAAAATGTGCCACTGATAATAACTGCATCAGTAACTAACTATAGTTAACTTTTATTAGCCATTGTTATAATTTTAGAGCTATGATGTATTTGTTGTAACGAAAATTTCATTAAAAAAGTTAAGTCAACGAATTTAAAACGATTCCACGTGATGTCGCTACTTTTAAATATACGTATACAGGGTGATTATATCATTGTGATCCAGCGGTTTTCTCGGAGGATTTGATTTCTGTTTTTTTTTTTTTCCCCCAATCATTACGGAATCGTTTATGCGTTATTTTTAGACTATTTTCGTATGTTCACCACTTCTTCTTATTCCTTAAATGTGTATAAAATTGGGATTTTCAACGTCTTTTTAAACACACAATCAAATAGATAATGTTTTTCTAAAAATGCAAATGTTGATATAGCTAAGACTAATATCGGATATACCGTTGATATGAATTATACCAGTTTAAAATTGATACTTAAAGAATAGGGAAGGGCAATAAACTTCAAATCCATATTTTAGATAACAGTCCTTCTTTAATCTTCCCAATCTTCCACCGGCATGCATTTTAAACTATTATAACTCATTAATCACTTAACTAGTGTTATGCATATCGATATCTCTAGAAAAATATTCTTTAAATTGAATCTTTGTTTAAAAAAGGAGAAGGTTAGAAAATCTCAAGTAATTATAATTATTAGGAGTAGTGGTAAATGTTTCAAACAGTCATTAAATATATCATACAAATTCTATAATTGAAAAAAAAAAAAAACCCCAACAGAAATCAAATTCACTTGAAATCCATACGAGAAAATAGATTAGGATCGTGATAAATATGAACCACTCTGTATGTAGAAACAAACTATAATATAATATTAGTCGAGTGGGTATAAAAACTGCGGTGAAAAAAAAAAAAAGAACTCTTTCGTATTTATAGGACACTCGGCGGCGGCTGGCGGGTATTACCTCAATATAATATCATCCACGTCCGAAGTTCAATCTAAAAATGATTTACTACGCCTAAGTGTGCCCATATATAAATATAATGCAGGGCCAACACTGTAGGTATACGCCAAAGATTTCATCTTGTAAAGTTTTATGCATAAAAGTTTGTTTTTTGTTTGTTTGAACACATATAATAATAATAATAATAATAATAATAATAATAATAATAATAATAATATAATATAATATTATGAAAAACTAAATTTTAATTCACATACAAATTCACTAAAACAGTAAAATTACAGTTATTAATCGACTAGATATAGAAAATATAAAAAAAATGGATAGCCATAAATCATCAAAATATCTTTGTTAGTATAGAGAGCGATGAAAAAAAAAAATCAAAATTTTTAGGGTATTTAAGCTATATCCTTTTTGGATAATACGTTTAGCACGCGTTAAAGTTGATCGATACTAATTCGAATATTATAATACATATCTAAATACATTCAATTAATAATTAAAAATACGTAAAACACAATTTTGTTTATTCAATTAATATTTTACATTTGAAAAATGTTCCATTATAAAAATAGTTTTACTGGTTTTCTCGTCGGAAACTTTATATTTCAATGTGAGCAAGAAAATACATTTTAATTAAATATCAGTTAGATACTTATCGAAATGCCGGAAATCAATAAACGGTGCATGGAAATAGATAAGATAATAACATGAAATTTAATAAAACTCGAAATGGAATTTTCAAAGTTTTATTGCAGGTACATTATATATTTATTATTAAAAATCCGTCCGTTTCCATTTTACAATTTGTTTTCTACGGGTCACAATCTGCAGAAGATTACAAATTGTGGACCTTTTGACAGAAGTTTACTAATAACCGAAAAAAAAAAAAAAAAAAAATGGTCGCATACATAAAAAACCTCATCAACTCAAACCTCATACGGCCATAAGCAGATTTTAAGATAAGGGAGGTTTTGTAAAATTTTAGGTAAATTTTTCAGATCATATTGATATATAGTGAATACTATTTATCAAAAATAAATAATAAAATGGTTGATAAAATAGTAATAATAATTCAATTATTATTTATCACGAAACCTGTACTGATAGCACCAGGATATAGAAAAATAATGTCACGTTTATATCACAATTATTATTAAAGATAATATATTTTACATAGGTTTCATAATTTAATGACTATGCATTTTTTAGGTACATAACGTATCTACAATTTTGTACTTATAAGTCTGTTAATTTTTTAATTATTAATAACAAACGTTCATATTATTTTTAGTGACGACGATTATGTTTATCAGTGTATGTATTTTTCATATATACCCAATAGGTAAAATGATTTTAGATTCCGGATGTGACAAATCATGTTCACCATGTTGTGTGTGTTTTTTTAAATTTTTTTTTTTTACATATTCTTTGCTGAAGACATTTGGCACGGGGCGGGGGGCATTCGTTTTTTTTTCTCTTACCCTGAGCGCAAAATAATTAAATACCTTATCTGGTCACAAGTTATTATTACTGTTATCACCACTGATATTTCAGTAAGTTGGCTGCCTCAGTTAACGTGGGCCGGTTAGGTACCAATAATATTATGCCATTTTCAATATAAATTCCAAACACGTTCGTCATCAAAACTCAACGACGATTTCATTGCGTACAACTTCAATAATACAGTGGATTCCTCTCGCGGAATCCAATATACTCCTAAGTGTATTGTGTTGTGGTATAAATATGATATCCGGAATCTGTTAAAACAATAGAATTTGGTTTTTTTAATTGTAATTATAGTTTTTTGATTTCTGAGCGTGGCGAGTTTTGATTTTACCATTAAGTTCAAATTTTAATGGAAAACGTAAAATGATTTTTACGATTTATGCTGATAGAATTGTTTGGCTCCATACGAACTCGACAATTTGAGAGAGAAAAAAACACGGACAACCGTTATTTATTTTGAATTTACATACTAATTTACACGTTCAGAATCGATTTCCGTATGCAATGTTGAATATGTTGAATACAGATATAAATAAAATGACCCTTTATTATTATATCCTATACCTTTCCGACTTTTTCACCTAAATCATTGGTCTACCCATGGGCGCCCTATTTAAAAAAGAAATTCAGAGTGTCGCGGAGAAGCGATTAGTTTTTACTAAGGTGTATTTTTTCTACATCGGAAATCTTTTCATCGTTATGTTTAACTTATGGTGAACCTTTTATCGAAGTTTCGTGCATTTCTGATCGGCCAAAACAGTTTTATTCGATTAATTCGAAAACAAAATTTAAAACGCCTATAAACAGTTGAACAATGACTAGAATGTTTTGAACATTTCTTCACGTCTAGAAAAGTTTTATATTAACAATTTGTGAAATTTTCAGGTTTCTACGATTATTTATAACCGTATTTATTGCTAAGTGAGTTAGAATTTTACTACAGTACAAGAAAAACATCAAATGGTTATAGTGCATATTTTGCTTATTTAGTGATTTTGTAAAAAGCACATTTCTTAATTTTACCATTTTTAGAGCGTATTTGATGATTTGTGATACTACAATTTCAAAATTCGCTTAAAAAAAAAAAAAAAACAAATATATTATTATAATTAGTGATTTCACTAGGTATTGTTAAATCGTGTTTTCAGATGCCGTTTTTATTAAAATAATACATAATTTTATCACTTATGTTTAACTATATATAAGCATTATATGTGTACACAATAGAAGTAGCTGCATACGATTGTTGATTATAATAAGTGCATAGGTGCATGCATATTTTGTACTTGTAACGATCATTGAGTTCTAATAATATAAATTATTTACATATAGTAATAATAGCACACTATAGTTGTTTATGTCCGTGTTATAGTGACGCGGATAGAGTAATATTTCCAATCGGACGATAGTACAAAAAAAAAAAGAAAAAGAAAAAAAAGTGGCTCGATAAAAAAATGTACGCCGCGATCGTTATTATCAGTTTTTCACACAGCAATAAAGTGACGACGAACAATATAATAAGAGCACTGAGCGGGGTACAAGTATAGGTATTTAGGTGCACGTATTTTTTATATCGATACCTAAATGCAGGGCGGCTTTCCGAGTCCCCCGACGACGTGGAAATCTCAGACGTCCGCGCCGCGTTATAAGATTTAATATACGTTTAATGATAAAAAAAAAAAAAAAAAAAAAAAAAAAAAAATAAACCGAGGCGATGAAAATATTATGGCCCGCGCGTTTATTTTGCGTTTTATAGATAAAACGTTCCTATGGATCAGCAAACAGTATTTTATGTATAGGATGCCTTTTTTACGGTCACGAATACTTAAGTTACACACACGTGTTGCGCGTCACCCGATATATTATATGAACAAGAATATTGCCCCCCCCCTCTCCCAATACCCGATAAAATTATATTATTTTATCCGATGGTCGGCCGAACCGATTTACAGTTCCGAGACATTCTATTATACTTGGAATAATTTTTTTTAATTTTTTTTTTTTAACGATGCATTGATTATGAATTATAACAATTAAGCATTGTGCCTGTTTAAAAAAAAAATTGATGACATTTACAAATAGGACGTTTTTAATATTATTCATACCCGAGTGTTTTAATCAAAAACATAGTAAAAGTATTTTTTTTTTTTTTTACATTTTTTTTTTCTTACTCGAACACAAAAGTTATTAAAATATCACGTTTGTTTATTATACGGACCTAGGGCGTGTAAAGATGTAATAACTATAAAACAGAAATATACTCGTAAAATATTTCTCAAGAAAAAGTTATTGCATTTGTCAGATCATTATTGTACGCGTCATATATGCATTATATAATATGTACATACAAATAAACCCTTTAAATAATAATTTATAGTGCCGAGTATGAGTTTTTTTTTTTTTTTATGTATTTCGTAAACAAAATGAAATAATAATAAACTACTGGTTAAAGTCTGGTGTTGGCTTATGTAGTTGTACCGTTGAATGGATGGATCAAACTAAAACAAGTCGAAGGACAACGACATTGAACCTCTTAAAAACGAGTCCAGTGATAATAATGATATTGATTGAAATTTGCATATCATCACGCGGTTTTCGTTTATAGATGTTGAACGAACCTAGGAATGTATTATTGTATAAGTTCTACTGGTGCGCTTAATATGTGCGCTTTTATTATTATTTTTTTTTTTCATTTTCAAGTTTTCGACCAGAATACTCGTTGATGTAAACGAATTCTGGCGAAAAAATAATGTCTAGTTGGTGTGTTGGGGAGGTTCTATGTTTGAGTTTTCATTGTAATATTTTTTTCATTCCATAAAAATATGCAAAAATGTGTTACTCGGTGCATCGTGAGTTGTTGATACTTAACGGTAAATTTAAACAATTGGGCGTAAAGTCGTAATTTACAGCCATTGAAAATTAAAATTTACGAAAAACTTCGTTAAACACGAGGCCTGTTCAAAAAGTCCCCAAACTATAATTCCTAAAAATAGAAAATTAATAGTATCGTAAATGTTATTAGATTACAATAAAATAGAGATAAGCAGCTATCTTTTCAATTAAATCTAAAATGTTTATTGCTATCTAACCATTAATTATGTGCGTTAAAAGTAGACGAGACGTGTGTATTGTGCGATTTTTAAGATGAGTAACATTCACGAACAACGTATTAATATTAAATTTTGTGTTAAACTTTGTAAATCTTTTACTGAGACTCATAAATGGTTGCAAAATGCTTATGGTAATCAGTGTTTAGGACGTACTCAGTGTTACGATTAGTATAAACGTTTTAAAGACGGTCGGGAATCAGTTGATGACGTCAGGATGTCCGTCGACATCGACAGACGATGCTCATGTGACAAAAGTCTATGAAATTGTCCGGTCTAATAGACGTTAACTGTTCGAGAAATTGCGGAAGATTGTAACATATCGGTTGGTTAATGTCATGAAATCCTGGTAGAAAAACTTGGAATGCACCGCGTTGCAGCAAAATTTGTCCCTCGGTTAATGTCGCAAGATCAGAAAGACGCGTAACTGTCTGTCAAGAATTGTTAGATCGCGCAAATGATGATACGAGTATGTTCATAGAGAAAATTATAACGGGTGATGAGACGTGGGTTTATGGCTATGATATTGACACAAATGTCCAATCATCACAGTGGGTCGGTAAATTTTCTCCAAGACTAAAAAAAGCTCGTCAGGTCAGATCAAACGTCAATGTCCTGCTAACGGTTTTTTTTTGACAACCTGGGAGTTATTTATCACGAATTTCTACCTGCAAAACAAACTGTTAACCGATGGTACTATCTAGAAGTATTAAAACGTTTTCGAGAAAAAGTGCGGAGGAAAAGGCCTGAAGTGTGGTAGCAAAACTCATGATTTCTCCATCGCGAAAATGCTCCGGCACACACTTTCCTGTTAATTGGAGATTTTTGCGTGAAAAATCACATGACCGTGCTTCCTCATCCACCATATTCTCCCGACTTGGCACCAGCGGACTTTTTTTTTATTTCCATTACTAAAATCTCCGTTAAAATGACAAAGATTTTCTACGACAGACGAAATAAAAGAAAATTCGCTAAGCAATACCAGAAACTGCTTTCCAGAATTGCTTTCAACAATGGAAACGCCGTTGGCAAAAGTGTATAAACCAAGAGGGAGAATACTTTGAGGGTGATCAGTCTCAATAGCTTATAGGTATGCACTATAAATAAAAAATTGAAAAATTCGGGAACTCTTTGAACAGGCCTCGTACACGAACAATTATAATTTATTTCGTAGTTACAAGTAGAAGAAAAAAAAAACAAAGTAAATGTTTGACCAGAATTACCCTGCTCAGAATCGTTTTTCGCCCGTAACGATAGAAAATGTACACGATATTTTGATCGATTAAATTAAATTAAATTGCCCTAGATAAAATCTAATCCCCGACTCGCCACCCGCGGCAGTCTTAATTGATTTTCTGTAGGTGACGGTATAGTTAACTCAAACATCCTTTTAATAATGGCCTCAACAACTTCTTTTATTATGACACTTATCCAGGAATGACTAACTCGATATTGAAAAGCAAGTGACCGAAAAGATTCTCCTGTGGCCAAATGTCTGAAATAAGAAATCAAATTACAATTTGTGTTTTAGGTTCTGACTGCTGTAAACGATGGGCCTACGTAAGGGATTATTATATTCGGCGTAAAGGTGAACCTGGCACTGGTTCAGGTGGAGAGGCAGCAAAGAATAGGTCTGTTCTCCTATCATTCTTAGATAGCCTTCTTTCATCACAATTACTAATGTTGTTGGAGATGAGGTTAGTTTCGACGAAAGTGAATTTATGGAAAACTCTTACGCTGACCTCGAAGAAAACATCACACCCAGATTGATGAAACAGAATAAAATATGACAATCATCAATAGTAACGAAGATTTTTCGTCATTACACTGTAGATGGCGACGCACTAAAATTTGAAATGCCCCCTCAGTATCACGATTTTTGAACATGACCACTCTCCTCGAAACGATTTTTTTTGGTTTTCTGATGACTTTTCATCATCCAAACATACACGCTATGTCCAAATCGTCAATTTTTCACCATTGCACGACCTACTACGGTCGAGCGAGTACCGAGTGACTACGGTTGAATACGGTCGCACTACTTCCTAGGAAACCACAGCTCGGTCACCGTAAAATGACGGCCGTTATTTACAACCGTAAAATGACGGCCGCTAGATAACGGCACCGGTTTTCTAGGAAACCATAACCTAATATCGGTAGTATTTGGTTTTGAACACAAAAAAAAAAAAAAAAAAATGTGAAATTAATACGACGGCGATAGGATTCGGAGCGCACATGCACCTGTAACGGCGTGCGCGGGTACCCACGGTAATAATACACACTTTTGGAGGTACACCAAACGGAATGGAATTATTCCAGATAGAAATATACACACGACCGAACTTTGCGCCGTGTTTGTCGTTTGGGTATTAATTTACGGTTTTCGGCTAATACTGTGCGGGCCGCGTATTTATGCTCCGGCGTATTATTATTATTATTGAAACGGCATTAAAATCGTATAGACGGGCGAATTGTCGGGGCCGCAAGCGTTCACCGGCACGAACCTCGGCGAATCCGGCACGTTTGCCGTACGGTATTATTTTTAAAATACAATAATACTCGGCGGCAAATATCGCCGGGACCTGTACACGTCGCGTGTACGGGTAACGGCAATATTATTTTAAACGACGGAAGTTTCGTTTATTACAAACCGGGACGGTTGTTATTAACTCCGGGAATTTGCACGGTACCGGGGGGCTCTACAAGTATATGATATATAACGGCTCTGTGTGACACCCCACGATCGGCTTCTTGCAAACGCCGGCCCTGCCGAGATCGGTTTTCAGCACTGCCGCACTATAATAATAGTAATAATACCAATACGATATCGTACGTGTTTACGGGGGGATTTACAATTACAGCGGGCCGATGAAAAAAAAAAAAAAAACGCTTACGGATTTCTCCGACGACGCATTTCTTATACGAACTATTTCCCGACGACGGCAAGAGAAAATAAAAAAATTCACAATATTCACGCGGCCAACCAGACTTCGTTTTGTTTTTTTTTTTTTAATTCGTGTGTCAATCTCGATCGCGTATATACAAATAACAACTATACAGCTAGCCGATTCCGTTACGAGTAAATCTGAAGTTTGACAGCCGTAATATACCGAGAGTGCACATTTTATCGATTTAGCCAGCGGTTCGCAAACTTTTTTTGTCCGGGCCCTTTTCGAACTGAGGTTGTCTCACGGTGCACTCGGTAAAACTGACGACTTTTTTTTTTTTTTTTACATTTTTTTAGATAAACATGTTTAAAAAAAAAAAAAAAAAATCATTGGATCAAGTATATGTCGGCGGGATTTGGTGATAGCGGAATGGATTTAACGTCAACACATTTGGCTTGCATCGCCGCACAAGTACCTCGTATAGTTGGATATCATATAAACTCTTCCAATGGAGGACTTAGTAATTGATCTGATCATTATCGTAAAAGTACGGGAAGGGATTTTTTGATACCCAATTGTGGGGGAGGGGACTTCGTGCGGGGGTTTATCCAAATTTTTATGGCGTAAAATACCTCTCTGTTATCACCAAATCCCGCCGAGATATACTTGATCCGAAAATCGAAATGGGGTTACTTTGAATACGCAATGCCCGTAATAGTCCATTATATACTAGTGGATTATCTACGAGTTAAGCGATAAAAATTTATGCGATAATGTGAAAAATATTTGAAACTAATCACAGATCGTTCATATACTCCTATCATCATACAATTCGTGGCACATAATATGTAATGGTATGCACATAATTTTGCCTTCGTATAGTATATGACCTATGACTTCATATTTCTCATGTTACTCAATGATATTAAATCACTCGCTTAGGTTTTTTTTTTTTAATTTTTAAATATTTTTAACCCGACTTATGATTTCGGTAAATTTCCCGTGAAGTTTAGCGTGAAATTGCGTTTTGCATTTGGTATATTGTTAATATCCACCGAAACGTTTTAATATTATTATTATTTATTTTTTTTTTCACGAAGAAAACAACGTAATGTATATGTTTAGAACGTTCTTTGTAATATAGTTAATGTCTGTTGTCGTTTTTTATATTTTATAAATATTCCAAACAAATCATATTAACGGTAAAATATTGAAATCGATGTTTGATAAAAATCAAAAAAAAAAAAATCGGGTAGTATACGTTACATATGCATATAGCCATTAATGTCGACGCACGGCGATTTCGAGCGATGTTCGGTTAAACATGTTTTGATTAAATAATAAATTGAAAATTATATTTATTTAGGTACACAATAAATTACAATTGATCGGGGGTTTTAACGAATTTAAACGTAAAATTGAACTTCAAACACTTAAAAATAAATTTAAAAAAAAACCCGTCGATTTCTCTCAAAAAAATTGTTTACAGACAGAATATATAAAAATTAAAGTACATTTTTAAAATCAAAATAATCTCATTTCGACGATTGCCCGCGTATTTGGTATCGTATGAAAAAACCTAACGGTTTTTTTTAGTCTGTATCGTATCCGTAAATATATATATATATATATATATATATATATATATATATATATATATATATATATGTATTATTGTCCTTATTTATAGGAGAAGAAAAAATAGTTAAATATTTTGAATAACCCTCCTAGTTTTTTAAGCATCTTATGAGAGAAATTTCTCTTAGATTTGATAATGATTATTCAACCTCTTCGGTAGCTCAAGAGGGTTGAAAAATGGCCAAAGGGGGTGTTTTTATGGTTTTTTATTTTTTATGTTCTACATAAACGCTTGTACACGCTTTTATATCTAGTGCTATAGTTCTTGACTTGAAAATAAAAAACCATAACCAACTACCCCCGTTTGGCCATTTTTCAACCGTCTCGAGCCACCGGAAGGGTTGGTTGGTCAATCCCAAATTTTACAAATATTTTTTATTTATTATATGCAACAATATAAAAGGGTACTGTATAAAAAATTTAAAAGTTGAAAAATTTGGACCGCCCTATTATGTATACATATGTAGTTTTTAAAGAAATTCTTATAATAATTGTCATCGGGCGAAATTCTATACGGGTGTTTTGTAGGTCAACGCGCCAATAAAACATGCCAATAAAGAACATAAAAAAAAAAAAAAGAGAAGAAGATAAAGCCAATATAATATACACTTTATACTGTATACGTTGTATGTTATGATAATAATCAAATATATTGATCACTGTAGAAGTGTACCTATACTTATATATATATATATGTACATATACACGTACATCCGAAATAAGACTTAAAACTTTACAAACTGCGCCGATCTCTATCGCGGTGCAATAATTTTAAATGGCCGACCCACGGGAATTACACGACCGCGCTGCAAATATAATGCCAGACAGTTGGTCGTTATTATTATTGCTATTTTTTTTAATTTAACGCCATGTTGTTTATAAACGTTATATGAATTCCGATATTTAGAAATATTCTCCGTAGATTAAAAACGAGGAGGGGGGGGGGGTACTTTTCTTGTGCGATTCTACAGTACAATACACAATTTATCGCAATATCGTATAGATGATATAATACATATCATAGTCGATGTTGAATTTTTTTTTTTTTATAAATTTTCGATTCTAGAAAAATTAAACGAGACGATGGATTTCGACGGTTATTGTGTTAGGCTCTGTAGTGGACGGTTACGCATATAGATTAATACGTCGGGGCACCCACGATAAATCAGAAATTCGTGACAAACGGACACATTTTCTTGGATCCCATATGGAGTTCCGTTTTAGATAGAAGCTATTCACATTTTTACACATCGGCAGTGGTAATTATTTACATTTCCGTAACGTATTAAAATATTATTTCGACGTTCTAAACACATTATACGCGCGCGCGCGCCTCTGTGAAAATGAATAATGACAGGATTAGTAACGATAAAAAAACACATTTATCTACCCTTATTAAATGACACATTTTTCACATTCGGAACATTTTGACTAGTGTTTGATATATGTACAATATATGTATATATATATACGCGGCATATTATAATATCACATGCACATTTTTAATTGGTACCAAATGGCCGTGAGATTGTTAACTTGGATATTCCGACCGGAGACGAATTCGGTGGAAATTAATGTCTTTTATTTTTACATTTTAACGAGATATATTATTTTGGTGGGACCGTCACGGCGATGGTATATACATAAAAAGTCATTGGTTATGGGATCTGGTCCGACGATAAAACTCATTGTACGTAAATTTAAATTATTTAAAAATATTTTTTTATTTAAGCTCAACGCTATTATAAATACAGATACCAAAATTTAAAACGTCGAACGACTTTAATTCAACTACGTTTTACGGGAAAATATTTGACATTTTCACGAGTTTTTTTAGTTTTTTAGTACCTTTTTCGACCCATCTTCTACAATCCCTGATTTGTATTTAGTTGATACTGGCCGTGTAGCCTATATTTACTATAATACAATAAAGAGAAAAGTCAAGATTTTTAAGTAAAACTGCATATTATTATATCGATTTCGATGCGGGTTTCGACGTTATTCAAATAATTTTAACGAGTAGATTAGAGTCTTTTATTTATAGTTCAACTTGAATTTAGTTTTTTTTTCTACAACATTTTCGGAAAGATAATAATACTAGGCAAGCATATGCCTGGGAATAGTAGGAAAGTATACCTAGGTTCACTACAATTTAAAGTCTAGTTTACTTTTTATTAAGTCGTCGAACGCAACTGTTTGTCTCTCTATTTACGTCGTTTTTATCTAAACATATTAAATAATCTACGCGAAGTGACCGAGAGGCCTCGATGCGGATTGTAAATATTTTTTTACCGTTTTATCGAAGTATTATTATTTAAATTAACTACGTTTTTAGCAACTTGTCTGTGTTCAAACGTTATTGAGAACATTTCAACTTACTATTTTGGCAACGTCGTTATAATATATATTTTTTTATATATTACATAACAAAAAAAAATAGCAATTTCTGGTGTCGTTACACGAGTTTGTTGCCGCAAGGCCCACCACGACGCGATACGAGATGACTCTCGTTTAAAAAGTCGATTCTCGGGGCAACTCTGAATTAACAACTCAATCACGTTTGCTTTTAAGATCGCTGCAATTTTCGGTACTTCAGACCGGGAATTGCTAAACCTCTTTTCTTTTTCTTTTCTTGTATACACAATACACATTATCTATACGTTTTTCTTGTGGCGAGGAAATTCGATAACCACCGACACAAAAAGCGTTTTTCGATTAAAAAAAAAAAAAAAAAAAAAAAAAAAAAACCAACACATTAATTGCACGCATCGCTGTGTAACTATAATAGTCAATAGGTACTAACAAATTTGGTATAATTCAAAATACGAGATACGAAATACGAACAAATCAATTATATTATTGTATACACTTATTTTAGTCAATTGTTGTCAATTTTTATCAATTAACTCAAAAAAAATCAAAATTGATTACTTTTGATTTTTTATTTATGTATCGATATTTTTCAAATAGGTTGGACATTTCTATAATAAGGTCTGTATTAATGATATTTTTATAAACGAAAGCCTTTGAATTATGTTATTATTATTTTGATATTCCATTATTAAAATTCGTTGCGTACTTGGAAAAAAAAACTTGTCCTTTTTTATCAGGCAATTCTTTAATTTCTAACTTCTATTATATTCATAAAATGTCGGATTTTCCTATTTTCAACCGATTTTAACGATTTTCACGTATAAAACCATAATCTGAAATGCCCATTAATCGAAACGAGACAATATATATTTATTTTTTTGGTAGTGTTTTCGGCGTAGTTTTTTTCCCTATTTTTTCCGCGTCAATTGTCAAATTTGATATGTTCGCTCCAGTCTACCAAAAGGGACGAAATGACACGGCCCACGTGCACAGCTATAGTTAAAATATAATATTATTCTAGCGGCAGCCATACGAATAAATAAAAAAATTATAGCGGTAAACGGATCTGTTATATAAAATACTATTATAGACGTCATAAGATCGCGTGTCTCCTGTGTAATGTGGACGTTCGACTCGTTAACGCGATTAATATCGAATAAATAAATCATCGCCGCGATCCGGACAATTGATTCCGGCGGCCGTTTCCAATCTGCCCAAATACACCGCACCGAGAGTTTTTTTTTTTTGGGGGGCGATAAAACACGAATATTTCGGAGTTAACGCGATTTTCGCAACGACCGATTCCCGAAACACATCTCCGCAGGACCCTCGATAATAATAATGCTTCCGCTAGTAGGATTATTTACAGGACCGTCAAGGGAACCCGCATTAGTTCAGCGTTATTAATGGATATAATACTTTATAGGGACGTGTCGGTTATTGTTCCGGTTTTTTTTTTTTTGTTTATCGAGTTCTTTTTCTTTCTTGATTTTATTTTAGATTCCAAGCTGGGAATTGGTTTTACCGCGGAATAGATGAAATCAGAACGGAAGCCTATTATGTAACCGAAAATCGGCGGCCCGTAGTCATTTCGCATGCGTTATCATATTATTGAGATCGTTGTTCATTCGATTGTTCGTGTATATGTTTATTTTGATGAAAATCTCGAGGAAATTCACTCGATGTGTATAATTAGCACGTTCTAGACGCGGTACAGTTTTCGAAACGTTTGGCCAACCTTTTAGTACCTAGTGGATAAAATTTGTCCGGTCCCGTAAAAATGCTCAATAATTTACCGCAAGGTTCATCGTGTTAGGTTGTACCGAGTTAAGGGTAAATAGCCGAGCGTAATTTCGCAGTTTATCTGCACGCGCGTGTTTCTAGTTCAAATTTATAATAAAATTCGTGCAAAATTGCAATTTATTTCGCGTGGTTACAAAACAAATACAATTTCAATGTTACAAACGATTTGTTATCAAATTTCGTCCGGAATGGTTTCTCATTTGCGATTTTACTTTTCCGACTTCCCATGCCTACATCTAGTAACGCTATCGTGTTACGAGAGGCGTATAGCGACGACGTACAAAACACACCCGCACTCATTGTTATCTACTCCAAAAATGATTTTCATATTATACACCGTCATAAAATATATATTACGGACACAATTTGTGCGCGTAGCATGTAGTACCTAAAACAATAGATTATACTCACTTTATATAAACGCGCAACACAAAATAATTATAATATTATTATAACGCACAGTATTATTCGCCGTGTAGGTGTATATCTATTATATTCTCGTCAAATCCTAATTACAATTAAAATACAATCTTAGGTGGAATAATATTAAGTTGATATAGGTACCTACATTACATATAATAAAATGTACTTGCGATAACAAGATTAAAACACGAAAATGAATAATTATATAGTACTATGCCACTACAGCGCAGACGGTCCCGGGAGCCGACTATATAGGGCCGAATTATTGCCCGCCGGCGAACATTTTGACCGTCTCGGGACCGTCCTGTTTGGGTTCGATTAACGTGCGCTCGGAGCTTCCCGTTGGCAAGTATTTCTACCTTTCCAACGGGAACTTCCCTTTCTATTTTGGGTCTTAAAATCTATCAAACTTACCTCCACTTCCCCGGATTCCTCCTTCATACTCAAAATAAGTCCATTAACACCAATGTATTCAAGGTTGTATCTTGGAGTGGGGTATATGAGGTATATATATACACTCCTTCCCAAAATTGTTTATCCGTATGATAGGCCCCTTAGATCCGGGTGGAATGGTCCTCTTGTTACTGGAAAGCCCGGAGAACTAGGGAGCGGTGGTTCGATTTTCGGCCAACGTGATACCCGCCAAAGAGGACGCTGAACCCGAGAAGGAATGTCTGCAGGGTGTTGCTCCATCGCGACGGGCGAGAAGGAGAGCGGCCAGTGGAGTAGACGGGTAGTCGTTTAACTGAATTCCTAAATCCACCGGCCTCCGATGGAATTAGTTATTGTAATTTTTTATAATATTATAAGGGGCTGTTGGCGAGGGATTGTCCCTTCGACACCCTAATTTTCGTGTAAAAAAAAAAAAAATATATAGTTTTTCAATAAACGAAGGCGGTCCGCCATCTGATGCACGTCTTAACGGTATTTCCGTGCGGCGGGTATATTGCTGGTTCAAAAAAAAAAAATAATAATAAAAAAAAAATAATAAAAAAAATAAATAAATAAAAAAGCGAGTCAGATGTTTTAGATTGGGTTAGATTAGGGTTCGTGGTTCAATTCCCGGTGGCGTATTCCTAATAATGCAGCATTTCTCTCCCCCCCCGTATTTTCTGGACAAAAATAGGACGTTTTTTATGTGACCATTTATAGAAGGTTCCCATTTTGTTCCTGGCGGGTCTGAACTAGGATATTCGGCGGAATCCTACCCACCGTCGTAAGCCCTCCCGCACCGATCCGGGATTTAAACAGGAGCAGGAATCCCTGTTCAAGTCGTCGACTCCGTACAAACCGTCCCGAGACCTCCCCGGGGAGGGTTTTTGAGCTGCTAGGGATTACGCTATAATTGATAAAAACATAAGTATTTATCTACATAAAGTTTTGTTAATTAGAGACGATTAAAATTATAACTGACTGTGTTTATAATTAATTTGAAAGAGAAAAAAAAATATATTTAGACCCGCGATAATAACTGCGGTTATTATTATCTTTTTTTTTTTTTTTTACATTTTGCTAATTTATTATGACCTATTGTGGAAATAAAAATAAAAATTGTTAAGAAGTCGAGCTAAATACGAGTATACTTAAAACTACATGAAGTTGGGGAATAACGAGTTTGAAATTTTGATCACACCCTATGCGTAGTACATTTTGAACTATAATTTTGCTATAGAATCAAAATACAAATCAAAATTAATTTCGTTTTCTTTAAACATTTTTTTTTTTTTTTTTTTCAAATTCCGATGCACTTTCGTTGGACTAGATCGCGAAATTAATTGCACGTGCGATTTCCGGTCTCGTTATCTCTACGATAAAAACGACATACTCATCTATACGTGGATATTTTTTTAGTTTATTTTGGTATACATTCTTTAGGTCACTAACAATACATATATCCGAACCGGAATTACACGGTGTCAAATAATTTTTAATTAATTTATTATATTATATCGAAGAAATTACTTTGATGAATGACAATTTTTAACACAAATTTCATAGTTCATTGTTTACTCGCTAAACACAAGCCCCACGATTTATTTCGAACAATATGATAATAAGTTAAAAAAATAAACGTTACAGATAACATACGATTTTTGAATAATTCGATTTGTTTTAAATCCTTGTTCGCATTTTGTTTTGCTGGATAATGCTTTTTCTGGTGAGGGGGAAGGGGGGGTTATACCTAATCTTTTTTTATTGACATAATAATTTATTATAATGTATTAGTTTTTCCAAGACCGTAAAATAATTCGACCACTGCCTTTATTAAACTGCGGGCCGCTGCCGCGTCTTTGTTTCAATTCTTCTTTGTCGTACAGTTTTATATGGCGATGGGCAAACCAAAGTTTATTCACTCGCAGATTTATACGTATTTTGACGGTTCGCCGAGCAGAAAAATCTAAAAAAAAAAAAAAAAAAAACACAAACTTTTTTAGACCGAGGGACATGACCAGAATGGTCATTTTTTTTTGTCTCTTTTCTAACAACGCGAAAAAGTAAAACATAATATATGCATATCTGTACACGTGTGCGCGTCTTCTTTTTTTCTTATTCTTCTTCGGACCCCCCAATGGCCGGGACACCTCCATATAATATTTCCCAATAAAATGTAAACATTATAACGCGCGCATTTATTTTATTATTCGGCGCGTATATTTCTCTTCTGTTTGACTTGGTACGATATACCGCCCGGGTTTTAAAACTACGAAATAAAATAAATAATATTATTATTGTGTTGGGAACACTCTGTTTTGTCGTAAATATGTCAAGTGAAAAAGGCACCCTTCGAATATTTTATGCCGCACGCGCGGGGCGACTGTGCGCAGCATTTACATTTTTCCTTCTCACGATCTTAGCTTATCTATACGTATATACAAACCGTCGCCGTAAGTACATGAATATATTAATAATTCATATATGGCTCCCCCGGCCACCACCCTCAGTATATTATAGATTAAACTAATCTATTCGATTTGTATGTTTCAACTTTTTAGAGCCGTATATTAAAGGTTTTTTTTTTTTTTTTTACATCCAGTGATTAATTAGTGTTTTAGTTGTTTTTTACTTGTACTATCCCACCTGCAGTGACGTTAATAGTTTTACGTTTCATGCGTTCAATGTCTAACATTTCATAGTTATATATACCACGTGACTCCTGAATGATGAACAATAGAGTGCTCTTCGATTACACGCGATTATGCCTAAACTATAACAAGGCTGTAGCGCAGGATTTCGTTCATGGCGGTGCTTATAGTAATTTACTATAGAGGACAATTTTGTAGAACCCTGTGCAGAATTATGGTAAACCGTTTTACCATTGTATATTTATTGTAAAATTCATCAAAATGTATTTTTTATGTATGCATTTATTTATTGTTTGTTCTGTTAATCACATTAAACATTTAACGAAGAAAGACATTTTGGGCGAGTTCCACTTAACTTTTAAACTTTGATGTTTTATTATTAAATTAATTTATTTTGGTTCGACAATAACTTAGTAAATAATAAATTTCGACTTATTATACCACGACAAGTCAATATTCATTTATTTCAATTTTAATTAACAAGATATATTTTTTTTTTCTTTTATTCATTAACGAGAAAATTATACAATCTGTACGCGTATGGTACAATAAGCATAAGTGAATGTAGTAGAAATAAAACAATGAGTATTAGTGATTAGTATTAAAAGTATTTACAATAGTCCCTACTTATACTATTTTGCATGAAATGCATTAATTGAAGTGGCTGTCTAGCGACAGTCCTTCGGCGGGAGAGCAAGATATCAAATTTACAAACTACACTATATTTTGAATCTGCCAAAGTACCAATCGTATAAATAATAACTATTGCTTGTTCCCAGTAAAAAAAAAAATAATTTTATATTGCCGGGATAAGACCACTGTGTTAAATATTTCAGATTATCCTTGTTTTCAACAAAAATCATAAACTCTTGAGTTTATGATTTTTGGTTTAAGCATTTCTACTATAAAATTTACAATTGGCTTACAAAAAAAAAAAAAAAAAAAAATTAGGACTTAAGTAATTTAGTTGGTTAAATGTTAAAATTAAATTTTAACCTAAAAAAAATTGTAGATTATTAACTTTTAACGTATTAACCAATCGTTAAATCTTTTTGTCTTATTTTTTTTTTATTATTACCTCAACTGTGTTAATATTATTTGTTGACTTTCCCAGTCTTGCCAACATCTATGTAGTTAAATTAAAGTTTATTCGAAAACCAAGTTTTCTAGTACCTATATTATAGGTACGCGTATACTGTTATTAGAAAACTCTCGAGATGGCTCCTTCTGAATTTAATGTTACAGCGTGTACGTATATTAATCATAATATTATAATATTATCCAATGCAATATAATATTATTGCCTGCGACATGTACACGTGGTTATTTAAAATATTGTACACACGTATAAGAGAGTCCTTCAAATATAATATATTTCGCATAAGAATCGCGATGTACCCGAAAACTTTCCGCAGACTCGATTTTAATGTGTAATCATTATTTCGATTCGCACGTAGGGACAGTGCGATATTTTCTTATAATTATTACGTGCTGTGCGTTCAGACGTTCCGTTTCTTTTGAAAAACAACAACAATTATTATTATTGCTTCGAGTGGCTCGTCGTATATTTCCTAACAGCTTAGCGAGTGCCTTGAAGTCCCGCCGCTGCCTCACGGTTCTTCCTTTTTATTACTATAGTTTAATTATTCTCCCGTCTGCCTTCCGAACACGACCAAACCGTTATGACGTTTTAGTTTCTGCCGTACGGCGGGACGACATTGAAGTGGATATACGAGAGTGGATCGTATATTTTTTTCGATCCGGTTATAATTTAAATGATGCCTTAAAAACCGTCGGGAAATCCTCTTAAAAATATTCGGAAATTGTCTCGAACTACGTTTGCTTTTAAAACGCAACGCCATTTAGAAAATAATACAAAAATGGAAAAACGGATAAGGCAAAAACAATATATATACATATACTGTTGTAGGTGGAAATATGGGTAGATATGATATAGAGGGAAAATTAATTTATATCTGTACGCAACGATAAATGATTGCTAACGAAAAACGATTCTAAGTAAAGTCTGTTTCAAAATCATGTTTTGAATTTTTAAGAATTTCAACAAAATGTAAACTTTGTAAAACTGTTTTTCTTTTGTAAAATTGTATTAAAAATCATGCGGTAGTAGTAATAATTTGGGAGTTTAATGTCTCAAAATTTTCGGTGGTATTCCACCTATTTTAGCCCCTTTTTAATTTTTCGGGTTTTCGCAATATTTTTTGACGTTTAAAAATATTTTATTATTTCTGTACCCAAAAATCTTTCAACTGCAATTGATTTTGGTTATAGTACGGTTAAAAATTAGTTCAATTCATAGTGATCACTATCGTATTAACGTAATATTACGGATTTGTTTAAACTTCCAACGATTTTGGTTACAAAAGTAGTAAAATATAAAAAAAAAAAAATATGTGAAAACGTGAAAAATTGAAAATAAGGTGAATTAAATTTTGCAAAGAGACCAAAACAGGTATAAAATCAGGGGGAATTTCGCGTCATTGAAACCCTAAATTATCACTATTTACGACTATACCCATTTATTTGTATATATTTTTCCACCCAATATTCTCGGTGTTGGTTTTTTCTTCTTCAAATATTCGCATAGCTGTATCTACTACCGGGGTTTTAAAACTCGATTCGTTTTACCGATAAAATAATTATTATACTATATTGAACGACGCGCGGCGGGTGTGGATCGTGTAGAATTTTTTTTTTTTTTTTTCCGTCAACGATTTTTGTCATCGTCGTAATGAGAAAGTGGTATTTATTTTAGCGTAAACGATATATTATAGTAAATTAACATTGTGTACGGTTATACGTATATAACGACTACGCGGCGACGGCGGTGTCGGTGGTGGCGGTGGCGGCACAACCCCTTCCGGAACTAATCGCGTAATGCGTACAGTGTAGGGTGCACCGACGCGAAAATCGGGTCGTAAAAATAAATCACAGATTTGTACGATTTTTCGGTTAATCTTTTTCTTCGATTTCGTTCGCGCTCAAAAAGGGCGGATTCCAATTTGCCAGCCGCTGATTTCGCCGCACCGACACTGAATTCCCTCCGTCAAAAGCTCTAGATTATGCAAATGAGTCCGTATTATAATATAGAGAACAAGAACATTTTAATATATTAGCTTGCGGGCACCGAGCGACAAATGCGAACGTATATAAACCGTTCGAATTGATTTCTCGGTTATATTATTTTAGAATAACAATCGTTAATAAATTTAAAAACAAAATTCGGTATACGCCCGCGGACCCACATTGTTAAAAAAACCGCGTACAGAAATCGATTTTTATTATTTTATACGTGATATATACGTATATGATGCGTCATTTTCAATATATTGTTGCTACGCGTTATTAACGTAAACTTGCCCTTTGCCAACGTAATTCCCGTCAAACTGTAACGCAATAAAAACTTCGCGAGTTCAAATGTGTCGGTGGTTTGAAACTTTTCGTTATTTTTTTCTTTCGCTATCAACCAGGATTGTACGCTTGAAATTATGTTTTGTACCGAGCCGCGCCGATGCCGCTCTAATGCAGTAACGGTTTCAGCATCACGTCTTTCGATCGAGTCACGTCCGATTTTTGAAGTTCCCGATAAACCAATTACCGTTATAAAAAAATAAACACAATATTTCTGTTGATTTTGCAAAGCTCGTAAGTAAGTTGATCAACACCGGGGAACGTAAAAGATGAATAATAAACGGAAGTCGTGGGAACGGTTAACGTGTGTTTTGTGTATTTCCGCACATGTAATTTCTTTAATTTTCTCAACTGCGGTTATCGTTGTCTTTGTCCTATCAAAACGAGTTAATTGGTTTTGCAGTTTGGTACCTAGTTAAAATATTTGACCCAGATTTTAAATACGGCCGAATGCATGAATAAAGTATAGGCGTACAATTAACACGAACACTAGCAGGGACGAGACTGTGACGGGAGGTGTGACGTACCCCATACTTATTGATTTTAATGGAAAGTCGGTATTTTGTCCTCTGCCATTTGTCCTTTGTCCATTTGTATTCTACCAATATGAAAAAAATAATAGGAAATTAAAAAAAAAAACGCACACCCATATGATTTTAGTCTCTGAGCACAAGCACGTTTTTTTTCTATACATCCTGTACGGTTGTTTTACTAAAAAAAAAAAAATAAATAAATTTAGTACTTATGGTATTCGTTAATTTCTATTAATAATATTAAGTAAGCGACTTATTATCGAACTTGTCGAATTTATACGATATTTTATTATATAAGATTTATACGACGACGACATCGTTTTGAATATTTTTTATCTAGCTGACTGACGAATTACTAAGTATATAGACATACAGCGAGGTTTTTTCCAGACGAAAGTTGAGTACCGTGGATTAAAAAACGAGCAATATTTTAACGTTTTATCTATTTTCAAATCTTTTCCACGATATTTATTTTTGGTTTTTTCCCCGGTTTTGTTTATATTTTGTTTGAATCGCTTCTTTGCCAGCTACACGTACATTATCATATTGATCGGGCGGGCGTTACGGGCACCTTCGATAATATTCTAAATCTTCAAAGGGATTATTTTACCGAACCTTCGACGGTATTATACGTAATATATAGACGCATAAAACAACTACACCTACCCGCCTCTACGAGTAAAATTCTAGTAACCCCATAGACCGAGAGGGCCAATTGTATTGATTAGCCCATAAAACACTATTTGTTCCGGCGACGGATTGTGACGGAATAGTTTGAAAAACAATCGGAATTAGATTCTGTCCGGTGTGTACACCTGGGTCCCTAAAGTTATCGTCGCATAATTCTAATTCACGGCACAAACAAATGTTTCACGGGTCCATCAATGCAATTTGCGCCCGCGATATAATACGGCTGCCCGACCGCATACCTCCTCGCGGGACCCGTCTATCGGACGGCCGGCTATCCGGTGGTTTTATATAGGCATCCGTGTACTATATTATACACGAATACACTGATTAATGCGGTCGGCCACGGGAAGAAGTGGCTGGCTTTCCATTGTCTTCCATACAAATGAAGTCGACCCCCTTTTCGCTGGTCCCGGACCGTTCTTTTCGCGGCTTCTCGCCGTCCGACGCTGAACAGCGACCGCTCGATTACTCGCACAAGATCGCTACTATTGTCCGGTTTACGATAATAATAATATTATTATTATTATTGTTGTTGTTTACCCTATCTGTTATACCGAATATTACAGAGACAATGCCATTAAATATCGGTTGCTCATTCGATTTCGGCGCCTTCATTATAATACGAGTTATAAATACATGTTATTATACGACCCGAAATCAATGAATTATTTGAAAGCGCTCGTTCCACAGTGGAAACCGTCGTGATGCGTTTGCAAATTAAAAAAAAAAAAAAAACAACGAACATATATCATTAGAACGACCCGGAGTAAATGTCTGTCGTTGTGCTGGTGGCCGAGGGAGGCCCACGACGTTGTTCGATTTCTCTAAATAACTGAGCTTGCGCAATAGTTGTGCCAAAATTATAATTGGGTAGGTGTTACAGTTTGTAAATTTGTCGTTGGTTTTAAACGAACCGATGCGATGCGAGGCTGTCGTAGTGATATTTGCCCGTTTTGGCATTACGGCGGGCCCATTAGCAAAAAATGTGTTCACATAAATCAATCGATAAGGCTTTTAAAATCGGTTTTAGAAATAAAATACCAACTAAACGTCAGTTTGCAGACGGAAAATTGTTGAAGATAACCTTATTTTGAGTCTTTTTGAAATATTAATTATTTAAAAAATAACAGAATAAAAATTATTTTAAATTCAATTTTTTTATACCTCCGGTAATGGGTCCAATATTAATATAAGTTACAAAAACCTCAACGTCGTTGTCCTCAAAATTTTACCGTCTACAAATTATATAATAGGTCAATGTTTTATTTCTAAAATCGATTTTAAAGTGTTTTTCGTTTGTTTTACGGAAACATATTTTCGGTATTGCCCGTTAGAAAAACGTAGACGTAAAATGTCACTGTGTTGGCCTCTTATGGAATTTATTGCGATGGACAGGAAAGTGTGGAAGGTGAAAATACGAGTACAATAAAGCTGACCCTACTTGCGCGGATAAAGGCGTAGAGTTAAACAAAAAGAATCTCTTTATAATATATTTTTAATTAAAATAAAAGGTTAAAATTTGAAAAAAGAAAAAGAAGTCGCCATCTGCAGTTCTAGTCGTGTACAAAGAATTTCACACTGCCATGGACATTTTGAAAACTATGCGATAAGAACTTTGCTGGTGGTTTTTTATTAATATAAAAAAATAAAAAAAAAAAATTCAAATGTATTTTAAATATTCAGGATGACTGCGGCTCGTATTTTAGTTGTTAATGACCGAGTACCAGTATAAAACTTATTCTTCGAGAAATAATTTATGATTAAATTTTAATTTATTAATCAAAAAAGGGAATACATATCTAAGGTATATGATAATTTTTATATCGGGTCATAAGAATATTTCTATTGTAAAAAAGGCGGAACACGTTATCGATTTTAATACACAAAAAATAATTGAATGTTGTACATATATATAGTTTTAGAGGGTAAATTATATAATTTTTAGATTAGGTGGAATGTAAAAATATCAACGTAATAAATTATTATTTAATAATAAATGAAAATTATGTACGAAATATTGTTTTGTGCAGGCAATTTTTTTTTTTTTAACTGAAGGAGTTCATTGTCCCAGTTTTATTCAACTTTTCAAATATAAATATATATTATATTGTTGAACGTAAATTTGTAATTATTTTCTAAATTTCCGGAAGTCATAAATTTAAATAAATACCGGAATTTACCGTTTTGAACTGTTAAATGCGTTTGGTGATTTTATTTTCGAGTATATTTGTTTTTTAAATTGCGTACAATCGAGAGAAAAAATGGTTAAAATAATTTAAATATATATATATGTTCAAATAATCACGTTTTACAATGCGCTAAAAACTATTTATCTGAACGTACGCAGCATTTAAACGTGTATAATGAGGTAGTACCATAAAATTAATTATTTTTTAACGCGTTGTAAAACGTGATTATTTGGACATGTATATATATATTTATATTTTTTTTCCCTAACTAATGATTTACTAAAAATTACATATTACAAATATCATATTAATGGGTCAACTACTTTTGTGTGTTGTAAAATGTAATTAATGGACAAATAGGAAAACACAAAAATATATTCAAATACAGTTACCGATTGGCTGAAATGCTTTAAACAAGTTTTTTCATTAAAATATTGCATAACGTGTAGCAATAAAAAAATTTTACTTCACAATAATATTATATGGTGAACGGACTGTAAGGTTTTTTTTATTTTGCTTGTTTCTGGAATATATTTTATACACTTTTTGCAATTTAGTATCACTCCATTTTGCCGGTATATTATATAGTGTTTTACTTATCGAATTTATTTTGAATGCCTTATCGGCTAAATACATATCTGGATTATATTATGGATAATTGGCTTTGTAACAGGGCTCGACATCTAAAAATGTGCTAAATATAAATGAAGTAAAAAAAAAAATAAAATAAAATGAAATTTAATTTTTGTAAAAAAAAATGAATCGAATCACATAAATCGATCGTTGAAATGTTTTGGTAATTTATTAAAAATTATTCTATAAGTAAATCTGTAACCAGCATTGAAATAATAGTTTTTTTTTATTGGTTTTTTTTATATTTCAATTGAAAAAAGTTTAGGCAAAAACAATAATAGATAAATAAAAAGAAAAAAAAAAAAACGTAATAGCTAGAGACCAACCATAAGTTTTCATACATAATTATTATTAGTATTATTTACAATATAAAACCGCAGTACAAAAATATGATATCAATATTTATTTATTTTTTTTTACAAGTTTTAAAATTAAAAATTGTTTAAGTTTTATCATATCGTAATATTATTATAATACCACACAGAAATATAGAATAGGTAGTAGGTACTTATGTATAATACATTTAAAACGCGAAAATACGAATATCTTTTAATTATGCAAAAATATGCGTTAAAAACTTTTATTATTTTACTCGTAATTTCGCGAAACGGATAAAAAGCTCACTCGGAGCAATAAATTTCATTAGCCAAAGAAAAAAAAATAAAAAAAATCCATGTAAATCCAACAATAATTAACGAACCCTGATTATTATTATTATTATTATAAACTTGCATGTTTTATAAAATATAATTATATTGGCCTACATATTATTCTCTTCAATTTATTCCCCACGAATGTTATATATATATATAAATATAAAAAAAAAAAACGACCGTTCAAGTGCGTGTTGGGCTCGCGCACCAAGTGTTCTGTATTGCCGGAAAATTAAAAAGTATAAATTTACTTTTAAGAATAAGTTTCCTCTATAGTAGTGAGTAATATATAAAATATAGTAAGACATTTTCGTCGTAATCAGAAATTAATGTACGAACGAGCTATGCCGATACGTTAAGTATATGATATAAAATTTGATTTCGTGACTCGCTTGAAAAAACTAAAAAAAAAAAAAAAAACCTGAACAATGCCCAATACAATAACCAAAGCGTATAAAATGTATTAGTTGAATATTATATAATACATATTATTATTTTTAACGTCGCCTGTAAATTATTTTGTATTATATTTGCCGATCCACGTACGTTTCGCAAACCTATTGTCCAGGGATAGGCAAGTTACAGTACACAGTGTAACTCGATACAAGTCACAAGTTACAGGGTACGGACAATAAAATACATTAAACGATACATAAGTTATCAGCTAGTACATATTACTTGGTTAGTCGTCCTTATTCGTCTTATACATTTTTAATTATTCAATTGAACAAATCAATGAATTTGTTTAGAGATGATAATTAAAAAAAATTGTTCGAACGATTAGTTGTAACAATAATTAGCTATCGCCAAAAACGCTGACTCAAGACATTTGTTGTAACTTAACGTGTGTGTCTTGTATTACAAGTTGATAAACAAATTATAACGTGTAACATTTTAAAGTTAAAATGAAGAAGTAGTAACCGATTAATCGCTACGAGTTACACAAGTAACCGAGTTACGTAACTTTGATACGTGTAACTCATCACTGCCCATATTTGCTAATATGCGTCGATTAAACCCATTGGTTCGTTTTAGAAATAGGCAAACATTATTATCAAGAAAAAGCAACCTATTACTATATATATATATTATGTATTGAAATGTGTAATTCACCCGAGTTGTATTATTGTATGAACGACGATTTTATATTATTGTGATTTTGCGAAGAAAAATATATTTTTCGCGTGTTAAATTTACTGTTAACGGAGGAGAGAAGGGATATATATATATATAATAACCGCTGTTGGATGAACATAAATTTTGGTTTAGAATAACACATTATTATACGTATATGCTGCGAATATTGTTGGCAAATGGTTCGAATAAAAAAACAATAATATATGATGCATAATCGTATTTTGTGCAGTACCCTATTGAAAACATATCTGTACAATATGACATCAATTTAATATAAGTTAAAAAAAAGTACCCGTGCCGCGCAATAGTCTCACGGAATATTGCAGTTTCTTTGCATTGTTTTTTTTTTGGTTTCGACGATCTTGGCAACTTAGCAAAATTTCGTTACTATTAGAGCATAAATTTGTGGTGTTGAGGATAGAATTCGAGTTTGAACACGAATAACAACGTTTAAACACAAGAGAAGATTTTCGAGAGCTGTACGGAGTTTTATTCTAAAAAAATTGTCATACAAAAAGCTATTTAAAACAGAACGGCTATAGTACAGCTATTTATATATATATATAAAAAATAATAATAATAAAAACTAACATAGCTGTGTAGCTCAGTGCAATAGCACTACAATTTTATTTAGAAATAAAGGTCTCGAAAATATTATTCTGCTCTTTAAATTGTTCTTATTTGTGTTTAAACTCTAATTTGAACCTAAACGCCGTGTGTGAAGTACTCTCAAGCAAAACAACATCAGCGATAATCAAGTTTTTACATTAGTCTCTACGTATTTTTTTAAAAATTTTTTTTTTTTTTTTACATTTTATACGGATCCAAGTCCAATTACAATCATATACACAATCCGGTTATACAATAAACACGACTTAAAGTTCTTCACTAAACACAAACATTTAACTTAACATTTCTTTTAAATTCAAATACACTATAATTCACAAAGTATGATCGATATTGTACGCATAAGTTGGTTTTAACATGCGATTAATTTGTTATTATTATAGAGTGTAGTCGTTTTATATATTATTATTATTTTTTTTTTCGTAACTTATACGGGAAACTTCCGCCCGTCGCAGGTTTTCGTTTTACAGAACGCGTCTGCCCGTCTATAATACATACGCGTGAAAGTCGATTTTGGGGCCGTTCCAATTTCCGTTTTATCCGTCTTACTGTATACTCGTATATTTACCGTACAATATTATCGTAATAATAATATTAACTCTCGTATAATTTCTCAAAACAAATTACTTTCCCAAACAAAGGTATTTCTATATGTAAATTAACGTCGAATCAACTACCCTACGGTTGATTAATTCAAATTATCAAACTGTAAACAGCCGGGGGCCAGATATATATATATATATGTATAAACAAATGTTTTTTTTTCTTTGTTTAATCTCGTCCTGTTATATTCCTTAAATTTTAATCAACTATACAAGTTTATTAAATACCCGGGGTACGTTTAACCTCCGGTGTATAATACGTTCGGATTATAATAATGGTGTATTTCGGAAATATTAAAACTAAACCTCGGTTTATCTTTTACGGTAATAGTTAAATACGATTATTTCGAGTAACAGATCAACTGTGTACATAATTTTGTTTGAAGTCTTTCAGAAAATATGGACTTTTTACATTTTATCAATTTACAGTTTGTCTATAGATAAGTCATTCAACATTGTTTTAATAATTTACGAGCGTCAACTATGTAGCGTTATATTAGGTATCTGTTTTATTTTTTTTTTTTGAACACCGAGGAGACGCAACAGCTTATGGACAAATAATACAAAATTAACATTAAATGCAGACGAACCATAGGTTTTCAATATTATAATATACGACAAATAAGTATATTAAAAGTTTAAAAAACGACCCGGATGGAAAAGTTAAAAAGGTTATCTTATCAAATGGCCCGTTACTGTTATACAATGATAACGATGTCTCCTACCCTCTCGCCAAAGTAGCCGTTTATGTATATTTTCGATTGTTAATTTTTATTTTTTAATAATGTTTTGTAAAACTTTAAGTTGATTACCTATAGTATACTTAATTGGTTTTAGGGGCATATACACGGTGGGTGGGGGTGACCCTTTTAATTTTTTTTTTTCAGCTTAAAAATCGTACAAATTAAATATATTATTCAACGTTAAGTTTAATGTAGACAACAGCTTTGTTCGATACGACAGTCATAATGGTTTCATAATAATATATTGTTTGTACAATGGTGATTTTGGTTTTGATTGAAAAAACCTTTGAGTTATTAAGTTATAAAAGTTTTCGAAAATAGAAACTTAAAAAACAAAAAAATACCTGAGGGAATGGGGTAGGGGCGGCGTTATCGGTCTTTCTCTTCCCCTTGATGCCGTTTCTTTGATCCCCCATTATAGTGGAGTAATTAAAAATGTTAAAAGGATATGCCAATTTTAGAACGACAGACCTGCGGGAGTCCGCCGCCCCTTCCATACCCTCTTTTGTCTCAACCATCACACATTAATTGTTCAACATAATACATTAATAAAATATAATATTAAACTTAAACACGCGTGCACAAAGTAAAAAATATGTCTGCTAAAGTCAAAAAAACGTTATAACGAAATGTCTTGTTTTCTTGGCTTTTGCGCCAATTTTTCAAGAATCCTTGACAAATCTTCGTTATTTAATTACACTTATATGTACGGACAACATTGAAAAAACCGTTTTGATGATAAATTTGTATAAATACCCCGTTGGGGATCCCATGTCTCCCATATCGTCTCTCCGAAATTACGTTTCCGTCCCCTTAAAAAACTCATGTATACACTACATTACCGGTAGGATTTTGCTACCAGTTTAATTCGTTTTCCGTCCGATTGAAAAGAGTCGCAGCACGGATGTTTATCTAAAAGCTAAAAAAAAAAATACCCGGAGAAAAAATCATCATTATTATAAACTATATAAAATAAATGTACGTACGACTACCGTTATCTCTAGAACATTAAATTATGTTTTATTAGTCGAGGTTTAGTGAGCAATGGTATTTTAACAATGGCCTCAAAAATAATAATTTTAATATTTATAAGTCAAATTTGATAAAAAAAAAAAAAAAAAAAATCAAAAAAAATCTACTGCATCTCTTCTCCGGCGTTATTATTTGTACAACAAATCATCGGTTAATGGATTTTATTGTTTAGCGGTTCTTTATTATAATAATGATCCGTTTTCTGTATTATTATACTCGCATCCTATAAATCATACTTTACGATCAATGTAACTTGTTTAAAATTCAATCTTCCCCCATTTTATATATTTTTTTTTTTTATTATTTATTTATTTATTTTTTTTTTTTTAGGGTGCAAATGTAAAGAAAGTTTTCGAACGCAGAACGACGCATGTCAATGTACCACCCCCGCGACGACGACGATACGTACTGACAAAAAATTCACATCCGTCGTGTTTCCGGAAACGGATCATAAATAACTCGTTTTTCGTATAATACAAGATGTTTAATAGATTTCCTGTCTCTGGTGGCGCTTTCGCCAAAAATATTGCCTTCGAATAACAATGTCGCCCGTTCAAATAATATAACAACGGCAACTCCCAACTGCAACCCTTACATTATTGTCTGTACGATAATACGAGCTACATTTATTATAGTAATATAACGTGCAACTGTGTAAGTGTACAATACTATTGTTGCCATGCATTGATTTCATTTGCATCGACGCGGTGTTTATTAACAATCGGGAACGAATAATATATTATTTACATTGATCGCGTGTTGCGTACAATATAAATTATAGTAGTAGTTTTTTTTTTTTTTTTTTTTTTTAGAATCAGATTGGTTGATATTGTTTTTAACTCGCCTAGTAGAACACTGTTTGCTTCGGTTCGGAATAGTTCTACGCGAATTAAATCGTTAACATTGAATTAAATCGTATTGATCTCGTCCAATACGGAAGATTTACTATATGCTTAGGCTTAAATTTTAAACCGAGACGGACATTTCTCGTAATGTATTGGTTTTACTACGATGGTTTTTTTTTATTATTATTTTATTTTTTTTTATGCCAATGAACATCAAACTTTCGACTAGAAATCTTGGTCCGATCAAAAACTGTATACGAATATTTTTTTAATATTTTGAATTTTGTTGGTGCACTCAGGTAGTCATCACTTGATATTCCCTGTCTTTTTTTTAATAATAGGAAAAACCGAGAAAAAACGAGAACAGTTTTTGGTAAATTCGATTATATTTATTTTCTGTTGTAATCCAGTGAAAAATAATCGCAGAGCGTTCAACGAATACTTCCTATATACATGCATTCCTATATAGTCTTCTACTATATACACCAATGGGTAAAGGTTGTACACAGTTTTGGCTTTTTAACGTGCCTGACAATCTTAATGACGGGGAAAAAATGAACAGATAGTAGAAGTAATAATAGTATTTAATTATTTATAGTATAAGATATCTGTACAAACAAGGATACATTTTTATAAAATATAAAGTCACTTTAATATTTTTAGATAAAAGATTTAAATCACAAAACTTAAAATACTGCAAAGATGATGCAATACAATATGATAAATAGAATTTACATTGTTTTAATCAGTGCATTGTTCGGAACACCTGTTCTGTTATAATATTTGTTGGTATACAACATCTATATTCATCTTGAATAAAACTGAAGTTAGGTAGTGTACCCATCTAATGAATGTCGCAAGTTTATTTAACTTAATGCATTTTAATTTATTATTTTGTATTGCCCGTATAATATGTAATGTCCGTTCGGTATGCCAATTTATTTCCGTATAACTTGTAAATAATTTTTTTAAAATGATACTGGCCGAGGTTTTAATAATAATGAAATGAAAAAAAAAAAACTTTTATTATTAATATTGCAATTTTTGAGACGAGAATCGTATGGTTTTGAAATACCGACAACAACCGGGAAAATAATATGCTTTATATAAATCGCATAAAATATCTACGTGCACATGAAGTGCCGAATAACGAAAGAATATAAGAAAAACAATTTTTAAAAAAAGCATAACTACGAATCACGTGCCTGGACATGGGTTTATTGGTTAGGAAGCGTGTATTTTGTCTCGGACAAATGAATGACATAATAATGTAATAATACACACACACATATATATATATATATATATATATATATATATATATATATATATATATATATAAATCGTTTGAAAGAGAAAGAGAGAAAAAGAATAAAAACAAAATTGGTTAAGAAAAACGAGAAATTTCATATTGTTGAAATGAGAAAATTACGTTGTAGGGCGAATGAACGAGGAAATGACTCGTAGCAGAAAAACTTCACTTAATAAAAAATTTAACGTGTAACGCATCAAAAAAAAAAAAAAAAATAACAATAACAACAGCAAAAACGACAAAGGGACAAGTAATATTAAGAGGTTATGTGTACAGATTTGTAACTGCATATACCGAAAAAGAGAACCTCGGACAGAATATTTAATATAGTTGGACTTTTTTTCATTAGTTAAACGTTTGCTTCGGTTACGTCGATTTCGTTTGTAAAAAGGTCCGGACAGTATTGACCATCGTGATACCAGACATGAACGTTAAGTACAACGAGGGGAAAAAAGAGAACAAAGCCAAAGAAAAAAAAAAGCAAACCGAAAACGTTTACGAATCGTGCGGGGTTCACAAAGAACGTACAAATCGGATACCTACCAGAAATCATTTTCCATAAGATTATTTTTTTTCTAGTACATCATTATTCAGACGGATATATGTTATATGTTGTTATAGCCATACCCGACAGTAATCGGATATGTTGAAATCGTAATTTTCGTTAAGTTCAAAATGACGAGACCGGCAGTCTATGAATTATCATTATATAGATATATTAGATACGCCAACCCGCTGGTTTTCGACGACAAAAGTTCGACATCAAAATTCTATACGGTGTGTTATTATAATATGATGTTTTGAAGTTTGCCAATCTAAATATAGGTACATAGATATACGTACGACGACGTTATTTTATAGTTTACAACTACATGACCATAAAACTAATTCGTATATTTAATATAACTTTAATAATTGCTTTTCTATTGTCACATACTCGTATTGCGATGGAAGGTTTACTTTTTTGATGTAAATTTGTCATTTTCCTGTCTGTTAACTACTTTTCGATCAGAAACCTTGTTCAAAATCTCCAAGGGGGGTGGTGTCTGTTAGGAAATGTTGTATTGTTTGGTACATTAGGATGATATTATTTTTCGATTTTCGTCTTCTTTTTCGTTTTCTTTTTTTTTTTTTTTGTAATTTTTAATGCAAAATAACAATTTTAACAAAAATCGTCTGCCATTTGTTGAATTTTTTTATTACGCTAACTGGAATTTGTTTAACTTTTTTAGTTTTGTGGAATTTCCACCCTGTGTGTATACATTACCCGAACCATTGTTTTTTTTCTCGAAATTCTCACCGGTTCGCCTATAGGTATACTGTTTCGTCTAGTTACCTACTTTACTTGGACATTTTTTCTAAGTTACCTTTGCTACTAGGGAAAACAACACGACTAATACTATAACATAACCGTATCAAGCTCCACTCAGAATTATGTTTGGTCGTAATGAATCATCGTTGCTTTCAGTATAATGTTAACTATATTTCCCTATCATAACTTCTCATCTTCTAACGCACAACAGCGGCCTCTACTCACGGCGAGTTATATGGTCCGGGTTTTTTTAATTTTTTATTCTGTTACCGTCCGTCTATTTAGTAGTAAAATATTATTATGCGTTTAGTTAATTTAGTATTAAATTATATATTATTGTATACACAATGTTTGTAATTAATCGCACCGTGGTTTCGCCATGAAACACAAAGGCGCAAAAAATATAAAATATGATCAACGGTATTAATATTTTTAGTTATCCAAAAAGAAAATTCGGTAAAACTTCAATAAAATTTCTCCGAGATAATGATTGTTTTACAGACGGTAGTACATCCTGTACAATACAATAATTATCTTGTTGTATATGAAGCGCTATTTTTACGTTTAATAATGCTATTATGAAATATTATTATCTACCGATATTTCCAATTTGCACAACGCCAATAAAATCCGATACATTTTAGATCAAATAGGAATTATGCGCATATGGCATTATAAATAATTAATAACGATACCCGTCGTATTTCTTTTTTTGTGATCACATCAAAGAAATGTCCCCGGAGCTTGATTTAAATTCACATACGGATTGATTTTCAGTTAATTGAAAACACTATGCCGTACGAGTTTATGGTAATTTTTTTGTATACGTCCGTTGTCAATCATCAAAAACGATCACGTGTACAATTTCGGTAGGATACTACTAATAAATTTATAAGTGATTACTCACTAAACATAAAGCCGTTGGTAATATTGAAATATAAATTATTTAACGAGCAGTTCTAGTCTGATGCGTTTCGTTAAAAACGATCGAATATCGACATAACCAATAAAAAATTTTTCACAATATTACATAATAATATTATAAATTTATGGACATTTCAGAGGTTACTGTACAATCAAACTGCAACGAGATAGTATTGCATGTTTTTATTTATTATCACTGTTAAATTAAATATCCATACATTTTATCAACACACCGGACAAACGGATTTCAAAAAAAAAAAAAAAAAAACTACCTTTGCCCTAATCCTGACACATTAAATCTCAAACTATTAACTTTATACATTCTCTCGACCAATACAGTATAGTTTGATTAACCCCGCTAAAAAACCACAGCTATATAATTTCTTGGCGAATTCACATTTCGTGAACTAGTTCACTAGTCGAAATTATTGAGAGGCGACATTCCAAAGTATATTAAATGTCAAACAATTGAAAAACGAGTTATACATCGAAATAGATAAAACGAAACAAATGGAAACATCAACTCGGGTAAAATTGTACTACTTTCCACTGAAATATATATTTTAATGCGATCGATTTCATATAATATAAATCTTACAAAACTGACAGATTTTGAAATTTAAACAATATCTCTAACACTTGAACTTTGGAACATTTTGATTTATTTTGTGGACTTTTAATTACTCCACCTACTCTAATCTAACATTTGTTTTATTTCTGTGAAGAACTTCCCGACCAGAAATCTTGTTTGAACCATCAACTGCAGTTGATATCAAAGGTATCAAAATTTGGTCTCTTTTTGATTTTTTTTTTTTTAAAGGGAATAACTACGCAACGACGGTTTCTGTACGTTTTGATATTGTATTATTCGGTTAAAAATAATCGTAGAGACTTGAAATTTTCACCGAATGCTGTCACGTCCTGGGTGGAGTATAATTTTTTTTTATAAATATTAGTGCATTTTATTCAAGAACGTCTTCGAGTCGTTGAACATACAATAGTTCATTACAATTCCTGTTACTATATACCGGAGTATTCTCAATGTAAACATTATTTCAGCGCCAATTTTATAACTTTGCTTTACATTAATTACTTTTAAGATTGCTCTAAAATAAACTTCGGGTGAATATTATATCAAACATTTTCGTGTATACACCTAATTACTGTCTGGCTTTACTTAAATCAGATTAAAATGCACACTACACTATAATCAGCGCGTTATTAATTGTATTACGTTTCCTTAATATTGACAAATGTCGGATAAATAAATTTTATCCCGAGAAAGAGTAAGCTGAGAGTTTAATAATTACAATGCGAATTCCTCACTGCTCTCTTGATCAATTAGGTTCATTAAATACATCGGTATTTATTTGGGTCAAAATCTCAAATCCTGATTCTCTTACAACCATAGGGTATCTGGGTGTATTATTTGACAAAGCTTTAGCAAATTCGCTTGAAAACGTTACAATATTTACATTTTGTATAAAAAGAAATGCACCCACCCATATTGACAGGCTATATTCTATTCATGAATATATTATAATCTATTTATTTGTAGTGGCCAATTGACCGTCGTATCAAACAGGCTGATAGTGTTTTTATTTGCATAGGTTAAGTCAACATTTTAATATCGTTTCGAAAGGTTGCGTCTCTCTAGTATCGCTCGGGGTGTTAAATATTAAAAAAAAAAACCCACTCTTGCAGAACATACTGAATTTCATGTTGAAATTCAACCCAACTAGTATCGTTTACATTTACATATAAAAGAACTCTAATAAATTATGAGTTTGAGCTCATTTGGTACAGATTCCAGAGGGAGCCACTAGAAGTGTCCATAAGTAACGGGAAAATGATATAATATACAATAATTGTCTCGAATTTTGGGAGAAAATTCGACAAAAATCACAGATTTGTTTTTTTTTATAAAAGAAATATGGTCTGCATATGAATGTCGAAGAAAATAAATTTGTTTTTTTTTTTTTTTTAATCATTGAAAAAAAAAAATGATTTTTCATATTCTGAATACGTTTCAATGTTGGTATACTTGAATTTCTTTTTTTTCTATTTTTTTCCCAATTTATTTATTGAACCGAAAATTGCTCAATTTGCTTTTAATTACGTGTGTAATTATTTATCTACAAAATGTATGGACGAAACTTTGTGAGTATTTTTACGAAAAAGGAATAATATAATAATATGTTTGTTGAGATACAAAAAAAAAAAAAAAAAAACCATTACTGTAAAACTATAAATTAATATTATAGAAAACTTAAAATTGATTTTTTTTTTTCTTTACTACATATCTTTTTACTTCGGCTACATGACTAGAACTACACACAGTTATTATACGACTGATTTATTTTACGTTTCGATAATTAACACTACAGACAACGCACCTGCAACGTTTACGTTTGTCTCACCAAGTAACTTCAGTCCAACGCTAATATTATGCAAATGGGTTTTTACGATTTTTTCAAATCACGCGAAGAGAGCAGTCATAAATTATTGCTAGCCAATATTCAATTTCCAGTGTAAAAACCATTTCAGAATATTTCGGCGTTGGATTGATGTGGACCGTCGTACTAACGGTCCGTGTGCATCTAGAAATGAATTGTCTATTTTGTTTTGCCCAAGTGGTACCGAATCAAAAAATACGGGGTTTGCGAAATATTGAAATCGGCTCGAAGTCGTGCGCGACACTGGGCGTTTACCGTATAAAAGGCCGGGCGGAAGAGTTCGAGTTGTTTCTGACAGGTTTGAAAATGCGAAAAAGTGGACAAAAAAAAAAAAAAAAAAAGATGAAAAACGGGCCGGGTGGTTACCGTCAATTACGGCGGAACGAGTTGGAATGGCCGCACGCTCAGGATATCCGAGCGGAAGAGTAATTCCCGCTCGGATTGCCGCGTGATTTTCACGCAAACGAGCGCGCGTTTTACCGCGAATAATTATCGACTATTTACTCCGAACGTTTCGAATAAATATTATTACCGATAGTCGACTATTGCTATTACGGCGCCGGACGGGGCGGACCGTCTTTGGCGCGCCGCCGGTTCGACGGAATCGTTTTCGATATCCTGCGCTCGCGGTTTCCTCGTTCGCCCCGGTCTTTGAGCCCGTTCCTTTGGCGGGCTATACCGAGAAAGCCGTTTCGCGGGCGTCCGTCACCCGCCGCCGACGTCCGACGGACGTTATTATAATAATAGTCGTAGCAGCAGTAATAGTAATAATAATAATAATAATAATGTTATACGCGTATGTTGCCGACAGAAAGTGCACGGACGGTGTCGGACGGCCCGCAGTGCAATAATGAACTATCGAGCCGCGCAGTTTTCACCGAACCAAAACGAATACGGTAACACATACGTACGGTACGACGCATACGTTCGTATGTTTTATGCACCCGGGCGTTGTTTTATAATAATTATACGGGCAGCAGGTTAGTACGGTGACGTTTTCGGAATAGCAGCGGTGCCGTTCAAACGGTCCGTCCCAGACGGCGGAGGCGGCGCCCCGGAGCGCGACACCGCCGTGCGTAGGTACGCGCGTCAGCAGGTTGTGTTAGGTCGGTGGCGCCGGAACGGCTTTCGAATCCCGCGGTGGAGGAGCTCAACAAAATCAGTTTTTTTTTTTCTTTTTTTTTCTAAACGCTCATGGAAACCGACGCAATTCGATAGTCTGATAATTTTAGTTCAAAAATACTGATAACCGCGGTAAATCGCATATGAGAATTGTCCCAAAAGTAATGCACAATTCGCTCCGAATAAATACGTATTTATAAAAATATATAATATTATAGACCTTCGATATACCTATCTCTCTGCTTCTCTATACGCGATTGTTATCGTTTCGGGAGCGCTTGAATGCCGCATTGGACGCCACCTTTTTGTTGAGCTCACGGATCCTTCGGCTCACTTTTTCGTTTTGTATGTGCAAGTCGGGAAAACGGATTCCACTAAGCGGTGCCTTCAGTTTTGGAAATAAATCAAAGTCTTGATTTTGTGGGACTTATATCAGGCGAAGACGGTGGGGGTTTGAGGCGTTCCCATCCGTATTTCGCCAATAGAGCGGCGACTGGTGGTCCGATATGTGGCCGCGCATTAGTGTGAAATATGGACACACCGTGTTGCAACCCGGTACCTTTTTACGGATTTCCGGTCACAATTTTTTAGCAAGGAATTTTTTGTAGTATTCCCCGGTTACACTGTTGCCATTTGGAACTCGAACAATAACCCCAAGTTAATCGTAAGCAAAAATCATCATTTGTTTCACTTTTGTTTGTAGGCGACGAACTTGTTTTGCTCTCGGTGATGTTATTCCCTTCCAAATATTGCTTTGAGATTTTAATTTCGGTTCAAAATCACGGATACAAGTCTCATTAAACTCACTAAACACATCATTAAACTTTACTAAAACCACTGAAACTGGAAACCAACATGTTCTGTAGACTTTAAGCTACAATCTGATACTAAAATCAGCTGATAACATAATATTGGAAAACAGCTAGAGCGCGATGTGCATTACTTTTGGGACGACTTTCGTAGCCGAACGGTTTATATAAAATCAACACAACGTTTTTGTTATCGCTTTGCTATTCGTCAGTCTTGCACAAAACATTTATTATTTTAAACATGTGTTTGGTTCAAATCATTCGTTTCGCGATTCGTTGGTTTCGAGTTTTACTTGACCGTACATATTATAGGCTTTGTCCCCAGAGAACTCCAGGCGCCCCTGGATCGGTTTAAACGACGAACCCGTCCGTCGCGATCCGAGAGAAGGTTTACCCGGGGCTAAATATCTGTATGGCAGGCATATCAGCAAGACAACAGTGCGCGTAAATTCTATTGTTAAAATGAAAACCAACTATTCCGAAAAATTGGATCTTGCTAGATCTATAGGACCAAGATTGATCTCTTATTAATGCTTCTTGGGTTTTTTTTTTAAATCTTGTTAACGGAAATCGATTCGTCGAACTTGGCGACATTACGTTACTCGAAATTGAAAAATACATTTTATATTATGTGTACCGTGCAAGTTGTTTTTTTAATTTATACGAGAAGAACGTGTCGAAATTATCATTGGACGGATTTATTAACCGGAAAGAATATCGGGACATGAAAATACGAATATCTATAAAAAAATCGATGATGTTTTGAAAATGCTTGTAATGTCAATTCGCGAAGGTAAAGCTGGAGTCGATAATATAGTTGAAAATGCAATACAATTAGCAGAAAGTCATTTGTAGGTTAGTTTTAAAGGCAATAATTGACATAGATGTGCATCTAGAAACAGAGTACGGTGCTTTCCGTGAAACTGACGAACTGAGGAAATTTGAATCGAAGCGGAGTTAAGTTTTACATTTATCACTTTTGATTTTTACAATTGGTAATTTTTAAAAATCGACAAATTTAATGTATAACTCCATAACAGTATAATATAATATATTTATTTTATTATATTTTATTGAGAATAATCATTTATATATTATTCCATAACATATGAATACCTTGAAATTGCATACAATAATCCGTATGTCGACACATTTTAGGTGTTGTTTTTTTTTGTAACTTTTACTGGGCGCTAATATTACGTTGACATAATTTGTAGATCCGGCACTGCATAGAACAACAACAAAAAAATATAACGGAACAAACAATAGTATTATTGTCGGTTTTTTCATCGTTATTGATCAGCTATTGTGGCATACTGTATACCGCTATTAATATTGGTTGAAATATGCCCGACACTGGCGAAAATTGCCCAGGGACAGTGCAATTTGACCGTCCTGCTCGCACGACTGTATTCATATAAATATATTAAAATAAGATAAAAAAAAAAAAAAAATGTACGATTTGAACAAAATTCAAGTAAATATAAAAACTTATTAAACGATTCGACGTGATTAATAATCGAAAATCGCGTTGTTTACTCCGAGGACCTCGCTTCATATTGTAATGCGAGAAAATAATAATAACGCATATAAAATATATTGACATATTATATTTATTTACTTTAATATAAAATATAGTACTTTTTTTTTTTTTACAAATTTCATACTTATTCTTATAATAAATTGTATTCTGTAGCCGAATTATACCGCAAAGTATAAATAATATTATTTGGGAAAGCAAAGGTAAAATACGGAAAAAAAAAAAAATATGTCCACACCTTTAAATATACTTGTAAATATATATTAATTTAGACGTTTTACTATTACTGATAAACAGATAATATACGATAAGGGGTGAATAATAATAATTTGAATAAGTATAACGAATACTATATGAATTTATCACACAGCGTTTCCCAAACTTCTCCTCCGATGAACCCCGTAGAGATAATAAAAATGATTATTGCGTAAAAAAAACCTTAATAAAAAACCCATAATAAATAATAATAGTTGTGTTACTTTATTTTCTTAGCTAAACGTACGTATTTATATGATATAAAATTGAATCAATAAGAAAATCAAATGGACAACTTTATAATTTGTTTTATTGGTAAAGAAAGATTCAATGTGAATGGGGGGGGGGGTTCTTCGATATTAAATCGGGTTTATTAAGATCTATATTAGACAGTTGGATTCGTAAATCTGATTTGTAATGGACTTTTATATTTATTTTTAGTATATATATATATTTGAGTAGAAAATTATTTTTTACAGATGTACGTTGTTGAAAAAAGCATCAATAGTCTTATTGCTGATTTTGATATTTTTGGACTGTCTGGTCTCAAACTCAACCAAAAAATGGACAAATGAGATCCATTGAAAATTGCAGCGTGCAATAGCAACTGCTTGTATATGCATCCCATATTATCTTCACAAATTAAATTACAATTACGAGGTTTTAAAGATCTTATACTTTGAACTATTTGCACAATATCACCTAAAATTTAATTTAATTTTTCTGGCATATTTTAGCAGCTAATACTTTTCTATGAATGCAGTATATTTTCCAGTATGATACGAATATTGCATTGGTATTTTCGCTTTTATATAGAATATTTTCAATTTACGTCCGCAGACCACAGTTTGGGAAACGCTACTTTATTAACTTATTGCTAAAAAAATAATCGTGCGTGCGGTATAATAACAGTAATAATATTTTCTACCCGAACATTTAAAAAATTCCTATACGAAATAATATTATTTTCGTACTGTTTTTATTCCTTGGTAGTCTCCATCATTTCTACGAATAATAATTGTATATTTAAGAAATATTTTTATACAATTCCCATCGCATACAACGAATAATAATAATAATAATAATAATAAAAAAATAATATGATCGATGGTCTTTTCCGATATAAAATAGCGTTACAACGTTTAAATATATTAATTTGTTTTTTTTTTTTTTTTTGCACCCGGCATACTTCGAGTACAAAAATCAAAAGTTGTGAAAACAATATAATACAACGATGTATATTTAAATTAAGAGAATTTTCGTACTGGTTGGTGTAGTTTGATATTTTAAACGAAGATTAATGTTTGTTGCAGCTCATCAACAGACTATATTATAGTATATTAATACAAATTAAAAGTCAATATATAGGTACTGGTATTAATCAAAATATATTTCCGTCGTGTATTTTTCGTATTTTATCATTGTACGTTTCAACATAATTTCTAATTTGTGGACAGTTTTCCAATATTTTCTCACCGTATATCAAAAATGATTCCAATAGGGGTCACGTCTACCATCTTTACCCACGCGCGTCTATATAAATGTCGATTAAATCGCCATTTTCGTCCCTCTATGTTCCTCTATTATTTATCTCATAAGAACTGAATATAGAGTAAATTTACGTACAAAAAAATTTAATATTTCAATAATATAGTTTTGAAAAAAAAAAAAAAAAAAAAAAAAACGATAAGCTATTTCGTCGACGATAATCAGTTATTATATCAGCTATATTTTGGATGTATGACGTTTGTGTTATGTGATAACGCGGCTTAGTTCTAATATATTTTAAACTATGAAATGTCGCTTATGCTCGTGATTTAGAGCCAACGTGCCGCATTATGTTTTAATATTAAGTATCGTTTATATTATAAATTTTAAAAATTCCATTGTTCGTTGTATAAAACGAAGTGGTCTCGCTAAAGTACTCAGTTTGTCCAGATGATGCACCTAAGTTCCCCTGTAAAAGCATATAATTATATAAATTATAATATCGCGTGGACCCTAAGTGTCGCTCGAGCCCTTTTGCCTTGGACCAATCGATAATATTCCTGACGTCATCGCCGCCGCTTTCTTATTCGTACTTATGACTTTTTTTTTCTTCAAAATTCAAAACAGCGAGCTCTGTCTCGCGTATACATACCTACGGAGAAGTTTGAAAATTTAAAGTTATTCCCGGGTGCGCGTATAAAATATGATAATAATATGGGAAATAATAATCGGTTACGGTTAAAGAACACGGAAAGTTCTGTGTTTTGCTATGTATATCGCGATATTAATATTTTATAATAATATAAAATATATATGTATAAAATAAACCTGACTCCGCATTATATTTTAATATATACATCTCGTTTTCATATAATAATAATAATAATAATATGTGGAGAAAGAATGGATAATACAATTATTGTTCAACTATTCGAGTGTAAATATATCTATATGTATATATATTGCATAATATTAATATTTAAAGTATTACAGTAGATCGCGATGGATGTATAATAATATTAAACATATCGAACGGCCCACGCCTGAGCGAACATATTTTTACAATATTACAATAATTCAGTTTTTGTTTTTTTTTTTTTTTTTTAGTACAACTATTGACGATCGTGATCCGATTTTATTTGCACTCAATATGTCCCGCGTGCAATAATTCCCGTACGTGATGTGTAATAAATGTGAGAAAATAAAAAAAAATAATAAAAATAATAATTATATGCGATACGAAGTGTTCAAATATTTATTTTTATTGGGTCGTTCAACAGTAGTAAAGCATTGTAATAATCCGGGCTCGGATTTATATGTAAATACGTATTTTAAATGAGACTCCATAAATTCATTTAGGCAAGGGATGAATTCGTTTCGAGTGATTTTTAATAAAATTAGCTATATTTCGATTTTATATATTTCTCAACAATTCCATTTTTTTTTCTTCTTGTATATTTAAACGAATTCGTTAACTCGGACAAACTTATCGTAGTTTTGTGACAATTGTAGCAGTTTCTATTTTTATAGTGTCAATATTGGATTTTTGGAGGATACTATAAAACAACTAGAAACACGAATAATGCCATTAGTTCAAAGTTTATGGCTCATAGAAGATGCTGTAAAAAATATAGAACAAGTATAAGGACCTTCGGGAGTGGCATTTAAAGAAGAACAAATGCATGGCGTATTAAATAATAACTCCGGTTAAAACTGCCGAATATTTATCAGAGATGTCCGGAATAAACGGAATATTATTCTGAAGACTGAACTCATTCCTTTGGACATTGTAAATATGAAATTTGCAACGTCTGTTGAAATCGAACGTTCCTTTAGTTGGTACTAATCTGTGTTACGACTGAACCGTAGAGCATTTCGAACTTCGAATATTTCAGTATGTATCATTGCAATCAAGATCTAGAATAAGGTTTGATTATATACATTTTTTTTTTATTTTTTATAAACTTCCATAATTTCAATTGTATTAATACATTGAAAGCAGTTTTTTAGTACACATATTTATTAACATATATTGGGTTTTTTTAAAAAAAAAAATAAATCCGAGCCCTAGTAGTAACGAATAATTAATTGATGGCTATCGTTTCATCGCTTCCCGTCGTTAGCCCCAGTACGGTATATGTTTAACAATACTGTACGCGACCAGTGGCATATTTAGACTTTTGTCTCGGGGAAGCGGATATGTATTTATAAAGAGGCCACTGTCTCCGATCCCATTACACCCTCAAAATGTTCTTAAATTCAATGACCGAATAATACCAAAATTACGTATTACGTTACCAAAATCCATCCGTTTTTATAATATTTAAAGAAATAACCCCGAGCACAACCCCAACTCCGGAAAAAATCCTGTGTACGTTATTGAAACTATGAACATAATACAATTTCCTGTGATGCAAAATAGTTTTAAAAAAAATGTCATTCGAGGGAACCATCGTCCCCCCCCCCCGTAAATACGTCACTGTTTAGGATGTTCAACGATATTTTGTATTTTATATACTCGAATTAGATAATGTCATATCGGTAGAGGGGAGAGGAAATGTTTTCCTAAACTATATTTAATTATCTGTTTCTTTTTTCTTTCAATAAGGTCTCCGTAAAATATGCAAATTTTATTAAAAAAAAAAAAAAACCACATTTAAACAATTCTATACTCAAATTACCAAATATTGTAGAGAACGTAGCACTAATATTCTATGGGGAAATGTTTCTCAACTTTTTTTATTCTACATTCCCCTTGTAGATTTTCAAAAATCTAATTCCTCCCATATTAATTAAAAATATGAGATGAATTACAAAAATAAAATAAATAATACATTTTTATTTATTGGTAACACTTTTAAAACTCAAACTATACAATACGATTAATACTATTATAATGTTCTACTAAAAAAGTTTCTATTTTAATGTAAGATATTTGATTGTTTATTTCTCATCAAATCATCAATCCTCGGGGAAATCGTTGATAATGCACAACGAATGTAATTTTCTACGTCCAGCCGATTTCTTTGTTTACTTTTTATTTACAAAAAGTGTAGAAAAGATTCACAAAGATACGCCGATACAAATGGGATTTATGTGCAGAGAGTTTTTTTTTATTACTTTTGGGTAAGAGGTGATCATCAAAGGCCAGAATTCTGTTAAAGATTTTTCATTAAATAAAACCATTTCTCTTGGATCCGTTTCAAGCTCTAAAAATTCATCATGATATTCATCTGGAACTTTTTCAGCTAGTAATCTAAACGGGTTTCTTACAAAGTTCAATTCATCTCCATTAAGGTCTGGGAAGTAATAATCAAACTCGTCCTCTAGAGGGTAGTTAAATGTTGCAAAATTGCAGTGTTTAATGCTTCAATGTCGTTGTTGGTGGTAAAAACCAAAGAAAGTTCTTAAAACATTGTAAAGTTATTTAATTTAATTTTTATTTTCCAATTTTGTAATTTGCTTTTGAAAGCTCTCCAAGAATTGACATATTTGATTATAATTGTATTTCTTCCTTGCATTTTTGTATTTAGTTTATTATGCCGATCAAATATATCAACCAATTATGCAAAACGGGCAATCCAGTTTTCATCATTCAACCAATCAAAAAATTCAGTTTTCCTGGGGTTTTCAATATATAATTTAAGTTCATCTCTGAGCTCAAATACTCGTTTCGTTACATTTCCACGTTTCTTTTCAATACAGATGCTCGACAGCCATCGAGCATCTGTATTGAAAAGAAGCATATTATGTACTGCTCAACTGACATATGTACATATGTAAATTTAAAATTTTAATAATACGACGTCATAATATTGAAGCCAGATAACGGCCCGCATTTAAACTTTATCTGTATATTACCTACGAATAGTTCAATATTTTAAATCATCATAATTCTATTGTTATTGACACGCGATAACGGTCAAAAATAACAACACGATAACTATTTTTGTCAAATTTACTTATTGTTTTTACCTTTAGATATAGTAAATTTGAACATTTTATATATTATTCTTACAATTAAATCATAATTACCATATTACCCCTACGCAGTATCTAAATTCCTCCCTAGAGAGGAATTTCCCCCTTATTGGGAAACACTGGTATAGAGTATAGTTATAAGTTTATACAATAAATCGTTGCGTAGGAAAAACGTTTCTGAGCGATGTACGGTTAATACATGTGTTTTGATTAATTTAAATTGAAAAAATGATATTAATTTGTAACCACAAAATAAATAACAACTGTTCGTGGTTTTTTGTCTCAAATTCTTAAAGAATCTTTGCTTGGCGAAAAGAATTGTATTCGCATAAATCGAAAATAAACCCCACCTTCAGTTGTTTTTAAAAAAAAAATCGTGACTACGGAATTTCGATACTTTCAAAAAGAAAAAGAAAAAACCGAAAAACTCGACGATTTAAAACGGCTGTATAAAAAAAAAAAGAAACAACGTCACAATGTTTTAAAAATTGTATCACGTCTAGAAAGAGCTAACATAAGTGTTTAGTGAAAATTTCAGGTTTCTACGATTATTTTTAACTGAATTAAAACAATAAAACTAAATCGAAAACGGCGGAACAGACCGTTATTATTTCGTGAATATTCCCGGTTTTTTTGTTGTCCCGACGTTATTTCCTTATTTTTTTTTTTTATTTTCACTGGCCGTCTTGCACAGTGTTTGTAATTATTCGTTTTACCAACCGGGTGTACTTTTGTCTAACCCCAACATAATAAACCGGGTGCATACCGCAGTGTCCACGTTTATGGTCTGTCGGTGCAGTGCGCCCGGGTCGTTACGTCCCAGGTGCCGGTAGAGACGGGCGAAAACGGGGCGATTTTCACCGCTGCGCCTCCCCGCGGGTTTTTAATTCCGTCCGTCCGAAACCGTCTGCCGCAGCCCCCGTAACAGCTATAGATACCCATCCGGTCCGAGTCATTTATTTATTTATTTTTTTTTTTTTTTTAAACTACCTTTGTCCCGCCGTACTATCGCGGCGGCGGCGGTGGCGGCGGCGGGGAAACGTCTGCGGAGGACGGCCGTTTTCATAAGCGTTCTCGAAAAATTATAATGCACAGATAAAATGTTATCGGACCGAAATAAGTATAAATATCGGTAGTGGACCGTTAATACTTTTACTTGGCCGTTTATATAAAACGTTATTTACCGGCCGGGTTAAACGGACAACCGTGCCGAGATTAAGTAATATATATTATTATTTTTTTATTATTATTATTATGTTTCGTTTGCTGGCCAACCGGCCGATAACTAACAGCCCTCCCCCGTTCCCGAGTTGCACGGGCACCCGACGTGCACACAATAACAACTTCCGAAGTCGGTTGGTAAAATACAACGGCGAAATACGTTGTTCCGTTCGGGTTTGTTAACGATTTTTTTTTTTTTTTTATATTTTATTTTAACAGCCCCGAGTAATACGTGTTATTATTGTTTTTCTCGAAGGATATAAAAACTTTCCGGCGTTAGTGATTCGTCGTTATTTGTTTTATTTTAATTTTAATTCATTTACTCCCGACGAGATACTAATATATATATATGGGTAAGTGCGGAGTACAATAATATAAACGAGAGTAATAAAAGTAGTTATAGATACAGGATTTTAACGAGGCACGAGAATCATTAAAAAAAAAAAAAAAAAAAAAACACACACTATCTAGATGGCTATAAAACGGAGAGTTATACCGTCTCGTACAAACCGGATTATTTATAGAGATTAATTACTGTAGGCTGACGACCTAAAGACAAATTATGTCTCGGATTAATGGGGTGTGCGTTTAGGCCAATAATTCTTACGGTAGGAATTCTGCGCCGTTTATTAGTACGAGTTTAAGTGTATTGCGAAAAAGTGTCGCGGAAAATCATTTTTTTTTTTTTTTTTTTTTTTTAATTTTATTTTAACAACGAAATCGATCGGCGGGAAAAACGATTTTTATTATAAATTATTCCGCTAATGATTTTTTATAATATATATATATATATATATATATTATTGTTTATACGCGTATAGTAATACTAATCATTTTATTAGCTTGTTTTTTCTAGATTCTAAACGTAACGAGGAATATATTAGTTTTATCATGACGTGTGTGTGTGTTTTTTTTTTCTCCGTGAACAACTTTTCCACCTTCGAAAATCTTGGTCCGATTTATCAGGTGTTGTTCCGGAAGTATTGTGGATCTAGTTTGTGCTACGAGGTTTGTCGTTTCTCGATTTTCGTTGTACTATTCTTAATAATTATTGGGTTTAAAACGTAGGAAAAACGAGCAAATTCACGGCAATAATGGTTTCATTATTTTCGATTTTTTTTTTCTTTTTGTTGTAACACTTTTGACATTATTTTCGAATTTCGCTCAGATTCGTTTTTCATTAGCAATGATTTACCGTTGCGTACATAAATAAATAAATAAAAATATAAATTAAATTCCTCTCTATGTCCTACCTTACCAACTTCCCACTCGCAACAGTGGTCCGCCAACGGTGTGAAATATGTCCGTATTTCTAAAATTAAAAACAAGATATATTTTGAATATATTGTAATAACGTCGTAATATTGTGTGTATATTTTTTCATTGAGGGTGTACATGTTAAATAGTTAAAACTTTGCTCGCCGAAACATTATTATAGAACTTTAAAAATTGTTCTGTGAAAGACGATCAATAATTTTCAAGTTCGGGTAACTAATGGTTCACGTTTTATCAATAATTTCCCTGTCGTTCAACGAAAGAGTTTACGACGAAAAAAAGACACATACTTCGCACCATGGGTGGGGCAATGTTGTAGGTGGAACATTGGGAAGGTAAGTTATAGAATGGAATTTAATTGATGTTCCTATGCTACGATAAATCATTAATTTTCATTAACGCAAAACGATCCTGAATTAAGTTCAGTTATGAAATGCTGTAGTTTGTATGGTTTTTTTTTTTTTTTTTTATTATAATCTGTAATTTAAACGCTTATAAAAAAAAAAAAATTAATAAAATACACTCAATGTTTTTCTTTTCACCATTAAGTATACAATTTGTGATGAACCCTGTGTACAATTATTAAGTATTTATGATCAGCCAAATGAATTTCGTTCAGATAAAACCTTACAAAAACTAATAAAACTCAAATACTTAAGCGCCCATAAATAGTTTAAAAATGGCCAAAATGTTGTTCACATTTAGAACGAGCTAAGTTCAATATTAATCTGTGATAATTTCAAGTTACTTTTGACTAAGTTATAAAAAGATAAAAATCGAAAATAATGAGCATCATTTAGCGTAAATTTTCCCGTTTTTTCTACATTTTATTTTTTTTCGGGTTTTTTTAATTATTACGAAAACTTCAACAAAACTAAAAACCAATACCGCTTTAACGCACCAAGTATATTAGGGGTGGCTAACTTTTTTCAAAATTATGCTAAATAAAAAAAAACCAAAATTACGATGTGCCATAAAAAATTAACACGTGACATTAATTTAGATTTTAGATTTTAGAAGCAATTGTGCTGTTCAATCACAAGGAATGTGCCGCAGGTTAACACTCCCATAAATTAGACCCAAAATATTTTCAGAAAAATGTGCTACACTTGTAAACAGTGTTACAAAATTGTAACAGGATGTCTGGAAGAAAAGTTATCTCTACGGCTGGGGAAAAAAAACATACACATACATCATAGTAAAATTAATTTTCTTTGCTCAGAATATAAAATAATGGTTTTTTTTTTGACGTATAATGAATAAAATATACATATGTATATCTGTGGTCTGGGTCTAAAAGGGCCAATCTCACTTTTTTGCAAAAAATAGTTAAAATGGCCAATATATTAAATTGTATGTGTTTTCTTGTGCTGGATGGGCATAACTTAAGTACCAGTAATACCTGAGATACAAGGGCTAATGTTGCAAACATAATTGTTTAGTTATATTTCTAAAACGGCCAATTTGATGTTTTAGAATCTATTATTGTCAGACCCAAGCCACAGATAAATATAGATGTACGACATAATATACAAGTTACAGTTTACGTACAGGTGCGATTCGTGTTATGTTGTAATATAAAAATAATGATTGATTATGTGGTTAAAAAATAGGTATGTACGAATACGAAAAAAAAAAAAAAAAAATTAATTTTTGTTATTATAAAAATTGATAGTAGGAATTTATTGTTAATAAGCGTAAAAGTCGAGAATTAAATGATTGAAATAGGTTGCCCTGTGGAGTTTGACAAAAACGACGATGTTAAATAAAACTATCCCCGTAACGATTTCAGCGCCTCGCGCCCGATCGACCGAAATCGACCACCTCACTTTCAATCCAAACGTCGTATAATATTTTTTATGTAATATTGTGTTTTTGCAGGTATTGACGATATTTCCGTTTGAACGAAAAGTAATTACTTTCGACTGACGTCATCGTATTGTATTATAAACATTACGTTGGATGTTACATAATATTTTGTCCCCGAGGTGTGTAGAGCGTAACAATAAATCGACCCTCGTTCCAAAGTTTCGAGTTGTTCGAAAAAATGTTTAAAGAACAATCGACGACGTCAACACTGTGATCAATTCCCAACCAATAAATATTCCTATTCGTACATAAATCACTCGGTGCATATTTACATCCCCCGAAATAGTGTTCATTGAAAAACGAAGAAGAAAAAAAAAACAACGCGCAGACATATTGTAAAACTAAAACCTGCACACCGTCGCCCCGGGACACGATGACAAAAAAAAAAAAAAACTTTAAAAATAACCACAGCCGTTATAATTATTAATAATGTGTAGGTACTTCAGTGCCAGTACAATGTATCAGTATAATGTATCGTAGAGAAGTAACGATATTTTTTTTTTTTTTTTATTAATGTTTTGTCGATACAATCGAATTCGTATTTAGAAGAAAAAATTAATTTCGAGAAATTATTACCAGAATTTTTTCGGTAGACACAGTAGGGATATATCGTTGAAATATTTTCTTTGGCACTAAACTATACAATATTGAGTTCATTACATTTAATTTTCAGAAAAAACTTTGTTTTGGACGATTAAAGTTAAAATGAAGAAATGTTTTAGAAACAAGTAGAAATAGAAACAGGATAAAACAAGTAAAATATAGTAATTTCGACAGTAATAACGCGCCGTAAGCATTTTAAGGGTATAATACGAATATTGTTAAAAAAAAAACAATGTTTTACTAAAATAATGTAATACGTTAAATGTGAAAATCTCCTATGATTAATGGAAAAGTAAATGTCCGAAATTCACGTAATCGATTTTTCTCATGCTTGTTTTTCCCGGTGGAGGTTTTTTTAGCCAAGTCAAAATAAGACTAATATTGAATTTCACACCGGTTCCAATATATTTATAAAAACGATAAAATATTAGAATCTCGTCGATATTATGGGTACTATAATATATTAAATATTACAAATATTTCGCTATAGCATTCCATCAATTTTCACGGTGTATTTAGGATATACGTTTATAATAAAACTGCAATACGGGCGAAAAATAATGATATGATTGATATGTGAATACCGTAAAGTAATGCGGGGAGTTTAAAAATACTAAACGATGTGTAAATTCTCCATGAGAGATATAATCGAGTTATTTCGAAAATGTATTGCACGCGAGTCCGCCCGAACTATGTCTAAATAACTAGGTTTGATGGAATATCAGACGAACGTATTTCTTCAGGTTAGACGTTATTATTATAAATTACGTTGTTATATTCACACGGTTAAAAATATTAAAAATTTCACCGAAAGAAAACTCGGCCGGCAGTGATTTTGTATATATATATATATATTATCGCCGCGTGTTTATCGTTTAAACAGTTTTCCCCGTCTAAAAAATTGTATTTGTTTAATTCGATATCGCCGTGTATAGATTATTATTATTTTGTGTAACAATAAAACTAGTAAAAGTCATTGTCCGCGAAACGCGTTCGATCTTCAATACTAAATCGGATACTTACGACACGGACGACGCTCTGTGGAATAAACGTACAAATTTAATAAACGAGTGTATGTCCGTTGTTGTCGTATGTAAGTACCCACCTAAAAACTAACAAAACTGCGACGATTAGTTACGATAAATACGATAAACGCGTAAAATGCATGTCTTAGATCGTATACAGTGGACGGTGATACGGATGGGGGTTTTTTTTTATCGGACACAGTCGAGTCTCGAGCATACGAGGTACGGCACGGACGACTCCGTCCACTTCAGTGTACGATATGGTGTAATGCGTGTGCGATAGGTAACGACAGAATTGATTTATTATCACGATCTCGAATCGAATTGATCGTCGTGTTTATTATCGATGATAAATTGCATCGCCTCGCTCCCCGGGCATGTTTGTTGGCATGTTCGTCGGACCCACCGAGAGCCGATCGGATTGGACGTTTAGAATTGTCCGAAGAACATGGAAATACATGGGATTTCTAATCTGATTGAAAATTATGTCTAATATAAGGGACAAACGGAGTGTAACTGATCGAATCGCTGCCAGTGGCCGCAATAATAATATTGTGACGTAAAGGTAATTTTTTTGTTAGAAGTATTTTAAACGCCTATATAGCAGAGTCGAGCGTACTCTGGTTGTGACATTGTGAGCACTTTTCCAGTTTATTGACTGAGAATTTCACACAAAGGTTACGAAAGCCAAAGGTCGCATACATATCAATAAAGAATTAATAATTTCAAAAACACCCCCGGTGAATGCGAATGAAAAAATGCAGAAATAAAAATAACGTGTAGGTACATATAATTCGCGAGTAATCATTTTTTAAATTTGATTTTCTTTTTTCACTCCATTACGACGGAATTCTATTCACGAGTGAGAATAAAATAAATAATTTCGTCGATATTCTCCATTTAAGCAACACCCGGCTGTGATTACAATTGTACGCTTTTCTACCGGGAAATTTTCAAACAAAAAATCCATTTAAGTTCAGCAATCATATTGAACTCAATCATTCATTGCAATCATTTTTCTCGATTAAATATAAATATTTGATTTTACATTTTTAATCTCCATTCGTAATCTCACATTAAAAACAGAATATTTTTATGGATATACAAATATATCGAATATTTAACGATACCTAACCTAACCTATACTGTCTTGAGTAGGCACATAGTTTTTAAAATTAAAATCCTTATAAATAATAAACTCGTTATTTATACGTCAAAATCTATATAGACATACATTTTTTTAATGAACATAAAGTTAATAACGAAAAGATTAAAACAAGTTGTCGTATGGGATATAAACACTCGAAATTATGTATTTTATTAGGGTACAAAAAAAATAAAAAATAAATAAATAAATAAATAACAATAATAAAAGAATTATACATATTTTAAAATATTCAAGAAATTTAAATATTTAATAATTCAACAAAATCTACGGAAGAAAGGGAGTGAGAAAAAAAGAAAACGGATATTTTACAATTAAATTAAAAATTACGGTACCTACATTTAAACTTATAACATTATAAACTTGATAAGTTAGTTATCTGCTGATAACTAACTTTCTAACGTTATAGAAATGTTAAAAAAAAAAAAAATTAAACTTGGACGACTTTTTTAAATGTCTGTACAGTAATTTTTAAATCTTTGTTAGTACCTTTGTTATGACAAGAAATATACCAAGGTAGAAAAAATAATATATTTCTTGAAAAAAATATAATAAAATAGTTCCATTGATGTCATTTGTGTTGATGGCGGAACACGAAAGATTTTCTTCGTGTTTTTTTATTATTTTTATTTAGAGAAACGATATTATAATTTTGTTTTAATTTTCCTTGATCTATAAAACCAAATCTATGCACGATTGTATTGACAATGTTTAATAATTTATATTATAACGTAATAACTAAAACGTATTATTTCCAGGACTATTTCAGCTATTGACGGAAAGTAAAAATTCACGACGGGTTTTTTTTACGTATTTTAATAGAAAAGTAATTAATATTACACAACGGGACACAATTTATGATATTTTAAATATTTATCTTGATTTGTGCGACGATGTTCGCTATTTGAATATATCGTCTGTGGCTGCGACCGGTGAAACAGTTTAAGATTACCATAAATAACAAAAGTTGGTCACTTTTAACCTGTGTGGAAACAAGAGTTCAGCGTTACAATATATTAAAAAATAACAATAAAATAAATGTAAAATAAAAATAAAAAAATACGTAGAAAAAATATAGCCTGGAGTATTATATAGGTTTCGTGTATTTGACGACCGGTTTCGATAAAAAAAAAAACCATCATCAGTGTAAACAAAGGCGAACGAAAAAAGGCGACTAAATAAAAAATAAAACTGAGGAATACATAGAAATAATTATTATTTAATATGGTAATATTTTTTTAAAATGATGATTAAAAAAAAAGTATATATTTGTAATTTAGTTAAATCGTCTGGATATATTAATATATTAATAATTATAGTAATACCTATGTAGTCACTTAGAAAAAATGCACGCGATTTCGGTTTTGATTTCTTATTTCGACAATAACAAATTAAACGAAATAATGCATTACGATTACTTATATATTATGAATTTCGTACTTTTTTTTTTAAATAATAAAAATTCACAGTGGCTTATTAGTTGGCGTGTTGTCGTGTCCTGTTAATTTATAGTAATTCAAGCCGGTTTCAACGTAGTGAAAGAGCGGGATTTCCCTTGTACCGACCGTATTTTATGAGTGTAACCGCGGCTAACCTTTACTATGTAAATCAAGTCGGATAAATCTTGACGGCCTAATGGGAACGTAGTTTAGGACGGGCGGAAAAGGCCCGGGCAAATTAAAAATGAACCCCTACTATATATATATATATATTTTTTTTTTTTTAAATTTATTACGTTTATGCGGTGTTTTCAGATCTCGTTAACCATCGCGGTACGTGAGAGAATCGTCGGGGTTAAGGTTATTTCTTTTTTTTTTTTAATTTTTTATTAATTCGATAAAATACAATTTACGAGCCGATTAAAGGTTCTGTGAAATTTATACTATTGTAATATAACTATAGTTCCACAATAATCATAGGACTGAATGCGTTTATTTCATTATTCGGCATCGTTATTTATAAAACGGTCGAGTTATACGCAAAGGGATACGTACAGCTTACATGGACCAGCCGGACCACAAAAAAAAAAAAAAAAAAAAACAAAACATATTATAAACGTTCCCATTAAAAACAAACGAAGAACTTTTAACCGTTAATCGGTAATATCCAGGCGCACGAATTGTTTGAATAATTTCTTTAATGTTTTGAATGGTTCCCTTTTCGAGCACAACAGTCGTATGTTTCATAACTAATGTAAATACATCGGGCAACAGTCGGTATTTGAGAAAAATGCCAGAGTACCGCTAAGCATCGAACTTTAGGACGATTTATTATTTATATTTGTCTTCAAAAGTTTTAATTTTGTTGTTAGCCCATAGTTACTTAGTTCAAATGCCTTTACAAGTCGCTGCCTCCTCTCTCTCTCTTCACCTGTCTTCGTTTGTAGCTTTTTCGGCATTCCTGCACTCACATCGATCTTATGTCTTGTCTGCCCGTCCCCTTGGTGTTGGTGTTTGGTCTCCAACCGGCCCAACTTATTCTACTGCCCTTTAAGGTTTCGACTTTACCATAGCTATAGATTTATTATAGATTTTCTAATTCTTTGTGTATGTTCTTACGTTATGGGAGAATATGAAATCAGAATTGTTTCTCGTTGGACCAAAAAAAAAAAAAAAAATGTTCTCGTAATTCGCCATGTGCCGGTTGTATTTCGAAATGTGGTGTAATATGAAATCGTAGGGTGTTGTAGTTACATCATAAATATTGTTACGTATCAATTGCGATGCAAACTGTTTGAAGGAGGTCTAATTGCATGATTTATTTGTATATACGATACTCGATTCGAAATTGGATTCTGCGCAGGGCCTGTTGTTTAAAACAACACTCGACACATAATTCCTCATCACATTAACACACGTCAAATTGATTTAATGCAAAAAAAAAAAAAAAAATTATAGCGTTGCTCATATGGTAATTTTTTTTTTTTTTTAATATATTTTTTTCGAAACCATACAAATTGAATTTAATAACTTGGTAACTATGAGTAGTATCAAATATTATTTTAAACTTATCGTATTATGACACCGTACGAATGTATAATTCAATTAAATTCGCGTTAATTATTTTTTGAAATTACATAATATATATAATACCTAGCGTAGAAGATAATTCTATTAAAACAATTTGATTTAATTTGATGAAATATAATTGGTTTGGAAAAAAAATATGACTGAGATAATTAAAATGCAGAAATGCAAAAATGCAAAAAAAAAAAAAAAAAACAACAAACTATATGGCCCGTTGAAATGTATAAAATAATTATACCTTCAATTGAGACTGGAAAATGATTTTTTTCTCGAAATAACATTTTTATGTTAAAAAAAATATTATGTTACGTTACACTCTACCAATCATTTCTCATCAAAACATGTTATGATGTTATTCTGTAATAGTATTATACGTATATCCGTAATACGGTGTGTTTTTATATTCGACATTTTAACGATTCCATGGAGACCGGAATTTCACCGGAAATAACTATTAAAAAATAAACGCGCGGGCATTTTATATTTCCATTTTTTTATTCTACCTTCGACAGTGAACTTTAAGTACCGTCTACGGTTCGCGTCTAATTTTAACAAACCCATACCACAAACAGGACAACAATAATAGGGATGCCGTGGAACATTTTCCCTGTCGCCAAAATGTTTTCCCGAATCGTAAATAACAATGCACCGTATCGCCATACTAAAAGATTCAATGGTCCACGACAATAAAAACACATAAAACCAACCATTTGCGTATGATCTTGGAATGTGCATTTATTTGTTTATTGGCAATAACAACTAATAAGCAATGGAAAACCGAATCAATTTTTATAGCTGATACACGGCCGTTAATGATGGAGAACAAAAACCAATTTAGAAATCAATGGAGCTTATTTAATTTACGTACATACAACAAAACGATTAGAAATAACAATCTGAAGTTCTAATTGAAAAAATCGATAGTGTTCTATAGAACCGTCTTTGCTGCACAATGCGTTAGGCATATAATGAGAAAGTCAAAAGTAATTTAATCTCGCGTTTTATGTATTTTTTTTTTTCTATTCAATTATTTTCTTTAGTTATTCTTTTTTTTTTTTTTTAAAAGATTTGAAAATATCATGTATATATATATCAAAAAGTTCAGAAATAGGGCAAATTTCTAACGCCCTAACTGGGCGAAAACTTACCGGATTCGAAATTTGTAAGTTCTGGGTGTTCTGTATACAACCGTAAACTCTTGTTAAAATTGATGCACCCCCATATACATATATAATAGTACAATTTCAGTTAGAAAAAAACTGTTTTTTTTTTTTTTTATTTTATTTTTTATTTGGTACCTATAAGTATAATATAATGTCGTCTATTTATTTGGTTGTGTATGATTAATTCAGGGGCTTTTCCTTTTGAACTACTATAGAAAATTAAAAACGTTCATTTTTAAAGTACCTACACTGTGTCTTAAATTTGTATGTATCTATTATAACACAGCTTCATAAAATATTTACACACCGAAAAATATTAAACATTTATAAGAAAAAAAACGTTCCCTCGTTCAGCTCAGAATTCAAAATTATAAACGTTTACCCACATTTATGGATCGCATTTTTACATAACTATAACTTTTGTTACGTTTAACTTTTTAAATACGTAGCTTTTAGCCTTTATAAATATGAGTGTTCGAAATTACCGGACTAGTGTTCTGTTTCCATTTTTATTCGTATACCCACCTATGGTGTGTTCACAATAATTCGTTTAATTTGTTCTTCACGAAAAACATTGATCGTTACTTTAGGGGTTGTAGTGTTTTATAAACTATTATTTAAAACTATTTGATTTGTATACGAGTTCGTTTAACATTTTGTAATCAATAAAAACCTATGTGTATTATTTCTTAGCCGCGCATAAAAAAATGTGTATAAAAATTCGATTCAATATGAAAATGGAAGGCACATTAAATTGTAATTTCGGTATTGTACCTCTATAGTTTTGTTTAAATTAAACGAGCTAATAACTATAACAATGACCATTTAAATAAAGATTAAAAAAAAAAAAAAAAAAATAATAAAAAATGGTATACATTTGCACTTAGAATGTACGGAGTAAATTATTTTCTGTTATATTTATTTGAAATCAACGTGATATGAATATTTAATTATTTTTACGAATACCGATTTGCATTTTACGTACGATATTATTCCGTACGAGGAACGATACCGATTGTTTTTGTTGTATAATATCGGCGGTATTAAACATAAAAATTCTTGTTGCGACATCGTCGTGTATCATCAAAATTAACGAAAACTTTGGAAATTTAAATCGCGCGACGTCGGTTCTTAAATAAAATATACGCACTGATATCAGGAACCAGCGATTTTCACGGCGGATTTTAAGCGAATTTGATATTTTATCATTCAGACGTCACGTGAAATATTTAATGCTCGGGCGAACGACTATTTACTAGTAAAAACAGAACTGTGTTGTTGAACAGTAACGTAATTAGCACTAGATCGTGGAGGGGAGTGATCTTTGAAAATACAAATAATCAAAATTAAAAATAATGTCATAAACTGCTATGAACACAATACACATACAAAATATTTTTGTCTACATTATTTTAAAATATTATGGCAATAAACTCAATTTTTTTGGTTTTAGAGTCAATTCGTTCAAAACATCTTCTGGATATATGGGTACATTTTTGTGAACTGACATCATCGCCAATCCATTTAATTGATTCTGACGGACAACATTTTTAGTCATTAGTTATGTAGTGTTTGCCATAAAATATGTATTAGTTTTTGTAGTAATGAATAAAACACTCAATAACAATAAAATAACAACAGAGAAAATTAAAAAAAGTAGAAATTAGAAAACCAGGTAATAGACGCAGAACAAACACGGGAACTGATAACGGGTTTTCGGCAGTGTTGTTGTCTTCGGAAAAATTGTATAAAAGGTTGTTGTATACAAGACAATTGAAATCTTAAAAAAAGTTAAAACAATTACATAGCTTTTGTTTTGAAATAATAGTATTACTACAGGGTACGGCAGGGCCGACTGACGAGTCGAGATGAGGCCATTAGCCTGTGATAAGATAAGAGCAGGCCTTAATAAGTGGTATATTTCGAATTGTACGGTAATGCCGTTTTTGTTCGTGATCGTGATCTGGACAGGTGTACGTCGTGGTGTCGTCGTGCGTGCGTATTACGAAAATAATTATTCTGTGATCAAAGGGCTTTTTGTATACACTTCAGCATTCCACGTGCTGCATCCGTTCCTGCTGTTAACACTATCAAATTGTGGATACGGCATTTGGAAAAAACTGGAAGTACCCTTAGTAGACACGGACACGTAGCACCCAGAACGGTAAGAACCCCCGAAAATGTGCAGTTGGTCAGAGGACTTTTTTGAGGACGAGAACAGGACCGTCACTGTCACGTCCGCTCGTTATGTTGTGACGTTCGAAACTTATCTGCAGCATAGTTTGGAGGAAATGGCTGAAGAACATGATTTGGGAGATGTATGGTTTCAGCAAGACAGAGCTACAGCGCACACAGCTAGAATTTCGCTTGGTGTCTTGCGACAAACGTTCCCTGGCCGGTTAGTCTCTCTGAGAGGAGACATAGGCCGGCCAGCACAGTCCCCAGATTTAAGCATGTGTGATTTTTTCCTCTAGGGCTACCTTAAGGATAAGGTTTTCAGACATCGCCCACATACCACAGAAGAAATTAAACAGAAAATCACCGTGGAAGTCGAGGCCATACCAGTCGAAATGTACCGAAAATCATATGAGAGCTTCAGAGATCATCTACAACAGTGCTTATCAATGCTGACGGTCGCCATCTTGGAGATATCATTTTTAAAAACTGGATTGAATACTGATTTAAATAAAAAAAAAAAACGTTTTTTCTCTAAGTTTTACTGTTCGTTATTTACAGCCCATCAAAACTCGTCAGTCGGGTCTGCCGCACCCTGTATTTATTAGTAGAAAACAAAAAAGACCAAGTGAGGGGAAAGGGAGAGATTGAACACCCTGATCTCCGCCCTCACGGTTACGCCACTGTTGAACTTAAATCGTTGGACGCCTCTTAATGGCGATTGTTTTTTTGTTCTCCATAAAAATAACTTTAGTCCGGAGTGTTAAAGCGGTAATAAATCATCTGTAATTCCGTCGGTATTCCGGACCAGGTACAAATTTAATTATATACTTTGTATCGTCTTTATATATATATATGTATATTTAGAGCTGCTGTCTGTCAATACCCCATCCCTAATCCGTGTAAGCTATAAAAATCCATTAAATATCATATTTTACAATTTATTGCGTTAGTTAAACATTAAATTCGTTTTTTTTTTTTTTCCGCGCGCGCTCAAACTCTACACAATTATCTTGGCAACCGCATGGAAAACAAAAAAAAAAAAAAAAATAAATAATGAAAACATCCCGCACCACACGCGTATTGTAATACGTATATACGCACACGTAAAATAATGATGTTTAAAATAATATCGCGGGTACGGCGTAAAAATAATATAGCGCCTATATATGCATAATAGGTACCGTTTTATTTATTCATGGCGAAATATTGTTTTCCGCGTGTCTAATTTAACACGGAAATGGAAACGATATCATTATTATTGCATATAGGCCGGTACTTTTTATGGTGTACGCAATATACGACGACGGTGGTGCGCATAAAAAAAAAAAAAAAAACAACCGGCAGTTACCGTTGGAACGTAAATGCGAGGCTATACGTTCCGGAAACGCGCTATAAATCGCGCGATAATCTCGACGAAAACCAACCGAATTTCGATCACATTTTATTTGCTTTCACGTCAATATTTTCTATTCGAATGGACGGCGACCGTAACGGCGGCGATGTATTTTTTTGAACGACGTGAAAACGCCCCTAAACGACCGTAATGGCTACAATGCGTTTTTTTATAATACAAATTATCTAAAAATTACAATGTAATTATTATACAGCGCCGTCCGGACCACGTTTGCCCGGGGATCCGCGATTTGTGTATACCATCCCCGCCTCGCTTGTATATTTATTCGAATACACCTATCGTAATCCGCATTTAAATATAATATACGTAATAGGGTAGACCCAAGGGTAGATCTTTTTATTTACATTTTTTTAATCGTCTCGCCATATTTTGTTGCTCGGCTGGGTAAAATGTTTTCCAGAGGTCGCCGCCATCAAAATTATTGAAAAACAAAAAAAAAAAAAACCAGCTGTTTTGTCAGTTTTTATTGTTTTACAGTATAAATACTGATTTCGAGGGGGGAAAAAAAATAAACACAACCAATTATTGATAAGTAAATTGTTGTAGTTTTTGATGAATTGCCCTAAAGACCAAGCGTTTATTTACAATTAACAATCAATAGACGACCAGTAAATTGTACTAAAACCAATCCAATGTTGAACAATTATTAATTTCTGTATTTTCGATTTGTTAATAATATGTTACATATTATATTCGGTGTTGTCGATAATTTCGGTATGTTCCATATTTTCGGTGTACCGGTATATCGAACTCAAATCGTTATTCCGATTTCGCCGTAGTTGTACGCAGTCATTTTTTATAACCTTTCAAACTCACTCCTCATCTTCTTCTTCTTCTTCTTCTTCTTCATTAGTCTTCTTATAGCCAATAACGAACCGTTCAAATCCTTTGCCGCTTCTATACTGCCGGCCTTTACATATAATTCCGTGGCCGATTTATTCTCGGGTCTTTTCCTAATTATTTTGCTACCCTTTTTACGGGCCACTGGCGTGTTTACGGTCGATATATCACCCGTGTTTTTTTTTCTTTTTAAACCGGATCTCGATTATAAATATAATAATTTAAAATGATTGTGATTTCAACTTTGAATAGTCTTATCGGTGTGGCAACGCCGATAATAGTAAGCGACCATTACCATATATTCACGTTGATACAGAACAAGTGTTTGACGAAACACGGCCCCGAGAACCCGGCAGAGGGGATAATATTTCGCAGCATAATAAATTATTGTGATAAATAAAGAATTCGAAAAATACCAAAAAATCGAGTCTGTTCTACGGCGAAGACGATGATAGACATTGTGGATATGGATCGAACGGGCAGAGTTAAACCGATGCGCTATTTGTTTTTTCTGCTGGTATCCACTCGCTCCTACCGAAGGAAACCGTAAATACGCCACCGTTACGAGCGAACCGTCCGAAATTCACGACGGCCATTCCGTGGTTATTCATCATCAATTGGCTTCCACACTTCAGACGTCCATATTTGTACGTATTTAATTGGCACCATCAATATTAATTTCATAAATACATTGTTTACCAAAATTGTTCAGAATAATAATTTAATCATACATCCAAATAATTCAATAATCATAATATCATTTTTACAAGTAAAATTAAAATACCAATAATAAAGTCGAATTAAAATAATAATAATAATATAAATATTATTTAGTAGGCTAAAATTTGTTAGTATATACAGGGTGCGGCAGGGCCGACTGACGAGTCGAGATGAAGTCATTAGTCTGTGATAAGACAAGAGCAGGCCTTAATAAGTGATATATTTCGAATTGTACGGTAATGCCGTTTTTATTCGTAATCGTGGTCTGGACAGGCGTACATCGTGGTTTCGTCGTGCGTGCGTATCACGAAAATAATCATTCTGTGATCGCTACACAAAGGGCTTTTCGTATACACTTCGGCAATCCACGTGCTGAATCTGTTCCTGCTGCTAACACTATCAAATTGTGGACACGGCATTTGGAAGAAAGTGGAAGTACCCTGAGTAGACACGGACACGGAGCACCCAGAACGGTAAGAACCCCCGAAAATTTGCAGTTGTTTAGAGGGTCAATTGAGCAGTCACTAAGACGCTCAGCCCGGAAACACGCTGTAGCTTCGGGAATCTCAGACCGTTCTTTGAGGAGAATTCTTCACGAATAATTATCATTCCATCCCTATAAATTAATGCTTGTCCAAGAGTTCAATGCTACTGACTACGGCAACCGTAAAAACCTCTGTCAGCAAACTCTTCTGCAAATTCTTCCGATATCTACTTTTTTTTGGTAGCGATAAGGTCCATTTTCATTTTTCTGGAACTGTAAATAAACAAAATGTTCGATACTGGGCTACAAATAACCCACGGCAGCTCCATGAAATACCACTCCACGTGGAAGTCGAGGCCATACCAGTCGAAATGTGCCGAAAATCATATGAGAGCTTCAGAGATCGTCTACAACAGTGTATCAATGCTGGCGGCCGCTATCTTGGTAATATAATTTTAAACAAATAATTTTTAAAAACGGGATTGAATACTGATTTACATAAAAAAAAACCTTTTCTCTAAGTTTTACTATTCGTTATTTATAGCCCTTTAAAACTTGTCAGTCGGCTCTGCCCCATCCTGTATATTGAAATCTGGATATTACACCATTGTCATATTTTTGAATTTGATTATCTATAAATTGTATTTTTATCTTGAATAATCATGTTTTTGACGTGATATTTCTCTATTAGAGTTTCTTATAAAAATTTCAGTATCAACTTGAATGCCATATAATACATCTAGGAAATTGTAAATGTATGAGTGCGGTGAATAAAATTTGGAATTAAATTTAGAACGAAATGATTTACACGAATAAGTTGTGCGATAAACACTACTTATCGGCTTAACGGTTAGCTAATTCCCGGCAGTAATCCGGCCGGCACTGCGTTACAAAAATATTAATTTCGCTTACTTTTTAAACTTTTATATTTGGTGAAAACCACGTGTTGAAAATATTGTTGGGTGCAAATTCAATGGTCGGTTGGCCAGTACTTTACATGTTATTGAGGGCCATTTCAACGCTCGTCGACTAAAAAAAAATAAATATTATGTCGGTTTAATGTTCATAATTATCGGCAGAATAAATCGAACCGCAATCGCCTTATCTAGGAATTATATTTTTTTTTTTTTGTGCTGGGAGGGGGCGAAGAACACAATTTTTATATATAAAATACTGTACTAAACACTAAAAATGTGCGTGTGTGTTTATTTTTGTGTACATGTTTGAATTTTTATTTGTCGTCCGTTGATTATTCGTGTTTTATAAACGTTCGGAGGCTATTGCTTTTGGCCCAATCGCTTTACCCGCCGCCGAGCGTCTCAGATAATAATTGTATACATTTTTTTTTTTTTTTTTTTTTTCTTTAAGCGACTGGGTTTCGCAAACTAATCGTTGTATTCGAAAATTATATCGGCGTTAAAAAAAAGAAAAACTGTCGTTTGTTGAAATTTCGACTATTGCACCGCGTATCATTTATACGCCGAAAAAAAAAAAAAAAAAAAAAAAAAATGTCAATAAGAATTAAATACGTGGCGAGATTATCGAATGTTCGCAAAATATACAAGACGAATAACATTATGTTAATTTTTTTCCCGTAGTACGCGTGCGCACCTGTTCGGCACACGGTTTCGCGTTTCCGGCCAATGTCAAAGCCTCTTCCGGCCGCCGCCGCCGCCGCCTCCGTTCCGACGTTCTCCGATTTTTATTGCTGCCGCGTCGCGCTCCGTAGGCATCCGCGATAATTTCGTTTCCTGTGTTTACACGGTCCGCTTTAATTTAAAAAAAAAAACTGACTGCCGCCGCCGGTGCAATCAGTGCGCTTTGTGAACGACTCGTGTGTGTTTTTCGGTACACAATAATTTATATATGGGTTACCTATATAATACACCACGGGCGTCGAGCACGAATCGGATGTGTATACTGAAAAAAAAAAAAAAAAGTTATTTTTTACATTCCGGAAGAAAACGCGACTAGGACGGTTTACTAAAAAAAAAAAAAAAATACAAATAATATTACGACGACTGTATATGATTCTATACGCGACCCCGTGTGTGATACGCATAGCTATTATAATGATTATGTAAGGCCTGTAAACTGTGCATTGAATGCACTAAAAATCATACAAAATTAAATCATTTAAAACTAAAAAAATATGAAGTTATAAAGTTTACATAAAAAAAAAAAAAAATAACCCTATTTCGAGCGCAAAAATTAGTTTTATACATTTCCTTTAAACGATCGTTATTTTTAATTGTAGGTACATATAATTGTAGGATAAATATTATTCGAAATATAATCTCAAATCTCATTTCCTGTGCAATGTGCATTTAATAAAAATATTTAACATCGATCGTTTTAGTTTTGTAAAAAAATATATACATTTTACAATATTTCTAACGTGCGTTTTTAGTTTGCATATTTCCCCACAAGTATTTCTGTAATATCGAATTTATTCGGAACATCGGGGCGGGGGGGGAGGTTTGTTTGTCGAAAATACACGCTAGTCTTATAGAACTGAAAAATCAAAAACTAATCAGTCAACTTTTGTACTTAAATATTCGTATTTCCCCCCCCCCCCCCTCGTAACGTAAACTATAATATTAATTATAAGTTTTTAATATAAAAATAATCAAGACGATGTTTTTTTTTTTTTTTTTTAAAAATACATCATATACCTATACACTTGTGCCGCAGAGAAAACAATTTGTTTTAATTGAGCGGCGTAGTTGTTGCAGTAGACATTGTAAATTTACATTTCTGAATATAATACGTACCTAGGTCGCGTTTCCGAATACGTGAAAAATAAATAAAATCGTAATGCGTTTATTTTCCACATTAATTAGTGGAATTAATATTAAAAAGTCGATATATAAATATACAGAAGCACTTTCACCACATATTTTACGAAAAATTATGTTATGACGATTTTTCCAATTTCCTAACCAGCCTTGACTTGCATTAAAATTAGAATAACCAAATTGAGTTGCGAATTATTCTGCTTTTTCTTTTAGTATTGGTCCACTTATAGGTACATTTTTATCTCTACGTTGAGTAAACCATTTGAATAAACATACCTCTACATTTGGATATTCTGCTGGTTCTGATCTTTTACAGTCACCTTTATTGTTTTCAAATTTTTTTAAAATATCCGCCTTATTTTTAAAAAATGTCGACAGCGTATTTGGAGGAATAATAAAGTCTTTTGCGATGTCTTGTTTTTTCCCGTTACCTTTCTCCACCAATTGTATCACATGAACTTTGTCAGCTATAGTTAAATGGTTTAACTTTCGTTTTTGAGACATGTTTAAAAACATTCAAAAATACGCATGACAAACACGACAAGTAGAGCGTAGACACATACTAACCAACCATACTTATTATTATTGTGTGTGCGCTAATAATCAGTAATCTTTATTATACAGTACTGAAGTAGATAAAACATAATACATAATAATTGTCACGGAATACCCAGAATATCCAGATACAGCAGATATAAAAATATACTTCGACTAAGCTATTCATCACGATTTTATATTCGAGTTAACAAGACTTATAATACATTGAGTGTTATTATAATTTCTAGGGGAATTAAAAAAAAATCGAGTTGTCGGGTTCTTCAAATTATCGAGGTTCGAGTTATCGCGACTCGACTGTATATATATAAAAAAAAAATGTTTCGTCTAATTTGTACTCAGATAATTGATAAATGCGCATCACCAAATACAATTATACTGGGCGTTTCCTAAAAGAGTACCGTCATTAAGCACAACCATACCAGATTAATTGTGCTGGTGATATCATTTGTTTATCGAAAACGTTAAACATACCCCGGGTCAATAGTAAAAATTAACAAACACATAAATTTTGGCAAATTAGTCGAGAAAACCTTTTAAAAAAAAAACATACGCAAGTATTCTTAATACCCATGTTTTGGAGGGAGACAATTACAGAAAAAAAAAAGAAAAAAAAGTTCATTATTGAGACACCCCGCCGAGTATGGTATTGCTAATTTCGTATATATATCCTGTACATAGACATGCACCGGATCGTTTAACCGGAATAATATTTTTTTAATTAAATTAGTTGTTTTACATAATGATCCGTTTACTATGGGCAATACGATTTGATCGCAGCGATATTCCAACCAACAGTTCGAGTAGTATTATATATACTTTTTATTGTTCGTTTATTAGGATCGAACTTTAAATTTCGATTTGTTTTTATTCCACTGGGTGAAAGAATTCACATCTCGAAGTCGAGTCCGCCGGTACTTATTACCTATCTGCTATTTCCATGTACTAAGGAGATAGAAATGTTTTCCCCTCGGGAAATATACCTAGACATTTTTACATTCCCGGTGTTTATTTCTAGCAGAAAAATATATTTATTCGTGGTGGCAGGGAGAAATCGTCCTTATAAAGTGATATTTTTGTTTAGGAAGGTATTCTGTATATTATTATTACCTGCCATTGAGTGACGAAAATTGTTTTTAAAGTTTGGTTTTGTTATAACGGGACAAAAAATAAAAAATAACAAGTAATATTTCAATGTAACATAGAAATATAGAATCCATCGCGTTTGCTATACATACATAATATAAAGGATGATTTTTTTTTATCACGATCCGTCGCGATTATTTTTATAAAAATACAGGCCGAGGCCCAAATACAAAAATTGGCAATTTATAACTTTATATGAAAAAAAATAATAATAATAATACAGGACACTTAACTGTGGGGTCTCCGACTTAACACTACGCATAAGACGATTAATAGAAAATTGGACGAGGAAAATGAAATTAAAAAAAAAAGAGAAGAGTGTATTTAAAAAATGGATTTATTAAGGGATGGCAGGACAGTCATAAAATAGGTAAGTTAGGTAAAAGCTTAGTAATAAATGATAACTTGTCTACGATCAGTAAGACTGAATAAATACAAAATTGTTTGGGTAGGTTCATAATCGTGTAGAGAAGAAGGCGCCTTTAAGAAAAAAACAGTAAACGATACGAATTTACCAACGTAAAAGCGTAAATTCTTTCGACCGCTAGGAAATCAATAGACAATTGAGGGTCCTAAAGAACTGATCCGTACTGTAGAATAGGACGGATAAGGGAGCTAAAGAGATTCTTTGACGATTATTATGATCAATTTATTACTCTGCCTTGTTTCTCGAGTTTAAAATCTAAACTTTTAAAACTCAAACACGGTAAATCCGTTATATTAGCGTTATACAATTTTTACGAATCTGTGATAATAAGGAAATTTGCCTAGAAATAAGGGGTAACGATTTCAAAAATAGTGCTTAAACTTACACATACTCCATAATGGTTGAAAAAAAATAAAAAAAAATAGAAATCAAATCCACTTAGAATGCCACGAAAAAATCGCTGAATCATGATAAAATAATTACACTGTATATTATAATATATAGAAGTTACTTGACGAAGAATCATACCCGAATGAAAGAAAACCTAGGAATTTCATCGTAGTATTATATACATACGGTAATCTCAACGAAATATAATTTCGTTGAAGAATAAATCTCAGTCAATATGGACAAAAATAATAAATCAAATCATCGTGGTTTTATTGCGCGAGTACATCATCGTTGGCTTATAATATTTTCAGTGTTTCGAAATTATATTTTACTTTCGTATCGTTAATAAAACGGAAACGCGATCCTCACGTTAATCATCGATCGATGATTGGACCGCGCGGCACAACGCGTTTATACAGGGTGTTTCAAAATGATTCATCCGATTACGAACTGATATAGTTCGGCAACGGTTAATCGCAGGTTAATGACCAATGTATTAATGGAAAGATTAGATAACTAAGTTTATTTTAAGTTATCTAGTTGTTAAATTTGGCACCGTAATCGTTAGTGACGTAACTTAATTAGTTGTTATCGAAATGTCGACCGAGCAACAAAAGGCGTTTTGTGTGCTCCACTTTGAGAAGTGCGAGTCTGTTATTACCGTGCAGCGTGATTTTCGTCGAAAGTTTAACATTGAACCTCCAACAGCCCAGAGTATTCGTAGATGGCATAAAACCTTCCAAGATTGGTTATGTAAATGGAAGTCATCAGGTAGACCAAGAACTTCGGATGAAAATGTTGAACAAATTCGAGAAAGTTTTGTAATAAGTCCACAGAAATCAGTTCGTCACTACTGCAAGCCGATGGAGATGATTTCATTTTACAACAAGATAGAGCACCACCACATTGGTCCTTAGAAGTACGCAAATTTCTTAACGATCAGCTACCACAGAAATGGATCGGTCGCTGTAGTGCTAATGACGCTACATTTTGTCCATGGCCGCCCCGTTCGCCGGATCTTACAATATGTGATTTTTTTCTCTGGGGTTACATAAAAAGCATTGTTTATGTACCTCCCCTTCCAAAAGATCTTGACGAATTGAAAAGTCGCATTACAGACGCGATCAACTTGGTTACAGTCGACATGCTTCAACAGGTTTATGAGGAATTTGAATATCGCTTAGATGTGTGTCGTACAAGTAAGGGGGGTCACATTGAACATTTATAAGCATTGTACCTAAAACTTAAAATAATCCATTAAAATGTAAAATTAATTCTAACATGATCAATCAAATTTTACAATAAATATGATTATTTGAAATCGGATGAATCATTTTGAAACACCCTGTATAATAATTTTATAGTCGCAAATCGTGGCAATTTGTCGAAATATAATATAAAAAAAACATACCGTTATTGTAACAATACAGTATCGTATCGTTCGCAGCGGAATCAACGAATCGCATCTATCAGTGGTTACCAGTGTTTTATTCAATTGTGTTCAGTGTAGGAATAATAATTATAATATACCGTTTAAAACTGATATTATACAGTGTATACAGTTTCAATAATGTCACCAGCATATAGCCGGGCTTAACTTTCACAAAAAGGGCGAAATGTATTTAATAGTATTTTTCGGTAATCAACAATTTCGCTCTCGGCAGTCGGTGCCAGAAATAATTTAAATCAAAACTTTCAGACTTGTTTAACCAACTTTTTAGACCCGGTCGCGGATCGCATTGCGCGGGTACGACGAAAAATACCTTCCACGCCTACCCGCCACTATACGCTTTTTATGACACTGCGCTATAATATTATACAGTCGGCTACGGCCGATCTTTTAAAAGGCCTTAATATTTTTCATTGCCGGCGGGGGTTAATAGGTATTATACTAATACATTTGTGCAATTATACCGATAGCAATAATATCGAAAAATAAATAAAAAGGGCCATTAACGAAGGGGGAAAGCTCAATAGCGGCCGTCACGTACGGTCATGGTGACATTAGATTCAGAAAGACGCAGAGTAATAAACGAAAAAGGAGCGATGTCCGCCAACTAGTGCCGAGACAACCGCGTATATAAGATGGTCTAGCCAGGGCAACAAGAAGATGAGCAGCTAACACGAAAAGAGTCGTCGTAGGACAGAGCTGTGACACTTCAGCACCAGCCGAACGGTTTATGCCTAGTTGCGATTGGAAAAAAAAAAAAAAAACGCTAAGTCTAAACTCGCGGGCTCGGTAGCAGGATCAACTTGTTTTCATAGTTTTTTTTTTTTTTTTTTGTTAAGTGTTTAATAAAAAGTTTAAATAAATATAGTTATTACTATCGGCGTGATGGTTGTTTTCAAACGGCCCGCGGACACTACCTACAATATATATTCGGCAATCAAATTTCCCGTTCGTACAAAATACGAAATTTACACCACTCGTACAATTGAAACCGGAAGCGTATAAGAGCGGGTTTTTATATAAACGCCACATCCGCTTTTAGACGACCGCCCTCCGGTCCCCTACGCCGGTCTATATTTTAAACTGTTGTAAACCGTATATCGAATATAAATCGCACATCGACATTTGCTAAAAAAAAAAAAAACATATTATATTTCGGCATCTGATTTAAAAATGCTACTCGATTACCGATTGTGGACGAGCGCTTGCGGTGCACGGACTATTGGTATAATTTCCAATATATTGTATAATATGATCAATTAAAATGTTTAATATATATAATTAACGCAAAAATACAATCGACCAATCACTTACCCGCAATCGTCATAAATAATCGCTGGATATCGCGATAAAAAATTACTATGCATATTATAATTAAGTAGTATTAAAAAGAAAAAGGCGGAGGGGAAATGCATCGAGATATAAAATTTTATTTATTCTTTCAAATAGTAATCGTACTGTTAATAATTTGTCGAACTTTCATGACAATAATAATACGATAAACATAATATATTATACAGTACTTTTTTTTCACTCTTTTTTTTTTTTTTTTTTTTTAACAAGCGAAGAATAAATATGTAAACGATTTCACGTTTGTTATTTTGTATTCTCCGTATAAATCTCACGCGAAAAAATATTTTTGCATACCATTATTACAACATAAACTTTTATTATTATTCAAATCTATATAGGCTTATTTACTTTTTTACTTATAATAATAATAATAATATATTGAAAAATGTAAGTGATTTTACAAGAATATTCTCAGACTCACAATATCCGTATTGTGATCAAATGTCACGATACACTTCGCTATATCGACGGAATTCCATTCGCAATGTAAATTTATGGATATTATATTAAACCGTTCAAATAATACTGCTTCCATCGTCTGGCGTCGTCCGGGTCTGGTTAAGTGTATCTAATAAAAAATTTAAAAATTCAATTTCACACTCCGGCACATTCTATCTGTAGGCGCTACACCCACAATATTTTTATTCCAAATCATAATATTACAACTGTCACGTTATATCATAGACATTTTTACATATATCTCCGTTGTAAACATTTACAATTGTGTACGCATGCTCGTGTAATCGTATTTTGAAATGTGAAATGATCCAATATCCGTTCCAATATTAAATTTAAATACCAAAGATCATGTTGTCTGTACACGTGTACATAATATATAAATATTTTTTAATTTTTTTTTTTTTTTTTTTGAAAGGTACGATACTACTCGCATGTGGGCTATTGTTGTAGTTGGCATGTTGAAAAGATAAGATATACGTACACCTATAGTAATTTAGTTTATATTACATTTTATGGGGCAACGAAAACGTATTCCGAGCGGAGTTCGGTAAAACATTTGCTAAAGAGAAAATTAATTTGAAAATTATATTAATTTGTAACTGCAGAACAGATGACAATAAATGTTTTCAACGTGTATTATCGTAAGTTCGAATTTAAACGTTATAACGCTTATAAAAATAAGTTAAAATTTTTACCCTCGACTTTTATTTTACCACTAATTACAACTAATAATGAATCGTATGTATCAAATTTTAGAATATTTTTACGGGGCTGAAAAAAGTATAGTTCACATATATTTCGAAATAATAGATAATCGTGGAAACGTTAATTTTCGTTAAAACGCCTGTACACAAAACAAAAACAAAATCATGGCTTTTGATTTCCGATATTTTTTTATATTATCGTAACAATATCTCTTATGGGAATCCTTGTGTAGAGTTTTAGACGATTTGTAAAAGTGGTGTTGAAAAACTTGTATCCGCATAAAACCATAAAAATTAAAATGTCGATTGCAATAAATTATTAAAAATCGCAATATTATATGTTTAGAAATCGCGCCGCGTTTGTAAATCGCGATGATAACAAATCCGGTAATGATTCGGAAACGGTACGAAGAATACTGAATTCGTGCAATGCGCGCCAATAACAACGCGAGTGTTTTATAATTATAAAGAACCGGCCGCGGGCGTCCGGGTGTCGGCGAAACCACCCGTCGACGGTCTCGTCATCGGGGCAGGGGCGGCCCCGTCTCCGATTTGTCATCGGTCTTGTACGTATAGTCGTCCGGGACGAGTCTTTCGCACCCCAATCGGCACCCCCACACCGTTGACCGTTTATCCGCCCGCGGCTGCCGAGTAAAACATTAATCTTGACACTGCTGACACTCCCCACGCGCGCGTGTCCGCGCACATATTCGAGCCCAACGACGACGACGACGACGACATGTCAGACACTCTTCCGGTGACGATTCCCTCTTATACTGCGGCGCACAACTCGAAATTCCGTTTTTTTTTTTATAGTGCGCTGTTCCTATCATTATCATCGTTATTATTATTATTATTATTATTATTATATATATTTTTTTCCCGTCTCGCGAATATATCGATTACTATACGGCCGCCCGTCATCCGGTTATGCCCCTCTATACATAGCTCCGGGGCCTCCCGCGAATAGCCCACATTTTCGTTTTCGGAACATTTTGCCAATGAATCCTCGAGGGTAGGTACTCGAGAGAAAAATATCGCGGAAAACCTCCGGGACTCGTATAAACGATATTCAGTATAACCGGTGAGCGGTGACGGTGGAAATACGGACAGCTACTGCGGATAACGTTCGGAGAAAAGTTTATTTTAGAGATCGCCAAAAAAAAAAAAAAAAAGGCAATGGCTGCGATGTACCGGACAGGCACGGATAAGCCGAAACCCACTATTACGGACATTGCTGGAATATAACCCAACAGAGAAAATACCTTCGAGGCGACCGATGACGAAGTGGTACGACGTGGTAAAAAAAAATGGACGCGGGAGGTTTAGGTGGTGTACCAAATTGGACGTTTTCGTTTTTCTTTCTTATGTATATTTATAATAATATGATATGTTACGAAATATTTTTAGACGCCTAGTTCGGTTCTCGCACGATTAGTACTCGAGTAATAAAATCTAAAATGAAATTATTCAGTAAAACAACGCGGTTTTTTGAAGGAAATAATAATTAATTATTTGTTGGCGACAGTTTCAAATCGTTTGAACAGCCATCAGCCCAAAAGAATAATAATACTCGCGGTATATTCATGACGTGTGTACTGTGTATGGCACTGTTGACCAGTGGCGTATTGAGGATTTTGTCTTAAGAGGAAAAGAGGGGAAATAAATGTATCCAGAGGTAACTAACGTGAGGCCTGGGCCCACAAGGATCTAGAACAGTGTTTCCCAACATTTTTCATTCCACGACCTTCTTGTAGAGTTTCTATAATCTTGCGTCCTTATCCCGAAATTAAATTGTATACATAAATTTACCATTTTTTTTATTATTATTATTATTACTAAATACTGATGGTTATATATATTAAAAGTTAAATAAAAATCACTAAATTATAATAATGTCGATAAACTGATAAATTATTATGGACGCGCGACCGTTACTTTAATAACAAAATCATTTGATTATACGCGTTGTATATTTCTTCGTCAAATTGACTTATTGTTTTATGATTTTACAGATTATAAAATAACGCATTTTATATTTTAATAAAAAAAAAAAAAAAAAAATGTATTTTTCGTAATCCCGTCATCGCTATATTTATCGACCACCGTGCAGTACCTAAATTTCTCCCCGGGGAGGAATTCTGCCTCTCACCGGTCGGAAACCACCGATCTAGAAGGCAAATCGTTCAAAGGGCTTCGTCCACGTAAACTCCTACCGACACTTTATTGCATATTATAATATTATCGTAATTTATTTTATTTTTACCGGCTTCAACGGCACTATAATATTATAAAAATGCTCGGCGCGCCGAATATGTCGATGGCGTTTACTCTCCTCCGTCTGTGCATATATCCGCCCATTAGGGTTTCACACCGCGTGATTTTGCGGGGTGAAAATATCAGTGTTCGGCCCAAGAAAATAATAGCGTCTAGCGGCTTCTCATGCTTCTCGGCATTTGTCCACCGAACCGTAAAAGTCTTTTGTGTTTCTCTTGTCTTTGCGCGATAATAGCACATACGAACGCACACACATCGCGATGTCGGCCAAATGATTTACCGCATCGATCGCCCGAGTAAAATGCCCCGGCCAATAAATCCCCATAAGTCATAAATAATATCATTACGATTTCTTTTTTCCCCTCTTCTACCTCTTCCCCGCGACTGCGTGTCCGCTAAATTACGGGTAAGTGTACATACCTATGTACATAAAAAAAAAAAAAAATATATAATTATTTAATCGGAATTGTCGGGCCGGACCGACACGAGCTTTCGACGGACTGTTACGGCAATACAGTGTAATAAATTTAATTTATTTTTCGTTTTTAATCATACGAATTTAATCGTTATAACCGTAGTACATCGTAAACACTGTTGAACATTTTTTTTTTTTTTTTTAAATTAAACAAATAACTTAATTAATTCATTGAAACGAAACAAAAAAATACATATTAATAAATACGAATGTTAACATTTTTTTACGGTTTTATTTCTCAATTAGTTTTTATATTCAGTCGCTTGTTATTTATTAACTTTTGTACTACATTACCTGATGATGATTTTTAAAATCAAAACCAATCGTAAAATTAAAACACGATCAATGAATAATAACACTTTGGGCTAAGTAAAATCCTACACAATCTAACCTAACCTATGTATTAGTATACGACATTTGAACACTAGTCGATACATATTGGAAATTTGGAGACTCGTGCGGATATTACGCACAAATCTGGAAAAAATAAAGAAACCGATTTGTTGTAACTATCAGAGACACCGCCGTTTTCAATTTAAACATTTTGTTATAAAATCGATTTCAAATTGTTCAAAGGGTCAACTCTAGAGGCCTACCCCCCCCCCCAGATCAATCAAAATAAGTTTTCGATTAAAAATAATAAAAACTAATCGAAAGTTGACAAAGTTTTCAATTGATTTCGATTGGTTTAAGAATAGAACCCTTGGAGATTAAAGGAAACCAAGATAAAATCGAAAATTCCTGAATGTTGTGGATTCATTTAATTTTTGTACTATGGAATCATATGATGTCCAACATTTACAAAAAAAATATATTCCAGGATATTATTCAGTAAAAACTATACGGATATTATTAACCGATCGGTATGCTTTTGTCGGGTTTAAATTATCTAATGAGTCTCTACGTTTGTACATGTTCGTTTTCTTTTTGCTAATCGACTGCACACTTTATGATTATTTTCTATGCGGTTTTATAATAATATTATTAACGTCTACGCATAGTTTAGTTTTGATTTAACGGTTTGAACGAAAAATGCGGTATTGCGTGAATTTTTAGATTTTATCATTGGATGTTTATGTGCACATCATCAATTTATGCAACGGCTTTTCTCAGCCGTTGCGAAGAGTTAAAAGTCATAATGAACCCTTCATGTCGACTTCTTTGCAATTTCAAATTTATTTTAAAGTTTTTCAATGCAAAGTTTAGAATACATGGCGTATTTCTAGTACAAAATTATATTAATCATTACCAAATAGTATTTCTTATTATTATTGTTACTTGAAACTCATGTAGTTACAATATACAATGTATATATATATATATATATATATATTAAAATCGTAGAAATACAATTTATTTCGTAAGGTTAGGTTAGTGTTAGACCAAATAATCAAAATAGATTCTCCAATAATAATAAATTAAGATTTGCCACAAATTCGGTATATACGTTATATTTAAAATTCTTTGCGTACAGCATGTCATTGTTAAATAAACGACCCGATTGTGTTTAGTCGATTCTATTTCCCTTCTGTTTTAATAGGCATTAGGCAACGTTCCAAATTGCCACTTTCACCACCGGCAATAATAAATGAATGTAACGAACCCTTAAACCTACTACTGCATATCATTCCTCTTGTAATGCTGATCGATCCATTCAACTATTTCTGTAGAGTAATTGTTATTTATAGTGTGCATTTGGATATTTGTGTGCGTTGCGTATAACTACAATGCAAATGTTCACGATACCAAATGCAATTGTTTACGTACACACGGGTATGTATTATTAGAATATTTTCAACGTTTCTCGAGACGAAGCCTCGAATTGCCTAAACATATTATTACTATATATAAAATTATTGATCAATTTTTTAAACAATTTTTTTTTTTATGATATTTCAGACATAAAAGGCGCAGCAATACATGTAATATTATTTCGTATGCCTTTTTATGGTTTTAAATAAAGAGTTACACGGTTTTACATTAAAACATAAAAATTGAAATACGTCGATCAGAAATTAAAAATATAATAATATATGGGTCGTAATAATTCATGACATTTTAATAGCTTTCATTATGATTCGACAAATGTTAAACGTTTATACAAATATTAAAACATTTTAAATTGGGCATTTAAAAAAAAATGTAATTTTAATATATATGAATATGATTTTTTTTGCCCGTTAGAATAAACTTATTTAAGTAGGTATTGCGGAAATTAAAAATATATAAGTACTCTTTTTTTTTTCTTCTTCTGCTGTACATACACATATTTGATTTATACGTATTATTATTTTAAATTTCACTTTTAATTCTTATTGTTTCAGATTTATTATTATTATTAAAAAGTTCATAACTTTTTTCACTATTATTATTTAAATTTGAAAGGAATGGCGTAATCTCTTGAGAGATAAAAATTTAATAGGTATTGGGTATATAAATTATAAATAAAACAAAATATAAATATTAAAAGGTGTTTAATATATTATACTAAATGTGATTTCATTTCGCGATATAACGACATTTTTTTTTTTGTGTGTTTTACCATTTGAGGGGTTTAAATATATATATATTTGATAGCAATTACATTGGCGTGTTTTCGTAATTTATTTTTTATAGAAAAATTACGTTATTATTATTATTTTAAACACCAAAACAAACGAAAAACTTTCTTATCCGAGTATTAATTGTACGCCCTATAACTCATCGAATTCCAGAATTTGCCTTCATATAATATTATCTTATTTAAAATTCGTACCATATATCTTTTACCTCTGAACATAAGCAAAAACACGTTTATCGTTAATTTTTTTTTTTTGTCATAATATCTATAGATATGTTGTCGGTTTTATATGGGATAATGTTATAGGACATAATAAGTTGCGGACGATTTTAATGTTATAAAAACCGTGCCCTTATTCTGTAACGATTCTATACATTTTCGACGAGTACTAAACGGATTGAACGGGCGCGTAGTATAATACAAGTCTAGCTGTTTAAGGATAAGTTTTCATAATAATTGTTCAAACATCTGACTATACACATAGTTAAGTTTTTTAATATTTATTTAAGATTTTGAGCGAAGCAAAGAAAGTGTTTGGTACTGCTATGATGTGTGCGTGCGTGTGTTTATTTTATGTTCATAAACAACTTTATGAACTATATTCATAACCAAACATCCTGCTCCGATTTTCAAATGTAGCATCTTTTCAGAAAACATTTCGGATCGGGTTGGTGCATTCGGGAGGTAATTTTTTGATTTTTGTTGTACTTTCATTAGTGTATATATTTGTATATATAAGCGTTTAAAGCGAAAATTTTGATTAAAAATCCAATTACTTACCATTTTTCGAATAATGTGAATACAATTATATTGGCCCTACTTGGAAATTCACGAAAATTTGACACGTAAAGTTCAACGTAAATTGTATACTCGATGGGGAAAAATAATTGAGCGCGACGTAATAATTCTGTGTTATTAACGTCAAATGTAAATTTTGACGAGAACAGTAAAAACGTTGGCATTTCAAAACACGATTAACTGAACTTCGCTTAGATTAGGATTGTGTGCTTACATAGTATATGCACACAGTTCAACCATTCTTTACACCTCGAAGCGTAGGGATACAAATTTGAATAATTAGTAATTTTCAAATAATTTTCATGCCGAAATTACGCTTTAGAATTAACAAAAAAAAAAAATCCGATTGTGGGAGGCAATTCCCTAAACCGCCGGGGCGGTTTTTTTATTATATTTTTTAAAATTATTTATAAAGAATATTTACAATTTGTGTTTGAACATCACAATAAGTAAATTTGATAATTTATGTGCAATTTTGACTTTGAATAATATGAGGATGGAACCCAACATGATGTTAATTCAGGTAAGTAGATCTCTACAATATTTTCTCTTGAGCCGATGGGTGGGATTTATGGGTTTTAAGATTTGCGATACTAATGGGTTAGTATGGGAAGGTTAGGTTAGAACAAAAAGATCTGTAATGTTTGGTGGGTAATTGGTCTCGATTTTCAGGCCAGAGTGCGGTGTAAGTCGGATACGAACCAATGTGCGGAGGTTATCACACGGAGAGTTGATAGACTGGAATGCTTGTATAGTGCGAATTTGTGACGGGTTAGCACAACCCCAAATTTGGATAGCATATGCCCATATTGGTGGCAAAAGGCACATCTATAGATAATAAGCTTGTTATGTACTATTGGGAGTTTTGATTTTAGAATCGGACGAACTAGGCGTCGAGTCGACTGCCGGGGGTTTTCTTTTTAACTTAAGGCCAGGGCCCCCGAGTTTATCATTTGTCTAGCGTAACGCCGAGATATTTATCATTCGGGTACGACGGAATTCGAGTGCCTTGAAAATAAACAGGTGGTGTGTGTGTGTCTGGGGGGGTCTGTTATTTTTAAAGCGAACGGTACATAAATATATTTGCGTGGATTTAAATTGAAATTACGGATTAATATCCGTAATGCTCGTATAAAGCGTTCAGTATTTTCGCGGTAAATAATTGAAATGTTGAAAAATTAACCCGTTGGTGGCGGTATTATAGATAATTACCCACGGTATACGTACGTGCGCGCATAACGTCACGCTGAACATTTTAATTTATCGTCGCATACTTACCGGGCCACCGGCACAGCGTATATATATATATGATTATATACGCATACGCGTACGAGGGCATATCATATTATTATAATTATTATTATACAAGTTTAAAGACGGCTATACTCATCGCACTCGGGTTAATTGATACAACTTTGGTATCAATTAAAATCACGTCTTTATACCGTAACCGAAACTTTGACGGCCCCGAAACAATATCAAGCTCCCTGCGTATATATATATATTAAATAATAATAACAGCACAACGGGACGGGGAATTTATAACGATCTTTCCTAAGAGCCTTGTCTGCCGCCGCGACGAATAATCTCGAAAATAGTTTAGACGTCCGCGGATATAATATAATATTACTCGCGATATACACAGGGTGTATACCGGCAACAAATACGTGGCCATCAGTGCACATTTGTCCGCATTTGTTTCCACTTCATACCGATACTTTGGGTTTTACTCCGGGTTTGTTGGGAAAAAAAAATAAACCAACAAAAAAATAATAACAAAAACCAACCGGATTTTCGGTGAAATTCGACCATATCGTGTCCGAAACCTGTTGGGCGGTCCGCGGGAATCGGTTACACTTCAACGATTCCATTGGAAATCAAAATACGCGACAAATTTTTATAAAAATTCAGTCGGTTTTGATTTTACCCCGGAAAAAATGGCAAAAAAAAAAAAAAAAAAACTATTCCAAAGGGTCGTAAATTATACGACGGAATATACAATACCGTCCCGGTTTTCGGTACACCCTGTATATATATATATATATATATATATATATATATATTCATATTTTAAGAAAATCGTAACGGGCGCTTTAATAAAAATGCAAATCTAATATTTGTACGCTGGGGTCGGGAATAATAATAATAATAATAATATGTCGGTTTATCGGGGACCCCTCTTATTTATCGCGCGGTCTTTCGTCGTATATTATAACATAACCTATAGACGAGACGTATAAAATAGCGTTTCGGCAATTGTCGTTATCCCCGCGAAAATATTTAATTATAATATTGTAATCGCGATTATTATATTACAATAATATATTATAAGATTGATTGCGCCAAAGCGTGACAAGTAAGGGATTTTTACTAGGCGGACAAAATACTAACCGTACGGTGTAATAAAAATTAAGATTATTATAACTCGCCGACGAGGCAATTGGGTTCCGTACGCTCGCGTTATATTATTGAAATTGCGATTAATATTACGGACCGGTGAATAATATTTATTATAGAGCTATCAATCATAAAAATAATAGATTATATTTTAGATTCCGAACGAAACGAATAACGTATTAGTTTTACTATAACGTGTGTGTGTGTGTGTGTGTTTTTTTTTTTTTTTTTTTTTTTTTTTCCCCGTCCGCTGACAACATTTCTACCAGACATCCTGCTCCGGTTTTCAAACGTAACGCCTTTTCCAAAAGCGTTTTGGTCTATTAAATATATATATTGATTATTTGATATTCGTTTTGGTTTTCTTTATAATTGGAAAAAAAAAAAAACGTGACACTTTTACAGCAATGATTTCGTTATTTTCGATTTTTTTCCCTTTTATTGTAACTCGGTTAGAAATTCTTGCAGGGACCCGACATTATCACAGACCGTCCATATTAGCGTGTACACATTTTCAAAATAATCCGCTTACTTTTGAATTGTTTATAGGCGTTTCAATAATTTTTTTATAATTGTAGATTTTGATAAAAAAAAAAAAAACACCTTTCATAACGTGGTTAACTGAATTTGGTTCAGAATCGTTTTTAGTTAGTGAAAATGATTGATTTACCGTTGGTTTACAGATATAAATTAAATTCTTCTGTATAATTTTTTTTTTTTTTTTAGATTTGAAAGTATCTATACATACAGTTTTTGAAGTATCTGTATTTATACAGATGTTAGACATCCCCCGGAAGGACCGAGTATCAAATGAAGATGTGTATAATAAAATTATAAAAAATAGATCGATATGGACAACAACAGTCAGAAAATTACAAAAACATTTGTAATTGAAGGACAAATCTAAGGGACTTTACGGTCTTGTACGGAGCGGATTATATGATAGATTTAGGAAAATGATCCTGCGAAGAATTGAACGGGATCTCGCAATGGACAGTGAAAAGCGAAGAAACACTTTGACGACCAATTTACGGATTGAAAAAAAAAAAAAAAACCACTCGCTTAAAATGCTGTTAATAAATTGTTATTTTAATTTTACCGCGCGGAGCTCCTCTCGTATACTACGTACGGATGATATACTTGTACCGCATCCGTCGACATTTTTATATATATATATGTATTTATTTTTTTCATTTTTTTTTTTTTTTTTTTTTTATTATAGTAATTATAGTTGTACCAGCGCCGGTGTCGTCATTATCGTCGCGTCAAACGCTATTCGAATAATGCGTATTCCTTTTGATATTGTCGGATGTACGTATGCGTCCCCCGCGTACACGTATATTTCAACGTATAGTGAATATTATTCCAAACGGATGGCAATTCTCTTTGATTGTAACAGACATTACCATAATCAGCGTGTCGATGTACCGGCGTACAATAATAATAATAATAGTAAGATACACGGGGACACACACACACACGACGAGAAGTTTATAATTTGTAATTTCATTAATAACGCCGCCGGTGTTTCGTACGGTGCTTTTCGATTATATTATTACAATATGTGTAAATCAGTATAATATTATCAATGAAAAGCGTGCCCGGGCGTACGGGCAACCACGGCGCTCTATCGTATCCGCCGACCGGTACACACATTGCGTGCGCAATAATATTTCATAGGGATTTTTGAAATTGCGACGCAAACAATAATATATTCCCCGGACGTACTATGAAATTATTACGTTTGATTAAAACATCAAAGTTTATTTTTTTTTTTTTTTTTTATACATATACGTTATATAGTAATTCGAGCGCTCGTGTACATATATATATATATATATATAACGCGGAATTTAAATTATTAATAACGACGAGTATCGTCGTATGATAATTTCTACGGTTATTATACCGTAACAAATGCCTATTACAGGCGTAAGTATACGGGCGTGTACTCGTAATAATTGCCACTCTCTTTCGCTCCCTTATAAGTTTTGTTCGCGTGCGTCGCTCGCGTAATATATCGGCACTCGGTTTTACGTGTAATATTAATGTTAATAATAATATTCAATATACCCGGTGTATTCCTGTCGATTCGCTCGACAGATGTTTCATACGTAATCGACGCCTACCGTTTAATTCGTCGTTATCAAACGCGCACGCCAGTATAATATTATTATATTATAAATTTTTTTTTTTTTTTTTTTTTAGTGTCGACATGGTTCCGGTCCTGGGAACGCGGTCGTTTTAAACATTCTATACGGTCAAAATTCTGAGGTGTGCCGAGGGTGGCGAAAAATAAAAAATAAAAAAATACCTTGGAAAAAATTTCCGTTGTGTTTATATATCGAAAGTGCGCGAATTTGTCGACCACGTCATTTGTTGTAAATGTGCCCATTTTACTTAGTTTTTACTAATATAGTATCGCAGAAGGATTGTTATACTGCGTTATTTTGTATATTTAACATTTTTCAAAATCCGAGTAATTTCGGGAGGGGTAGGAAATCAATACCATTGCTACGTCGAAAAGATTTATGGGGGTAGGAACAGTACTTCTCTATACCCCTTAATGACGCCTAACCCTTGCAGTGTACCCATATCAGGATCAAATACAGGGCCACTATCATCGGGTTCGAACGCGGGGAAAAATTTAAAACATATATAAACGCCTGCAACTTAAGTAAAAAAAAATCAATAATAAAATATACCTAGTCAAGTACGGAATATTTGTATGCGTTTTACATTTATACGACATATTATTATATCTCCTCGAATAATCGTTTTCATGTTGCACTACTATACGGCATATGAAAACGATTTTTTTTTTTTTTTTTCTATAAAAAAAAATCCATAACGGATTAACCCCGGGCCCGCTAATATCATTGGTCTGGATCTGACAGTTCAGATCGTCACGCGCACTGTACAGTGCTCTGCAAATCTATTAACCGATAGTTAAGTACCGGTAAAAAAGTGTCGTTTGAATATAGCTTGACGAAAATATCTCGATGGATAAAAACCTACAAATCAAAATTGTTTTCTCAATCCGGAATCTCAAGAAGTACAGAAGCGACGGTTAAAGATTTCGTGATAATATATGAATATAATACAGTCGATTCCGTTTAATAGAGGACAACCGCTTAATAAGGACAACCGTTTAATCGGGACAATTCTATAGTTACGAAAAACAAATGTATACTTGTAATGTAAAAGTACGCCGCGAATCCGGATAATTGGGACATTTTTTTTTTTTTATCCAGTATAATAATAAATATTAATAGATCCGATAGTCCGGCAATCGCGACTGACTCGCGTAATCGATTATTAGATTAAATTATATACATATTATCTTATCGTATTGTCAAATGCGATGTGTGTTAAATGTTATTTAGTGCATTAGTCGCGTTTTTTTTTTCGCGTGCAGTAACGATGTCTCGCGAACATATACGTAAAGATTTATCGCTTGGCGCAAAAATTTGGAAATTATATTACAGCCATCGGGCTGTAGTACTCGTCGTCATTCGGAAACTAATAAAATAATAATAACAAAAAAAATAAAATTTATATATTTATGTACTTTTATAAATATTTAGGTTACAATACTAGGTTTTTCTTTTCGTTAAAATTAAATCATTCCTATAATTGTGTTATTGTAATATGTATTTGTAATAATAAAAACATAAAAAAATCAGTTTTTCAATAAATTTACATAGTGTTTTTTTTTTTTTTCATTTCGGATTATTGGGACAACCGCTTTATTGGGAAAAAATAACATGCAACCAAAGTGTCCCAATAAAACGGAATCGACTGTATAAGTATTTGGAATTCCCCTGTATAAATTCTTTTTGCTTACGTATGTTTTACAAATCTGTGCGCCACCATAGTTCGCGGTTAGTAAAAATCCTTTTACCAAAACTTTTTCCACCGACAACACGTCCGGAATCGTTGTCCAAATATAAATTCCAAACGGGACATTTCGCCCCAAGACGGTTTTTTTTTTTTTTTTTTATCGTTTACTGAATATATACTGTTTGTGGTATTATTTTCGTATCCGTTGAAATCGCGTACAAAATCGTTTTCATATATATGTATATCAATACATATATAGATGGTCGTGGATTTACACCGAGTCCGTCTATATATATATATATATAATTTTTTTTTTTTTTTTTTTAATGAAAACGCATTGAAACGTAAATGCAAATATAACCGGGCATAACGTTGTAATAATTCAGTCGGACCGGAACAGTTCTCCCTCCTCGCTTCCCATTTTCCGCCGCTCGTTGAGTATATATAAATATTATTATTATTATTATAATAATATAGGCCTGGTATTATTATTATTATTATTATTATATTCATCATCGGTTTTTTTTTTTTTGTCAAATACAAAATCAAACCGGCGCCCTCTCCGATAAGAGAAATACCAAAAATATAATAATATAATAATATATATATATATATATATATTATATACATTATATACAGGGTGATCAAGTAAACGCAAGACACACTCATCGGGAAGTATTAATAAACTTTTTTCGTATCACTTTTTACAATTCGAGATACAATCAGCTCTGAAATGTTACATTATGTATACGTTTGTACGTATCTCTGGTTCTAAAATAATCACTTATATTAGATATGGCATACATATATAATGTCATAATCGACAAATACATTTTTATGTTGAAATTTGTAGTTTTCGTCAACCCGTTGATGAGATATAACACTTTTTATTTTGTCGTTTTGTGGGTAGAGGCAGAGTAAAATATTATCATTTATAATTCTGTTCCACTGTTCTCCCTATATCGCTTATTTGCTACAACAACGACAACACAAAAACCTTGATTTTTACATAAAACGAATTTGAACATTTTAGTTACTATGAGATGATGATAAATCTTGTTTAATGTGTAAAGTGCTTTAGAAACTTATTTTAATGAAAAATGAGTGTTATACCACAATATAGTCATGCTTTCAATTCTCACCTGCAACAGTATTATTGTTATAAAATTAGGAGTTAGTTTAAGTTTTTTAACAAATGACACTATTGGTTCAAAGATTGATTTTTTAATTATGAGTTATTTGGTAATAAGGCTAATTTTGTATGTTCACATATGTCGTTCTATCAATATAGAAAAAAACACCAATATTATTATTATTTGCAAACAACTAAAAAATGACGATTTTTGTGTTATGTCGTTGTTGTAGCAAACAAGCGATATGTAGAAAACGACAAATTTAAAAGCGGAATAACTCGTTAATCAACGGGTTGACGAAATATTAAAAATTTCAACAATTTATAAATGTATATTTTAACTAAAACTTCATGTAATTATTGAATTTTTAATAAATAAGGTGCCGTTATGGTTTCACTCTCAAAAATAATGGGTCACAAAAAAAAAAAAAAAAAATGGTAACATAACACTGAATTTTAGAACTGCACATATTTCTTAAAATGTCAACAAAAATGAAAAATTCAAAAAAATACTTTCCTTGTTGTCTTACGTTTAGTCTAGTGTTTCTGAACCCGAGGGGCGTGAACACATTTCTGGAGTGGCACAAGCAGTACAAAAAGTTTGTATTTATTAAATTATTTATATTTTACATACACGGGAGAAACAACGAGAAACGATTTCATTATATTATATTATCGACAAAAAAAATAATAATAATCCTTACGTATTTCGAATAGTTTATTTGCAAAGATATCAGAAAAAAAAAAAATCATCGATTGTATTCGGTTTATGGGGGACGGGTGATATTTTTTGAAAATCTACAAACGAGGCGTTGAATAAAAACGGTGGGAACCACTGGTACTTAGTCGATCACTCTGCTGTATAGTACAATACAAATAAAATTAAATGCTATTAAATTATGTAACCGAATCCTCTCGTTCGTGCCCATACATACGTATTTCCGCGGCAGACCGAACAAATCCTACTCTTGTATATTATGCTCCGCCACGGCCGGTATATTATAATAATGTTTCTCTATTTCGGTTTCCTACCGGCTATATGGCCTACCTTGTGATTACCATCGTCTCCGCCGCCTTTCCAGTTACAGAAAACGTCGATAAATATCAGCGGCCACCGGATTTGTATTAACCGAGACGTTTATACGTATACGAATCGGGTTAATAGTAGGAGGTTTTTAATTTTCCGGTCGTTTGCGACGACAGCGGTACATTTTTTCCCCCGTATTAATATAGACAGAGGGGTAAACAATTAAATTTATATAGGTTAGGTTATGGTTAAGTTAATCGTATCATATACGATCACGATGTGAGGGGATGCAGTAGGCGTCTTGCCTGCCCATCCCCATCAACGAATGTATTTTTTGTAAATTATTATTATCTTTTTTGTTTGTTTAAATGAACGACGGGCCGGCAGTGAGGTGGTAAAATACCCGTCACCACTCCTAATCATTGTTATTTCTATTGCAATCCTCCCGTTATTATAGTTTTTGTTGTTTTATTGGTGTGTATACGTCCACGAGAGGAATACGATAAGAAAAACATATAAAAAAAAAACGTGGCCTCGCCGTTTTGCGGATTCGCGAGGTATATCGAAAATATTATTGGTCGTCGTCACAGGCGGTCACCTACAATAAAAACTATGTTTTCTCAAGTCTATCGATAATACAACAAAAATAATATTCTTGCCAACCCTTACCCCACCCCAAAATAGGCCTCTGGAGCACCGCCGGGGAAAGTATTGCATTTTCAATTCTAAAAAAAAAAAAAAAAACTCACCAAAAAAATCGCGTTATTTCTTTTTAATCTTTTTTCTAAGATGTTTACCGGCGATTCGCGATTCCGCATTAAATTTCTATACGACATTGCCTGTTCTGAAGTTTTGGTCATTAAAACCAGATTATTTATTTGACGGAAAGGTATAAATATATTCGAACAGTAGACTTTTTCAACGGGGTTTCGGTCAGTGGTTTAGCGGAGAAACCGAAATAAGATCAATCGTTGCGAATAATGATATCAACAAATTTCAACGATTGGAATTTGAATCACAAACGCAATTTACCAGCCCCAGACACAATTCAATACGAAAAACGATTTGATTCGTGGTTGCAACAATGCAGTTCGCATACGCAGTGTAAATAATTCCCTTTTTGCTATCTGTCCTAAAAACAGTTTGCAGATATCGCGGATATTTTATACCTATAGGCAGATCGATATAGATCTAGGTAGCAGATCTAGGCAGATAGACGGATATTTCTGATATCTATAGTATGGTATCACATATAGAGACACGATATTAACTATATCAGTGGTTTTATATTTTAGAGCCAAGAACAACGATAACGATAATATAATAAAATAATTATTCTGTTACTGTTTTTATACCAAAACATTAATGTGTGTTTATCGTTGTGCGCCTGATAATAGTATTTTCAAGTATTACTAAACCGAAGCAAGGCATCTGGAGATATTGGCCTGCGGGTATTGCACAGTTCCAGCACTCCCAATGTTCGGGCTCTAGTTTCGCGTATTATTAACTCGCGCACAGTAAATTTATCGCATGAAATGTAATAATAAAAATAATAAATAAATATGATTTATTTTTGCCCCCGTCATAAAATATAAGATATTCAGCAGGCATATTTTATTGTATAATACAAGTAAACCAATCAGTGACCAAGCAATATACGTTTCCGGCTCTAGTATTATATTCTTCAATCACAATCTTCATATTTTTTTTTTTTTTTTTTTAATCTTATTATCATCTACACGTGCCTTATTATTTGTCCAATCTATTGGATCGCTATATTATGTTTGTATATGATATTGTACAGGTCGACACCTCATAAATATATTTTAGTTCCGTCATTCGAAGCGCGTGAACTCGGCAAATATATTTTATAAAGAGAAAAAAATAAAATCTAAATAATCGAACGGCATATAATACGAAAAAAAAAAAAAAAAAAAAAACTATCTCGAGTCCATCCTAATGGTCTCGAAACCCCTTTTATATTTTTATTTTTCTCGTTAAAGTTAACGCCCTCCCCTACGCATCAATAGAGAACTCGGTCGATTTGACATTAATTCCGCTTTCCTTTTTCCAAAATTCCACATTTAATCGACTCTCTCCGTTTTTCCGACTGTCGTAAACCTAGCTGTGCATGAAGCATAAAAATAAGCGATAAAAAAAAAAAAAAAAAAATATGAAAAATATATGTTTATTATGTTTAATAAACATTTGAATCATTGTCTGCCGCGCGGTTAACTGCAGTATCCGTCCGTACAGAATTATCTGAACACTGAAATAATTACAATATTATTATTGTTGCCCGTTTACAATAGTATCTAGGTATACTTATATTATTAAATTCATTGTTCTTAGTTTTTAAACGTATATACTTTTTGTTTAATATGTTACAATTCGTGCTTAATTCAAACAAGAAAAATAATAGAATTTCGCGTTAAAAACACTGTTTTAAATGGGTAGTTTGGGAAAGTAGGATGACTTGGGTTTTTTTACTCATATACTGTATGATCGTACAGATTTCTTTTTTATATATATCTTACATTTTTTTTTTTTTTCTATTATAAAATGTAACTCATTTTTAAATAATTTTATTAATTTTAAGACGTGCTACCATAAACAATTCTTATGAGGAGTAAAACAACGTTTTCCGGGTCGGCTAGTAATATATTATATAAATTAGAGTGCAATAAAATGTGTTTTAAAAAAAAAAAATAAATTTCTATTCGTGATATTTTTTCAATTGCAAAAACGTATTTAATATTTCACACATTTAACGCTGTTAACAATACGATAATTGTAATAGTTTTATGAGAAATTAATTGAAGAATATAAAATCATAGTTGTAAAAACCGAAGGTTGGATTCAGTTAAAAATCCGGATTCACAATAAATGTCGGATTACGAATTTCGGAATCCAAATATCCGGGTTCTCGAACTTCTGTAAATCCGGATCACTAATACCTACTATAGGTAAAATGTTCGGGTGGTTTTTAAAGTGAACGCAGCAAACGGTTTTACGCATGTTGAAATGCGGTTTAAATTCAAAAATTGTAAAACAAATCGAAATGTTGAACAACAATAGATCAAATTGATATTCGTGCGAATATAGAATTTCTATAAATTGTCACGCGAAACATATTTTTTACTCGTTATATCATTAGTTCATATTATGTAATTTTGTTTTATTTGATTACAAACCGTTTTTTTTTTCCAACATTCCGACTTTGGCCATTTAGCATTTCCTGTGGGTAGGTGTACCTATTCAAGATTTATTATCTCTTTTAGAATATTCCGAACTATGTTACATCCCCCGTAAAGTGTACCCGGTGCAACAGTAATATATTTCAAGGTATTTACAAACAGGCCAACAATATTGGTAGACGTCCAAATTTCGGATTTGTTTAATACCTATTTATTTACAATGTATACGTAATCGATTTTTTATTTTTTTTCTCCTAGAAAAAAAAAAAAAAAAAGGAAAAAACTACATAATATATACAAGTACAACGTACTTAGTAAGTATACTCGAGTACTTATTATGAATAATGGCACGAGCTTCGTAACCGACGGCGGCGTCAACACGAACATTAAACGCTTCTTTTGTATGCACGATCGAACGTATTTGTCGACGTATAACAAAAAAAATCTAAGCAATTTATAAAAGAAAACCTATTGACGATTGAGCATTAAATATACTTCGATGTTGACATATTTAATACAAAAAAAAAAAAGAAAAAAGAAAAATAAATATTTATTAATAGCGAAGGAAAAAAAAAAATAATTTTCTTATTTTTATACTTAACAAAACGGTGGCGCCTTTTTAACAGCACAATAAATAAAAAGTTACGTTTCTATATAAGTACCAACCTCCATATCTGTTTTCTTATTCGACCAGAATGCATTTCAAATTGAAATAATTAAAATTAATTAATTCGAGTCTATTATGTTCGATTTTGTTAATTTCATTTATATTTCGGTTATGTTATTATTTTATTGTTTTAGACGAATAACTTCTTATAACGGTTTTATCTCGAGTTTTTAATTAGGCTTTACTTTTTCTTTTCATTTTTTTAATCCATATAATCTAGAGAAACCGGAAATTCAATTTTCGTGTTTAATGTCTAAAATGTAAGTATGAGTACAGTAGTGAAGGGATTTTCGAGAGGCTGTGGCCTTTGAATTTTCTTCAATAGGCGCATGGATGTTTTGTTTGGCCTATGACTAAGGTGACCATATGTCCCGTTTAGAACGGGACGAGTCCTGTTTTTCGTACCTCTGTCCCGTTTTCCCCTGGGGAATCTTCGGGACGCAAAAATGTCCCGTTTTCAGAAGGCAAACAAAGGAATAATGGATATTTATTTGACAATTTGACGGTATTTGACGAACTTACGCCTATTATATGTATCTCAGAAAGTGCAGGAGCGGAATTCAGATTCCTCGAGTAAATATGCACAGCACCGTTGATATACAAGTGTTTCAGGACTTTCGACACAACAATGTAAACCACACCATTTTCCGGAAAATCGTTGAGTGTCTTCTGTGCTTGCCTGCTTCGAACGCACCAGTCGAACGCACCAGTCTTTTCATTGGTGAACAACTTAGAACAACAGTCGAAAAATCAAAACTTCATGTGTCTATTTTAAAAGCGACGCTGTCAACAAAAAATTAACATTCAAATGTCTTGTCCAAAATTTTACTTGTTCCTGAAGTCGTCGCCCGACTAATTGAAGCAAATATGTCCTAATTATATACTAGTACGTAATTTTTTTTATAATATTATTAAATGAAAAAAAAAAAAAAATAATGTCTATAATAAAAATGTGTTACTTAATTGTAATTAATTAATTTAATTTTTTCGTTCCGTAAAAACATAATTGTTTGTAAGTTTTTTTATAATTATTAGAAAAAATACAAATTATATGCATAACAGCAATTTACAGAATAATCTTGGCGGAGCGAGGAGCTCCTTCCATATACTTTAAAATGGTAAGTTTAGCATAGGATGTAGTCAATCGCTTGAATATTACAAGTATTTTGGTGGGTGTTTATAAACTTTACACGGGGTGTTTGGCTCCCTAAGTTCCAACAAAGTATGAGACTTTTGTGTTACAGGCGGCGGGCGTCCCGAATTTGGTTGGCCTTATAGATAAAAACAAGTTCACCTCGTCGCTGTGCGAGTATATTTTTATGGAAATTGAAGTTTAAAAATTCGTCTTATTACCGTGCCATTTCTTCATGAAGACAGGTATCTATAGGAATGTATCGATATTATAGTCAATGTTATAATTTATATAAATATTATAGATTAAATATTCTCTAATGTCTGTTCTTAAAGTTATATGCGAAATAATTAGGTATATTTATATTAAGTTTTGTGATTAAGGAGTCGTTTACAATTTTTCCTCGCCAATAAAATCCAAATGAAACTTTACAAACCTAACTATAAGTATTTCGAAGTTAGGTACTAAATATAATTAATATTAATAAAAAATTAAAACAAAATGTTTAATGTATAATATGCTATTTGACCTACTACTTATGTATACGATTTCGCTAACTAATATTAGTTTTATTATAATTCGATAATTTTATATCAATGCGTGTTCCAATGTGTACCCTCGTTAAATAAAATTTTAATAAAATGTTCAGATCGGTGAAATATTTTATTTTCAATTTTGTATTATAATATGATAAACTATTTTCCCTGTAGCTTATTGATTATTTATTATTAGAAATAAAAAAATGACTTGTAGGTTACTATTATAGTAAATTATTAAAAGAAAAATGTCCCGTTTTCGGAACTTACCAGAAAGTTAAAAAAAAAAACAACGTTTAATATTTGTTACAATATTTATGTGGAATCGTCTTTTGTGTGTAAGATTGTGTAATTGAATCGAATGACACAACTAAAATTTCTATTTTGAATAAATTTGATTTTTGTTCCCCCTTTAATCTGCACCCGTCCAAGAACACATTTTCACGAATTATAGCATAACAAATTGTCAAAGGATTGTCGCGGCTAAACGAATAAAACTTATTTAGCAATAGATTTTTTTTGAAACTAGAAACGTGACGTATGTACAAACGCCAAAAAGTATTCATTCGACGCAGCACGTACCTTTTCAGTTATATTTATTTTTCTGTAGCTGCTAATTTCGATTTTCCGTCTGAAAAACTTCACGTTTATATCACCAGATAGTCACGAAAACCATAAAAAAAATACGTAGAAATATAAAGCAAGATAAATAAAGTGACATTTATACTATCTATTCCCAGAGTATGATATAATTAATTTAAATTCGTAATTATTTATTTGGTTAAGAGATCTCCTAAACCAATTTATCCCTTTAATACTTTTATTCCTTCTTTTATAGTTGAAATTTTTGTTTTTATAAATCTAAAATTGAATTCAGAAGCATAATTTGAAAAACATTTTCCATTTAAAATAATAATATTTATTTAACGAGTAAAGTGATTTAAAGTGTACTATTATAATGTTTATTTAGACCTATTATAAAAGCAAAACAAATCATATAACTGATCGAAAACTAAACAAGTACGAATTTCGTAAATCCATTTGTTATTCAAACATTTTAAAATTATATATATATATATAAAAAAAAAAAATCTAGATTTATTTGTATAAACCAACACATACACAATTTTATAAAAATATAAATGAAAAAAAAAAAACATTGTAAATTATTCAAATTATAGGTAAGTCCAACTGTTTTATTGATTCGATATATCTGAAACATTTCTATTAATATTTTGGTTCACAATACGTCCTACACCACGATAAAAAATTACTTATTAGATCCGTTGAACGTTTTGTCGAATATTATACTATTTTTTTTTTCAGTTTTCACTGCGAAAACAATAAAAATAAAATAGTTTCTTACAGACTAATATCTATCAATATATTGTGTATGAAATATATTTTACCTGATATTACAATTGTTTTGTTCAACTGAACAGGGCCTTAGGTTTTTGCTGCCTTAGATGCTGCTTAAATCTAACTTACGCCGACCATATGCGATAGGAAAATGTTTTGGAGGGGAGAGGGGATTACATAAAAGGAAAACATATTTGTTTTTAAACCATAAGTCCTTCCTTTAAAAAAAAAAAAGTAAAAAATAATAATAATAAAACCATCCAAGTGACCCCTCAGTTATTTTTAAAAATAATAAACTTTACGATAAATGTAATGAAAAAAAGTACAAGTGATATTTATAACCGATATTATTACAGTACCCATACACTAACGTACGTTAAACATATGTCCGCAATATTGGAAATATATCAAATTAAATTAATTATTTTTCTTTTTGTGCATAATAAAAAAATTGCTAAACTCAAGATCTGTCATCGCTTTTTTTTGAACAGAAATTATAACAAGATCGGGCGGGTACTGTTACAATTTTTTTTTTTTTTATATATTTGCTAAACAAAGAATATCAGTTTCAGTAAAGTGGGCAAAAAAAAAAAACCAATAAATAAATAAATTAAAATCGGTTAGATCAATTGAATCAATTAATATCATTGAGAAAATATGCCGCTCCAGGCGCTTGCCTACTTTGCATACGAATATATATTATCATGCCAGGTTGATTAATTATAGTAAAATTTTTACCCACTGGCCAAAGTCACCGGTTTCATAAACCTTAAGTCAAAATTAACACACCGTACATACTTCTACTAAAAATGCGTTGTTATTTATTTAAATTACTTATAACAATATATTTATGTAAAGCTATACGTAATGTAGCTAAAATGTTTTAGTTTTACGTATACATTATACTTTTATACACATATGCCCTACACATAAATAACAAACTTTTACAGTATTGTAAAATGGACTATTTTAGTTAATATTTGCGCCGGCATAAATCATTCGTATAACAATTTTTCAACTTTACAAAGTTATTAATAAAATGCGTATTATTGTTTTTCGCTTTAGTAAAAAATATCCCATTGATTTAAAACAACAATATAACGGTTTTAAACAAAACTCTCGCGAGTTGTTTATTAAAAAAGAAAAAGTATATTCAAATTATTCTTCACAGGTTGTCGGCAATTCGACAATCATTATACGAATATAATTATATAATTTACATTATCGTCAATAAATTCGTGTAGGCAATTTACTAATATCCTTATACTTATAGATATTTCGCGAGATAAACAAAAAAAAAAAAAAAACCGTTTATGTTAGCAAAAATATTATTGTCCGTGTTTTTTTGGAATAGTGTACAAGGGGAGATCAATTTTTTATTTCCTCGATTGCGAGAAAAATCGGAAATACAAACGCAAAAAAGGTTTCTGTTGCATTACATTCTAGACGTGGTGCGACGTTTTCGATACATGCTGGCGGTTTTTAAGTAAATTATAGTTATTTAAAAACGTCGAGGTTTTTGTTGTTTGTTTACGGGAATTTATATTATGTTCATTTAAAACACGAACAGTTGTAATTTATATTACGGTTACAAACTAATACAGTTTTCGTTTTAAATATATCAAAACATGTTGAACCGAACTCCGTCCAGAATCGTTTTTCTTTATCAATGATTTATCTCTTTATACGGACATAAACTAAATTACCCTATACGTCCTGCCAACTTTCCGCCTATAACAGTGGCCCACCCATAGTGCGAAACATGCCGGTTTTTGTTTAATTTTAATTTTTTTAGTATTTGGATTTCTATAGGTTTTGCGCGTTTTATACTTTCGTTCGATAAAAACTGCGGTTTGACGTCGATTCTAAAGGATTATAATTTATTTTTGAATATTGTTCAATTTACTTTTGTTTTTCGAGAACCCCTAAAGGGGATTTTTGTTTTTGTTTTTTTTTTTTTTTTTTGACTTTGTTTGCTTGGGTTCGACCTTTACGGTTTCATACATACCTAAACCAATTTTAATGAAAAACAATTATGTTTTGCTATAGATATACTGTATAGTGCACAGCTTTTATTTATTTGTATTCAATAAAGAATATCTGCAATTCTTTTTAATAAAATAATCTTTTAACATTATAATATAACAAAAGTTGATACTTTGTTTTCAAAGAAAAAAAAAATATATATATATTAAGTTTACAAATGTTTACAATATCTGCAATATAAAAGTTTAAAAGAAAATTGATAAACGTTTTTTTTTTTCTTTTTTTTTTCTTTTTTCCTTTTTTTTTTAATTATAAATTGATTAGAAAAATTATACACGACGAGTAAGGAACGTATTCAATAATTAATTGTGTACCTTGATTAAATATCAAAAAAAAAAAAAAAAAATGTCTTCGAGCAGAGTAACTCGAGTGAGGGGTGGGAACTGTGGAATCAGAATGCAACTATATTATTAACAATACGAATTAAACGGCGCAGAATGACTTAGTCGTGACATAAACAATATGACAGTTTTCGTCAGGTGACCCATAGTCACCCGACCGAATAATTTATAGTCTTAACAAACTTTGTCGTCATTATTATACGTATAAAAATAGGTACCTGCCAGTCGATGTGGTTAACTGTTGTACGTATAACTAAATATTATAATCTAATTCAAACTATTGTAATTGGTGACTTTAGACACTCTGCGCAACTCCACCAACGGCAGTATTATTATAGGAAATAATTTTTAAAAAAATTACCTCTTTTCGCGTACTCCATTGCGTTACACAGGGTGCGGTAGAGCCGACTGACGAGTATAATGCGTATTACGAAAATAATCATTCTGTGATCGCTACGCAAATGGCTCTCTTCGTATACACTTCGGCATTCCACGTGCTGAATCTGTTCTATCTGCTAACACTATCAAATTCTGGACACGGCATTTGGAAGAAACTGGAAGTATCCTAAGTAGACACGGGACACGGAGCACCCAGAACGGTAAGAACCTCCGAAAATGTGCAGTCGGTTAGAGAGGCAATTGAGCAGTCACCAAGACGCTCAGCCCGGTAACACGCTGTAACTTTGGGAATCTCAGGCCGTTCTTTGAGGAGAATTCTTCTTCTTGCTGGACAGCACGGTCCCCAGATTTAAGCATGTGTGATTTTATACCTCTGGGGCTACCTTAAGCATAAGGTTTTCGGACATCGCCCACATGCCATAGAAGAAATTAAACAGAAAATCACCGTGAAAGTCGAGGCCATACCAGTCGACATGTGCCGAAAATCATATGAGAGCTTCAGAGATCGTCTACAACAGTGCTTATCAATGCTGACGGCCGCCATCTCGGTGATATAATTTTTAAAAATTGGATTGAATACCGATTTAAATAAAAAAAAAAACATTTTCTCTAAGTTTTACTGTTCGTTATTTATATCCCATCAAAACTCGTCAGTCGGCTCTGCCGCACCCTGTAATATACCGTCTTTTGGCTACGTTTGCCGGTAAACGCGAACAACGTGTACCTACCTATATTGCACCGAACTTGTAGAATAATAAAATATTTACGATAATTGTGTTGCATTGCGTTCGATTTTGGTTTATTTTATCGTCGAGTACAATTTACGACGAACTGCGTTTCAAATTTTCGGACGTTTTTTTTTTTTTTTTTTTTGGCTGTGGAAATAAAGACACGACCATTTTTTCAATTTCGTTTTAGACCCGGGGTGGCGTTTTAAACTTGAGTAAAACGGAAACCTTGCGACGAACGGTCGTTTTCTTCGGTCCCCCGGAGTTTTGAATTTTCGACGGAATACAAACACACACATGTCTCCGTTCCGTTTGCAACGGTTGACTTTAATACGTTGGTCGCCAACCCTACGGGAGGGTATACGCCACAGAAAAAATAAAATAAAAACCAGATAAAAGATAATAGGCAATAACAAAAACATGTAAGCTAAAAGAATATTATATTTTATCACACGAAAGGTGTCTGAAAACTTGATGACCGCGCAGGTGGTGCGTGCCGTCGGAAAAAAATACTTATTTTACGGCGGCCGACCGACCGCATATGGCCGCGCTTAGATGGTTTTTAAGCGGGTCAATGAGTTTTTTTATAGATTTTTTTTTTTTTTTTTTACATATACACTCGTATTTTGTTATATACGGGAAGTATTTGACACACTAGAGTGTACGTCGAGTACGGTGTTCTTTTACAAAGAAACAATAGCGTTTCGGACATGTCAGTACTGATACGATTCTAGTTTTTCATTTTCTGTCTGAATACATTTAAAAATATAATCTCGCACAGCACCACTTGGGATAGGCATACCGGGTAAATCGTGGGAAGTAAACATAGATTAGGAATCTAGAAAACCCACAAAGAGGACAGTAAAAAATGAATGTCACCCGTAGTTCGTTTGTGAAAACTGTTTTGGGCGGGACAGCTTATACTCTTTCCGTATTTACAGTAGGTAACGAAATTTCACAGCACATTACACTGAACTTTGTCTGCGTCGTAGCGCGCTTCTATTTTTTTTTTTTTTTTTTTGATAGCACTATCCAATAATTTTTTATTAGGCAATTATAAAAACCAATCTACCGAATATTTTCAAACCGATAAATTTTGTTGTATTTGTGTTGTCAAAAAAAAAAATAGCACGCTACGACACAGATAATGTTCTTTTGAATGTGCTGTGAAATTTTAGTTTTATTTCCACTATGAATACGGAAAGTGTTCCGCACGTACGGTTTTTCGCATACATTTTATTTTATGTAACGATTACACAGGAAATTAACGTGAAATAATGACATGGGACTACTTGTACGCTTATTCGACAGTAAATTTGAATATTTTCATGCCGATTAATTCGTTAGATAAATTACCATTTTTTATTATTTTTTTCAAAAATGTCGTCAAAATTGCCAATATGCAACCTTTAAAATATGCCCACATAAAGTATAGATGTAAAATAGCATATATATTACGGTTGATGGTGGATTTTTAATTTTCAATTATTTATAAACACGGAAAAAATACCAATTCTTTAATGGAAAACATTTTTTTTAAAAACATATTTTTTTTGTATTTTATTATAAAATATATATATATACTTTATAGATTTGTGCGTTAAAAATTTACGAGAAAATATTGTTGTACAGATTTATTATACTACTCGAATATTAGTAATTTTTGTAACGAAAAAAAAAAAAAAATGCAATAATTATTAAACTAAATAGCTGTGTCGAAAATGTGTTGGTTTTTTTTTTTTTAATTTTTTTTTTTTTAAACAATTAGTATTTTACAAAATATTTACGACAAGTGTATTTCGTTCCCTTCCTCTGGGGATTACTTTTTGAACCCACGCCCGTTGTGCATACATTTATTACTTTGCATATAAATGCAATTTACTATCGTTTCAGTAGAGTTATCTTTGATGTTTTACTGTGGTTAATATACAGAGTAACGTAAATACAAATATTGCCGAGTGAAGAGACGCTGTGGAAAAAACCCACATAAACACTATTCGTATAAATTGTACAGTATTGCATATAGTATTAATATATTTGGTTGGATTTTGCGCAGGCGGACCACAAGACCACTATTATGTAGTTTTACAACGATATAGTTTTGTTGACTTTTCAAAAAACACATTTTTGGCGATGTGGGCGGCGGTTAAAACGCTCAAAGGATTTATCGGCGGAAACTTTATTACTATACATTGGCGCGGTTGGCGGTGTATAATTCGAAATGGAATTAATATTAGATTGTAAAATTTTCGGTTTATCGGCAGTTTGGCTGAAAAAAAAATCGCGGACATTAAACGTCGTGGATGCGTTGGTATATACGCACGGAAAATAGGCGAGCACACCGCGGGTGTCACGGGACCCGATTGGCTATTTCGAATATATTCGAGCTGAACAATACCCCGTTTCTTTGTTTTCACCGCCGGAATTGCGTTTAACAAAACGGTTTGCCGTTTCGCCGCGATTTCCCGGTTTTATTTCATTTTGGCAAAACCCCGGTATGCGTATTCCGCCCCGGACATGCGCGGTACCGAATGTCCGGCCAAATCCGCGTTGTCGCCCGCAATTATCCCTGCACAATAAAACCGCATTTCGGGAAGCTCGGTTTTAATTAACCCGTGAAAAGTAATTTACAGGTGGGAAGCTGTGCATTGCGGATAGCCGATTCTTTATTGTTCCGCACGACCCTCGTATTCCCGCGATTTAGTCGCCCGTTAGTTGATTAGGTAATATCGTACGTACGTGTACGTACGTGTTGACGGTGCGGATATTTTAATATTTTCCGTATAGCTGGTATCAGGCTTACCTCTTGAATTTTTTTCGGGTGAAACCGGCAATACCCCCGCCTCCCGGAAACGCCGTGAGCCGCTATTTCGGAAGGCGGGTCGCCGTCGTTTATTAGATAAATGAAATTACAATTAACAAATCGGCAAAAATCCCGTTTTCCCCTGTGACGGGACGGGATCACAATAGTACGTACAACAAGTTCGTCCCCTACCGTGGGAATGGACAGTTGCCAGACCGAAGCTCACATGCTGCCATCACAAACCCCGCGGGGCCGGGGACACTTCCTACCGGCGGTCTAGCGACTACGGGGCCGCGATCGACGACGGCGGCGGCGATGCGCTCGAAGAACGCGGCACACGCCGGAGACGTCCGAGGGCTTGGCGCTGCCGTTCCGCCGACTACTTCTCCGCGATGACCGCCTCGGCGAAACCGACCACGGCTTCCCCCCAATGGCCTGCGGACTCCAACACGACCGACACCAAATCGCCCGGTTCGAACGGACCGATCCTCCTCCGGACCAGGCGCTCCCTATCCCCGTCAAACGCCTCGCACCGCATCAGGGTACGGAGAGCGTCGTCATCCGCCTCGGTCTCCCGTATAAGGCTAACCTATACAAATGTTTAGAGTCGGTCGGAGTTTCTCGGTTTTTTTTTTTTTTGTACTCCAGTACTCGACTTTCCTAAACGTAACATCAATAGCTTATGAATATCTTCATACTCAGATATTTCCGACGGTTTGAATTTACAAAAATAATCCGTTACTGTTATACTGAACGATCGTGTTTATTGTCGGACGCCCGGATAACTGCCTCTGCCTTTTGTTAATAAATAATAACCGATAATGATAATATAATCGTTAATAGTCCAAGTGTGTGATTAAAGGACCAAGACGACTAGTAGACATTCTCAACTATTATGTTTTTGGGAGTTGGTCGGGTGTTAGATTTTGGAAAAATGCTCGAGTGCGTGGAGGTTAAACAAATATATTTACTGGGGCGCTCGACTCTTTTGAACAAATTAATAACCGACCCGACTCGATTTTCAAAATAAAACCAAAATTCCAAACACACGTGTGTGTACGGTGTACGACTGCAGCAGTGCACAGTAAAACAATTTACATCGAATACCTCCCTATCGACAAAACGGTATGATTTGGACAATTTCATAATGATCGTCTATATATTTTACTGGTTTTAATTTATAGCCCACCTACAACACTGCGTCGGGCCCTGTCCAATTCCAATATATATATTTATAATGCGTAATATATAACGCGTATATACTTAACTGCGCATATTGCCATAATAACTCATACGCCTATATACGATATATTTTACGGTGATAATTTGTTGTTTAATTGTAAAAGTAAAAAGAAGTAAAAAAAAAAAAAAATAATAATGTTATTTTCGTTTAGTAAATTGTTATTTTTTTTTTTTTTTTAAAAACTCTGAGTGGAGCTAGGGGGATCATGTGGTTTTACAATGGTTTTTTTTTTTTTTTATTCTGTTAACACTTTTCCTACCACAAGACTTCGTCCGATCATCTATACACTCGTATACTGTTGTCAATAGTAAATATTGTTAGTTGGTATTTTCAATTACGCCATTTTTCGATATACCTATTAGTTTATTAACACGACAGGAAAAAACTATCAAAAAAAAAAATAACGAAAAACTCGAGTGTTGTTGTTTCTTTGTTTTTATTTATGTTGATTTCTGGGTTGCAATGGCAACAACGATAAACACGACTAATATTTCTTCGCTCAGAATCGTTTTTCGTTTGCAATTTATCGTTGGACACAGAAATAGAATGAATTCATATCTTTGCTTTCCACCTACAACAGTGGTCCCCGGAAATTCGTCGTCCGAAGACGTATACCGTGTACAGTATGGTGGGTGGCAGTTGCATTGATTAGGTATGAATTTATTTAAAAATTTAAAAAAAAAAAAAAAAAGGAAAGAAAAGAAAAGGAAATTAACCGGACCGGACGAACTCGGGGGCGTTGCGGTCGCTGTAGACGGAAAGTCGGAAAAGATTATATGGTTATGTGGTTCGGTTGGAATAAAACGATAAATCGTTCCAAACACACAGTGAGTATACGTTCGATTAAATATACATAGATGGTCCGAGTCGACGGACGAAATGGTAACGGACGCCCGTTTATTACGCGATTACTGTTTAAAATGTACACGTAAATTGTACCCGGTACTGCGAGTACACGGACTTTTCGAATTATTAACACGGCCAGTTATATACTGTTCGCACAATAACGCGTTTTAGCAATTGTCGTAAAAAAAAAAAAAAAAAAAACACCGTATTACGATGATATAACAAAATCGCCGCCAATAGTCAATGGTATGGACCTAAGATCGAAATACAGCGGGTCCGCTTGGACCATATTGAATCGAATGTTTATTAATTTAAACATTATTTGTACTATAAATAAAAACAAAATTGAAAATGTACCGAGTTGCACACTGCAAGTTACATATTTGATTGTGCATACATATTCAGTGGTGGCCGTTTATAGCGTTCGCTGGTTACAAGAATCGGCCGCTTTTAAGCGATCGAAATCGCCAGTAACTGTACAAACAGCCGTAATCGGTGCATTTTTCGCCGCTTGCTGTGTTCAGGCTATCGGTTATAGTGATCAGAAACAGTCATATCGGAAATAGAAATTATGCGATATTATACAAAAGAAGGAAAACCCTGATGATTCACTGTTCACGAACCCCTAATGTTTTTTTCCCCCCCCCAATTTATAACTGACAACAGTGGAGGATACGTGTGAACATTACTACTCCATTCCACTGCTCCAATAGTTTATTTAAGCAAAAAAAAAAAAACCACAAAAATACATTAAACTTAATCTAATCTAATCTAATGTAACCTCCACCCCTCCCTCATTGAGCGATGATTGTATTCGAAAATGATGTTGGAGTACTCCAGGAACATTACGAAGACGAGGTTGAATGTGCAGAGGAACGAGTACCAGTTACCAGGAGTGATGTACCCAACGCCATTAATACGGTGAGAAGAACTGTAGAAGAGCACGACGTAAGCCCGGATTACTTTGCTACGTTTAACAACTAAGAGCACATCACGACGGTCCCCCTATACCAAAAAAAGAAAACACGCGCACATCGCCGATTTTTTTCGTTGAAATAACCTAAGTTTTAAATTGCGTATGTATATATTATTTCGACAACACGATATTTTGGTAACACAGTCATCGTTTATTGCTATGCACTAGAATAAAATGTCTTGAAAGATTTTTTTTATTTTTTTTTAAATGTTATTTTTACCTGTTTTTTGAGTCGCCCCCCTTATAACGATTTCCGATTGTAGTGATAAAAATACACTCGTACGAATGTGATCATTATAAGCGGCGACCACAGTATTTATAATATTTTATATTATGCATGTATACGTTATGCGTCGAGTGATTTAATGACCATGATTTTATAATAGTTGTGCTGCTCAAAGCCTTATTCAACTGCACGGTGCTCGACCGCTGTGCCGAGCATACTAAGAGTTTCCATATTTTCTTTGTTTGACGCGGGTCTCTCGCCGTTTCCTTCTTCTACGTCATCAATGTCGGCCCGTTGTTCAAGTGTTAGGGGATTTAAAATCGCATTGCCGATTTCCCGTACTGTTGGGGCCTCTGAAATTTCTAAGTGGTGAGTCCACATCGATCCGATCTCCGTGCATTTCCATACGATTGCCAAATTGGTGACCGCGTGATCCCGTGGACCTTGGCCGCTCGATTGTTTCAAAATGTCCGACGTGTTGGTTCAATAATTCGATCGATTTACTATACGGCCACCTCTGACGGTACAGCCCCCGGTGCTATTGGACCCCGGATCTCGGTTTACTGTATACAAGGCGTGCCAACAGATTCCGTACCGTTACCATGCCCACAACTAAAATCGAATAATAAAAATAAAAAATTATTACAAAAGCAATACAGCGTTGCAAAACGAAAATCGTATAATTAGGGCTGTGGACTCCTAGGAGTTTGCATATCTATATATATATATATATATATTAATGTTATTGTCGAAAATACGGCCATGTAATATACAAACGTGTTTTATAGCAGTACGAGTTTATTGGACTAAATGTGTTGTCGCGTATTCTGCATATTTTACCATTTCTCGTGTATACTAATAGTCCCGGGCCTGAGGTATTTATAGCGATAGTTTTATTTTGTCTATACGTATACATTCGATTGTCATAAATATACGTTTTTATCTATATTTTTGTAACTACGTATTCCGTTAGCATTTTTTTTTTTTTTTTTTTTTTTTTACTGCTATACAGGGATATAGTATATAATTATAATAAATATAGATATTTCGATAATTTCTAATCCGTTCGCCTGATCACAGTAATGCGGCTGTGTCCGCGTATCGTATAATAACGACAAAAGCTAAATTTTAACGCCGAAAACCCGCGTTTCCGTATCTATACGTATAAATATATATTTCTCGTTTCTTTACAATGTCCCGAAAACCGCAATCCCTGCCGTGTGACTATATGCGCCGGTATTATTATATTAGAACAACAATCGGGCCGAACAATCGTATTGCGATGATTTATTCGCGGCCACAACGGGAGTGTATAGGTAGCGGCGGCGGCGGCGTACCCAAGGAACGTAACGAATGCACGCAACAATATATTATAACACTATATAATACAACCGAGGTTTTGGTTTGGTTTTCAATTATTATCTTCGCCGTGGAAATCGCGTTTAATATACATTTCGAAATATTATTAAAACACATTCGGTACCTCCTAACGATTACGATCGCGGTTCGTACGATAGGTACACGCACAAAAGAACCGCGGCGTAACACTACTCGTCTGTATTATATCGTAACAGTCGTATAGTAAAACCGCATTCGCACCGCCGGTGTAAATAACAAATAACAATATTAACATGAACATTAATATCAATACTATTCACTGTATAATAAACGATTCGTTTTAATAAAATAATTCGCCGACCGGAGAACAACAACAAAAAAAAACAAAAAAAGATCATACCGTAAACCAAAAAAAAGCGGTCGTGAAAAACGCGAAAAATTCGTTCGTGGAAAGAAATGGTCGGGAAAACGAGAAAAATCCGACCGCCGTATACGAACAATACTCGTACCAGTCGTTTTTCGGTATTTCGATATTAAAATAACGGACCCAGATTCCACGCCTATAATAATTTTTATATCGACTTCGTCCGATAAATTTTTCTCAGGAGTTCGCGATAATTCGTCATATACGGTGGGGGATCAGGAGGGCACTTGGTTCACAGTTAATTTTCGCAGACAAAATCGGCCTCTTATTAAACTCCGGATAAATTTGGATGTACTTGTCGGAATATTATCATTAGTATTAACAATATAGGAAAGTTTTATTCTGCGTTTTCAATAATAATAATTACAAATAACCAAGGATTGTAAGTTCATGCACCAAAAAAAAAAAAAAAAAAAACGCATAATACGCACGCACTTATACAGTAAAATTTAAAAAATACTCACTTGAGAAATGCAAAAAAAAAAAATCATTTTTATCTAAAAAAAAATTCAGTTTGTTGAAAAATTAACATTTAAAAGTAAGTTAAATTTTATTTTAATTATAATTATTTTACTTGTCTTCAAAGCATTGTGCTGTTCGGGAAAGTCAACAAGGAATAAATTATTTCCTCAACTTATATGAAATATGTGCTAATAACTCCGAAAAAAAAAATTATATGCCAAATATGCCAAAATACTCAAAATATGCAAAAACGTGCACTATTGAACTATTTGTATTATTATTGTTATGAAACGGATTTGCTAACTTCACTTAGCACGCAAACATGGGAACGCATGAACATAAAAGCCCTGCAAATAACTATCCTAATTTTTAGTCTCATCGAGTGGCCTTTCAAAAATAGCTGACCAACAACATTCGTTAACTATGGATCCGCCACTGAATCTAACCGACATGACGTATAATATTAAGTCATACCTGAAACACTGTAAAAATCAACGGACGGAAGGAATAGAGTGATGAGGACTAAAGCCGAGACTGCGACGAGGACGAAGTTTAGAAAACCGGCACACATCTCAAAATACGTAATAAACTTTGTAGAAACGACGACGTAAAATCATAACAATAATATCACCGTTTGTTTTAGGAATATACGATAAATTTTTTTTTTTTTTACAATTATCAATTGTTCTATTAAGTTTTAGAATTTTTACAGGTTGATTTCCTGGTTCCCGATTACTCGCCTACAACTGTGGCCTACCATACTAGGTTTTTTTTTTTTTTTTATAAAATGATGTCAAACACATAAATAATTCATTACGAGAGTTGATGTCGGACAACATGCCAAACTACAATTAATGTATTGAGATTATGCAACGATCGTGTACAATTCTATATTATTGTATTAAGTAAACGCTTGACTTACACGACGGGTGTGCACACTGTGCATACTAATAAAATTGACAAACAAAAAAATCAATCTTCTTATTAACGAAATAAATATTATAAAACGCGCGGATACCTGATAGTATGGATATTTTTTTTTTTTTTTTTTTTAATTGAAACGGCAATCGGTAAATATTTGATTTTAATTCCGACAGGATACGATGACTCTACCTAATGAACTGTGCGCCAATGCAGTAAAAACTCGTACTTTTTACAAATATATCATTGCGATTGGATATTTTTCATTATTATTAATTTTATTTATTCACCAAGTCCTGAGCCGACGGTTTTGCGACGTACAACTGTCTCCGCGCTGTCTCGTACAACCGGCCGACGGTTAATGGAAAACATATTTAATCGAACCTATTGATAAAACTAAAGTATAAACGATAAAAATATTCGAAAATTGAAATCAATATAAAAATCATTCGACGGGCGGTACGGATTTTACTTCAGGTGCAGCACATTTAATTTACATTATACACATACATACATAAACATATACAAATGTTTCTATACCACGCACACATATGTATATATACAAACTTTATTCAATTTTCTAACTAGTAATTTACATTTTTTTTTTATTGATTATATAAATAGTTAATTTATATGAAATTGTTATAATTATTAGTCATAACACCATTCGGCGTGTTGTGCCATTCGGTATTTTAAACTCTTCGATGACCACGTCCAGTGTTCGCATTCTTTTTTTTTATTGTTCAGCAAATAACAACATCAATGAATCCAAATTTGTTTGAACCGTTGTTGATAGTAGTTTACTTTTAACAATAGTCATTTATGAGAAATAGTGTTCACAACTGCAACTTGTAACAGGTATTGTTACAAATAAGTGTAGAACTATAAAATATTAGAAAAAAAAAAAAAAAAAAAAAAAATGTCATTATTGTTAGAAATTATTGTAATAATTATATTTCTGTGCACAAATCATCTTCACGTATACAAAATTGTTATATTGAACATTTATATAATACATGATCACCATATTTCCGATTGAATTGATAATTTGTAATGATTGCCGGTTAAACCTAGAATCAATGCCATTTATCAGTTTCTCTAATGTCGTCTAAAATACTTTCGTTACATCTGATCTTGTGATGTATCAATTTTCGTTGACACTTTTCTTCATTTAACATCCGGGGTATGTATTCCACACTCTTAACACATATCTAAACCCGTTTGTTAAATATTGCTAAAACAATGACTATAATAAACTATATGCGTGATTATACTACTAGTTAATAATGATAATAATATAATGTCGAGGTTCGAGGTTTATCGTTTAAATAATAGACGGTGAAATAACATAGATATATGTAGTGTATATACGTAGGTATAAACCTAACCTTTTTTTTTTTTTTTTTGAACCCGCGATACACCTGCTTCCCGGAAACATCGTAAAGCACTACAACGGGAGACGTTCTCTAACCTAACCAAACCCACGGGGCCAACTGTGTAAATACAAAATCCGTATAGCCTATTGCATTAGTTAAATAAATTCCAATAAAACCGCTAAAGAAACGCGGCGGTTGAAATGCCGGGCACAGCACAGGTTGCACAGGCTGCACCCGGGTAGGACCGACAATGAACGTACACCGGCAGTTTTTAATTTCGCACGGTATTAAGGAAACGAAGAAAATCTCGAGACCGAGTGGCCGGTTATCATTAATATCGCCGTAATATCGCCGGGATATTTAATAAGGATTGTAATAACAGCCATCCGGGCGTTATTTTGCGAAAATCGTCGTTGTTAACGCCTTGTATACGATCGCAATAATATATAACTGTATTTATGAAATCGTATGCCGAACTCGTTTTCTATAGCGATTACGCTATACGTGTCCGAGAGAGAAAATCGTCGAATATTGTTTTGAGAAAATTATTGACGGACTCCGGAGGTCCGGAATGTCGGACCGTGCTTGCGATTACTATAATGAGATACCGGACGCATCCGGTACATTCCGCCCTCGCGAACAACGCATAATAATAATAATACGACCGTCCATCGTCAATATCGGTATAATTACTGGTAGAGCAGTGTCCTAGAAAACTAGGAATACCTTTTGTTTTTTTTTTTTTTTTTTTGCTCATTAACAAGAATACACAAAATTTATCGAAAAATGTTCACTTTTATTATTTTACCCTAAGTTTTATTACTATACTTCACTAATATATATATATATAATTATATTTCAATTTATTACTCTGATACCTAGACACTTATAAAATTGGAAAATGCCTATCGGTCTACAGCAGCAACAACGATAAGATAACCGTATAAATATTATACGGTTCCTCAATAAGTTGTAATTTTTTTTCGCTATTTAAAAAAAAAAAAAAAATAATTAATAGAAATCGAAGAAAATATCTATGGGACCGCGGACCACCGGTAGGGAAACACTGCTGTAGAGCAAAAAATACAATATGCCCTAAAAACCCCGTAAAACATAATGAGCGTGTCTATGTGAGTCGTGAAAATACGCGAAATATGTTCAAAAAATGGTAAACTATAATATTTTTCCCTGGACAATCAATTGTAACTATCTACCGTCTACCTACCGGTTATTTTTCTTCAATCTGAAAACCAATTTTCATCTCAAACTTTCATATACTGTAAAAGTATAAAATTATTAGTGCGCCTGCTCGTATGATAAACAAGAATACATAAAAAAAAAAAAAAAAACCTTTACAATTATTACACCCTTCGAACCGTGTGGTTAGACCATCGTTGTATGTGAGAAGTCGGTAAGGTTACGCAAAGATAATTTACAATTAAAAAATTCAACTTAAAATATCAATAAAAAAATGTGAAAATTTATGTCCACACATATAATAATAATAATAAAAAAAAAAAAAAAACCAGCAAATTTCAAATATGAAGTGGATTAATAACTATACAAACATCAATGCACAAACTAAAAACAAAATAAAAAATTCTACCATTCTATAAAATGTTTGATTAGAATACGGTATCCGGTTGAAAAGCTGTATATATATATAAAAAAAAATAAATAAAAAATCACACACACATCACAGTAAAACCGATACATTTGCTCGCTACGCTCAGAATCTAAATATTCTAAAATATCCATGTATCCCCGGAACTATGCGAAAAAGAATTGCGTTATTTAGACGAATCGGCATTCATTCAATCGGATGGTTATTGTAACCCAAACAATGGACGAAATGTTCGCCATATTGCGGGTAACTGTTAAATATCGATAGGAAAACGTTAGTGGAATTATTATGTTTAGTATTGGAGTACGACAAAGGAGGCCATTTCATTTGGTGCGTAATAATTTACAAAAAAAAAAAAACCCCCACAACCACCGCGATATAATCTTCTACCCTAATATTATAATCAATTACCGATATTGTGGTAATGAAATATTGTACTAGTATTATTCGCACACGATGAGTCACGTGACCGCGTCTTGACCCCGAACCCGGGCCGATTGAGATAGCATCGGGTCCGTATCACGCGATTCTCGACTCGACGTCGTTATATCTCCGGCCGCGTGACTTTTCCTCTCCCCCTATTTTATAATCCGCGGCGGAATCCGGCGGGTACACAACGCCCGAGCACCGCCGCGGCCGCGTCGTTATCGTCAAAGGGGTTTTTTTTTTTTTTTTTTTTATCTTTTTTCCCTTTCTTTTTTATCGTATAATATCCGAGGGGAGCCCGGAAACGGCATTCGCGTACACGCGCAAATCGGACTTTCTGCGCATTTCGCCGGCAACACCTGCCCCCCCCCCCCGACGTACGTTTGGGGAATATTTTATAAACGTGCGCACGGCACGCTAAGCGCAACACGATAAACGAAACCGAGTCGTACTCACCCGCCGCCGGGGCCGATTAAAAACGGTTTGGCTTTTTATCGTCATGAATGATTAACGCGTCGGAACGGCGAACTACACCGACACGGCTGCGCGTCGCGTAAATATACGACTCCGGGACACGGGTTTTATGTGCACTACGAAAAACCCATTTTTGCACTCTCTGACTGAAATTATAGATTCCGAGCGAACCGAAGCGGTGTATTGGTTTTGGCTATGATGTTTTTTTTTTTTTTTTTTTGGAATTTTTTTCCCGTCCATGGACAACTTTTCTACCGGACTTTCTACGGTATCCAGTTGGCGGTGTTAATGTGATTTGATTTACGTTGTAAGTTTACCGAACAGTTGAGAAAAATCGGGAATATTTACCACGATGGTTTGATTATTTTCGATTTTTTCCGTTATGTTTTAACTCGGTTAACAGCATTCGCAGGGACCTGACATTTTCACAGAACATAATACTAAGGCTTTCTAAGCTCGGTCATATTTTAAATACATTTTTGGACTATTTGTAGACATTTTAGGTGTTTTTTTTTTCTCCCTATATAATTTAATAAAACTGTGTTTTGGTCGAACAGAAATGTGCTAACTTAGTACCTTGACACCGAAGATCATTATAAATAATACACAACGATTGAAAAAAAATAAATAAAATTGAGGGTAATGTAATATTTCTGCTTTATAAGCGTTGAATCGTGTAAATTTCGATGAAAATCTTAAAAATCTAAAACACGATTAACCGAACTTCGCTCAGAATCGTTTATCGTTAGCAATGATTTATCGTTGCACCCAGATATAAATTAAATTCCCCTCTATATTGTACCTTTCCAAGTTTCCACCTATAACAGCGGCTCACTATTCGCGGACGCTATTATAACTTTTTTTTTTTTTAAATTAATAACGACCGAAAAAACTGAAAACAATATCGCGGTACATTAGATTGGTTTTTTTTTTTTTTTTTTTTTTATTGATTTCTGAGTTACCTTGGCAACAAGGAAAACAAGACTAATAGCGCTTTGCTCGGTATCGTATTTCGTTAGCAATTATTAATCGTTGCGCACACAGTATAAATAAATAAAATACCCACCTACCTACCTAAAATATTGGCCCACTCGTGGTGCAGAATATAATCCTACTTATTTTTTAATTTCCACTTCCCAACGGAAACTAAACACAGGTGAATTTTAGACTGTTGTTTATTGCTGGGTTACTCCGGTTACACTGTTTGAACGGAGAACTTATTTCCATATTTCCGTAGAACAATGCGGCGTCAACAAGTGGTAATTATTACAATAATCCTCGTATCGTTCGATAATTAAGCTGCGGAAACGACATCGTTTACGGCTTATAGCGTCCGCGATTTGTTCACATTTACTTTTTAGCGTGCGTGTTTTCGAATAAAATATAAGACCCTGCACATGTAGCGTTTTCGTATTCGGACGATGGTAAATACTACGGTATTATATATATTAATGTCTCGTTACTCCGTTGCGGTTGTCCAAGTGTGCATAATGGCGCGCGGTACAGCGAATTTAGTAATTCGACTTCGGCAATATGTAATATGATTTTCAATGGCCCCGTAATAATAATTTATTTTTTTTTTTTTCGCTCGTTTTGACTAATTTAATTTTATGATTCCCGCGTTCAAATATTTTACCATATCCAATATAGACAACGTTTGCGTTCCAATCACACGAAATAATATTGTCAACGTGTGCGACAAAAATACCGTATAGTTATCAGTAGCGGTTATACGGAGACTGCGAAAATAGTGAAAAATACCCACGTCCCTCTCTGCGTTAAAATAACTTCAACTAGTAAAAATACGTATCTCTAGAAAAATGTATAAAAAATCGGTCTCGGTCAGTTTTTGTTGCATTTAATGGATTGCGAAAAAATAACGCCAAGACGGATTTATCAAGACGATTATTTATAATCTGTATGAAACTAAGGAAATATATAATCCCGATTAAGCTGTGGTCTAAGAGATGAGAAACGATCGCCTCACCTTATAACCACCACTAATTAGGTATAGTATAAAAATTGTATCGCCTCCCCTCCCCGTCAATATCTCGTTCGGTTATTGCTTTCGTAACGTTTAACTTGATGTGTATTTATCCCCATAGAAAACGACGTGTTATTTTTTTTTTTTATGGGAAAATTTTAATTTCTAACTTTGAGGATTTTTTTTTTAATTTTATACATTTTCATTTAAAACCCGTGCAGTGTCCTTAAGAGTATATAATTTATATTTCGAATCATACGATATGCTCAGAACGTTGACATAATACTATTATATATAAAAAACATCGAATGTTTAGTTCATGTACCTACTGTATACACGTAAAGCTTGTTATTATTCTATAATTATTTTAAGTTTAGTGAAACAGAGCTGGTAAAGTATAGTGGCAGAATATAAACGACCATGGTATTTTCGGGCTTTCTGATCTACTCGTCTAAATTTAAATTTCTTATGTAAATAAGACAGAAGACAGATTAGAACAGCAAAGTGTAGGAATTAAAAATGAATTGAGTAGTAACAAAATTTGAATTAGATACGCTAATAATTACTCATACAAATAAGTAGTCTCGTGAAGTGTATTCGAATAGGAAGTACTTTCATCTAAAATAAGTATTCCTAAAAATGAAACTATAGTATTTCTAAAAATGAAATTGAACATGTAAATGCACACACGTCACGTGTACGTATAAATTATGTATAGCATAACGACTATTTATTTTATTTTTATTTTTTGATTCTGAGCAATCTAAGCGAAGTTAGGAGTTTTACTTTACGAATTTATTTTACATATAAATTTTTAATTACAATTTTTTAATGATTTTTAGTGATTTATTTAGTTTATAGATGAATACTAAATACTCAAATATGAATATTACTGTCTTCGCGTATCGTAATCGCTGTCGAGAGTTATGTCGTCTCATCGCGCGTGTATTTGTCAGTGTTTTACGGACAACGCAATTATTCAGTCTAATATTAAAAAGCTTGGTGCACATGCGATGCACGCGAATACATACACATTGAGGTCGAGGTCTTCCAGAAAAATGAAGTAGACGAATGGCCGTTCGGTATATAAGCTATACAAATGGTTATTTGTAAATAGTATGAAATACCTCAATAATTCATCTTAATAATATATATCAATTTAGCGGTAAAGAATTACAATTGTGTACTATAATAAAAATAAACTTTTCCCGCAAAAAGATTATTTCGATCGTTTCAAAAAAAAAAAACAATGTAAAAAATTGAATTATAAATATATAACAAGAAATGTAAAATATTTATAAAGTGATTTACACGTGCTGTAAGCAGTTGTTGTTGTTTTTTTTAAATTTAAAACGTTTAAATTTTGAAATTATCATATTAGAAAAACAAAATCGCTCATATAATACAATAATTTATCCGGTAAATGTTTTTGCTCGTGGTCTTACAGTATTCCGCTATTTTCTCAAAATTGAATTATTGCAGTGAAATATTCAACCAAAGACAATAAATATGGTATACGTACTATACGTATACCTAACCTAATATCATATTTACATAAACTATAAATATTTACAGGGGCGGAACGGACAGTCTGGAAATGGGAGTTTTCCAGATGGCCTGGTTCAAAACGCTGAAACGAAAACGATTTGCTGATTGAGTTTATTATCTCCATAAAATTTCGATTCATTTAAATGTTAAATGTCAATTGATTTCTTTTAAGATAATGAATAAGAACAGTTGACCATTAATTAACCGTACAATATACAAAAGGCGTAAAACTTATTTTATTTCTTCGGTGTATTATTATAGTTTTGATAAAATAATGCTAGAAACAATTTGCCAGTTCAACTAAACGTTAAAAGTAGTAATGTTGACTAAACAATATTTTATATAATACATTAATGGTATAAACTATTATTGAAAATGTCGCATGTTGTTTTGTGGGCTCTAAACAAATAGTATGAATGTAGGAACCGAGCGGAGCGGAAAAAAATCAGTTTGGTATTTCATTGGAGAAAACAATAGCGACACGGCCGTATTGCCCGGAAGAATTTTTATTCCAATCTCTTCCGGTCTGAATTCGGTTTCCAGTCCGCATATTTCGATATATATTTTTTGTTTTCTCGAAAACTGATCGCGTTTTGCATGCGCGTGCAGCGTTCGGAATGTGTGGCCAGAAAAAAAAAAAAAAAAAAACAAATTCACACATCCGGACGATCCTGTATTTCTTAAACCGTAAAACAACGTTTGCGTATAGGAACATACATACTATTATAATATTGTTAAACCGTATTTTCTAAAATTTTTTTTCATTCAATCGCCCAGCAGTTCGGCCCATACATTATGCGCCGGATTTAATTGTGTTAAATAACATGCCAAATAATGTTGTACGTATTCAAATTTAAATGCATCCGGCGGACATTATCATAGCCGAGGATTCCCGTCGATATAATATGGGTATTTGCATATATATATTTAAATAAATATTTAGTTATTATTTTGCTTTTAGTTCTGGTACATCGGCTACGGATTTGTCGAAATCAACCCTCGTCGCCTAGTGACGAAATTGCCGGGGCGTGCATTGCACATCGGTCTCGAACCGATGAAACCGATTTAGGCCTCAAAAATCGGTTTGTTAAAATTAATTGTTCGGCCGTGACTGCGAGCAATTGTAAAGATGAGCGACGTTATTGTTTTACGGGTATCTAGTCGAGAGCCTACTAAAAAAAAAAAAAAAAAAAAAAAAAATACTCTTCCTCTCATCAATACAAGCACTGGCATTTATATCCAATTTACAGTAGCTTATTGAACAAACAAAAATAAAACTATTTTCGGCACCGAATTTAAATATGCACAATTGCACAACCAGGATTGCAAAAAAAGTAAAAACCGGGTTTTTTTTAAATTATGTTTTAAACACGTTAATAACATATTTTGTTGTTGTTGTTGTTGTTGTTGTTTAATTCGTTTTAAACAAATTTCAGTTTACATTAATATAATATAAACTAATTGTGTAGAAATTGTAATTATAGTAAATGTTTACTATGTATACTTACTAATCCCGGCCGATACATGTATATTTTTTAATTCCGGTTGATTATTTTTTATACAATTCAGATATAAATTCAATTAGTTACGTAAAAATGGCCGTACAGCCTATATGGAGAGAAATCTTCGGCACATTTTTTAGTCCATTAGTGTTAAGTTTTAACAACACTACCGAGTAGGAACTAGGGCTAGGGCTCGGAGAGACTTTCATGCACGTGTATTGATTACTAATGCATACACTACAGCAGTGGTCTCAAACATGTGGCTCACAATGGAAATGTATTTCGTATGAAAAAATTTTTTTAAAAAATTTTTATTACGTTTACATATCATAGAATAATTATTATCTGACGTTCATAGTGTTTTATTTTTACATTAATCGTCCGGTAATGGCCGTCATAAAATTCGAAATGCGTTTCAACCAATCTACACAGACGAATAGTAGTATTATCTTATCACACTTTGACTGTGACCAGTGATGTTTCGTACTCACTACTCTGTGTAGTGTTGAATTTAATAGTGATTTGCTCGTTTGAATCACGAGTATATTAAACCGGTGGAAACGCGAAATTGACCAAGAAAGACGGGCTTTTCAAGATAAATGCATACTATTTTACTTAGTCTAAATTTTCTTCCTATATGTTTGATTTGTAAACTAAGTGTATCTGTCGTCGAGGAGTACAACATTAAAAGACATTACGATACAAACCATATTACGGTTTACGATAAATTTGTAGGAATTTATAAGAATTTAAAAATATAAAATAAAATCTTTCGCGTATATGAGCAGAGTAAATATTGATTCGGTTAAATGTAGTATCGTTATATCAGAAAAAATCGTACGTGCACCAATAATGAGTATATATATATATGTTTAAAAAAAGAACATTGACAATTTGGGCCGCGGAGTTATTTTTTGTAAAAAAAAAAAATATATGGCCCCGTAGGTAATTTGGGTTTGAAACTAACTGCACTACGGTCTACAATCTATTGCGCGTATACATACACCATACTGTATATCGAAAAAAAAAAAAAAAAAAAAAATGTGTAGAATAAAATACGTTTAAAACAAGAGCGTTTCTACGTAACGTTTCGAAACATTTTGCGTGGAATATATTGCAACCCAGTGCACGCCGGTCCGCGCAATCGATTTCTGGTGCAGAACTTTACGCGAAGGTCCCCCGTAATAATATTCCGCGACGACACGCAGTCGCCAGGGGAGAATCAGTGGAGATTTTTCACTCGGCATATTTTTTCCGGACATCCGTTGTGTACTTGTACATAAAAAAAAAAAAAAAAAAAAAAAGTGTACAATAATATTATATTTCCCGTTACACGCGCGCATTATGCAGTAACGGACGAGCGTATTATACAGGGCGACCGTATCCGAAGGTTGGGAGTAAATTTGAATTTTAGTTTGTTTCTCAATTTTTAACCACCGTATAATTGCGTAATATGTTTCCACGGCGTTTCGGTCGATTACAATTGAAGTCCGTATTCATTTGCAACTACAAAACGAACCGCTTGTATTGTCCGCGTATCACAAATTGTCGAACATTTTCACGGAGCCAATAAAAATTGTATTGATATCAATTGTACGCGAAATACCGCGATTCATACGATTTTCGTCGAAATTTGTACTAAAATCAAACGCTTATATAAAAATAATAAAAATAAATGCTCAGGTTTTTTTTATTTTTATTTTACCACTAAGCTCAAAAACGTAAACGTTGGTTTTTTTAACGGATTTAATGACTATTGAAAACTATGGCCCGGCGGAAACTGATGCATTTGCATTTTTTTTCTGTTCCACTAATACGTTGCGCATGTATGTAGATATTTGATTCGTGGAGCGTAGTAGCTGATGGTACAGTTTTAATTATGCATTTTTTCCAGTTTTTTTTGGTCATCGAGTTCCGGGTCCTACTGATAACCGACTAATCACGGTGGGCAATCAGTTAAAAACTCAGTTTGAAAATCAGATAAACTGGTGTACAAATTGTACACCGACACCGTACAACTTATTACGAGCCATTTGTCGAGTTTTAAAACCGTTGTGGGCAAGCGCGATAAAAGAATTGTCCTGTATACTTACGAGGTACACCATGTGTTTTTTGTTTTTTATATATATTTTTTTTTTTTTTATATATATATATATTATAATATATACGAATCGTATTATCCCAGGACTATACGGTTTCTCGGTAAACTCACTGGGGTTTTTTTTTATCTCACCGTCGAACCCGGTAAAGACGGAAGTTACAGTCGACACGGATTTTTTTTCTATTCAGATTATGTATAGTGTATATGACACATTTCGCACGTATTCCTGTACTTTACCAACGACAAAATTGTACCTCTAACTTTCTAGTCGACGAGATTTATCAAAACAACGAATATCATATTCGTAAAATAAATATATTCGCTTTTCCGACGTTATTTTATTATTTTTTCTTTCGGTTTGCCCGCATTATTCATATTAAAAGTACGAAAAATATCAACACAGTGGCGCACCATGGGTGGGCCATTGTAATAGAAGTTTTTAAAGTAAACGGAATATAAGGTAATTTATTTCGTATACTAAAAGCAACAATAAATCATGGCAATAAAAAAAAAAAAAAAAAAAAAATAACCGGCAGGTTCAAGTCGCGTTTTACCAACCTTGCGGCCGAGCCAGTTTAGAAATCAACAAATTCATTGTCAGTTTTATTGATTTTTCTGAAAAACGGTTCGGAATCTAGAAAAATTATACGATTTAATTGAATTGTTGACGTACGCCATGAGAAAATCTGAGTGTTAACCGAAAAAGTGTTTTCCGAGAAAATATACTGAGGTTCGTAACACCAATAAGTTATTCGCTAAGCTCAAAATCTAAAAGTTACCTAAAACAAATTGCTCTTCAATCTAAAAGACAATATATGTCCAAAATTACAGAGCCCTGCGTGTGCTATTGATTTTGTCCGAAACTATTGTGTTTCGGCCATTTGCGGACTCAAGTAAAATCAAAAATGCCATCAAACCCCCCTTGGCGGAAGGTATATTCATTTTTATATAGTTCAACGTTAATTGTTAACTGCTCGTCAACTTTTTGGAATACCCGTGATGCAAAAAAAATATTATATATTTATGATAAAAATTATTACAAATTAGGAAAAAACAATAATACAATTCTTATTCGGCTTCCATAAGTTCGTCAAACATGACCCACTACAGTTGTTTCGCCTATTATTGTTGGGTTGATTGTATAGTATTTCTAAATCCGTATAATTATTCTTTCATATTCTCCACTTAGATTTCATGTATTTTCAAAATATTCCGGCCGTTTTAGAGTTATTAACGGCTATTCGAAAATTTTATTTTATTTTTTATTTTACGTGGACACAATAGTTTTGTAATTTATTTCTATCAACGTGTTTTAAGTTAAAATTTATTTTCAAACCGGCCAACCAACACGGATAAATTAAATACGTGTAATAAAAAAAATCTCTTTATTTTTCATCCGCGTTACGAAGGTAACATATAGAAAAAAAAAAATAAAAATATGTAATATTTACGACCAGATTTACGTGTGAGCTCCCATTTTAGCGTACAATTCCCACATCTACATTATTTAAAATTCCGATAAGTTTCTAAACCCCCCCCCCCCCGGGGTCGTTTTTGAAATAAAATGACGATCCGGTAGCATTTCGTTGTGGCTGTCTGTTCGTTAAAATAAAACAATACACATTTCTTATGTAAATGTTTGCGTTTAGTGATTTCAATTACAATTGCCAATTGAAATCGACCAATACAACGACGTGTTGTCCGGACTTCGCCTCAGAATCGTTTTACGGGGCCGTAACAAATTTAAAATAAAATTACGCACGGGGTAATCGAACGTGTAGATTCCGGCTTACCGCTTCTTAGGTCCCCACTGGCCCGACCACGGTGCGAAAGCCTGTCGGCTATTTTTATATTAAATTATGATTAATACGTATACGCGTAAAGTACACCTTATACGCGGCGGCGAAGAATTATTTCTTTAATCTAATAATGGAGTCGCATGGTCTGCAATAATAGCAACCGACAAAGGGACAATATAAATTTGTCCGTTCGCGTAGTCGTTTCATTTAATAACGTCTGTACATGAACCCCGGCTCAATATCAATCAATAATGAAACGTGGCACCCACACGCGCGCAAGCACCGGAACACGCGTACGCATTATACGAGTAAAACGCTATAAAGTGCGTTTTAATTTAAAACGTACAAGACGTACAATATCGTTACCGAAACGAAAATGATTTAGTAATCCGACAAAAAAAAAAAAAAAAAAATTCCAAAAGGATTTATAATTTATGTTTAAATCGTTTTGTACTGCGTACACGGACGGTTCACACCGGGCAGTCGTTCGGGTTTTATACTCAAATCTCAGGGGCTCTCGTCTAGTACCTGCCGGCATGTAAGTATTTCGATAGTGTTTAACGAATTCGTTACAAAAATTACAATTATTGCGGCGGACGTAATGAAATATTAAACGTTCGAGAGGAAAACAAACCCGTTTTGCCAATTAGCGATTTGAAAAACCGTCGTGGATTTTAAAAATTCAAATTATCAAAAAAAATATATCTCGCGAATTTCAAACGCCGCGGATGAAACACAGTTCTTGAGCCGCGTAAAACGACGAAACGAGCAGGTTTTTTCGCGCGGAATTTACTAACGCGCGATTTTTTTTTTTTTTTTTAATATAAAAACATAACCCGCCCATAGTTACATTAAATAACATTCCAATCTCTCCTCAAGCAACGTCAGTGAAATACCTAGGTCCCACGCTCCCATCGTCCCCTTACACGGGACCCTCGTATAAAAAATAAATGCAAATCTGTACAATTAAGAACAAAGCAACTCTACCGACTCCTAGCCCACTCAAAACTAAACTGAAATAATAAGCTCAATATTTACAAACTATTGATCGAACCAGTTTGGTCCCTACAGCGTACAAATTTGGGGCTCTGCGAAAAAATCAAACTTAAATCGCTTACACACAGTTCATCCGATATCACATCACAGATATCCGTCCTATATTGGGAATGACATTCTCCACAAAGACTTAAAAAATAAACCCCACTGTAATCGAGTCTGCTAACACCACCAACAAAACATACCGCACTAAACTTATTCACCATAGTAATCCGCTTGTATCAGCTCTTTCATCCAATGAGATCCCGGACGTCCAAATCCGTCGTCTCGAGCACCAACGCACCGGTGCGGTGACCTAATCAATTATAGGCAAAGACCCCCCCCACAAGAAATTTAAATGTATTTAAAAATAATAAATGCCATTTTCGTAGACCGGTGCCACTGGGTTACTCTTACGTTTCACAATATATTCAAAACACATGTATAAATGTCCTCAGTTGTACTTATCGCACCCGACAGTGCGGATTGTATAAATCTTTTGTAAATTAAAAATTAAAAAAAAGTATACGAGTAGTATACTCATTCGATAATATTGTTGCGGAGGTCGGAGATTCGCACTAATATTCTGCAGCTACTGTGGCACTATAAATTATAGACTCGACTTACCGCTGCGGCCTAGGCTGAGGGTGTGCTCGGTGTACGTGGTCCCAGGTGACCTGAAGATACTTAAAAAATACCTTTTACCGAAATGTTCCTTGCGACCCCGCCCACCACACCACACATGCGTACACCTTTAAATATATATATAGTGTCGAGCAGTCTATACACGGAGGAAATGATAAATAAGACTAAAGATAATGTCAAATGTGAAAACGCTAAAAAAAAAAAAAAAATAATAAAAAAAAAAAACAATTATTGCCGTTTTGATCGTTGACGTGAAATCGTGTTTGGATTTTGATTTTCCGATTTATTCGATATAAAAAATATAAGATAATTGCATAAAACGTGCGGATCGATGCGGATAAAAACAATACATTGCATACATTAGCATGGGGACGTCAAAATTACAATTAAATTTAATCGAACGTTGGCTACTCTAGTTATCTACTAGGTAGAAAAAAACAAAATGAATAATTTTCACATTGCGATTTAAAATAGATTTGAGTATTTTATTATTATTATTATTTTTTTTTTTTACATTTTTACTTAACGCTATTTTGCCTGTTTATATTATACATTTAAATCGTAGAAAAGGGAAGGGTGTCAAAACAATTCTTGCACTGTGCGCTGAAAGAGCTAAAGCCGGCCCTTATTACACACTATATTTGTAATATTTCCGATAACGAGAATACGGACGAATTCATTCGTTATTTCTCAACGACAGAATCAAACGATATTTTTACATTTTATTTTTTTTTTTATTTTGTCAATGCGTAAAAAAAAAAAAAAAAAATAAAATAACTTAAGTAAATACAAATTGATTATCTTCCTTTGTGCTGCGCACAATCGAGTCCGTAGTGGACTATAATAAACCATTTTCGTTTCAAAACTGTATTTAATATGAATTTTAATACTTTTGTACTCTCGCGCGGGAATGTAAATCGGCGAGCAAAAAAAAATTCGTTCGAAAAGAATAAGTGCCTAAAATACATTATTTATTAATTCTTTGATGGATTTTTTTTTTTTTATATACGACGTCGCCAATTAGATCGGCAATGCCTAAGTATTAAACGAGAGATTCTATAATATTATAATGTACACTATTGTTTAAACGAACGAGACATTTGTTAAAAATTCAATAAAATAAATATTGTATTGTATGTAAATAATACGTACGTAATAATACACGATATATTTGAAATCGTATACTTTTACATTCCCGAGCGTAGCGTGTGTGCATTTTTTTCTGTCGATCATTTCTAACGGAAATCATACTCGTCAACTTCGTGTGTGATTTCTGGAAGAAAATTCATTTGTGGTGTCGGGTGCATTGACGTTTTGATTTTCTTTAATTTCCAGGGGGGAGGGTTACTTCGGTAATATGGACGCAATAACGGTTTCTGTGTTTTTTGTATTTCGTTATTGTTATCCAGTGAAAAATAATCATAGAGTCTTGGCATTCATATCAAACACTTGTTTCGTAGCACTCTGTTGAAACGATCAAATTTTCGAAATATCGTTCTGCCGTTTATTATGTCATTATAGCCTATTTGAAATTGTCGAGAATTTTTATTTCCTGCGTGCGGAAACAAATGTTGTAATTCATTTTTATCGGAGTTTAAGTTCAAATTTATGTTAATATTCGTTAAAACCGCGTAATTTATTTTATAAATACATATTACTACAATGTTCAATTTAATTTGTTCAAAACGCGTTTAACCGAACTTGGCTGAGAATAGTTTTTTTTTTTTTGCAATAATTAATCATCGCCTACAGTTATAAATTAAATTAGATTACATTTCAAACTTTTCGCCAGCAACAGTGACTCACCCACGGTGAGAAGTTTACCGGATTTTTTTTTTTTTTTGTTGGTTTTTTCAAAAGTTTAACGGGTTTTTGGATTTTTTGCTAAGTATGATCGAACTGCATCGTCGAAATGATGGCGAAGAAATGAGAAAAATATGGCACGCAATTTACCTCCGGTTATTGTTTTAAAATTATCGATTTTACTGCGAGCGATCGTTAAAACGCATGCCTGTACGGTCAAAAATAATTGAAATAATAATTTTTTATTTTTGTACATTCTTTAGCTATACAGGGGCATTTTGATAAATATATAAAGGCCATTCGCCCTTTTTATCCTGCCGCTGTGCAGTTTACATGTGCTGCTGGAATTTCAGACCGTGACGAAATACCGAACCCTTTCTAGGCAATGGCGATAACGAGAAATTTTTTCTCTGTAATATTCACGTACCGGGTTTTTTTTTAATTCGTTGCACGCCCGTGAATTATTTTATTAATTATTATACTATATTGGCCTCGTAAAATATCGCAATATTGGCGTGTCGCGGTCTAGCAAACTTGTCGAATAACCTCTGCAAAAAAAAAAAAAAAAAACACCCCCCATCGCGAGTATATTTTTTTATTCCGTATTTGAGTGTGTTGGATTTTTTTCTAGCTTTTAATGTACGCGTCGTATGCCCGTCGTAAAACACAAGAAAAATTGTCGACGATGAGTTTTTTTCGCCCGCATGTTTTTCCTTTTATTTTTCTATCACATTTTTCCCGGTCGTTTTCTTTATTTTCTTTTACTTTTTTTTTTCTCCCTTATCCCCGTATTATTAGTTTAAACTTTTACCTATATAATATTATACAATCGACTTTATTATAATATCATCATGTAAATCGGCTATCATTATAATACCATAACCCCATTGCCGTAATAACGACTCGTATACTAAAACTGCCCTGCACTTCTCGGTACGAATTCCGTAATAATAATAATAATAATAACAATCACGGCCCGAGTCTTAAAAAACAGCTAATTTTACACGCTAAAATTGGCTTTAAAAAAAAAAAAAAAAAAAATCGTAAAATATGTTATGTAAAATTACGATAGATCGAATTTGCTTGTGTATTACACCGCCGACTGTTTTCTCAATATTCTCGATTATTCAAATCGAACCGGCTTGTAGCAACCCCGGTTATTCTAATAATAATTTCGTTATAGATGTGGTAAGGTGAAAAAATAAAAAAACAAAAAAAAAATCGATTTTGTGTATTTCGTTGGAACCAATCGATGGGATTTCTCTTATTTAACAACAACAAAAAAAAAAAAAAAAACCAGCAAAAAGATCACAAAAAATAGTAAAACTACGCAAAAACTAAAAAATAATAATAATTGGGGTTGGGCCGACAGTATTTTTTTTTTCCCGATATCCGCGATAAATCTATATATTGTACTGATAGCGGATCCGATATCTTTTTATCGCATAAAAAGTAGCGTCACGCCGAATTCAGTTTTTGCGCCTTTCGATGAGTTTCAATAAAACATTATTGTTATTGATGGTAGAGTCATTGTCTATTTAATTTATCGATTTATCTAGTATTTTCGTAATAGTATATACAAGTTCGACAAATTCTGTTTTTTCAACAGATAAAATACCGATTTTACCGTAGGTTTTGAAGTAAAACCGATATCCAAAATGCGATAAAACCTATAATGCCAGTGTCGGCCGATTCGTAACCGTAAAAATAATGCGCTAAACATTTTTTTTTGTAATTGAACAACTCCACTGTTTTAGTTTGCTCTGCTATAATTTCGAGATCAAGATAACAAAACGTAATAGCTCTGATAATTTAAATATCTATTTCTAGACCGAGAACTGCCAAAGTAGGTTTTTGACGAAAATAAGATATTGCGTGTACCATATTTCGTACAAAAAATCGGTTAATATTGTTATTACATTTACGATTAAATGTTAAATTACACATTATTTATTTCATTTTTTTTTTTAGTATGATAATCGTCATTGTTTGTCAGAAACTAAGTTTTCTATATTTGTTTGTGTTTGAGGCGATGCAATCCTCGAGTTTTCTAGGCGTGTACCGTGTTAACCGAGTTCTAGTTTTCTTGATTTAACAATTTCCATTCGTGAAAAAATACGATCACAAGTGTAAAAACCACAAGAGAGAGATATAATTTTTAATGCGTTGTTTCACCAATTGAGATGTCAATATATTTTTAACAAAAAGTTTAAAGTTCAACGTTGTTATACTTGTATTTAAATATATGTATTGCTTAGTACATCAATAATATCCATTTGCATATTTTCCGGGATATTTTCGACTGATAATGAAAATGGAATTGAAAAAAACGAACTTTTCGTTAGGTTTGAAATCCACGAACCTCGAATCAAACCGGACTTTTAAATCGAAAAATTGCTAGTGCATATTTTTTTTTTATCAAAATGAAAAATAAAATACACACTATACACAAAATGTGATCGCGGGCCGCGAACAAAAAAAAATACCGACGGGGACCCCTGTGCTATTGTATAGATGCGTATCCCCCGGGAACACCGAAATAATATGTAACAAGAAACGGACAGACCTATGAGGGAAAACCAAAAAAAAAAAAAAAAAAAAAAAGAAGATATTTACGCCATTTCAAAAGAGACATTTTTTTTTTTTTTTTAAAGGTCTGTGATATTTGACTTTTCAAAGTTGTTTTTCATGGTCCGGACAATTATAACGGGCGCGCGTTATTATTGTATTATTATAGCGGTCGGTATATATCAGGTGGTCGGCGGGTATACGCGAAATTAACTGTACGATCGACCGCGCGTTTTACACCCTCCGGTCGTAAAAGTCCCGGCGCGGACCTTTTACCTCGCGGCCGATGTCTACTTTTGTACGTTAACCGATTTTTTAAGTACCGGCCGCCGCCCGCTGTTGCTGCCCGGACCGCCGCCGTTACAATTATCGGCGCAATAAATTTCACTGTACAATCCGATCCGTCGTTTCTTTACTTTATATGTATATATATATATATATATATATATATATATATATATATATATAAATATACTGTACTATTTTATTGCGTACGCTCCCGGTACAGTTGGCGTGCGGTCGGGGCCAAGCATGGTAACCACCGCATGCCCGTTCGAAAAAGAAGAAAAAGATATTTATTTTAATCGTCACGCCAATAGGCGTAATAGATTGTCGTTATAATATAGGTTTTTTTCATTTCTTTTTTTTTTTATTATTTATTTAGAGATTAATAAACTCGTTAAACTCAATTGTCCGCATTATATTTCAATAGAGAAATCGGAAAGAAAATTAATAAATTCAAGTCGTATAGATATGTAATATATTGAACAGAAGCGCTCGGCATTTCGATTACTCGGCTCGTATCTGTTGTAATAGGACAGTTTTAAGCACTAGATCGAAGCGATAAATACTTTTAAATACGCATTTGTTGATACCGAACGTTCGATAATAATTGGAGGGTTTTTTTTTTTTTTGTTAAACGCAATTTAATAATATCTTATTATTATGGTTTTGATTTGAAATTCTCGTAGTAGACGTCTTCACTTGTTCTGTCTTCACGTCGTACGACAGATACAAATTTTCGAATATTTTTATTTTACACAAAAGCGTTTTGTCCTATATTACAATCACAGTTTTCTGTTATTCTGTATATTATAATTTTTTTTCCTTTTTGCATATTGAAAATGGCAACGAGAGATTGTTTTTAACTAATCACTACTTTAGCACCTTGTATGAAATTCATTTTATTTAAAAACATACAATAAGAAATAAAAAAAAATTGTCCAAAACGGTTGACCGTGTAGTAACTAATAGAGATAATAATAAAAACTATACACGCCATTTTAACGTACCTCATTACTTAAATACATCATGGTTGACTGAATGTTCAAAATTAAATACAAATTTTTGTTGGCCATGTATTTTATTCACGAGAGTAAAGCATGTATGGAGTCGGGATAGTTTTGTTAATTTAACCAATTTATCTAATGATATTCAAAAACAAGAGCGGTCTCAATTGCATATTTCTTCAGTTTTAAAATTCAAAATGTTTCAAAGTACAATGATCGATCTACAGCTCGACGAACAAGACCATTACGATTTGACACGCCACAACGAAATGGTAAAAACTAATAGAGCAATTTTAAACCGTTTTATTGATCGTCTTTGTATTTGGCTGTTCATAAACTGCTATTTTGTAGACACGATAAAAGGGAAGTTTTATTAAATCTAGTAAAGTTTCTTGGCCGTGTAGAATTATTATCAACTTATGAAACTATATTTAAAGTGCGTTTAGAAACATCAACAACTTTCCGCGGAACATCAAACATAAATCAAAACGACCTTATTAGTTTAATAAGTAACATAATTTCAACATCCATTGAATTTTGAAGTAAACAATTCCAGATATATTACGATTAGTATATGAAACTTCTGGCATAACAAATTTATCTCAGTTATCAACAACTTTTCGATACGTACACAGTGAAACTGGAGTACCACATGAACGGTTTATATCATTTGTTGGCATTAGTTCTGTTGGATCAGTCGGTTATTTAAAACATGTAACAGATATAGTAAATAAATTTAATTTGAACGATAGAGTTGGTAGCTCAGACGTATGATGAAGTTGTGGTCATGAGTGGTCGTATCGGAGGACTACAATCAAAGGTAAAAGAATTCTATACAAAAGCATTGTTTGTTCATTGTTTAAATCTTGACCTATCACAAGCCGTATCAAATTCAAAAGATTGTAAATTATTTTTTAAACCTTAACATAATTAAGAACTTTTTTCAGTAAATCTTCAAAACGAACTAATGCGTTTTAACTAAATTCACAATGAAAAAAATGTCAAAGAACGCACCGGTTTTATCTCCTCGTTTAGTGAGTACAGTTCAAGAATACCATAGTTCTTTTAATCAGTCTTAGATATTTCTAATGGTCGGGACGGCGAAAATATAATTTATTGCGTCGCAAGGATTTATCAATTCTCTTAATAGTAATAACATGTATTTGTTACTTGAAGTATTAAGTAAAATATTTAGTTTAACATACGTTTTATTTAATGTGTTATAAACACTTAGATAATTTATATTGTATTAAAAAAATAAAATAGACCAGCTGAATTATTATTATAGGACAACCCCTTCTTTGAAACATTGTGAGAAATAAATTTAACAAATCGTGGTAATTTCGAGCCATCACGAAAACGTAAAATAATTGGATTATTGGATCCGAAAACATTTTATGAGATATTGTACAATGAAATATTTGATAATACTATAACAAATTTTGAAACACACTTTGGTCCATTGATTAAGTTAGAATTTATATCACTAATTGAACCAAGTAAATACACAAATTACAACAAAGAATTTCCAAGTGCTATTTTTGAGAATCTCCAACAATCAAATTTTGATGATGTTAGATTAAAAAACGAATTGACCGTGTTGTGTATATATATATATATATATATATATATATATATATATATATGAAGAACATACAAATAGAAAGTCCATATGATTTGGCTAAAAAAAAAAAAATTAAAATTAATGATTTAGTATCGGCTTTTCAAGAAGTATTAGCAACTCATTGTTCCTAGTACAACTGCATCAGTTCCAGAATGATCATTTTCAGCGATGAAACGAGTCAATTGTCATCAAAGATCGACACAGAATCAAGATGGACTAAGTTCTTCGTCGATAATGTCTATGAAGAATGGATTTCATTTTATAAAAAAATACTGTAAATAAGACAAATCTTGATTTTTTGTAAAATTTATCTTAGATAATATACGGAATATATTTATACTATACGAAATGGGTTCTATAAGAATGTAAATATTGTAAATTATAAACATTTTTATTTTTCATTTTTTAATTTCCCTTAATAGTTAATAACGTACCTATATAAGTAACGGGTGGTTTTTTTTTTTTTTTTTTTTATTGGCCAGCTTCCAATATTACCGGACACCATCGCTCTGGTAATACAAATCAAAATAAAACCGTTCCCGCCCGTAAAATTCGGCGCCGAACACGGAGATTCAGGTCCGGATCATATGTTTTTTTTTTAGACAATCGAAATTTTATAGTTACGCCGTTTTTGGTAAACATTAAACAAATATATTAAGTCCGCCGAATTTGTACGTTCCATGAGCATTACTTTTTCTTCGACGCGCATTGAATTCTGCAAATTCAGACAAATTTTACGGTCGGGATTTCTCCCCATTTTCCCGTTAACGATTCGGTTCTATACGGTTCGCGTTCCACGCACACGCAATTTTCAGTGCCGGTTTATAAATTCTGGCCATACTGCGGTCCGAGAATTTCGTGCTCGGCGTATTTTACATCCCTAGCGTATATTAATGTCCGCGGGGTCAGCCGTTTAATTTCGTTCGATTTTATATTCCGGGCGTATTTACGGTCCCGAAATTTCGCGTTTCCGGCGCTTTATATTCCGTCCGGTTAACGCTAACTCCTTCGCCGCAGCGATCCGGCGTATAGAAGTTATCCAACCGTTTACCGGAAACACTCGCGCCGCCCATAACGGGGCCCAATATTATTACTATAACCGGCGAGCCTCTGTATTTTATGTACATTGTAATTCGTACGTTCGCGTATTTATAGCGTAAAAACATTCGGGACCTTAAAATTGTGCACCGCGTACGGAATTTTTAAGTGCGGACCGCGCGGGTAATACACACGGGTGTACGAAACGAAACTAATAACTATTGCGTTTAATCCGTTTGCGTTCACCTATTATACGTTATTTATCGGCCGGAGTTGTTCCGGCGAGGGAAATAAAGCCGCGTTAGTACGTTTTTAACGCGTGCCACAGGCACGTGTATTACGGACATTCGTTTCGACTTCGGTTTCGGTCTACAACTCACAAATCGGGCGAATTGTCAAGCAATAATATAAATCCGCGGGTATTCCGCAAGATGGGGGTTTTTATTTTTATTTTTTTTTTAAACTATAATGCGTTTACTTTTGCCACACCACCGACGTGACGAGAACCGAGAACAAAACTCCGCCGGACACCCTCGAACCAATACCTCATCAACGCAGTCGCTATACGCACGCTGAATTATTATTTATTTTAGATTCTGAACTGAGCGAAGGGTCTTGTGGTATTACAATGAAGTTTATTATTATTTCCCACTCCCATTGCCCATTTTTCTGAAAACACTTTTTTCTACTAAAAGAGTTCATCCGATCAATACTCTACTATACTGATCCCGGTAGTAAATTTTCATCTAGTCCGGTACGTTAGAAAAGGTAATTTTTCTCGACGAGTCGAGATGAGGCCATTAGTCTGTGATAAAATAAGAGCAGGCCTTAATAAGTGGTATATTTCGAATTGTACGGCAATGCCGTTTTTATTCGTAATCGTGGTTTGAACAGGCGTACATCGTAGTTTCGTCGTGCGTGCGTATCACTAAAATAATCATCCTGTGATAGCTATGCAAAGGGCTATTCGTATACCTTTCGGCAATTCACGTGCTCAATCTGTTCCTTCTGCTAACACTATCAAATTGTGGATACAGCATTCGGAAGAAGCTGGAAGTACCACAAGTAGACACGGACACGGAGCACCCAGAACGGTAAGAACCCCCGAAAATGTGCAGTTGTTTAGAGAGTCAATTGAGCAGTCACCAAGACGCTCAGCCCGGAAACACGCTGTAGCTTTGTAAATCTCAGACCGTTCTTTGAGGAGAATTCTTCACGAAGATTTATCATTCCATCCCTATAAATTAATGCTTGTCCAAGAGTTAAATGCTACTAACTACGGCAACCGTAAAATCTCTGTCAGCAAATTCTTCTGCAAATTCCTCCGATATCAACTTTTTTCTGTAGCGATGAGGCCCATTTTCATCTTTCTGGAACCGTAAATAAACAAAATGTTCGATAATGGGCTACAAATAACCCACGGCAGCTCAATGAAAGACCACTCCACTCTCGTAAAGTGACAGTGTGGTGTGCTGTGTCCCAGTTTGGGGTGATCGGCCCCTACTTTTTTAAGGACGAGTACAGGACCGTCACTGGATCGTCTACAACAGTGTATCAATGCTGACGGCCGCCATCTTGGAGATATAATTTTCAAAAAATAATTTTAATAAAATGGGATTGAATACTGATTAAAAAAAAAAAAACCTTTTCTCTAAGTTTTACTATTCGTTATTTATAGCCCATCAAAACTCGTCAGTCGGCTCTGCCGCACACTGTATTACGGTTGATTTTAGAACATTCGTAACGTCTGAATTCATTCCTACGCCCATTTTTTATTTAGTTTTTTCACCTTCAACTAAACCTATCCGGTTCTCCCGGTCTACTGCGGAGTCTTCCGATCTTTTGGATTGATTAACCGCTCTTGTGTCTGCACATATCCCGTCCACCGCTGTCGTGGCCGATTTCCGGTTGAGCGATTTCCTGATCGCCACATTGTTAATAATTTTCCCGTCAGCTCGCCACATGTGTCTAGCTCATTCGAGTCTTTTAGCATACAACATCATTTTTATGCTCGGTTTGTTATATAATTGTACCAACTCTGCGTTTTTCACCCTTTCAAGAACACCTACACTATTAATTACATGAATAATTGTGCGGGAAAATCATGGCAACAATTGCATGTGCAACCATTTATATCATTTTTGAGGTTCCGCAATTTGTGGCTGGAGGGGATGTAATCGCCCCCTTCCCGAAGTCCATGTCGTTGTACAAAATGATTATTTTACACAATACCATTGCCCATTAACAATACTCCGGGCTAAGTTTTTTCTCATATTTTTTATTATCTATATACATTAGTTTATTATTATATGACGAGGTTTGGGGGAACTACACCCATTTCCGGGGCAGGGGGCTGGATCCGTCACTAAAAGTATACACAACTATATTATGGATTATTATAAAAATATATGAATTACCCCCTCACCCCGATACGTGCCATCATAGGCTGTAGAATAGCCAGGATTCCTTAATGGGGGAAGAGGTGCAAAAAAAACGCATGTCCATTATTGTTTTATAACCATTATTAAATTACAAAAAATATACTATTCGTTTAATTATTAACGAAACATGAAAATAATATACTATAAGTACTGGCAGAGGGGTAGGTAGTATGAATCCCTCCTGGGTTCTTGTTTAAAAAAGCTTTCACGGACAATTAAAGGAAAATACAAATAGAGAATATAATACGGGGCCGAGAGCCAGTTATACTGTACAGTGTACAATTACAACAAGGGTCGAATATAACGGCGGCACGCGTCGATATTTACTGATGGTCTTTTTCTTATCAAATTTTTTAAATTGTTTTAACACTATACACGAATATCTAGAATAGGGGGGCCAACCTTTATTTTGAATTTTAGCAATTTTAAAACTATCCGACTCGCCAGAACAGCACTGGATGCGCCCGCGGGTAAATAACAATAATGTATCGACGACCGAGTGGATTCCTGCGAATCCTGCGGCCGCCCCGAAAAGCTCTTTTATCTCTAGTACAAGAACCACACGGGACGCTGTCGGGTAAATAAACGCTCTTGAGCAAACATAAAATAAGAAACCGTATTGATGGTTACGGTATCGGACGACTCCGCGGATAATACCGCGTCATTATTGTAACGTAAAATAAGTGCCGAACCGTCGAAAAGTGTCGTACACTCGTTATTGTTGTACGGCGGCCATGTGCTATTATTCTTTTGGGCCGAGAGCTCTTGAAATGACGAAAACCGCTCTGCTGTTCAATCGAATACGCCAGACGCCGACATATATATATATATATACAATATCGGTTTCCCGAATAATCGGACAACGGTGTATTAGCCCTATAGTCTTGCGATATAATTTCACTTTTGATTCCTTCAAATACAATACTATACACTCGAGTGGATACTAATAGTGCGACAGTAACACTTGCGCAACTTGGCGTTTAAACGCATTTCGCGACAATTACTATTGTTCTACTGTACGTATACCGACACACAAGAAACGAAAACGAAAGCGCCGTGTCATCCGTTGCTTGGAAATGTTCGTCCGAACTAATTCGGCTTGTAATTTCGGTCTCGATCCATTGCCGAAATCGTCCAATTTGATTCACCCCTTAAACTTCGCCACATCCCTATTTACTACGTCGTCCCACTTTATCCTCGGCCTTTCCAAAGGTCTTTTCCACGTTGAGTTCATTACGAGCACTGCCCGCATAAGTGAATTTTAACATATTCGTCCGTTTCCGTCACATCACAGCATTCTTTTTTTTTGGGGTTTTCTCTAAAACAATCGTTTCTCCAAACGTCATCCGTGTAGTTGTGTCTGGTTTTAACATTCCGGTTACGTTCGTCCTTTACTAGTCGAAACATCTTCTTTCTAGTATACAAATAAATTATTTTCGTTCGTTTCCATCTGATTCAGATTCGCTCAATATGATTGTAACTTACCACGGTGGTATTATGACCGTTTTAACTTCTGAACTTAGCGAGGAATGTAAAGGTTCTGCTTGATCGGTGCTCTTTTTTCTCCCCGTCTGCGAACAACTTTTCTACCAAGAGTCTTGCGCCAATCAAAGAACGACAAGAGAGCTATTTTGTTGCATTTTTAAAATTGACTTTGTAGTTTTCTTAATAACGAGAAAACCAGAATAAAAGAATAATATGTACGCAATAACGGGTTTTTTTTTTTATAATTTCTATGTATTAATTGAGTTAAAAATAAACGACAAAAAGGGTCTTGACATTTTTGAATTTTTAAGCTGTTTATTTAATATTATAGCCAATTTGAATTTTTTTTTTTTTAGTTTTTACACTCGAAAATGTGACACAAGCTTTTTCGTAATTCGTATTCGCGGTTATATAAAAATATTGAAAATCCGTAAGCCCGTTTTGTGTTTTAAATGGTCAGATTTTCGGCGGAAATCGTAAAAAATCACAGAAAATTTCAGAAGACGATTGACCAAAGAGCGTTCAGAATCGTTTTCCTTTGGCGACAATAGGTCCTTTCGAATAGACGTAAATTTCACAATCAATTCACAAGATATTTGTACGGTTTTTGTTTTTTGTTGCCCTCCCCCCCTCCAAAAAAAAAAAACTAAGAGTATCTACACTACATACAGATACATCGGTACATGTTTATGTCTTGTTTCTACTGAATATAGTTGACATAAGAATGTCGATGTCAATTTGGTATTAGATACGAGTAGACGAGGATTAAACTGTGGGTAACTTTTTTAACACGTGTAAAAGATAAACAAGTTTCAAAAACAGGAATTATTTATTTATTTTTCAAAGTCAGCAATTATTTTTATTGAGTATACATTTTTCTAAATTTTTAAATGGAAGACGCGGTGACACTAATCGTTTAGAGATAGGATCGAGAGGCGGTAAATCAGATGGAAATGGAGGATAACGAAAACCGTTAATCGTAGCAAAACGGGGAACTTTGTTACTGAGCAGAGTTTTATAACAAGTATTGCACACGCTCATATTATGAGAATCTAAGTCTGGGTATTTTTCGAGCAAAAAATCTACGGTTTTCTGGGGAACGTGCTTCATATGTTTCTCGAACCAAAGGCGATCGCAAATAGCGCAGGAAACACCGAATTTGTTTTTGGATAAAACGAAAATTGAATTCGTTATCAGCGACGGGAAATTCGTCAATACAGACATTTCGCGGCGGTTCGGTTATCGGAATGACGATTTTGAGCTTGTTCTTTAAACGAGCGTCGCGGTAACATTCTCGGTGTCGGACAAATTAACAGAATGACCCCCGGCCATAAGACATATACATGTCAAAAAAAAAAAAAAAATAAATAAATAAATATCACTGGACGGTAACCGCGAACACCGGTAATTATTGTTTCGCGATTTGTACGGTTACGTTCAAAAACGGCACTCGGATTATAATAGTAATAATTATACATAATACCTGCGGACGTACCGCTATAAAAAAAAAAAAAAAAATAAATAATAATAATAATATCGGTACGAATAAAGCGGCGCGACGTGTTGTTATAACACCGTATCGGCGAAATCGGCGGCGGCGGTCGTATCGAAATTATTTAATTATTCGCCGCGTTCGGTTGGGTCGACACGAATCGCGCCGGCGATATATTTTATTGTTAATATTCGTACGCGCCCGACGATCGCCGGGACGCGCCCCCCCCCCCGATAAGCTCCCGTGGAATTTAAACAACACCCGAAGCCCGGGGGCCGTTTATTACAATAATTATCGTCGGTTTACAACGATTTTTTTTTTTTTTTTTTGTCGCATTTACCGGATTTCGACCGAACGCACGTTATAATCTACGAATAATACTAATAACAATCGCACGAGTATATTATTATTTTATAACGGAACAACGGCACCGATTTTCCGCCCGTTTGTTGTTTGTTCCCGCACCGCGCACTCGACGCCCACTAAACGACAGTTCGTATAGTCCAGAGGTTCCCAGCCTATGGTCCGCACGACAATTTATGGTGGTCCGCGAGCCATACCTACGAAATTTAATAATATTTCATTTTTTTTTTTTTTTTCCACTGGGGCGTGACACAAATACCGACAATCGTGTATAGCACGTCGTTTATTTATAAATTTAAATTGCATAATGCCACTTATGTTATTATTTTAACCGATAATCAAATCTTGTTTGTACAGCATGATTGATAGACCATCGGTAGTAGACAATGTGTTATGTTTTCAACAAGGATTTTCCGGGCTGCTCGACATTCGAAACGAACAAAGAAATCGGTTGGACGCCATTATCGGTTGGACGCTCAAAGACATGCGTGTAGATTTGAGCAGTATTCCCCCAAGAATGTCTTTGTTAGTAAAGAAAATGTAAGCCCAAAAATCACATTAAATTGTTTTTATAATTGTAATTCACCTTTAATAAATATAAAACTTTTACTTAAAATTCATCAATTATAAACAATATTATAAGCCTGCTATACGGAATTTCATTGGTTTTTATTTATTCATAATCTAAATTCTTCTAAAATGGTGAAAAAAAAATTGATTCTTGTTTATAAGAAATATATGGTCTAAAGTTTTGGTGGTCCGTGACGTATCTAAAGTTCTCTAAGTGGTCCGTAGTGTCAAAAAGGTTGGGAACCACTGGTATAGTCAGTCCGGACCGTATATATCGTAAAAAAAAAAAAAATAATATTAATCGTAAAAATCGTACACGAAAATATATATATATATATATATATATATATATATATATATATAAAAAATACGCGCGATATTAAAATCGTTTAGGGATTTTTTTTTGTTCTTCTTTTCACCGTATATACAAACGTGTGTAAAAAATATATATATATAAATACGAGTGTATTACTACTTTCCCGTTCCCGGCCCGTCCGCCACTCCATTTTTTTTTTTTTTTTTACGACATTTACGAAACTCGCGCGTTCAGAGTTTATGGGCGCGTTTCGGCCGAACCGTAGGAGAACAATACAATAATAGGTCTTTCGGGACTCTTAAAAAAACAATTTTTTTTTTTTTTTTTTTTCTTTCCGCAAAACTTTCTATACGAGCATCGTATACGTGTCGTAACGTCGTCGCCGGGTACCCGCGAACCGATTCGTCTGTACATATCCGCCCGGTAGTGGCGACGACGACGACGGCCAGTATATCGTTTTCGGTGACAACTTTCGACATTAATCAAACGGCCAATAATATATATTTACGACAATTGCGTTTTTTTTTTTATATTTATCGTTTTAAATATTCTGTCGTATAAGGGGGCCCGATCGACTAACTATATAAGGCGCTCGTCTCGGAAAATATTAACTTGAATGTTACAATATCGATATTATAGCGATTGAAACCACTAAGCCATCTTTTGATTTTCAAACGGCGCACTATATTTAAATATCCCGTGAACACAGACGGATTAATTTTTATAGTTATAAAAAAATATTAATTTTGTCGCGAACATTGTTATTTATTTGGTGGCGTTTAAATAATGCTCCAGCTCCAATACTCTCCCTCACCCCCCTCCGAAACTGTTATCCAAAAAAAAAAAAAAAACCGATAAAATGTAATACTTTTCAAAATAACGAGTGTCTCACAGTTTGTCGATCACTCCGACTATAACGGTATAAAATATAAGCGTTTTGATTTTAGTGAGGACAAAAAAACGAGCACGACGTTAATCATCAGGGATGGGCAGTAATCGGTTACATGTATCATAGTTACCGTAACTCGGTTACTTTTATAACTCGAAGCGATTTATCAACAGTTACAACATCTGCAGTTTACTTGAAAACCGTAAGACCCGTTTTTTAACTTGTAATAAAAAAAATACACGTAATCTAAGTAACGAAAACCGGCATTTTGACATTGTTTTATTTCAACTAAAATTTCAAATATTTATTTTAATTATTGTCGTCTCTATAAACAAATCTGTTATCGTATAGAATAATTTAAAATTAAGCAAGGACGTAGGAATCATTTACCGAAATAATTTCAATTTGTCATAACGAATGGGATTATTTGAAATATTAACTTAGATTATTTTAAATAATTGTTTGTTTGAACCTATAACATTTGTATGATTTAATGTATTTTATTGGCCGACCAGTATTTTTATTGTTTTTTTTTTTTTTGTTGTCCATAAATATATAACAATTTATAATATTATAACGTGTAACGTTTAACGTAACTGAAACTTGTAACCTCTCGATAAGAATATATGTATAATTTCCTACGGTTACCTAAAATTAAAGTGGCTTGTCACTCGTATCCAGTTACACAATGTACTTAAACTCGTCCGCCGTTGATAATATCGTATACATCACAGATAGTCGCAGCAGATCCAAGAGGATCGAGAAATGTATCGGAGGTTTTGAAAAATGTCCGTGATCACATTTACGGTTAGTAGTAGTAATACTTCAAAACTCGCATAGCATAACCTTAAAGTATAGGCTCTTAACCTATATACCGCGTTATACCGTCAAATAGTACGCGAAAAGCATTTTTCTAAAAAAAAAAAAAAAAAAAAATCCTACGGTATCGAAGTGTACACCTCATATTTCGCTATAGTGCAATTCGGATTTTATATTGAATACATTCTGTCACCTAACGAAATCCCCCGGGAGATGTGTACTATAATATCGAATCGACATTACCGTGTAATATTATCAACAAATAGTATTCCGATATAAATAAACACGGATACGAGAATTCGGTGTCTGTTTTGTGCATCGTAATTTTATTACTGTATACAACACGGGCTACGTGCGTGGCGTTTGATAACTCGTGCCATTATTCGCCCGCGCTCTGGACAAATGTTTGCCATTTCTTATCCGTCTCTATTCACGAATGGCCATGTTTCACGAACCCGCTGTAGAAAAACGAAATAAAAAAAATAAAAAAAAAAAATACATACTTCGCACCGTGGGTGGGTTACTGTTCTAGACGGAAGTTGGGAAGGTAGTGTATAAATTGGAATTCAATTTATATCTGTGCGTAACGATAAATAACCAACGGGAAACGATTCGGAGCGTTGTAGTATTAGTCGTGTTTTTTTTTTATTTATTCCTGCGATAGTAACCCAGATATCAACATAAATAAAAACAATAATAATGAAACTCGAGTTTGACAAAATCGTGTTATTTGCCGTTTGTTCGTCGTTTTATAGTAGTTTTCCTATGCCGCTTTAAAAAAAAAAAAAAAAAAAAAAAAAAAAATGTATAGAGTGCGGCAAAGCCGACTGACGAGATTTGATGGGCTATAAATAACGAACAGTAAAACTTAGAGAAAAGGTTTTTTTTTTTATTTAAATCAGTATTCAATCCCGTTTTTAAAAATTATATTTTAAAAATTATATTTCAAAGATGGCGGCCGTCAACAACGATCCAGTGACGGACCAGTTTTCGTCCTCAAAAAAGTAGGGGCCGATCACCCCAAATTGGGACACAGCACAACACATTGTCACTTTAGGACAGTGGAGTGGTCTTTCATGGAGTTGCCGTGGGTTATTTGTAGCCCAGTCTCGTAAATTTTGTTTATTCACAGTTCCAGAAAGATGAGAATGGGCCTCATCGCTACAGAAATAAGTTGATATCGTTGGAATTTGCAGAAGAATTTGCTGACAGAGATTTTTACGGTTGCCGTAGTCAGTAGCATTTAACTCTTGGACAAGCATTAATTTATAGAAACGGAATGATTAATCTTCGTGAAGAATTCTCCTCAAAGAACGGTCTGAGATTCACATAGCTACAGCGTGTTTCCGGGCTGAGCGTCTTGGTGACTGCTCAATTCACTCTCTAAACAACTGCACATATTCAGGGGTTCTTACCGTTCTGGATGCTCCGTGTCCGTGTCTACTCAGGGTACTTCCACTTTCTTCCAAATGCAGAAGGAACGGATTCAGGACGTGGAATGCCGAAGTGTATACGAAAAGCCCTTTGTGTAGCGATCACAGAATAATTATGTTCGTGATACGCACGCACGACGAAACCACGATATACGCCTCTGTCCAGACCACGATTACGAATAAAAACGGCATTATCGTACAATTCGAAATATACTACTTTTTAAGGCCTGCTCTTGTCTTATCACAGGCTAATGACCTCATCTCGACTCGTCAGTCGGCTGTGCCACACCCTGTATATATAAATATATATATATGTGATACCTATGCGTATATTTGTCTTTACGATAGAGCTCAGCTAACTTTTTCCATAATTTCGACACTATTTTCTCGATTTAGACGAGGAGTCTGTCTGTCTGCAGAATATCCTTCGTTTCTCCGCGTTACATTTTATATAATATGGTATGAACTGACCGTCACCTATAGCCGTTGCCTGTTTAATTAACAATTTTATTTGTGATGTTATGTTAGAAGAATATTACGTTTAAGTTGAATAATAATCATTTTGTTAACAATTATTATTAAATTAACTCGTCAATATCTATTTTAACGAACGTATAATCTAATGGTTACTAATCGTTTTGTCGGTTGAACAGGTATTAACAATGTGATTTTTTTTTTTTTTAAATTAATCTATATTTTTGGTAAAACCACAGGTATTTGCCGTTCAGATCAGTAACTCTACTGGGCGAACAACACACGGTTCGGTACGCCTGTCCAGACCACGATCACGAACAAAACCGGCATTACCGTACAATTCGAAATAGACCGCTTGTTAAGGCCCGCTCTTGTCTGATCACAAGCTAATGACCACGTCCCGTCTCGGCCCTGCCGCACTCCGGTATTACCGTCCGGCCGGGATTTCGCGACAAATACAACGGGCGGCCGAGCGCCGGGCGCGGGACAACGGTGCGAACGGCGTTTTTTGCGCCTCGCGCATCGAATTCGTCCGTTATTAAAACAGCGCGATTTAGCGGTTATTTTAAAATATTATTTATTTAGTTTACCGGGCCGGGGCCAATGCGGGCGACACTAAATTATTCCATTTAATTCCGGGCCGTATACGAGTATCGATCTGCGTATATTGTGCGCACGAGCGATCGGTAATATATTTCGTTCCGGTGCATTCGTATATCTATACGCGGGCAGGCTAAATAATTCCTCGCGCGCGCGCGCGTGTGTGTGTATATATTTGTATTTATTTATATATATATATACATGTATGTATGTATGTTTGCACGTGTAATGTTTAAACACCAGAATCGCTTTGAACGGGTGACGGTTGGTTTAATAACTGTATTAATTATGTCGCGCGTGTACGGGCCCCCGGGCCCGGGGAGCTTCCGAAAGCTTACCGAAAATATGCACGCATCGGCGACGCCGTCATATCCGGAATAAATAATATAAGTACGGTCGGGCGGGTGAGGGCGACGGCGAGAATGTCGCTCCGGCCCGTAAACGCGCGCGGGCTCGTGTATAGGTTTTAATGGGAAATGTTTTTCTGTCGGCCGATATTCCGAATAACCCGACCCGACGACGCGGGATTATCAATAATATAATATTCGTTTTATATCGGATGCGCGATCGCGACGCCGATCAACTGTCAAATTACAATAACCGGTACGATTTTTTTTTATTTATATATATGTAAATAATAATAATAATAAAAAATATACTCCCGGAAAACCGTGTGTAATCGAAATACTAAATCGTCCGGTTACCCGTCGTAAATATTTTAATAACCGTCGGAACACGCAGACATATTTCCGACAATTCTTTAATCAATTTTTATCAAATTACGATGATCCGCGTCCTTCGGTACGAATAGTTTTTCATTTTACTACGTATACCTTACTGTGTGTACTCTCTTTTTTTTTCTCTCTCTCTCACTCTTTACCTACAAGAAATCATCGGTGGTTTCTGGTAGAAAACGTTGTCCGGTTGGCGAATCGTTTTTTTTTTTTTTTTTATCTAACACGTAGCTTTCTTAATAATAGGGAAAAACGAGAATATTTACATAATAACGGATTCGTTAATGGCCGATTTCGTTTTTTTTTATTTTCGCTTTTTGTTTGCAACTTGGAAATAATCGTAGAAACTTGAAACGATCACACCGGAACCGAACACTACCTAGGAGGCGTGGTACGATTTTCGTAACATTATAGTGGTTTTTTCATTTATTTACAGATATTTGATGGTTTTATTTATTTTTTATTTTTTTTTATGCGGATAAAAGTGTTGTATGTTCGAACTCGCGTTAATATTCGTTTTAAAACACAAACAGTTGTAATTTATTTTCTACAGTAAGGAATTTATCGACACATTGAATCGTACTGGACCACTCGCGGTGCTCAATGTTTGTGCGTGTCGCTTTTTTTTTTTTTTTCTATTTCTTTCGCGATAATTTTAATCCAATCCTATACCCTAAAGAGCACACGATTTTTGCGACGAAATCTTGCAAGTTTTTAGGGCGCCTCCGCAGCTAGGCGACCTTTACTTATATAATATTTTCCACTAAAAACAATAGTAATTATTATAATATTTGCGCGCATTTGAGTAAACACCGCGGTGGTATTGCATACGAAAACGCGCGGCAAAATCGTATTATACCATAGCCGGGAACTTCTTCAAAAGAAAATTATTATTATTATTATTATTATTCCGGCGTATATACGGTTTGCGTAATATTTTACCGTCGTTGTTTGTGAATAAAAAATAAATAAAAAAAATCACGACGTTTGAAGTTTTCCGCGTAAAGTGATTTTCACCTCTTCGCATACACGCAAACTTTCTAGGCTCGTTTAAAATAATATTATAATGTGTTCTCACACGAATTCATATTATCATGTACACTGAAATATTATTATTTTACTACGGTGCGCGTGCATGTTGTGGATTTTGTTTTCCAACACTCGAAAAACGGTTACCCCGAACGGAATTTACGATTAAAAACGTACGTTTCGTTTGAGCTTATACTGATTAAATGAAATCAAAGGAGTTACCGGGACGTAAGTACTTTCAAAGATAATATATATATATATATATATATATATATACGTATTTATTATATTTATTCACTTTGTTTAATCAGTGTAACTTATAAGTAAATTCTGATCAAACGAGCTACCTGTATAAACACTCAAAAGGCGTATATAAATTAAAACCTACGCTTAGTGGCGCAGAACTCTTATACTCGAACCGATTAATTTTAAAAATCAAAAATGGGGCCGCTTCATTCCACCGCCAAACCCTAAGAATATATATTTATATTTTAATATTTTAATGATTAGAATGTATACTTATAATCAGTGGCGTTTTTATAGGGGTTATACCTAGGGTGGGGGTCAGGGGTATTGGACCCCGTTCTCTAGGAACAGAAAAAAAAAGGAATTGCATTCGAGTAAAACTTATGATTTTATTTTTTTTTTGTTTTTTTTTTTTTTTTTTTAGAATAGATATAACGGTTTGGCAATGGTCTGCGTGTACAGTAATGATTCTCTAATTCTTTCTCAAACAAATACGACGATTAGATTTCGTACTTCAAAATTGTAAAATATAATTTTAAATAAAATTTACTACAAAATAAATATTGTTAAAATCGGTCCATGCTATTCTAATATTCATTAACAACTGTTTTTTTTATTTCTTATTAATATACGTATAATCAATTAATAACTATGTACCAATATCAGTGTATATATCGTATTGTAATTCGAAAAATTGTCCGACCCCCGGATAAAAGTTGAAAATACGACACTGCTTATAATAATATATATATTGGCTACAAATATAAAATACATAATACGCCTATACGTACCACCAAACTCTGGTACGTTTTCTGTTCATCTCCAGTTGTTCGGTACAAAGCGAATTTCGAACTTATTGTTATTTATTTTTTGCGGAAAATCAACAATATTGTGTTATTTTTTTTATCAAATACGCGGGCTCTATGTCTATAGCAATTTAAGAAAACGTACACCGCAAATAGGTGAATACATAAAATGTTTTCTCGTCGAGTTCACATATATCCTTCTGTTTTAAACAATAGTCACATACTACGACTGCGTGTATGGGTTAGGTGGGTACGTGCTGTTTTATTCACGTAACTTTTGATAACAATACACACGCGCAGTCATAATATTATTTATGACGTGATATTTATGGTCGGAGATTTAGAGAGATTTTTTTTTTTTTTTTTAAAGCTACCTATCGTGAATTATTATATATACATATATAAAAAGAGCAAACGCTATGTGCGTTACTCTAATGATTTATTAACGTTTCGTTTATAATGCGTACCGTGTGACGTAACGTAAATAATTTTTTCATTTTTTTTTTTTTTTTTCGGAGCGTATAAGTATTTATTTTATACATCAAGTATATGTTTTTTAATATTTTCGGATTCGAGACCGTTTACTAATCTAACCGAGAACACGCAATATTGCGGATAGACTCGAACAATTGTATTCGTGCGATGTTACGAGATATGCGCACAACGCTCGAAGTGAAAATTATCAATAGGGTATAAAGAAAATATTTTCAGTGGAGTAGGGGGCTGAGGAGGAGTGTGCAATAAACAGTAGTAAAATTGATTTTTAAAAAAATACCATCCGGTGGCCACCGTGTACCCAAGTGAGAAATAGTTTTTCAACAGCACCTAAACTCAACGAAAATGCATAAGTATACGTTTCATAACGTTTATTTTTTAATTTATTAACAAATAGTATTGTGTTAAAAAATTATTATTATTTTTGTCAATCTGAACAATCTAATATTGGATTACATTGGATACATTTTACTTCGAAGTACAGCAATTCTGGTCATTATTCATCAATTAATCAACTTAAATTAATTGATTTTAGAAATCGTAATTATTTCGAAGATCATTTTACATATTTAGTGGTACTAGGCACCAATATATCCACCACTTATGGTAAGATTATAAAATATACTGAAATCTAAGTGTGCGTTGTCAGGCGCATAGCGAGGATTATTTTTTTTTTTTTGGGGGGGAAGAGGAGCCTAAAAAAATATTTTATTCTCTTCGCTCAAAATTATTAAACATCTCGTAGAAATGAATAAATTTAAACACAAATATCATACAATATATGTAAAGATGGAAAAATTTCAAAAGGGGTCCGAACCCCATGACACTCCCCCCTCACGAGATACGTGCCTGTGTCTTGTATACTTACTGCAAAGTAATGGTATATACAGGGTGCGGCAGAGCCAACTGACGAGTTTTGATGGGCTATAAATAACGAACAGTAAAACTTAGAGAAAAGGTTATTTTTTATTTCAATCAGTATTCATCCCATTTTTTAAAATTATTTTTTTTAAAATATATCTCCAAAATGGCGGCCGTCAGCATTGATACACTGTTGTAGACGATCTCTGAAGCTCTCATATGATATTCGGCACATTTCGACTGGTATGGCCTCGACTTCCACGTGGAGTGGTCTTTCATAGAGCTGTCGTACGTTATTTACAGCCCAGTATCGAACATTTTGTTTATTTACAGTTCCAGAAAGATGAAAATGCCTCATCGCTACCAAAAAAAAGTTGATATCGGAAGAATTTGCAGAAGAGTTTGCTGACAGAGGTTATTACGGTTGCCGTATTCAGTAGCATTTAACTCTTGGACAGGCATTAATTTATAGGGATGGAACGATAAATCTTCATGGAAAATTCTCCTCAAAGAACGGTCTGAGATTCACATAGCTACAGCGTGTTTCCGGGCTAACGTCTTGTTGACTGCTCAATTGACTCTCTAAACAACTGCACATTTTCGGGGGTTTTACCGTTCTGGGTGCTCCGTGTCCGTGTCTACTTGGGGTACTTCCAGTTTCTTCCAAATGCCCTATCTACAATTTGATAGTGTTAGCAGAAGGAACAGATTCAGCACGTGAATTGCCGAAAGGTATACGAATAGCCCTTTGTATAGCTATCACAGAATGATTATTTTCGTAATACGTACGCACGACGAAACCTCGATGTACACTTGTCCAGACCATGATTACGAATTAAAACGGCATTACCGTACAATTCAAAATATACCACTTATTAAGGCCTGCTCTTATCTTATCACAGGCTAATGACCTCATCTCGACTCGTCAGTCGGCTCTGCCGCACCCTGTATATATACATATATATATATATATATATATATATATATATATGTGATACCTATACGTATATTTGTCTTTACGATAGAGCTCAGCTAACTTTTTCCATAATTTCGACACTATTTTCTCGATTTAGACGAGGAGTCTGTCTCTCTGCAGAATATCCTTCGTTTCTCCGCGTTAAATTTTATATAATATGCTATGAACTGATCTTCACCTATAGCCGTTGCCTGTTTAATTAACTATTTGATTTGTGATGTCAACAGTTATGTTAGAAGAATATTACGTTTAAGTTGAATAATAATCATTTTGTTAACAATTATTATTAAATTAATAACGATAACTCGTCAATATCTATTTTAACGAACGTATAATCTAATGGTTACTAATCGTTTTGTCGGTTGAACAGGTATTAACAATGTAATTTTTTTTTTAAAATTAATCTATATTTTTGGTAAAACCACAGGTATTTTCCGTTCAGATCAGTAACTTTACTAGGCGAACACACGGTTTGTGCGGTTAGCGACCACATAGTTATCAAACTTTTTACAGAATTGTAATCGAGCCATCCTAATTTCTCAAATAGTTGTGAAGCTTTTTGGTGTAAATTCCTACGCGCACGTGTAAAGTTAGACAAAAGCCGAAAATCACCGCGTTCAATCCCCTTGACATTATTTTGTTTAGAACAATGCGATGCGTATTATAATATTTCAAAACTCTAATTTTACTTTTCCTTGTACAAGTTCATTAGTATTATTGGAATTATGATTAATTTAATATTAATTATGGAAAATAGTAATCAAATTATTCACATAAACAAAATAAACTAATAATTCAAAAACTTCAAACAACTTGAAATATCTCAATAATCACCAAAATTAATTGAACATTTTACCACGTCTTGTAAGGGAAAATATTATAGGTAGAAATTAAAATTAAAATCGTTAATTACGAAAAAAAAAGAAAATCCAATATGACAGAAATTCTGATATTCTGCACGTTTTCCCGGTTTTAACAGCTTTAAAAATAAAAAAAATAAAAAGTTCACTCTACCAACTCCACCAACCATATCTGAAGGCCCTGGTCTTTCGTGCAATTTTTCGGGACTATAGGAGGGTATAGTTTATCTGATGAGGCCGAATTTCCAATATTCCGGTTTCCTTAAACTAATAATTTTTTTTCGCTTTTTCGTCAGCATTGCCCTGTCAGCAATATTTTTAAGGGTTGCCAACCGTCTTACAATGGTGAAGATCTATACGATTTGTCGTATGCCCAACAACGCTTTAAACTTTATGCAAGACAATCCTACATTTAAATACATACATCTAATAAATTTGGTTTACGTATCGTTTAAATTTTATGAAAATATAATTTCTTATATTTTTTTATTATTATTTTTAATTTTATTACATTATATACACGGCTAGCTGCCGTTACCTAGATTGGTTCATTTCAAGTTTGGTTATTCAGAATCGTTGCTAAAAATTGTAAAAACATTTTTTTTTTTTTTTTTTTAATCTTTTTAATCTGTTTTAAAAACGAAAATCTCTCTCCTGTGACAACTGAATTAAATAGTCAATAACAAATGTTATTTTTCCATCCGAATCACCGAGGAAACCCATAAATCAACAAAAAAATAATTCAATTTTCGTACCAAATACACCGAAAACCCTGTGTCAGTTTCCTTTAATTTAATTTTATCAAAATAAAATATAACCTATGTTAACCGGGTGATAGTATGGCTTTCTATTAGTGAAAGAATTTTTCGAATCGGTTCGGTCGTTCCAGAGATTACCTTTTACAAACAAAAAAAAAAAACGAATTTAAAATTTTTATTGTATAGATTAAACACAATATAATCGTGATTGTATTTATTTATACAGAGTGTCCCACGAATTTGTACCCATTGCGATATTTCTTGAGATAATGAAGATAACCAAATTCTGGGCATTTATATGATTCGCGGGAATAAGGACTAAGGGTATTCATGTTTCGACAAAATTTATAAGTATTGGTAAAAAATAACTTAAATAATTTTATTATTTTTGAAAATAATTTTTGATCGCACATCAATAAGTTCATCTGAAAATGTCTACGTTTAAACTATTTGTTTTCATTATCACGGGAAATATCGCAATGGATATATTTTCGTGGGACACCCTGTATAATATTTCAATCCTGTACCATCTTATCCGTATGGCTTATGCTAATAAATTTTCTTCCGTTTTGCTATCCGCTGCCGGTCATGTTGTCGTACCATATTTGTTTTTATAGATGAAGAAAAAAAAAAAAAATTAAAAAAATTAAACTAAGTCCATATAAAATGGACACGACATCGCAACATTGTTCCTTTATCCTCTTAAGTACCCGGCAGCCGGAACGACCTTGCCACCGGTTTTCCATATCCGTCCCCCTATCTGTCAACTGGTCTAGTCGGAATTTATACTTCACAACCCAATTCGAAAGTTGACAACCGCCACGGTTAGTGTTTTTTTTTTTTTAAATTTTTTTTCGTATGCGTTTTCCTGGTAATTATATCGATTCCGGAATCGGAAGACGGACACATCGCCGGGGTGGTTCGTCTTTCGGATATTATTGCCGTTGGAATTAACCGCGAAAAAATCAGTATTCAACGCGCTCGACAAATATTTACTATCTCGTTTGCGCTCGCCGGGTATATAATCCAAAAAGAAAAAAAAGAAAAAAAAAAATACCTCCAGACAAAACCTTTGCGCCGGTTTGAAAAGTTTAACGTTCTCATTTGCATGTTATTATTATGCGTGTATATATATATATATATATAATTTTTTTTTTTTTTTTTTTTATTCGGAATATCTGTCCGGAATGCGTTCGTTACACACGTACCTAACTACATTTTTCTTTTTTTTCATTTCCCGATAATGGTTGGATGAATCGGTGTAAAAGCTTTAACTGAATAAATAATACATATTATTCATATATATATAATATTTCTAAAATATATTTTTCATTCATTTCCGCATTTGCTATATAACGCGTGCACTTGATTATTATTCGAACGTTCGCGAATTTTATATACGATTTAATCGTTCTGTATTTTATATAGTTAAAAACAAACGTTATTTGCCCGTCTGATGATCGTATTTTTTAATTACCGGCAACACATAATGTTGCATACGCGTATGACAACATTAAGTCCATCGCCTATTTACGAGTATACCTACTGAAGTTTTAAACAATTCGGCGGCACATCACTTAATTTATCGTTTATTTGTCATTATCAGCTGTACAATAGAAATACTTGGATTATGTTTTCAACAAATCGCGTATATTCGGATTTATAATCGAAACCGTGAGAATTTGGAGTAATTTTGTTCGCTGTTTTGTCGTTCCGCACTGAAAATAATATATATTACCATTAGGGTTGGGGCATGAAATCCGAATATCCGAATTGTTTGAATACTCGGATACGCCAATCCCGATTTGTCTAGTTATCCGAATAATCCGGATTTATGGATTTGCATTTGTATGCGATATTATTAATAGTTAGTTTAGACTGGTATATTGGAATGGTATAGAATTAAATTTATAAGAATAAAAATGATAAATCCGAATAATTCGGATTTTTAAAATCCCAATATGCCCGTCTCTAATTACAATAGAACAAAAATCTACCGATAAATTCACGTTGGATATTTTTCAATATACCTATTCAAATACATTAATATTAATTTTTTTTCCACCAATGGATTAGTTTTTATTTTTTTTTTTTTTTCTACCAATATTCTAAATATTCTAAAAAAAAAAAAATTAAACGTTAATACTTGTATATATATATATTTATAAAATAATATTTATTATCATAAATTCATTTAATGATATAAAATATGTATGAATCTTTAAAGTTCATGTAAATGTAAAACTATTGACTATTTCAGTATATGTAACTACCAGTGGCGTTCAAATTATTTTGTCATAGGAGAGTGATAAGGCTGACTGTTTAACAACTATTAATATTTACATAATTATTTTTTATAAATATATATATATAGATAATAATATTACAATAATTGTATGCCCTAAAACATATTAAATGCGTACGCCGTTATGTTCTAAAAATTACCAAAATATGATCTAAAAAGAAATAGAATACGATGATTCGCGGCTAAAACAAAACCAAAGTCGTGCATAGGTTAAATATGTAGACACGAATATTATGTGATATTTTTACACGGAAACCGATTTTTAATCTAACCTTTCCGATGTATTAACGATTTGAATAACCCATAACAACTTTTTTGAGTGAAACAAATTAATACACCTATTTTATCTCAAACACGGACGCCTATAATATATAATCAGCTGAATGCTGATATTTATAAATCGTCCGCAATTATTTTGTAAATCGTCGAGTGGAAAATGTATTTGTGCAAGATTTACGAAATCATTGAAATATGCTCTAAAAATGCACGAAATTCTAAAATATGCTAAATACAATTTCGTACACATAGTCATAACACAAATTTTGGTATAAACTAAAATGTTTTGTAACAATAAATATATGATGGATAAACATCTCACCTAACATTTGATCAGAGCGATCAGATCGATCTCATTTTCAAGAAATCTTTGAACATCGTTTTTTCCGTACTTAACATAATAAATAATAATGCAATTTAATAAATATTAACAATCACAATGGAAAAATCGTATTGCCTATGTGTATAACTGTTTTATTATAAAATACCACTATCATACATTTTTTTTTTTTTGTTGTTGTTGTTTCGCGAAGTTGAAAAAACAAATTATTTTCATTTTATTAAACGGGTAACTTTTTTGCGGAAAGAAAGACAATTCCACCATGTGGCCACCATATATATATATATATATATATATATATGCGTAAACATATATGTAGCTATAGGTCACGAAGGGACACATTTTTATTATTATTTTTTTTTTTTTTCATATATAAAATATAATATATTATCCCAAGCTGCCATAGTGCTGCGGGTGTACATAAGGAAATTCAATATTTTTAAGTTAATATTGAATTTTCCGAGATACATAGGTACCTGTTTATATTATCGAAGTTTCTGAGTTACGAATATCATTATTAGGTATTATTTTAAATTGTATAACTTATTGTAGACGGTACGATTTTACAAACGATACAAAGGTAGTCCGAGAAAAGCATAGAAAAAAAAAAATAAAAAATGTAGGTAACGTGTTCGATAAAAGGCAAAAAGAGAAATAAGGAAGGTATTGCACCTAAACTTATTACCGAAAAACCTAAAGTTTTTATGGGCAAAAATAAGATCATGGCAAATATATAATCGTATAAATCGAACGGTCCGGAAATACGTAGTTACCAGGTACTTCAATAATAGTTTGATCCATAGGTATTTTATCCATTTGGGAAAAGAATATTATATATATTTTTTTTTTTTTTTTATATAAAACAACGTGTCTCTGCAAGTATAGGTCCGGAATTTTAAAGGGATGGATTTATGGTATGTGACTCGAAACTCTATAAAGTTATCGGTGCGGATCGAACCATAAATAATACTACTTTTGAAGATTTCGCTAAATGGTACTTTTTTAGCACTCTGGCCTTTTTGGTTATATAATCTTAATTTCGTTACTAGAATAAAAATTATAACTCGTTCTAAAAGTCTATAGAACGGTTATTATTTTTTTTTTAAAACTGATTTGAATTTGCCTATTTAACCATATTTTGATAAGAAAAAAATCATATTAAATCGATAGATTGAGATTCAGAAAAAAAAAAAGTAATACATACAAGTTCTATAGACATTTTCAGTAATAATATGCCTCGTGTTTGTGTTGGCATAAAAATCAAGTTTATACGATTTAACGACGCCTGAATAATATCAAAAGATTCGAAATTAAGCAAACCCAATTTATGGTTTGTTGCCCGTTAGATAGACACAGACGAGATCATTGCTGGTAACACGATAACGGATAATAGGTTATAGGTTCCTCATAGATAATATACGGATAGGACACACCTATGCAGGTTTTATTGATGGCGGTGGTATATTTTGGTGAAGAGGAGATATCAATTTTCTATACGATAGAATACATATTGGTGGCCATTTTGAAGGTTATGTTACAAAAATTATCAAATTTTTAATTGTATTTCTGTAATATAATTATAAAATACAATATTCACAAGTTGTAATTATTTTCTTTGCTTTTTGAGAATATATCCATTCGTCAATTACCATTTTTTTTTTTTTTTTTTCGATAAAATTATAGCCCCTTGTAAGCTCAATTTTTTAAAATTTAATTCCTTCCTGATAAAATCGAATGACCTATCCATGTATATATTGTCTAATGTATTTGTTGCTCCGGTTTGTAGACTGTGTAGGTGTGAGGCGAGGTTATAATATTCGGTGTGCAAATCAAAGTACGCAACTACAATGTTGTGATAGCGAAAAGAGCGCGTGACGCTTTATACTCTGGCAACGATACAACAAAAGGGGGGAGGGAAATAGTTATCGTAAGATAATGCATAAGCACTGTGATGGAGACGTCTACCCGGAGCATACGAAGAAAAAAAAAGAAAACCAATAATGTTTTCGTTATCGGATAACGTGAGGTAATAGAATTTAGAATTATACGACCGAGCCAGCACTGGTGGCCACGATTATGGATCCAACGGTTACCCAACAAAGTGACTCGCCCGAATCAACGGGATTCTAGACGGCTGGCGCTCTTGTGACGGTGTGAGTGAATGTCGAATTAAGAAATCCCGCAAATTAGCTGTGCCCTTGAACATATATGACCACGGTTATCAATTCTCGTAGTAGATAACCATCCAACGGCACGACGGACGACGAATACACGTATTCGTGATTTTTCTTTTTTGTGAAAAATCCAATATACCGATCCCGGATCTCTATGGCGGACGGAGCGGTCGTGGCCATGGACTGTCTGTATGGACAACAGTGCAGTACAGTACAATACAATACGTTTACGGTATCGCCAAATGAAAACAACTGTAAACGTAAAGAGTAAGTCGGTGAGTTAAGTAAGTAGTGTCCCGCCTGTTAACTTGAATCTTACAGAAAAAAAAAACACACTTACCACAGGGGGTAAACGAAATACGACGGACAATGACGAGGGAGTGAATGTAAAATATTTTATTTTATTAAAACGCGACTCTTATAATGTGTAATTTCTTAACTCTACATTCTCTCACGGCGTCGCACGAGCGCTAGCGGTCTAGAACCCGGCCGATTCGCGAGGAGTCGTGTCTAAAATGGCGACCGGGACCCGGACGGCGAGGATTGATATGACGGTTATGCGTCGGTTCACGTGACGTCACGAACCAGCGGCAAACGTAATCGGACCGGGCCGACACGGTCGGCGACGGCAAACCGATAGATCGTGTACACGTGGCTATTAATTAACGGCACACGGATAGTAATAATATACATATATATATATATATCGATCAAGGCGGACGGCGAGCGGTTAAAGAAAACGCGAGACGGCGGTCAGAGACGGCGACGAAAACGCAATATTCGTCGGACGCCGAATACGGTCGAGCGCGCGGCACATTACGGTTCTCGGCGGTCCGCCGCGACCGCAAACTTATCGGGGCGATCGGGCGAGAATTCGTGCGCGTTCGAACACGACGGCGGCCGGTACGGAAACAATACCGACGATTTTACGCGCCCGCCCCCCCCCCCCCCCCACACACACACACACACACATACACACACGTACACACAAAGGCCGCGGAGACCGACTCGCCGGCAACCGTAACAACAAAACTAGTTATGGTGTTATAATATATAATTTGTTTTATTAAATTGGCCCGACACCGAAAAGTATTTTGCGCCTATAGTTGGTGAGCGGAATTCTCTGCGGGCGTCGTCCCCGTATCACCGGTCCCGTTTATTCGTATCCGCGTACCATCCAAACCCGCCCGTGCCCGCGGGAATGCCCTCTAATGTTTGAAATAAATGTTATTATATACTCGTGCGGAAAATAGAAATAGAAAACAATTTATTTTTTTTTTTTAAAAGTTGCCCCCTGCGGGTCGTCCGCGGTTGAACGGCGACCGTTGACGATGACGGTGGCCGTTGACGGCCAAGATGACGGTGACGAATGACATTGACGGCCAAGATGACGATGACGGCCATGAAGACGATGACGTCGGCGGCCCCACTCTCCTCACGCTCGCCAGTTGTCGCCGGGACGATTTTTTACGCGAGCGCTTAACCATCCATATGATAATTTTTTTTTTATTACTATTATTACTATTGTTACTATTGTTCGTACGGTGTTCGCTTTATTCTTTCTGTTTACGGTAAACGCGACAATAGCGTATAGAAAATTAATAAACCGCGAGTGCCGATAACCGTTGACGGTCATCAACAGCCACGCCATGCTGCGGCCCCGACGACAATTATTGTTAATATTATTATTTCTAAAGAATAAACCCCCTCCCCCGTACCCGTCGTAAATACGCCACCGTCCTTTTGATTATAGCAGGGGTTTTTTTTTTTTTTTTAAACCGGTAAACGACTTTGGCCATTCTGAGGTCCAGTATTATAATAGGGTTATCACATTCGAAGGATGGCAGGCCCGGTGAAAGGCCGGTAAGCAAAAAAACGTCGTCAGCAAAAGATACGCTTATGTATAGCTCAGAGTATGATTATGAGATGAAACGGTCGGCAATGAAATGCAAGAATGATTAGTATAATCATAGATTTTATCATTAAAGAATAAAAAATATGGTTTTTTTTATTTAAATTTAATATCGTACATACACATTTTTTGTCAAACAATTCATTAATTTTTGAAAAAAATAAAGTAAAAAGTAGGTAAAAACCATTTTTGTACCTTAAAGTACAAAAATTCTTGACAATTCATATTGGAATTTAATTGGAGTTCTGATTTCACCGTTTCCACCGGCAGACGATGTCTTTCGTTAGATCACGAATTTCCCATTCAACAAAAGCGTTACTTACAGGCATTGGAAATGTTTACCCAATCATTTTTTTTTTGGGTAAATTCGGTAAAATTGTATTTTTTTTATTTTTAACAACACTACTCACATTAAGTCTGGAATTGAGTTGATGTTTGAAAGCTCTGCCCTCACTTTCCGTCCAACTATTACTTCGTCGTAAAGTCTGTCTTTATCGTTATTTCTTAAACCTAACGGGACGGTGAGGGGGGGGAGGGGTTGGTGGTTTACGACCCGACGAAAAATCCACTAAACCCGTACCCCGTTGGGTTATATGGTGATGCCGGATTATATAATATTAGTATGGTCCGATTAATTGTTATTTAAGATTTCGGGATATCCAGAGAGAAAATATCGATACATTGCTATTGGATATCGATCGGTTGCTATAATCGAATACCTATCGTTTAAATTCCTTTCGATTGTGTCCCCCCCTCCCACGTTCTCCGTCATTAATTCGGCAAAGAGTTCTGCCGTGGAGGAGTCTTTTTTTCTTCGGCGGGGCTTCTAGGTTGCCGTATAGACGGCCCCGATCGGTCGGCGGAATAGGTTTTTCCATTGTCGCGGTTCCACCGCAAGATTGGCCCTCGAACGACGTACCCCCTACCCACCTCCCGGACCGCCATCCATCCCGTCGTCGCCGCTATTTGCGTTTGTCGTTTTAGCCCGTACCCCGCGGTCGTTATTGACCGGCGCGTTCCTGTTTTTTTTTTTTTTTGTATAATACAATAACCGTGATCGATATCCTCTATTGTTATTGCACAGGTATTACAATATTTATTTGGCCATTGGCCGTTCAAATATTATCCGACGACGATCATTTAAATCGTATTGTTCTTATTCTACGTATTTTTTTTAAAATTTTTTTTTTTTTACATTTATTCGTATTTATTTGATGTATATTGTGTTGTATTTCTACATTTTACATATATTGTTTTTTATTTGATATTCTATCGAATTCTAAGCGAATTTTTCGGGTTTTCTATTTTTGTAATTACAATTGTTGTACTACCGCGTAAATATACAAATTATCAATATAAACTTTTATTAATTCCCGAACGTGTGGATATTTATTATAGTTAACGAGTATTTTTTTTATTTTTTTATTTTTGAGAATATTTTACCATAAAAATTGCGCATTACATATTTATCCCTTATATATAGTGACAGTATAGAAGAATCTGATGGGCCGGCCACGTATGGAGGTCAAATAGTCTAACGAAAGCGGTATTAAAATGGAAACCCCTTGGGAAAAGACCACTAGGCAGACCAAAACAATAATGGATAGACAAAGTAAAAAAAGACTTTGGAAGAATTTGGAATACAAGATATGGAAGTAGTAGCTCAGGGTGGATGGACAGGTGGAAGCAAATTTGTGTTGCGGTTATGTGCCTCAATGGCCTTTAAATACCGGAGAAGAAGAAGAAGCAGAAGATATAGTGACAGTATGTTTAGTCTACGTAATATTATTATTATGTGCCTTTGTATTGCCGTTTACCTAATTTAATATTATTTCGTGCTGCCAGAAAATAATATAGGAAATACTAATATACTTATCTCGGTAATAAATGTGCATTTTTATTCTTTACTAGCTGACCCCCGGCAATGCTTTACTATTGCTACATATCATAAATAAATAGTTAATAAATGTATTTTATTCGAGTGCTTTGATATTTGATTAAAAATGTTGTTTTTCTACTTCAGTATGAACGCTTAAACGTTTCCCGACCTTTGTTGATTTTACCATTGTTATTTTTTATTCGAGTTAGTTATTTCCACAAGTTTACCCGAACTACTTTTTTAAGTATTAAAAATTACTTTTTACTTCGTTTTTTTTTTTTTTTTTTTGTATAAATAAAATTACACGCAAATAACTACTATTGAGTTTGTAATTAAATTACTTATGTGTACCGGTATATCAATATTGAGTTATTCTGTATTTAAAATCAGCAAAAAAGAAAAAAGTTTAAGTGAATTTTATTAAATTCTTTTTAAAAGCGTTTGAAGTGTAAATTTTGATGAAAATCTTAAAAATGGCCGCATTTCTAAACGTGATTTCAACTGAACTTCGCTCGGAATCGTTTTTCGTTAGCGATAATTTATTGTTGCGTACAGATAAAAATTCAATTCCCTTCTTTATCATATCTATCAAACTTCCCACTCAGAATAGTGTCGCGCACATGGTGCAAAGTATATTCGTCTTTTTTTTTTTTTAATTTATCAATTAAAAAGATTATAGTAGGTCACTGCGAGTTTTAAGTTGAGTGACACGCGTATTGTATGCGGGTACCATATATTTAAATTGGATTCCAAGTCTTGAACAGTGTTTTATATTAACTTTGTCGTCCATGAATGTTATCGAAATATCTATTAAATGTTTAATGAGGTCCTAACCTCAATAAAGGACTTGATGAATAGCAATCAGTAAAATAATCGCTGAAAATGATTAAAGGCAACGTTAAGGGGGGCCCGGTGCCGATTTTACACATTTTCTTCACTTCGGTAAAATTTGAAAATTATTTTTAACATTTTATAAAGACCACAATTTTAAGACTTTTCCCACCAATCTACTGTCTTGGTTTTTTTACGGACGGCAATGACTTTGCGAGAATTTGAATGATAATTCATCGCGAGCGCAATATTTGTACACTATTTTTTTTTTTTTATATATTTTCATCGATAAACACACTACTGCCTGCATTGAACTCCAAATTTTTATTTGACTTCAATAAATAAGTTGAAAAATAAAATGGCAAAACTAAGCTTCAAATTTTTTAAGGGCATGTTATTAAGTGTGAGGTTAGGTCACTGAAGAACGGACATCTATGCGGGCCGTATAGAAAGTAGTCGTCATTCCACAGTACTCCAGAAATATAAAAACGGGGAAAAAATTTTTTATAGAATTATAAAATATTGCTTTGTAAATGTATAAAATTTAATTTAAAAAGGCAAAAAAGTCGAGACTGAAAGGGTTAAACGAATTGTATTAAATAATTAATGTTTTTGCACCCTATAACCGTAGTGCCAACGTATTGGTATTCAATTATTGTTCGATAACGATAACTAATAGATAACCATGTAGACAAAGACAAATTTAGATTTATGTAAAAGACATTTTTTTTTTTTTTTTACACCTTTATCCTGTATTTTTTTTATAATTCAGGACCACTATATGAACACCATGCGAATATTTCCCGTAAGGCGTAAATGTTTTTGAGCAAAAAAAAAAAAAAATCACTTGGTCCATTAAAACAGTGCGTTCACTCGTGTGGTTTTGAAATGCTATGCGTTTAAGTAATATAAAACATTCTAAATTTCAATAAAATTCTAATAATCGAGCTACAGTCATAAATTTGATTTTAAATAAAAGGTTATTTTCTTCTCTGTCCAATGATGGGAAATAAAATGAAATCATAAAATATCTATTCGGGATGAAAATCTAACCGTGTATGGCACAGAGAATTTTTGAGAATTTCGATGTTTGATTATTGTTTTATCATTTCTTAAATGGTTTTTGTGTAGTCGTGAAAACCTTAAAATGTATGATTTCATCAAATCATTGTTAACACAATATACTAATTAAATTGGTTCAATGGTTCGGTGTCATTCGCCGGTTGTCTTTACCCTGTGTAATGCAAATTTAAAACGTACCATTTGATAAATTATTATTACCTACCTATAATATATGTTTTAATAAATAAAATACGACGGCCTGTTTTGTAAATTAATCAATTTTTTTTCCCGATCGATTGTTGGAGGGCTCCCGGCCGTTAACGCGTGCTGTTATACACAGCATTAAAAATATTGTTTTGTACGAATTTTATGTGTACAGTTTTTTTTTTTTTTTTAAAAAACAAAATAAACATAATTAAACTTTTAATGTTCAAAAGCGTCTTAGTTCTATAGTTATAAAAAATAAAAAAACCTATTTTTTATTATTAATATTTTTTTTTTTTTTTAAATAATAACGAATAACCGCAATTGAAATCGATCGCGTAAAACCTAAACCCGTGGTATGTTAATAAAAATAGTGTAATTATGGAATAGCGTATTATATAACGTATATATGATAATATTATTAAAGGCCCGATTCACGTACATGTTTTTTTTTTTTTTTACGAAGAGTTTTCCGTGAAATAATAATTTATATATTCGAAACGAGTAAAAAACCAAATCCGGCACCCGCGATAGTCTTCTAGATTCTGGCGGTTGTTCATATATAAAACCTACGATATAAAAATATCAAATAATCGTATAATAAAAATTATGCACATTGAATACCATAGATAATATCACATACATGAACACATACATCTATAACAGTGTTTCCCAACCTTTTTACCACCGCGGACCACCTCAATTTTACGAAAACTAGGAATACCTTTATTTTTATTTTTTTTTTTGCTCATTACCAAGAACATACAAAATTTATCGAAAAATGTCAACTTTTATTATTTTACTTTACGTTTTATTACTATACTACACTACTATATATAATTATAAATCAATTTATTACTCTGGTACCTAGACGCTTATAAAATTGGAAAATGCTTATCGGTCTACAGCAGCAACAACGATAAGATAACCGTTTAAATATTATACGGTTGTTCAATAAGTCGTAATTTTTATAATAATCAATTTGTAATAGAAATCGAAGAAAAAATCTACGGGACCGCGGACCATCTGTATGACTGGCCCACCGGTTGGGAAACACTTATCCATACTTAACGTACACGGTATACTGTTCCAGAAGAGTAAAGTTGTTGCCGTCACGGTTAAATTGAGCTGTGCGTTGTTGTGGTTTACGATGAAAAAAACGCATCTGCTGATTTTTTCAATTTCAGACAAGGTCTAATTTTTAAATTTAATAACGTACCCGTACTCGATTGATTGCATTTGACTGTATCCGATAATATTACTGATCTGCGTTAATTTTTTTTTCCGAAAATTAGATTCAACATAGACAACATATCTGCAATAGGGCTAAATTGTCAAATTCCTTATCTTGACAATTTGAATCGTTTGGTTCATGTTCAAAATTCGTAATTTTCCGAATTAAAATATTTTCAGGATAAATCCTGAACGAATAGTGGAAAATGGAATTTTTTTACTAAGCAACTAAGTCATAAATGTTGAGTTAAATGTAAACAGTAATTAGCGCTGTAGCCAGAAAAAACCATTTCGGGTACTTGGGATTTGCATGTACAATGAAGTTTTATCGAAATTGTCTTTAGTGCACGCGTGCAATTGTCAAAATTTAACGTTACATTCAATTCTCCTACAAACCCCGCCACTTGAACTTATACATTTTTAATGATTATCGTCTATGTCTGTGTACATCACCAACGAACAAAATGCATTTTAATAGAACGCTCTTAAACCACTGACACGGGCGAGATACTGTTTGGCGGTCATACGAACGTGAATCCGATAAATATTCAAAATAGTAATTACAAACACGAAAATGTACAATAGTGGCACATCGCGCATTGGCCCTGTTTTACATAAATACTTTTGCACACCTACCCGTGTCGGATTTCCACAGATAGTAATGTAATTTTTATATTAAAAACGCCGATCGTACATAAAACTAACCATTACACGTTCAGTTTATTACCAATTACATTGTAAACTAATCAAACTGAACATAATTAATTATTCGTTGAAGTGACTGTAATTGTTTGTATTGGTTATGTTTTATCGCGGGTCCGGCGAATGTTACGGATTCGAAATAATATCATTATGCGATTTTTTTTTTTTTTTTTTTTTTACAACGAAACAAAATATAAAAATTAATTATACGGACACACGCCTCGGCCGGGGACGGTAAAAATAACGTTTCGGAACTTTCCGTCGGCATTTCACCGGAAACGTGTAATAATTGACGTCGAAAAGTACATTGCCTATAGCTGAAAAAAAAGGAAAAAAAAAATAAAAATGTAAGACATTTTTAGCTCGGCGGTTTGTCGGGAACGATGACGCCGGTGAAAATATTTTAATTCGGAAACATTTTTATTTTTTTTTCCCTTTTATTTTTCCTTTCTTTACGCAATGATTTATCGTCGCGCTTCTGGAGTAAGTAACGAAATGGCCCGCGCTCTTAGGTATTTCTCGCCGCCTAAAAGCGAGTTTTATAAATAATTTTATCGTGAAACATTATACAGCTCGGCAATTAAGCGCGCCATTATGCAAGAGTTTACTACTATTACTGTATATGAAATAAATGTACAGTGACAAAATGTATACTTGGTATATACAGACGGCGATCAAACGAGAAAGTCGTCCGGCGGAAGGTCAGAAGGGACGGGAGATTGAAAATTTAGACGAGGGCTTGAGACGAATCAGTGATGCGCCCCGGTGTTATTAAATGGGAGAAAAGTGATGGGAGCTACGGGTCTGTTCCAGCAGTAAGTGCAAGACAATCAAACAGAATGCGATCGATATTACAGGTGAATTCTTAAGTAAACTCCATCCGGGCTTCTGCGCTCGTCGAGGCCGCCCATTTAATTAACATTTATTTTCAAACGTATATCTCCCTTAGATATATTATACGCCTCGAATAAATATCGTTTTTTTTTTTTTTTTTAATTTTATTTTAATCTTTTAAAAATGTTATTTTAGATTCGAATAGATAATACGTTAATTTTTTTTTTTTTATTACACCGTACCGTATAATAATTATCATCAACTGATGACTTGTAGTTAATGGATAACTATGATATAAATATGGATTTCTAATCTATGTCCAAACTGTAAATAATATTATTGTAATAGATTCCGGGGCAAATAAATAATTTTTATCAAACAAATTAGACCGTTGAGAAATAAGACACAAACAAATGAAATGGTTAAATAAAATCAACATTTACAATTTTAGTGCATTTATCTTCGATAGGTTGAACGATTGTAATATTAAAAAATAATTAAACGTGTATATGTTTGAAATATTATATTTTGAGCAGAGCGATAACGAAGCTATTAATAATATGCGTTTTATTTTTATTTTTTATCAAAATTAAAAACCACACGTACGGACTACGGGGCAGTAAAAATGCGCAAAATTTTTAATCAAACGGCATTAAAAAAAATAGGTAATTGAACACGAATGGTGGTTTAAAAAGTTGATTTTTCAAATGTTCCGTGAATGTCGTTAAAATAGGAGAAAAAAAAATGGCGGAAAGAAATTCAAATTCGCGCTAAAAATTGAACAATATCCCCCTGGAGTCGTACTGAAAATCGGTTATCGAACGATTTTCCATATTATTCCGTTTTAAAATAATAATTTTATAGCCGCCTTGCGATTCGCCCAAAATAGCCAATTGCAATATGTTTTCAGCACAACGAGTACGGTCGGTAAACGGTGCTAACAGCACAGACAATCGGCGGAAATTTACCATAATTTTAGAGGGGTGTTGAATATTTTAGAATATTTTACTATATAATATATAAAAAAACAGACACTGTACGAACATAAATCAGTTTAATTGTAACTGAAAACCGTAATATCGGGAATAAGATAAATATAATATAACGTTTCGTATAATAATATATACGCGCGTCGTACGGGGGGACACATGATTAAAAGTTAGTATTGTTTTCACGAGGGTTTAGGCACCCGCATGCGTTTCGTCATGTATTATAAAGAGTTCCAAAGTCGTTACATTTAGTTTTTGCGATAGTCTCGTGTGTATTATATGCTTCGTTATCAAAAAAAAAAAAAAAAAAAAAAGAAATAAAAAACACAAAAATCCTTATAACGCGTCTCGAAAGTTTTCCGTGGAAAAATTATTTCCTGGGCACTTGATTTGAAAGTTTGTCGCTCGAGAACTTGTTGAGTGTTTCTCGTTCATTTATTATTATTATTAGAACGGTACATATCCGCCTACAAAATATTCGCAGCGCGACATCCGGCCGTCGGCCCAATTAAAACGACACGAGAATAACTATAACGAGCGCGTATAAAATACATTTTATACAAACATTGAAAATAAAATGCGACTTAAAAAAAAAAAAAAAAAAAAAAATACATTTAAAGTACTTATTATTATAATAGATTTTAATATTGTAAGCGCATATATGAAAAATAACAAATACGAACGAGAACGACAGTCGGGTTCTAATACGAGAATTACGCGTTTGTCAAATTATAAACTGAATAACGTATAGTTATGTGCGGATATCGGCAAAGCCGGTCCCATTTTTTTTTTTTTTTCATATATTTCGGAACAATCATAGTGCGGGCCCGGCGAATTTATACGCCGATAAATTACGGAAGAAAGATAAGCAACGTCGCCGATTGGTCTGTAGAAAAAAAAAAAAAAAAAAAAAAAAAAAAAAACTACTACCGAAAAACGGCAAAACGCAAACGAAAAATCCAACTGCCACTGGCACGCGGAAAATCTAAAACAAGATATAAACGTCCGATCGCGGAGGAAACGGCGTCGCCGATGGCCCCGATGTCTAGCTGCATTTTATATATCGCGCCTAATGTATATAGACTAATATTATACAGTCTGACAATTACGCGGGAGACGATGTTATCGTTTTGCATTATGCGGAAAACGTACTAGAGACGGCGATAAATTCAAAACCGTAACGATACCGTTAAATAGGTATGACTGCCGGCGGTTAGTGTTATTGCGCGACGGCAAACCGCGATACTGGAAAAAAAAAAAAAAAAACATTTTCACGAGCGAAAATCTTCATGAAAATGCGTGAAAATCACTGGTTGACACTGTTTAGATACGTATAATATACCAGGGATGGCCAACCCGAAGAGACTCCGCGGCCCCGCATAACAAAACGAAAAATATGCAAGAGCCAAGTGGAAAAGAAGAAAACGGAAAGAAGATTAACTTGACTACCGTGTTCCATGAACAGAATCCAGACTTTAAGATACTTACAAAAAATTGAACACGCGACATATATGAAGAAATTACCTTATATTTAAATATTATAAATTCGAAAACACTATACTTTTTCTACTAATTGTAAGGACTAAAATTATACATTAAAATAATTATTTATTACTTTATCAAATACATATTATTATATTAAAAAAAAAAAGAGATATATTAGTAAAAAATATATTTAGCGTTTTACGGTTTGACACGAGGCCGCAGATTTGCCACCTGATATATATATATATATTTTTTTTTTCAATTCACGTCGAGTACACGACAAAAATACGTTTACAGGCCGATAAAATAATTTTTTAAAAAAAACACTCGTAGAATAAATTATGAAATTATTTAAAATAAGACGTATTTAATTTCAAATGGTATAAGGACGAATAATTTTGGAAAATTCACAATCAACACGGTTTCATTTGAATTTGTATTTACACCGGGAGCAACGCAATTGAAAGAAGAACGCGGATGTTAAGATCGGGTACGATTAATTCGATTACAGTACACTATATTGCTAAATAGGGGCTATAAATTTGCCGATAATTGACGAATGGAAATATTCGTTAAAATCAAAGAAAATAATTATAACGCGTGAATATAATGCATTAAATAATTAAAATAGTAAAATTCAATAATAATTTATTCATTTTCGTCACAGAAATTTCGAAATGGCCACCGGATATGTACGATCGATCACGTATAAAATCTATATCCTCTCTCTCTCTCTCTCTCTCCCAATAAAAGATATGCTGATATCAGCATCGATATTTTTATGTTTTATCGTTTCTTTTGGATAAGGAAATTTCCTTCTATCGTTGTATGGGCGAACGCAATAGAGGTTTTTGGGTTCACCCTCCCACCCACCTGAAATACTATGGGCAATTTTAAAACTGAATTACCCGACCTACAAATTGAATAGTCATTTCAAAGTTTCCCCACTACATTTACAAATAAAATAGATTAACGTCAATGACCAAGTATTGCTGGATCACACCATCAATAATCTCGTAAAAAGATTCGGCTGAATACTCGGGTATGCACTTTGACTCCCGCCTGAATTGGAAACGTTATGTCAAAATTGCAAACCAAAGAAATAATGCGGAAATCGTATTGGCTAAAGGCATTCCGCCCTAGACACCTTGCTAACAATCGACTCGTTTGCATAGCTATTATCGAAAACCGATCGGGACTCACGGCGTCCAGCCGGTGGGGCTGTGCCAGCAAATCCGAGTTATTCAACGTTGTCGAAATATCGCTGTTCGTACAATTGGAACAGCATACGATTGATACGACAGATCCATACACCGCCATCTGAAAATATCATCCGTCCAGGACGGAATTAAAAAAAAAGTTTACTGACAAACGTGTGAATGGGTTAGAGCTGCGCACCAATGGCCACTGCTAAACACAACTTCTTGTCAACTCGCCAGACATTAGGCGTCTCGAAGCCGTACGTTTATTTTAAGTGACTTAGGCTAAGAATCCGGGACTACCTCGTTGTTGATACATCCCCAAAAATGTTCGTGTGTTCGTAAATATTTACTACTATGTAATTGTGTACACGCCCATTGTATTTATTGGTCGTTTAAGATAAAATGCCTACGACTATTAAAAAAAACAAAAATTATCATATACGTATATTGTGTATCTAAGAGTATCTAGAAAGTACGATAAACGATAGTATGTTATTGATGAATATTTTACATTTTTTTTTCAAAAGCTCCTGGAAATTTTTTTCCCGCGTTCATCGTCCGGCGACGGGCACTGTATATAACCGTAATCGAAACGCCGAGACGGCGGTCCCGGGGTATTTTTCGAACGTTGAAACAAATCTCCTATACACTAGAGATGGGTCCCGGGGACCAAAAAAAAAAAAAAAAAAAAAAAAATACCATTGTGATATATCCAACGCGTATTATAAAGGTGGCCGGGGTTACGCGGAGAAACCTTGGTAAATCGCGGCCAGTCCACCGTCGACCGAAAAACGTCGTCTCCGGAGAGTCCAGAGAGACGACGGGTACAGGGTAAGTGATATTATTTCGCGAGATATCCACTACGGTCGTACACATTATATCGGACGTATCGCGCCGCACGGCTGTTTATCATACAAATGGGAAATGGTTTTATTTTTATTATTTTTTTATTTATCGATTTTGCGTGCGCCAATATATTGTTCGTCTATGTTTTTCTCGCGGCGGCGGCTCATCGATTCGTATATTTTATGTACAGTATTAAGCACAGTGCTTCTATTTTATTTTCCTAATAATAATCGAACGCATATAATAGTAATAATTATATTATCATGCAGATATCATCATTATTATTATTATTATTATTATTATTATGTATACAAGGTGCGTACGGGAATTAATTGCGTTCTGGATGGGTAGGTATTGTATAATCCAAGAAGCCAAAAGATGATTTATTCGAACCGAAGACGATGATAATAATAATATACTGTACGCGGCCATCCGTTCAATATCCGAAAACGCAGGAAATTTCGTGCATACATTTATGAACACGATACCGAAGGATTTGACCGCGTCTGGTTTCCAGCTATTTAATCCGTAATCTAACGAGTGGTAAAACGTTTTCGTTCGTCGAAAACCGACACGAGGTTTTAAAACGTGAAAGCGTTTCAGCGGCGCACGTAAATATCGTTTTATTAACGGTTATTTTTATCTAATGATAAAAATTCAATATGCCCGCACCGTGGCCTGCACATGCTTTCAACAACGGCCGGATCACTGTTTTTTTTTTTTTTTTTTTTTTTTTTAAATATGTTTACTAATATTGTCGTAGTTATTATGTTATTTGTACGCTTATAGCCTTTAAACAGCACCGTATTCGAAAACGATTCCGCGTATGGCATTTGATTTCCCGTAACATAATAGCTATTTTATATATATATAAAAATAAAAATTATTGTTTTATAAATAATCCGGGGGAAAAAACACGATTTGCCGATTATTCTTTATACACTGCTAAGTTAGCTCTGTTCGGAAATTGTTTAAAACACATAATACCTACACGATTATAAATTTTAATATTAAGACGAATAAAATAAATTCCACAGCGGGCCTTTATATTATTATAATTATATTATTCGTCGTTTTTCGAAAATTACATCACAAAATAATTATATAAACAATCAGTGACAAAAAACAAAAAAAAAAAAATAACGCGCTTTAGAGATTTTGGGATTATTTGTTAGTTTTTCGAATTGTCTTCCGTTAACTGCTGAAAAACTATATACAAATTACTTTTTTTAAGTACAAAGATAAACAGAATATAAATAATATCTTTCCCGTTCCGCGCTCGGAATATAAAACTCAACAATATTAAAACTATAAATATTCATTAAATGAAAATATAGTAATGAATAATGCGACAAATGTTTAACATAATAACATCGTTATGTATTTCCGTAATTATAAATTAAAAAATCAAATATTAATATATTAACGCATTACAGTTTTAGGTATTTTATAATAATAATGTAGCTCTAGAAATCGTCTGGTAATTTCGAGAAAAACAGCAGTTAGATATTTAAAACTTAACGAGTGCGGTTAAGGACAAAAGTTTCTCGTTTTCAATACTTGGACTACTTCGGAGCTAAATATATTGCGATGGTGTTTTGTGTACAACCACCAGGCTAGGGGAAAAGAATTCGTTTTTTTTTTTTTATTATTTTTTTCTTTTAATTAATAGTCCAATATTCCTCCATAATATAACTTTCAGTGGCGGATCGAGACGAGAACAAAAGGAGTATTTGCCCATTTCGCTGTACTGGTCGTGAATAATGGACACTGTAAACATATTTTATTTTATTTCTATACGCGCGTTTATTGTACAAAATATAAAATTATTTAAAAAAACAAATACACGCGGATATATAGTTGCGAATAGTTTTGCCCTCGCCCCCCAAATTATGGTTGGATCAGCTATTGTAAACTTTTAAGTATACAATTGGATTTTTGACCCTGACATAATCTTTCCTTATTTTTTTTTTTTTTTTTTTTTTCAATTTTCGTTCGCGTGTTTTAGTTCGAGCGTATTAAATTCATCGAACGATAATAATAAAAATCTCAATTAATACATTACTATTGACGTTACAACATTCAAAATCATATAGGTGTTCGATCAGATGGCAATGTAATCGCACATTTTTTTGAAGTTATACGCATCGTTTTAAACATTTTATACAACGGATAAAAACGTTACGTTTCCGTGTAACTAATAATATTTAAATAACAAAAATTCGTGACGTATAGGAATATGTAATAGTGACTATTTAGATACCAGAGGTACCCCTATAGTATAACAAAAAATATACTATTGACGATAATTAATGATACGTGGAGCAAGTGGCGCGACCGAGGTGGGTATGTTGGGTGTCCGGACGCGCCAGTGTTTATGGAAATTTGGTTTTATTTATTTTTCTAAAAATATATTCGAAGATAATTATGCTTCGACATTTGACAATTACGCAAATCGGGCACATGAGTTATTTAACTAAATGATATGCGTCTTTTAGCCTGTCGAACGCCGGTCAGTGTGGACACCGTCAGTGGCGTTCATTCGCAAATTAGCAACGGGAATGCGATAAGTGTCACGGTTGTCATAGGCGGATACCTTCTTGAAAAAAAAAAATCCTAATTGTGTCACCGCGGGGAGCCATGCAGAAATCTGCCGGGCGACGACGACGTAGCGTTCGAAAAATTATGTGTAGCTGCCTACACGGCCCCTTAAAAAGTGTTTGATAGCCGGATTCAAACTATCCGGTGCTATATAACAAACACCACGTTTATTTATAATAATTATTCGTATCGTACTGGTTCAATGATAAAACTAGTTTTGGTGCCGGTTACTGCGAGAAGAGAACAATTAAAACCGTTATTTAAACGGTTATTTTTTTGTATTTTGTTTCAGTATTTTAGTAAGTCCGAATTTCACTTGCGATGCCAGGCGAGTGGACGATTACATTAATACATAATAATTAGTTTTCAGACGAAAACAGCTAGTGATTCAACCCGAATATTATCAAAAAAATCGGTAGTAAAATGCCCCTAACCCGATAAGTAGATAATATTAATGTTTTCATTAAAAGTGTTTATATTGATACCGCACTGTAAAATATAATTCCCAATCGGGACGTATTAGTATAGTTGGGTCTATTTAGTTTTTAAATTTTGTCGAACGTAATATTTTGGAGACTTTTGGATTATACACACGTTCAAGAATTCTATGACGTTCAAAATGCAATGCGTTTCACAAAACACCATTTAGTGTCTTTGGATATAAAATCAAACAATTTAATATCCTTACTTTCCACCTCTATAATTCAAAAATATGTATATATGTATTTATATGGAATTTAAAAAAAAAATTTAAATTACAAATATATGTATATTTGTTTTTTGTCAATGTAAAAACGTATTCGAAAGAAAAAAAAAAGGAAAATCAAGTCGATCGATATTATTTTCAATACTCATAGACCGAAAAGTATTTCATATTGGTATCTATAATAAATAATCCCTGCCTACAATCAGTGGCGAGGTGGATTTTTTTTACCTATTAGGTAAATTTGAGGTTGTCCAAACTCAGGAATTTGTTCTTTCTATCGTTCTGCAAAACACTCGAGAAACTAGTATGATTTTAGCCTCTTCTTAATTCACTATATTTTTTACACTTCTGTTGTGCATCAAAACTGAAGTTTTGAAGAGAGGCTCATACTAGTTTCCCGGGGGTTTTGCTGAGCGATAGAAAGAGCAAATCTATGCTACAGTTGGTGTCCCGAGTTTGGATTATACGCACGTTCAAGAAGTCCGTGATGTTCAAAATGCAATGCGTCTCACAAAACACCGTTTAGCGTCTTTGGATATAAAATCAAATAATTTAATATCCTCGCTTCCCGCCACTATAATTCAAAAATATATCTATCGGTGCAGTTTGTGTTTCGATATTGTAGTATAGTATAGTATTATAATAAATTGTCCGTACGGACTCACGCGAATTGGTTGTTTTTGTTTCTCAATTGATATCCCAATCGATTTTTCCTCACGATTTGATCCGGACTCTCTGTGATGTAGTGGAGTTTTCTTAAGTCTTACTCGTTTCTATACGGCGAATCGTTATTCGGACAGCTATCTAAACCACACAAAAGTTTAAACCGTTGCACACGTGGGGAGATGTCTTCGAACGATAATTTATTTGGAAACTTGGAATGTTGAATATGTAAATGTAACACTATATTATTATAGGCGAGTATATATAAATATAGACGTTAGATATATACTAGTCTACACTCGTATATCTTTGGTATATAGACCAATACAGGGTGATCATCAAACAAATAAAATAAACAAATAAAAAAAACGGGACACTTAACAAAAAACAAATATAATGTATAATAATTAGAGCCCGGATTTATATGCGAAAAACATCCATTTGCATGTTCATACCGTACATATGCTTAAATAATGCAAAAAAAAAAAAATAATAAAAAATTATATTACCAATTACTACAGTATACGATTTATAGTGAAAATATTGGACAATCTAAATAAATGTATAAAAAAGTTTATTAAACAAATCAGAATAACATTATTTTTATAAACTATGATTTATGCCATTGAGTTCGAAAAGTATTACCAATAATATTTTTATTAAATTATTGTGTGACGAGTAACAGCATGGGGTACATATTTCGAATTGAAAACTCCTACGATTATCTCGAAGCATACTTTTGTACTTGGAAAAACTTCTTATTTGTTTTTATGCGCAAATTTCACGTTTTCATTAGAAATACCGCGTTTTAAATAAAACTTTTAATGGATTTTGTAAAATGTGCAATATTTATGCAACTATCCGGAAATATGCAATTTATATACATTTCCATTCAAATATACAAAAAAAAAAAAAAAAAATTAACCTTAGATACTACACATTACGAAACATCGACATTTGTAATCAAAATTGTTCCATGAGAATTGTAGTAGAATATGCATTTGCATATAAATCCGGGTCCTAATAATAAGTAATAATAATGTATAATAATAAGTAAACCAAAATACAATATAAAAAACAAAATAAATGTGTTCTGTATAAAGGTTTTTAAATATAAATATAATATTAATACATAAAAACAAAAAAAAAAAAAGGAAATTTTGACGATGATGTTTGGTAAATTTCTTCTTCTGTTGTTTTTGCGTACATTTGTGCTGAACTAATTGCACCGAGTAATTTATTATCATTTAATACAATATTGTAAAACTCATTACAAGAATAGTTTTTTTTTATAAAATTTGTTTTCACAATAATTCATTGCTATGATAGTTTTAACCGAAAAACGATTCTTTTCGTCTGTTCACAAATACGTTAATAGTAGAAAAAAATGCTTACTGCTGCAGCATTTGTACCCGGCATTACCAAAGAATATTCAACATTTCCTGATATGTTAGTTATGACGATGTGTATTCATGTGTAAATCAGTGTATTCAAATATTTCACGCCACTTAATTTTAAATTTAGTTCAGTTTTTTTTTTCGTTAATTTATAATTCATACACTTGTTCTATATGACTGAATTCATCAAATAAATTATCGTCATCCAATTTTAAGTTTGACATATTTTTGTTGTTTTATTTTTTAAGTATTTGGGAACTTTTTTGAACATTTCCCCAAGTAGAAAAGTTTATCAGTTGATCTCAATGAAATATTTTTAACTCGTTAAAGTGGCAACCCCATTTTTCAATGTAAGATAAAAAATGTATTATAAAATAGATTCATATTATTTTTCGATGAGTTTTCATCGTACATATATTTGTTTTTTTTTTAAACAATTTAAAAGCGATAAAATATTTGATATTACGAAAATTTAGGTTTTTTATATTACTAGAACAATATCCCCAATAATCCTGAAATACCATTGTACAGTAGATGTTTTTATCGAATAGTATTATGAAAATATCAAATAAATTTCAAATATATCTGCATCGTTAGCAGTAAGGAAAGTCCCGTATGACTATCGTCCCGGACAACGGGACACAAAGTTGAAATACGGGACGTTCGGTCATACACCAATATCGACTAAATCCGTTAAAACCGATCACTACGGTAGGTTAGGTGATTTTTTTGTGCCTAACTTTTTCAATCGAATTAATCAATTGGCAATTGTTTGGCATTCGATTGTTCTAAATAAACGGCCGGCTAAAAATGTCAAATGACTCGGACGCAAAATGGACTTTTAGGGATACGGCGGGCATTTGACGTCGACGGTAAAGAAAAACCTAAAAAAAAAAAAAAAATCAGACGCCGCGGCGCACACTCTGGGTACCGGGACGAGGATACGATTTAGTATAATATTTTTTTAACGCGATATCTATTTAAAAACCGATTCTACGAGGATTGGGGTGAAAAAACAAACCGCCAAATTGATTTTACTCGATATTACAAATCAACGGTGTATCGCGATGCATAGGGAATATCGCGCCCTGTATACAATAAAAGTACGCGTATGCTTTTTAATAAATAATTATCATATCGTATACAAAAAAAAAAAATGTCTATGCGTTATTACGCCGTGTGTATAATACGGCGGTTAATCGAATTACCGCGCGAAACACTATGCTTTAAAAGCTTTTTGAAATATTCTTGATTGCGACCGTAAAATAATTTAACCCATATTTTCGCATAAATTATATTTTAATTCGCGGTTTTAACATGGATAATAATGTTAATGATGTACCTGCGTGCCTAGATATATATATATATATATATAAAGTAAAACTAACGTTTAAATATATACCGCCCGCATCCGCGCAATTACACGTCCCGGTGTACGAAAAGTCATACTTATTACTGCCATCCACCTTTCGAAGAAAAAATTCCAAAATTTCCGCAATTTACGGTCGTCCGTTTATGGCTTTTGGGGACTGGGAAAAAAAAAAAAAAATGTTAGCGTATGGACTCTTGAATCTAACGAGAGATTTATCCGAACGTTTATACCCGATTAATTTAGAGCGAATCATATTTGAAATTTAAATCTTTTAACGTTCGGAATATTAACAGTTCAATTAACTCTATAGTAATTGTTTCATATCATTATTCTGTGGTTTATCGATAACAATATTTAATCAATAGTCAATACTTTAGTTTACTTTTATGATAAGAATGTGAAAACATCTATCACATATACTGGTAATACACAACGTTCCTGTCAACCATCACCTGTTAAAATTATACCTATGCGTATTATACAATGTCCGTGATTTACTATTATTTAAGCATTTTTTGATCTATTTTTTATGGAACAGCAGGCCGTTGAGTCACTGAGTATGAACGTACGGTAGTTTTATATCTAATATTCTAATCTATCGATTAATGGCTACAGATTTTCATTGAAACGTAAAATAATGTCTTGGTTAAACTCGTTAAAAGTATTTTTTCCAATCCCAATAAAGTTATTGAAGTAAAATCTGAAAAATATTCTAATCGAAATGTCTACTTTCGTGATATACGAAATACTTTCGTGAATTTTTACGCAGTAGACAGCAATAATGTAAATGAAATTGTATTGCATTTAACCCGTAAAGAGAGTTTGACTACTTCATACAGATAATATAAATACTTTATCATTTAGATTTGTATGTTAATATTGAGTATGGTTGAATTAGTTTATTCGGAGGCTCGAGTATTGAAGTTTCCGAAATTAGATTCGCCATTCTTCTAGGCGTTTTACCAAAAATACTCATCGAAAGATGTAATTAAAATTTGAAAATAATATAATTGTGCAATAATGGCACTCAATTATGCAGGGTGAAATACAAAATTTGTGCGATACTCTTGTTTATCGAACATTTATTTATTCGTTACTTGTGAAAGAGTCATAGGACGTTTTTTTTTATTGCATTAAAAACCCGACGGCCAAGAGACGAACGGATTCTCTAATAAAATACATTACGTTAAAATTCAGGCGTTTAACGTTTATTTGTTCAAATGATATATTCAAATTGTTATTGTTAAAATTGATTTATTGAAAATGATTGTGGTATTTTTATGTTTAGGGAATCTAACTGTATATAGATCAATATAATTGTATTGTACGGCTTAATATATCCGAACGTGAGAGAATTAATAATTAAAGGGCTCGGTGAAACAACAAAGGAAAGTCAACTTTTAGCAATTGTTCAAAAGAAGGAAAAAAAAAACATTTTAGGTTATATTTTTTTTTACTTTTTTAGTGGCATTGGCTTAAATTAAAATTCTGGTTAATACTAATACTTGAGTACTAATCTTATTGTTTATTGGTATATTTATTTAACTTGTAGAGTTCGGATTTGTCTTCTTTATGTCCAGATTTTCATATATATGGACAAGTCCATATCGCTTTTTTCTCCGTATCTAGTGGACGAATTTGAATTATTGCTGTAATAGACCGTGTAGTATTAACTACTAATTATCGAAAAATCATTTTCGAAAAAAAGTGGACTACTGGCCTCTTTCTTTCACCGAGCCCTTCAATTCCAATGGTTATTGTCTGCTCTTAAGTCCGTAGCTGAAGAAAAAATTTGAGAGATCCAGACTTCTAGACCTTGGGGGGAAAGGGGCTCAACTGCGGTGTTGTCCCTCCAGCTTAGAAGAGTTGTGCACGTCTATGACAATTATCGTATTGATTTAACTCATCGACATTAAGTGATTTAATAGTTTATAACTTACTGCTAATAGAAATTAAAATTTATATCAAATCATTGTCGGCCATTTTTGTTTATAATGTCTATAACGAGTGTTTCTATTCTATGTAAAATTTTCGATTTGCATATTTTGATAATAAATTCCTTAAAAATAGCATAGTATTCATGATTTTTCGCGTATAAATGCGTTTCTCGTTTATTGTTCAATTTTAAATCAACCGGTTCAATTAGAAATGTTTCCAAAATACTAAAATACGTAATATTTGTTTATTACGCTCGTATTAAAAATATACAATATATAGTCATAATTTAAATTTTAAATACATTTTTACCACTTTTACCGCTTTTATTATAATATGTGTTTGGGAATAAAATAAAATAGTTCCCGTTGCAGGAAAAAAAAATATATGACATTTAAAAAAAAAAAATTTTAATTATAAATATATGTATATTTGTGTTTTGTCAATGTAAAAACGTATTCGAAAGAAAAAAAAAAGGAAAATCAAGTCGATCGATAATATTTTCAATAATCATAGACCAAAAAGTATTTCATATTGGTATCTATAATAAATAATCCCTGCCTACAATCAGTGGCGAGGTGGATTTTTTTTACCTATTAGGTAAATTTGTTCTTTCTATCGCTCAGCAAAACACTCGAGAAACTAGTATTGATTTTAGCCTCTTCTTCTTAATTCACTATATTTTTTACACTCCTGTGGCGTATCAAAAATGAGGTTTTGAAGATAGGCTAAAATCATACAAGTTTCCCGGGGGTTTTGTTGCGCGATACTTGGAATAAATCTATTTTACTCGCTGCCTATAAAAAAAAAACAAAAAAAATCTTATGTTTTGAGGGAGATAGGAAGCTCTAGTCCCTCTCTAAAGTTTATGAATACCCACCAAAATATTTGTAATATTAAAGTAATTTGACTTACATCCAATGCTAAATTAATCGTTTAAAAGTACACTTAGCTCTGCAGGTAGCGAAACAAATTTGATTTTGTGTTTTCTAAAAAATGAATTCTATTGATAATAATGGAATATTCCGCTAACACTTTATAAAAGCAATATAATTTGCTGTTCGTCCGTGCGTATCGATGGCCGGTATTACACGAGATTTCCATAAGTGCAAATTATAATCCATTTTTTTTTTTTTTTTTTTTTATAGCGTATAACTTTTAAAAGTATTTTTTCATAATAAAATAAAAAGTATTTTAAATCTGATCGGCCGACACCGGCTTACACACGGACGCTTCCGTTTTCGATATTCTGCACGATTGATCACGGCCGCATAATATTATAATATATTAAATATTATTTACCGTCAATTGAAATTATAAGGAGTTTTTTTTTTTTTTTTTTTTATCATATTAACATTTATATAATATATAGATAGCCATAATATATAACTAATATACAATTGTTCTTAATATCAATTTATCAAAATCGCTTAGAATAGTTCTTTGTTTGCAATGACTTATCGTCGAGTATACGAATATAAATTATATTCCCTTCTGTATGCTACTTTCTCAACAGCCCACCTACAAGAGAGCGGCAGTGTAATGTAAGTCCTATTTTTTCTATTTATTTTTCTGTTTTATCCATATTGTTGCAGCGGAATAAAAGTTTTTAAGGGTTTTGAACAGCGTGTTTTATGAAGAAAAAAAAAATCCCACGTCGCAGTTTTATATAATAAAAAAAAAAAAATTTTGAAAAAATACATAATTTCTCCACTCAGTACAGAATTCGGCCTATAACAATGCGCAGAAGATTCTTGTGCAATTTTCGGGTAAAATGTAACACAGTGTTCAATTATTTTTTTATAAATTGTTTGTTACTTATATGTTTATAGACACGTTTTACCAACTATACGGACAAGTCCGATAGTAATTATTCGTATTAAAAAAAATGTTTTAAAACAATTTCGATGCGTTAGTTAGATTATTAAAAACAAAAATAAAAAAAATATATATAACCCGATATCTGTAAATTATAGTTAATTTACACATCTTATCGTTATATTTATTATAACTGTATAAAAAAATATACGTGCGGGTTAGTATTTACTTGAACGTAAAGCAGGTCGTAGGTTATTATAAATTAAATAAAAAATTCAATAACATGCAGTCGGAGTTCATAAAAAATCTAATTTTTCACGGTTGGTTTATTCATAAAAGAACAGTTCGAGAAGATGAAGACAAGGAAATACGGATAACGCAGTGAAATTAAAAATTGTCCAGGACCAGCGCACGGTAAAATTATTTTTATCTCTATTATTTTGTTTTTTTGTATTTTGACTACATCGGATATAGGAACTACGGAAAAAAACTAACATTTGATTTAGGTGTATTTAGTATTAGTGTATTCGTCCGCGTGCAAATAGAAGTATTTTTTAACGTTAAATCACAAACCGACAAAGAGGAATTGCGCACAATTTAATGTTTTAAAAATAGCATAATAATTGTTTTTTTTTTTTTTACTTTTAACTATAATTTATAGCAATTATAAATATTATTACGATAATATAAATGATATTTTTTTATAATATACATTCAGTATTTTCTTATAATTTTGTATTTGATTTTTTTTTTGTTTTGCGTCGGAATCGACTCGCGTCCGAATGCGGTAACGTCAAAATTGCACGTGCCGAAATGTCGCGTGCGCCTAATAATTGTCATTCGGTACACTGAAAAAATACGAGCTAAAGACTGCCCGAGTGTATTTTCTATAAGCTAATTTATTAACTAATTATTTATTATTAGAAAAGTTTTTCTATAAAAATATCGTCCGAAGAGACAATATAAGGTGTGGTATATTGGGTTTTTTGGCATTTCATTTTTTTTTTTTTTTTTAATTCAATTCTATTATTACTTTGCGGCCTGTCAAACGCGTTTACAACGAGTAAAATTGATATTGTAATACTCGTATATTAAAGTAATAAAGTATCGTAGTGGATCAGCGGCGGCGATGATAACACATTTGTTCGTCTGAAATATTACGTATAGATAGTAACTGTTTTAAAAACCCGAATGTTATTGGAGATATTTTCAAAAAACAATTATAGTAATAGTAAAAACACAATTGGTTTATGTTGTTCACGGCAGTCAGATTGAAACGCTTGAACAATTATATTTGTTTATAACAAAATAATAAAAACCGTCAAAAATTAAGGGCATAACGGCGGAACATCGGATAAAAACGAAAGAGGATACTGACCCTGCAGGTTGTAAATGGGATCACTGTTGTAGATGGGAAATTCATGAAGATTGGTTTCCGATTAGAACGAAAAAAAAAAAAAAGCTCGACAATTTCAACTAGCTATTAATAACTCATAGAAGGCGAGAACATGTTGACAATTGCACTGCATCTAGAAAGTTAGAATGTCAATATTCGATGCAAGTTTCAAGTCGATACAATTATTTTTAATCGACTTACAGAAAAAAAAAAAAAAAACATAGTAGAAAATATCAGAAACCTGAACTGTTTATTTCTTTTTTTTTTTTGTATCAATTAGAAAATTAAAAAATGAACCTCCGTTCAAAAAATAGAGTTTACAATGTATACAATATATATTATACAAGTTACAATGTGATATCGTGTAAATTCCGTCTGTTTGACGCAAAATCGATAATAAAACATATATCACCAGACGATTATTTGCATGGAAGAAGGCATACGTAGGAATAAGCGAAAAGTTATTTTTTTACGTTAATATTACGAACGTGGCCATATTACAAGTGACTATTGGCGAAACCGGGTCGCCAAAAGTCACTTGTCGTCTGTCGAAAAAAACCGACCGTTTTTTCGTATTACAAACGTACAAATATTAACTTTGGATTTTTTTTTTTTTGTTTTTCCAAAACGTTTCCTACGTGTAAACCGGACAAGTGACTATTTTGGCGACCTCTCCTCGTATATTATTACAGTACTACAAAAATAACTGTATCGTTTGTTATTTCATTCGTGCAGTTTTAGTATCTAGGAAAACTGTGTACGTTTTCGTATTTCGTCGTAATAATTTCATCAGAATCTCGAGGCGAAAAAACGAAATTTGTATTTTAATCAAACGGTGTGGCAAGTACTACGCACCGAAATAACACTTATCTTAGCCTTAACTAAGAGGTGAATGATTTGCAATCAATTTGTTTCCGAATAATACAATAATATAAAATAATCGTTAAGCGTTTTTTCCGCAATTGACAAAATAATTTATACATAAACTTGAACGCGTCTGTTGCGCGTAACGTACAACACAGGTATAAACGATTATACTTAATTTTGTTCAGGGCTACAAACAGTGTTGTACATAAAGATACATTTTAAAATGACTAGATAAAGATAATAGATAATTGCTAAAACATTTATACACGTGATGAATAAAACGCTACTATTAAACTTTCGGTGTCTAGATAACGATATAATATATAATCAACAACTTTTTTCCCTGTATCCATTTAACTATAATACATATTAAATGTGTACATATTGTACATTTCTAGAAAAGGCTGTGCAATATTTTATTATAATATTAATATAATATAATATCGATATAAATAAACATTTTACTTACGATAAGTTCTTTTTAAAATTTCAATATCACGATTTGGTTATTTTGACCCGAGTGGTTTCGGAGTAAAAAATTCCGTCAAGTTGTTGCATTGAGATGTTTTTTTAAAACATACTCTTTTTTTTGAACAGTGGTTCATTTTTTAATTTTCTAATTGACACAAAAAAAAGAACTAAAAAGTTTAGGTTTCTGATACTTTCTACAGTGTTTGTTTTTTTTTTTTTTTTTTCTGTAAGTCGATTAAAAATAATTGTAGCGACTTGAAACTTGCATCGAATACTGACATTCAAAATTTATAGATGCGGTGCAATTGTCAAAACGTTCTCGCCTTTTATGAGTTATTAATAGTTAGTTGAAATTGTCGAGGTTTTTATTTTTTTTTTCGTTCTATTCGGAAACCAATCTTCATGAATTTCCCATCTACAACAGTGATCCCATTTACAACCTGCACGGTCAGTATCCCCTTTCGTTTTTGTCCGATTTTCGTTCCGCCGTTGTGCGCTTTATTTTTGACGGTATTTATTATTTTGTTATAAACGAATATAATTGTTCAAACGTTTCAATCGGACTGCCGTGAACAACATAAACCAATTGTGTTTTTTACTATTACTATTATTGTTTTTTGAAAATATCGCCAATAACATTCGGGTTTTTAAAACAGTTACTACCTATACGTAATATTTCAGACGAACAAATGTGTTACCATCGCCGCCGCTGATCCACTACGATACTTTATTACTTTAATATACGAGTATTACAATATCAATTTTACTCGTTGTAAACGCGTTTGACAGGCCGCAAAGTAATAATAGAATTGAATTAAAAAAAAAAAAAAAAAAAATGAAATGAAATGAAATGACAACAAACCCAATAACTCACCTTATATTGTCTCGTCGGACGATATTTTTATAGAAAATACACTCGGGCAGTCTTTAGCTCGTATTTTTTCAGTGTACCGAATGACAATTATTAGGCGCACGCGACATTTCGGCACGTGCAATTTTGACGTTACCGCATTCGGGCGTGTGTCGATTCCGACGCAAAACAAAAAAAAAAAATCAAATACAAAATTATAAGAAAATACTGAATGTATATTATAAAAAAATATCATTTATATTATCGTAATAATATTAATAATTGCTATAAATTATAGTTAAAAGTAAAAAAAAAAAAAAACAATTATTATACTATTTTTGAAACATTAAATTGTGCGCAATACCTTGAAGCTCTTTGTCGGTTTGTGATTTAACGTTAAAAAATACTTCTATTCGCACGCGGACGAATACACTAATACTAAATACACCTAAATCAAATGTTAGTTTTTTTCCGTAGTTCCTATATCCGATGTAGTCAAAATACAAAAAAACAAAATAATAGAGATAAAAATAATTTTACCGTGCGCTGGTCCTGGACAATTTTTAATTTCACTGCGTTATCCGTATTTCCTTGTCTTCATCTTCTCGAACTGTTCTTTTATGAATAAACCAACCGTGAAAAAGTAGATTTTTTATGAACTCCGACTGCATGTTATTGAATTTTTTATTTAATTTATAATAACCTACGACCTGCTTTACGTTCAAGTAAATGCTAACCCGCACGTATATTTTTTATACAGTTATAATTAATATAACGATAAGATGTGTAAATTAACTATAATTTACAGATATCGGGTTATATATATTTTTTTTATTTTTGTTTTTAATAATCTAACTAACGCATCGAAATTGTTTTAAAACATTTTTTTTAATACGAATAATTACTATCGGACTTGTCCGTATAGTTGATAAAACGTGTCTATAAACATATAAGTATCAAACAATTTATAAAAAAATAATTAAACACTGTGTTACATTGTACCCGAAAATTGCACAAGAATCGTCTACGCATTGTTATCGGCCGAATTCTGTACCGAGCGGAGAAATTATTTTATTTGTCCATTTTTTTTTTTTTTTTTTTTTTTTAATATAAAACTGCGACGTGGGATTTTTTTTTCTTCATAAAACACGTTGTTCAAAACCCTTAAAAACTTTTATCCCGCTGCAACAATATGGATAGAACAGAAAAGTAAATACAAAAAAACCGGACTTACATTTCACTGCCGCTCTATTGTAGGTGGGCAGTTGAGAAAGTAGCACACAGAAGGGAATATAATTTATATTCGTATACTCGACGATAAGTCATTGCAAACAAAAAACGATTCTAAGCGATTTTGATAAATTGATATTAAGAACAATTGTATTAATTATCGTTTGTAACCATCGAATTAATTACAATTTATCGTGTTATAAAGACATTCAACGAAGGTATAAAAATTAATTATACAATTTGTTTTCGCATCCAAACTTAAATAAAAATTTAAATAAAATTCGAAAATTTCAAATAGCTATAAAAAAAAAAAAAAAAACTCAACAACGCCAAAATGTTATGAACATTTTACTTTGTCTAATTGAAGTGCCAATGAAAGTATTCGGCAAAGATTTTAAGTCTTCGCGTTTGTTTTTAATTGAATTACAATAGAACAAACGTTGTTGTGTTTATGTTTTCTTCCATTATTAGAAACTACAAAGAAAACAAAAAATTACCTCTTCAACGAAATTACTAGTTGTAAAAAAAAAATATATAAAATAAATGGATATTAAGACAAATACTCGGTATAATAATTGGTTGTGAGTGTTTACCGACCGGTAATAGTATAACATCGGCAAAAAATAATACGTCACTGAATATGAAAGAAAAAAAAAATAAAAAAAAATATGAAGAATACATAAAAAATATTTGAATAAATGTGATTGTTAAAAGAGACGATACGACAGATATTTAAAACGGTTTATTTATCATTCCCAAATATAATATCGGTATAGAATATTATTTTTAAAATCTGTGTTTGTACACATTAAAGGTATTTAAAATTGTTTTCATTTTATCATTCATATTTATTTATTTTGTATATATATTTTTTTTGAAGTATTAACCCAGTGTTTCTCAACCGGTGTGTCGCCGGAAAAGTCCAAATGTGTCGCGAAGTATATTAAATGACACGGAATATTAAATATAAAATATTACCCATTATCCTTATGTATTTTTTTTTTTTTTTATTTATTGTGTGTCGCAAAGTATGAAATATTTTAATAGTGTGTCGCCATAATACAAAGGTTGAGAAACCTCTAAAACAATTTTGGTTTGTTTTTTTTTTTTGTTTTTTTACACTTCGAACGGATAATTATCAATCACGGTGCAGAGAAGTTATACTATAAATTATTACTATTCGAATGCGATGATTTATCGTTGTTTTCAATAATTTTAAAGTATTATTTACTACTTGTCCCGCGTACACCTTTTTCTTCGTATAGTTCTTCTCCGGGCCCCATATACATAATGTAAAATATTATGATGTATAGGATGCTCGCAGAAGTCCCCCGTGACCTATTACAATTTTCTCTACTTCGCCAATGACGGTGATAATATTTGAATTATGATTTCAGAACGTTGAGTGCGCTAGGCCGCCGTCACGCTAAAAAGCATTAAGGATAATAATAATAAAAAAAAAAAAATAATAAAAAACGCCGACATACTTCGCGCCGTGTACGGGCCGCTGTATTTTTTTTTTTTTTTTGTGTATAGGCAACCTAACTATTCTCCACAGTTGCTACAAGTCATCTTTGGAAATATCGAAAAATGTAAAAATTAATCGCGGAAATGTCAGGGATTATGTGACTTTTTCTAGAATTTACTAAAATTTAAAATTAAATGTCTAAAAATATCGCAATGTATTATTGTTAATTTTTGTCGACTATTTTCCGAGACGCATAACTTATTTTTTTTACCTTTTGGTATATTATATTAAGAGAGGTAACATTTGCTTACTAGTATACATTTTTTTTATCTTGGTTAGGTATGGAACATTGTTAAAAATTGTCTAAAAACCGTAGAAAAGTATGGATATTTGCCTAATCGAAAGATTATTTCAAATTAATATTGAAATATTTCGTTAGCCACAAATATATATTTTTATCGCATAAATTATTTATTAACGCATTTGTCTGGATGTTATTGTTATCTTATACTGAAGATCGCCGACGGTTGTCTGGGGGTATATTATATATAGGCATATTTGTATATTCTTAATATTATACGTAATATATATATATATATATATATATATATATATATATATATGGATACCTACACATAAAATATGCACCGAAGCTCTATAGTTTCACATGTCACGAACGTAATCGAGGTGGGTGGTGAATGTTTTAAATCATTTAAATCATGTAAATCTACAGATCTATATACTTATATACGTTACATGGCGGCGGCTAAGTGTTATTCAAATTTGAAATCGTCTACGATATCACGAATAATAATTTAGTATTACATCCGCTCTACGAAAATACGAATACCTACATAATAATATATGAAAAGTTCCAAAATAAAACGTACCTACATAAATGAACAGGCATTATAGGTTACTCGTATTGGTTGACGTGTCGTAAACAGACTATTCAAGTCTTTAGATTTTTGTGATTTTTTTTTTTATTTTCCGTCTGCGAACAACTTATTTTCTGGTTACAATTTTTGCATTGTTTATGCATTGGGGCGGGTAATTTCTGAATTTCCTTATGGTTGTTTTAATATTTGAATAATAAAAACTGGGGAAAATCTACACAATACTGGTTTCTGTTGTTATCGATTTTGTCGTCATTCAAATACACATCATAATCGTAGAGCCCTGAAATATTCACCGAATACTTATCCTTAAGCCGAGTTATATTAGCCTTGTCTAGACGTGGTGGAAATTTCGAAACAATCCAGTGATTCAATTATAGGCATTTGAAAATTGCGTCGAGTTTTTTTTTTTAGGTTTTATTTGGTTTTATATGAATAAAACTGTTTTTGCCGAGTTAGTTTGGTAAAATAGAAATATAAAATTCGTGAGGAACGTAATAACTCCTGTTTTATAAGCGTCCAGAGTTCAAATTTGATTGGACCAATTTATGCGAATAAAATTGTTATAAAACAATTTTACAAAAATACACGGGAATTCGAGACGAAAAGACACGGACAATTTAAATTGATTTTGTCGTTACGAATCAATAAAATTTTCAATATTGTAATTAATATTGTAAATAAAATTCCTCTGCCTAGCCTCCTAACTACCAACCTACAACGGTGGCCCACACCAACGTGTGAAGTATATCCGTTTTATTTTCTCTTTTTTTTTTTTTCACCGTCATCCGTGCGGGTACGTATAATAAATATACCGATTTGTTATGTTGTTATACTTTGCGATTTCAAAAGTCTTATGTGTTTAGATGTATATATATATATATAGCAAATAAAAAAAAATTGGCAATTACAAAAACCGAGAGTATCCACACATCGCGGCGGCAACTCGTTACCAGAGGTAATTTCCTGCAAGGCGTACGTGATATTTTTTGCAAACATGGCGGCGGCCGCATTCCCAACGATCCCGGGAAAACCCCCGGGCCAAGGGCACGGGTGCGACCCCCCCTCGAGTCCGAAGATTTGATATTTTTTTTTTTTTTATATATATATATATATATTGTGTTGCGCTCATACGGATTTCACCACACGTTTTGTTTATCGGGCCGGCGTTAAGTAATAGAAAATATTAAAAAACCTGACCGGTCCGGACGTAACTGTTCGCATCGCCGGCATGCCGGTTAATTTCTAGAGGGGTCATGCAGTTGCACGTTTACACGGTTGTTGAATTTGAAATTAAATCGCAAACAAAAAAACGATTCTGGGTGAAGTTCGTTTTGCCGAAGCCCGAAAAGATCGGATCCTAGACTATCGCGTTTATTATTATTATTTTGAATTTTGATATATTCATTTACCGAGTAATTATAAATAGGTAATCCTAGAGTTTAATTTTCTAAAATATCGGTGCGCTTATATTTTTTTATTTTTTTTTATTACAAGCCCGGATTATAGAGGCCAGGGTGGGGGAACGGCTTCCGGACCGCAAAACTCTAAGGACCTCCGTTTTAAAATACGACGGGGGGCGAGGGCATAACTCTGCTCTCCACCCTGGGGCTATGCCGCCGGGTCGCTTTTACATATTCCACTAGTATAATATTCAACAGCGCGTACGTGAATTTTAAATAGGAGCGAATAAATAATAATCATGAATAAATCGTAGTCTCTTCTTCTATGCGTAATAACACGACAATGAGAATTTAAAAAAACGAACCGAAACCGTCAACTTTTATACAATAAATCAAACACGCCCTTTGCCACACGACTGGAAAATATAAAAATCTCCCGATTAAATTACTAAAACAAACGGGTACTCGTAGTTATTGTATTTTTAAGCCAATATTCCCCTCCTGCGCCCCGAAACCGGGCAAATTTAATTACTGTTCTTATTGTTATACTTTGTTACTAAAGTAATAAAATACTTCAATATTGCCTTTAAAATATGAAAGCGATTAACTAGGTATACCAATAGCAAACATTTCGGCGGAAATAGCTAGTTTCCAATACTTGGTGGAATATAAAATAGAATATAAATATTGAACATCTTTTAGCAGACGAGTAAACGTAATTGAAAATGTGGTATTTTACATCTGAAAATTGTTTTTCCATAAACAGTGGTCAACCGATAACAGAATTAGCAAAATTAAAATCAAACTGCAACGTAGTTTTTTTTTTTTTTTATTTACTAAATTTATTATTAATTTAACTGTAAAAACCTTGAAAATGTGCTAAATGAACGATTTTGGGTTTTGGTATTCCTGAATTATTAAAATATTCTATAATTGTGTTAAATCTCCTTAATTGTAAAGAACTAATAAAAAAATTAAATGTAAAATCTCATATGTGTTACCTATTATAAATCGTTTGTGAAATACCTCGCATCGCATGCGATGAAAAATTTGGTTATAAGGTGATAATGTTTTCATTTTTAATAATAATTTGTTTCTGAAATAAATATGGCATAATATTTAAAGTGATTTTTTTTTTTTTTGTTTATTATAAAATCAATTATTAAGAGTCATAATTTTATATTTTAAGCAAAGCGAAGAACATATTGGTTTACTATGATGTGTGTTATTTTTTTTTTATTTTGTCCGTCCGTAGACAACTTTTCTACCAGAAAAGATATTCCGATTTTCAAGTGCAGCACCTTTTCTGAAAGGATTTTAGATCTAGTAGAATCATTAAAAAAGTTATTTTTTTTATTTTTATTTTCGTTGTAGTTTTGAAATAATCGGGTAAAACTGGGAGAAAACATAGCCGAAACGGGAATATTCAGGGCATTAACTGTTCAATTAATTTCGATTTTTCTGTTAGTTGTAACTCGGTTGAAAATAAACGTAGAGACGTGATATTTGTACAGAATATTAATATGAGGTATTTACTAGACACATGTTCAATATATTCTGGCCATTTTAAAACTATTTATGGGCGTTTAAAGTTTTTTTTCTCGATTTAATTGAATAAAGCTGTTTTGGCCGAACAGAAACGCACGAAATTTCGTACGAGACTTTCACTAGCCCGCCGAACATGGCCAGCTCACATCGTAGGAACAGTCTGAATTTCGGCTTGTCGTTGGTAAAATCATCGTTTTTTCGTCTCTCATATTCCCCTCGAACAGGTCCGTGGGTTTTTCGTAAAACTTTTACTTTCGGAGGCGAGTAGTCCCGAGAAGTTTGCCGAATAATATATATAAACCAATCAAATATGTCTCCTATACACGGCGAACAAAAAAAAAAAAAAAAAAAAAAAAAATGTTTAAACATTTACTAGGTTGTTGTGTTTTTTTTTTTTACTGCGGTTTCGATCGGTCGTTAGCAATTGGTTTTTTTTATTTCGATAATTTCGCGTCAACGACGATAGGTATATATATATATATTGTATAAAACAGTTTTCATTGTTTTCGGTACGAAAACGTCTTTGCCCGGGCTCGGCCGGTTCTTGGGCGACCGCGGGTCGGAGAGGGCTCGTTGAATATATTTGCGAATAATTCAAAATCGCACCCGATTGGACGAATTCCCGGCGGCCGGCAGCATCGGTGGACGTGGCGGAGGCGGTGGCGGTGGCGTTGGCGCTCGCGCAGCCCGTCAGAGTGAGCCATCGGTTGAGCCGGCGGTCGTCGTCGTCGTCGTCGTCGCGTTTGGGTCTCTCGGCGCTCACTACTCGTTCTATACCTCGTTGACCGTCTTAGCGACAGGCTGTTCCCCACTTGGCACTCCTGGCAGTTGCTGCACACGCTGTTTTCAGTATTGCCGCGAAAAACAATTCCACCGATTCGCGCCGCCGCCGCCGTTGCTGTCCAGCCGGGGGCACGTGTTCCACCGTCGTTATTTTACCGGTAAAAACGTTACGTGAGTGATGTTTGTTTTATTATTATAATTTATTTGACAATTTTTTTTTTTTTTTTTTTTTTTTTTTTTCTTATTGTTGCGTCGCGGAAGTGAATAATTTCGATAGGGACGATTTAATTATCACGCCGCTTACTCAATAATAATATCGTAATACCGAGTGCTCCGATTAAAAAAAAAAAAAAAAATACAATTTTCGCGCGTTTTTTTTTTTTTTTTTCGGTCTCCGAAAAATCGTACGTTTCCTTTGTGTGCGTGTGCAAGCACTGCAACCCGTTAGGTTTCGCGTAATTTCTGCGTAAACCCATATTTCTTTATAACCCCCGTACCTAGACGGTATATGCATGGTTAAGAAATCCCATAAACACCACTATAAACAATTCAAACGAGTCCGAGCCGATCCCGAAATGGCCGAACAACCCGTCAGCAGTTTGCAGACCGTGTGGAAGTGCCGGAAGATTTGGTTCTCGATGTTGATGTTCGTGCTGCTGTTCGTGACGCCAGGTTAATGCCCATATTTTATTATTATTATTATTATTATATAAGACCCAGGGTATACATTGTCTCTAGTCCAATAAAATAGTGATTTGTTATTCAATATTAGTACCGACAGAAATTCCATTTCAGTAACACACGTTCACCTTCTCAGCGTTTCAAAAAACATGGACCGAAAGTAAATTAATTCATTGTGGTTCGGCTATGTTTTTGTCATAGTTGGCACAATAAATTAATTTTAATCATTTGATTCGTAAACTCGCATTGTTGGCGTTTCAAATTACTTACGATTAACAGTAATCGAACTAAATGTTTACTTAATTTTCTTTCGGTTCTAATAAATTTCGGACATGATCGTTTGAAAAACGGAGAGAGAAAAAAAAATAAATATCCATTTGTAAATGTAATTTACTTGCGTAATAATAATTACGTACGGGTCCATGGTTCAGTTTGGTAACTCGAGAGCATTTTTTCCCCCCTCAATCCCCCATTAAGATGAGAAACCTCCTCCTAGATTATAAGTTAATGTTAAATATTAGATATTAATATAATTATAAGCGTGTGTGTGTGTGTGTTGTTCGACAATAGTATTAAAATGTTTTCCGCGATCGCAATATACCGCTACCGGGAACAACCGGCGGGTCGTGTAAATGCCGATAAATCGCCAAATAAAACCATTCGCTGGAAATAAATATTTCTAGTTTAAAACGGACGCCGTGTCCTAATACGCAATTAGGACGCAATCCAATTCTCCGACAATACAATTCGTAACGGCCAAGTTCGTGTGCAAGAGCAAACGATAAAGATTAAAACGTACAATTGACGTTGAATTATTATTTTTACGCTTATATGCGTACGTCATATAGTGATTATCCGAATGTTTTAAATTCATAAATAAGAGTTGTAAATTCGCGAGGGAGATTTCACGATTCCGAATGTATTGCGCAGTTTTCTTTCTGATATCCTAAACAATTGAAATAAAACGGGAATATCAATGAGCAATAAACGTTTTTATCCGGTTGTTATTCTGTTATAATTTCGTTAAAAATAATCGTAAAGAACCACCGGACATTTTCGCCAAACGCTCGAGTTACGCCGTTCTAGACGTGATACGATTTTCAAAACACATCCTGACGTATTTTTTTCCAGTTATGCGTATAGCCGTTTTTAATTGTTTAGTTTTTATTCGGCGGTTTATCGTGTAATAATGAAAATCCGTCGTCGTAGCACTATTTTTTTTTTGTTTTTCCAATAAAAAACGTTTGAAATTTTTACGGAAATCGTAAAAATCACGGCGTTTTGTTATTTTTCGATTGGCGTGGACAAAACTCACGCGGTTACATAAAAACACTCAACTTCAGACGAAAAACACGGACAATTTATTTTATTTTATTTTTGTTACAAATGTATATTATGTTTGAGTTTGTACCAAACTCCGCCGCTCAGAATCATTTTTTGTTGACAATGATTAATCGTTTATTAACAGATAAAAATGTAATGTCCCTTTATATATGACGTTTTTTCGATTGCCCACCTCTAACGCCGCGGCATAACGGTGCGAAATATGTTCGGCCTTTTTTTTTCTGTTTCCGTGTGTGGAATTAATCGTGCCGAATGTATAAAAGTATCGGACGTAAGAAAAAAAAAAAAAAAAAAAACAAATTGAAACACAAACAGTTAGAAAATACTAAAAAACGTACTCAAAAGTTAATGGTCTTTAACGCACGTATACTGTTGGGCGTCGTTTACAAACTTTTTACCCGCTACGCCGTCGCACAGTAACACTTTGCAAGATATCGAAGAAATTTAAACCCTCCCGTTTTTATTTTATATAAAAAAAAAAAATACTTCAATCATCATTTGATTGCGCAAAAACTACAGAGATCGCCGACTGCGTTCAGGGGCGTAAGTATTGTGTCAATGGGGCGGGGTGATTTTCAGGTTTTTGTAAAAATGTATGGCTGAACCCGTTGCCAGGAGTTATGCGGCCACCACACTGGCAAACGATGTCCACTTAAAAACATAAATAACAAAATTATACGAAAATAAAACAAAAGGAAAACAATATTTGTTTTACCCGAGTTCCGTTATAATTTTATTACTTTTGTCGGTAAGAATGCGCAATGGGTTTTCCGTTTGAATTTCCTTTTCCAATTGTGAATTATCAATAAGTCTTGACCTAGCGCGGCCGTCGAAAAGCACGACGCACTATTATCGTTTTTCCATATAATATTAGTGATTAAATTTCGCAGATTTGTTCGATATTACATTTCGATGTATTCTTATTGATTTTGGAATCATATAATCGGTAATAACAGGTTAAGGTGTTGCCGAAAATTCGGCCGTATTCTCCGATTGTTGAAAACACTCGAACGAATATCGGTCACAAGTAATCCCCCGGCCCTTCCACAGCGCACCAACTAATTTTTTCGGAAATGATTTTACACTAGAAAATCGGTGGTAAATATCTTTTTACCGTCCGCTCTCTAGACGCTTTAGTACTTGAACAAATAATGCGCAATATTAATATTACACGTCGTACCACGCAGGTGTGTGCCGAAAGGATTGAATTGTAATCGTAAAAATTATATTACGACAACTTATTGTCATCTCCGTTTCGATGTAACCGAATCGTATAAAAGGACATTAAAATTGAATTTCGTCGGATTCGCGTGGTTGTGCGGGTATCGGTACGAAAAATCCGACAAATTCATTTCCCGAACGCAAAACGGACTAGAACAATTAAAATTACTATCGAAATTATTAAAAAAAAAAAAAAAAAAAACCTCGTCCGCATAATACGGCGTGTATACAATTTGTACACACTGGAGTCGACGAAAATTGCTTCTTAATGGATTATACGCCCGCGAAAAGTGTCTCGGGCGAAATTAAAATTGCATTAAACCGTTTTCGCGACTTACGTATTTATATTTATACAGTAGGTACCTCGTTATATAAAGGTAGATTACATCCGTAACGTTTACATAATATATTTTCGTACAAACTTAACGGTCGAACCTTTTCAAATTATTTCGCCTTTACAAAAAAAAAAATAATAGATATTATAATTGAATTACGGCGATACGGTAGTAAAGATTTGCGCATACGTTGTACAGTTAATTGACATTTTACATATATATATATATATATTTTTTTTTTTTTTACAATTGTACATCAACCGTTAAAAAAATATCTATATTTATTCTTTACCGGGTCTATTATCGGACCGAATAAAATGTGCATTTGAACAGCGCCGAAAACCCGTACGGGATTCCACTTATCGTTTGAAATGCCGAACAGAACACATTGTGTTTTGATTCGGTAAATATTATCCTATACGAAATTGAAAATCATTTAAAATCTAAATTTTTTCGCCCCGCGTGACTTGTTCTTGTTCGGGAATTAATAATTGTACTGCAAACTTTTCCCCGAGAAAAAACATTATTCTTTTATATTATTGTTATTATTATTATTATTATTATTACTAAACAGTAAACACGATAGTGAAAAAACTTTAAAGAAGGCTAAACAATGCTGACTCGGGTAAACTTTTCTACAGTCATTACATAATTTAATACTTGTTTCTTCTTCTTTTTTTTTTAAAAGTCAATGCTATTTTTTTAAAATTAACACAATTTCGTTATAATTGTACACACTTTAGTACATGGTTTTTTTTTTTTTTAATCAGACCTGTTGGGTTGTTTTATACAATTTATACGATTCGGCGTTCACGTAATATAGTTATATTATATTTAAAACATAACGAAGTCGACGCGATTTGTGTAAAATAACTCAATATTTCGATGTGCTTATTGCAAATACGATGACTTTTACATCCCATGACCGTATTTTTATATAATACCAGTCACTTGAGCAATAAAAAAAAAAAAATGCAAAGTACAGAATCGTTGATTAAAAAGTGAATTGCGAGATCGTTTAATACAAACTTCGCTCGGATACGTTTTTTGGGCAAAATTACTTTCTTTTTTTTTTTGCCCCTCCAAATCAACAACGATATGGTAATTTAGATTTTTTATTTAAAAAATCGACATTTCAATCACTGGAGATTATATAAGAATATTCTCCCGATTCGAGCCCGGTCGAATTTTTTTAAATCCCTTTAAGATCAAAAGCGGACATTGTTAATGAAAAAAAAAAAAAAAGGTCTATAGTTTAATTAAACCGATTGTACGCCGATAAATTTACTAGTGCCCGTCCCGGTATTATAATATTGTATCCAAAACGGTCGTTTATCCGAAATGTCCGTTTTTAAGTAAATAATAATAATAAAAAAAAAAAAAAAAAAAAATACCGGCAGACGAAATCGTAGAGGAATTTTTAATCGTAAAAAAGCCAATACATTTGAAATTATTTTATCGTCTACGGACAAGTTTAGACAAGGGTCCGTCCGATCGAAATTACTATATTAGAAATTCGCAATAGATTATTGCCGCGAACCCGTAAACAGCGATCCGTCTATATCTTAACAATGTATATGTTATTGCATGTATAAAAAAAAAAAAAAAAAAAAACCGTTCTATATCCGTCGATTTCCGATTATTGTGACTCCGGCGTAGCGTATGAAAAAACAGTAGACCGCGCTTATTACGTATTTATGAAAATAGTCGCAGGTATTACGTGCGCGCACCGGGAGACCAGCGAGATGTTAAACGCCGGTACAAAGTTTAGAAATTCAAAATCCTTTTACGCGGCGATGATGTTCGCCTATGCGGCGGATCCGCTCTCACGGTCGGTTACCGCCAAAGTCATACTCAAAACATTGTTCACGTTGGATATTAAACTACATTCGGCTCAGCGCCAGTGTCCTATATAATAATTAATTTATACCGTGCGAATTATATTCTATATAATCCGTGATGTTTTTTTTTTTTTTTTAAAAATATAAATATATTTTAATCCGACGTACGGAAGAATACCCGCAGGAAACCTCGCGTTCTACGAGACCTTTCCCCATCACCCCCATTACAAGTAAATAGCCCAACACTCTTGTTGTAATTTACCGAGCGATAATTATAACCGTACTCTCAATATATATATATATATATATATATATATAACCACATCCCGTCACTGTTTTATGTTCCTTCCGAGTTGTGCCGAATTAAGTGTTTTTTTTTTTTTTTTTTTTTTTCCCCATTCATTCCGTTCGCAGTCGGGGAAATTATTTCGGCGTTCGACTGGCGGTTCCCATATCCGTTTTTGAACATTGTACGTTTTTAGACCGTTTGATTGAATTCCAAACAATACGTTGATTGTACGATTGTTTGCTATATTAATTCCGGAATTAGTTGTAAATAAAAAAAAAAAAAAAAAAAATGCCTCATTACTCATTGCGTTCGCGTATTATATTACTCGGATGCACGCAATATTCGGGGGGGCCGGAATAACACTAACCCGAACTATTATTATACTTATATATGTTATATATTATTTATAGTGTTTATCCGTACGCCCATTTTCAGAAATTGTGTTTTGTTAACTTACTGGGTAGCTGTTTGTTATATTGTTTTTTTTTTTTTTTTTTTAATTCTCTTGTTATTTTCTTTTTCCTTTTTTTTTTTTTTTTTCGGGAGGACTTTGTATAATATCCCCAGAGTATACTTTACGGTAGTCTAATTTTTTTTTTATCCAAACCATTAGCGAGATAGGTTAAGGACAATAAATAATCATATAATATAGATAGATATATTATAGTGCGTGCTGCTATGGTGGGTACGATACTTATTAAAATTTCAAATATAACGAAAAATACAAAAATATATGTAAAAAATAGGTATGTTACACACACATATATATATATATATAAAACATTTATATACTATGTATGCAATAGAAACGAATGTATAGACGAATAACGCAACGAAGCCTGGGAGTAAATTAATATTAATAGAAGAGATTGGAAATAAAACGAGGTGAATCAACTGCTCGTGTAAAAAAACAGTAAATTTTTTTCATGTATTTATCATTTTCGGTCGCATATTATTTGTTCGCTTTTGATATTTACTATTTACTCGATGATGATTTTATTTTTTTAAATCGATACCGGTCGTATTTACACTGGACTTGTACATAATACTACAAGTTTTGTATTGTTCTTTCTCTACATATTTTTTTATTCATTCATATTTCATATATTTTACATTTATTTGATATTTCATTGAGTATTAATCACTACAATGGTTTTTTATTTAAATTGTTGAACTACCATAGCATACGTTATACAAATTACCAATATAAACTTTTATTAATTCCCGGACAAGTGGATATTTATTACGGTTATTATTATTAATTTTTTTTTTATTAACTATAACCGAAACCCGATAAAGTTGTATTATTACCCCATAGAAGAATAAAGCGATTTTAGATATATATATATATTTTTTTTATATTCGGTGAAAATTCACGTGGCTATAATATCGTTATTGTATTTAATCGATAAGTTCGCTTGTAGTGTATAAAATTTTTAAATTTGTCACAAAAAAAAAAAAAAAAAATTTATATTTTCACGTTTTATTATCGATTCACGTACATCATTATTATTATTATTATTATTATTACGTTTTTCCGTGCACATTCAATTAAAAACAACGACGTCTCTGGGAAATAACGACGGAAGTTTGAATATTATATATATACATACGTATGTATAGGTAACAATAAATTTGCGTCGACTATTATAATAATACGGCCAAGACTGTCGGATCGCATGCGTTATGCTCTTTATTATTATTATCATTATCTTTATTTTAAACCGCACGGTTCGTTTTAAGTACCCGCGATTTTGGCGGTCGCAATAAATTTACGGAACAACCCAATTACACCTATTCGGGAGGCGGGGGGGGCGGGGGTGGCGGGAAGAGGGGTAAATCGTTTTGGCCCGTTCGTTTAATAGCTCCCGACGTTAAGACTATCGGCGGCGGCGGCGGCCACGGTTCCCGGACGTAAAACGCGAATTTAGCGCCGGGGCCAGAATCAAAATATTAAATATTAAAACGGGCGCGCCGCGCGCATTATAGTCCGCGTAACGCCCGAAACGGTTTCCGACTCGCAGCATCAGTAATCGCGTACATGCATAATATATTATCGTATATCTATTTTATAATAATAATAATAATAATATTATTATTATTATTATACTATGCACTAAAGGATTTACTCTGGACGTACAAAAACGACCGGAGGGTAGTAAAATCGCCGATGAAATACCGTGTACGCCGGAGTCCAGCCACACCGTGATTTCCCAACGATTTCCATTATACGTCCGTAACGGTCGTAATTTAAAGCGTATGCTTACAATTTTCATAATTTTTATATATACAAAAAACCGTTTCGTGCCGTTTCTGATTGTAAATAAATCAATTTTTCTCTAAACGTAAATGCTTCCGTATTGCTTTTTTCCAGTTATTCCGGTCTCGGCGTTTTATTACGTTTATTCCGTCATAATAATAAAACAATTTCAATTCAACTAATGAGAAATATGAGAATTTTATGATTTTTACATATGTGCTAGGCGGCACAGCTCTCAATTACAATTGCAATTTCGAGTAAATTTAATCGCGTATCTTTAAAAAAAAAAAAAAAAAAAAAAAAAAAAAAACAAAGTCTGGAAACAATTACAAGATATTAACAACGTACTGTGTGGTGTTTCGTCGAATATTAATTTTCATGGGTTTGATTTAAAACAGCATGTTTGAAATATGGCACCAATCACTTCTGTGGACGTAGAGCGTTCGTTTTCTATGTAGAATAATATTTGTCTGGAAATTATATTTAGTCTTACAACAGACAATCTGACGAAATAAACGGTCGTTGGTTTAGTTTTTAAATTTAAAATAATTGTTCAATGTTTGTCAAATGGTAGTGAATCGTTCGTTTTTTTTTTTTATATAATCTTCCGCCTCGGTCGCCGTCATTCCGACCACTCGAGCCTTTGCAAAAATCGCGTACACGCCACCGTCAGTGCAGACATTAAAAAACCTAGGCCTAAATTATTATTTTTTTTTTTTTTTTGCTTCAAAAAACCTACTGTAAATAGGATATAAAAGCCGGTATTGAGGGACGGACGCACGAATAGCTTCTCGACCAGAATTAATACGGTTGTAACAATAATAATTACGTTATTTTTTTTTTTTCTCCCGTAATTTTTCGCTGTCGCGGTTGTAGAAATTATTTTGTAAAAAAAAAAAAAAATAAAGAAAATAAACGCACGATTTCGGGGGCCCGCGTGCACCCGGTACTCGCGGGCATTTGGCCCACGGTTCATTATTAATTTCTATTAGCGAGGTTGTTGCCGATCGGGCGCGCGGCGGTTCACGCCGAAAGTAAATCGCCGATGAATACCGTGTACGCCAGAGTCCAGCAACACCGTGATTTCCCAACGATTTCCATTATACGTCTGTAACGGTCGTAATTTAAAGCGTATGCTTACAATTTTCATAATTTTTATATATACAAAAAACCGTTTCTGATTGTAAATAAATCAATTTTTCTTTAACGTAAATTCTTCCGTATTGCTTTTTGCCAGTTATTCCGGTCTCGGCATTTTATTACGTTTATTCCGTCATAAAAATAAAACAATTTTAATTCAATTAACGAGAAATATGAGAAATTATGATTTTTACATATGTGCTAGGCGGCGCAGCTCTCAATTACAATTCCTCACCTAACCTAACCTAACCCCGAGTAGTTTCTCGACCAGAATTAATACGGTTGTAACAATAATAATTACGTTATTTTTTTTTTTCTCTCCCGTGATTTTTCGCTGTCGCGGCTGTAGAAATTATTTTGTAAAAAAAAATTAAAGAAAATAAACGCACGATTTCGGGGGCCCGCGTGCACCCGGTACTCCCGGGCATTTGGCCCACGGTTCATTATTAATTTCTATTAGCGGTTCACGCCGACCGCGGGCATTCCGCGGCGGTTTAGATTATTCCGCGCGAGCACAAACGCGGACGGGACGCGACACCGCGACCATTTCAATATTAATTACATTAATTTGGCCCACGGGCGGGCGGGGTGGGGTGGGGGGGTTTGGCGGCAGGGTGGTGGCGGTCTTTGACTGACGGTGTTAGAATTCGCAGCGGGCACACCGGCCCGTGCACGCGCATACATTTAAACGCCCGCAGCGTGTGGGGGCGCGCGCCACAGTCAAAATCACGCGATAGCAAACAAAACGGTTCCCGGCCCGAGGGGGGGGGGAGGTGTACGGTCGAAACGGCACCGGAACGCGTCTTGATCGACGCGTATTATTATTATTATTATTATAATGATTGTAATATATTAATATGTAATTCCGGAACCGTAACGGCATACGTAATATAATATAAACGGCCGCGGTGCCAGGGTTAGGGTTTCCTTTGGTCCCGTGTCCGTTTGATATCGCTGAATAATATATTGTAATTTAATATTGGAATATGTTGGCGTTGTAGTGTGTACGCAAATAGATAGACGTGCCGACCGCGTCGCGGAAATAATATTTGCCGCGCGATATTCCCGAAAAACACCTCGGACCGCCCGCCCGGCGATAATGTCGAGCCGCTCGCCCGCGCCGTTCGATATTTTTTTTTTATATGTTTTACTAAAAAAACCACACTGTCGACGACAATAATCGGCCGGACCCTATATGATGGTCTTGTGGTATTACAGTGCCGGTTTGTTTCTCTGATTTTTATGTAAACACTATTTTTTTTTAGTTTTTCTATTTTTACCAGAAGACTTTATCCGATCTATATCATTTGTATTACGTTACGATTTTCAAACACATTTAACTAGTACAAAACGATCGGTTTCTACTGCGAAATCTAATCTATCGTACCCAATGGCCGTGTATTTAGGACGGTTACCGTACCGATAACGAAATCACAACGTCGTGATAACACTGCATCATCTCAATAAAAATATATCATATGTTATTATTACGTTATCGGTCTAAGAACCACTATAAATCACGGTTCCGGTCACAGTGGTAACCCAGAAAATCGGTCGTTTTTTTGAATATTTGCGAATTTATTGATTTTCGATTCTGTGAGCGGACCGAGAGGGTCTGCTAACATTTTTTCTACCAGAAAACTTCATATCCGACCTATACACTCCTATACCGTTAGGCAAATATTGTCTAGTTAGTACTTTGAAGAGCTAATTTTCCCATAAGAATTTTAACGCGGCAGAAAAAACTACCGGAAAATGACGAAAAAACGTCATTAAAATCTTACCGCCGAGGAGGTTATTAAAATGTAAAACAAATTTACGAAATTTACAATATTGAATAAAATTTAAATAACCCGCCATCAGTCTTGATCGACTATTTCGTCCGGCGCTGGGATAAAATATATAGTTGGCAATTCGAGTATTTATTTGAAATAACTAACAAGTGATAGATATCGTTTTATACATTGCGAAGTGCTCGAATGGAAATTCGTACTTAAAAATAAATAACCCATCGAATATTGAATATTTTGAGCAATAAGTGGTACGGAATTTACTATTTACACAGTGCTAATCTTTTACTTTAAGCACTTTTTTTTTCTTTTTTTTTACACTTTTAATGCATACATTTAGAAATGTATTAAACGAGTTCTTAATGTAAAAATATAATTCCAAATGAATCAACTTGAGAAATACCGTTTTCATAATAAAAATGTCCCTTTAATCCACTTTAATTCAATATTCTATATTGGCTATATTATTTATCCGTATCAATACATTGAGTTTAGGTTTTACATATTCCATGCGTGTAACGGATTCTGCAACAATGGAACTTTATTATCGCAGTCGAAATTCATTTACTCCGGGAATTGTCAGACTTTTTTTTTTTTTTTTTTTTTTAAATCATTTTTCGTTAGTTTTTATCGGGCCATTTATATTCCCGATGTACAGCGGCGGCGAAATGATTTTATCGCGGGGATAAGGCAAATTTTATTTATTTTTAATTTTTACAATCATAATTATTCACACATTTTTCTTGTTTTTATATATTATTATTATTGTAGATGTTGACGGATAACGAGGTCATGAGGGGCGATGGGAGGAGATATTCTCCCTTTTTACCGCCCCTATGCCGATAATAATAATAATGGGCATGTTTTTTTTACCGTATAGTCACCGGCTAGCGGATTATTACTGCAATAATGAGCACAATAATAACGACACGACGGCCGTACAATTATCCATACTCGATCACTCCCACACATTTCGTATATAGAAAATTATAATATAGTGACCCGGGCGAGCCTCTATACATACAACTGTACGGTGAAACTCTTAAGTGGTTACACACGTCTCGCGGAGAGAGAAATAAAAATTTGAAATATCCAAGATTGTTTCCCATTGGTTTTTTCATCTACCCGAAAGAAACTCGCCAACGTGGACGGGTTTTTTGTTTTATTTTAATCGGCAACAGCTCTGCGCTTTTCAGGAGTCGTCGATATAAAATATAATTAATCGCGCACTCCGCGTTTACAAAAAAAAAAAAAAAAAAAAAAACTTATCTATTACGAGTATATTAGATTCGTATCGTATTACCGGGGTAATGGTTTTACGTCCGATAATAAAATATCGAGTAGTTATCGGCTCGAACGAGTCGGTCAACCGTCCGCCGTGTGACAAATGACGTTGAAATTAATTTTTCCGTTTTTTTTTTTCGCGTTTATTTATACAGGGCGATTATTTTATCACGGACCGTAGCGATTACTAGGAGAAAAAGGTGTTTTTTTTTTCCACACGATATTACGAAGAACCGTTTATTGAACTTATGCATAAACATTTACGATAGTTTAAAACTGTTCAAACAAACAAACAAACCGAAATCAATCAGTTTACTCAACATTTTCGTGGACAACATTTCTAATGCCACGGACCTTAATTGTTGAAATTGTTCACATAAAATCTAAGCGAAAAAGGAATGGTAAAAAAAATCGCCATCGCACGTCACACATAATTTTATATTATATGCGCATGCTACTTCCGAGTACTATTGTTATTATTATTACCAAGATAAAAAAAATATGTTCTTATTCATTACACAATTAATATAGTTTTAACCGACGTCAGTTGGTGTGTTCTGTTTGCGTTTATTCTGCAAACGATCGTGAAGGCCGTCGTGATAAAAACCACTTGGGTCTTTTCTTATATATACATTGTCATTATAAATTTAATGTATTAAAATAGTATTTACATTTAATTTATAAAATTACGGATTTAAATCGTTTAGTTTGAAATTAAAAAAACAATCTCAAACGTATACGGACACGACAAGATATTTTGTAAGTTTTGTAGGGGATTTTTTTTTTTTTTTTAATAAAACGATTATAATTAATATTAAAACCATTAAATATTTTTTATTATCTTTATTCTGATTTACTAACTGTATTAACTTGGTACGATTAAAAATAATAATTATTATAGTAAAGGCTATTATTTTTTTATTTTTAAGTATTTCAAACCGATCAATAGAACAATTTGGACAGATTTTTTTTTTTTCATTATTTATATAAGTAGGTATAGAACAAGTGGTCGGGTTCGTGTTACTCGAACAAAATCAATACTTACATTGTAGATACCCTGTTGTAAATTAACTCGAGGAAAAAAAAATAAATTTAAAAAAGATAATTTAAATTGCAACGATAATATTTTTCTAGCGCAATACAACTATATAATTAATTAGGCAATATTATTGATTTAAGAAAATTCCGAAAGTCGTTCAAAACGATTGAACAAACGAATTTATTTATTATTTATCACGATTGTCTTCGCGGTAGTAAAACTAATTTCATGAAACATAATACTGGTATAATAAGGTAATTTAGACGGTAGTTTTACGAATAAAAAAACAATAAATATTGTGTTTGTTTGTTTGTTTGTTTCTTTTTTCTCTATTTTTAGTATTTTAAGTTAGTGTTACAAATTAAAGAAAAAATTACTATGATAACCTCCGAGTGGGTAAAAAAAAAAAAAAACGAATACATTTATTATGTATATATATAATTTGTTTTATTATTTATTTATTTATTTTTTTTTTTTTTTTTTAAGCGCAGTAAGTTTAATTTCCTAATTTCCAAAACTGTGTGAAACCGTTAAGAAAGGATTTACGACTTTAACCCTGTCACCGGCAGGGTGCCTCGGTGAAAAATAAACAAAAAAAAAAAAATAATAATAATAATAATAATATTAATAAATAATAAAAATAATTCCAGAGTTGGCGGCTCCTGAAATGCGTTTCGGGCGTTTATCAGTGCATAGCAATTCGACCTTATGTATGGCGGCGGGAAAGACTGGCGATATAATTTGTCGAAAAAAAAAAAAATAAAAAAATATAAGGGACAATATTTTTACTCGCCTACCCTATACCTCTCTCTTTCACTCTCTCTCTCTCTCTCTCTCTCTCTCTCTCTCTCTCTCTCTCTCTGTACCGTTTGCGTATTATACACGTATTATTATTATTGGTCGGCGGTCCTACCCTCGCGATGGATAAAGTCGTAATTCTTATTGTAATAGACTCCCAGGACGATTCGTGTATAATATTATGTTTGTTATTATTGTAAGTGTATGTGCGTATGTATATATATATATATTATAATATAAACTCTGTGAAATTTTACCTGTTTGCACACAAAACAACCGGCATGTATAATATATTATTTTTATATATATATATATATATATATTTATATACGGGCCGGCACGGTCGGCTCGGCGGGGCGTTGTGGCGGTGCAAAGGGGGCCATAGCCAGGTGGTGCGTCGTTTCGGTTTAACAAATAAAACGACCAGCGGTGTTGTGGGTATATTATAATGACGGTACGAAAAATATTGGCAGTTTCGGAAAACGGGGAGGAAAAAAAAAAAAAAAATCAGTTGTCGTACGTATTGTCATCGTCGTAGTCGTTGTCGTCGTCGTCGCGTACGGCGATGCCCCCGGAGTCCGCGTACCACCCTACACGCGACGACGATCGGATGGGGTCGTTTAGAAATAAATAAATAAATAGAAGAAAAAAAAAAAAAAAAAAATGTCAATAAATCTGCGCGCCAACGAAGATTACTCGTCTATAACTACTATATATTATGTTATTATTCGCCGCGAGAGCCGATAAATCAGACTGTTAAAAAAAAAAAAAAACCCGGGCTCTAAACGCGCATGTACGGTCTTTTTTCTCCCCTCCCCCCAAAAAAAGGACGTATTATATATTTATTTTTTTTCCTCCGCTTTCCGACTATACTCTACAATAATAAAAATATAATGTTATTACCGTTCCGGATACAAAAATACCTACGTCTTTGTTCGTATTGTATATATTTATTTTTTATACCATATGTACCGTGCGTTTTGCGTGCCAGTTAGAGATAGAGACGGGCAAAACAATTTTCAATCGAGATTCGTCCTAATGGTTGCACAGGTACGGAAATATGTTATGGTCGTAATTCTAATAATAAAACGAGCTACCAAACCATTCGTATTCGCTTGTTGCGTAATTTTAGTGTGTACGATTTAGACTTTTGGCTTTTAAATACACATCTGTTGCGCGAAATAATAATCGCTAATAGTCTATTGTTTTACAATAATTCGCAATGTTCTTTTTTAAAAAAAAATGTACAAGTCCAAGTGTTTCTTAAAGGTGCTCCGCGCACCTTTGTTGGTGGTGAACTCGACTGCCTCAGGTCCAAACCCGTGGCGTTTTTGCCGGCCTTTTGCGATTACGACGTGATTCTTAATCAACTTATTACTTGGAACGACGATTGTGCACTCCGTCCGGACCTACGCGTTGCATTTTTAATGTCCCGGATACACGCGTTACGATATACATAGAAAAAAATAAAAAAAAACATCATTAAAATCGACAAAAATTACAAACTAATTGTACAATATGGAATTATCATCGGTGTATGTGGTTTTGCACGTTACAACACTAAAAACCGTGTAATCCGCGCGCGGGCACGTAACACGCTTTATATTGCGTTTCGGAATGACGCGGCGGGTCGGCTCGACGATGACGTCCCCCTCTGCACGTGACACTGACTCCTCGACCGAATGTGACGTTGATCCGACTTGCTCTGACGTTCGGCCGGGTCCCGTATACAGTCGAACCCTCGACTAGGTGGCGTCCGTGTGTTTAATTAGATGCGACACCCGCCTGTTGAAACCGACTTCACCCGCCCCGACTTAATTAATTATATTTCTTTTTTTTTTTGTCTATTTATTGGTATAATTTATTTTATAATTTTTTTATCGTATATATATTTATTTGATTATATTTGTCCGAATCGAATAGCCCCAGATTCTAAACCCGGACTTGACCGATCCGCACCTGGCCCATGGTACGGTTAAGGACCGAATCCGTGACACGTGTAATATAGCGTGTGTTTTTTATTTCCGTCTACGAATAAAATATAACTATAATAATAGATTGGTGGGGATATCGTACGGCCATCCTACGGTTTATTTATTATTAACGTTTGGTAAAACAACGTTTGTGACGTGAGCAAAGTGCACTTACACATGCAACCGGCGCGTGCACAGAATCGTCCGGGTATATTCCTGCAAAATCTCACTCGAGTCACTACGGAACAAAGGGATAAAACGTCATAGTGAGATGCGCACGAAACCGATGTCACGGACCGTCCGGACTGTTTCTTCGTCGGAAATAATGCACAATAGTGAAACCCCTTGTGGGATATAGAAAATGGTCCGGTCAATCCCCGGACGATTGTCGTAATCTGGACTTTTACGAACGAGCTTAACCAAACCTTATGGGGTAAACAATTTTCAGTAGTGGAGTAGCCAGAATTTTGGAATGAGGGAGTGGAGCAAAAAAATTATCAATTTTCTTTCATAACTCCAAAATAATCAACTACTAAAGATAACAGTTCTACAAATGTCGGGTTATAATAGGTTCTAAACCCGTGATATTCAATAACGAGCCACTGTTTTTTTCTTTTTTTTTTTTTTAATGTTTCAATGGCTTTTAAATTAACAATAACATTAAACGTAAGAACGCGAACAACGTTAAAATTGCCAATAACGATAGACGTAAAAAAAAAAAAAAAAAAATAATTACGTTTTAATTTCGAATAACGGTAAACGTAAAAGTCTTAAACGTGGTGTTTAAATAAGAAGAAAATATAAAAATGTAAAAAATAATTTTTACGTCTCCCCCAGCTAATTCAAGCACTGCTTTTACCGAAACGTTTTTTTTTTTTTTTTTTTTTTTTAATTTGTATTTTATCACCGACGCCACTGGCCGAAACACGTCGCACCGATCGCGCCCGGCAGACGATATTAAAACGGATTGGACGGCGGCGTCAATAAAACGATTCCGTTATTGCGTCGCGGCCGTCATCGTCACGCCGGTGATTTCGTCGGCGATGAATATTCAACGCACAAGCACATAAACCGCCCGTAGCCAGCCGCATCCCGTCGTCAGACGAATTGGGTTTTTTTTTTTATTTTTTTTTTTTTTTTTTACGGACCGAATATTTATCGTGACTCATATCACTTTACCGCCTACTTCTCATCCTCATCTTCCCCTAGATCCTCCCTCGGCCGTCTCTCTCTCTTCTGCCCCCCCCCACCCACCACACCGCCGTATGGCGCTTTTGCGGGACGTCGCATTATATCTTCAACAATCTATTAGCGGACGTGTTCTACATTTCCCAGGCTATTTACGGAATTTTATTCATCGCTTTTCGAATCTCCGTGGCCCCCTCGCCCCTCGGGCTTGAACAAGTCGCCTCTCCGGTCCGGTCCTTTGTCGCGACACAAAACATTAATGGACGGCCGCCGCACTATAAACATAAATTATTTATTGGGTACACGGCGCGGCGCGGGAACGTCGGCGGCGGCCGCGATGACGAGGCGAGCCGCCGCGCTAACCCCTCGGCGGCGGTGTCGTGCACATAGATGCGCCTAAACACATAATACGCGGGCGACCGCCCTACGGCCCGACGGCGGCCGCGCTCGGATCGCGTAAACTATTAAACGGCAACCGGAAGCAAGGACAGAGAAGCTCTTCGCGGTCTTCTTGTTCTTTGTAGCAGGGCACTAAGGGTCGCCCCGTCGTGTATCGAACATATCAATTTTTCACGTTTCGGTATCCGTTTCTTTCCCTTCCCCCATCTCGGTTCTGATTTATTATGATATATATCATTCCGATATATTCGGTTTAATCGAATCGCAAAGGCCCGATTGGACATTGCCGCGAATCGGACGGATTTCAAAATGTTCTAGCCGTTATTTTTTTAAATTTATTTTTAAGTTTTAATTTGGTTTTATATGTATAAAATTGATTTGGTCAACCGGAAAAAAAAAAGCCAAGCGTATTATAATCATTTTTCTTTCAAATTATTAAATAAACGTTTAATGTGTAAATTTCCTATCGCTCAGGTTCGTTTTTTCGTTAACAATGATTTATCGCTTAATATATATATATATACATATATATACTATATTTGCTACAGAATTGCATAATAATTGGATTTTTCTTATAATTTCATTTTTTTTTTTTTAACTATATTTTTCGCTTTTATTTTTATCATTTTCTGTACAATTTTCATAGCCGATTTATTCTGTCCACCGGTATTTCAGGAGTAGTTGGTTATCGACAGCTTTATTATTTTACTTTCAGATCGGACGGTCGAAATACTTGTGTGTGTGTGTTTTTTTCACGTTGTTTCGGGAAAATTTTTTTTTTTTTTTTTTTTTTCGGAACGAGCATAAAAAGTTTCGCCCTGGAACTTTGTAGACGTAGGTAGATGGCTTTTGGGTAGATAGATAAGTGTAATTGAATACAAATAGTAATTTAGAAAAGTCATTTTTCAAAATACCCACCATGGCAACGGTGGCGTAAAGAAGTCAGAAATTTCTCTACTCGAGAGTCTCTCGCTACTGTATTTATCTGGTCATTACATTTTGAATCGAAAATATTTATAACCATTATAAAATATCGAACTGCGTCTCCGAAATACAACTAGATTTTTCAATGTTTTATTTTTTATTTAAATCGACAAAAAAAAATACTGTACAAAATCTCTGTATTATTATTATTAGTCTTTATTTATTTTGTGAATATTATCGAAGCCAACGGAAACTTTTAATATACTTAAGTCATAAAGTAGTCGTGGTTTGTTACGATCGACGTATTTTAATAAATTCTGACAGTGAATATTTGCAGCCGGTTTTTAATATTCAAACTAACTACTTTCGTTTTTTATTATTATAATATAAGCCCTGTTAACAAACGAAATAATATTTTAATATACTAAGAATACAAAAAATAAAAAGTCAAACTTTGATTAAAATAATAAAAGAAAAAAAATATTGTGTCAATGGGAAATAAATCATTGAAAGCTTAGTTAACTTGTCAAATAAATAAGTTTTTTTTTTTTTTTTCTTGATGCTATTGAAGAAAAATCGTTTATGCGGTATTGTCGTACGACATTGGCAAACCATTGAAAAATATTCGAAAATCAAAACCTATATTAAGTAATAATCTTGCCGAGGTGTTGTAGATTTAAAAAAAAAAAAAAAAAAATTTTTAATAATAACAAATATCTTATTGCGGATTGCTTCATTCGAGTGAACCATAATAATATTTTCTCGCTTTTCTCGATTATTCTGGAAAGACGATCCGTACTCGTATAATACTCGTAATATACCGTAAACGATTTTTAAGGATTTTTATCAATACACTATTACTATGTGTTGAAAATTAAATGTAACGGCATCACTATATACGAGTATACATTTAGAATATAGAATACAATATTTAGTATGGAATGAATAGCGTTTGATATAGTAAATCCATGTAAATCCGTGTAGCTACATGGAGTTTTCGGCTGATCTTATTATTCATAGATAATAAAAGAACGCGTATGGGTCTCCCGATCCCGTACAGGCCAATTGTTGTGCTATGTTAATAAAATAAAATAAAAAAAACTATTACAATACTGCCAAATATCCGCCCGATATAATAATAATAATAATAATCGAAATAATACCTAAATAATAAACGATTCTTTAACATTTTTTTTTTTTTTTTTTTAATTTAATAAAATCAGAAAAATAATAACAATGCTGTTCGTTTTGTCGATAGATAATATTTTACCCGGCGTAACTGCGTCGGAAAATTATCGCGATCGGTGGTTGCCGCGTGATCGTGGACTAAAACGAGGAAAAACAATGGGTAAAAACCTTGTTTGAAGTCGGTAAATTTTTAATCACACCGATCGGTCCCGTCGATATTTGTTAGCCCCGATACGGGAATGCCGCCAAGTGTGTCGACGGTTTTATGTCCGAAAGTACAATGGACGATTGTCGTCCAGAGCAGCAGTTTCGGTGTTCCACCTACTCGTAAATCACGACATCATTGTTTTGACGAAATTTTACGGATTTCGATTGCGTGTGGTATTATCATTAGTAAGCCGATAATATTGTCTTTTTCCACAAAGAGCCGTTTCCCGTGTTTGTTTTGTAAAAAAAAAAAAAAAAAAATTATATTTCTCTATTTCGCGTTATTCTAATAACGTTGCATGTTCGCGACATTATTGGCGCAGCGTGTAAAAAACATTTGTGAAGGGTGTTGTTTTACTTTTTTTTTTCTTTTTTTTTTTCCGCCTTTTTCGGATGGAAAATATACGCTCGTTCAGCAAAACTCGATAAACAACAAACAACAAGGTCAAGAAAAAAGCAAAAAAAAAAAAAAATCATTAATATTTCATCGGGCGATGTTTGGGGAGACTTTAATGCAATATTCTTTATCGTCGTGCGCGTATTCAGAAAAAAAAGTTTTTTTTTTTTTTTATATATATATATATATATTTAACTTTTTTACTATATATATATATATATATATATATAAGCCATTCTTTGGCCGTTTTCCGTAGAATTACGATCATCGGCCGTCGTATCAATGGCCGCGTATCCCAGTGATTCGAGTTTTATTTTTATGTCTTTTGTAAATAGTGTAACCGATGCCGTCCCGCTGCGACAACGCCATCTACTTTACCGTACACTACCGACAAATTCTCATCGAACCAGGGGCCCCGGAACTAAACTATAAATTATTTGACGGCCACCCGCCCACCCACCATCCCGACGCCGTACGACGCATCGCGGGTTCTTGTGCAGTACGCCCTACCCTTTAGTTAATAGATTTCCTCTTGTTTCCGATCATATTATTCCACCGGGGACGTCACCGTCCCGGCGGCGTAACGCCAACATAAAATAATAATAACTATAGCGATTTCGAATCAGTTTTATATTCGTTTACGTCCGGCTGCGAAACCCGAGGGCGGCCCGTCCAACATCACAGGACGGTTTACGAAATGCCGCCGCGGCGCTAGCCCGTTCCGACGTCTGTCTGGCGTAACGAAAAGAAAGAAAGGGGGAAAAAAATAAAACGCCCGAATAAACATTATATAGTGTTAATAGCTGTCCCGGGCCAGTGAACGAAAATACTATTAACGTGTTTTATTTGTTTGAATATTATACACATTTTTTTTGTTTTATTTAATTACAACATTGTATGCACGTTTGGTCAAACGGGCCCGAGGCTCCGTCGTAAAAAGTTGATCTTTTAATGTATTCGTTAACTAATATATATTGCGGTCACCAAGCTTTTAGTATTAGTTTCCATTAGCTTTTGTTACCTTTTAGTCGCCGTTGTCGTCGCGAGCGAAAATATACAATAAACATCGTGTACCAAAAAGCACTGCAATAGACGAACTTCCAAGATGTAAATTAAATGTATTTTCATAGTTATTGCACTTTCAAATATAAATTAATGACATGTATTATTTGGTCAACGTGACAATATCCGGCCAATAGCAAAGCATTGCCAGTCGGCTAATTTTTATCGGTGTCACTAAGGTAACTATAATCGACAATAAAATATTCCGAAATACCGAAATCTTTGCGTCAGCCGACCTTTAAGGGTTATTACCGCATTTATAATATTATTATACCTCTTAGTGCCCCTAAGTTTACTCAACATTTGTTCAAATCATTTCTTATTGCGCATCTAGAAAATTACAGGAACCACTATTCCAAATTTCAAGTACATAAGTTTTGTCATAAGTTTTTGATATGTAGCGATAAATGAGTGAGTGAGGTTAGGCTTTTATATATAATACTATCTTTTCTAAAATGACGTTTCTTTTTCATTTTTTTCTTTTCAAATGTCAATAGATTTAATATAATATTGTTGTGTACGAATAGACAGAACGCTTTACAAATTCCCTTAAAATCATTTTCGATCAATTACGGTCAGGTGTAAAACGATAAAATACAACCACTGTTTTAATTAGAAATTAACGAAGAAAACACAATTCGTAATATTTTCGTCCGTCTCGTGTTGACGGGTTATTATTATTCATTAGAAAAGCGCGTCGTTTTTTGTCGAAAAATAAACGCGGTTTTTTTCTCATGTTTTCGTAAATACCCTACGTAATAAATAAACCGTTCGCTAGCGTTATATTTCTGTACTGTTAACCAGTGGAGTCGAAATGAAACAAAGTAACTTACAACACGACTTTAAACTTTTGAGACTGCCTTCCCGCGTCTTTCTATATCGAACACCCCGAGTGCCAATTACAGAAACACCGCCCGACCAAAACAAGTACTTTCAACCGCAATAATACTCGGACGCGGGATTTCGGCGCCGCTGTCGTCGACTGGGGACGGTCTCGTATTGAATTACCGAAACCGCAAAACGACATTTCGGCGCGAGAAATCATCATTTCAACCGCCAGCAGCCCGAAACTATATTATTATTGTTATTATTGTTATTATTATTATTATTATTGTCGCGCACGTACATATAACGTATAGAAGACGGTTTAGAGAATATTATTCGCAACGGTTTTATCTGTATATATATATATATATATATATATATGGTACGAACAATTATTATATTATTAGTGTTCGGTCCGAAAACGGTTTCAAAGCGCTAATCAAACAAAATATAACGTTGACGGCCTTCAGTGCGCGCCCGACGAACCCGCCGTCGCTAAATGAAATCGTTTGCCCGACAAATACAGTAAAAGGTTAAACGGCGTAGACGACCAGCCGTAGTAAAACCGGCGTATATTATAGCAGTATAAGTAAAGTGCTTTTGATTTCGGATTTATCAATAGCGAACATCTGTCGTAGCCGGCAAACTGCAGTTGTTTGTTGCCGTTTATTCGAAACGGTTACTCGAGTTTTCGAACGTGTATAATAATAACAATATTATTGCTGTTATTATTACGATTACGATTATTACGATTATACTTCTCCGGTGGTGGGAGCCGGGCGAATTGCTATCCGTACGATATACACATATATTATACTCGTTGGAAAAAATAAAAAAACAAAAAACAAATAATAATAATAATAATATAAAAATGTACTGCAGAACTAGGTCTCGGCCGTATATGGGCCGTATAACATTATCAGGGTGGCCAACCCCGTTCAAGTCTCGAATGACTTTATTTTCTTGAATTTCGTTATGGTTTTTTTTCTATTCTGGTTACGGGGGATGATGGCGATTTTCCGGAGTGCGTACGAACGCAGAATTAGCGGTAATTGCCTCTACCGCGCCGGAGGAAAACCCATCCCGTAGAACTTTGATCGGGACGCGGGAAAAACACGAACGAATCGTGGACGTCACGCTGGGATCAGGACAGTTGGCGACCCCGGTAATATTATGCCGAATCGAGAATTGTATACGGACAAAAGTATCTAATCGCGCGGAACAAACGGTTTTTTCGGCGTACGAAAAACAGTTGCGACAACACGCGTGTGCCACGACAAAGCCGTTAACCGAATACAAAAAATAACATTAAACGACAACAATTCGTCTCGAAAATTACACATAAAATCGGCCACCGCGGCATACTCTTCGCAGTATATAATATTATAATATAATTGTAGTAACGGTAGACATTTATCGTAAATCAAATCGATATAATTGTCGTAACTGGATATTCGGTAATAAAACACGACGATTGTCGATAAAGTGCATTTTTCCGGGATCCGAAAAATATATATGTAATATATTACATTTTTTTTTTTTTTTATGTTTTATATATACACGGTACGGAGGTTTTTAATAGAAAAATCACGTAGTTCAAAAAAATGTCGTTTTTCGTATTGTTTCGTATAGTAGGTATATATCATTTTTTTTTTTTTCCCCGAGTAATACTTTTACTTTTGCGTTTCCGTTTGCGAGTCATTTATTATTGTTATTATTATTTTTTTTTTTTTTAGATTATAATATCGCGGTATTTTATTTTACTATTTCCCGTCGATAGTTTATAAATCGGTTAACCGGGTCCTACCGATTCATACCGACCAGACATAAATAATTGCTATTCTACACATTATCACCATATGATAATATACAAGCGTCGCGAGTTTTATACTTGGGGATTCCGATCGACGACTACGCGAAATAATAATTTATCATAGTATTATTACGAGGTGGTATACGGTTAAAGTTTTCTCGGGGAAATTATACCGGGCCGGTGGCGGTAGGTTAGGTTATATATATATATTTATATTTATATATACCCGAGTTATAATAACGCCAGTGCATTATGTACACGATGGTATTTTCACTAAAAATTACGGTGATGGGCGGTAGGAGGTGTAGGAGGGTTAAAATGCGACATGAATATTCGAGTATGTTCCAGGGACCGAAAGTTAGTGCACGTATAAATATATAGCCGAGGAATTATTCACACCTTTTAGGTTACCCACCGCGTACCTTATACAATATATATATATATATATATATATATATATATATATATATATATATATATATAAATTCACACGACTTTTTTCTACATATAATATTTTCGTGTTACTATATGGCTTATATGTATAGGTAACGGGCACGTATGGCGCGGATACTATAGTATTCGGACGATACTGAACAAGGGCTGGTACACCACTGCACGACTGCTGTAATTGTTACTTATAGTTGTTGGTCAGTTGTAATACGACGGTGTTTTCGAAATTGTTCAATCCGTTTAGCGACCGTTATTTGTTTAGCTTTATGGGGGTTTTTGACGGAAAACAAATCGAAAATTCCCATCGTCGTTTTCGCAAAGTCTTCGACTTTCGAATCACCGCGGCACTCCTTTTTCGGACGATTCTCTAAAGCATACAGAGTTGTATTCCATCTAGTCAATTAAATAGACTTTTTTTTTTTTTTTATTATTATTATTATTCTCTTTTTTTCTTTAATTTTCGATTTTAAACGAAAACTTGTGTAATACTGTGGATATTACCTAGTGAAATTACAAAAAAAAAAAAAAAAAATATATATGAAAAATGTTTTTAAATACAATTCGATATTGATTTTTGTCGTATCGGTAAAAAAAAAAAAAAAGTGTTTTTGTTTTAGACATAAAACCTTTTGCGAGCAATAATTTCAAATGGAAAAAAAAAAAAAAAAAACTATTTGTTCTTTTCGTACTAAGTCGGAATAATAAATAGACCCCCGGTATAAATCAAAATATAATAACATATTAATAACGTTGACATCAAAGGCTTTATATAAAATATTATCCCGTCAGTATTTCGGAATATGTTTTGATGAAATTGATCCCGACATTATATTATACCGATTATTATTTCCGCCGGGAGATTATATTAAAATCGTCCTGTAATATTATTTTCTTTTCCGGCGTATAATCCAATAGATGCGCAATTTCATTTCATTTTATTGGGTTTTCGCGGCCCGTTGAAAATGTTATTTGGTTTCATTATTTTACATTCAAAAAATTCGTACAGTTTTACGATTCAATAGGAAAAGTAGCCGACGGCTGCCGGGCTGGCCGAGGCACGAATTATTGCCCTCGCAGGAACAACGAAACGCCATCGTAAACCGCAGACTTTTCCGTTTTCGCACGTTTGGCGGCTCTCACGTACTGATAATTTTTTTTGATTTATAACGTCTCGGCACGGTTTTCAACCGATGGGTATAGGTACTTTCGCGCTCCAATTGCTTTTTGTTTGATAACTCCGCCAATGTATTTTTATTGTTAAACATTAATTTTTGTTCGACCGATCGACATCGTCCATTTTTTGGTTGTTAACGGCGCGGGAACAAAAAAATAAAAATAAAAATAAAAACGGGAAATACGTGTGGGGCTCGAGCAGCAGTACGCCCCGCGCGCCGACGCAATCGGTTTAAAAGTTCTAAATCGGTTCGTTCGAACGCCGAACGAAGCCGTTGACAGCCGGCTCATCGGGCCCGACGATTATAGTTTCGAACTACAAAACCAAACGAAATTATTATTATTATTATTATTGTTATTATTACAGCGTTCCGCAGGCAAATTTATTAACCGAGTCTTTGGATTTTAAACGCGATTGTGCGCGTATCGAATAACGAAAAATTCAATACGAATATAGAATCGATATTATACGTGCGATCCATTGTTCGCCGGGCTAGTGATCGTAGAACCTTATGTAAAATTGACATTCGTCTGTATTTGAATGTGCACGACGTAATGTGTGCATATGTGCACTGGACGGGCAAACCAAGACACGAAAGATAATTCCAACGATGTAATAAATATTTTTGATCGGCGGTAGTAAACCGTAGGATTTACCGCCGTAGTTGATAACTGGACACAATTCTGTTATCAGTTAACAAAATATTCGAGACGACGAAATAGAATAAAACAATTATTGTGAATTTCCGTCGGTTAGTTTCCATTTCTTAAATATAGATTAACCCCACGAAGAAAAGAAACACAAGGAGGAGGAGGAGGATCAGATACCCACGTGATTACGCCTGTGCAACGAAATTTTCGAATTTCAATCCATATAGAGTGAAATAATTATTTTACGACTTTCGCACACGCACACGCAAATTACGAGCGATGCAAGTGAATTATTTATAATATATTATTCTCTATGCAAATACCCGAGTGCTCGGGAATTTGTAATTCAAATACCGTATTCAGGCACGGAGTAGTAATAAGGGGCAATAATAAAGGAACGCGGTTTTATTTTATTTTGCATACCAAGGGAATCGAGGGATGTATTGGTTTTACTATGATGTGTGAATTTTTTTCCTCTATCCGGAAACGACTTTGCTACCCAGACACCCTGCTCCGATTATCAAGTGTAGCGCCATTTCTGATCAATGGCGTGGATCGAGGTGGTCGTTTGTAGGTTTTCGTTGAAATTATAATTGAAGAAAAAACCGGGAAAATTCACGGCAATAATGGTATCGTTATTTTGGATTTTTTTTGTTTTGTTTTTCTTTTTGATGTAACTCGGTTGGAAACAGTCGTAAAGACTCGGAATGTTCACAGAACAGTAGCCCATTTTAAGGCTGAACGAATAAATTTCAAAACGTAGGAGTGGATTTATGAGTTTATTGTTTTATTCTAAGCGTTTAAAGTTAAAATTTTAATGAAAACCGTAAAAAAAACGCGTATTGCGTTAACTGAACTGTGATCAGAAACGTTTTTTTTTTTTTTTATTAACAAGCCGATAACGTCGCGTACAGGTTGTAAATCGAATTCACAGGATATGGATCCTATCGGGCCAATACTTTCCGCCGACAACAGTGGCGGCAAAGTGCGAATCTCAGACTAAATATATTTTTATTTTCTTTGACCGCATCGGGGTTTTAATAATTAATTAATTACGTCGCGGCAATGGTTATTTTTTTTATTATTATTTCGTTCCCCCCACGCACGCCCTCCATCATCGTTTTTTCCGATTGAAAATTATTATCAATTACTTATTATTATTGTAATTTTTATCAACCGCGGCTAGACTACGCGATATATATATATATGCTGAGCAATCAATCAGCTAATGAACGGCCGACGGGGGCCGACTTTTAGCTTTTGTACAAGTATCCGGATTCCGTACCGGGCCGGGGAGACGATATTATTATCGACGTCCCTGCTGGTCCGTCGGCCTCCGGACGGAAACTGTTTAAGTCCCCGTCCGCCCTCTTTATCTACCCGTACATATATATATATATATATAAGCGCAACAATAATATACAGCCGAACGCCATTTTATTTTATCTATATATCGATACCGGAACCAATTTCGTATATATATATATATATATATATATATATATATATCTATACACACACACACACACATACGGGATAATGATCGGTTTTAAGTTTTGGATCGCGCGGGGACGGAAGAAGAATATAACGCCGCCGCCGCCGCCGCCGCCGCCGCCGGACCGAAACGAAACTTGACAAACGACTGCGCGGTACGTCTACCAACCGCGACTCCAATGATGATAATGATATATATATATATATATATATATATAGAGACGAGGGAACCCGCCGGCGGCCGACCGAACATCAAAACTTTAATACTATTAACGACTGATTTATCGCGGCTGTTCGGTTCTTATCGGTTATCAGGCCGAGTGCGTACGGCCTAAATCACGCGGCCGACAGATCGGACGGTTCCGAGCGCCGAGTGTCCGTCGTGGTAGTGCGGGGGTGGTGCCGCGTCAAACCGATAAATCCCCCCCCTCCCCGTACCCCGTCGTCTCACGGCGGACAATAACGGAAAGCGGCCGAGTTCATTATTGTAATTAAAATAGAAATTAATCCGAGTGACGGCCGAGGAGTTGCGCTACACGATTTCAGCAAAACGTGATTTGTACAAACAATTACCAATACCAAATGTAAACACAATAACCAAGGTTATTTAATCGAGTTGTTTTTTAAACATTTTAATGGTTTTTTTTTTTTTTTTTTTTGAATACTGGTTTAGTTATAACTAAAGTTATTGAAAAAAAAACCAATAATAATAATAATTTATGACGTTTTGGGAATTACACGGTACGGCCAAAAATAAAAACACTACGGGCCGATACTCGATATCTTTGGTTTCGGTTTTTATAGCGGTAAAATTTGGTGCCGGGCCAGTGTTACTAGAAAAAAAAGTAACCGCGGACACTAGGACCGAATTCGTATACGATACCCGGGCGAGTCACCGTGACAAAAATGATTCGAAGAACGTGTTTCAGACCTCGGCTTTTTACATTATTATTATTCTCCACGCGTAAAACATTCGGTCGGTTATGTGTTAAATCGCACGTAAATAATAATAATAATAAAAAAAAAAAAAAAAAAAAAAAAAAAAAATGTATACATATCCACGAGTACTCGGGTTACCGCACTTTTCCGCGGTGGCTCATTATTTTACACCGTCTGCGGCGGCGGCGGTAGCCTCTTGACTCGTCGCGTGTTTGTAAAATCCAGTCCAATTATTTTTACGAACGCTTTTAACATTACTCAAGTGGACTCGAAATTAAAACGATACACGAAAAATTTAACGACGACGACGGTCGACACAGAGAAAAAGACGCGGTTGAAATAAAATACGACGAGAAATACTATTATTTACGACGGACAAAACAAATTAAAAACCCACCCCGAGTGATCATATTATTAAAATTATTATTATTGCTATTACTGCGGTTCCCGGGTAGCTATTTCGTTCTGTCGCTACACGCCGTCTAAAAACAATATTTTTTAAATTCACTATGATGTTTTACTATATTTTTGTTTTGGTCCGTAAACGAATTTTTTTCACCAAACATCCATGCTTCGCGTTTCGAGCGGTTTTCAAAACATTCTGACCGGTGTTTAAAACTATTTACAGGCATTTAAAATCCAATACATATGTTTTGGCCGAACAGAAACGCACGGAAATTTGATGAATCTAAAAAGAAAAAGTCGAGGGCGACGTAATAATTATCGCGTTTAAAGTTAACATTTTGATGATAACCGTAAAAATTACTACACCGTGTCAAAACTCGATTGACCGAACATCGCTTAGAATCGTTTTTTTTTTTTTTTTTTTGTTCGTTAGCAACGATTTATTTTGCCGTGTACAGAATGATAGAAATTTTCGTTCGCCCACTATACCATAACCTTTCGGCTACGTCCGTGGGCGCGAAGTCTTTTCATTTTTTTTTTTTTTTTCCATAAATTATTACACGGTATATTACGTTATTGTAACATAATCGACTCGTCCGTTGCCGCCGCCGCCCCGTACAAACAATATTAATAATAATGATAATATTAAACAGGCAGTCTGGGTCTTAATTCCGGCATATATTATCATTACTATTGACGCGGCCGTCGTAAATCTTTTCGAGTGGTGGCGGTTTACTACGGGTACGCGCACGCCGTTTTAATACCGACACGCGTTCGTGTAGATTATATGGAAAAAAAAAAAAAAAATATATATATATATATATTATTATTATTATTGCTATACTTGTTAAAACGCCGTCCGTCCAATATTTCTTAATAAAACCCGACTTCGGCCCGCATCCCGGCCGGGCGCGTCCCACGTGCGCGCAACACCGGGGCCTACCGGCGGAGGGGCTCTCCATAATATTATAATAATACGTCCGGCCGGCCCGGTCGGTATAACGTTAATATTCCGTAGTGTAATGCCCGTAATAATTTAACGCGCGGTTTTTACGATATCAAATTATGACGTTCACATACACGACGACGATAATAGAGGGACAAAACACACACACAAAAAGAAAGAAAAAAAAAAAAACCGTAATAATAAACCCGAGCCTTACGGGGACGTCCGTTGGTCGGCAACAGTACCGGGCGGTAGCATCGAAAACGGCGCATCACGTTTCTCCGATTCGTAACGTCTCGTTAAATCGTAATAAATAACAATAATCGTCGTACTCGTTTTTTTTTTTTTTTTTTTTGTTTTTACACTCTGACTGCCCGCGAAAACCCCGGAGCTCTTTCTCGCTTTTTTTTATTTTTCACTCCTTTCCACGCACCGTATTCCGTAAATACCGAAAATCGGTTTGTCGTGACCCCGGGGCTCGTAATTTCCCGCACTAAACAAATATATAATCACGCGCTTGTACGCTAAAAACTGGCAAAATACGCACAACAAAACAATAAAACCAATACAATAATCGTTAAATATGGAACTACTTACACACCTGTAAAAAAAAGTTTAATTAATTTATAGTTATTTAACAATTTGGATACGAACAAAAATATTCATTAAACGCAACTATTCGTTTTGATAGTGTTAATAAAGATAATATTTTTTTTCAAATTTTAATTTTAATATTTAAATTAAATAACAATTATTTTATAAAAATAAAACACTACCAGTTTTCAATATTTCAATAGTATTATGTACTTCAATATCGGGGCAGTAGTACTAGTAGTTTATTATCAAACCGTACACGCATCTGGCATTGAAAACTACCGTAAGGCCATAAATTATAAAAAAAAAAATATATATATATATATTAAAAAACTTCTATCGCGAGAATATTTGAATTTTTATATTTTTATTATGTAAAAAATGCAAAAATATGTTTTTGTATGCATATAATATATATATAGCTTTCATCATCGAAAAATCCACAATTTTGCGAAACATTTTTAAATTTTTTCTTTTAATTTAGATTCTTAGTGAGTACTATGAACCGAGTGAGCATTACTTACTGTCGTAGTTGCTGCATGCTTCCGATAAAAACACACGATTTAACATAGAAACCTGGATCTCTAGTTATAAAAAAAACATCAGACAACGGCGGTGGATGTTTCGCCGTGCATATTATTGTTATTTATTTTTTCTTAAAAAAAATGTATGCCATTATGCTAGACGAATACAACTGTCCTCTATTTCCCCCCTACAATAACAATTTCAGTTAAATCTATATAATTTCAATTAAAAATGCGTTCCTCGCAGTGTTATCAACGTATTTGTGTAGCTAATAAAAAAATGTTAAATATCTATGCTCGATGATCATACCTACAACCGTTATTTTGTAATAACCGGGGTTCGGGACATTATGCGTTTAAAATCATACAAATATGCATTAAAATATATCAAACTATGTGTTTATTATTAACTTTTTAAAAAAAAAACCGTATACAAATTAAATTAAAAAAAATAGTTGTATATCTTATATGTATTATAGGTATCGAAGTATATTATATTTTATATTAGTATGAGTATATTACGTATATTTTCACAAAGGTAAGAATTACAAAGGAAAAAAATGGCCAAACTGTTGAATGGATAGGTACTTTGAATATTTTCTAATATTCAGCATCTTCTTGTATGCCTAAAAATTAAATTCAATTCGATTAATTTAGAATGAACATAGTACCAGTATATTTTTTTCTAAATACCAATTTTATAACACGTCCAAAATTAAATTTGACTTAGTCAATTTATACATTTTTTTTTCTCGACAATTTCATTTTTTCTAATTAAATAAATAAAAAAAAAAAAAATGATAGAATATGCTATGAAAACGAATAAGTCTGTAAAATATGCCAAATAAAGAAGAAAAAAAACCTAAAATATGTTAAAACGTGCAATAGCGATATTGAAATTTGAAATCTTTATATCACGAAATAAATTTGTATCGAATCCGATTTCTCCTATCTATTTCCCGAACAAATATGCAAATGCATAAAGTCCCGAGCCCTGGTTATTAAACCGACCAAATTTTTAAAATATTGGCGCTATAAAAATTATTATTATTATAAATAATCAAAAATAAATAAAATATTTTTCATTTTTCATAATATAAGAACGAGATTAGGACGAACTTGTATCTAACAATGTGGTAGAAAAATGTACGTAGAAAAATGTGCCTTTACTGCTGCTGAGTATACCTATTTAGACAATAGAATTTATTTTTTTTTCGGTTTTCGTTACGAATATTCCGTACGAACCGTCAAAAACACGAAATATTATTTCGCGAGCAATCTCAGCGAATGATTGTCCGGTCGAAATTACAGTGTTACGATTATGCGTCGAAATTGTCTCATACACAATATTACTATTGTGTATTTCGTATAACAATTTAATATTTTTTTACTATGGAAATCTCTATAAATGATCGACTGGGTGTTTCATATTAATACGACCTCTACCAGTTAACGGCATTAATAAAATTGTTATTGATATGACATTTAAATTGGATGTACGAAAACGTAGGACCGAATAACCACGCGAAATTGGCAATCTTCTTGAATTTAGCTCACTTAAGCATTACGTAGAAACGGACGTGTGGAGCGTAGCTGCAAACAAATCCTAGGATTGATAACAAGGATAAAAGAGAGTGAGAGAGAAGCATTATACCAATTGTACTGTTATTGTTATTGTTATTATTATAATAAATTCGATAGCAAAATTTAACCGTCATAAATTCCGACAATTATTTTTTTGCAAGACCCAGTAAAATATAATACGTAGCGTTTATATAAGAACAGTTTTGAAATGAATTAATTGAACTAGGGAAAATGTAATAAAATAAAATTGGTACAAATATAATGTTTTAAAGTTAATATAAAACAAAATAATATTGTTGTTATTGCGTACCTGTTCAAAATGATTTTTAGATCCAGTTAAAATACGACGATAATAGTTTTTATTACGTTTTTATAGTCTCCGTTATTGCCCGCATATTTTTCGGACAATAATTTATAAAATATAAATTGTTATATTTTGTGAGATAAAAATTACATTTGGCTATAATTTAAATTTTAAACTCGATAGAAATATAGAAGAATAAACACGTCATCATTTTAATACGTAAAAATTGTAATTTTGTGTTCTTTATTTTTTTTTTTTTTTTTTTTTTTTGGTGTATTATACATTTTAATTTTCTATTTAAATGTAATTTTTATTATCTAACATAAAATATAAAACGTTTTAACTTTAAACGTTTCGATTAAAAAAAAAAATCGGTGAGTATAAAAAAAAAAAAAAAAATACTTCTTTGACCGTCAGCCAATAATGCGTTCTTATATCGGCTCTTGCTTGTGCTCGATAAATATAGAAATAAATTCGATATACGCAACAATGCAGTTTTAATTTGTTTTTTAATCGTCCAATATAAATAAATATTTTTTTTTTTTTTTTTTAATTATTATAAATAATTATCTATGTAAATACTGGAAGGTGAATGTCTGTCGCTATTAAATTAAAAAATAAGTATATATATATATATATATGTAGAAGCGTATCTTAGAGTAAACGACAATATTACGAAATTATATTAATCGATTGTGTTTCTAGTCGATTTGTGTACGTTTAAAATCCCGTTCAAATCGAAATCGCGGCCGAAGAATGTCGCGCTTATCCGCTTTGCCGGGAAAAACGGAACAGACCCCCCCTGCCCCCCCCGGAAAAAACGCCGCCGTAGCTATTAGTTAATTAAATTTATTCGTCGGAATACGGATTACGGTCGTTATTAAAACGTCGCTTGGCGTATACGTCGGGTTCGCGTATTAAAACGGTATTATTAAAATCGTCAACGCGCCGGGCGGACGAAAGTTTTCGGCTGCCGGGGTTAATGGGGTTTTGGGTTGGTTTTTCGATACGCGCGAATATAATAAACGCGTGCGCCGCCGGCCGACGGAGGTGCGGGTTTGCGGTGAACCCGTTATATTTATCTCCGTTTGACAGGGCCGAAATTGTCTCGGCCGCGAGATCGCATATATTCGCGTACAATAATTATTACGATAACAATCACGTGACGGGACGAGTCAATGTCAAACTTTTACAGATAACCGCGCGCAGTACTGAAAAGTTGTCGCGGTATTTGCGTTGCTCGCGCGCAATGCCGCGTTATAACGTGTACACATTCGTATGCGTACTCGTGTAATGTATACATATATACATATATATATGTATTTATACTTACCTAACTTGACGCGCAAGATCAAAAACTTATCTCCAGACGGCGGTCCCGCGGTATAACACGTCATAACCGTAACCCTTTGCGACTTTCGTAAACTTCGGATATGACTGCGTCGTATTTATACTTTTGCGGCGCGCCGTCGTTTATTTATACCGGGTCTGTATGCAAAAAAAAAAATGATAGGAAAAAACAAAAAAGAAGAAGAAGCCGATAAAAAATATAGGGAAAATCCCGGCGAATAACGCGCACGGGGTAGGTGGGAAAAAGGAGTTTTTTCGTTTTTTGTTTATTCAATGTTCGGTCGAAATTTTTCGTTATGGCGGTGGCCGTAATAACTATGTTATAATAATAATACGTTTAGTATTATTGCAAAGTTCCGGTTTTTTTTTTTTTTTTTTTTTTATGAAATTCGTATTACGTTCAGCGGGGGGGGGGACGACCTACTGATAGTTTTGAAATTACAGTGAATTATCGGCCTGTTTACCAAACTCAAACGTAATAAATTCGGTGTTTATAACGCGTGTATCTCGCTTAAAAATTAATAATAACGTCGTTAAGAACCAACGTACAAACGCGGATAACGTTCACGCTTTGTTCAAGATTGATAACCGGACCAATTTTTTCTAATACTATGAAACCAACAGCACAAGATCCCCAGGTATAAACTTAAAGGTTTCCTAAAAAAAACCGTACTTTATATTACAAAACCGGCCGACCGAACAGTGTATTTATTTTTCCGTTTGGATTTGCGCTATTGCCGCGATGCGATTGTATTTTTTTTTTTTTTTAAATTTTTTTTTTTTACCGACTATACCGAAATCGGATTGCGTATAACGGGGGCGCAATAAAAATTATATTATTGTTATTATTATACGAATAGCATTACAATGTACGCACTGCACGAGCTATTAATAAAGCAATCTCGCGTCGGACGTCTGACTGTACGCGTTACCGATCCGTTTAGTCACGCGGCATTCGTCACACCCTGTGCGCGGGCAGTACGCACCGACGACGTCTTTTCCGGACAAGAGCGGCGGACTTCGGGCACCCTATTATAATTTTTTTTCTTTTTTTTTCTTTTTTTATTGTTCGCACAATCGTAACACACCCTATTTACCCACGCCCGCACACACCCGGGACAAAGTGTACCAAAGCCCCCGGAGTGCGGAATCCGAGATTCGTAACGCGTATTCGGCTCCGCGAGGGGAAATAAAATAAACACGGACACTCGCCGTCGTCGTTTCCGTCAAGATTTATTTTCGAATGCTGGCGTGATTTTTTTTTTTATTATTTCTAATCCGGCGGTTATCCGCGCGTACGAAGATTTTTCAGTATAACATCATCTCGGCCCGTTACGGTGAACGGACTGGTGGTAAACCTTGTTGTTTTAATCGACGACGGTTCAATGACAACACATTATTGGAGCCGGGGGAATTTTCAAATTGATAAATTTACTCGAAATCTTCGTGCAAACGACGGTAATCGGCTGGATCGCGATAGGAAAAAAAAAAAAAAAATAATAATATTTTTATAGACATAATATGCTCGCCAAATTTACCACCGCCGGAAGTCGCAACGACAACGACAACAACAACAGTAATTATGATAATACGTGCGCACGCCATCGATATCTGTGGCCGGTGGATTTCGCTAGGGTTGGGGGGTGGAGGAGGGTGCGCTAATCTAATTGCTGCCGGCGGGAATTTATTATGCGGAACGCGTTGTATTCGAGCGCCCGGATCTTCGGCTTTCGTCGCGGCCCGCACGGCGCGAGCAATCGCTCCATCTACGTCATCGCGCACGTATTGATAATATTATTACGGTTGTAATAACGTTCGCGAACCGGACGCGACCGTGCGTGCGATCCGTTCGCCCCGGCTAGGGGGGCTTTTTTGGGTGTTAAAATACCCCCACCACCACCACCACCAGCACCACCACTTTGACCGTGTTTTAGTCAGAAATATATATATATATATAAACGCATTAAATACGGAATAATGTTTCGGGACGGGGGGGGGGGGGGAGGAGCAGGGGTTCGTTATGAATCGTGCGGTTAGACGATACTATTTCGTATTTGATAAATCCATCGTGAAAATCGACGATATTACTCTTGATTATTATTGGTTATTGGTTCTATACCGCGATGATAATCTTTTTGGTCGAGCCGGCAATCAATCCGCCTCCCGGGACCGCCGTGAGACATTACTTCGGGAGAACAAATGTCTTTCGGGACCTCTCGCACCCTAAGCGAGATAACTCTAAAATTTGTCAAGTGATAAGCATATGCGAACCCCGTTTCCCCGGCACGAGTTGTATTTAAAAAAATAATATCCCCCTTTTAAAAAATCCCGGCTCGGGCCCAGAGTTGTTGGGAGCCGGTGAGAAAAATTCGAATAAATAGCCAAACGAGCTACAATATATACAAATAGGTTAGGGCGGTTATTATTTTTCTGTTAAATTTGATAAACTTGCAAAAACTAACTAGTTTTTTTTTTTTTTAAATCTGTCATATTGAAAATCAGATTATTGCCGTTAATTTACCGTAGAGTCGGACATTGTGTTGTTTGGTTTTATTTTTTAACTCACGCATACGTAGTTGCAAGTAAGTTTGCACGCTAGTGCAACATTGGTGGTTTAAGAAATCGAAATATTTTACACGGAAGAACTATCCTAGCAAAAGAAAATCAATACGGTACAAATAATTCATTGCGACCTCCACTAAATATTATTTAAATGGCCTCAAACTTTGAGGATATTTTTTTGTTGATATTTTTCGAAATCCTCAAAAAGAGGACCACCCTATGCCATGTAAATATATTGTCTATCAGAGGGGCCAAACCACCTTAAAAAAAAAAATGCGTAATTACATTCACGACATTTCGTTATTACACCCGCTTACTGAAAATTTAAGCGGTAGGTATTTGATAGCGTCGATGTTGAATTTATTAAATCGTAATTCCGAATTTAATCCGAGTTATATATATATATATATATATTTTTTTTTTGTAGTACGTGTGCAAATTAGTGTTTTACAATATTTTTTAGGACGTGAACTTTCATTTTTTTTTTATTTTCGTTTTCTTTTTATAATATTATGTAAATACTTTACGCCGTTTTCCATAAATTTCCCAGGTATTCGCATTTTTTTTTCCGCCCTCTCGCATTTCGAACCCATTCCGCGATTCGCTGTTTCTCCCTGTGGGAAATCCAAATTCCCTACAACCTTTACATATTATATTGTACGTGCAGTGATCGGAATCAATCGTTGTGTCTGTTTTATTTTTTAAAATTCCAATCCTTTACTATATTATGTTCCATACATCAGTATCACAAGTATTATACATTTTGACATGTTCGCAACTATAATATAGTTTGGTTGTCATCGGGAGTAAAGGGGGAAAAAAAAATCGTGTCGGTAGCATACTAAACGAGTACGACGAAAGAGAAATCGATTAGTTTTTAATACCCCTTTGTTTCTCAAAGCACGAAAAAATATAAATTTCCCAGCCTATATCGTCTGCAGTATGATTTGTATTTTATTATGTATTTTGTTGATGCCGGAGAGCGAAATCGCTATTTAATATTATATACACAACAATAACTCGTATTTCGTTCAAGTGCAGGTTACCCATACTCGTGGACAATATTGTCGTGCGGCGATTTTGTAAAAATCGAATTTATTGACGGGCAACGGTCGTCGTTTCGCGATTTCTTTTTACAAAAATACGGTCGACTACACTGTACGCAGTAGATGTACATATTACGCATTATAAGGGACAAAATGATCTCACGATCGATTTTACCGTGGCAATTATTATAATCGTGAAATTCCCGGATCTCGTTGTGATTACCTATTTGGAAATCATTTCCAATGATTTAAGAACGTAAACGATTTCGAAATCAAATGCGAACCAAAAACTACAAGTACCCCAGGCAAACGGGATTTCAAATTTTCTCTAATTTTGTACGAATTCGCCTATGAAATGAACACGGTTTTTAATTTTATCAAATGATTTACGCGGAAAGAAAGTTTGAAAAACGTGCGAACGCGATGAAAAATATGCACGAAGAAACATGAAAACTCGTGCATTTCCACATGTTTAAAATCGAACCACAGGAATGGGTTCGGTTTTCGTGTGTGGCGTTGATGTCTCTCGTTGTCGAAAATTTCAACAGAGTTTCCAGTGCGGTCGTGTTTAATAATATATATATACTGCCCTGCGAACTCGCCGCATTCGCATTATCGCCGTCTCGCGTTTATTAACACCTACCCATCGTTTTGCGATTCGGCCGAGCTTACTTTAGCAAAACTTTTCGATTATACCACCTCTCTATTTCTCTCGTCGAGTAATACTCGACGAGTAATATACACTCGTCTGCGTTACGTTTTAAGTGATTTTAACTTCCAGATCGCCGGAGAAACGTTAAAAAAAAAAAAAAAAAAAAATACCAAACTCGGTTAATTTATTTGTTCCGTCCCGTAAACAGGGACTGGGCGTATAATAATATACAATATAATAAATTATAATACGATATACCGCGGCATCTGGTTCCAATTAGAATACCCGAGACGGTATATCATAACTCGGTCGGTGTCTCTAGATAGTACATCCGCGGCTCCTATAATATATCATATTATTATGCCCCCATGTGTCCACCCGGGGAAACTACGTCGTCGGCGGTTATATGATAATAACGGCGATTATACGACGGCGGTGATGATGATTTGTGTAGGCCGACCGCGACGTTAATTATACGAATCTCGTCGTTGATCATCGCGACGATAAATAATTGCCGGGGGTAATAATAATAATAATAATAATAATATTATTAATAATTGTTCTATTATCGCGACGTTTCCGCGATCGAACGATTTCTTATCGTTCGGATATGCGGCCCGGCCCGGCGAGTGGTTACCGGTCGGGTAGTATTTTTATTTTTTTTTTTCTTATTTTCCCGCCTACCGCCTACCCCCCAAAGGGACGCTACGAACCGATACGATTAATAATACGAAACCCGATATTTCTTTTTACATTTTTTTTTTTTTTTTTGGGGGGGGGACTTTGTCGCCGCAATTCGGTCGCCGGCGCGTACCTGCCCGGCCGCGAACGCACGTCGTCCGACGAAATCGGATACTTTATGCCAAAAAAAAAAAAAATATATATAAACGAAACGAAATGAAATAAATAGGCAGTATTATTATTATTGTAACGACAAGTCTAATCGTGCGAATAAACATCGGGTTGATGATCGTTATCGGGCCCTGGTTTACGACGTTTTTTTTATTTTTTTTGTCCTCCTCTTATTTTATCCGATATAATATAACACGTGTTCCGTCGAACGGAATATTCTGCGGTCTGCGGGGACCGACAAGCTGTGACGATCGACTGAATAATATGTTACGACGACGACGACGACCGTCATTTCGGCGGCGTATCGGTACATCTGCCGTCTGTTAGTATAATCCGCGTCTGTGTATTATAATTTACAACCGACCGCCGTGTATATAAGGTATACCCGCGTACATAATAATATTATTAACACAACAAGAAAAAAAAAATAATAATAATAATAATAATAATAAATAAATCGTTTTATACTACCGCCGTTACCGACAGAAAGACGGCGGTTCGGTGTTGTTGAGATGAGATGAGATTGATCGTCGGGCCGGTGACCGGGGACGATCGAATATGTCTGAGATTGTCCGCCGGTTGTTTCGTCAGTCGACAAGACGAGCCAGATACGGCTGTACGAGTGATTTTACGGAACGAATATGGATTTCCGTGGACGGAAAGACCGGATAGGAGTCGAGTTGGAGAGCGAGGACCAAGGTGGCCGGCATGAAAAAAAAAAAAAAAAAAAAATGAAATTTATATGGCCCGTAACAAAAAAAAAAAAAAACAAAAAATTATGCAATCAATCAATTCGGCTTCAGTAGTCCGCCGCCATCAATGTTCAAAAATTTTTCGAAAAACTGTTTGATATTTAACCCGTCGGTCGGAAAATCTCTATTTTTTTTTTCTTCTAATAACTGATAAAATTCTCCGGGGTAGAGGCAAAGTTCCCCGCCACTTCACTCAAGCGCGGTAAGTTCGAAGAATGCACATTAAAATAATTTAATCATCGTAATGTATTTTGATAAATATATACGCAAAGCGTATACATTTTAAAAATTATTTTTTTTTTTCCTTTTAAAATCCGAAAAGCTTGCATGTGTACTTTTTATTTCTTATTCGAATTTTTCTTCTGATTGTGTATAACCTTTTTTTTACCAGAAATCTTGCTCTAGTCAATAATTGTATAGAAGAACATCCTTGTAGCATTTTTGATCTTGTTATTTGCATTGCGGAGTTCATTTTCCCTGTAATTTTCTTTATAATTGGAAAGAAAAAAAAAAAAAACATAATTTGGTTTTCAAACTTTTACCGAATACTAATGTCAGCGGCCGTCTAGATACTTTATTTTTATTTATCTAGATAAATATAGAGTGTTATTTCGCGTTTATGATGAAATTTGTTTAAAACACAATCAACTGGTAATTCAAAACCAACACGATTTCCAATTTAAATTTATCAAAACAACGGTGTCGACCGGACTTGGGTCAGAATCGTTTTTCGTTTGATATGATTTACAGTTACGTACAGATGTAAATCAAAATCAATAGTAACAATCGAACGCGTTTGTCGAATTATCACCTACTACAGCGGCCCACCCGCGGTCGGTCCACTCCCGATTACATATTACGTACGGTTTGTTGTGTGTGTGTGTGTTTTTTTTTTTAATATTTTTTTTTTTTTTTTTTTTTTGTTTTCTTTTTATATATATATATTCACTCGGCTCGCAACGATCGGCGGAAATAATCGTTTTCAAGCGCGCAATAATATTGGGAATACTCGAACGTTACGCATTTATATATATATATATATATATATATATATATATACGTACACCGGCGAGGTTGTCACTATATCGTTTTCGAATTCGGTTTTTTTTTTTTTTTTTTTTCTCTTCTAAATCGTTCCTACAGAGTAGAATATATTTATACGGATATATATTACGCGGCGTTTATTCAATGTATTCTGTACGATGAATAAATATCGCATGACTTAGCCGTATTGATTTCAGATTGAACCGAACGGAACGCGCTTGGGTGCGTACACGGCAATCGAATAAAGTAAAATAAAATAAACAAATTTTGTTCCGAGTGCAAATCGTTTCTGAATTACACATTCTATCGTGTACGACTTATACGTATTCTATCTATTTTTACAGTATTCACTAGCGTATTTTTTTTTATTTTTTTTTTTTTTGTGAATATTGAAACAATTTAGGTACCTACTCGCATCCTTCGAGTGTACATATATATATGTGTGCACGCGTGTGTTTCTTTACATAATAAACTATACGTAAACTGCATATATTATGCACGATCGTGTATCGAGTATAAAATCTAATTTTTCAAAAATAACGAAAATCCTATAATAATTTGCCACCCATTCGGGACGAAATCAAAATTTGATTATTTTTGCGCCGCCGGAATTGTAGATTTATACCAGATTAAATTTACTCTGAAAATTGGATCCATTATATATATATGCATTTAGTTTTCCTATTGAAATCTGAAGTTTAATTTAAAACGACCGTTGTACGCGCGTATTAAAAATCTCACCATACCGTCTGAATAATGAATAAATTCTACGGTTCCAATATTGATCTTATTTAATACGAAGCGCATCTAAATTATATAATGATTACATCGACTTCGTCTTATTTGTCCGCTTTCGTATTACCCGCGACGATAATGGTAAACGTAATTTTCGATCATTTGAACAAAAGAAGAAAAAAAAAAAAACCGATTCCTATAATATTATATCGGAGAGGTAAAATATTGGCGAGTTTAATAATTCGAATAAATACAATTTTTTTTTTTATATACATATATACATAATTACAAGTCGAATAAATATAATCGTTTAAAAATATATTAATAATTTGAGAGGAGTCGGTATTGTCGAGTAGAGTTGCACAAAAAAAAAAATAAAAAAAATCACACAAGTTTAAAGCCGTTAAGGCGTGTGTAATATGTCTGGCTTTTTCAAAATTTTTTTATTATTATTATTTTACGAACAAATCACATAAACGGTAAACAATACAGTTTTTCTGGACGAATTTCGACAGCTATTGAGTATATATTTACCTATATGTAGGAGTTACAATACTGTTTTGAAATTAAACACGGAACCGGGAAGTTTATCGGTTTTATCTATACCGCGAGTTTATGATTTCCTTCATTTTTAGCCGCTATGACCCATACGTAATACTGCGGAATAATACAAAGAAAGCTGTTTTTTTTTTTTTTTTTAAATTTAATTTTATATATTATTGTACTTGTACAACGTCTCCGAAAAAACTTGCGTTGAAATAAACTACAGCGAGAATTACATACACGTCACTAGAAACCGCTACTGCGTAGGTACAACACCAGTATATTAATGCACGTCCTCTACAATACGGTAAATCGTGTGACTAAAATTCGGCGGCGAGTCTGTATATACGCGTTTCTTCATTATTTATTATTTTTTTTCCCCTCTTTTTATCAACGATTACTACAACGACAACGATGTTATCGCATTCGAACAACACCAGAAACAACCATTCTTTGGCATATATCGAAATACTTACAAAACCATAACGTTTTCGTCGCGGTGAATTTCGCCGAGAGTCCGCTTTCGATTTAATATTTAATAGTATAGTAAAATCTATGATAATATTTTACGCTAAAGAGACCGGGTTTTTTTTTTTTTTTTTTTTGTAAAGCATTTTATTAAATTTTTTTTTTCTTCTTCGAAAATCAAAAACACAATCATTCGCCGGACGGTTTTTCGAAAATAAATTATATTATGTCCGTGGGAAAACGCCGGTGTACGATAAAAATATACAATTATTGTTCCGTGTGAAAGGGACGGAAGCGTTTTAAACGACGTATTTTTCGTGGGGGAGGGAGTGGTGATGGTGAGGTGGGGTTCGGGGGTATAGTGTTGTCGTCGGCGGACCATTAAAAATAAGTAAAGAAAAAAACGAAATGAGAAAAAAAAAAAAAAAAAAAAAAAATGGACGAAAACGCTTCTCTATTATGGCGGAGTTGTCAGTTGTCGTCTCGAGACGCGTACACATAACAGAAAAGAAGACATCCCGGGGACCGACCTATAGGAAAACGGGGTTTGTTTTAATGCGTCACCGAACGACAATAACAATATAATACGGGAAGGAGAACGCGTTAAAAACAAAAATAAAAAAAACCCCCCGAAATGAAAATCCGTGCACGTGGAGAATATATTTTTATTATTATTATTGCACAACGGACAATAATAGTAATATGTCGTCGTTTGACACGAACAATGGCCTTTTGAACTCCCGCGACTCAATATATATATATATATATATTGTTCACGTACCACACGACCGGCGCGACGGGAACCAGTTCCGAACCGCTAACAAGGGGGGTACAATTGGACGATAAAAAATCCGGCCCCTTCGCGTCCCATTGGTCGCAAACTCCCTCGCCGTACAAACCCTTTTGTGATGATTTTCAATTTGTCGTGTTAATACGATTATATATATATATATATATATATATATATATGCCCCCCCCTAACCACCGGTAGGGACTACTGTACTCGCGTATGTTTCTGCGCGCCCTTAAAAAAATAATTACATACTATTTTGGGTCTCGCTCCGCCGCCCCGTATATACGGTTTCGAAACTTTTCCAAATCCAATTGTGTGCACGCTACACACGGGTTACAGAGGGGTGGACCGGCCGGTATTATAAGCGTATTAATAAACCCCAAATCTAATAGTTTAAGGTTTTACGAACCCTTGTACGCTTTTATAATACGTTTTCATCCGCAGTAAGTTGCAGTTTGTAGTGTCCTTATAAGTTTCGGCTTTTATTCGGCAACCCGGACCCCAAGACGCGCGTACACTCGGTTTTCCGCGACTACGCCGACCATAAAGATGCTCTGCTATTCCGCACGGTATTTAATTACGGTCTTCGATTAGATTTTCGCGGCACGCAAATACGCAATATTTCAATTAACCGGTGGGGTGTCCCCTCCGGAAAAAAAAAAATAAAAATAAATAAATAATCAGTTTCCTTTAAATAATAATCAGCGGTCCCGCGACGAAGGGGTGCGCGTTCGTTTCGGGTGATTTTTCCGGGATAGGGCGGCCGGTACGAGAATCGCAGTACGGATTCCGCGCGGAATAGTAATAATATAGCGATTAATCGTTACAGGAATCGTTTATATAGTAATAAATAATGACAATTACGATTTAAAACTGTTATCGTATTTACGCGCGCGTATCGAAAATCAAAACATTTACCACAAACGTCTCGGTAACGACCGAAAAATCCATCTGGTTTAGATTCCGTTGAGCGTAACGGGGAACCGTATTGGTTTTACTATTATTATGTTATTTTTCTGTCTGTCAAGAGAGAATTCGTCGTCGTCTACCAGACATAATCGGTCCGATCGTCAACTACGAGTGGAAAACAGACGGGTTTTTGGTAGACAATTATTGTCCGGTTGGTGCGTTTGGGAGGTCGGTTTTTCCCTCCATTGGTAAATTTCGTTATAACGGTAGAAAAACCGGGAATATTTACACTAGTAATGGTTTCTATTATTTTCGTTTTTGTAATTCAGGGTATATATTTCCTCGAGTAGTTGTATTCGCGGTGTGTGAAAACTTTTTTTTTTTTTGGCGGATAAATATTTTGTTATTGCTAATTTTGACAATTATGTTAAAACTCGAGTAAAACACGATATTGTTTTCAATTTTGTTTTACCGAACTACGCTCAAAATCGTTTTTTTGTTCGCAATGATTTATCGTTTCGTATAGATGTGCGTTGAATTGCCATACTATATATCCTACCTTCCCAACTTTCACATCTTCAACAGTGGTCCAACGTGGTGCTAAGTGTGTTGTTAGCCTTCTTTTTATATCTATTTTTAAATGTCCGGAGACTTTTCCTACCGACAACTCCTCCCCGCCTACTATGGTAATTATACTGAAATATTACTACTTAACTGACTTTGCAGGCTGCGGTCGAATTAAAATACATTATAAATTGTTGGGCAAATATAATCAAGGGAAAAGGACCGCGGCCCGGCTGGCCTCGCGCGGCCAAACTTTGTTTATGTACACTTTATAGTGTTCATAAATATTAATGATTTTCGTTAACAACATCGTTTGATAAGCTCTCTTGGTTTTCTCAATACTTAATTTTACAATTATTAGCGGTCGCCTGTTGAGTTTTCTCACGGGACTTATAAAATCAATTGCTAAGCCTCTTGTCGTTCTTCTGTTATTATCAGCATACCTACTCGGATAATACTTGTACGCCGCCACCGTAAACGTCTAAAATACAATAATTGGTACTTATGGACGGTATAATACCGCGGTACAAAACTTACTGTTCCGTTTAAGAAAATGCCGTTTTAATACTATGTACATATCATATTCTCGTATACTCGGCGGCGTCCCCGTAAAATTCCCTTAAAATATAATAACACAATCGATAATATAAACTTTAGTTGTCGTGCTGTAAATATGCATGTATAATACCGTTTGTTTTAATATCGAAACTGAAATTGCAATAATTCATTCCTCTTGTGTAACGATTTTAACGTATTTTGTTTTTCTGTTATTTCCATATTGATATTACACTAAAACTTAACGATAATGAAAAGAGAGATGGTTCAATTAAAAAAAAAAAAAAATAAATCAGTTTTTCTATTGCTTTTTCTGTATTCGTAATAGGATCACGTGCACCTATATTATATTCGGCGGCCGTTGATTAAATTACGCGTTTGCTTTTCCGTTTCGAATTTTAAACTCGGGGTGTGCACGAGTGATTTCCATTCATTTCGATATTATATTTATACCGTTCAGACGTTGAAATTTCCACGGGGTCCGTATAGTTATAACGAAATACCTATGCGAAACAACGACGTATAAAAATATACAATTAATCAATATAATTTTTTTTTTTTTTTTTTTTTTATACGTTCTATATATTTTATTATTCAATTTCAAAGACGTTGGAAATAAAATAATTTACCGCGCTACTCTAATATTATACACTTGTTGGCGCGTAAGCAGGATTTAAATGAAATTAAACAAACGCTGTGTTTTTCTTCCACCCCGCTAATTCACTTTTTTACCATTAACGGAATTCGCGAGGTTATTTTAACCGACGGTAAAATATATATATATATACACCAAAGAAGTTCGCGTTTATTATGAAAAAAAAAAAAAATATGCTTAATGCACTTTGCTGTCCGGTTCACCGAAATGAAGTGTAATTAACGCATTCTCGTAAAATTATTTATTAAATGGATGCGCGCATGCTCTCTTTATTTATCTTAAGAAAAACGACACTCTTTTCGTACGTGTCAAAATGATAAATGAAATGAAACACACCGGGGAAAAAAGGGAAAAAAATAAATAAATAATAATCCTAAAATAAGTTGTTGTTGGCATTCTTTTTCACTCAACGTTCTAATCCGACAACAAAGAAATACAAAGAGCTGATAACACTATATTTTCAGTCAGACGATTGTACGCGACCGAGAACAACGGCAAACTTTCAAGAAAAAACAATAATTATTATTATTATTATTATCATCAACGCTTATTTTTTTTTTTTATTTGACGAGCCTTCTGTATAAACGCACGAATCTGGTAATAACACTACACTGCGTTTTAATTTAGAACAATGGTCGATGTGCCGACAATAGCCCCAAAGTTAGGCAGGTATTGGAATAATAATTCCCGATTTAAATGGAAAATGACGAACAAATTCGGATATACATATTCCCTAGGAAATAACTTGAAAAATGGGGCACCTTGTCGGTTTGTTCTTCGTGCCATTAATAAAAAAGATTTAGACAAAATTCCCGATGTATTCATTAAATTCTAAAGGTCGGTTAGGTACCAGCAAATAAACGAATTAAAAAATTACGCCTATAATAGCTATGCTCGAGTGTCGAGTGTACGTATACTCGGTTGTCGTTATATTGCCCGTATTATCGTAATATAATAGTTTCTCTTATTTAAAATATATTGCTATAAATACGGCCATAATAGAATCGTACGGATTTCATGGTCGCTCGGTTGTTGTGATCGTCGTCGTATTTGTGTTTGACGTTCGAAGTTATTGTGGGTGTATTATGTTTTTTTTGAAATATTTTGCTATTTCTATAGTTAATAATGACGTTAATTATAGCGACAAGCAGCATCAACAGCTGTGTTGACGAGACAAATGACTCAAATACGGTTGATCGTTCGGATGTCACCGAATAATTCAAGTGAAACTAAATTACCTTCCAAAAAAATAGGTTTTGAATTAAAATTTTTTTTATCATCAATTTTATTATACCCTAACCGATTTTCTCGATTTCAAGAACGTGCAACTGATAAATTCAACACCTAACAATATTTGAAGTATTGTAATATTTTGACCGTCCTATAAAAATTATGCAATTTTCCGAGAACAAAACAAAACATAATCACTTTTAACAGTAAATTTAATAATACTTACTGAAAACAATTGAGAGTAAAACGCTGACATATTATAATTATCGTTATAATATATTATTTCTGTTGGCTTATGTATAATCGGATCTCTTATTCGGTCGGTTACGACATGGTAAATATTTTCTGTACAATTAACGAATTATTGTGTATTGGTATAACTCGTAAACAAATATAATTATCAGTAAGTAAACAATATCGATAGTGCACCTATATAATACATTATAAGAAAATAAAAATAAAAAAATGTCCGACGTATCGTTATTTTTTTTATTATTCCTTTAAAGAACGAAACAATAATATACGGGCGTAGGTATATAAACACGTCGCGAAAACCGTACACTCAAGACATAATATTTACGTTATGTTAGGGCATTTTATGAAATGAATTTCAATGGCGGTATTTGTTACGATTGCAATACTCGAGTGTAGTGTAATATATTTTTTTTTATGGTAAAAAATATAGAATATCTAAAACGAGATATAATGTGAAACGATTTTTTTTCTATTTTTTTTTTCTAGACACTGCAAAGTATTACATTATAATATATATATATATATATATATATATGTATAATAAATACGTATCGTTAAACCGGTGGCGTTCGACAAATTAATATCGGTTAAAAGTTGCTAATAAATGCACGTTGTGTTCCGCGTACATTTATAAAATTGTATACAGGCTGTGTCTGGCGGTGATTGGAAAACGGTCGAGGGACGATTTGAATAGGAGACGGTTGAATAAAATATGATTACTACTATTATTATTGCGATGGCTCGTTGTCGTTATCGCGTCTGAACCGGAAAAAGTACTCTGGTGGCGGTCTTTGAGTATTTATTGTCGTCGATGTCCCGTGCAAACAATTGATATAATTTCCCCCACGACTACAAAATGATTCGCACACAAAACACTCAGCGCGGTGAAATGCAAATAATATACAGAAATCCCGGGCGTGTTTAATGTGGAGAGGTCACGAGCCTCCCAATCCCAACCCGCCCACCACCCTGCAGTAGGTACACCGTATTCACACCGTTTTGTACTATTAGTACGTTACGACCGTATGCGACATAATATCAATTTGACCCATCGATACATGAAAATGTGAGTGAGAAATCCGCGTGCGATTGTAATTTTTAGCGCGTGCTCCCTACCAAGACTGCCGCCCCTCTACGCAAGACGTTCCCGAATACGCCTTCGTACGGAGAATCCGCTAATAACTATGTGCCTGTCAACGGGTATACTATGAAATGTTAATATTTTGTTCACCGACTTGTGTTTGGTTTCCACGCCGAACCGGCACAAAATCCGTTTTCGCGCGTAACTTTTAGGCCCGGCGCCCAACGTGGACAATAACCGTCAAGCCGTTCGCATTACAAAAAAAAAAAAAAAAACGCATCAATGTAAAAACGCGGTTTGCGCGCGATAATATTATTATTTGTTTCTCCGTTGTATCGTGGACGGAATTCAACGTACGGGGTTATCGATACTTCGATAAAAAAAAAAAAAAAACCCGAACGATATTAAACGCGTATTGATAACAAGGGGCGGTGAGGTGAGGGGAAATAAAAAAAATTTTCGACTGCCGCGGTGTGTAGGACGGCACAACCGTATAGTAGTAGTAATAGTAGTAGTAGCAATAGTAATAGTAATAGTAATAATGTGGCGGATAAGATCTTTTCAATTTTTCAGGCGTGCAGACTGACAAACGAGCGCAACTGCACTGCGGATATTATATTATTATGGTATACGGGTAGGTACACAATCGAATTTTATCAATTTATTATCACGGTCGGCGATGGTCTCTCCCACACACAGACGCTAGGCGGCGGCACACAATAGTGTTGTTATAAAAGTCTCTTATACCGAACAATAATACGAGATATATATATATGTGTGTGTATATAATAGATTTTCATAGGTATATCTACGACGAGGAATCAATCAAACATAATATCGTGGAGTTTTATATATATATATATATATATATATATATAGGTACCAGAGACTCTATATGCCAGACGTCAATGATATAATAATACGACTACTATTACTGCTAGGCACCGCTGCTGGCACTGCTATGGGTGTAATAATCGAAAAATAATAATCGGTTCGTTTACGGGTATCATTGTTGTTAGAATAGAAAAAAAAAAAAAAAAAAAAAACTATATTTTTTTGGCCGCCGTCCACTTAATACCGTGACCGTAGAACCGGACCAATTGGCTCGGTGGGTGTTCCGTGATAGTCCGTCAGAATGTTATATAGATAAGTACTCGTACTTACTTTGTTAGAACTTTGATTTACTCTCCCACCTAAGCCTTCTACTCGCATTTCCACTACATATTCGCATTTGTCACGTTTCACGGTCCTTCCCACCACCACCACCACCACCACCAACAAATAAAAAATAAATACAACACACACGGACACGTTAAACGGACAATATTATTATTATTATTATTATTATTATTATTATTATTACCACTATTATTATCGTTATATTACAATATCGTTGCAAACGATGACGATTTGTTTCGGACACCTCGCATCGTCGTCGGTCGTCCGACGCGCTGTACGACGCGGTGAAAATATTTCGTTTGTGAACGCGAAACGTCCGCGGGGCGGTTTCAATAACGGACATTTCGAATATCGGATTAGTTTGCCAAAATAAAAAAAAAAAAACGTAAGATATGGCAACGATATATTATTATTATTATTTTCCCGATAGTGGCGTGTAAAAAAACACCGTCATACCGGGCAGCGGAAGGGTAAGGAACAAATTGAAAGTATCGGCGTGCGGGTAGGTAACCTCCCGCCACACCTATACGCCGTACAGTAGCACACGATTAGGTTGTCCGTCGCCGTCGTCCTATATTTTTAATTATTAGTATTTTTTTTTTTTTTTTTTACATAATATTAAATCGTAATGTCGTTTTAATCAACGGCGGCACCTGTGCGTTAAAAACCAACGAACGTCGGTCGTGTTCGCCGTACACGCGCGCATACGAATGCGAATATGTTTTATTCGGGAGAGGGCGGTGGGAAGTAGGTGCATGTATAATTAAAAAAATAATAAAAAAAAATTATACATATTATTTATTTATATATAATATTTTTTTTTTTTTTTTTACCGCGTCTATATTAAAACGATCCAAAAGACCTTTTGTGTCGGCGGGGTGTGCGGCCCGAACGTACCGAAGGGCACTCGGTACTCGGCGACTCGGCACGCACGTACGTTTCGGATACCCCGCGCGTACATGACGCGATACGCGGACGACAATTCACAAATTACAAAAAAAAAAAAATATATATATACAGCGAAAATAAAAAAAAAAACACCGTTGCTATTAATTATAGATAATATCTGGGGCGGCCGCCGCCGGGCGACACGGTATAAAATAATATATACGAGGCATTTTATTTATTTTTTTTATTATAATTATTATTACAAAATCCGTCGATTTAACATCGGTGCGCGCCCGGCGAATTATACGTTATTATTAGGGCTGGGATTTTAATGCCCTAAAAAACCCCGAAAAATGCTCTAAAAAAAATGCTTTTATGATCTACACATTTTTTTAACTTTGTGTATTATTTTTTCGTTTTGTAATTTACTCCGTTCTACTCCATTGATGTGTTTATCTCTTGACAAATGTTGTTGTACGGCAAATCGTTTTTCAGCAGTAACTTTCACATTGCATATTTTACAGAATAACACCGATCCGTCGGTAGAAAAAATATTATGTCCAAATTCTTGTACAAACGCACGCAGTCGACTCGCTGTCGAACATTTTACTTTTGGCATTTTTATATTAAATTATCAAAAAAAATTAACTAGAGTAATAAAACGGTGTTAACGACGACCAAAACTCGTACTGAACGTCTAACGATAATATCATCGGACGTCGATTTTACCGATTTAAGATTATTTAACAGGAAATGCGGGTAGAGGTTACTCAAACCTTGTCCGATAATATAATACGAATTACGAGTACCTACTTATAATCTGTTATATTTATTTAAAAACCATGTTGGTGTAAAAATCTTAAAATTTTAAAATAAAATTTCAAATTCACACACTTGGTTTCCAAAAACTCAAAAAATGCTCCAAAAACTCTAAAATGCCCTAAAAAATTAAGAAAATGGTCTAAAAACTAAAAAATGCAAAATAAACTTTCTTATTCTCATTCAAATTCATACATAAAACAAATTTGTGACAAGACGAGCATTGAAAAACAATGCAAAGTGCATCGAAATCCCAGCCCTAGTTATTATTATACATCCGCGGGCGTATAACCGTACCCGGTCAATTGGTAAGCGTTGCTCGCACGCCGGTGTGGGCCCGCGACCGGACGGTAAAAACGTCGTTAAACTCAATACAAAACGGAGGTAGGCGCGAGGAAAAAATTACGGAAAATTTCCAACGGAAAAAGGCGGCGCGCGTCGTGCACGAGCGAAAACGCATCGTCGGCATGCGATCGACGCGACACGGCGGCCACGGCGTTAAAGTATAAACGCGCGAAACGAACCCCTTACGACGGCCGCGCGGCGGAAATATAAAAAAAAAAAAAAAAAAAATATACAAAAAAAAAAACCCTTCTCCGAGGGCGTATAGTGTTACAGTGGCGATAAGTACGTATACGTGCGGGTACGCATAGTAGTAGTAGTAGTGGTTATAGTATAGTCTTTGCCTCGTACAACGGCCGCGCCACTTATACCCGCGTCGGATTTGCGTACCCGGCGTCGTCGTCGCGTCGGGGTCGCGATCCCCGGCGGCGGTGGCGGGCGAAAAATAAATTCAACGACTCGTCCGGCGGCAGAGGGGCAGGGCTAGCGGCCGGGTACACCGCACGAGACGGTGTCTTGCCGCGTCGCCGCCGCCGTCCCGTATTGCTGCCGACAACCCATTCTTTTGTCGTGACTTACCTTGCCACATGCGTCGCTTGCAGTTATGTACACTTATCCGTGACCTACTCGTCCCACACTGCCTCAGGGGTATCGCTTTAGTCGCCCTTAATTACTCCAATCGAATATCCTACATAAATATCCTAAACGAAATGTACAAAATCGATAATATTATTGTCGTGTAGTAAACAGTTTGCAATACTGCTGCACGCCCTAAAAGCACTTGTTCAACATACATTTATCTATACCTACGGGCATAACAAATACCAATGGTTTAAACGTTAAACTTAATCGAAAGTGAGAGATCCAAGGGTTTGGGAAAAAGGCAAAAACAACAATAATAGTACCGATTTGTGCGTGTGTGTGTGTGTGTGTGGGCAAAGTGGGAAGATTTTTTGAACCGGTCTGTTCGTCGGTTAGGTTGGGTTGGGTTAGGTCGTCGACACGTGGGAATGAAACACACTCGGAAGGACGGTGTTTAGAGGACGAAGGGAAATGTAATTTTTTTTCCCGAAAACGCGCGCGAATATTCTTTGCGCGCGCGGGGGAAATAAAAAAAAAAAAAAAAAACCTGTCGTGTGCCGTTAATTCATCATTCGACCACGTTTGGAACGCACGCCACGAATTCGACCGCCGACGCCGCCCTGGGTATTGCAAAAATAACCGCTTGTATAGACAAAAAAAAAAAAAAAAGCGATAAAAAAAAAAAAAAAACTTCAGAACTGTAATAAAGCGTTCGCACGAAACGGACCGCCGCGCGCGTGCGGTGTAAATGCTGCGCGTGAGCAGAATGCAACGACAATTTTTATTTTTTGGTTTTTTTCTCGAGATTTTTAGATTTACGCCGTGAAAATGATTTTACGAGTATAATAATTTACGAGCCGCCGCGCGTTACTCGCGTAATATAATATAATATATATATAGCGCACAAATCTAATAAACTATATAATAACAAGTCCGGTCGTACACATAATAATATTATGTTTCGCGAAATCGAAAGACCCGCGGAATTAGCGGCCGTGATATTTGAAACCCGGCCGCTTCACCGATATGAAGTTTTTGAGGAAAAGGTCGGGGCTTTTAATACGAATTTTTTTTAAATTATTTTTTAGTCAATATAATTACCATTGACAACGTGTGTACGTTTATTATAACGTGCCATCGTTATTTTTTTTTTTTCGATTATAAGTGATAATCGATGGAAAGTTATAATTAATTATAATGTTATTTTGTTAAAATTTAGTTGTTTTGTCTTTTTTTTTGCAGTTGTTTAAAATAATCGAGTCGATTTTTAAACATTAACTATTATACACTCTTTGTGTTTGATAATAATAACTCGACTTAACACTTCCGTGTTAATTTAAATTTATTTTATGTTCTAAACACAATAATATTATATATTACAAACCGTCGTCGTTTAAATAATACATTTTTTTGTTTTTTGTTTTCCGTCGCGTGCGCGTTGTACGGAACAGTTAAAAAGTCGAGTATAATAATTGTTCGTCCATGTTCCCGTAATACCCGGTTTTACTCGAAAGTCAATCGGTCCGTCATAAATGCGTATTATTCGGCTGTCGTTACGGCGGGTTTACATAATATTTGTCTCCGTCGTCCCATCGACTGTCGGGCCTATCCGGTGGTTAGTTTGCCGAGCAGTTACGCGTAACCCGTCGGACGACGGCCGTCCGAACGGGTAATTTCGAAACTGTTTTCCCAACCCCTCGTCGGTGCAGCACCGCGCGTGATACGCTCGTAAAATACACTCGTATCATTAGACTTTTATAGGTCTTATATATATATATATATATATATATATATAAATACACTATGACGTTGTTATACACACGATTCGCGTAAGCCCCCCGCATTAGGAAATTAAACGCGCGCCCGTATATAATTATTATATACACCTGTACGGTGGTCGTATCCGCGGGCCGTTTAAAAATGTCGATGCGGAGTTTTACGACTGCCGGCGGACGGGCCGGGATGATGATGGGGGGGGTGGTGGTGCGCACTTAAATTGATGCGCGCTCGTTTATTTCTCCGCGGCCCGGCGCGGCCGTAAAAATAACGTAAACGCGCGCGACCGCCGCCGCCGCCGCCGCCGCCGTCGTCGCGCCCGTCGTCGCGCCCGTAAACGAGGAGAATCCATCTTCTGGTCTCTCGCTTTCTCACCCGCCCCCGTGAGAAAAGCTGCCGGATCGGACACACACAAACGCGTATAACGTATATTAACACGGCCGTCATTAACCACCACCACCACCACCGTTTCCATCCCCTACATGTATATATATATATATATGTATAGGTAAACTACCCCCGCGGTCATTTCTTTGACCGTATGACCCACATGGCCGTGCGCACGTACGCACGAACCGCGGGGCCGAGTAATGAATTTTTAAATTTTAAACGAGACGCGCGCGGTCTTCCGGGGACGTGGGTGTCGGGGTGCAGGCGGCTCTCGTGTATAATATGTCGCGTAAAAAAATATATATAAAAAAAAAAAAAAAAAATGAAACGCATAGTACTCGACGAATAATAATTGTATATAACGTATATCGGCGAGAGGGGCGGGTGAAAAGAAAAAAAAAAACGGACGAGCGTACCGTACGTAACGTACAAACAAATATTATATATATATATATATATATAAACACGCGTAAATCTGCGCGGACGGTCGAAAGAAGATAAGCGGTTTTTTTTTTTCTTTCTTTTTTTTAAATTTTCAAATAAGTATATCTATGTAAATTATTCGGTTATAAAGGTACACGGACGCTGACGGTGACGTCGATGCGGTTGACGGAGAACACGGCAAATAATAATAATACAAATAATAATAAAAAAAAATAAGACCAACGACGGCGAATCGTTTGACCAGATCGGGTGGGGTTTTTTTTTTTTTTTTCCACTCTCGGAGTATCGTTTTCACTCGCCGAGAGTGATAAAATACGAATCGATTGGTATAGAGCCGGTGTTTTTACTATATATTTTTACGTTTTAAAAATGTATACACGCACGTTCGTGTGTTTTGCGCAACAGTAGTAAACCCGTCGGTGTTTATCGCGCTCAAAGCGGATTACGACGAGTCAATAATATTATTACCGCGCGTAATAAAAAAAAAAAAAAAGGTAATAAGAAAATCTCCCGCGGAATCGGAAAATATTATATTACGTTGTTTTTTTTTTTTTTTTTTTGGCTTTTAAACCACGAAAAATATTATCACTTTCAAACATTTCTTCGCTATATCGGATACGAGGTACCACTACCCCCTAAATACGATAGTAATTTAAAAAAAAAAAAAAAGAAAACAGTTTTGCCCCGGACAACTTGTGGACTTGTATTATGTCCAGTATTTGCGGTAGAGTTACGGTAGAATTTCACATCGCGTTACGAATAATTATTATTTTGCTTATTATTATTTCGATAACCCGTTTATTGCACAAGAAACAAACGAAGACAAATAAAAACAAACGATATTTGTTACAAACAGATAACCCGAATTATTGGGTTTATGTCGAATAAAATAAGTCAGTACTATGCAACAGAGATAAAGTTCATCTTAATGTGTTGCGACATTTTGTTGACTCGTGTCTACAGAACTATAGTTAACTTGTACCGCGACCGAAACTGTTTCGCCGGACAAACATTCAGGTTATTATAATATTATTATCAAGATTGCACAAAACGTACTAAACTTGACTGTTATTTTATTGTGACAGAAGAACGTAATCTCGATCAATTAAATTACACGATAAACCAAGATAGACGACCCCAATGGTGAAAACAAAACTATTGTTGATTTATGTCATTTTCAAATTGACTTTGACCATTATTCTTGGCGCAAGGTCTAGAAATATACCCGCGATAAAGACACGCGGTTGCGTATATTGTACACGTTATAATATTGTATTTAAAAGTTAATTTAAATATTTTCGAATCGATAAATTTCTATTGTTTTTTTTTATAAAAATATCGTGAAAATTGCCTCTACCGCAACCGAGGGAGTCGAGGGACCACTACGGCAATCTTGATCTCTCGAATCACGTACCGGTTTAATATTATGAAATTATTGCTCACGGCCCATCATCCCGGGACTCCTAATCTAAAATTTTATTACCTTACAGTAATTTTTTTGGGCACTGCGAGCTGCTTTTTGTTCGGCCGAGTGTATACGTACGTAATAATGATAGGTAAGGACTGACGGTACGGTCGCCCGAGTGTACGTTTCCAACTCGATACATTATTATATTATAATATACGTAATAAGTACCGGCTAAATATTTCAAACGGTATTGCGATGTTATCGACGACGACGGGAAATAATAGTATTATTATAATAATTGATTTTGTTCGACGGAAACGCGCGGACAATCGTATCGCAAACATCGACTTCGTCGTCCCTGTCCTTTTAAAACGAAAAAAAAAACGATCGTCCGGACAAAAATATCTTCGATAGACATCTATAAATCGTGTCCAGAGACGATTTTTATTTATCGGGTCGAGCCCACAGTGTACCTGCCATCGCGCAAATTTGATATTTTACCGTATAAAAAGAAAGAAAAAAAATAGATTCACAAAGATATTTATGCGTCCGATAAATATTGACTGATGCGATCAAACAAGCCCTATTCCGATTTTTATTTAATCCGGTCTGACCCAACTTGACTACATTAATAGTCGATGAGTATAACAGTAGCGCCACTTATGGCGATCCATATGGGCTTTGCACCGCTAGACCTCTTGGTCTCTTGAATTTATTTAATAATATTATAATAAAAATATACCTGCAGTCTGAAAATTTGTTTATGTGATCATTGTTTTTTTTTTTTTTTTTTTTTTTTTTTTTTTTTTTTTTTTTTTTTTTTTATTAACGACAAATGACCGTAAATGCGTTCAAACCGCCTCCGATCGTTGTTTCGTCTGCCGGTCGTTTTCGTCCCTTGTTTCTTCCTAATCTTCTCCGTCCACCTACGTTCATCCTGCTCATCCTCCTACTCCTGCTCCACCTGTTCCTCCTACCTTGCGCGATGTTAATGCTCCAGCAAGTATAATATAATGTGTATATACTGTATATACTTATTGTGTATTACGGAAAACGAATTTCATCAATACGGAGCGCCCCGTCATTCGTTTGATGTTTCGAAGGTTTTTTTTTTTTTTTTTATTATTATTTTTTTCATGTTACGCGTATGTTTGTGTGTGCGCGCGCGTTTGTGATATTATATTATGTATAATATAAACGACGATGACGAGAAGAATGCGAGATATAAAAAAAAAAAAAAAAATGTTTTATATATTATATCGACTGGAACAATCGTTCGGCGGGGACATTTCCACAGTTACCGGCCGCGGGGGCAGGGATAATATTCCTCTTTATACACACGTATATGTATTTTTTTTAAATTTTTTTTTATATAAACCTACTAAAAAAAATATACCGCCGTTATTATCGCAATGTACGACGACATATTTTCAGATCGTTGTCAGACGCACGCGTAGGTGGGTAGGTAGGTAGGTATAGTTACACTGCTGCGATTTTCCCCTCAGAACCGTTTAACCGGAACGAAATTATTATTATTTTGGCCCATTTGTCCCGATCCGCGAGAGATTAAGAAACAATGGCGGGCGCAATCTCCCAGACAAAAAAAAAATAAAATAAAACCGGCGACAAGTAAAAATATAGAGAACTCGATTCTCCGGTATTATTATTATTATTTTCGTCGTTCTTTTTTCCCTGTAAAAATGTACGTGACCGGGTGGTGTATTGGCCCCTTTGATATTATTCTTTTATTTTATTCCCATTGTCAACCTAGGCCGAAATTCAATTTTGACAAATATGGCCGACCCCGCCCGGCAGTTAAATACCCGTGTTCTTTTTCTTATTATTTTTTATTTTTTTTTTCATTTCCTAACCCTCACATTTAAGTAATATTATACGTACGTATATATTTGTATTATTATTATATCGACAAGCGCCATTATTCCGTTTCTTATTTTTTTTTTTTTTTTGTCCCATTGCCGTTTTATTCGTATTGTGTCGGTCGGATATTTTTTTTTTTTAAATATTATATATATTTTTTTTTATTTCAATTTAACGGTGCTCTTCTTTCGGCGTACGCGTACGTATATATATATATATATATATGTTATACAAGCGTAGTTTTACGTAGACGTATCGCTCCGCCGAAACGTTGTGTCACACCGTCGTCGTCGTCGGTATATAATATTATCCCGCCGCAGCCGGAGAGCAACCGAAATATCATAAAGTATAATGGCCGTATAATCAGTTTTATAAATGACCCGAGCAACGGTTTTGACAAGGCTACCTACAACAAGACCGACGACGGCGCGGCGGCGGTGGCCTGCCTGGCAGTGCCCCGCGTCCGCGTTCGCCCCGACACTCTTTCATCAAAACGTTTACACCGTTTACCGGCGGCGGCGGCGGCGGTGGGGTCGACGACGGCGACGAGGTATAGGTATTTCGCGGCGGCGCGTCTGGTTAGGTTTATTTTATTTTTATTTCTTTTCGTTACTAATGCTCTTCTCCCGTCGTCTTGGTCTTATTCTTCTTATTCTTCTTATTCCACTCGTCGGTAGGTAGAGAGAAAAAAAAAAAAATAAATAAATAAATAACAAAAAAAAAAAACGGGGAAAAAACGAATTGTCATCCGTATAATATAATATACCTGCCTACCTCCTATATATATGTCTGTCACAACATAACGCGTATAATATTATCGTGCTATATATATATATATATATATATATATATGTATAATATTTTTCATTATATAACAAAAAAAAAAAAAAAACCCCGTTCACACACGCCCCGAAATGATAAATATAATATTATATATCGTACAAAAAAAAAAAAAAAAGAATAATAATAAAATACCTAATAACAATTTTTACTGGTACAATATACATATTTTTTTTTTTTTGTTTCGAAACGTTTGTTTTGTTTTGTTTTTTCCGTGCGGCGGACGCGCTTGGTTTTTTCGTTCGATTGTTCGAAACGGAAAAATCAAAAATGTTTGATTAATGAACCGAACCGACTAGGAGTATATTACAACGTACACCTATAATAATACAGGTATACAATAACGGAATATACCGTAGTGTAGTAGGTTGTTTTTTTTTTGTAAATTTTAGGGTAAAAAGGGTCGTCGTTTTTCAATGATTAAGTGGTTATCCGCGGTCGTATACACACGAAAATCGAACATCGTAATAATAATATAAAAATAAAAAAATAATAATAATTCTCCCGCGTTACGCACGAGTTTTTATGTAACAATAGCCCCACGGAAATGTTGCGTATGTGTTAGCAAGTATAATATAATAATAATATTATTACGTTATTGTGTTATAATGTGTGTGTGGCCCCCGAAGTCGTCGTCGTCGTGGTGTTGTCGGCAGTAGAAATAATAATAAAACAACGATATCTATATAAAAATATATAAAGACGGACGAGAGAATATTATTACGAGAGTGTGTACACCTATATTATATTATTATTATTACGTTGTATCGACTTCCGTTGGAAAATATAGTCATCAATTTAAAAACGAGGAAAAAAAAATAATCTTTTTTTTTTTTTTTTTAAAAACACGTCCACCAATATAATAGGTGTATAGGATTTTATTGTATAGATAAATAAAAAAAAAATATATATATATAAAAAGTCTGTTGAAAAATAACCGACAACGGCAAAGGCCGGGCCCGCGTTATCTCGCTTCACTTGTCCCGGAATAAAATATAAACGTCCACCAGATACAAAGTTTTCTATAATATAATTTTAAATCTAAACGTGTGTCGATAAACGTGTTAGGAAACAAAAACAAAAAAAAAATACAAACGATTTCGCCGGTTTACAATATTTTCTTTCGGATTTCAATTTTTTTTTGTTATCGAAGAAGCGGAAAGTTTTACGAAAAATATATTTTTAGTATATTTACCGTCTGTTTTCAATTACTTACGTATTATCTATTATATAAAGTCGCGGTGTGTATAAAACTTTTTTTTTTTTTTCAAACTGTTCTTACTGTGCTTAAAGGTGAAGTCGACAAAACGAAAAAAAAAAAAATAAATAAATAAACCGTCGTTGTAAAACTAAATATCTCTTTCGCGCTACACTCGGAATCTATCTAAAATCATAAAAAAAAAAAAAAAAAAACAATAAGCGTTTAAAAGTTTGAAGACAAATAAAAAAAAAAAAACTTTAGTAACCCCCTCCCCCCACCTATTTGTATATCTCGATTATAATAAATATTCGATTTACGAATTGTACGAGTACTTAATAATTATTATTATACGACGGAAGAATACAATACAAACGTCTTGAATACAATGTATAATAATATCATAGAATAAAAAGGCCGGATATATGTCGTATCCATGGGTTGGCCAATGTCCCGGGTGAGAAGGTAATGTAGTTTAAATAATGAAAATACGATAAATCGTTGTAATAAAATTTTTTTAAAAAACCGTTTCCCAGAGAAGCTCGATAATCTCACAAGGTTACGTACCGTCGTGTATTTTTTTCCCCAGTCAGAGGTTACCACCCGGAAATAGAGAAAAAAAAATATTTAAAAATCCGCATATTTTACAATTGATACGGCGTAGACGATTTAGAATATTTTTACTCACCTCAAACAATAGCATCACTCCCCCCCCCAAAAAAAAAAACAAAAAAAAACACTTTTCAGTAAAACTAATCTACTTGTAATTAATCAACTTCGCTATAATATTCGGTATCTAGCAACACCGGAGATCATATTTTATTTTTTCTAACGGTATCGGGGACACTGTGCTACTTCAGTACAATTCTATTTACCGGCGGTGAATCCGACAATTATTATTTTATTTTTTTTTTTGTATTATTACGATTATATTTCGTTTTAGTATCCGCCGCCGCGACATAGATAATAATAATATTATATCGTGAATCGCTTTTGTGTACACCGTAGAATAGGAGTTATAAGTCGTTGTCGTCGTCGGCCGTACCACTTGGCCCGTGAAATTATTATTATTATTATTATTATTATCACGATGCCACCGACAGATTTGGACTCGGGGATTCGTATAATAAGCCGAGACAATAACGATCGGCGGCGGCGGCGGCGGCGGTTATGTTGATGAAAATCCTCTTCAATCTTCCGAAAGTCTCCTATATACGTATATATAATATTGTTATCGCGCGTTTTCCCGCAAACGTTGCCGGCCGACCTGACCGTCACACCGCTGTCACACGGCCGCAAGATTGATAGTATATAATAGTAATAATATTAATAATATACACTTGTATAATATAACACGGTCCAATCGTGTCGATCGTGCCGGCGGTGTGAATCTACTGATAACAACTCCGTTAACGACCGCCGGGCCCGTCGACGCGCCGCGGCGGCCGGTTAGACGGGCGGGCCGAGTTTTCGCCCGTCGCCGTTTTAATAACGCGCGGGTACAGGTAAAATAATTATTTACGGTCAACACCCGCCGGGCGTGTGTGTTTGTCGCGAAAAATAATAATAGTGCGCGTTAGTCTGCTCGTCCTGTTTACCGGCAACGGGATGATAAAAATCCGGAAATTCGGATTCGCGACGACGCCGCCGCCGCCGAGTGTTAGCCAAGTCGGCACGGTACGGGCGGTAGTCGCACGACAGGAATGACAAAAAAAAAAAAATTCAACTATAAAAACCCGTACGGAAATTTCGGGCAATTCGACGTGCCGCCGGGATTATTTCCGCGTTTTATGATCGTCGGCGTCCGTCATATATTGTTCGCCGCGTGCGTTTTGAAACGATCGTAGATAATACCGTCAAACAATATTAAATATCGAGACGACGACTACGACACATATATATATATATACAAACCGTATGTGTAGTATTTTGTCCTCTGTTACACGTGTACATATAGCGGGGACGGCGGTGGTAATCGGTTAATAAGTGGTCTTCACGATTTATCGTAACCATAACTATTACCAGAACAGCGAAACAGATATATATATTTTTTTTTTTGTCCTTTCATTCTAAACTGAAGATTATTTAAACGGTAACCTAAACCGTAACGGGTTTTTTTTTTTTTTTTTTTTTTAATAGTGGTTAACCGGTTAAACTAAAAGTCTAAAACGATTAACGATACCCTTGGTGTGTTTACGTTGTAATATGACAGTTAACGAATATACTACAATTATCCGTCGTACTGTCCGGTACAATAAATCGAAAACCCATCTTGGTGTAAACATTACTTATACACTCACGGTTATTCGTGTCCCTTGTGTACGCCACATCTGCTACGAAAGAAAATAAATAACAACATATGTATTGACGAATATTACGATTACTTAATATTACCAAATAGTATCACTCAGTACATAAATATTTGAGATATAAAAGTTCATATTTAGTTTTTTTTTTTCGGGGGGGGGGAGGGGAGGAAACAGAAATGAAAACCTTTATCCAGAATGGTTAACCGAAACTTTTGTCGTCACCATAACCGTTTTTAAAAATTTAGAACCGTGGACTTAAATTCTGGTTATAAAAACCAAAAACACAAACCCGCCGTTGTTTTATGGTTTCCGCCGCTGGTATATAGTATTCTACAAACGATATGTAATATAGGTACAATACATACTATACTATACTCTTTAAACAAGTAAAAAACATACTATACAACGCATGCGGGATGGCAAGATATTTGCATATAATATCGCGATTTTAAAATTATTACTATTTTTTCGTCAATCCGCCTGGAGTCTGCGGTGGCGCAACTGTCGTCGTCGACGATTGAACATTTTTCTGCTTAACCGCCAAAGGGATGAAAAACATCACCGTGGTAAACCAAACGACGATTATTGTACACAAGTCGCGATGGGGAAAAAAAAAAAAATAAATACTTTTAAAGTTTTATCCAAACGTATAATTTACAGTGTGCATATATTATAATATATATATATATATATATATATATATTTATTTAATGCGAACGTACAAACTTATACAAATAATTATAAATTCGAATTCAAAAACGGAAAAAAAAACGCCGAAAAAATAATAATAAACCTTTAAAAAAAAAAAAAAAAATGAATATTCATCACGAATGTACCTATTATGGTGTACTCAAAATGATAATGTTCTGAAGTAGTATGAAGAATATACAAATTTAAAAGGAAATAATTTACAAGAAATACTATTGGAAAACAGTATAAACAAGTGAAAATAAAACATTATAGGAATATTAAACTGTTCTAAATTGAACAGTAGAATAACATTTTATTGCATTGTAACGTTTCGATCACTTAAAAATCGTCAACAAATGGATAATTATTAAATTAAAGTTACTATTGTGTCGACAAGAGACAATTGTATTACTGGTTGACATGGTTTCATATTATAAATAAGTAATAACAATAAAATGTATAACTGCGTACAGTTAAGTTAATTATGATAAAAATCCAATAAAACTAGATTGGAAATTATTATTATTTTTTTTTTTTTTTGTAAATTATCAATGCATATTAAACGTAGTTACGAATTGATTAAATAATAATTTAATTTAGAAAAGAGTCACAGGTTAAGTTAAATTTATTATATATATATATTAAATCGTTAACGTTTTCGTTTAAAAATTTTAACTAAAATTATCGAATCATATTGCGAACATATACGGCAAGTCCGCGTTATGTTTGAAAGTTTTTCAGCATATCGATGTCGACCGGTCAAGTTTGAATGTCATTAACGGCAAAAAAAAAATTATATAATTTTTCAATTTAATTCGAATTGATATATTATATGTATTATTTATTTAAACGAATACCGTTGGAAACGAAAAATGTATTTGTCGCAACGCCATGTGATAATAACAATATATACGACTTATACCGGAAAATCTATAACGTCCGTTATTTTATTACCAATAGGTATTATTACCTACTGTAATTTTTTTTTTTTTTTAATGGAATACATTCGCTTTTAATGTTTTTTCCCGGAGGATACACAATAAAACGTGCGTACTGCACGCGGAGACATTATATTTTCAATTTTCCTCGGGCGTACGTATATACTGTCGGTGAACTCGTAACTATATATACCCTGTATATATATATATAAATGTATACTGTTATTTTCTCGACGGGGCGCCCCAGTCGTCGGCTCGTTTCCGCCGGACGATGCCGGGGCAACGTCGCCCAACGCGCGGGATATTTTCCGACCACGTACGAACGCCGTACGTCAGCTTTTCCGGTAGACAGGTCAACAATTGAAGGGTAATATTACTTTTTTTATTTTTTTTATTTTTTTTCCATTTGCCCTTCGTATACACGTATACGACGCGCCCTCGTGCCAACAAAATATAAAAGAGTAAACACGTGTCGTCGAAGATGTCGCCCGCCGCGTCATCCGTGGATAGTACCCGTACGGGTTGTAGTAGGCACGCGTGTACAGTGCGGCAAAGGAATTTCGGTAGATAATCGTGCCGTAGCTATTACCCCGGCAATCGGGGCCCGGAGCTACGTTTCCGAAACGCGCCCCTTTTATAAAACCGACTTTAAAAAAAAAAAATTAAAAAAAAAAAAATATACTATTAACACTTCTTTATTTGGTCTCGGCGATCTTTCTGAAAGGGCCGCCATAATTCCATTTATACGAACGAGTATGGCGCGGTGAACTTGTTTTTACCCGTGGAGCAAACCGAATGTCGGACACCCGGCACCTATAAAAACAAAAGTCGCATCGTTCGAGGAGGCTAACCCAACCGGCGTATTTGTAATATTTAAGTAATTCGATTAAATGCTACGCTAAACCTATTGCTTGAAATTATAATTATATTTAGCTCCGCCGAGATTATTCTCTAAATTGCCGTTACGCGAGCGTCTAAAAAAGAAGATTTGATAGGGTACAAAATATCGAATATCATATAGGCTTGCCGGTTTTTGATTTTCCCGAATAATTATTATGTATAAGTTCAATGATATTGATATTGTTACAGATCCCCACACGAGCCACACAAACCGCACTTGTTTAAATCCACTTATTGACGTAAATCCAGAGGTCTTGTAGGGTATATGAAGCAGGCAAACGAGAGCGAGTGCCACCTAACCCCCAAAAACCAACACAATCGGACTATCCAGAATGTGATATAACGTAACTTAAAACAGAGTGATCGATATTATTATTGCGATCAGTATTTTTATCTTCGACAATCGTTCACTCTGCTGCTCGCCCTTTTGCCTGTTTCATATTGTACAGTTTTACACTGTTTTACAGTGTAATATTTTCGGAATCCCCAACGGGGCTAGGGAAATTGTTTTTTTATTTACGTATTTTAAAATGCAAATTTTAAAACAGCTCCTTTGACGGACGTTGGGAAATGTACTTGCACTTTTATAAATTTTAAAACTCGGCGGGGCCACTGTTTCAGCAGCACAAAACGATAATGAGAAAATAAATCAAAAATGTCGGTTTTTCGTAGGTAAACTTTTTAGTTTTGTTGGTGATGGTGATGGTGTGAACGGGGGGGTGTGTGTAATTTATTTCTGGCATCCCTCTGCAATTGCGCGTACGCGTGCGCGCCCGCACTGTTATTGTCGCTTATTTTTCGTCACCGGTATTATAATAATACACATTTTTAATAATAAAAAAAAAAAAAATAATAATAATTAACCGACAGTACAAGTATATAAGTATATAGGTAGTACCAATGTAAAAAAAAAGTTTACAAATATATATTACCTGATTACCGTCATTTGCGGTCCATTGTAATATTATACGACCTACTTATTACAAAGCGGAATCCGTACTACTTTGCATAATACTTATTTACTTGTTCCTATAATAATTTTTATAAAAAAAAAAAAGCAATTTTTTTATATATATTTGAATTTAAGTACCTATGATTATTGTATAGTGTTTGTGGGGATATCCATCTGTGCGTTGTAATTGAGAAACGACTACCCGCTTATAGGGTTACGTATAATTTTGTTTGTAACACACAACAAACGTGTGGTGAAAAATAACGTATTTTAAACTCCAAAATGTACCAAACGAATATTACAGTTTATCGGACAGTCCGATATTGCGACGCCGTTATTATTTTTACCCCGTGCCGTGTTGCTATTAAAAATCAAAATTATTACATAGTCCCCGTAGACTTCGTGCAAATTGAATTTGAATATCATTTTTTAACACCGGAATTATATATATATATATAATAGCAATTAGCAAATTCTCGCGGGGCACCAACTCTACAGCAGTGTAGTGACGGTGCGTTTTCACATACTTGCATAACATATTTTTTTCGACGTTAAATTACATGTATCGTTCGATTAAAAAAAAGGGGGAAAAAAAAAATAAAGAGTGTAATACTAGAAAAATAAAAAGTATAAAAACCCGCTGTTGGAAATGTGTATTAATTAAAATTGAAAAGGGTTGGAAAAAAAAACTAATACGATTATTGCGACTGTTACAATAATAATAATTTATCCGTAGACAAGTAAATAAAAAAAAAAAAAAAAAAATAGGAAAAAAAAACCATATATGTACCGAATAAATAATGATGATATTCTAACGGTTTTAGCGAGTTAATAAATTAATTAATTGTACACATGATGTTGATAATTATTTTATTTCGATAAAAACCGAAATGATATATGAAAATAACCGTACATTCAAATGATATTTTTATGACGTTCTAGAGAGGGCGTGTAGACAATAATGATGCGTGTACGTGTCGTGTATAGAAATATAATATTATTATTGGCAATATTGCGATGGAACTATGGTATTTGAAATTTCGTTCCGACATCAATATTACATATTTATTTATTTTTTTTTTTTTATTATTATTATTTCAAAACAGACGCACTTTGCCCTTTATATTATAGTGGAAGTAAAAATGAAAAATACCCGTCAGATGTAACACAATATGACGTTTTACGAAAAAAAAAAAATAAAAAACAAAAGGTAGATGCGGGCAGCGTTTCGTTCGACTTTTTTATTTTTATAGTTAACACTCCCTTCAGGAGCAATAGATTTTTCACATAGGGCCGTGAAAATCCCGTAACTAAGGGTATGTGTACGAGGAGAAGGGCTGGTGGATTATAAAATTGAAAAAAAAAAAATGAATTCAACTTACGAAATTTGACTTATGGAAATAGTATAAAAATTACAAAAATCATAAAACTGCATACATTTACACCAATATAGAACTTCAGCGGGACGGTTGTATTTGATGGTTCCGAGCCGGGTTTTGATGTCGGATTCAATGTTTGTTAATGTAGTACTTTTAATAGCACGACATCGAGTCGATTTCTCTATTTAAAACAATCACAGACGAGCAGTCACGTACGTAGCGAAGGGGAATTTATTCACGATTAAAATCGACTACGTCTCCTCACGTAAGATTTAAAAGATGTAAAACTCGATTCGCAAATAAAGATAATCGTGCGTCTTGTTGATATCAGAACCGTGTTTAAAATGTTTAATTACGAAATATTATTACATTTCAATATTTAATTCAAAAAAAAAAAACCAATAAACATGCACGATTACGAAACTACTAATATTATCAATACTTATACGATTTTGATTGTTCGCACATTAGAGATTGTTTTCAACAATATGTCGACGAAATTGGTTTTTATTTCGAGGATAAGTTATATGCGAGCCCAGAATATGGTAAAATGTTTAAACGATGGATTTACGCAAATATACAATTTACTTAAGTATTTTTATTGATTCAAATTTCCTCGATTTAATAGCGAACATAGTGGTCAATAGTAAATTTGAGCAGTGGCGTAACTAGGATTTTTTCGAGAGGGAGGGAAGGTGCTTAACATCGTCCCACCCACCATTACTTATTTCCGAATACGCCGCTGGTGTACAGATACAAATCTCGTATAATCAATGATATTGTAAAACGTTGAGGCGTACGTTGTTTTTGTATATAACAAGCTTAAAAAATAAAATATTAAATTTCCATAAATACGGTTCGAGGGGGGGATGTCTTGACACACAATACACTCCCCTTGGTTGCGCCACTGGCCCATAGTACATACAGGAAACCTACCCTTACTGACGCTTCACGTAAATACCGTTTATGTTCACAAAAAGTGTCTAGTATTAATTCTACATTTTATAGATTTGGGCGCATTTCACTTAGTTGAACGTAATTATTATCAGCATGAACACAACATTTTTTACGATATTGCTCGTAATAATAATTTTTATTATTGAACCCGTTTGAGAAATCCACGGTCGTGTAAACGTTAAAATATTTCAGAAACCCATGCTTACCCAGTAATATTGTCAACTATTGTATAGTCACGAAATACCATAATAGTCACGAAATACTCGCACAGCTCAGCTCACTTGGTTTTCAGTTGCTTTTATTTTCTGGACCATGTAAAGTACATTTGCGAAGACACGTTAGCCCCTTCGTCCCCATCGCCCAAAACAATTTCGACGGCCCACAATATCTCTCAGGTCAGGTTAGGTTCGATATCGTCCCCGTCGACATCCACGGAATCGAACAGGTCATCGTAAATACGGTTTCCGTGCGGTTCGGAATAAATATGTTCGAACGATTCCATTGGATTCTACCGCCGGCCACGATATCGATCGCCCGTATTCGTTTGCAACGATAATAATATTCGCGGCCAGAGTATAATTTGAATGTTGTCGTACGCAATCGTTCAACGTTATGCGAAATCGTTTTGATATCGGGAATCCGGGAACAGCCGGTCTGAGAACGATAATAATACCGACGGCAGCAGCAGCTGCTCCGGCCGGTTTTAAATTCGTATTTGCCGGCCATGTATACGCTTAATGTACGTTCGGAGTCGCGAAGAAATCTAGCTAAAAAAAACATAAAAAAAAAAAACTCTCCGAAAAGTACGTTTAGGTCGTATACTATAACGGCCGACCCGGTATATTAGTCGTCCCCCGCCGCTCTCCGCAGATACAGAACAGCCCCTATTTTTTTTTTTTTTTTTTTGCCGAATAAATTCGTTATCCTTAGGGTCGTCATAAATTACAGCCCCTATTTATTTTCGACAAATGTCCGTAATGTAAAAATAATTGTTTTAAATACCGTTCGAATGCATGTAACATTGTCCCCGCAACAACACCGTATTATAACAAAATAATATATATATAACTTTTTATTGAAATCGACAATTGTCGAATATTATTATAATCTTTTAGATTCTGAGCGTATCGGTTTTACTAGGACGTGTTTATTTTTTCTCCGTCCGTGCACAACTTTTCTATCAGAGATACCTTACTCATTTCGGATCTAGGCCCCGGGGTCAAGTTTTTTTTTTTCATAATCGAGAGTAAAAAATAAAAAAAAAAAAAAAACGTTAACATTTACAGTAATAATTGTCTACGGACAATTGCGCGACGATTTATTAATTATTTTAAACCGTAACGGTCGACACGTACTCGTGTCGTCCGAACAAAATCAAAAACCGACGGATGTTTTACAATGATATTTTATTTTTGTCCAACAATTGTAATTATTATTCGGTCACCGGCAGTTCTACGTTTTGATTTTTGCGCAAATTTCCGACCGTGTCGTCGGCGCGTTATTCCGAGCGTAGCCGCGGCGGTCTGGCCGACATGAAAAAAATCAAAAAAAAATACTCGGGGTTTGGATTTTTTTTTTTGTATTTTTTTTTTTCTCGTTTCCTCACACACTGCCGGAAACCCGAAACCGGAGCGGGCCGACTAGGACGGGTACGATACACGGCCCGTATCGTGTTGTTACGCGTCCGGGCAACGATACCCCGGCCCCGCCGGGGCTATCTTGTCCGCAACACCCGGACAACACTTTAATGCCGGTAATTGTCTCTAATCTTTTTCTCATTAGCACCGGGTTTCAGCCGGCGGCGGCGGACGCCGGGCCGCGCCGTCGTCGTCCGTAACTGCGTTGGTGCCGCGGCCGACTCGCGGCGTACCGGCCGCGGAGCGCATATTATCGTCCTAATCCTGCCCAGACTCCTGCCGCCTCCGATTCCACACCGTTCGGCCGCGGCGGCGGTCATCAATCAACCCCGACCGACAATCGCGGTGCAATCGCGGCGGCGGCGGCGGCGGCGGCGGCGGTGTACATTACATCACATCACATCAATTGCGCCGCCACTCGCGCGTCTCGTCTTTTGTGGTCGGGGTCGGCCGCAATGTCTGCGGGTTACGTTTAAGTCGTTACACTTGCGCCGCGGCATAGCTGCGGACAGACCGACACACGCATTCCCCGGCAAAACGAAAAACAAATAAACCCGCGACGGGCGGCATGTTATACATGTGTATACGCCTAATGAAATACCGGCCGCCCCGTGCAATTATTTATATTATTACTTCGGGAATCCGCCCGATTTACCGCGCGTTCGGCTCATTAATGCCCTCCTAAATAGCGCGTTATTAAATATTAGCCGGCAAACGCTCGTCGTACCCGAATACTTGTCCAACGTTCGATAACGTATGGCGATAAGTATTTTTCCTAATGCTTTTGCAATTTCTTTTTTTTTTTTTTTATTTTAAAAATGAGTGAATACAATTATACGAGTAATTAAAATTGTACGGTCGAAAAATAATAAAACAATATAGTAAAGTGTACACCGGCAATATTATTAATTTATTCAAAAATAAATACGGACAATAATACCGTAAAAAAAAAAAAAAAAAATAACAAAACGTTATGCCTGCAATATTTATTTTGGAAATAAAAAAAAAAAAAAATTAACTTTTCCGGAAACGTCCGCTTGTGGATTTTTTTTAAAACAAAATTGTATTTCTTTTCCTACACAAACAGAACGTAATATTATTATAGGACGTGAATCCTCGTATCCATATTATATTATACATGCAGAAAACGTATATATATATACGTATATTCGTTTTTGTACGATTTTCAATTAGATCCGTTCGACGCCGATTCGTATTATACCGTACATTACGGAGACGGAAACAGACAGAGAGACGGTGGGTACGAGTGAGCAAGAGCTGAAAACGAACCCGTACGCGTTCACGTTCCGGACCGCGGTAATTGTTAATATCGCGCTCGCGGAAGGAACCGAACGCGGACGGGGGCGATTGCTCGCGAACCGGATAATATATTACAATATTCAAAACGCCATAATAAGAGTTTCCGGGCCAGTGGCGTGCCGGGGGCTGTAGGAATATACTAAACAATAACGACGGACAAACCGTAGAATCGTCTTTTATACATTTAAAGGGGGGTGGGGCTTAACCTCCCTTTTCGCCCTGTTTTTAATTTTTTTTTTTTTTATACAAATTAGTATAACATATTTTTTTTTTTTTCGAGACGATACATTGAAGTCATCTCAAACCCCTTCGTACTACTTCCATGCCATTCGATTTAAAAAAAAAAACCATTCCCTACAAGTATTTCAATAATAATATCTTTTATTTTTTTATATACAGTAAAACTTCTCTCAAACGGACCACCTTTAAGACGGAGTCCTTCTTATAACGGAAAATGTCAATAGTTCGCGTTTTCGCAATTTAATACAGAGAAAATACTCCCTATGACGGAAAATATAACTATATAATGAATTAGAAATAACGTAATTTGAACTTTATCGTTAGCTCGTATTTAGACGAATTACAAACATTTTCAAATATTTCACATTCAAAGCTATTATTAGAATTAACGACAAAAGCACGAGAATGTGCTGAACCCGTGTTGCCCCTTAGCCACAAATAGCAGTAAAACTATTCCGTATTATTTTTCTTAATTATAAAAAAAAATGTTATATGTTTTTTTTTTTTGTTTACTTTTAGTACTTGGTTCTAAATTTTTAGCGTTATACACAAAACAGGTTTAATTAAAAATTCATACATTATATACATAAAGCATAAATTTACGTTGTACGAAATACAGTATGCACTTAGAATATCATTTTTTTTTTTTTTTTTTTTTTTTTTTTTTTTTAATACGCATATAGATTCTGGAATTTAATATTTGTTTTTTTTTCCCATAGTTTCCTATAACGGAAAAATGCGTTGGTCACAAACGTTTTCGTTGTAAAGAGATTGCGTTACTGTATATAAAAGCATAATAATTGTGAAACTTGCCGTTACGGTACCGTCTGATAACATTTTATCGATTTATTTTTTTATAATTTGACGATAATCATAATAACAATTAAGCGCATTTAAAACGTGTACGTATAATTCTCAATTCCGCATGGCACACTCTTGATTTTGGACTGCGCGCTTTGTGTCGGGGTTCACTAAAAAAAAAAAAAAAAAAAAATGTGAATGTAAGAAATTGTTTTTCTTTACTTTTTTTCGATAAACCGAGATTTACGTTGAAACTGTTGTTGGCTGAAATAAATATACGTGCTGCACATACGCAGTACTTCGCACTTGTCAATGTCGCAATTGTGTAATTTATGGGTTTTTGGCGTATAATTTTAGAGTATAAAATACGTCCGTGTTTGGGGTAGTTACGGGTTATTAAAAAAAAAAAAAAAAAAAATTAAAATTATCATTTAATTTAACCCGCCATGTTATTTACCCGAAAACTTAACTCGGTCACTCGAATACGTTTACGTTTTAAAATTAACTCTAGGGGGCCCGGACGTTTTTTGAAAACTCTCGTTACGGGAAAAACTTTCGCGCCCGGTAGAACTCTGTTTTGACGGTTATTAATTTTTTTTATTTTGTCGTAAAGAGAGCTGAACAGTGAACTTTTTAATACGCCTTTAAAAAAAAATGGCCGTCAATTAATTTTAACATATTTCGTAAAATCTGTGTGCAATGTTACGATACGTAAGAATGTTGTTGTTGTTGTTGTAAATTCGATTGACAAAAAAAAAAAAAAAAAAAACAAACAAAACGAAACGGTAGACCGTGTTCGACGACACGTGTGAAGAGTGGTAGTCAAATATATCGTCGCAAAGTCATTGTCGGTTAAAAAACGATTTCCGGATTGTACGAAATCGGTGAAAATTAATTATTTTTATTATTATTATAATTCCATTCCACCCCTATCTATAAATCGCTTAACACGTCCGTATTATTATTATTATTATTATTATTGTGTACGATCGCATCCGGCCCCGGTAGATTTTCGACGTACGTGGAGATGTTGTGTCGTGAGCCGGAGGAGGACCGGAACGGGTATAGACGGGTACGTCGACCGTGCAATATTATTATTATTATTATTATTATTATTATTATTATACGTGTAACTATACTGATAATCCGACACACCGCGCAGCGACGACGAGACGAGAGGTCGAAGAAATCGAGGAAACTGAAAAAAAAAAAAAAAGAGAATATTAGAAAAGAAAACGATTAATATAATACCGCATTCTTTCTGGCGCGGGCGGTGCTCGATCACGGGGAGCGAGTTTAATTAATAATAACACCGGGCGCGGGGCCCACTCGTCGCTCATCGGACGGGCGGCGGGTTTCCCATCGCGTTACGACTACACGCCGACGACTACACCGACGACGACGACGACGACGACGACGACTACGAAGACTACGACGGACGTCCTAATAAGCACCTGTCCGCGGAAATATTTGTTGAGCGGCCGTACCGGCGTGACCGTATACGCCCCGGTCCGCGCGCGTACCAAAAGAATAATATACGCGCCGGTATTCGTTATTGTATTATCGTTATCGTTATTATTACCATTATTATTGGCCGCGGTGTACCCGTAATAATAATCAGCGGCGATTTTTTTTTTTTAGGATTTTTTTCGCCGGCCCGGCCGAGTGTTACCGACAATCGAACCGGACGCGCCGGTGCCGAAATTCTACGAGTTTATAAACCAGGGGGTCGTCCGCCTACCGGACTCTTGCCCCGTCCGTTTTTTATCGTGCAAACACGATGGAAATACCCTCGCCGACAAAAAATAAAAAAAACCCTACAGTTTCGATCATGGTTTGTTGCTTTTCAACACAAACGCCAATTTGTGTAGAGGTACGATCATCGCGAATCGCAAATACAACCCGCGGTTGAAGACGGTTTCGCGTATTGCGCCGAATTAATTTTTCTTATACGACCTGAACAATTCTGATCGCACGTCGAAACGATTAGCCTAAAAAAAAAAAAAAAAAATATACCCGCGAAAAATTGTCGATTTTACTCGATACAATATTGATCTCCGTACACGGCGGCTTTATTATTATAAGTTCGTGACGAACGAACCGCCCTGTATACCGCAGTGTTGTATTAGAAATCAACTAAGCATATTAGTAATTTTTTTTTATTATTTTTTTATTTTCCATCTTCTATTTCGCGTCACGATCATCGCCCGGCCGGCCCGGTACAATAATAATTATCGTTATAAATTTTTATTTATTAACGGGGGGCGGGGGGGGCCCCGGAGTTACAATATTAGTTTGTGCACGGGACGACGTCGACGGTATTAAACATTATACGGACGATGATTGAAACCCCGTGATTTATATTAATATTTTCTTTCCGCCGTGGGTTTCGTATTATTTTTTATTTTCCATCGTCTATTACTCATATTATTAACTCGTATATATATATAAATATATATTGTACGAGACGGACCGACCCGACGAATTAATAATAATTACGTTTCGTGTATTGCTTACAAATATACGCACGTTCGTAATACAAGTGCGGTGCCCGTGGTAGGGAATTTCGCAAAGTTGCGCACTCCGACCGGCGAGTTTTGGCGGTTCGGACCGTTCCCGAAATATTTTTTTAAAAACGAATTGCCCGACGCACAAACATAATAGTTATATTTCAACGTTTCCCGCGGGACTTGCAAATAAAACTTTTTTTTTTTTTTTGAACTTTCGATATTATTATCCGGGCATCCGTCAATTTGTTAAATACCACAAGAACAAAAAAAAAAAAAAAACCAGACGAAATTCCAATGTGACAACTTTGTCATCAACTTCGCGTTCCCCGAGGAGGTTGAATAATGACCATAGTTTTACGGATTTAAGTAAAAAAAATTAAACATTTAGAATAAAACTTTATAGAACATCTATTATAGGAAGCAGAATTTACAATACATAAACCGCCTTTTAAGTAAAGACTTACTTTCTCGAAAATAAATAATTTCAAATTTTATAACGTTTTTTTTCAATAGCTTCTTGATACATTTTTTGAAAATACAGTCTTATGTTCTTTAAATCATATATAATCATGTATATACATGCATATAAAGTATGATATTTATGAACTTTTTTTTCAAAAACCGAAAATTTCGTCCTGCGTTCGCCCCCCGGTGTGTATTACGAATTTTCCGGCCTCGTCGTAATCGTTCACCCCGGGCTCTTACGTTTAGGACACACAAACTCCGCGGGAGCGTCGATATCGGGTTCAGACCGTCTTCGGTATAGGTTACGTTTTCCCGTTGGCCCCCTCAGCTTTTTACTCTTCTTTACCGCTCTACGGATTTTTCGCCCGTTTCGGGGATTTCACGGTTTTGGGTGTCGAGTGCCGGACCCGATGGCGTTGTGTTCATCGACTGTGGCGGTGCGGAGGAGTAGACGAGTACGCGTGTGCGTTTATATAATTTTACGCGTACGTGAGATGCGGCAGAAACGGGCGGATCGAGAGGAAATAATAAAATTTACAAACCATTATTAGGCCGGGCGTTCCGCAACTATTATCGGAAATCGGAAATCGCGATCGGCGCGCGCGAAAAGCCGTCTCTCGGTAATCGTATTATTAATATTATCGCCGTTGTACGATATACGTGCGCCGTCGCCGTTGCTTTCGGGCCACGGGCTTTACAATAATAATTTTGAATTATCCCGGCCGAGATTTCTCGCCGCGGCGATAATTTTTTCCGCTCCGGCGGCGCCGCACAACACAACGGAAAAGCCGACGGCGAAACGGAAATCCACGAGTCGGTTTTCGCTCGCGAACCCCCGAATCGCCTTTTGTCTTTAACCGCCGGCGCCGAACAATAGTCCGTCGGCCGATATCAACAATCCGGATTGGAAAATATATTATAATGCCGCGGGTTATAGAAATGATTTTTTTTTTTTTTTTAATCCCGTAATCCGCGGATATTTCATTGTACTATGAAAATATGCATTTCAGAACCCCGGGAAATTAACAACCGCGCAGCAACCACCGCCGTGGTTTAACGATATAGGTGCACAGGTACCGTGCACAAAAACAATGTTCCGATCAATCGTGTTTCGGAAGTTTTACGATTTTCATTAAAAATCTGCCCGACTATTTTTCTTTTCCGCCACTGCGGACGACGAACGTCGTGTAATATGTCCCGGCGCCAAAATCGAATTTCTCGGACAAAACGATTTTATCCACACGAAATCGAATATAAACTAACAATAAAACTCTAAAGTTTGAAAAAATCACCTAATGCAACAGGATAGAAAAGTCGTTTACGGACAGTGGAAAAAAGAGCACATGTCATATTGAACACTTTGCGCTTCGCTCGGAATCTAATAACCACACCGCAAGGATTTTGTGATTAATAAATTCGCTATAAGTTTTTGATAATAATTTTTTTTTTTTCAGTATAAACGAATAGTGTTTTTTTGATTTGCGCGTTCCGGTGATAAAATAATATATATTATTATATTACGCGACGATATGAAAAATATCATCTCGTACACAAAATATAATGGACGATTCAATCGATACGATTTTATTGTCCTTTCTCGTGGTATTAATTCTCGCGGAATGGTATTACCTGTTATGGCACTCGTAGTCGACTTACCACTGTGCTGCGGGTTTTTTTTTTTTTTTTTTTTCATACAATGTAAGAGTGTATACGTACGTCTTATACGACTCTGCCATTTAACCTTTTCTCTCCATATTTCTCTCAATTTCTCTCAATTTCGCCCTTTCTCTCTATCTGACCGAACAACCCCTAGAAACGTATCGTCGAAATACAATAGTAACCGGTCGACCCCGTCGCTCTATATTACACTCTCGGCGCGCCGTTCTCGTTTGACTTTAAATTAGAAATTACACGGGTAGAACGTACGAGACGCGGTTTATCGCCGGCCAAAATCAAATATACAATAATAATAATAATAATAATAGCAATAATGTCAAAACGAGTAAATTATTATTATATACGTCTTCATAAAAAAATCGTTGGCGATTCGCGTGTTTCGCGTTTTTAAATGCTCGCGTACGCAATACTATACAGAGTAGTAGTATTATATGCGCATGTAGGTACGTAAAATCGTAAGTATTTACATGCAAATGTTTTATTAGTCGAACCGGAATATATATATATATATATATATATATATATAGGTGCTTAGCCTACAGCTTAATTATACGAAACGTAAACACAATAAGCGTCTGAAATTCAAATTAAATAGGTTTGTTTTTTTTTTTTTTTTTTGTCGGATGTATACGTATATAGAAATCGTGTGCGCCGATAATAATAATAAAAAAAAAAAATAAATATATATATTTACGATTTACATCACGCGCCCGTGTTTCGAATCGAATATAGGTACCGACAATTGTGTTATTTTTTATTTTTTTTTGGTTTTTTAGAATCCGAGCGTATAGCAGCTAGCAATGGAATGTTTATTAAATTTTATTTTTATTTTTTATTTTTTTTTTTTTTACACGGAAATAAAAACAATAATTAAACGACGGAGTAAAACGCATATCGTACAATTCACACACCCGTAGTATCCGTTAATCTAATCATTCTACGTAAAAAAAAGTTACACGTGTGCATATAATATTGTAATAACGAACACTGCAGTTTGATTAAATACACCTACATCATGCGTGTTGACGCATAAACGCGCCGACCATTTATTAATAAAAAAAAAAAAAAAAAACTAAAATAAATGGAGTTTGGTTTTTTTTTTTTTTTTGTATATATACACGCAGTTAAAACACAACTCGCGTATACTAGCGCGGCGCTACAGTGTATTTATATCCATCAATCAATTTGAACTTAAAAAAAAAAAAAAAATATGTAAATTATTACCTATATATTTTATATTGCAAACAATATATACGATCGCTTGTACCGGACTTGTTGCGTTCTGCACGTACAAACAAAGACTCGTATCGTTTACGAGATACCGTAATACTGTCGGTTTGTCGATCGATTTGTCGAACGGAATGTATGCGAAATATCGGTGGCGCAATTATACGGCTTGAACCGCCGCTGGATTCGCGTCGTAAAATATTTTAGTCGGAAAGCTGAGAAACTAGTATATCCGTACGCGACGATAAATATCGCAAACGAAAAACGATTCGGAACGGAGTAGTGTTTCAGTCGTGTTTTTTACATTATTGCCACGGGTAACCCGGTAATCGGCATAAATAAAAAAAACAATTAATAATACTCGGATTTGACGAAATCGTGTTTTTCGTCATATTCCGGTAGTTTTTTCGGCCGCGTTAAAAAAAAAAAAAAAAACTAATGGGCAAATATCGAAAATATATGTCCGCTCTAGAGTACCGAATAGACAATATTCTCTACCGGAAACAGTATAGGAGTGTACGGATCGGATACGAAGTCTTCTGGTAGGAAAAGTGTTTACAGACAAATAATCCACAGAAACATCATAAAACCATCACAAGACCGCTCGGTATCTAAAATTAATGAATTCGTAAATATTCAAAACGATCGATTTTCCGGATTACCACTGTGACTGGGATCACGACTTATCGTGGTTCTTCAACCGATAACGTAATAATAACGTATGCTATATTACATTGAGATCAATCAGAGTTATCACGACGTTGTGGTATCCTTATCAATATGGTAACCGTTATCAATACCAGGTCGTTGATACAACATCTTTGATTTCGCGCCCGAAACCGATCGTTTTCAACTAGTTACGTGTTAACGAAAATTTGTAGGTTCGTAAAAATAATCAACTAAAAAAATAATACAAATGTATTCTCTCGCTCAGACCAATAAATCGTCTATACGACTAGGAGGGGTAAAGGTACGATTGAAAATTGTACCAAAAAAAAAAAAAAAAGAACGAAAAGATAGATAACGTATCAATTTTGGATAGACCACGATGTAATTTTTTGTATATTTACACAGCCAACCTTTTGGTCAAACCTAGAAACTATAGACGGTAGACCTGTTAATATCGAAAAATGTTGGTTCTCGGGCGACGATATTATAATTTTTGTTCGCACTATCCTGTGCGACATTTTCCCGATGTCCTATAAATAAAGTGTATGATAATCGATTCCAAAGCCGTACCTATACTGAGTTCCGGCGACCAACGCCGAATAGATTTTATTAGAACACGTAACAAATAAAACGCCTCTCGCGGCGACAATCGTACGGAAAATGTAAAATTTCTATTGCAAAAACTGGCGGTTTTATGCTTTGTTTTTTTCTACTGAACAGTATTAGCCCAGTAAACGTTTTCGTTCCGTCGGCGTGTTGTCACAGTGCCGATCTAACGCGATTCTCCGGGTTAATAATATTACGGTTTATATAATGCGATTGATTGACTACACGTAAATTTACCAATAAAATGGATTACCCGTCGTGACGGTTTATAACGGAAAGTGGTACCTGATGATGGTAAAAACAACCGAATCTACAGAGAAAGTATCGTTTTTTTTGTCCTCTCAACTCACTCTCTCTCTCTCTCTCTCTCTCTCTCTCTATTTAAAATCGTACATCGAGAAATTGATTGTATTTTTTTTTTTTTTTTACATATTAGATTCGCCCGTTTATTTTATTTCCATTATGTATTTTTAAGAACAAAAAAAAACAGAATATATATGTATTTCGATACTAAAATAAAACAATACAATTTTATTGTAATATTTATTTATAATTGGTACGAAAAATAATTAAAAATGGTTTCAGAACCGTCTACGTACATACACAGAGGGCCGATTGTTCAACGTTTTTTTTGTTTCTCTCGAAAATTATCACACCTCCATCACAAACATCCGAGACAACCATACGGTTTTCCTAATCTGATCAATTTCATCGTAATCCCAACATTCAATTTATATTATTCGCTCGTCCGTGCGAAATCGTTAACGTCTCCTATTGTCACTCCGAAAATCGTGTAAAATAAAAAAAAAAACCCTCCAGGTTTTAGGCCACTCGAATTGTCCGTTGTCACTGAACTAAGACATCGTTTTGAAAATATCGTATTACTATAGTTTTTTTTGTTTTGTTTTTATAGTGCATATCCACTGAAATAGCGCAGGATGCGTTTAATGCCGGTTTCTAACGTTTAAAACACATAATAAATATTATTTTTCATATTCGAACAAGTTATTTTCGAAGGTCGTTTTTAAATCCCCATGGGTATAAACGTATTTGGAGAGGTGCAATATTTTGTATACCGCAATTAAGTACGCGTTATTATTATTATTATTATTATTTATAAGTACAACAAAGAACACTGTGAACTATATGCTAATAGTTTAATCTTGATAATAATATCACTTTCGAGTATAAGCGTAGAATAATTATAATAATAAAAAAAAAAAACTGAATTCAGCGTACACAATTCGCCGACCCTGGTTCATAGCAAGGTTTTCCGTTGTCATAAAACTGCAAATTATTAATAATCGTGATATAAAAAAAAAAAAAAAAAAAAAATGTATTTTTGTAATTTCATTTTTGATCGGAGTTTAAAATAAAAATGTATTCGGTTTTTTATAAATTCAAAATTGCGTCGTATAATTTATCATTTTATTACAGTATACATTTTCCGTTGCAATTTAAAATATTTTACAAATTGTCGTCGTCGTCAAGAAACTCTGCGGACAAGATAAAAAATGTATTTATTTATTTTTTTTAATCGATTTAAAATGCTACGGTGTTCCAAATAACCAATGCAAAAATGCGTTGTAAGGTCATGTAAGTGATTTAAAAATTAATTTCCTAGACGGAATTTTTAACGGCATTTTTCGAATAAAATATAATATTGTAATTGAAAATAAAATTGTAATTAAATTAAAATCTATTCGATTTTATCGTTTCGACAAAACATTGATACGTATTATATCGTAAAACTTTTTTATTATACCTGCGTGTTTTTAGAAAGAAAAAAAAAATCCGATATATTAATGGCTTAGCTAGGATTTCTTAATGGAGGAAGCCAAAAACAAAAATCACACGTTTGTCCATCATCACAACGTTTATAACTTTTATTCCATTTAAAAAAAAATATACAATTCGTTTAATCATCAACGAAACATGAAAATAATGTACTGTATATACTAGGTATTATACTACCTTGGAAAATGTAGAAAAATGTTTAATGTCTGGTATTAAATAAAAAAAATAACAATCAACATGGATAACGTTACACCAATTGAAAAAAGATATCAACAGAGTAATTGTTACAAGTTTATAAAAATATGCGACCGTCATAGATATTAATTCTTTATTATCTATGGCCAACCGCAGTTTATCAAATATATCTTTTGAATGTTGATAACACAACAAAGTAAAAGAAAAGTAATTCGTTATCGCTATGGATAATAATTCCGTTATTATATAAATAATTCACTATATTTTAGTCCGCGTTTATTATCTCAACAAAATTATCGATTTAATCTATCAATATCAAAATAGGTACTAAATTTATATTGAATACGATACGATAGTGACTAAAAACTAAACTAATTTTTTTTTTTTTTTACATAAATACAACCATTGGGGAAAGGGGGGATGGCGTATGGTTCCCGTGCTTCTCACTCTTGGCCACACCGCTGCAATCTATGTATTATAAAAACTTTTTTTTAAAATAGCGGCTATTTCTATAGGTACGACCGAGCAAATACGGGTACACAGTATGTAATTTTACGCTGCCAAAAGTTTTCCAAAAAAAATATATATATAAATAATCGAAACTCCTCGGTACATACGCACGGCGGATATTATTGAGATAGCTATAGGTGTGTGTACCGTTTCGTAAAAAAAAAAAATAAAAAATACAGTCGCCGATTGTGTATAATATACGAGGCGTATACTGTGCCGCATTGGTCCGGGGACAGGTGGAAAAGAAAGTATACCTACAGAGTGTACAATACGTCCGTTTAATTAATGGATATGGAATATGTTTTGTATAAAGAACCCGATGGAATCGTAAAAACAAAAATAATAATAATAATAAAAAAACATAAACATATAATATACACGTTTATAAAACATTTATATATAGTTTGCTTTTCGTTTTTTTTTCTTTAACACGTTTCCCCCCACCCACCCACCCCTTACTTTTTATAGTACGCATTATGCGGTTTTGTTAACGGATGAGTCGCCGTTAGAGAAAGAAAGAAAAAAAAAAAACATTTTATCACAACCCGATGAATACTGTTTATTAATCTAGAAAATAGATACCACGAATAATAAAAATCGATATTACGATAAAACGCAGTGTGTGTAAAAAAAAAAAAAAAAAAAAAAAGAAAGAATATTATTAACCCATAGACGCGAGAATCGGTTCGGTGAAACGGACGGGGTGTGGGCGCGGGATGACGGGGAAGGAAACGGCGACAAACGATTATTGTCGGTTTTAATCGTTATTCAGTGGCGTCGTGAACACGTTTCGCACCCCAAGCAACAGAGCATTAAATTATGACCCGAAATGACCGTCGTCATACGACCCGAAATGATTATCATATGACCCGAAATGACCATCCCGCATTCCGTCCGGCCCCTTTGGCATATTGCCGGGGCCCCGGCGATTGCGATCGGGAAACATCGTACACCGCCGCGCCCTTGTAGGGCTACGAGCAGGGCGTCGGAACGACGCTATTAATATGACGCCCGACGATTGAAATGGATCACGATAGACGATTTAAACATAACGCAAACAGACCGACATAGCTGGTCCGACCGAAAACAGAAGGGCGAAAAGAAAAAATGAATAGATCGCGTTACCGGTATACATCACTGGATGTTTTTTTTGATTTTTGTTTTCGCCATAGAATAGTTTTTTTTAAAGAGGTGGCCCACCGGGAGAACTCCCGGCATTCCCGGCGGCTTTCGTTTTTTTTTTTTACTTATATTACCAGTCTCGAGAGCCAAGATTAGGAGTTTCGCCTAAAGAATATAAAAAAAAAAAAACGAACGGTTCAATACAAATATTATATATATAAACATTCAATTCTACACGTTTTATTCTGCATAGTATTTAACGCTGAACTGTACGGACAATTTGTCCGATACTATATTTGTTTGAATACGAGTTTAAATTTGCATAACGTTTAAACGCATACACATTGAATAATGTTTCCACTCTTAATAACGTTAAACACTTAATTGCTTGTAAAAGTAAAGAATATTATTTTTAAGCCCCGGTTTATGAGTCCGACATAATTTACTTGCAACATTTTCGCGTTCGACATATTTCAAATGTGAAATTTCACACAGTTTGAATAAAAACAAAAAAAAAAATGTTTGTTCAAAGTATTTGTTTATTAGTTCCGTAATGTATATTATGGAGACACCTGATTTCATATCGTCGTAAAAATAAATGCCAATCGTTAATTCGAACTTAATGTTGTTTTAACGTATGATATTTTATAATATAATCACGAACGCTTTCTCGAGTAGTCAGTAACTGTCATCGATGTAAAGAAAACAACGAATAACTGCCCAAAATATCGAAACCTTTGTCGATAATTATTTAACTAGTTCGTAAATACACGAGTATTGTGGAATTAATAGCATTGTTTTGTTTTTTTTTTTTTTAAAATTAAATATTGTAACTATTTGCGTCTGATTAATACATAATTGTTTCTATATGTCGCCCAAGTAAATAAACGCTATTGTAGTTTTAAATTGAAAAACTAATTTTATTACATTTTTGTTTATCAAACAAATAAATTGTTTCGCGAAATGTTAGTATTCGTTATGTACGCTACTAAAATAATAGTGTAAACCAAATCGCGGTTGACCAAAAAAAAAAAAAAAATGATTTTATAGAAAAGTATGGGTATATTATATTATTATAATATAATGGGGGGGGGAGGAAAGGAAACGACCGATATTCGCGAAATTGCGAACCGCGACAAAATCCCGCGAGAACGGCCGACACAATAGTATTATATTGCTGTACGACAAATAAAATATATATAATTCAAATGGTAAATAATAATGATAATAAAAAAAAAGAAAAAAAACCCCCGTATAGAAAAAACTTAGCCCGGAATCGTATAGTAATATATGTGGCGTGTGTGTACAACAACGGCGACCGCCGAATAATATAAAATCAAAACTCAGAAAACGCGTAGAAAATATTATCGTTATTATTATTTCTATTGTGGAGAGTAAATTAATTTGTATTAGGAAAGATTTGTAAAAAGGGATTTAAGACGTTATTGTTGTTGCACTTTTCGTAATCCGTAAACGCGTAGTTTTTTTTTTTTTATTATTATTATTTTTTTGCATTTTGCATTTTTATTTTTATCGTCAATTTCCGCCCGCTTTCCAAACAATACAACAATAATATTATTATTATCAGTTTTGTGCAGCATCGCAGAAATCGGCCGATATTCTCCAACGACGACGTCCCTCTCGTACTTATTTTACGTGAATTTTTTGTTTTTTATTTTTATTATTTTAATCTCGTCCTTTTCACCAGATGCACCGGCGCACCCGTTTATTACTATTATTATTAAATTTAGGTTGACACCGCCGCGACCGGACGAAATAATTATAATATATTAATACTGTGACCTGGAAAAGTGCATATTTTTTGTTTATATACGTATATATAAAAAACCGTAAGCGCCGCGCAGATGTTACGGAAAACTGCGCTCTGCCCCGTCTTATGTACGGTTATGAACTCCAATACGAATTATCGAATACCGTCCGATTTTTGTTGGGAATATTTGCATAGAAAATGTCGCTGGCCCGAGTTTATAAATAGGTCTTCTGCGACCTAGCGGATATCGGGATCGAAGTGTCTTTCGGTATATTTTATTACGGTTTTACTATATATATATAGTCTGTATTTTTCGTCGGGACGGTACAGCGGACAATAAGAATGAAACCGAGAGACCGGAGCCGCCGTACATCCGTAGAGTCCCCCGTTAGGAGTAAAAGTTTGTACAATGGACAGAGCGAAGCCAAAAACCCATTACTCCGTACGGTGCTGGAAACCAAAAAGACCTCTCGGAAGAGGTCACTAGAGGTTTTACTTGACGTTCAATGGTGGAGACGAAAATGATGAAAATACCCGCACCGCTCTCCGTTGTTTTAAAATAATTTATAAACTAGTAAAACAAAGCGTATCTAGAAATTTGTTTAAAAAAAAAATATTGGGCTCGGTGAGTTTTTGTTTGCAATTAATTGGGAACGGATTGCAAATAACATAAAATTAGTTTCAATGTTCCTCTTCGACCGGTAAAAAATGATTACGGGCGCTGGTATAATGTGATTTTTCGTCGGAAATTCTTTGAAAATACGTTACGCGCTTGAAATGATATATTAAAAAAAATTCTACTCGTATTTTAAATCGACGACGGATGTTAAGACGGATTTTTCAAGACGATAATTAATTATAATCTGCGGCGAGACTCTAATAAATGGCGACAGGGTGTGGAAATCGCTCGCGCATCACCAACACTTGTAGTAAAAAGTTGTAAAATCGTATTCTACGTCGTTGCATCTGCGATATTTGTTTGATGGGCCGGGGAAAAAAAAAAAAAAAAAATCGTCAATCCGGTCCGTAGTACACGACCGATTAGTCTATTCAGTGGGCCACGTGCGTTTAATTTTGTTTGTTTGTTTTTTTCATATTCTTTTATGAGGGGTTTTTTTTTTTTTTTAATAAACGTCCGATATTATCACGCGGACGATACTAGCGGACAGAAATACGCAAACCGCCGTATTATATCGTCTCCTTTTGTACCCGTCGGTAGACTGTTTCACAGTTCCGCGTGAGTATATCATCGTCACCTCCGCCGGTCGTTATTTTATTAATACGGTTATTTTTTTATTTTGTTTCGTATACGATTAAATTACGCGTAATGCTTTTTTAAGTGCACGTGTATCCGGTCGGTTCGCGGCCGCTGCGTTTATAATTCCCTAAGCGTTTCTTAAACTGATATTCTATTACGGCCGGCCCGACTAATTAGAGACCGTCCGTAATATCGCCAGGCCGACGTCGGATTAATAGACGCGGTCCTTCCTTGCCCCCCCCCCCAGAGAACCGTTTCGTATATAGGCCCGTTGCACTGCAATTATTATTCTCCGATTCCCAATACCTTGTTGCAAAGGCGTTTTCGATTCGACCGGATATTTACAATTTCCGAGGCGGTTTGAAGTCGGCCGGACCGTCGGAAATAATTAGCGGGGCGGGCGGACATCGGTCCGCGCGAAACGCGGACAAAACTGCGCGGACGACCGCGTCCGCGCGAAATTCGAAATTATTTAATTCCAGTGCCATGTCCAGTTGTCCTGTAATTTATCCAGAGTCGAATTGCAATACCGGTCGGACCGGCCGTTTCTGACCGGGGCTTTGGGGTTTATATAATAAATATTTATATATAATTTAAATATAATAAATTGGGGTTTCGTATCGGCCAATACCGCCGCGCCGCGATTACACATTTCACCGCAATCGACCTAATTATCGCATTGTCCTTTGATTAGTCCGACAAGTCCGTTTTGGATTTTTACTACGCGCATATGTCTACGGATTGTGATCGTACTGTTTTTCACCGTCCGAACCGCCAAATTAAGAACCAACACGAGATCGTATAAAACATAGAGCGGTTGTCGTTTAATATGAAATAATAAAAATTTTAAATAATCCAAGCCGATTGCGTAATACGTATTTTCATCGTTTATTAAATATAAACTATGAAAATTTATTATTATGTTTAAAGCCAACTTTTTACATTTTACCCGTAAAATTTTCCTAAATTTATTGTGTTGTAATTTGATTTTTTTCCATTATGCAATTTTAAAAAATGTACAACTTTATTCCGTGTAAACACAACTAAACATTTGCAATGTGCAAGTGAAAAAAAATAATGTTATGTCGATAACCGATTCGTAAATCTTATCGTTATTTCAATTAATTTTATTTAGCGCCTACAAAATGAACTATCGAATTTTCTACTCGAAATAATATTATTTTATACCTTTTTTACCATTTTTTTTTTTTTTTTTTTTTGAAATTTTCGCTTCAATTGGCAATACATTTTCGTATTTTGACGAAATATTCACAAATAACCATTATTCAATGCATATGTAATATTGGGGGGGGGGGCAAATATAAAATTAGTTTCATACTATTACGATATGTAAATATTGACTGACAAGAATCCGAACATATGAAATGGAAAAAAAAAAAAATAAAATACAACTGCTCGTATATATCCGGAGCTCTAATTATAATACATAATCGCATGCGTTACAAACGATAAAGCGATTAAAAAAAGAAAAAAAAAAAAAACCTCTGCGAAATCTTTAACGATACTCGGCTGTTTTGTGTATTAGAATATTTACTTCGTCCGTCGCCGTATGTTTTGATATTCTCAAACTTTTGCGGCAGCCTGGATATTATTATTATTATTATATTATTCAACTTTCCGAAAGTTTTCTATTATTGCGGTATATAAAATAGCGTATAAAAGTACACGAGTTCGCATTGGCCGCCCAATAGATATAATCCAATAATAGAACATTTACATACACGGCGGCAGTTCCGAGTCCGACCAGTAAAAAAAAAAAAAAAAAAAAAACGAAATTCCGTCTCGGTAATGGTTTAACGGCGACGTTTTCAACGCAAATGCACCGCAACCCGTTAAAACATATAAATTAAATCGGCGATTTACAAATAAATAAACCGTTCGGGTGTGTTGTATTTCGTACGAAGACAACGGTTTGGCCGACTAATTATTGCGCTGCGACAGACGATATGAAAAATCGACTTGGAAAAAACGGGCAAACACACACGATATCGTCGAACCCGAATATTATTCATTTGTTGTTTGCCCGTGGTCAATACCACGGCGACAATAAACGAATACGACTAGTAATGAGCGATTCCTTCGCTCAGAATCGTTTTCCGTTTGAAATCTATCGTTACACACGGATATAAATTGAATTCCTATCCATTTACTACTACCCCTCCACAAAACTTCCCCTCCACGACAACAGTGCGAAGTATGTACTGGCCCTTTTTTAATTTTTTTTTTTTTTTTTTTCATTTCCCCCGGTAACGACGGATCGCAAACAATACGATAATGTGAAATCGTCGTCGACGTGCACACGTGTCCGTTGGCGCGCACGCGCCCAATGAATTCCGTTTCTTTACTCTTGGCGCGTTGCACACCCTCGCCTCGCAGGGATTCCGCGCCGCGGAATTAGGATCTAAACTTTTTAATTAAAATTCATTTTGATAAAACCGTAAAGACCTATTCAACTCTAATATCGTTTCAACTTTCTCTCCCTTGATTTGCCGCGTTTAAACCTGCACCGCGTCCCGTTTAATTTCATATAATATAATCCTTTTTTCTTTTTTCTTTTTTTGCGGCGCGCGCGCGCCCGTTTTTTCTTTTTTTTTTTTTTAATTAAAAACCAATGGAAATCTGCATATTATATTGACGGTCGTCGGTATTATTAAATTTTCAAAGTCATATAATGAAATAAAATAAAATTCGTGTACGGAATAAAGGATTTTTGTCGATATCTACGAGATTAAGCGAGAGAGCCGCAGAAAAATTATGTATAATTAAATTTTTAAAAAATCAACACGCGTCCATTTTTTATTCTTATTATATATATATATATATATATAAAACATCCGAAGCACGCGCGTACGAACATCATCGTAGAGGACAATCGTATTTTACGATTGCCATCCGAAACGATTAAATAAACGATATAATTACAAAACTCCAGTAAAAAGTTAAGTAATAATAATAATAATAACACAAATTGTAAAAATAAAGCAACATTGGAAATATCTTCCTTAAAAATATACGAAAGACGATAATGTTTTTCCACCCTATTTCATTTTTTTTTTTTTTTTACGGACATCACACTTTCGCGTTGAACGAGAGTTTTAACTTACTATTACGTCAAAAGCCCCGGGAATTCTTTTTAAACGGACAATATTTACAAAAAGGAAATTTATATTTTTTCTATAATACAAAGCGATTCAAAGTTTTAACGAAATGCTGCAGGCGTTAACTAGGTAAAAAGTTAAAAAGTAAGCGAATACTTACTTTTATATTACTTTCGAACCTTTGATTTTTTTTTTATATACTTGAATATTTTACAATCTGAGCGTATTGTATTATTTTTTATCTTCTATCTGTAAACGATTTTTCTATTAGAAGTATTGCTTGGATCATCATCTTTAGACTCGGTCCTTGGTAGAAAATGTTGTCCAGTCGGTGTACTGAGCAGAATATTTTTCGATATTCTTTATATTTTTTATATTAAAAGGGGTAAAAACAAAAATGTATGTATGAAATACATAATTCAGCCATTTTCGATTGTATTTTTCGGTAATTCGGTTAAAAATAATACCGGTAAAATTCTTCTATACAGCCTATCTTATCAAATTTCCACCTATAACAGTGGCCCACGCACTTCCGAATTAACCCTTTGCGTTTTGTATTTTAGATGGGTATACTTGATAAATCTACTTGTATAGTATTCACACCGGACGGAAGAAATTTTCCAAAAATAAACAATACATTTGTAAGTGAATTCGATTTTCAAAATTAACTTTAAACTTAGTCGACGAATAAACTGGCTAACTATTATCACGTTATATCGTTTTCAATTAACTAAATTGTTAATTCTATCTTGTTTAGAATTTAACAATTTACAAATTAACAAATATATCGACAAGAAACATAGAAAATTGAAAACAGAGTGCACACATTGTGCACTGCGCATATAGAGCTCGAAACGATAAATTAACGACGTAATTTCGATCGGTGTTTATGGATAATATATTACGTACAACGGTAATTTAAATAGTCGTAAACGGCAAAAGTCCGTTTTGGAAAATAACCCCTCGACAATAATTATTACTAATAATCGAACGGATTTAATCGTTTTGCCGTCATTGCATCGCGGTATATTATAAATAACCTCGAATTACACGCCGTTTAAAAAACATATTGTGATTTTTTACCACGGCGATCGTAAATAACCAAAAAAAAAATAATAAAATAAATAAATAAATAATCGAATAATACCACGAGTAAAAAAAAAAAAAAAAAAAAAATCGTGATATTGCGGTATGAGGTGGTAAGGAGGAAATGTTTCAAGTAAATGTGCCACGGGGCGGTAATTTCGTTAAATGTAAGGTACCGCGCGAACGAATCGGAACATTTTCACTGACCGACAATGTGTGTTCCCAAGAGGTGAAGAAGAAAAAGAAAAAGGACAAAAAAAAAAAACCGCAATTTAGTATAATATTCGGCCTTTCCCGGGCAAACACGTCCACATTACCACGACCGCCGAAATTTTCGGTTCGTCGATTGTCGGTTACGCTAAAGTTCAATCGTCCACCGTTACTACGTCTTTGCGCGGGTCTCGTTCCGGCAGCGCTGCCCGGCAGTAATGGGTTTCGGATTTCCCACGCATGTCGTCCCCCCGGCCTCATTCATATTTTCCACCTGGTCCGGCGGACCATTCTAAATTTATTATTATTTCGCCCTCCGAATGTGTTATCCGTAGCGTTTTCGAACGTTATCCGTTAAACGCGGACGAGTGCCGTGCCTACCGTCTACCGGTTTGATTTGCCGCTTTTCGAATGTATTCGGCGCATTCGTCGACGACCGTTATGAATCGTTCGCCGAGCGGGAACGCCGCCGCCGCCGCCGCCGCGCCCGAACCGTTTTACGAGGTGTGACAATAAAATAACGAGACTTTTTGAATATAACCTAAACTATTAACGTTATCTATAAAACGATTATTGAAATATGATTAGAAAACACTTATCTAAAAGTACTATGAACACTGATGGTTCATCGATTCGTTTTCTTATACGTTAGTAGCCTTGTTATTAGTGCGAGTTCGACTATACTGCCGAAAAATGTTAGATATCGAACAACATGCGTTAACATTAAATTTCTTGTTAAATTAAAAAAAAACTGCCGCGGAATCGTTTCGCATGTTATGTGAAGTTTATGGTGAAGAATGTTTATCAAGAGCTCGTGTTTTTGAATGGCACAAACGGTTTTGTAGTGGAAGGGAGGACGTCGAAGACGATGATCGTTCTGGACGTCCTACCGCGTCTTCAACAAACGAAAACGTTGAAAAAATCGACAAAATTAATTAATCAATATTATTATAAAGAGGTATTAATTAAATTGAGAGAACGTGTCAGAAAGAAGCGACCAGATCTATGGAAAAATGGCTGGGTTCTTCACCGAGACAATGCTCCAGCTCACAGTGCATTTTCAATTCAACGTTTTTTAACTGAAAAAAAAATGTCTGTACTTCAACATCCCCCGTACTCGCCAGACCTTGCTCCTTGTGACTTCTTCTTATTTCCTTCTTATTTCTTTTCCCATTTTCAAACAGCTGATGACGTAAAAATGAAAACGGCAGAACTTCTAAAAGGGCTGAATGAAAGCAATTGGCAACAGTGTATTGATGCTGAGGGAAGGTACTTTGAAGGCGATAATCATTAAGTTATAACATTTTCAAAATAAACAACTTTTATTCAAAAAGTCTCGTTATTTTATTGTCACACCTCGTATTATTCCGCCGGAACCGGCGGGCGTATTATAGGCGGGACGCCCACCGCGGTAACTGCCGCTGCGCAGTCCGCTGCGAATTATTTTGATAACAGAATTTAGTTGACGTTTGTCGTCCCGTCAAAACCCGGCCGCGGTTATATTTTATGAAATAATATTTTTCGACGGCAACGATGTGACGATTTCCGTCGCGGGCAAAGTCACGGGTGATTTTCATTTATGCGTGCCCGCCCGCTCCACGCACACGCGTACGTCGCATACGTCGTATTATTTATTTCAACGCGCACAAGATGTTAAACCCCACGTATTCGCATAGGTTCTAATATATATTTATATAAAGAGGGTCGTAAAAAAAAAAAATTCCATTATTCTCGCCGTACGAATATTTACGTATTATTATGCGGTATGCCACTGCGGTAAGTATTCGCGCCCGAACAGAAGCCCGGGATCATTTGGAAATTACGATTTTTTTTTTTATTATTTATTTCTCTGGGAAATCGTTTAGATACCCGCCTACTTACCTTTGCATATCATAAATCATTATTTATTTTTTATTATAGAAATTGCATTTCAATATTAATATTATAAAATATAGCGCGCGCGTGTTCGTAACGCACACGCATTACGACGTCACGCGGAAATCGTCTCGGCTTGTCGCACTTGACGAGTTTTTTCTTGCTTTTTTTTTTTTTTTTTTTAAATGTTTTTTTTTTTTTTTTTTTTATTGTATTTATCAATCGACGACATTGACGAAGACGTCTCGCTTTCACCGTTTCTGTTTTATTTCGTTTTGTTTACGGCTTAGGAACACAATGAAATGATTAATAATAATTATTATTGTCGTATTGTACTATCCGACGGTTTATACTGCGGAAAATACAAAGTGTCTCATCATTGACGGCGGCCGATTTTCAGGTTTTTCTTTCGGCGCATGATTTATAATATTTTAATATACTTAAACGATATAATAATGAGTTGACAACCAAAACCATTTCTCTCTTATCGTTAATGTTGAAAAAAAAATTCGTCGGGACACGGGATGTGAATTTTTGACAACAAGTTCATCCTACTGAAAAATACTCGAAATCCCTTAATTTATAGTAATTTTGATTCGAAGAATTCCAAAAAAGAAAAAAAAAAAAAAACGTATATTATTAAATACAAATATTTTTTTATACGGAGATAGAAAACAAAAAAATTACTAATCGACCGTTTATGCTAATATGGAAATATTTTTTTTATCAATTTATTAACTTCCCGAGGGATATTTATTATCTATAGTGTAAAATATAACAATAATATTAAAAAAAAAAAAAAAAAAAACTTTATCGTCTATAATAACGTTTGTGTTTGTTTGTTTTTTTGTTTCAGGTAAATAAATACGATATGTACATGTTTAACGTAAACGCGATGAATCCATCGGCGTGTTTATTGACCAGGCGCATAACATGTAAGTAGGAAAAATACGATTTGCTACAAATCCGTCTACACACGGTGACCGGGCAGTAACGACGGTGTAGACGAGTACCGCGTACATTATATGATATTTTTTATAGGGAAATATTAAAATATTATTATTAACGCACTATTAACGTGTAACGTTTGAAAAAAAAAAAAAAAAAAAAAAAAAAAAAAAAACTCCTCGTCAGCAGCTAGAATATAGAGTGAATAGGTGTTCGAATTTCCTCCTGTCTATTCTGTACCACAGGAGCGTAGACGTATTCTTCGTGTACGACAATAAATAACATAATGCTATTAACAGCACCGTACACACTAAAAAAAAAGGAACACGAAAATGATGAAATTTAAGTATAAAAATGGTCAAGGGCGTGGAAAGTTAAAACTAGTCGAATATACAATTTCAGCATCGTTTTCAGGGTCTGCGGGAATGCAAAAAAAAAAAAAAAAAAAAAAAAAAATACCTCACTATCACAACACCGTGTTGAAATTCATACAGAAATTTAATTCAATTTTTATCACTTCGATCCGCCTATAAATGAACGTTAATTCCCGAATTTGAACTCGTCAATTGATCCGGATGGATCTTTCCTAGAAGATTTCGACAGAAATGTAATAAAAAAAAATAAATAAAAACCGATTCTGGTACCGATACACAGTGAATAATAAATATGTTTTATAATACGTATACGTTAAATTAATATAAAAAAAAAAATCCAATGATCGATCGTGCCGGACCACCGCCACATACTGCGAGCACGTCTATTTTTCATCATTCGTTCCGTTTTTAGTCGTGGACGACGTCATCTCCTCTGACCGGGTATCGCACACGACTCCTCGCGGGTGTCCGAATGTTTGTTACCCCTACGCATATCTCAAAACGTCGTTATATTAATCATTCCGTCATCCGAATATTACATTATTATTATGTCGACGATTGGTGGACGTGCAACCTAACATAATACGAATCCCGACGGGCTCGGCACCGCGGGAAGGCCACAGTTGTAGGCGGGGAGTCGGGACGGTAATTTCAGATTTCGGGTTACTTATAGTCGTTCTTATGCACCGTGTACGGCGGTTTGATCGACGCGATCGAAAACCGATTCTGAGCGGTTAAAGGAATAGTCGTGGTTTTTTTTTTTAATTTTTTTTTTTAGCTTTGTAACCGAGGTCACCCTCAGAAACCGACAAAACCAACTCCAATCGAACACCGTCGTTTGTCGTCAGTTTTATACATTATTTTTTATTTTTTATTTTTTTTTCGTTCACACAAATCACGCGAACAAATAATCACACCTCGGTATCGCCAACAAAAAAAAAAAAAAAACTCTTCTTATATATTATTATAAACTATATGATTATTATTATTATTTATTTATTTTTTTTTTTTTTTTTTTTCACACACACCAATATCAAACGGTCTCGTCGTCGGACAAACGGCATTCGTTGAAAATACGTATATATTTAGTAAAAAAATTATAACATATTCTCAGCGTTCAGTTCCCGGTTTATTAGTTATAGTGTTACGACAAGGAATGCGACGACGGGGTAGCGGAAAGCGGGCCGAGTTCATTAATTTCCGCAGAGATAATCCGAGCTAATTATACGACGAGGGGTAACACTATAATAAAAAATTATATATATATATTCTTTATGGTAAAAAGCCTCTCTCTTGATATTTATAGCGGTATTTAAACGTCGTTTTAAAACCTAATTTATTCATCCAGTCCTCTATTATTATTATTATTATTATTATTATTATTATTATTAATCTCGAATTCTTTTATTCGAGATTTTTTTTTTTTACATTGGTGTTGTTACGAATTTCTAATGAAATTAATTTACAATTCGTTTTAATGTTTTTTTTTTTTTTTTTTTTTTTTGTCACAAGACCAAAAACGAAATAAAATATGGTTTAACGAGTACTGTTCTCTATAAGGATATCGTCAACGGGTAGTATTACGTATTCGGAATATCGTATTATTGGGTTAAAACCCATAGGCCAGCAATACGAACGGTAGTTGTGATCTAATCGAAAATTTGTATTTGAATATATAATACCGGATATATTATACTCGTATAATCTGTATTATCGTATTTCGACAACAAATAAACATTACCGTGTCGTAGTACCGAAATTCGGAATCCGGACCCGGCGAAGGACAACGAAGGATCCTCGACCCCCACGTGGGGGGGGGCACTTCGAACCGCGCAAATATTATAATTAAATGCAAATCGAGGAGTAGAGGCGCCCGTGCGGCGGCGGCGGCGGCGGCGGCGGCCCTTGTCTAACACCGTGTTATATAGAATATTATAATGTACGGTAAGGCGGTTAATTAATTTGGGTCCTGTGCGGATAATCATAATTCTATTCCGTAAGGTGTGTGCGTGCGGTGTACTCTTCGGAATTAGATACGCCGTCCCGTTTTAATGCGATATTATAAATGTACTCAATGCTATTTAAATAAATAATTCCGCGAGGGATTTCGTGTACGAGAATAATATACACGACGGCGTATTAATAACCCAGGGGCGGAGGACTCGTAACGTTTGCGTATTTGTTTTACGCGATCGGAATGGGGGGAAAAAAAAAATAAAAAAAAACTAATAATAATAATAATACCGGACTAAGAAACAAATACGTTTTGTGCTGAGACGCCAAGCCAGACATTTATAATATTATTTTAGAGGCTATTTTTGCGAGGATTTGTATATGTTTTTTTTTTTTTTTGTTCTGTTTGTTTTCAGGGCATAATATTCCTTCCGATTTTTATACAGTTTGAGAAATATCCAATACGCGATTAATGGTTTTCACGATATTTTCCCCCCGTTGGACGGTTTTATTCCATTTAATATAATACGACAACCAAAACTGTTCAAATTTAATGTAATTAATTTTGAATTTTTATCATATTATAGAATTCGCCGACGCGCGCTTTCCCTAGATTAATATTCCGGTTGCTAATTTTATTTATAAACAAGTAAACGCGTTGTCTATATCATAGAATTCCCGATAGGACGATAACGGTAACAATTCGAGCTTATTTTTAGTGCATTTTATCGAGTTATTAAATGCAAAATTGCTTGCATATTTTAGTGTTTTTTTTTTTTTAGAGCTACAAGTACTCTTCCCTAACGAACGATATTACTTACACTACGTAATTATAATCGTCAAAACCGAAGAGGAACAAAATGAGAATATTATTTTTCAAACGCCATATTATGTCACTCGGATAATACCACTTGTTGTATTATATCATTACCTGTCCGAGTCCATTTTTTTTTTGTTTACTAAATTGTGATTTGGTTTTTCTGTTAAAACTTAATTTTGCGCCGTGTATTTTTTTTTCATAACGTCCCAAGTCCTATCGGCAGTATTTTCGACTATTATAAGCAAAATAACAAACGGTCCAATTCAATATAATAACGATTCGTACGAAATAATAGCAGCGCGGTTTTTGTGTTTTGCTTCTCCTGAAAAGTTTGAAGAACGGATTCGGATCGTTTTGCCTCTCGAATACAAATTTCGTATACGGTCGAGTCGCGATAAATCTAAGTTGAAGGTGGATAAATAAAATCGCTTCGAGATAACTAATCCGAATTCATCAAAATCAAATCAAAACTTCGAGTAATATAACGAAACAAAATGTTAAAAGTTGTATTAAACACGTGTACGTGGGTAATCTTCTAATTTGTCTGCCGTTTCGACTAGAGAAGTGTCCACACCTTCGACAGATTCGAAAAATCGCCCAACATTTTGTAATAATTGCTCGGTTTGTCGTAATAATAATAAGGTTAGGTTTTAAATAACATTTAACGTTTTTCTTTGGAACACATTTCGGAACGTTTTCGTCGTTCCGGCAATCACTACTACGCATCGTCGTCGCAAGCGACTTGAACGAATTTGTCGTGTCTCAACCTGGGTTCATCGTCTTCTCAGTGTATACATATATGACAATGTCAATCAATGTCGTAATAGTTCGGTGTAAGGCGCACTCCTGTCGGATTTTTCTGCTATTCGGTTAATTATTGCAGTTAATAATAACCGCCCCTGAAACCTCCTGCAAGCGACAGTTGTTATAAAGATCTCTCGGTTTTATATAGTTCCGTGTTCGACCTGCAGACGCACTATGAGGTTAGCAGGCAGCTACGTCCCCCTCGTGATCTCGCGTACCAACGACGAGACGACTGTGCGTCACTCGCTAAACCCTTGAATTATTATTTTAGGAGGGATTCATTAAAATGGTTAAATTGAAATTTAAACCGACGAAGTTTAATATATCTCTCTCTGTCGCTCGCTCGCTCTTTAGCCGTTCAAAGTCGCCATTCTGTGTACCGACTCTTGTATAGAAAAACACTACCTTTAGTTATCTTTTGTTGCGTGCCAGTTACAGACAGTACGAAGACGGGTGAAAAATGTAATTCGAGACTCAACTCAATGTTGATTATTTGATTTGTACTGTATGCATTTTTTTTTATTACATTTTGATATTTTTCAAAAAGCGGACAACGAATAACGGTCAGTGGCTAGGTATCCAGGGGCTAGGTTAGGGGGTTATAACTCCTCTCGAAATACATTTTTTTTAAAGATAGGGTTTTAGGTTAGCAATTCAATAATTCCAACAACACTACAAATGAGAATTTATTATTGTTACAATTCAACGGTATACATCCCATTGAATTAATGTATACAATTATTTATTTTATTTATGCACTTTATCACTGGTACACAATATGTATTTGTAATATGTATTCAATTGAATACAGCACTATGTCCATCGAATTCATATGTTAATTAAATGTAATCAAATTTTACATTAAAACCATCTCGTATAAATATATAACGTTTATATTGTGAGGAATTAGGGATGGGTCGTACAAAACGAATGAATTGATTTCGATTCGATAACCGAGAACGATTCGTTTGATGAAATACCCCACTCGTTTCTATATTAATTTGAATCATTAAATTATGTCACCACCGTGATTTGAGATATCGCCAAAGAATGGATGGTAAAAGATCAGTTAGCGAGGTGGGGGTCCCCCCACGAAATATTTTACTGGCTATGCCACAAATGACGCGATACATCAGTTCGTCCTTATAATAATATCCTACACATACATACGTCACTTATCTTCGTATATAATACCATCAATATTATTCTTATTTATTATTTTTTTTTTTTTTTTATACATATAAATTGTATTGAGAATACTTTTATTTCAAAATAATCCGAATTCTTTGTAAACTTGTGATTTTTATTAATATTTTCATTGCATTTGAAATATGCGAATTTTATTTTTGTTTTTCACTGGGAATTCGAGATTTTTCACAATGCGGACGATAAAATTTATATAAAAACGTCCGCGGGAATGTAATTAATTAAAAATTCTTCGAGTACCTATGAACAAATATGTTTGACCTTTTTTTTTTTTTGCTCCGATACACGTCTCTGTTCTCCGACGCCAATAATACATCTCGAATAACCGAGTATACTTATTATACCAACGAATAAATAATAATTTTTTTTCTAGTATTTTTACCGACATATTGTCCGTTACTATAATCACGTTCCCACGACGAAAGTTAAAATAATTATTAATCTGGTAAGGTAAATAAAAAAAAAAATTTGTTGTTTTTTTAATAGCTTCTTCGGACCTATGTACATCGTAAATTAAAACATAGCGTATATTCGTATAGTCGAAGCGAAATTTTGATATATACATATTATAATGATTAAATTACACAACAAACACCGATAAGATAATAATGGTAATAAATACAATTTATTTGTGAATTTATTAGCGTTGCGTACGTGCAACACAATAGAATAATTTAAACAGAAAAGAGCAATATAATAGAATTATTATTTTTGACAACCCGATAATTGACTATTCGACTGATGGAAATATGTCGATTTTTTTTAAGTGAAACATTCATAAAGAATAAATTTCTCGTTTATTAGAATTCTTTTTTATTAGATTCTGGGCGTATTGGTTGTTCTGAGTTGTGTGTGTGTGTGTGTGTCTTAATGACTTTTTGACTAGAAATTTCGCTCCAACCAAAAACTTTATAGGAACTTTGTAGTAGCATTAATTACTTAGTCGGCAAATTTGGATGATAATTTGTTTGATTTTCTTCTTAGTCGTCTTAATTACGGTGAAAAAACGTCAAGTAAATGGGAATATATATGCAATAACGTTTCGTTGCAATTTCGATTTTTTTTTAAATTTTTTTTATTGTAATTCAGTAAAAATAATAGAGACTTGAAATTTTCACCATGAATACTTATATTGACACTTTACAGACGCGGTATACTATTATCAAAACATTTTGGCGTTTTAGTTTGTTTCTTTTAGTTACTTATGGCATTTTAAAATTGTCTAGTTATTTTCTTGGTTTTGTGCCGATAAAAAATGTTGAAATTTTTTTTTATCAGCGTGTTTTAAGTTCAAATTTATGTAATAATTCGTATACCGGTACACGCGAGCAAAATACAGTATACGGGCAAAAATAATGGCCGACGCGTTATTTTCGCGTGACGATCACGTCGTATAATATTATTATTGTTACACCAGCATCAGCTGTTCGTAGTTAGGAATAATATTAACTAACAGAGATCATTTTATATTATTTTTTTTTTTTTTTGAAAATAAAGACGCGTATTACGTTAGTACTCCCTACTGGTGAACGGACATGACTCCGGTTGGCCTTTTAAATGCTTATCAAAAAATGTATATTATGTGTTTTTCGCCGCCGCAACACCTCCCCAACTTCTCAAATGGGGTTTAGATAATATTAATACTAATATCGAATTTCCGGATTCAATGACCTCAAATTCAATTTCGTACAAAGTTTGGGTATTATTAATTTTGACCCGTAATATTTTGATTCTGGCCCACTGCGCGCCGGTCCAAACCTGTTGAATCTGAAACGACCGCACCGAGGTCAAATTAGCGTTTTAAGCGCAAACCTATACGCCGCCTAGTCAATTGCAGAAAAAAAAAACTAAAAAAAAAAATTGTCAAGCACTCGACCGATTCTAATAAACAGTATCGCCGGTAGATAATGATTTCAATTACCGTCACCGGGGTCCGCGTATTATCTAAACTCAGTACGCACCACTCGTCCACCTCCACAAACGACGGGCATTTTTATTTATTTTATTTTTTCTAACGTCCTACTATCTTTTGATTACATCGCGCATATTCGCGTTTCGAAAATGTATGGGTGGTATGGGTACACACCTTTGATATTATGTGTTTAGGACGAAATTTTTAAGCGAGCGTATACTTCCGGTCCGTAAATATAATACGCCCCGTAATATAGATTTTACCGGATAAAAAAAAACCGCGTTAGAAACTGCTCCCCGTGTTATGGGTACGTATATAATATATAATATTATATAGAAACGTTGATTAAAAAATCGTCGAGTCCCCGAACGTCAACCGGATTGAAAAACAAAAAAAAAAAAAAAAAAAACACTCCAATATCACATTTCGAGTAAGCTTATATTTTATTTTTCGGGAATTTTCCAACCAAAATTTCAAATTTCAATTGACACTTTTGATTTTTGATTATTTAACACTATCCGAGTATTAGTGATCGCGAAAGTGCGTTTTCTTTGTGGTCGATTTTGGTAGCCGGTGATCTTTTACTAAAAAAACCATTCCACTAGGTCTATTTTTTTCTTATCGGATAACACTTTTTTGGTTAATAAAAACACTCGAAAATGTTAAAACGTATCCCGAAAGATGCGGACTTTTTGCCCGGCGGCACATTATTCGAAATTAATTTCTAGATTACTTTTCTAAAATTAATTAAAAAAAAAAAAAAAACCCGGCGAAAATAATGTCGATATATTTTTGTTGATTTCTGGGTTACATTGGCAACAAGGGCAAAATGGCCACTGTAATATTACGAATTTGACAGACTTGAGAACATTCAGAATTGTACGTATAAATAAAACTATATATATATATATATATATTAATAATCAGTAGCGTATTAACAACTTATTTTTTGGGAGGGTGGAAAGGTGTATATACGAGTAATAAATTGTTAAACCTGTACGTTTAATTGATTTATTTTTATTTAAACATAACGTTACCTCGCAACGCGGTCCATCAGTTACCAACGGTCGACACGTTATTACGACGTAATTAACTTATCGAATTTTGACAAATTAAAACTTTTTTTTTTTTTTTTTGATAACGATTTAAAATAACAAAAAAAAAAAGAGCCCACTGGTGGGTGTGAAAAATATTTAAAACTCCCAGCATCCTCCTCTCCCGTAAATATGTCACTGGCTATAAATAATAATATATTAAAATTGACCTGTCGGTCGATGCAGTGGCGTTAACTTTTATATACGCGGTCACAACACTATCGGAAAGACACGGCATATATTTTGTTTTGGAACAATGATGAATCGACGGATGCAAATAAGACAATACGTTACGGATTGCGGTGAAAAAAAAAAATAAAAATAATAATAATAAATAAAAAAATCACCGATAATGGAGTTCAACACAAAGTACTCTTACGGAACGTCGTCGCCGGTAAATTATAAAAAGAAAAAAAAAAAATAATAATAAACATCACGGTGAATATTCTCTGGTCGTTAACGACGCGTGGCGTATAATATTACGGTGACGCGGTAAACAGCGGTTTGACACAATCGAAAATTGTATCGTCAATCGCGATTACTGACAATGCGACGGCACGGTACGACTTGGAATTGAAAGAGACCGAAATAAAAATTTTGAAAACACGTGAAAATTCGAGCCATCGGAGTTTTGACTTATCGGAATTAGTGGTGGGCGGGGGGGTGCGAACGATAAAATCTTATGCTGCCCGATGTCGCGTCGATTAATAAATACCAATTGTGTTGCGTGTTTTGATCGGATTTTCGCAAAACCGTCTCGGCGTTTATTCCCAGTGATTTATAAGTACTCGAAATTATACCAATAGAGGCCGCGTCAGCGAGAACTTTGTCTTTTTTTCGGGGTGGGTCGCGGACAATCGTCCGTTTCAATTTTTTTATTCTGACCGTATTGGCATTACTATGATTGTGTATGTTTCTTGTTTTTGTTCCTTTTAATAACATTTCTACCAGAAGTCTTGCTCTGATCGTAACACGACAAGGGGGGAGCTTTTTTGTAAGCATTTTGGATTTAGTTGGTGTATTGAAGAGGCCATTTTTTCTCCCCCTTGCGGTTTCTATTATTTTCGCTTATGTTTTTATTTTTTTTTTTTTTTTTATAATTCAGTTTAAAACAATCATAGAGATCTAGAATTTTCACTGAACACTCGTAGTTAGCACTGTTTAGAGGTGGTACAATTATCAAAACATTTTGTCGGTTTAATTATTATTTTTTTTTTATATATATTGTCGTGACAACGATCTATCGTTGTATACTAATATATATATATATATATATATATATCCTATCTTCCATAACTTGCCACCCACAACGGCGTCCCACCCACGGGCGGTTTCTTTAGAAGTAGGATTTCTTTTCTTTTTTTCCTATTCGAATAACAGAAATTCTTTGTCGCGATATTGGAAACGACGAACTGTCGAACGTCTCGCGCAACTGAACAAACAAACAAACAAACAAACAAACAAACGAACGAACAAACAAACAAACAAAATAGGAGAATTTCGAAAACCCGAGGAATTTTAGTGCGCGGCAGCAAAAGGAATAACCGCGGCTCCGGGTCGTTTTGAATTTCTTTCAAGTACAGTTACCTATAATACCACCGTGCCTATTCCCCGGTATAGATATAACTTTACGTATATATATATATATATATATATAAATGTATACGATTGCGCGTACGCGTTTGTGGACTGTATTTATAGTCGTGTATACTTTACGGTGGCGGTGGCAGAGTCTGAGTTGACACTCTTTGAATGATTTCGGTTCGTTAAGTGTGTAAACGCCGGACCCCTCCCGAACACCTCTCCTCGGACGCCACACACGAGTAGGTGTATATATATATATATATATATATATATATGAATATACGTATGTACATAATAACATTATAGTAGGTACACATACTCGCGTACCTATACATACATCACTTTCCGCGTGTGTTTATTGAATAAAATACCGCGCGGCCGTGTCTACGTCGGTTCTCTTCTCTTTCACCGCCGCCGCCGCCGTCTTCCGTATACACGTATAATCGCGTATAAATTAGGACAATTTCGGTATAATAATAGAAAAAAAATAAAAAATAATACGTTTTCCCCAGCTTTCCACTAAAAAAAAAAAAACCAGTTTTCCCCGGTATGAAGTTAAAAGAAAAAAAACCGTCACGATTTACGATGTACTTACCCAAATGGTCGATTTTGAATCGTACGTCCACGGCTGTAAATAAACTCAAACGTTCTGTACGATCTCGGCCGGTGTCTTCCACCGTAGACTTTGAACAGTTTTAAATATGATTTCGTGAATCGTTACGTATTGGTCTCTCGTTAGATACGTACAACGTTGTCCGATAAATATAATAAATTATACGTATAATTGTATTATCGAGAGTCCCTGTCAAAAGGGTAAATACGATTTTACATTATTATTTTGTTCGTTTCGAATTAAAGTATAATCTAACGGAATTGAAGGTCCGGTGAATACGCCAAATAGTTTGCACCTTATTGGGTATAGACCGCCGGGATTTGAACAATAGTTATTATTTACGCATAAATTGGAAATTACAACGATATAAATATTGTCGTATTCGAAAAAAATGATCCGGAGTTCTGAAATATTCAAATCGAGCAGTAGAAAATCGGTTTTTTTTTTCCTAGTTAGTTAGTTTTCGAAAGGTCTCGAAAACGATAGACGGCATTAGAAAGAAAAAAAAAAAAAGGGAAAAAACCGGCCGAAAATACTAAATCATCGATTTCGAGTGAAACGTAATTTTCTTAAACGAAAATCGGAAAATCAAACAATTTACTATCAACTCGAATCCGTACTACTGGCAAAGAGAAGACTACATTGGTCGATGTACGTTTATACTAGCAATAAAATATTATTAAATATTATAATGTTTTTATACGCTGCTTGAACGTCGCCGTTGGTTCGCGATAAAAACGCCGCAAAAATGTGTATATTGTCGGGTTTACTACTAGTAAAATCCAATTCGACATTTCGAATATTCAATTTAAAAAGATTCACAATATTACGCGAACGGGCGAATAACTGTCGGCTTGACGGGTGTACAATACAACGTATATGGACGACAGCGTACCAGTCAATTTCGCGTGGAAATTTAGAGAAAATTGAGAAATCTAAACCTGCGCTGTATGTCGAACCGTGACGCCCGTGACAGTCCCCAGCGGAAACGGTTTTGCGCGACAGTTATTTTCTATACGCTGCGTACCTACGCATAAATGTTATTTTCCGCGAGAAATGTCTCTCATTCGCCTCTACCTGTACGTTTATAAAACGCAAAAATTTATTTTTTTTCCAAACACAACTCGAATTCGCGCGTCGCGGTTCGGCAATCTATCTATAAAAACATACACAACAAAACATATACGACTATACAATATTGTCATTATTGAAAATTTTCGCCCGGTAGTCGAATTTCTCCGTTTATTAATGTGGCGGCGCGTATTAAATTTGTTTGAAAAATCGAGAAAAAAAAAATAATAATCTCGGTCGACTGTGGACGGACTACTGTGGGCCGGCTGCATGCAGCGGGCAATTTTCGAGATGGAAAACTGTATTCGCCATTAATTTAATACGATATAATATTGCGATGTCGGCGCACAATAATATTAATATCCGTATTTATTATTGTATATCGCCATTATATATTTTCGGTACATCTCCTCGGCCGATAAACGGATTCTGCGTACGCCACTGCACCGATGGCCGTACATCAACAATTTTCAATTTTGGCGTTTTGGTGTCTTTCAATTCGACACGATATTACTATTAAATTCACCGTGTGGAAACGTTCGAAACTCTTTGTTTCGTTTCGTACATATATTTTAGGATTTTGAAAATCCTCAGGCATCTCTACGTCTTAAGCCTTGCCGACTTCGCGTCTACAACGGTGGGCCCTACCGACGAACAGTATTTTTTTTTTATTTTTTTTTGTTATAAAACTTTCATTATAAAATCCAAAATTACCATGTTTATCGTTTATTTTGAAACAACATTTCGGTGTTGCGAAAATGTCTACTATTGACATTAGTCTTCAAACAATGTGTTAAAGTTTACGACAATTTCTACTGTTTTAATTGCTCGAATAATAACGTAATTTATTTTTTATTTTTTGTCCGCGAATAATAATACTTGGCTATTATTTTATTAATTATATTATTTTAATTTATTCAGTAAAAATTTAAATTTCGTCGGTTCTCTCTGGGACTGTCGGCATTGTATGTATAAATAGTCGCAGCCGTACTTCACTTCGGTCTCTCGGCCGTCGTCATCGTAATAATTAAAGTGCGTACCTATCTATACGTACACAGTAGTCGTCCGTTCCGTTGATTATTATTTTACTTTTGTTTTACTTTTATTACTTTCAGTTTTAGCCGGTCGTTATAATATAGACACTATATACAGGGTGTCCCGCGAACATATTACCCATTGCGATATCTCCCGAGACAATGGATAATAATCAAATGTGCTGTTGGGTTTTTATTATTACAACTCACAGCGATACGGACTATACACACATTCGAATTCCCTATTAAATGTTTATGTTTTCGGCAACGACTTTTAAACTAGAAAACGTGAAGATAGAGTTTATTCTTGTGGAAATGTTCTACAAAAATGTACAAAATTTAATTTAAAACATGAATATTTGTAATCCTTATCCCTGTGAGTCGTATAACGATAAAAAAAAAAAAAAGAGTAGAATTTGATTTTTTTTTTTTAAAATTATTATCTCGAGATATATAGCAATGGGACACCCTGTGCCCGAATGTATACGGTGCAGTTGTAGTCGTATATAAATAATATAGTCGGAAATTGACTATACTTTATCGGAGTACGAATAAGACGGTGGCGCGCGGCGGTTGAACACGGTACTACATCCCTACGACGAGTAATGTTAATTATACAATTATTATAATTACGAACCTCTTCCGTTGGCGCGGCATTGACGGGCAATAATAATATTACTGCACTATCGAGTATTTTAGTGTGTTCTAACGATAATTGCCGTTATATTGGCGTATATATTATAATATATATATATACATATTTTAGGTACTTTTCGGCGGTCTTTTGTTCCGCCAGGCGGCGCCGATATTGAATGGTGCCGAGCGCCCGTGTGCCTCGTGTTCGCGGTACCTATGCCGAAACGAAATCGCGTTTTACGGGTCGTACGCTTCTAGAACTTATAAATCTCGCCGATAACATGTTCAGCGTCAGGATTATCTACACAGATAAAATCGTCTAGCATAAATAGAGACCTAACATAAATTTCGGAGATTATAGCCGCGCCGATGTTCTCGTCGGACGTCGTTCCATTCGGGTTCGGTTTGGCCTTAACAATTATGGTCCGTAACACGACCGACTGGGGATTATAACAATAATAATTTCTGCACATTCTGTACCTATACGTACAACGGACTTTTGCCGGAAGAACGTCGCCGCTAGGTACTCTGCCATCGACCGGTGTCCTACTATTGACGGTCTCGGAAATCCAAGAGTGCGTAAACATATTAATCGTTTTTCCGTCGTTATTGTTGCACCGTTATATAACGAAAAATGGTATTGTTTGCACGGAATCGTGGGTATAATGTGTGCGGTTTTCGACGACGACGTACTCGTAATAATTACGTACCTACCACTAACAAACGATTTTTATTTGCCGAGTCATGACGTTGGCGATATGTACACGCGAACTAACAAACACAGAGGGTATAATAATATTAAATTTATATGTAAGGGTTTGAAACGTTGCGTTGTGTACAAAAGGGCGCGGGCAAAACGCGATTTTCAAAATATGTTTAACGATTGTTTAACAACACGTGATATGTTATACAGCGTGAGGTTCACGATTAAAAAATTATAAAACAAACAATACACATCGTTTATATCGGCAATAAATATTTCTATATACGCGCGCGTCTAATACAAAAATACGATGATTTTCACGAATCCGTGCTCCGTAGAAATGCTCGAAAAACTGATACGAAAATACACGGGCGCTGTTGTAATATTGTATTTTGTATATAGTTGCAAACCAATAGAATTTATCAAAACGTATTTTAACCGAACATTGCGCAGAATCGGTTTTCGTTACCCACGATTTGTCGTTGTGCACGGATATAAATTGAATTCGCCTCTGTACCTATGAATCTATACGTGTCTATCGTACAATCCCGACAATCCGCCTACAAAAAAGGCCCGCCAATGAGCGGTATCCTACGCCTTTTTTTTTTTTTAATTTATTTATATTTCGCTTATAAAATCAGTTTGGTATCGCAAAATATGACGTTATAATATTATTTGCCGGCGGCCTAATTTCATAACTAAGCTAACGTGCCGAGCACGAGAGAGCTCGCCAGCCTAATCCATCCCTGGGTACTAATCGGACGTGCAACCAAAGGGGTATAATCGTAGCCCCGTCATTTCCGAGCTGATTATAACGCCGCAATATAATACAAATACTTGCCGATGGCCAACACTTAACGTCCATCGCGGCCAATCCCGCGATTCCATGTGTCAACAGAACACACTTTATTTACCGCGATAGAAAAAACATAGCAATAAAAATACCGTTCGCGAAATGCCTTTGTAAACAACGTTCGACGTATTTCCCTTCCGTGGCTGAATTCTATGAGACTATCATCGGGGCGAGCGGCGTGCAACTCGCATATAGTCGACCGTGCGAGAAACAGTTGGTTCTTAGATCAACACCCGGTGGCTTTTAGCAACTGGCTCAGCGGTGTATTAATTGCCGTGGCACAACAAACGCCAACAGTAAAACTCTCTTTATTCGTTCGAACCGAAACGAAATAATATTGTTTCGAATATGTGACGGTGCACGGAATAACCCTGCGCCGCACGTCCCGTGACGATTTCCACCTCGATTATATTTCTCTGTAATTGTTTCGCCTCAAGTCCCGTCCCGTGGCATAACTTCGGAGGAGTGGACGAGTTTCGAACACCGACACTGAAATGTGCGATTTGACGTGCAGCAACACCGTCGACCGTGAGTGATTTTAGACACTAACCTTAAAACGATCGCCGAACTATCACACACAAATTTAAAATAAAAAAAAAAAAAAAAACCGCGTCTCGGTATGTTTGGTAGTTTTTGCACGATTCGCGCACAAAAATTCTATTAAAATACGCGTGACGTTATTTTCTTTAACGCCATTAATTACAAACTTTTGATAAACCTCGTGTAAAATTGTCAAGCATTTCTGCTCGGCCAAACCAATTTTATCCACGTAAAACCAAATAAATACTAAAAATACTCGACAATTTAAAATGCCTATTAACATCTCAAAAATCACCGGAATATTTTGGTTATTGTTTCACGTATAGAAAAGACTTATATTAACATTCTGTACAAATTTCCGGTCTCTATGTTTATTTTTAACCGAGTTAGAATGAAATTTTTAAAAAATCGAAAATAACGAAACTATAATTGCCGTTTTTCCTACTTTATCCTACCGGTTTTTCTTAACTATTAAAAAAACTACCACGAAAATCAGCAAATGACATTCATTGGGCAACAACTAGATCGTTTAAGTCTTCAGAAAAGGAATATTACATTTGAAAACCAGAGAAAGATTTCTGGTAGAAAATTGTTCACAGACAGGAAAAAAAAACACACACACACATCATAGTAAAAACCAATACATCACTACGTTCGGAATCTTAAAATGGTTCTTTTTCTAAACTAAAATACTATTTCAATAATTATTAATATTCAGGGATCGTAAAAGCATACCGGATCGTTCGTTAACTCGATTAAACTGGATGTTTATCAATACTAACAATACAAATAAAATCGACTTTATATATTGTAAACTTTATGCAATGCAGTTTTTATATTAATCAATAGATAAAACAAAACAAAACAAAAAAAAAAAAAAAACGTATAGTCGAGTTGAAAAGTTTTTAAGAAACGAATTGATTTATTTTTAACACTACAGCTGTACGCCCACCGTCTATCATCGGTTATAATATAATTATATATATATTTTTTTTTTTACGTTCGTCATAGTCGTTGATGAGACTCAGCAATGTCATAATCGATAGATTTAAATGTAGATATATATATATATATATATATATATATATATATATATATATTATGGGTTTAGGTGTACGGTGCAGTTATGTTGATGAATTCACCTCACGTCTTAATTAAAGGGACGGTGCAGCCGTTATTCGTATATTTGTGCAGACGCGGTGTACGCTTTTGTATTTTATCCGAAGTGTATTGTACTTGCACTGCAATTCGCGACTTGTAGCGAAGAAATAACGCGTGGAAAAAATGTCGTAACGAATGTAAAATTAACAAAAAAAAAAAAAAAAAAAAAGAACCGCCGTTAAACACAATTTATATATTCCGGGCCCGGTGTTATTACTGCCAATTATTGATACTCGTGCACAATTAAAACTATGCACAAGATTTAAACAGAAAGCAAAATAAAAACATATGTTTTATAAGATTAGAGATTCGGGACTAATCTATAGACAAATACGAAAACTAACTGTACTCCATAAGTAGGTTAAAGCGTTTTAAAATCAATTTCCTACCGAAACGGTCGTGTAAATTATTTTTTAAACACTGGTAACGATGAAATAATCTCTATTTCAGGGTCCGTCGAAATGCATAAATATTTTCGACGTACGTATTCAATATTCGAGATAAAGGCGGTAGAAGGTTTTTTTATATTTAAAAAATCACTATTAAATTGATATTTGTTTACGTTGAAGACATTAAACTCGCTCTGTACGGATTTGCCGTCGGATATCTCGGCTCTTTTGCTTTTTGAATTATGAACAATTATTTTTTCGAAAATAACGTAAGACAATACTACACCGGCAAATCTAAACAAACAGTATTACGTCGCCTCGTTCACTGTTGTTTTGGTTTTTACGAGTTTAACACGTTCGATTTTCAAACTACACACTATACGAATGCTAATAAATTGACGGGCGCAGACGACGTCATCAGCCGGATCTCCGGTGTAGATATAAAGAAATAAGTAACGAAATAACTAAAGAAATAAGCGCGTAAAAAAAAAAAAAAAAAAACTATTTTCAATAAAAATCGCCTTTATTATTATTAATATTATTGGGGCATTGGATTTGTTGTGTTTGTAGTCGTCATTTTTGTCCGCTATACACGCCGCCGCCGGTCATATTTTCAAGGATATTGCGGAAACTGTGCCGATTTTCAACTCTACCCGTCGGATTCAATTAGTTTTCGTTAAAACAAAACGCGTCGCACAAACAAAATATGTTTTGGGGGATACCTATACGGTATAATATAATATATACGTCGCTCGACCGGCTTTTCTCGTTAAAATAAAATAAAAAAACAAACGATATTAAAGTTTTTTTTTTTTTTCGTCCCGCTTATATAGATACCCAGTATATATTTTTATATAATTTTTTTTTTTTTTTTTGTTTTGCGCCCCCTTTTTTTTCGTCGCCCTCGGGGCGTAACCCTCCGGCCGCCCCTTGGCCGTCTTTCCATCGTCCGGGACATTATTAAAATACTTAATAATTCACGAACCTAACTCCGTGCATATAATTTATACCCGGGTCCCCGCATATAATCGTACAACAGCTGCAGGACGTCGAATCCGCGCGATATTCGTCCGGTGCGACGTCATTAACAGTTATACTCGCTGGCGCGTATAGGTGTATAATTAACGACGTTTCCGACCGTTCGATTAGGTCGGACCGAACCCGGGGCCGTTACCGATTTATCGCCAAATAGACTGGTGACGATAATTGTAAAAAAAAAAAAAAAAAAAATCATCGAACCCCGTGATACGCGAAATCGAATTCGGGCACTCACGGGGAACGTCTCGGGCGTGCAGCAATCGAACGGTTCACTGTAAAGCCGTAACCGCGGGTGGCGACGACACGGCCGGCAGGCCGCGGCTGGCACGTGTCTCGGCATTCGGCGGAAAAAACCGTCCGTTTTCACACGACAACGTCTGAATATTAATTTTTTATTAATTCGTGTGTAAATTTAATAAATTCCGGTTACAGCTTACGATCATTTATAATGCGATAAAATACGATAATTTTACGGCACGACGGCAAAATAACAATTATGATAATTCTTACACAATTGATTGAATCGTTTTTATATAATTCACGCGCAAACCCGACCTCTCGTCAAATCGCATTATAACTGTATTCACGGTGCGTATAACTTCCTGGATATTGCGGCGGTTTACGTTTTAAACTCTAAAACGTTTCAACACTTTGAAAATTCGGGTTCGGCCGTATATTTCAATATTTCGGGTTCGGTTTGACGTCAAAATTCGGGGGGCTCGTAACACGACTGATTGTGCGCATTCGGTATCTACACGCACAATGGTCCCGGTCGGTAAATTTCGACGGCAGACCGTGTCGAAAATCGGAAGTCTATTGCCGTGGAAACGTCACCGTAGGTAATATTTTATCGCCCGGCGTCCCACTTTTGACGTCTCTGAAATTCAATGTGCGTAAATATATTTATCGTTATTCCGTCGAGATAAATCATATTGTACATTCGTCACCAGCCAGACAAGCGAATTGCTCGGGTACGCTGACTTACAAACTGTTTTTCGAGAAGAAAAAAAAATCACCTACCCGTTTTTAAATAAAATTTAACAAAAACTTTATTTAACAAACCGAACAACGATTGGAAATCGATTCGAATAATAATCATTCCGAAACGCGTGGCAGTCACGGTGCACCTTGAGCGATACTATTTAAAACGCGTTCGTATATGTTTTTTTTTTTTGGATTCCGACCGCAGCCCTCGCTTTATTAGTTTTACTAAAATGCGTTTTTTATTTTCTCGGAAAACACTATATTGGTTGATAAAAATACTAGGATTTTTTAATGTTTAGTACTTTAAAAGACGCGGATTTCCGCCGGGCGGTACTATACACGAACGGTTTTTCTAGAATCCCGAGAGTTTTTATTAAAAATGAATAAACCCGAGGACGAACACGCGACACACACGCCGGTTTTATTATTTTTGTCGGTTGCGTTATCGGCTACAAAAGGAAAACACTCGACTTAATAATAAGCTTTACAGATAGATCTACGCGCTCAGAATCGTTTTTTTCCTTCTTTTTTTTTATCGCAAAAATTCATTGTTGCTTTCGACGTTTTCGACTAAATCGCGCCGTATCCTATATAATGCGGTTCGCCGGCTTCCCGCCTACAACAGTCGCCCGTACAACAATACACACGGGGCGCCGAATATATCCGGATTTTTTTTTTTTTTAGTGTACGTTTACCCAAAGAAATAGACAACGGTTAGCGACAGAAAAAATGAAAAAAAAATGCGCGATCGCCCCTTATTATTATTTACCATAATACAGTCCGCGGTTTACACAATCTCGCGTCGTCGCGTTCTCGTTTCTCCTATAATAAGGTTTTCGCCGTCCCGTCGTCCCGCGTATCGGCATCGGCGGTCGTGCAATAGGTACGTATAAACTCGTATATTACAATATTATTATATTTGATTGAGTTGTGTGCGTTCCCCCGTGTAGCTCGGCTGCGCCGGTATAAAAATCGGACAATAATATAATTTATATATATATATAGCTCACGATAATAATAACGTTTGGATATGGAATTGTGGGGGGGGGGGAGTGAGGAAATAATAATAATAATAATAATAAAAAAAAAATAAAAAAAAAATGAAGAAAAAAACGTGTAACGAATTGTCTATGAAATATCGTATAAAGAAACGAAAAGAGCTGGTAACGACGACTCCGAGTGGTGTCGATGAAGGAAATTTTCCGTGACGGACAACAACACCACTACTATATTCGTATACAGTATATATCGGACGACACAATTGTGTACCTACTGAACATCAATTTTAATTGACATCTTCTTTTTAGCCGGGTATACCCGGTAACGATATATATATATAAAGAAGTTTTTATTATTATTATTATTATTACTATTATTATTATCTTTATTCCCGTTAGACGGACCGTCTAGATGGCGGCTCCTTTTTCAGACCGACCCGTGTGTAGCCGGGCGACTGCTATCGTCTCGTCGTCGTCGTCGTCCTCGTCGTATTCACAATATTATATCATTATTATCTGCCGAGGATAATAATAATAATAATAATAATAATAATACGATTTCCATCGCTAATATTTCGAAATTATTATTATTATTATTATTTTTTACCGATATGACGATTCACGCGTTTTAATTCGGACCGCCCTATCGATTGTTTTACATTAGACGCGTACCTTTACATAATATTATATTTCAGTTTTATCCTCGGCTCACCTCGACCATAAAATACTAAACGATAATAATCGACGAGAAACAATAATATTCGTTTGCCAATTATTATATTGTCTCGTTCGTCAACGTCTGAGGCGATATAGAGACGACGATATCGATTTTCTAAAATTTATAACAATAAGTGAATATGAAAAAAAAAAAGTTATGGTATTTCGGACCGTTATCGCGCGTTAATTGTTATTACGATTATAATGTTCGACATCAGTGGCGGATTTAAACGGCCGTTTAGTCGGCAAATGCCGGCGGGGCCTCCTCTCCTTTTAATACCTATACCGGGGCCTCGTCGAAATTATATACAGTCAATTATTATTATTCAATTTTTACCGCAAAAACAAAATATAAATAAATAAATTTTATATTGCAAACCATCTACCACAGTGTATGGTTACCGATACATTTCCTATTGATTTGCCTTTGACTTTGTTCGAACCCACTGAAATCCGTCACTGGTTAACATATTATCCTATTCGCTGGTAAAATTACAGATAAAGTTTGAATACGGTTCGTTATCCGGTGTCCTATAATTAAATTATTCGATAATAATCGTCAATGCTATCGTTTTTATGTCCATGTGCCAGTCGAACCGCACTTTTAATACTGTCGACGCGTACGTATGTAAAATTCAAAATGTTCAAAGCAAAGAAAATACTATGTTGAGTATGGATTTGTTTTTATCAATTTGAACGAAGAAGTTAAACCTCAATGTGTCGTTTGCAGTAAAGTTTTATGCAATGATTGTACGAGAGCTACGCAATGAAAACAACAGTTTAAAAACGTTCATCGATATTCCTCAACAATCAACATTAAGACAAGGACAAAACATTTTTTAACGTAATATGAATACGCTGAAAAAAATGAAACTATGCTCCGCTGGATTTTTTCAAGGAACTATTAAATAGCAATACAACAACAAAAAAAAATAACACGTTTTATTGTTTTTGATAATAACAAAACTAAAGTTCATGGTAATTTTTTGTCAAATAGCGAGATTTTTGAAAATCTAATTTGAAATAAACAAAATCGGGAAACACTGGCCTAGATAAAATAACGCTACAAATAAAAATGTTTCTATTCGTTTAAAGAATTATTTTAACCGTTAAAAATATTTGTATTCCTGCGCTGTATGATGTTTACTCAGCAACAGTCGGTTGAAACAAATATACAATTTTTGTTTTCTTTTATCAAGATAAATTCCACTTGTCTTACATCCTCAATTTGAGATAATTACAATATTTGTGAACGTTGTCTGCTTATCCAGATAATTTCGAAGCGATTATCTTTTATCTTAATCTCGATAAATTGCGCTCGTCTCAACATTGCTACGCGGTACAACACAATAGAAATATCGAAATATTAATAATAATATCCGTTTATTGGATATTGCAACAATAAACGAATAACGTTCCGATCCTCCAAAAAAAGCGTTATGCCTACTTAATCCGTCGTCGTACGGAAAAATACGCGTTTTTAACGACGCGTAAAATTATGTCCATAAAAATTGTTACCTACCGCCGTATTTTTACCATTTTAGCTCTATAATATATACGGTTATTCGCTAGCTATTGTATATAATAGTCGTAAAACGCAATTTAACAACGTTTATCGTCGTGCGTAGGTACCGGAATATTATTATACTGCCTACTAGCAAAACGATTATACCTCTCGGCGACACGGCCGGCTCGGAAAAGTGTGCGGGCAAGTTTATCGGGTTTCGCGCACTTACAACGCGTCGTTATTATATTATTTAAGCGTTAAAATTTCATTGATAATAATAAAGTACCTCCCCCACAAGGTTAGGTTAGGTTAGGCCCCTCGAAAAATCCCCAAAACTAAATGTCTAAACTAATTAAACCAAGTCTTACCGCGCGCGTGAATGTACTCTGGTGAATAAGAGATTGGACGGTTTGATTACTATAATTTCGTTTATATTGCATTTATATCGTCACGCGGTCGTATTTGTATATTATTGCGGACCTGTAACTCCGGCCATAGGTTATCATCGATCGTTTTCTATAATAGAATACATTTTTTTTTTTTTTTTATATACCGTCAATTTTGCATCCTGCGCACCGTTATTATATTCCGTACAATATTATCTTCGAATCCGCCAAGCTGTCATCCGTACATTGAATTTTGGAGAAAATTTGTTCGTTTTTTTTTTTTTTTTTCAAGATCTGTTTACCGTAAAACCGCAGCCGTGCCGATATCCGTTCGAAATATAATGTAGCCGAACAAATTCAACAATAATTATATAACATAACGAATCGAAACGCCGCCGGTTTTCCATTTTCCCCCAGTTTTATTTACGATTTTAGTCGTTTTAACGTTCATCTCGCAAGAGCCCGGCCATAAGTAATCGTGTCAAAACTGCAATTTTATACTACACAACTAGCGATGCCCCGTGTTCTTTACTTCTCGCCGACGCGACATGTCGTCGTCGATATGCGGCCGCAACAGGTCGTCGCCATCGTTGACCCGCACGAGTGTATGATAACTTGTGCCATTAATCAACCGGGACGAGTTATATATATATATATTTTTTTTTTTTTTTTTTATAGTAGCTGCTGCGACGGGGCGTGTATTGGTATAATATATTGGTATGGATAGTAACGTATACAGTCAAAAAATATAGTAAAGAGTCTACACTGTATATTAGGTATAAAATACGAGGTCTGTTCAAAAGGTATCGGGAATTTATAATAAACACGGAAATTAATTTACACGTTATTCGAAGATGTTTCCTTTGAAACGCTCTCATCCGAACGATATGCAGTGGTCCCGGCGATCTTGCCCTTTTTCGAAAGTCCTTTGGAACTGTCCCGAAGTTAAGGCTGTTTGAGTTCTGTGGCCGCATTCGCTTTAATTTCTTCTACATTTTGAAATCGTTGTCCTTTATGCGCAAATTTGAGTCTCGGGATAAGAAAAAAAAAAATCCACGCCGGGGTCATATCAGGAGAATAGAGAGGGTTAATTGTTTACCATTTAAAAATTCACGAATCCGACAGCTCCGAATGTGCTAGCGCATTGTCGCGGTGGCGAGACCGGGTCTGAAACTCTATGCTATTTTTCTGGGCGGTTTTTTGCGAATCATCCTCTTTTGCGACAAATTAATACGTTTTTATAGAATACCCATTTCACTGTTTGTCCACGGGGTACAAATTCATGATGAACAATACTTTCAATATCAAAAAAAAAAAAAAAACAATCATCATTGTCTTGACATTCGACCCCCCTTGGCGAGCTTTTCGAAAACGATAAACGAAACAGACTGACTCGATTTAACCACCTATAATATTAAATTGAGATAAGATAGCGGTTTTGTTTTAAATAATCACTAATACGCGGAAAATACTTATATTTATAGTTTAAAACGTTATCATGTCTAGATTATCCGTAATAATATTCGTGTGGTACTTTGTGAACAGACCTCGTGTGTTACGGACCGTACCCAGGGGCGAAGACGCGTATATGGTTCCGGTCGGTTTATCTGTCGTCGTAAAAAATAATATCTTCGCTTTTTAAAACGCGACCGAAAAGACGAATAACGCGCTTATGTACAAAAACGCTGTAGAGAAAAAAAACGGGTATCGTATGCGCGAGAGAAATGTAAAAAAAAAAAAAATATATTTACTGCTCGCGGGCGGGCAACTGTTGAACGTGAGAAGTTGGAAATGTTAGGCTATACAGGGGAATTAAATTTATATCCGTACGCGGTTTATACGATTTTCACACTTTTAACGCTTATAAAAAATTTAAAAAAAAATTATTACATTACGATAAACTTGTTTAGGATGCAATTGGTTTTACTATGATGTGATTTTTACCGTCAGTGAACGACTTTTCTACCCGGACATCCTGCTCAGATTTTCAAGCGTAGCATTTTTTATGAAAGCATTTTAAATCTAGTTGGTGTATTGAGGAGTTCATTTGTTTGATTTTCGTTATAGTTTTTTTAATAATTGGAAAATCCCCGGAGGAAACGTGGAGAAAACGGGAAAATGTACGGCAATAATGATTTTAATGCCGCGTCTAAAATGGGCTTGTATAATTATTCGGTGAAAATGTCCAGCGTCTACGATTATTTTTAACTAAGTTATCGAAAACAATAAAAGAAAATCGCAACAAAAAGACTCTCGTGTCGTTTTTTAATGGTAAAAAAAAAAAAAAATGTAAGTCCGTACGGCCCGTCAGTCGGTATTGTCGTCATTTCGCATTGTTGTTTTTAATTCAACGATCCTCGCAGTTTATATGCGGGCGAAGAACGAACGACAACGACGTCCTTTTCGTTATTCACCGCATTGTTATTCTGGCGATCCATTTCTTTTTTTTTTTTTTTTTTTTTTCGTAATTTTCCACCGCCAAAAACCGGTGGATAATATACACCGCATTTATTTACTGGCTTTTCGAAAGCAGCAATAAAATATTATAATAATGTTTGTTTTGCTGGAAATAAAAATATATAATACACGTGTCGCGACTACCCGTATTATAGGTACCGGAATAGCCGTGGAGTTGAATTTTCGCCTTAAAACAGTAATCACCGGGCTCGAACAACGGCGCTCTATATATATATATACCAAATATATGTATAATAACACCGAGGGCCGGAAATAATATTTTTTAGAGGTTAATTATTAAACGTTAAAAATATATCGCGTAAAGCACGCGAACGGTGCGTTTGTGAATAATTATATACGACGACAATAAACTTCGAAACCCGTGTAAATAATGGTATAATATATATATACCATGGTGAAAAATATAAAAAAAAAAAAAAAAACAAAATTACTAAACATTCGTATACATTATTTTTTATAATATATGTTGTAGCAAAAATGTAAAGAAAATAAAAAAAAAAAAACGATTCTGAGTGTAGCTTGGTAACGTTATAATATTGTTCGTGTTTTTTTTTCCCCCCATTGTGTCCGAGGTAACTCGGAAATCGGTAAAAAAGAAAACCCGATCTATCGTCGTTATTGTTGTCGGGTTTTATTTATTATTATTTTTTTTTTTTTTAGAAAAACTGTTGGTAATTTGGAAACATTTGTCGAATAAAATATTGCCGGGCGAACGATCCGCGTTTGCTACACCGCGAACAATTTGAAGCGTTTTTCGATCGAAAAAAAAAAAAAATGTTTACCCGATAAAACTTATTAGTTTTTTTTCTATATAGAACACTCGGCGTATAATAATAAGTAAAAAAAAATACCGCCGTGACAAAATATAATACGCCGTCGTCGAACTGATGAAGTTGGCACCGAGTGCTTTTTAAAATAGTTGTATCGTATAACAAGTGGGTATATATTGCGTTTACATTCGAAACACGTATACCAAGGCGAATTATTATATTCGCGATGCGATAAAAAAAAAAAAATAAAAAAATCGCAGAAAATTCTAAAGTCTATGCAAATTAGAAACATTGTTATAATTTTTTATTATTTTTTTTTTTTTTCTATACCGTCCGGCGGTGGTGTAGATAATAATAATAATAATAATAATAATATTTCTTTCCGGATAAAATAATAATAATAATATACGGTATTCATCGTCGCAACGAAAAAAAGAACGATATCGGGTCCTGGAAAGATGTTTTTTTTTTCTTTTTTTCTTCCGTATAATATGTATTATGATTAATACGAGATTGTTGCGCGGACGAAAGATAAAAAAAAAAAAAAAAACCGTAAGGTACGTTACCTATAATTTTTCTCGCCCGAAGATGTAAAAATTCAGATAAGCTCTTCCACTAATAATAATCACTATTCTCTCACTGTCTCCCGGCGAGACGGAACGCTTAGGGGGGCGGTCCGGCGAGTACGACACCGGCGCGGCGCGGCGTAATAATATTATACGTGAATCAATGCACACAACAACGACCGCAACGACGACAACAACAGCAACAGCAACAACAGCAACAGCAACAACAACAACAACAGCAACAACAACAACAACAACAACAACAACAACAGCAACACGGAGCTCGGTCGAACACACGCGCGCACGGGCGGCGGCCGGACGGCGATTTTAATTAAACGGCCGTATAATTATTATAACCCTCCGTGCCCTGTCCGCCGGTGTTCCTTCCTCGCGGCCGGTAAACTTACCGACTACGATTACCGGCCGCCCCGTCCGACATTTATAATATATAATAATAATAATAATAATAATAATAATATTATAATATTAAATCCCACCGTGAAAACGCGCGCCGCGGTTCACGCCTACAGACACCGTAAACGTATAATTTATCGTTTGCCGCGCGGGAAGACGTCGCGTTCCCACCGCCGCCCGTATCGCGGGGGAATCATCGGGGGGTGCGGTGCGGTGTGGTGCGGTGCGGTGCCGGGCGGTCGGTTCTCCGGGGGAGAGCCGCGCGGGTACCGCCGAGGAATCGTTTCGCGCGGCCCGTCGTCCGCCGAATCCGCCGATTCCGCCGTCCGCGCGTTTTAATTACACTGCCCTCCGCCGGTGTATTACGACCGCGATGATGATAATAATAATACTATTATTATTATTATTATTATAATAACGGTACCCGGGGTCGGTTGTTTAGGACGTAGAAAAAAAAAAAATGAAAAAAAAATAAAAGAAGAAAAATAAATAAATATAAATATACCGTGCCGCCGACTTTTGTTCCGTTCCGCGACCGCGGCGGATACCTATACATGTTATTTATATACGTGCCATCCCCACCCCCCATCGTCCCTGGCCTCCTAAGCACGCGAATTTTCCGTAATGTACAGTCGTATTTTTTCGGCGGGTATTTTCTTTTTTTTTTTTTTTTTTCACGTTAATAAAGCCGCGATAATTTCCTATCGCGCCCGCGGTCGAAACGCAATAAATTTTACTACGAACGACAAACAAAAAAAAAAAAAAAAAACCAGTGTCCCCACATTAATATAATTACAAGTACAGCAAAAAAAAAAAAAACAACAACGTAACAGCGTATTATAATAATTCAAAATGATTCATCCGATTTAAAATGCTTACATATTTCTTTATTTTACGTTTCGAACGTAAAATATGTTATACATTAAATAAAAGGGGAAAAAAACGTAAAGTTTAATTAATCGTAGTCATCAAAATCATTTGTTTAATCGTGAAAGTAGCCAGGTTTGGTGCATTTCTAAATATGATCTATTGTGTTTCCAATAGGGAATAAACCCGTGTCACTGAAAACTACGCGAGAAGCAAAATTTACATCCTGCATAGCCTCCCGCGTAAAAATTCTAAATAAAATCCGTATCAATTTATCAGTGTGCTTTAAAGCCTGCAACAGTTGCGACCTATGTGATTTCATACTTAAACGCCGTCTCAAAAAAAACGCCAAACAGTTGTTTGTGGAATTTTCAGTTCTCGACTTGCGCGGTTGGTTGACATGCGTGGAAAACTCTCTCGAATTTTGTCCACATTATCGTCCGACACACGAGGTCGGCCTGTTCCATTTTCCTTTGCACAAAGGAACCCTGGTACTTAAAATTTCTTATACGATCGACGACGCATGCTCCGAGTAGTCGGTGCACCGGTCCTGTAACGATGACAAAAATCGCCATTCAGAGTTCAAAATCGATTCGAACTTGGAAAATCGCAACGCGCAGTACGCTTTGTGCTGTCCGGTCAACATTTTTTTACGGAAATTAACTTATCGCCGTAAGCGATCGTTTCAAAATAATAAATTAATGACATTCTAAAAATTGGGAATTTATCATCAATTGGTAAAGAATCTGATAAGATAAAATTTATAACTATTTTACATCGGATGTATCATTCCGAATAATAACCCTGTATATATTATAGCGTACACGTTTTATTCGGCCGGGTCGAAAATTTCGTTTTTTTTTACCATTACCGAATTTACGGTAAAATAAAAATGAAAAAAAAAAAAATTAACGATATACAATGTCTCCCATCCCCACATCCTCTTCACTCCGTAGAACTTTGAGTATATTATAAACGTCACAGCTCGTTGTAGTCGCGGTGGCGGGAGTCATTTATGTACGCGCCGCGGAGATAAGACTAAACTGTATATAGTACAATACACCCCGACTGTTTGTAATCTCCTTGGAAATACGTGTGTCGATCGGCAAAACAATACGTTCAGATAACGATAATTGAACACAACACCATTATTATTATTATTATTATTATTGTAATACTGTTGTGGCAGCCCGCATAGATCGTATATTTTAACGTACGTGTGGTATACCTATTGCGGAGCTACACGCAAATAATTGCCGTCCAGAAATAAATTGGACGTTCGTATTGGCAATAATGGAACAAATATTTTCCCGCCAACGAAAACATTCTTGAGTAGGTTTGTATGGCGGAGTATAGTAGTGGCGGGGACACGGTTTGTAAAAAAAAAAAAAAAAAAAATACGATAAGAAAGTTGTAGCAACAGTCAACTTACGGGCAACGTCAACGTCGAAATATCCGTCGAAACCTGTCAGAGTGCTCCGAGTAAGTTGGTGGTGTCCTAAGACGACGACGTCACGTTGTAACAGTTGCGGTAGGTGGAAATGGGAAAATCATACGTCACATTTTGGAGTGACGTCACATTAATACACACGACAAATTACGGTTATTATTATTATATTTTTGGACGATGCGACCCCATTAATCGTTTTTCATGAAAACCATAGAGTGTATTGAGGTGCTCTCCCGTGAACAATAAACGACGCAAAAAAAAAAAAAACGGACGCGGACCTTGTCCGTCGGATGACTAACCGCGTAGCCTGAAACGATGGCGCGACGATTATTATTAGCGTTTTTTAATACTTAAAATAGCACGGATGTCGGCTTACGCGGTCAGTTATTGGAAATACAACGTATTATTCATCGTATTGCAATATAAACCGGGAGGTACCTCTTATAATATGCTCTATATGTTCGCAACAGTAACGGCTCTCGTCAGTTTTTTTTTTTTTTTTGTTGAGATAAAAAAAAAAAAAATAATAATAATAATATACCGCGTGGGAGCCGACACTCGGACCAATAATAAAATTAATATACGTATGACGAATATTTTTTTTTATCGATCATTCGGATAATATTTTTTCTTCGCGTGCCGCGGGAAACCCCCCCCCCCCGAGACCGGTTGATTATAGCCGCGGCCGTGTGCAGGGCCTGAGGGGCGAATCCTTTTCTTTATTTCTTTTTTTTTTTATTTTTTTTTTTTATTTTTTTTACTATCCGTACGCGTATTTCACTTTTAATACCAGAGTATTAATTACCGGGGACGTACGGCGGCGCTCTCTAATGATATACGTCGCGTAAAAACAATAACTCCGGCCTCGTCTTCTCGAACATACCCACGTATTTATATATATATATATATAAGTACGGTTTTGTTTTTTTCGTCTTATATACAAAAACTTAATGTTTACGGCCGCCCTCCTCTCGGAAAGCAATTTTTATTACACACGTCTCTTGCAATGTATTGGTGTGTGTGTGTGTGTGTGTTTGAAAGAAGAAAATGACAGGTATTAATATTGGAGTGGATCGATCGTTGCCGCGTGTTGTCGAGAGGTTTTTTAAAACCTATCGTTACGACGTGTACGTACGTCCGAGCTCTTTAAATTTTAATGTACCGCCCACGCTTACAAGGGGGTAAAAAAAAACACACACACACGCGTCATACCTTTATTACAGTAAGTAGACGTGTATAATTCACGTATTATATATATATATATATACGCACGTCGGAATTAAACAATTATTATTTATTATAGGTTATAATACGTACGAGAAAACGGGGTTGCTAGACGGTTTTCACAATGCGGATTATATATATACATATGTGTAGAAAATTACCGACGTACTCGCGTTCTACCGCACACGGTTGTGATTATTATATATTTCGAGTGGGTACGTGGTATAATTGTATAATAATATAAAGACAATCCGCTTTCCGAATCCCCCCGACCGACCGTATTAAATACGATCATTTCAATATTTTAACCGTAGACTTACGACTGCCGGTCCGTGTATTATCTCGTCGTCGTCGTAATACACGAAATCCGCTCGGAGGCGACTTTCATACGATTTTCGTGTTTTTAAAGATTGGCGAAAAGAAAAATAAAAAAAAAGGTACTCGTATCGGATTTTTGATTTATTTAAAAAAAAAAAAAAAAGTAAATTCAATAGCGACGGGCGTATACTTTAATGTACGGGGTCAACCGACAAAAAAAACATTTTATCTTTTAACGTGATTTCCACTGGCCCGTTATTGTTAACAACAATACGCCGTGAACCATAATCCTTTTGTTATTGGTTTAGAATTTCAATTTGTCCTGTTTGTATACGTGCCCTTTGATGTCGTCTTTGCGGTCAATATTTCCCGTACACAAATAAAATATAACAATAAATAAATAATACACTCGATTATATATACTCGAATCATTATTACAGATAATTACCGTTAAATTATTTCGAAATTTTCTCAAACGTTCGTAATATTTCGCTAAGTACCTACACACTCATCCGTTAAACATAACAACGATTAATAATATTTAATAACTGAAATTTAGAAAAATATTTCGAAACTAACTTTTGGAGTTTTTTTGTTTTTTTTTCTTTTTAATATATTGGTTATTAAAAAAATGTTTAGAAAATTAAAACAATATATTAAATACAACAATGATTTGAATATTTGAGAAATCGAAAAAAACCCAAACGAGATTGTCTTCGGAATATTGTAGGCAAAAGTTAAAATCGGCTATAAATCTAGATTTTGATGTTTTTTTTTTTTTTTTTAAGGCATTTTCGTTCGTTTTATGCGAACACATTTTTGCGTTATATCGTTGGTTAGAAAAATTCACATAGAAAGGAGGTAGTAGTGTTATAAAGTTATTTTTACCATATAATTTGCGTACAGTTATTATGTTATTATTATCCTGACTGATTACATTGTTTATACTCTAAATCGGTCGCCTTTATTATCACACAAAAAATCCATTTTAAAAACCGTTTTTAACTGTAAATACGATTTTTTTTTTTTTAAGTAAAATAGTTATTAAAAAAAAAAAAAAATACGTAGCGACTTTTTCGGAAAACTTTTCGTGCAAAATCTATTTATTTTACATGATTACATAGGTTCCCGATGTTGAAAAAAAAAAAAAAAAAGTGCCCGTTATTATATCGCAGGCCGTGTAATATATTGTATTGAGACGCGAACCGTAGAAAATATAATTTCATATATTTTTTTTTTTTTTTTTTTTTTTTTTTCCCTCCGTATTAGATAATAATAAGGGCTGATATAATTATATTTATTGTTATGCTCACGATTGTTGCTAATAATAATTCTCGGCACATGACTCGTCGAATGACCCGGACCCCGCGGGGTCCGTACGTATTGCGATAATTAAAATATTAGTCGTGCCCCGTCAGTCTCGATAATAATAATAATAATAATAATGATAATATAATAATAATGAATACGACTGTAATAATATATAATTTCGAGGTACTCAAATAACTGTTATATAGCGGGGCGCGCAAACCGCGTGTAATTCATACAAAGCCGGGCAAGTCGTTTGTTTAATTACAGTTTAAGTCGAGTTATCCGGACAAATACAAAATAACCGAGCCAAGTCCAAGTCGATTGTAAAGTATAAATTAATTTCGGTTGGATTCGGTTAGAGTTTCAAGAAAATAACGACCCCCGTCCCCGGTGAATAGTTTAAAACGGACGTCTGTTATATTTCGATTGAAGATATTGTACCCGAAACTAAATAACGTAATGCGTTCGTATAGTTTCTGAATTACGAAAACCAAAATCCGCGATTTTAAATCGGTCCCGTAGCGAATTTTAAACGATACGACAAAATCAAAAGGGGGGGGGGGGCAAAAAATTGATTGCAATTAATTGGTCGAGGAGAGCCGAGAGCTGACGCGGGGCAAAAGAGTCGACTTTTCGAACGACGCCATACCCGTAAATTGACGTAAAACGACGCCTGCTGTCCCGCGAGACATTCATTATGATCGTCACGAAAACATCGTCGAACGCAATCCCGTCGGACGTACGATGTTTAGTGTATGGTATTGCCCCCACGGTAATCGTATTTCGACAATAATTATTATTAACGCGCGTCTAAATCATTGTTTTACGTAAAAACCCCGAGAATCGCATTTTGTTGCGCACGTCGACTTTTCGAGCTCCGATAAACCGGTGGATTTATGTGTATAAATTATATCCGGACGGTTTTATACGACAAGGACCGAGGGAAAATAATAATAATAATAATAATAATAATATTTTAACACGATTAAGGTTTATTAGAAGCCCGGTCTGACGGTCGTATATTACGCGTGGGCGTGGGCCGTGCGCGATCCCCGGGAACTCTGCGGAGTACGTGAAAAACGAACGATAATTATTACGACGTTAATATTACCTATACGGAGGGCAACACGGACGGTTCTCCTCGGCGCGCCAACACGCACGGCCCGGCACATAATTCAAAATATTAATCAAACGAGTGCGTATTAATAATATTATTTAATATTTTCTCTCGTCGCGCGTATACGTATAAGTACACGCGAATCGCAATTATTTCTGTATGTTATTATTATAATATATATATGATCCCTGCCACAGATGGTACCTATCGTATTATTATTATTATTATTATTCCAACAGCGATTTACCGTTCTAAAAGTATTAAGTAAACTACCTCTATGGTATACGTATGCGTGTATAATATTATTTACTTGCGAGACTGCAACACGGTAAATCGCATTAATCATCACGAGAGAACGGCTGAAAACAAATACCTATAAAACACCGCCGTCTTCGAAATATTATATTACTGTTTAACGGAACGCCGACGTACTTATGGTCTTCCTCGTTTTCTTCTTTTTCTTCTTCTTCTTCTTCTTCTTCTTCTTCTTCTGGTCGGGTATTCCGTTCGCTAACCTTTCGTATTGGTCGACCGCAGTTCTCCGTGTCTCCCCGGCAAAACCCAAATCCTTCAACTACTGATTATTTCGGTTCATTCCCATGCCCTTACATACGATTAAGAATTTTTTTTTTCCGTACACCTACGTTCAATAAACCAAAAATTATATGTGACATAATACAATATCACTTTTATTAGTTTAACCAATGAACTCGTCGTATCTCCTTTATTGTTAGTCTCAACACCTTTTTCATTCGTCACTATGTCACGTCGCAAAATCTCGAACGCTTCCGGGTTCTCTTATCGAGTTTTCGAATTATTATTTTAACGTTTTTTTGTGCGCTCTTAATAGACATTAAAAGTTACAATATATATATTTTTTAACCAAAATTTATCGACGTCTTGGTCTATAATAAATACGTACCTATTATAAATTGAAAACTGTTTGGTTTGACGTTAGCCAAAAGATCTACTGCTGTATAAATATAGATTTATTTTTATGGGATATATAATATATAGAAATGTATCGACTAATTTAATCTAATAAATAGAAATAAATTCTGAATCACCGAAATTTACTCGTATATTACTATACTAGTGCTATTAGTACCGGTATAGTTAGGTTAGTTTTATTATTATTACTATTGGGGTTTTGTTTGTTGCTGAAGTCTTTTGGTTGTATCCGGAAGATTTACCGCGGACCGCCATTTCCGATAAATATAAATAAAAAAACTAATCGCGATCATTCATTTGGCATAATATGGAAACTTATACCGTACTCTGCCGAACGTCAAGGAACGCAGATAAAAAGAAACAGCCCCCCGGGAGGGGGCAATTTATCAAGAAATGTACGCAAAACATGTAAATGTACGCGTTTCCGTCATTTGGGTTTTTGATGTTTTATGTAATCCGGCTAAAAAAAAAAAAACCCAAAATGTCCACTTATATTAGCCCTTTCTAGACGTGGTCAAATTTTCAAAACATTCCGGCGAGTTATATTGTTGAGTTATATAGCTATTTGGAATTGTCGGGTTTTTCAGTTCTTATACGAATACAATTTATTTAGCCAAGTAAAAATGCTCGACAATTTGACACGTGACTTATCAAAAGTTGTAATTAGTTGCCGAGAAAAAAAAAAGTTGAGTATTAATGTAATTATGCGGTCTTCATTATACGCGTACACGTACTTTCAAAGGTAACGGTGTTAAGGACCGTGTAATAATAATGTACGTGAAACCCGGATTGCAATTTGAATAAAAATGGATTTTAATAACCGTGTACGAATACACCACGACCCCTGGTTTAAACTACAAATTTGATGAAAATCATTAAAATCACGGAATTTCGCGTACTATATTTTCCGATTCGCGTGAATACATTTTTTTTTTTTTTGGTTCCATTAAAATTCTCGAAAATTTGAGACGAAAAACACCGGACAGTCGTTTTATTTATTTCGCAGTCAAAACCGAATCCAACAATTTGCAATTAGGATTTATCAAACTCGAAAGTTATTAACCGAACTTTGCTCGGAATCTTTTCCGTATACGAATGCAATGTTAAATTCTCCTTTATATACCTTATAATATGTCCCACCTACAACAGTGGCCCAACCACGAGCAGAGTGGGTATTTTGTCGACTTATAATATATATATATATATATATATATACCGCGTACGTAAATAATTACCATACATTACACGCGATCGAAGTAAAACTTAATTGTATATCGGTAAGTTTAAAAAAAAAAAAACCACAGTTTAATAATCCGTAAAAATATGAAAATTATTTACGACCCCGTACAGTTAATCCCCGTAGTTGTTTTTCACGGCACGTTAATTTTTAACCCGCCGTTTTTTTGTACCGTGTATATTATTGTAAAAGGTGCTCGGTACACGACGTATATGTTAATCGCCGCGATATGGAATCACCGGGTTAGGTGATATTATTGTATCCGAGAAAGAAAAAAAAGTCCTCTAAAACGAGCGCGATAAGGTCGTATACCGATTGTCGCGGAGGACCCTATTCCCGTAATATAAATTTTCTGTTTTTCAAACGGCTTAAGTACGTTTACACTGCAGTTGGGCGGGTATACCCGTGTACCTACACTGCGGTGAATTTTACTGCCGCGACGGAGTATATAAACGCCATCGGGGTCGTTTCAATAAATCCGAAAAACGAAGAGGGAAAAAAAAAAATGAGAAAAACAACGCAGCTTTGCTCGCGGCCGTTTCTTTACTCTTACGTTTATATACTATAAAATTCGCGCTTCCCCATTATCGCCGGAGAGAACAACCCTATACCATATGCTATTATAACGTACAGGGTGTTCCCGGTTTATCCGTACAAAATATCTGAGAACGATTCTCTCGTGACTAGTTGGTCTAGTGGAATCGAAAATCTACGCGAATCTGCCAGTTTAATAATGAACGTATAATATATATCTGCGGTTCCCGAACCGTGAGGCGCCCTTCTCTCTGGGGAGATACGAGTGTTTAAAAAGGGAGCCGCGAAGTAAAAATCGTATACTACATTCGTTTTTAGACCATTAGACTCTTAGGATTTTGGAACCGCACGACAGATGTATATTCCGAAATTAGACACAGAGCTTCGAATCGGTGTGAAACATGTTTCAACCTAACCTAACCTAACCTTACCGACCAAATTTCGGTTTAAACTCGACGAGGAAAAAGAAACGCGTGTGACCGTTACTTTCAAATTTTCGGTGATGCATTAATACGCTAAAACGGTCATTTTTAACCTATTTTATTTCCTATTATTCACGGGAGGCGTGAGACATTTTTTTCTAATTTCAGGGAGGCATGCATGTTTGGAAACCACTAATAAATAGTATTACTCAATATCGTTTTCAATACAAAATCCAATAAATGAACCGCGGCGCCGCCTCTCAAAAACCCTATTTCGATACCTACGTCACTCGGTTTTTGAGGTTATTTTTGTTGTTGACGCAGGCGGTTTTGTCAGACGACCAATTCCCGCGGGGAAAACTTATTTTTCCATTATAGACGAGATTATTTCTAAATCAAATACGAGATAGCTGCCGTGAGTATAGGCGCCCGTCATTCGCAAAACGTAACATTTTAGATTCTGAGCGAAGCGGAGAATGTATTGGTTTTACTATGACGTGTGTTTATTTTTCTCTGTCTGTAAATAACTTATCAACCAGATATCCTGCTCCGATTTTCAAGTGTAGCGCCTTTTCTGATATAATATTGCTTTTATCGGGGGAATCTTTTTTTTTTTTTTTGTAGTTCTCTTAATAATTTGGAAAAAACCTAAAAATAACGTATGATAAACGAGGAATTGCACGACAATAATGATTTCGTTATTGTTGATTTTTTTTTTATCGTAACTCGGTTAAAAAATACTCATAGATACCTGACATTTTTACACGATATTAATATTAAGCGTTTCTAGACGTGGACAACTTTCCAAAACATTCTGGTAATAATTAAACTGTTTATAGGCATTTGAAGATATTTTTTTTGAATTAATTGCCTAATAACTGTTTTGGCCGAACCAAAATGCACGGAAATCTGATACGGGGTTGGATCATGAGGCGCAACTAATCGCGAAAAAAGAAAAAAAAAGTCGATTATAGTATTTTAATAGTGTTGTTTTCATAAGACTTCGTATGTGAATTCTGATGAAAATTGGCTACAGCATTTTCAAAAGACGATTAACCGAACCCGGCGGTCCGAATGGTTGTTTCGTAACAATTTCGCGACATTTTTTTTGTTTTTTTGTTCGTTTACGTTCGATTCCGTCGACCGGCGTGCAGAGACCATTCAAAAAGTTTGTACCGGGAAACCAGGAACACCCTGTGTACAATGCGCCGTGTACTCAATCGTTACTCCACCGCCGCCGTTGTCGTCGTAGTGGTATTACGCAATAACGATACTTGTGCGAATAAGTCGTAAAACCGGCGAGCAATATAGAAATAAAGGGCGTATATATATATATTATTATTATTATTATTATTATTATTACTATTATTATGTGGTTCGGACACGGCCGTCGCGTAGGTCCAGCGGCGGACGGTAAGGTGCACGCGAAGGTTTTGGCACTCGAACGAGTCTCCTCTTAAAATCTTATTGGCCTGGAATAACGCGGTAAAACCCACGAGAAATAAATTTTTATATCGGTCGTGGCCCCGTCTTCGGTTTTTTGCATTTTATCCTCCGCGGTATACCGCGGACCGGCAAATTCGTATATATATATATATATTACACCTGTCTACCTATAACAACCAAATGCCGTGCGAACACGCGTGCCAAAAATCCGACCGAACAATCGATCTGAGATTTTGTTTTATCCGAGCCTGTCCGGCGCGGCGTATTTGGCTTTTTTTTTTCTTTTTTTTCTACGCAGCGAACACACACACACAAAAAAAAAAAAAAAAATTCGTTTACATTACACCCCGCGGGATGTGTATTTTACCGCGGTAACCGTACATTTTACACTATTTTACGTTGATTATCACGGTCATCGATACATATACGTTATTACTACGGCCCGGAACTCGATGATCTAAAAAAAAAACTTGAATAATGCAACAAAACGACATTGGAACAAATAATAATAGTCGGAAAACAGACAAATTTACGTAACAAACCAATCTGTTATATTCGGTTTTGATTTTTTTTATTGTGATTCGTTTAAAAATAATCGTACAGACTTGTGATTTCCAACACGCACTCTTCATATTAACGATTTTCAACACTTTCTGGCGTTTTTTTGAATTCGAGTTATTTTGAATTTTATAGTTTTTATAATTTATTTATCGAAAATACTCGACAATTCGAAACGCAAAAAAAAAAAAACACGGACAATTGTAATTTATTTTGTAATTCCAAATCAATATAATATTTAAAAATAAATTTATCAAACCGTATAATTTCAACCGAACTTTGTTCAGAACCGTTTATGAGATTGTAGCAGTGATTTATCATCGTTTGCGGTACGACGTACACGAATTAAATTCCCCTGTTTTCCCACCTGTAAACCCATGGCCCACCCGTACATCGGTGTATCCCCTACCATTAAAAAAAAAATAAAAAAAATTGTTTTCTTTGTAGTGCGTGAACGTACTGGTGTTGGTGGGTTGTTCGTTGCCCCGACGGTATACGGCGACGACAGTGACAACGGATAAAATCGTATTTGATCCGACTCGGATCGGCGGTGAAAAATAGAGGTTTTCGCTGGCGCGGAATATCATTTTGTCGGTTATATTACGTATTATTATTATTATTATATTATTTGCGCGACGGCTGTCGTTCCCGAGCGGCGGCGTGCATACCGCACGCGCGATATATCCCTCGTCCATACAGACGATATAATAATATCAAATACCGTATTTTATTATTGAACGCGGGTCGGGGTGCCACTTTAAACATTCACTCGCCCTTATTGCTTTTATAAGTACACCCGTGTACCGCCACCACGGCCGGCCAATCTAACTTAATCTATTCTACCGGCACAACGGCTAATAACGTGGCTGTACAGTGCGTACGTACCTATGACCCGCGATATAATATTATAATCTCGGATTATTATTAGGGAAAACCGTATAAATATATAGTCGAATAATAAAATATTATTATTCGACTATACTGCGGGCGCGGGTCGTGCCGCAAAAACAAACAAACAAAAAATAAAAAAATGAAGCGAACCGAAATTTTTTTCATAAGAAATAATACTATAAGCTTGTAAATCTATCCGAAACCATAGATGCCGGTTTTTTTTCTTTGTTTTTATCTTAACACGTTGTCGGAGTTGATCGTATCTGCAAAAGCTGAAACGCACTCTTAATAAACTTTTCGAATATATATATATATACGGCATAGATTTTTGGCCCGGGACAATTATTAAGACCTGCCGTCTAGATGAAGTAAAATTATTGCTTTTATTTATACGATTATACAAAAAAAAAAAAAATAAAAAACGATTGCTTTATGTTCAACTATTATCTTTTATACCGTTAAATACAACTTACGATGAACCTCGTGTACAATTTTCAAGCACTCCTACTCGGCCGATAATTGCCGGTCTCTACTATTATTTTTAATCGAGTTGCAACAAAAAAATTAAGTCGAAAAATAAGGAACCGTACATTTTCACGTTTTTCCTGTGGTCCTGTATGTATATATATATATAACCAGTAATAGAAAAAATTAACTTTTTCAAACAGAATATAGCACTAAGACGTTGGCATAATATGATAGGGGCCATACGCTGTGACACAACGATCATAGTCGATAAGACGATAGAAGGAAAACAAAGAAGAATCTGAAGCTAGAACAAGTTATATATGTATATATATATATATATGTGAAATAATAAAAGACGCGGGCCAAGTCGAGAAACTTAAGAGAAACATTACGGACAAAAGTAATTTTGTTGTTATCCAATCGGAGGATTAAAAACTAAAAAATTAATATAAAATATACACACGTATTCAAGCGGAGCATTCTTATGGGGTGGGGAGGTGAGGGAATGTACGTTATACGTTATTTATAATTGAAACGTGTGGTGTAATACCACGGGACTTTACTTTTGTTAAAGCGAACACTTTTAAATTTGCTAATGTACCCGCCATTTATACGCGTACATAAAGGGCGCTTAATAAACATTTATAGCCGTAATTAATTAACAAAATCACCTAGAAGGTCCATATTGGATCTGTGCAATCTTCCGGGGGTACTGCGGTTATAATATTATATTCGTTAGTTTAGGAGGGTGTACGACACAGAATCGCTGTGATTATTTTCAAATATTCATTCGGCATACATACGTATTAGCTTGATGGTCCCGATGCTAATATAATGGCCAATCTTATTATATACGCGTACGTAATATTAATTCGATCCGTGATCCGTATTCATGTGATTTATTTCACCGGGAAATTTACTACACGTACTAAACCGTAACGATACACTTCAGTTTTTACATTTTGAGTTTGGCAAAGAAGCTATATTAATTTTACAATGATGGTGTGTTGTTTTTTTTTTTTTTTTTTTTTTCCATTTCGGAAAACAATTTTCCGATCAGTAAAAAATATCGAAATTATTTAAACCGTAATATATGCGGATTTTCTGTTCGGCGGTACTATATTCGAATAATTCTTCTAGATTCACATAAGTTTTTCTAAACGTATTTAAAAAAAAAAAGACAACAAATGACTTATACATCGGTTTAATTTTTGTTGAGTTATGGGTTACGAGATGAAAAAACACGACCAATACCTTTCTAGTTTATCGAGCTCCACACAGACTTTTTTTTTGTTTTTTTTTACTGTTATAATTTATGACCTATACCTTCCAAACATACCACCTACAATAATTGGCCTATCCATGGTGCGAATTATGTCCGGTTTTTATTTTATTAAATCTAATAAACAGGGTGTCCACGAAAATATACACATCTCCCGAAATAATACAAATAATCAAATTCTGTCGTTTTTGTTTTAATTATATATAACTCACGGGGATATGGAATATAAATGTTCATACATTAATATGTTTTGGTAAAAAAAAACTTATTGTTTTATTATTTTCGAAAAATTTGAAAATGGCCATTTTATAGGGTTTATTCGTCTGAACATTTTAACGTTTCGACTTTTCATTATCATAAACCTGATGAATTTTGTTGTGTTACAGAAAAATAGTGTACAATTTAATACCGTGGTAGTGTTTTGAAATTATCTCACATTGTTTTCCGATAAATTTAGTTTAGTTAAGTTTTTACCAAAAAAAAATGTAAATTTTATGCTTTTCATTATCTCGGGAGTTATCTTCGTGGGACAGGCCCGTATAAGTTTTTAACGAATATTGATATTTTGCCATCGTTATTAAAATATTATCTACAAACTATTTTTTTTATAAAAATTCTAATGTAATTTTAGTTTAAACCGATGCCATCTCGTAAAAAGTCGATTATTTAAAATGCTTATATGTATATATGACATTATTATTATTATTTTTTTTTTGTTGTTGTTGATCGTGTTATTATTATCACGTTGGTGTATACCGTAGTAGTGAAAGTTACAGCGGTCTATTTATTGGTCACCGTGGATTTCGAAATTGAAATGCCGTACTAACCATAAAATGGCGAACGAGTGCGCGCGTCAGTGGTTCGATAACGTTTCGTTCCCGAAATCTACTTAAACCGAGGATACGTTGTGCCGCATAAGACCGCGCGATTATGCGCGGGTCCCCCCGGGGTACGTTTCGAATGGGCACGGCTGCCCGCGAGCGTTTGAATAATGCAAAACACGAAACGATTATTCAAAGGCGACAGTGCGGGGCGGCAACGGCGTTTGATTATTTCAATATCGGCGAGGACGGAGAGACGTTTGTCGCGGAAATAATAATAGACTCGGGGGGCGCCGAGTGCTCCGCGACGGTACGGACGAAAACTTCGGACGCCCCCGTTCTCGATACTCGTTCGGGGATAAAAATACGAATTACTTACGACGCAGGCGGCCGTGTGTACGGTTTTTTCATTTTTTTTTTTTTTTTCTTCTTTCACCGAATGTTTCGAGCGCGGCCGGCACAGGTCCCCCGTGTGTTATTATGCGTTATTTCGAATATAACGATAATAATAAAACCGTGCGCGTTCGAGTGCGTTGTACGCGCACGTATTTCTTTTTTTTTTTTTTACTCTCGCTCCTCCGGAATATAATATGTTTGTACAATATTATGACTGCCTACTACAATATTATAATGTGTATAATAATTCCGTGTACCGAATTCGAGTGGATCGAGTGGAGCCGGTATCCGGATACCTATCGCTAGAGAACCGTCGGCGGCGGCGGTGACGGTATAGAATCGTATTATACCCCGCAGTTGTACGACACACACGGATATTATATTATATTATTATCGTTACATTTGTATTCTCGTCGGCCACTTATCATATAGGTACGTACAATAATGATAATAATATATATATATCGTTATACGGTTGTCGCAGCGTGATACCATCTCGCCAGCTGGTCATTCATAATAATATATCTGTATTATTATTATTATTATTATTATTATATACGTCTCTCTCTCTCTGTCTCCTTTTGTGTGTAATTGATGTACCTACCTACCGGCCGTTAGTTATGTAGGTCTCTCGTCAGTGTTTTTTTTTTTTATTTTTTTTTGTTGTTTTATCGGATAAAAAGATCAACGACGAGTAGGAGTATAGGTACCGACGACGACGACGATAACATACACCGCCGCGTCGTCGTCGTCGTTGTTATGGGCAGCCCGGCCCGGCGGCGGTGCTTTTAAACGTATATAGTTTTTTTTTTTTTTTTTTTAACAGCCAACAAGCGTGTTATTAAAAAAAAAAAAAAAATGAAATCCGAATCGTTTTCTTTTCCGATATATATATATATATTACACGTTGTCGTTGAATTGTTCGGAAACTAAAATACAATTTACCGCAACAACATTAAAATGTATTTCGTGTAAATTATTTTTCGCCTATTATAATATTGTCATATTATTACTGCGACACGGTCCGGTTCGAGAAACATTCCCACATTTTGACAGAGCTTGCAAAGCTGTAAATTTTCAATATGAAAACAAAAATAGTTACTAAAACAAAAAAAGGTCTCGCCCTAATACAACAATTGCACGACTTGACAGTTGTAACACTATTATTTCCCAGCATATGGACATTTTTACAAGTTTTGGCTACCATACCTATGTCAACGGTGTCACCCAGAAAGAACATTTTCATTTTTAAAAAGGTCGAAAACGTAGCTTAGGAACTCGACTGGTGAAATTCGTCTAGACGAATTAGATTTAATGTCGGTTCACGGCGAAATAAATGTCGATCTAGTAAAAGTTTTCAAAATAACCAAGACAAATTACGTTATTTTATAAATTAAACTATATGTGTTTTGTTAAATTGAAAACGAAACAATTTTTATGTTTTACTGAATAATATAAAATGCCTTGAGTTATTTAAATCATACAAATATTTTTAGATGAATTTGGAAAAGATAATTGTATGTAGTTTAGAAAATTGTTCAAAATAATTTCCAATAGAAAAAAAAAAAAAAAAAATTATAATAATGCTTTTAATTCTCTTCCCTAACCTATCATTTTACCCGTGAGCGTCCATGTAAACGACGAAAAATAAAATAGTATTACAATCGAAACCCGAGTGATGACCGACCATTTAAATTTAAAAATACTTTAAATAAAGTGTAGTTGTACGGTTATACAATTACATCTAGATTTAGATGTAATAGATATAAAAATTAGGTGGGTACTTAAACATTTCGGGTAACCCGTACCCCCCCATCCCATTTGTATGAAAAAAAACTCGAGTGAATGACATTGGACGGGATGATAATAAATAATAATATAATATACAGGATGTCCCGCGGAGATGTGACACAATTTAAATTTAATTCGCCACTATATACTAAATGGCAACTGAACAAATAAAAATAGGCGTACGAAAATTCAATTTTCGTAAATTTCATAGCGGTGCAAAGTTATTACAAAAAAAAAAAAAAAAAAAACCCACCGTGAAATCTTGAAACTACGAAAAAAAAATATTAGGCGGGACACCCTGTATATATAGTTACGGTTTTTTTTTTTTTTTTTTACCGTGTTCTTGACGACACTTGGTATGATTGCGATGTTGCGACGATAAACGTTTTCGTGCGGGTCGCCGAGGGCTACGAGCATCTTTTTCGATATATTAATTATACGCGAAAGAATATTATAGCCGTACACAAATGCGAGGACGGAGTTAATGTAAAACGTAACGAAAAAAAAAATAAATGAAATCCGCGAATAAGTGTATTTTTTTTTTTTTTTTTTTTTTTAATGAGTTTCCAAATCTTTAGAAATGCCCGCGACCATCGTTCAAAGGAAGGTATAATATATTATTATATATATATATATATATATATATACAAGCCAGGGGCGCACACTAAAAAATATACCGGGGTAGCAAGTTGAATGGACAGTATACGTACCGTCGTCCGCCCGCCGATTCGCCGCTCTCAATAGCACAGCAACGGGACTTGTCGTTCGTTAATTATACGAATAAAATTACCTTAGCTGCATTATATAATTATTAATTTATGAAAAAAATAGTTTCTTTACGGTTACCAACATAACGTGTAGGGTATTTTTTAGGCCGTCACCGCCGGCCACCGAAAATTCCGGGCATCCCCCTAGTACTAGGGCCCGGAAATTGATGCATTCGCATTTGTTTTTTGTCATTTCGCTCTAGAACGTAGAGCACATTTCTTTTTTTTTTTTTAGACAATGTTGGACCATTACGATCATTTAATGCATTTTTTTAGTTCCGGAGAGAATATTTTGCATTGTCGTTATATATTTTAGACAATTCAGCAAGTAAAACCCAACATATATATCGTATTCGATATTCTTTTATCTCCTAAACGTACACCATTTTTTCTTTCCTCAATTATTAATAATTATTAAGATATATTATGGGTATTATGGCGTATACCCATTATTACGGTTTATCCTATAATCGATTATTTAATTTCTTATCGAGGGTAATTTTTAAAAAAAAAAAAAAATCGAGAAATTCAACTAAAGAAGATATTACACTAAAAAAAAAAATAATAAGTTTATCCGAGTACCAATGTAATATATATTTTTTAATTTTAAATGTCCGCTAATTTATATGAATAATCATTAAAATAAGAAATTGTTTAACATTTATATGTCATTATGTCATATGTATGGTCTTTTTTTCGTGCGTTTTTTCAATTTTTTTTTACTATATACGTTTTCGGTGTGTAGAAAATAATTAATATAATAATATATTATCGTTTTTATGCCTTTGGCGACGGCGACGATAGAATATCAATTACAACCGAACTAGAGGAGAATGATTCTAAACGGATCGCAAAAAAAAAAAAAAATAAATAAAAAATCGCTTTTACAACGACGGGCAATCCGTCACAGTTTTGTCATACATATATTGGGTTGATTTTTTTTTTTTTTTTATTACACTTTATTATATTAATAACAATAATGTATAAGTGCTTTGAGTACTTTAGATAGTCGTACGGCAGTACAGCCAGACATCAACACCGCAGTTGTTTTCGTCAGCGTGTATTATTAGTGTTAATAGTATGTTATATAATATTATAGTTCTGCACGAACGATAATAATTTTCCGATCAATAAAATAATACGAGAGTATATTATTTTTTTTTAAAAAAATATATATATATATTGTGTTTAGAGAAGAGGAGAAAAACACGTTACACGTTCTCGATTATTATGGAAAAAAAAAAAAAAAAAAAATTGTGTGTAATGATAATACATTATACCGTACACCTGTGTTAACAATGAGTCGTCGGATATCGCGAGCTTATATATTATATTACGGTCATTAAAAAAAAAAAAAAAACCCCCCGACTATACCCCGGGTTAATACACGGGACCATACTACTACTATTATTATACAGATACGATATTATGGGCACCCGGAGTAAAAAAAAAAAAAAAAAAAAAAACCGTATATCATATTATAGTATAATAGTCGTCACTGACCGCATACGCCCACGTGTAGTTTTAAACGGCGATCGTCGGAATGAGATGTGGGTGAGACCGGTCGGCATATAATATTATACGGATGTGTCCATTGGTCGGCGAGACACATTCCCGGCTCTTTATAAATATTACGATATATATATATATTTTTCTTTTTCTTTTTTTTTTTTTGTCAATATTAAATCGTGGGACCGGCGCGTTATTGACACTCTATTTTTATTATTATTATTATTATTATTATTATTACTATTCTGACGTTTTGTAATATTCTCTTACATTCGTATACACGTGTAACGATTATTTTTTTTATGTTATTCTTTCGCGATACCGTCGTTATTTCTTCGGACATTTTCACACAGTCGTGTACGTAGACGCCTTACGAAATATGCCGATTTTTAAAACGGCGGTACTTTATTCGAAAAATTTGTCTAACAAACTCCCTCGACGGTACTTCATTAAAAAAAAAAAAACAAATTAAAACCGAGCCCGGGAGATTGGAAACTACTCAGGCCACCCGACAAATTTTCCTCCAATAAAACGTCAAACAAATTTCTCTCGATGCGCTCGATTCCATCGTTTTCGTATTATTATTATTATTTTTTTTTTAAAACCTAAAAAATTACATTAAATATATTCAATAATAATTTATTCTAATGTATTATATACACACACACATATATATATATATTTAAAAAACTGTTTAGATAATTAATTTTATTAATAATTTAAACAGTTTTACTAAATCATTATACGCCTAAAAAATACAATTAGTTTTGAAATAAAATTCACCACAAAATATTGTGTAATGTTCGTAATAAATAGTTTAATTTTCTTATTGATTCCATTAAGTTAGAAAATCAAATTTAACTAAAAAAAAAAAAAATTAAATTAACTAATATTCCATTGAGAAGACACTGTTAACCAGGCATTTGATTAAATTACAATTTAGTAACTATCAAATTAATTTTCGAATTTTCCAGAAGACGAAATATTATTTTATAGCTTTTTAAAAAAAAATAAAAATTCCCTTCAATATGCAATAAACGTTGAGTTATACACAAACACGCAGTAATGTGAAACAAAAATATGTCAGTCGTTTCAAACTAACGCGATTCGTAAATATTACCGACATAAATCCAAAAATATAAAACCGGAAAAATATACAAATGCGTAAAAATCCGCGCTCTAATTATTAGTCGATTTGGCGACACGTTTTTATTTCGTATATTTTTTATTTTTTTATTTTATTCCGTTTAATACCGCGCACGGACAAATCCGTGCCGGGATAGCTATATTTCATTATAATAATAATTTTTTTTTTTTTTTTTTTTATAATATAAAAATAATATGGCCGGATGATCTTCCGGCGGCGTTTCCGAGTCGCCGAGAATCCACCGCGGTCCCGATTAAGAACAATAATATTCACGGTTACCACAAAAACGCACTTTCCCACCGCCGACGCGCGGTGTTAAATCCTCCGTCGTTAACCACAAACGTATTTTTCCGCCTTGGTAGTTATAAACGGTGGCGGTGATTGTTATTTAATAAAACGAACGACACGGAACCGAAAAAAGAACACGGACCAAAGCAGTGACGTATTTTAATAATATATTCATATAAATGTATATATATATATATATATATATATTAGTTAGTAAACGCGGTTTTCTATTGAAATAGATTCACGCGAAAAATAAAAAATAAAAATAGATAAAATAAAGACGTCGTTTCCGTAATATTACATTTTATTTTCTATACGACTAATTTTTTTTTTTTTTTTTTACTTTCAATACTGTTTTACTTGAGTTTTTCGTATCTTTTCGAATAAAATAATAACCAATAATATATATATATATATATATATATATATATATATCACGAGCACCTATCGAGAGGGGCAAGGTAGGGTTATGTCTCCCCACGGGTAATAATACAAAACTATGTATAATTGTATATAAACACTACGATAATATTGTAAATTGTCTCCGTATTTTATGACCACTGGCCGGTAAAAATAATGATTGTTTATTGTATTGCGTTTTTGATGTGTATTATCATTTTGTCTCTCCCTAGAAAATGATCTTATGGTACGCCCCTGATAATTATTATCGTACGACCTTTATCGAGACGAACATTATCGTTTTGTTACGAAAAATGCATCCGATAATAATTTCAATTCGCATATGACGTACCGGAGAGTTAAAAAATCGAGAAAATACACATGTAAAATATAAACGTCGTAATTTCTCCGTAATAAAAAAAAAAAATCTTAAAATATTTCACGGTCCGTAATGTAGAAAAAGGAAAAAAGAAAAACCTATAAAACGTGAAAAATACGTATTATTATTTTTTATAGTAAAATATTACCTAATAAAATCGACTACACTTATATACGTTGTTATATTGATTCAAAACGAGATGCTGTGTATAAATATATAAAAAAAAAAAACTAAACATTTTAGATCATGTTTTTGTTCTAATTAATATACTGTTATTAGAATAGCAAGTGTCGTTTTTTTACTGGTTCGAGTGATAAAGTGATTGCGCAAAACTTAATACGATTTCACATAATTTAAATGACAAACGGAATTTTTTTTTTTTTCAACGACAATTTCAAAGGCACAATTTTCGAATTGACGTATAGCCAAATAAAATTAGACGTAACTAAGTCGTAACGACAACATTAACTCGCCAAAGTTTAAGTGTACCACCTCGGGTACGTTCGTGGATCGCCAGTATCAATGGGCGGTCATACGGGGAGAAGGATTAGGGAGATATACTCCCAATCCCTTCATAACCTCTTTATATTATTATCAGTATAAATGTATAGAAAAAAAATATTTCGAATAACGAAAGTTGTTGAAAAATCAGCTTTAACCACTGCCCCCTACCCACTCACAGGGGCGGATTTAAGGGTTCGAATCCGGACAAAATGTATCGGTAACATATACCGCGGTAAATGATATTGAAATTTGCAAACATAATATGTATTTATTATTTTATTATTATTATTTTTTTTTTTTTTTTTTTTGTTGTGGTAAAAATTGAAACGAATTAACTATATAATTTATATAAGGCCTCTAGTATACAATTTAGGAAAGGGGCCCCGTCGGCATTTACTGACTAAACGACCGTTACATCAGCACCGCTTATCCCTCCCCCGGTTACTTAAGTATATTCAAATAAAATTTGGAGATTTCGAATTTTCAGCACGCTGCGGTGAACATTGAAAAATTTGTATTTATGAAATCTAAAGCGAAAAAAATAAAAAAAAATAATAATAATAATAGTAATAAAAACGCGTGTAACGGGTCTCCTTTGGCTGACCGCGATTTTCGTAACTCGGGAACACTATAATGCGTATTGCGTTCTTACTTTATTTCTCAAAGAAAATCAATATTGTAAACCGTTTCGTACCAAAAATGTTCAACTCGTATTATTATTATTATTATTATTATTTTCTTCTCACAAGGGTTTTTTTTTCTTTTCTTTTCTTTTTTTTTTTTTTTTTTTTTTTTTTTTTTTTTTTTTTTTTTAGTTTTCCGATAGGTTTTTCGGAAAACCCGTCTTCAAGTAATTCGATCTCCCTCAATAAGTACCACTCGTATTCAATTACCTATTTATATAGCGGTGGTCGAACGAGACTTTTTGAACATTTTTACAGCGCCTTCATCCCCGTCCCACTCAGACGATCAATAGGGTTTTCGGAAACAACTTACAACAGGCGGGCCAATAATTACCGATTAAACTCAATTGGTTTCGATCCGAGTACGATTGACAACCCGGTTTCCTATCCGTACAATCGAATTAAACGAACAAATACAATTATCGAGATTGTACACCGTATACGCGTGTACGTATACACTTTCATTCCGATCGTAGTAAATTTATTATAATTTACGGAGCTCGCTCACAAATTTTTTATCGTTTAGAAAAAAACGCGTGCGCGCGCGCGCGTACATCGTTGCAAAATCGATTGTTTCCTATCGCGTCGTCCGAAATGTGATTGAGATTTCGGTCACTTATAGTATTTATTCTATGAACGGTGTAAAGTATAACGTGAACGTTCAATATAATATTTTGAATATAAAAAAAAAAAAAAAAAAAAACCAGACCGAGATTAACGGAACCGGAACGATATCTGCGAGATCGAAAGATACAATTTATTTTAAAACATATATAAGTAAAAAATAAATAAATAAATAAAGTGCTCCGCATTCGTTATGTTCGTAAAACGAAGTTAATGTTTTATTGGTGGCTTACACGCATATAGAAACTTACCCTGGAAAAATGAAACATTAAACTTCAAGTTGTACCTATTTGTATATATATTTTATTTTTCAATTCTAGTTCTAAGCCTATACACGTCGACAAATATATTGCTGTTTCAATTTTGTTACTCCAACGTTTCCCGTCTAGTTTTATTACAAAAGCCATCACGACCTGTGGTTTTTTTTCTTTTCAATTTCATACTCTTACACGGAAAATCCCGAATAATATTTCAGCGAGCAGATGTTTTCTTTCTTTTCTTATTTAACATTAAAACTAAGTATTCTTTTTTTTTTTTTTTTAATACTCCATTCTAATTGTATCCCGTACCTTATAATATAACCATTAAACGCAATTGAATAATATCACGACTCAGAATCCTGCGTTTTTAAATATGAATGATTTTTTTTTCATAATGCCATAATAATAATAATAATAGTAATACAGTGATAGTAATAGTAATAATTACGATTATCATAATACGAACGCGTAACACGACCGCCGAATATATTATTTTAAAATTTAAAACTACTGCTGTATAAACACGATTCGAATAAAATATATTATGTTAATAATTCGAATTTTTAATTAAATTATAAACGGCCGGCTTGTATCGTTTAAACGTTCAAAGTTCAAAACATTTTCGCGGTTTTAATTTAATTATTATTACGCGGGAGGGTGTATCTCTTTTATATATAAACCGCCGCCGCGTTTAAAATGTATATAATTATTTCCAATTGAGCGACCGCCCGTTCTATAATTTCGAATCGTCTTTTATATACGAGAATCGTTAATTTATTACACGCGTTAAACAGTTTTAAACCGCGGTTCGGTATAATTAAATAATATTAATTCGGCATTGATTATTACCTCGTCAAAAAATAATATTAGTACGTTGTAAATCGATTACGTAAATCCGTACGTAATAATCGTAATAATCCGTACGGATTGACTTGTTCGCAAACGTCAAAATATTATTATCCGCGTAAAAAAAAAATAACAGATATGCTTAATTTTTTTTTTTTAAATAAACCTAAAAATGTTCAATTAGTTTGTCAATAATCATCAACATTTCTAACATTTAATTACTTTACGAGCATTTATATATATTGGAAATAAAATGCATTCTATTAGGCATCTAATCCTACGTTATAGTGAATTATTAAATATATTTTATGAACATTGTCTAGATTTTCGTTTTTATTTCGATTTTGAGTGGAGTTCTATTATAGTTTCGCTAAGATGGGATGATTTACGGTTAATAAAAATGCATCAAATCGTTCACATCGTATACCTTAATAGATACGAATTTATTTCAAACAAACGTCTAGATTTTCAAATAGAGTTTTTCGAAATAATTTTTAAAAAAACTTGTTAACAAATTGCCGGTACAAATGTTTTATTTTTGTTGATTTCTGAGTAGCCATAGTGACCGGTAGGGGGGAGTGGGAAACGCGTTTAACACTATAACAATGCCAGGGAGTGGCGTACACAGAATTCAGCGGTGGTCAAATGATTTTGCCGCGATAAGGCTGATTTGTTAACGGCTATTATTGAAAATGAGGTCATGAGGGGTATATATTCCCTCACTATCCCCCGTTTAATCATCCCTGTCAGTTTTTATCAATGTAGGGGCAACACAGTGAGCGAAAATTATTTGTAACAATGAAAACAATACACAAGTCTAAATGTAGACAAGTCTATGTATTTAAAGTGTTTTTTTTTTGGAGGTTATAATTTTGCCTCGAGTAGGCAATCAACGACTATTAGAGTCTTAGTCTTAGTAATAAGTTATCATCGATAATGAATAGTTTTTTTATATTATTATTTTTTCTTTTGTTTTGTATTTTACCGCGGCCCGTTGTGGATAATGAATAACAATAACAATAATAGTAATAAATGTATACAATACAAAATGTTTTTAATTGATTTCCTTATACACTCACTAAACGTACAAATAAATAAAACGGCCGATATTTGGTTATTATACGACAGTATAAACCAATTAATCTTCGAAAGATTTCAATTTTGTTTCCGTCCAAAATCATAAAAAAAAAATATATATATATATATATATATGTACACGCACACAATAATATTATAAAAGCACGTGGAAAATCTCCCAAGATCGTGGAAAACGGATTTCTCGATTTATGCGCGTGGAGTCGGAAACGCTGCACTGGTGAACCGAACCATTGTGAGGCCCGGACAAATACCGCGGGAGTGACCGTAAACGGCACCACGAAAAAACAAATAAATTAAATGACGTAAAAAATTGTCGTCCGCGCAGCACACCGGCCGTCGGGGTTAGACACGACAATAAAGGGTGAGGCGAACATTTTATGTTTTTTATATATATATATATATATTGCCGCCTTGCCCGGCGAGAAGCATATTATATGAAAAGAAAAAATATGTCTTTTTTTTTTCGTTCTTTCTTTCTTTCTTTCTTTCTCTCCGGACCAAACCGGACAGATTTACTATCCATAAATTGTCAATCCTATTGGCCATTTTAGGTTGGCACTTACGCGCCGGTCGGCCCTCTTTTCCAGCAGACCTCCCCGCCGCCGTCGCGTCGGTCCGAACCCGTTCTAATCTTACTAAATTCTTTTTGGTAAACCGTCGTTGTAAAAACGAGAAAGCCGAAACCCCAATATTTACGACTCTCGTGAAATATAATATACGTAATAATAATAACAACAATAACAAAATAGTTTTATTTACGTTTTTTCCCGTTTCGATAGATGTCTCACGAACGAGTATATTCATATTTCAATTGGTTTTTTTTTTTTCTTTTTTTTTTTTTTTTTGTTATGTCTCTATTATATGATAATATTATACTAACAAGTCTGCGCATACGATGTTTTTTCGATTTTACCGACAAAGAACATATTATTATAATATTAATGATCATTCAATGTCACGAGAATTTTATTATTATTTTTTTAAATCATATATGTAAGTAATATTCTAGAAGAGTTTTAATGTTTCATGAAACTTGTTACTTTTTTTTTGAATATATTACGAAATATTTGATTTTGATGAAAATAAATGTATATACAATTTTAGAATCTGAGTTTTAATTAAAAACTATAGTTACTATAATTATAGTAGTCGTTTACATACTCGTACAGTCGTATCTCGTATCCTATTAAAAATTTTCATAAACATCATATTGAAAACGTTCAAAGTCAATAAGTATTAACATATAGTTTAATCAATTTTAGTTTTTGCAATACGGTACAGGAAAATAATTATTTGATGGTTTTTATTAAACGATTCCCCCAAAAACAAAATAAAAATTACTTTAATAATAACGGGAAAACGTTTGTATTATTATTATTGTTATTATTTGTAAATTCGAATGTAATTATTTATTAAAACTTTTTGATTTAAATGTTCAGTCCGATATTCGACAAAGTATTTGAACGTTATATTCTGATCCAGTACCAAGGTACGTCAGTGAGGGCCCATCACCCACTTCCCAATTGCATATTTTTCATACGTTTTACCTGAATAAATGTATTATAATTTTTACTTTTGTGTATTTCATAAATTTCTAGTGCCTAATGTAAAAAAAAAAAAAATATCATATATTAAGTCGTACTGTATGGGTAAAAGCATTTCGAAAATCCGAAATCTCATCCAGGCTGATACCCAATAATAATTATGATAATTTATCGCGGTTTTTCAACAACCGGTTCAATATTGAACAACATACCTGATAAACAGTAAAAAAAAAAAAAAAAACTTATAGTATAATTTATAGTCTCCATTGCATAATCCTGGCTGTGACGCAACTGGGGTTCGTTAATATCTATATCGCGGAAAGAGTTTCGATTCGGATTAGGATTGCGATTTTGAAAATCAGCGTCCGTAATAACATCACGAGTTGAACGTTGGACGGTTTCGGCGAGTGGGAAATCGCGATATTAAACGCGGAATTTTCACAGAGTTGCTCGAATGACCGCGGACTGTTCGTGTTGATAAAAAAAAAAAAAAAAAAAAAAAAAAAATTAAAAAAATGTATATACACTTATAACATAAGCCGTAAAAATCTTTTCTCTTTGTCCCGCGGTATACGCCGACACCGCGCCGATGCCCCGTATAACAATACACCGCCGCCGCCGCCGCCGCCGCCGTCCGCGATGGAGTTATTATTATCATCGTCGCCATCACGACGGTTACCGTGTCGTTTTATACATCGTATTTATATATATATATATATATATTATATTATAATAATCCTCATCCGTTATTGTTATTATTATTATAATAAAATTTACGACTTTTGTGATTTTCCCGGGCCCGTCGTTTCGGAATTTCGCCGGTTATATTATATTATAGCAGGAGGTATATTATTATTATTATTATTATTATTATTATTATAATACCTCCGGTGTTGGGCACAGATAACATTAAAATTATTTATACACGATAAAAAGATAATGTGTTGAAAATTTATCTAAATAAAATACACAGATAACGTTTGAACAAATTTATCTAGATAAAAAAAAAATCAAAAAAATCCAGACAATTGTTTCAAAGTTATCAAGGTTTCTTATGACAAATTCGAGTAGTAAAATTATAATTTGCTCCGTGCAGAGGTACCATTACCTATTGAGATTATGAATTATTATTTATTTAACGAATTTAATTCGTTTGATTGCATTACATTACGTTTATAGTGTAATACGTGCAGTTTAGATTACTTATCGTGATGTTATATCGATGTACGAATAAAATATCGATTAAACGAACGAATTCCAATAAAAAAAAAAAAAAATAGAAAAAGAACGTTTAATGCATATAATCAAAATAAAAATAAAAAATAATAACGATTTAATTGTAATATCCGCCAGTTGGAGAAACGTCGAGTGTAACACTATTTATCTACTGATTAGTCTTATTTATCTAGACACACGATAGACATTTTGTATCTAGACGAGTCGTCGTCAAACCTGACGCACAACACCGATGAGTCGCCCGAACACACCTGTGCCCTCCTAATGATAATTCGCGGTGCGCGGCTCATCGTCGGGCCGCGGTTACGGCGACGGTCAGCGCGCGGACCACCGGACGGCGGCGACGGCGTTTCAAGCCCGTAAACGGACGCGATCGCGTTTATACAGTGTGTTGACAATGGCCCCGACGAAACGGGCCCGTTTCTCGTTGAATAGAATACAGTACCTAATATATATATATATATTCAGTATAATATATACAGGCCGAAATCTCGTTAGTATCTCCCCGTCCCCTCGTATTATTCCCCTTTATATTATTGTGTGCGCCTATATATAAATATATATATATATACTATTACGCGTCCTCGGGACGGGAAATTTGCATATTTTACGAATTACCTCGCGGTGCGGCGGGCGGGTGGATGGCCGTCGTCTTTCGCCTCTTCTGCGCGACGACGGCGAAAACCGAATACTCTCATGCAACGGATCTCCGTCGCACCCGGTATATATATATATATATATATATATATATATATATATATATATATATATATATATATATATGAATACAAAATATAAACCCTCCGAATGCCGGTGTAATATCGCGCCGGGGGAACCAAGGTGATGACGTCGTCGTCGGAGAAACTATATATAATAAAATATATATATATATATATACATATTATAAACGTTTAATTACTATACGGACGTCCGCAGCTTTCCTACGGCGCGCAGAATGTCCCAAACTCCAGCGTATTATCTCCGCTCGGCTATACTACGTTATAATAGAAACCCGGTAATATATATATATTGTTATATTACAGGCTGTCGACAACACTATACCGACCCAGAGAGTTGTCCGTACCGTTACGACAAATAATATAAAATAAAGGGTGTTTACAAAAGGACGCTCTTTTTAAAAATGCCAATATAACACTCTAATTCAATCGAAAAACAAAAAAAAAAATGACAACATTGGAATCAGGAGAACCTCCGGTATGAAATATTATATCAATCATGTGACCCCCCCCCCCTCCGGCTTGTTGGCACACTGTCACACGGTTAAGGAAGTTGGCGATTACTGCCCTACAGTTCTCCTTGGTGAGATCACGGATGATTCTCTGAATTTCTTCCTTCAAATCCGTGATCGGGTGAGGATTCCACTCGTACACTTGAGACATCACAAACCCCCACAAGAAGAAGTCGCAGGGAGTAAGGTCACATGACCTTGCCGGCCAATTTTGATCTCCTCGAAATGAAATCAAACGTTTTGGAAACCTTTCATGCAACAGTGTTAAGTTCTCTGCAGCACTGTGACATGGGGCTCCATCTTGTTGAAACCATAGCTCGTTGATATCAATTGTATCAAGATGGGGCCACAGAAAGTCAGTAATCATGATACGATAGCGTTCACTGTCTGCCCTCTCTCATTTGACGGCCAATTCAAAAAGAGCGTCCTTTTGTAAACACACTGTATAACGTACGCCAGAGGATATATTATTATTAATTATTAGGGCTCGAATGCCCTAAAAATATCAACAACAAAAAATGCATTTAATATTAAATGTATTATATACATTGCATTTGAAATGAATTGATCAACTTCGGAAAAGTTGAATGCAATTAAATTGGCATAGAGATATATTTCAACCTTGTCCGATTTAAAACCAGATCATTATGAAACCCCGATCATAATGAAAATGATTTATATTACGTAGTACAATGTTTATTTCAATGAAGTCAATTATTTTAGTCATAATACGAGAAATAGGATAAAAATACATTAAAGACGTCAAAAATGACCCTCCCCCCCAAAAAAAAAAAAAATAAAAAAAATTCGTGGTCACAACACGGAGTACTTGAAACACATTTGTAACTTGGAAAGCGTCGTGTAAGACATTCCAAAAAAAAAAAAAACGATGCATTCATTATATATTATTATTAATTATATATATATGTATATTTTATAATCGCCAAATTATCACGGCGCGATAAACCGAGATACGTATACGAATTTGCCCAGCTCCCAACACCCGAATAAGCTCGCACGGCGCTAAACGGTCGCGGCGGTTGAATTCTCAACTAAATAATTATCGACGGCCAATACAAAAAACGCGTTGGCGTGAGTAGGTGAAATGTTTGATAAGCGCCGCCGTCGCGACACAAAAGACATTCTGGACGTCGTCCAGCGTTTTCGTCCGAAATATACATTTTGGCGTCATTTGAAGAAACATTAGAAACCACGATATCCGCCGTATCCCCCTTACAACACATTGTCCTATACTCGTATAATAATAATAATAATAATAATAATAACAATATAAAATGTTTTCGACAAACTGTGCTGAAATGCATAGGTTGACGTGCGACGATTGGGTGTGTAGCGGACTACGAGGTCCGTCACCGTATTTATTATTATATAACATATTGTCTTAGCCGCCCACTTTTTTTTTTTTTTTTTTTTTCTACCGACAAAAGTATATCCCTCCAACACTGCAATAGGTAAGCGAAACTCCGTCTATCGATCGCTAAAAAATATTACAAGTACCCACTGCAGACTTCAATATATATATATAAACTTTTATTTATATTTTTAATTAATCGGAGTTATAAAAAAAAAAAAAAAAAAAAAAAAAAAATGATGAATTTTCAAATAATTTGATCAATGTAATGTTACGAAATTCACGTTTTACAACTTAACTATCTTTAAAAGGACCGTACAGATATGTAGTTTACGTAAAGTCTTTTGCGAAAAATATAAATTAATTTGTTTACAATATCTATGCCCCGCAGTAAAGTTTTCTTTGTATACATTATATCCTAGAAAACCCTTTTTTTTCCCCCTTACTGAAATCTGATTTTCTAGTTTACATAATACCTACACCCGCTCGGAAAGGACTATTTTCAATTTATTTTTGTATCTATTTTACCTATTTCGTATTATTTTTCAATATACCCGTCAATAAATAGTATATTTTTCAATATTTTTCGTTTTAGGTTTACGGTACGTGCGCTACTCGTCTATATGTAAAACCTTACAAAAAAAAAAAAAAAAAAAAAATTAATAACACTTTATTTTTTTTTTCTGTCGTTGTTATTGTTTCTAACGCTCAGGTATTCCGCAATAAAAATGCAAACGTAACCAATACTCGAGCATAGGGAATATTATCTTTATAGAATCTTATGGCACGTCACACAAAATAAGTGATTCAAGAGTATAATATAAGGTTACTATTAAAATTTTAAATTTTAACGCGTGTAACGCAAAGGATTGAATAACTTTGGTTTCAATTACGCTGTTGTTTTTTTTTTTTTTTTTACACGGGCGATTTTTTTTCTTTTTCTTAATTTTTGTTTTAATATCAGAGTTACTAATTTATTATTAGTATATGCGATTCAATTACACGCGAAATAAACTTCAAAACTTCAAATTATATTAATTTGTTACTAGAAAATAAATTATAATAAATCGGAAAATAGCGGGTACGCAAAATGCTGTAATTAATACGGTTTTCTTAAGAATTTTAACTTTAAACGGTTATAAAAAAAATATATTTTTTTAGTTGCATTTGTTCGACATTTTTCATTTTGTTTTACCACTATATAAGCACAGTCGTGAACCGTGTGTATTAAATATTCGAATAAATCTCCCGGGCCAAAAAAGTTGTACCACGTTTAATAAAAAAAATGTGCTTCCCCGACGCGGCGACTTAAAGAAATCCGCTACAAGAAACCGTCACACCCGGTCGATGTTCGGAGTGTGTTATTGGTAGAAATGTCGTTGTCGGGTAGGAAAAAAAAAGTAGTAAAAACCGAGACCACCGTGTTATTATGGGTCGGAACAATAATATCGGCGCGGACACATCACGACGTAAAAACCGCCGATTCCGTGTTCGCGTACGAGGGTACCCGGCCCGGGGGAATCGGGCGAGTCTCACTTGTTGTTGTGGTCGTCGTCGTCGTCGTCATCGTCGTCGATGACGCGGACAAAGTCGACACATATATTCTAATACCCGTCTACGGGGTTGTCTACCGGTCACGGCGTACAATAAAGAGGTATCGGGACGATTACAGGGACCGGGTGGCCGGATAACGGTTCCGTTCTGGAGCGCGAAAACCCGACACCACCACCACCACCACCACCGCGGTGTCCGTTGTCTCCTGTCGTCCGGTACCCCTGCGCGGCGGGATTGATGGCGCAATATCCGCCGGGTTTCAACAACGTCTCGCGCGTGCGCTTATCCGCCGATCGTCTGGGGCGGGCCATGACCGAACCAAATACGTTTTAATCGCCGCGGAACAATATAATATTTCATCGCGCCCGGTCGCCGTACTGTCAATAGGTATTTATTTATCTACAAATATACGGACGTGCCTGGCGCCGCGGTCGACCGCCCCGATAATATTTACCCGTTTACGGTATTATTGTATTATAATATCGCGAATACCGCCGCACCGCGTTAATATTCACAGACGGGGTGACATTATTTTAATTATTATTAGCGGCGAGTGTCGACTCGATATTTATTTTTTTTTTTTTGGTGGGAAAACGTCAATGACGTCCCGGGAATAGGGGGAAATAAATAAATGGGATTCTCGACCACAGTTTTCTATTTCGGATATCGGAACAACGTCAAATCGGCTCACCGTTAATGTCCGACGAGAATATTATGCTTTTCCTCTCCGGCCCGGGCAATCATTATGCAAACAAATAATAGCCGATTGATACTTTTTCAATTTAAGTTTTCAGTGTCTTGGGGGACGAGGAAAATAAATCGGTATAATTGTACGACTGCACAGTATAGTAATCCCGTATTTTTATCCCCAGATGTGAAAAGTCCTAGTTCCGACACTGCCGCCAATAATATTAATAATAATACTTATATAATTATACGACCGACAAGTACTGTTAAAATAATATAGTATCGCCCGAGGTTTTTTTCTTTTTCGTTGTACGTTATTATTACCATTGACAACGGCATACTAATAAACGTTTCTTTGGTTTAAATTCGGTCCGATATATAATATAATATTACGCCTGGAATTCATATGCGCTTTTTTTTAACCGCCTGTAATGACGGTGATGATTTCGTGTCGGTATGAATGCAAATAATAAAAATGTGCGCAAATCGCGTATAATTTAATCACTGCGCGGGCTGAAAGACAAAACGTGTCAACAAGTATCTATTGTATTTTGCACATATTAAACGAGATGTAATATATTAACTTAAATATTATCGCATTGGTTTTTAAACTGCGGTGTTATGAAAACCGCTCTGTGCACCGTGCTGCGGGGATGATTTTAATAGAATGTGCGTATTTCTTTATTAATCGCGTAAAAAATCCGAGAGAAAAATTTAAAATTATCGCGAATGTGTCCGCTCTCCCTGCCCTAACCACCACCTCAGGACCAGAAATTTATAAAATATCATCGTTTTACTACCGGCCGTCTTTATGTGTACTTCAAGGCAAGAACATTGTCTATAAACCAACGTACAAACACGGTAAACTTACCATAAAGTTCGACGTCAATGCACTCTAATATTGAAACTTACGGCGCAAAATTGGTTCCGCTGAACGCACGTATAATGCTATGTCGTGTGTTTTGTAATTAAGAGTCAACAAGTCCCTTAGTCCCTATACCACATTGTATTAGTAATTAATACAATTATAATAAAAAATTGAAATTTATATTTTCATTAGATTTTGCATGGCTTTTATATTTTTTTAACTATGGGGTCCGTTTAAAATAAAATAGAAAATTGCTCCGCGGGCCTTTAGTGTGCCGGCCCGACACCGGGTACCACTCGCTATCTCTTCAACGCGTCAAATTTCCTGTTGCATTTAAACGTTTACTTTTCTTTTTCTTATATTTTTTTTTTGTATTTGCAATTTCACAGCGGCCAGTATAATATTATTGTACGTTAATGTTATTATAATCGTAACGCCGGTTGTGTTGACGACAAACAAGCGTATTTTCCCCGTTGGACACGAACGAAACAAAACAAAAATAATATAAAAAAAAAATTGGCCACGAAATAATCGGAAACGGATTGGCGGCCAAAAATAAATAATGTCAACGTTGGGCAGTGCATTTTTCACTGTACGCCGTACTATTACACGAAATCCGCCGCCTGCACCGGAGTCTGTCGCGGACAGCGAAAACTTTATTTATCTAACCGCCGAGTGTACTACATGTGTACACACCCTTTTTTTTTCTTTCTTTCTTTATTTCTTTTTTTTCTTTTTCGATGACTTTATTACATTATTCGGCCATGTCGAGGGCGCCCCGAGTGGCGGTCAACGACATAATAAATAAATATTATTTCGAAATGCCTCAATACCGCGCACCGCGGAAAGTTTCGAGTTTCAAAACTGATACTGTTAAGCATCGGTATATATATATATATATATAGTCGGACAAACTCATTGAAAATACAAAAATAAATAAATAAATTTAACAATTGTTTATTCATAAAGTCTATTTCAAAAATATTATCTGAGATTTTTACTCGGGAAAACTTTGCCTAATGTTTTTGATGGAATTCGTTTTTTTATTTTTTTTTTTTTGTTGTTCGCATTTCTCGCGCTGGAAACGCTTACCGAGATAATTCGGATCAGAAAACGCATACCTAATGGCTTTTGTCCGTTATAAGCTACATCCAATCTTGAACGTTTAATTATTTAACACTTCGGTTCTGGATAATCTACGAAGGTACCTGTATTAAATGATATTATTTTCCGTAATTGTAACTTTTCGTTTAACAATCGTTTAATATAATAAACGAATTACATAATCGTATTGTAATATATCTTACTGCTATTACTGCCACTACTGCGCACAATTCATATTTGTTTTAATATCCGAAATCGTAATAATTGATAAAATTACCTTCGATATACCATTGCTATACTATAATCGTCGAAAAATCTTAAAAACGTTTGGTACAAATCGGTTACTTTTATTATTTTGTACTATTAACACCCATACACCGTCGCACAGTATTATGTTTTGTAATCAGCATTGTTATAGTGATATTTATCTGTTGTTATCGGATGGGGCGTACTGTTCGATATCAAATTAAATACAATGTGCATAAATTTAACAGGATTTACCTGTGACGGTACAATGATGCCGATTGAATTAGGTTACGAATTTCAACTCGACCCGTATTAATAAATATTCCGGTTATTGGATTATCTTTGGATAAACTTAGTAATATTTCGGAAATCGCGGTATTCTTCAATCGCGATATTTATTCATCGATGATTTACCCTTTGATTAATTACCCTCTTAAATATTGTTATATTGTAAAACGAACAGTATAGAAACAATAACGAAACAGCTCGAAATTGCATAATGCCTTTAAACAGTTGAAAAATCCCAGACGGTTTTGTACATTTCCCCACGCCTAGAAAGGGCTAATGTTAATTTTAAAACAATGTTAGGTCTCTATGATTATTTTGACTGAGTTACATTACACAGGAAAACACGTTATTGCTACAAATTATTAATAACACGAGTTATTCGAAAAATATAATGAACGGACAGAGACCAATGTAATATTTAATTGTCAAATATATTATAATTATTCATTTTACGAAACCCCGGGTGTATAAGGTCGATCATAACTATTCATCCTCAGATACCCGAGGAGTAGAAACGATAGATGTTAAACAATAAAATGATTGCTCGTTGCAGAAAATTCACCGCGCACAGTAGAAATAGTCGAGTAATAAGTTTAAATAACAAACATGTCCAATAATAAACGTACAATTAAACAATATTGTTCTTGTTGGTCTTTTCAACATTTTAATCGATTAATTTTACAAATAATGGCTAAATTATAGACGACTGTGTTTTATTATATATTATATATAAATATATTTGTCAAATTCAAATGTACCGAAATTACACGGGTCTATACAAGTCCGTACGAGACTATAATTATTTATTATTTATGGCAAATAAAAAAAATATTATCACTTGTAAGTAATAACTAATCGTAATTGTATACGTATTTATTGGCCTACGAATTTTATTTTTATTATTATTATTATTATTATTCTATGGTCTAGACGTTGTTATTAACTTCCTCGGTGCGTATTAATTAGAATAAATATTATATATACTGAATTTTATAATATCGTATTTTTTTTAGATTAGTTTTTGTAAAATGTCATTAAAAACAAAAAAAAAATAAGGGTTTATTCGTACATTTAATTATTATGTGAAATTATTATTGCAATAACAATTTTAATTTTAAGCATATGATGAGAAGAAAAAAAAAATGTGTTAATTAAATTCGTTTAAGTCTATGCGCATAAATTTACCGAAAAAAAATAAAAAAAATAAACAATAATAATAGAAAGAAAATAAATGCGATTTAATTATAATTGTTGGGTATTAAAACAATGTTGTCCGTTGGAAATTTCAAACTTTTAACGAATGCTAATTAAGATAATTTTTTTACTGCGCACATTACGCTTTATAAGCGGACTCGTTAGTGCTATTAAAATAACGGAATAGAGGAGAAAATATAAATATAACAATCGTTGGAATTACGGGGGGTAAACACTAAAACCGATAAATATACAGGGCGATTTTTTTTTTTTTTTATCACGATAGAGCCGCGAATAGATATGACCGGGAAAGGATAATCGCTGTGTAACCAATAACGCGGTTAGTTCGGAATTCGGCGGTTTTCAGGTGGACATTTCTGTGTTATTATTTATTCTAGTCGTTTATCGTTTATGCCGATACGTTCGGCAATTCGTGAGACGGACGCCCCAGAACTTTTTTGATGCGGGCCGCCGCCGCCGCCGCCAGTGTTATTTCTTATCAGTGACGCCCGGGTCTTTGATAACAATATTATTAATACGCCCGTACAAGAATATTCCGGGAGCGTAGGCCCCCTCAAACGTATTCGTTATTTTTACAGTGGGTACGCACTTCTATAGCTATACGCGAGGCGTATACAAATAACTAATGGGAATTTTAATTCGATTTAATCCCCGCGGCATTGACGGACGGCCGGAGTAATTTGTGCGGGGGATTATTTTATTCTATGAAGGTCCTTATAATAATAGTATAAGAACGGCCAGAGAAAGGCTTTTTGGTGGGGTATCACGGTAGGGTGGAAACATTTACCGCCCGGCAGCATAATTAATCTTTTACCAAAACGCGCCGCGGTATGGCGGGACGTTGCGGTATCGGTAGGGTATGCGGAGAGGTAAGGGTAGAGAGAGGAGGACGTCGGGAAGACGGAAATGCTTTAGTAAATTGTCAATATATAAGAAAAAACTATATATATATATATAATATATTATATTTTGCCGGACAAATGGCGGACAGTTAGTAATTTGTAAGAAGAAAAAAAAATAAAAAATAAAAATCGTCGTTGTATATATATATACATTACAGTTAAAACCCGAAATCCGTCTACACTAGTATCCATAAACCCCTTCGTCAAATCGGTTTTGAATATTTATGATTCTGAATTAACACGGGCCCTCAACGTTGGTATTAGTTTTAAGTTATTTATTTATTTTTCTAAGTTGTTTAGTGTCTGAAATATATCGACGGAAACTTTATCTAGGGGAAATTTGATTTCAGATAAGTAATTTTTGTATCGTTAGTTTAAACTAGTTTTAACTAGGGAAAACAGTAATATAAATAACTACATATTAGTATAAGTCCGTTAAGTATAGGCATTCAAAATAGTTTGGCAGGGTTGACTATCAGGGTGGCATATAGAAGTACACGGGATCTAATTTTTGAAAACTAGTTTCGAATGACACAATTAAATTTGCAGTTAATTCTAGTTTTAACTAGTCAAAACTAGTTTCGTCATTATACATATATATATATATATTATATACTCGAAACGCGAATACTAACATGCGCCCGGTAGTTGATTAATTTATTTTTCGTTTGGTCGATGGCGAAAATCTAAACAAACGCCAGTCCCGGTATAACGAAATTTCATTTCAGTCTTTACACAATTTCGCGTGCATGCGTTTAGTGTTGAAATTTAGGTAACTTTAGGTCTCATAAGCGATCTACAATAAATATCTCGTAAGCGATCTACCAATAGTAAATAAAGCAAAATACGTTTTATAATTATTGAAATAAATCGTATTAAATATTTACGAAAATAAAGCGTATAGCTTTACTATGATGTCATTGAGGAACTCTTCAAAAATTGAATCCTTTGATGGATGCATCGATCTCCACCATTCTTCTTGTAACAGTTATTCAAGCAAACGGGAAGCTCCATTTACTTGTATACCACAATTTAGTTTTGTAAAACGCCAAGTACATTCAAAGTGCTGGGTAGGACCCCTGTTTGCGGGTCAATACATTTTCCACTGTGATTAACAGTTTTACGGACAAATCCGAGTTGATTAAATTCGAGTATGCTTTCCATTTATCACTTTGGATAATGTGGTTCGCAGTTCTACTTCTCGCAAAATTATGGGCGGAATGGTTTTCGCATATTTTTTATGTTTTCAATATAAAATTATTGTAGATCTCTTACGAGACCGGTTATTGTCGTCAAATAACAACTATCATTTTGATTGCGACAAAAAAAAAAAAAAAAAAAATACATGCGTAACGCGAGCAACAACGAACAGTGACCGTACTAACCGGTAACCACCTGCCGCCCGTTGTACCCAATTTTTTTCCTACTAAATGTTTTGGAGATGAAATTATGGGAATATGGACACATAAGACAATAGACGCATACGTAAAAAAGAAACAGATATCGCGGAATATCCACCGGGTACACAACGTGAAAAATATCTCGATGTGAAAAACGCGATAATTTGTGTGAAAACTCCGGAATCTGCAGGCCGCCAGACTGTTCCGCATATTGCAACAGATAGAAGACGGCCGACGACAGTTGTAAATCAATAATATTATAGTAAAGTGTTTGATACTATTGTGATGGTACTGTTTCGATAACTATAATAATAATCAATCATTATCCATTATTCCGACGCAACTACGACGGAAAACCTGTCGGAAAACTGTCGTAAGACAAAGAAATATTCTTATCGCGGGCAATTTATACTTACACAAACGTGGGGGTATATTTTGTGGAAATTATCCGACGACGTTTCGTCCATCAAACACCCATTACTCCGCTACTCTCGAAGAACGGTTTTCGCGACGACACGTAATTAATTTAATGCGTAATCATTGCATTTTTCACCGGATAGAGGAATATAATAAAAGTAAGGCATAGAAAGGAATTCAATTTAAATCAGTACGCAACGATTAATCGTTGCTAACGAAAAACGATTCTGAGCAACGTTCAGTTAATCATGTTTTGAAATGCCGTGATTTTTACTGTTTCCGGTTAAATTTCAACGCTTATTCAAAAAGAACTACTACATTACGCTCTATTTTTTTTTTGCGACAGCAAAATACAACTTAAGATGGACCTTGCGTAAAAATGTCATACATTTCTTATCGGCCAAACTAAAAAAAACTCGAAAACTTAAAATGTCTATAAATAATTTAAAAAAATGGCAGTAATGTTTTTGAAAAATTGATCCACCCTTAGAAAGGGCTAATATTATATTCTGTGATATATTTAAGTCTATACAATTATTTTTAACTGAGTTACAACAGAAAGAATAAAAAAAAAATCGAAAATAATAAAACCATTACTGCCGTACGTATTCCCGTTTTTCCTACTTTATTATTCGGGTTTTCTCGAATTATTAAATAACTACAACGACAATCAAATAAATGACCCAATCAATACACCAATTAAATCCAAACTTCTTTCAGAAAAGATGCTACACTTGATAATCGGAGATGGGCGTCTAGTAAAAATTTAGTTTTCGGACGGGAAAAAAAAAAATGCACACATTAGTAAAACCAATACGGAATAAATACGTCGGTTCGTACAGGAATCTTACACGAACGCCCGCCGTGGTCGCCATATCGGTTCCCGGCATAAACTAAAACGGCTTGGCTTTTGCACGACCACGGCCCCGGACACCTTATAAATACGACCGTACCTGTGCGAAGAGGTTTATGGGATTACAGCGGACGAGCAAATTATATAGACGTAATAAATCGACACCTATAATCCATATTTATAGACAATAGGGCTTTAGACCGCGCGTCATACGAAACGCAAGGAGTACACCGAAATGAAAACGCCCGGAATGCCCGTAGAGTCTCGGCCATTTCCGGTCGTATCATTGTCATTGTCGAAACGAATTGCGTTTCGTTTATTTCAAAAAGAAATCGCGCCCGTGGTGGTGAATTTCGCGAAAAAAAACGCGTGTGTAGGTGGACGAGAAGAAACAAACGGAAATATAGTGCACCCGGCCAACCGTAAATAATAATTGACTTTATTGGAATATTTCGTAATAGAATATCGCGGATTGCGCGTAGAAATCAATTGTCAGTCGTGTATAGGCGGTCGAATCGGATTAATTTTAATCCCGTTTTCACTCCAAATGCGTATGAATATTGATAGGTTCACGGGTATAGGTACATATAATATAATAGAAATATTCGACCGAATACGGCCGATACCGGTCTGTCAAAATCTGACGCGTTGCGGTCCAGAAATTGCGTGCGAGAACGTCCACCGTTTCAGCACTTTGGTTTCGTGTCGCTTTTCAAATGTTTGATTGAAACTTTGATTTTATTCAACCAACGTTTATTACCCGACGGGCAGTAAAAAAAAATCCGTGTTACACCCCCATCCGGCCAACAGAGTGAGCAATCATTAATACGTATTGTCACTGTAACTGTAACTGGTAAGACAACTGCCACCGGTAGTAGTCGTCATTAAACACAACGTTCGGGTACGCGATTAATTCGGCCACGAAATTTAAACGTTTTAAACGTATTTTAACGGTGGAAAATATATCATTATAGTTTTATTAATGTATACGCGTGTACTTTTTCACTAAAATATATTTATCGTGAATAAAATTTGATCCGAATTAATATAATATAATATTTATTTGACTAATCTCTCATGAACGACGGAATATTTTACATTCCCGAAACGTCGTGGTCGATATAATTTTCTGGTGAAGCGTTACAAAAACTTTTCGACTTAATAAAAGTCGTTTACAGTCCATATCAAAACTATTTTTACCATAATATATTAATATACATAAAAAAAAAAAAAAAAATTAAAAGAAATTAGAGAAGAATATACCATCTGTCGTGTCATTAGCAGCGGTTTCGAAGTGGGGGGGGGCGGAGGGAGAGTACATAATAAATCTGATAAATCTAAAAAATTACATTTATATTTTTTATAATTACATATATATATATATATGTCAGAAACAGTAATAAAAAAATAAAATAAAATAATAATATCATATTAGCTATATCGGTTATCGGCGAGATTAGAGAGACAGAGAGAGTGAGAGAGAATGAGTGAGCGAGACAGCAATAATACGATTACACAATTTTAAAATAGAAACGGAGATATTTTTATTGTAGTTTTTTCTTTCTATTTACTTTTAGTGCAGTATAAAATTTCCGAATACGGAGATTAAATATATATAAATATATGTGTTTACCGGATTCATTACTATAATATTCGGTATGCCGTGTGTATAACTATACCTATCTAAAGTTGTAACTATTACCGTACTCAAATTCGCCAATTGGCCGGCTCCGGATTTTTGATTATTTAAAAAAAAATCTAAAACCGTTGTTTGAAGATGATTTCCGTATGTAAAAACTCGACCTAACACAGACCAACAAAATTATTATTATTTCGTCGTTGACGATGTGTTTCGTACTGGAGATGCAAGCCCGGTAAATTTATAATTTATTTTTACCGGTATGGTAAATCTACCGATTTCATTTTTACCGAAAATGATTGACCCCTTGAATCAGACGTGTTCGCAAGGCCAATGTCCATAACATATCAATAGAACGGGATGGCCGGTTTAAACGTTAAATGGCCAAAATGTTGTCAATAACGCCCACAATCGATAGTGTATTATTATTTATCACTATCGATTGTGTGCGTAACCGCCGCTATTGTCTCTATGACTACGATTGTAACCATAGATATACTATCGTTGTTAATTGTAATTCACCGACTATAGGGTATACTCTATGATTGTTATACATAAATTGTTATCAACCCTTATCGTTTATTGCACTCACCACTTATAATACCCTATACTATATCCCGGTAAATAACGAAAACGAACGTTTCCGTATAGTCTAACGCGTACGTTTATGAAAAATAGCTAGACAAGCATCTCCTGGGGGCGTACACGACCGAAAATATCTGAATTCACCAAAGTTACAGAAATTACAGACATTTTACATTTCTAGAGTTTCCACTGCTAAACTCATTATTCTCTATTATGCAAAACCGCTCCTGCCCCCGAAAATAAATCCCAGTTCCGCCACTGTTCGCTACACTATTATTATCATTAAAATATACTTATAGCACACACACCGTTTAACCGACACCGGTTTGATTGTATTATAATTACTCTGGATTATCCTAATCGTGTACGATAAACCGTACAAAACAACCAACGCCATCATATCGCAATAATAATAATAATAATTATTATTAATATTATTATTATATGTATTATTTCTCGCGTAACTTATAAATCACCAAAGTTATTCAACGGTTCTCGGGCGATGGCACTTTTAATCGAAAATATGTGTTTGAACTCATAAACACGGTTTCTGCATCAGCTATTGTATATATATATATAATAAACGCGCACAACCCAATAGCTTCTAGGGGTTTACGATAGGTTTGTGCGGCTAATGAAAAATAAACCCACTTTAATTTTCCCACGTTTGGACGAGAGACGGACAAATTGACAGAATATATAATACAATTATTGTTCTCACCGGCATAATCGATATCTGCAACAAAAACGATTGTCCATAATGGCGTTTTAGATCTGGTTTGTGCATTAGGCAGGTCATTTATTTTATTTCCCTTGTAGTTGAAAAACCGGGCAAGGAAACGGGAGTATTTACGCAATACTGCGCTCTTGTCGGTGTCGATTTTTTTGATTTTTTTATTGTAATTCTGTTAAAAAAAAAAAAAAAAAAAATTAAAGACCTACAATTTTCAACGAATACTTAAATTAACCGTTTTGAAGTTTCTAAACGTTTGAAATTGTCGAATTATTTTTAGTAGTTTTTATTCGGTTTTATGATGCGTGAAAAAGTTATTTGGCCCCGGCAAAAATGTTGGAAAATCCGAGCGCGGATAGTTTGCAATTTATTCAGCAGTGAAAAAATTAATAAAATTTTCAATTTAAGTTTATCGATCGGTACAAGTTCGGTTAAGATTAATTGTTGCGAGGGATGATGGTTTTTCTTTTTTTTTTTTCATCGAGTCTCGCGTTCACTCGTCTTTTATTTTTCCAATTCGAGCACCACATGACGTGTCACTCGTCCATTATATATACGAACGGGACGTGGTCGCGATACGATATTCCATATACGTCGTAAGCACGCAAACTTTGTTGTACGAATGTCGGACGGATCGCATTGACGACCAGGCGTGTCATTATATTTATACAAGGGCAGCGAATGCCCACCGGAAAAATACGATTTATTATAATAATAATAATAATGTTTTATCGTTTTCCGATCGTTTCTGTACACTTAACACGTCGCCGGGCTTCAAAGCCGTTCGGATAATCGACACGAACCGGTGAAAAATATTACCCGCGGTAATAGCAATACAAATCCGTTATCGTTACGACGATGACGGGTGTTCGCCGGGCCATCACGCGCGAGTCCAATGGTTTTTACCAAAAAAAAAAAAAATATATATATATATATATATAAGTATAATATTCTCGAGGAATATCAAACGTATTTTATCAAAAAAAAAAAAAAAAAATAATAAAAAAATTAGCTCCGAAAGTAAAAAATGTCCAATATCATCGTTGCAAAGTGTGTTTTATTCCCCAACCGCTCGATTCCATTCACGTATTCAACAGATCGTTCGAATGTAAACCTTTAATTATTCGCTTGATTTTTCCCTACTTTTGGCGATCGTTTTTCACGGACATATGTCTACGGTCTGAAGAAGCTATCGAATACAGTAATAAATCATTCAAATATATATTTGTTGGGGGTTTTTTTTTTTTGTTGCTGTTGTTTATTTTTACCGTTTAATACTATAAGGCGAAACTATTTATCGGACTGCATCGGACCTCATTTAAAACGGTCTGAACTTCATATAGTGACCGTATAATTTAAATAGCCAACGTACAGCTTTACGGTATAATCAAATTTGATCGCCGAATCAAAGACAACGGCGTTACAAATATATGTTTTCGAAGAGGGGGGATTTTTTTTTTTTTTTTAATTTTTACTCGTTACTAAGTTTTTGTATATTATATTTGAAATGTTCGAACGCGAACTGATTGTCGTCCGGCCACTATAGATATCGTGAAATCACCCAATTGGAAAATATAGCGAACGCTGTGGACTTTTCGCTACGGTTACGTATCCGTTGGGAAGACCGAGGAAGGCGGCCCTAAACGTCCTCTTGATATAATAAAATAAATAAAAATAAAAATACCGGTCGCGACATTGTTATTCAGACGGTTGTCCGGAGACCACCACCGGGACGTCGCGAACAAAAACATAATTCTTAAGGGAACGTTCGCCCCGTCGCCATACCGCGGGCCCCCGTCGTAGTCGCAGTCGTTCTTTTAATATATTCACGCACGCCTTCCCCGGCCCCGCCGCGACGGTTGGAGACTGTAAAACGGCGGCGGCGGAGGCGGTGGATGACAGACGCATAACAATAATAATACCGGCTCACATTAACACGGTATACTTGCTCCCACCTACCACCCCTGGGCCCGTTTACCTTCCCCGGCGGCGGCGGCGGTTTCGTAACGGAGTTTCGTGCGCGCGTGGCACCTACCCGTTTTACAGCAATTTGTCATCTTTTTTCGGAGATCCAGTAATCATTTTCGTCCGGCGGCACGGGAGACCGCTACGAAGAAAACACCGCGTCCTCCAGAAGATATACGCCGGTCTCCCGTATATCCCCGCGTTTGATTAATAGCTCCTGTAAATAATATCAAAAAACCAAGCGCCCTCCCGCGGCGCACGATAACGACTCGGCCGGACTGCGTTACGGCGGGGCCCACTGATTTATCTACACGGTACAGGTGTGCCACCTATTCCGCCCGACGACGGTCCCCTGTTGGCGTGCATGGGCGCCCGCTTGTGCGTGAACGCGAGTGTATTATTATTACTATTATACGGGTTTCCGCATTAAAATGTTCACAGGGGACCCTCGTCCCCGGTTTGACAAACGAAATTCGTATTATAATAATAATAATAATAATAATAATATATACGACAAAACGCCGTATACCGCCGTCGTGCACGTCTCTCTCCCCTTCTCTCACTCTCTCTATATATATATACAGAAATGTATTTATAATATAATACGTAAACGGACGAAAATAATATTGAAAAAAAAAAAAAAAAAACCGTGGAAATAACGCGTATAATAAAATTAAAAAAAAATTATATTTCGGACCACCTGCGAGCCGGAGACGGCGGACATCGCGGCGCGCAGGATATAAGCGGCCAATAGTCGTCTATATTGTTTTTGTATTATTTATTACGCCGGTATCACGATAATATATTACCAGGATCTGGGCCCGGATTCCAATGCAACGTGCATTATTGTTATTATTTAGATGATTTTTTTTTTTTTTTTTTTTATTCGGTCGTTGTTTTTGTTAGAAAATACGTTATACGGTTATGCAGCCCCGGTTTTCCAGTAATGCGTTTACTCATTCGCTCGATAACTATTCGTTGACTTAACTTATACGGCCGAATAAATTCCCGAATAACGTGATGTGGTCTTTTCAATGAAATTTTATCTTCCATATAGTTATTATAGCGGTAATGATTGTAGTAGTAATAATGCATTGTTAACAAGTTGCAATTACCAACTTCATTGTGATTGGTCGACATCCTTACTACCTTATCAGCGATCGGACTAAATTATGTGATAGGCATTCATTACATTCGTTTGCATTGGTTTTCGTTACTTATTCTGTGGCCAATGCTCATACCTACCCATTCAAATTCCTTTTGAAATATGACATCAAAACGTATTAGAGCATCGCACTTTTCGTTCATGAAAAAGGAGTTATTATTAAAATATGCTCTTATATGTCCCAATACTTGTAGGACTATTTCTTTTGAAATTCCGAACTTGTCTCTAAAATCGTGATCAACCCAAAATGTCATGTGGTTAATTCGCACACGAATAGTTTACAGTCGTTCACAATTCTGGCATTGAAAAACCGATAATTATCCTCTTATCTGTCGAATAACTCGTGTTATTCAACGAACAAATGTGATTGAAAAACCTGGCCTTTAGCGAGTACGTAGAAATAAAGACTACGAGTATGTTAAACTTTTAAATTTTATATTTTTCGCCGTGTGTCCATTTTTTTTCTCTATTTTTGTGAAATCAGAAATTTTTTTCTTACGCCGATATCATTATTAAGCAGCAAGTCAAAAAGTGCCACGAAACACTTAAACCTCTGCCCACGAACAATTGCAAAAACCTTTTAGATAACATATTTTTATTATTTTTTTTTTTTTTTTTTTTATCGAGGGAAATGTTGCTTTCATAATATTTTCCTTAAATAGGTTTCGGGTATCCGTGCCAATAAATTGCGAATCGTTCCGTTTACGAACACAATTCCGATATTTCAAAAGGGATATTATATTTGTATTTACCGTTTTCGCCGTCTACCACGTCTTTAGGTGATTTTTTTTTTTTTAAGCATTTTTTGGCCATTTCCGCGATACCGAACTATAACGAACACGTCGTTATCGGATACACACGTATGTTACAATTTATTTCGAAAACGCCCGAGGAGTTTCGACGAATTATTTTTTGGCGTATTGTGTTCAGTACAATGGCCAATATCGGAATATCAATCACGACATTTAATTTAATAGTCTAATCATATACTAATATACAACTACAGCACTCACTGACTAATTAAAGCCACCGACATCGTACATTAAACCGTTGCTATTATTTGGTGGATTTTTTTTTTTTTTTTTCCACTCGCCGGACGAGTTGATACTGTACCCGTGAATCGGCATAACGATCCTGACAAACCCGTATTTTTTACTTTTAAAAACGTAGGTTTTTATTCTGTCATAATAAAATTTTTGCGCCGCGTATTTTTTCTCATAATGGTCCGTGTCCGTTCGGTAATATTTAAGGAGTTATAAGCGAAATACCAAATGATCCGAGTCCGTAGCGGTACATCACATCATTTCATAAAAAAAAAAAAAACAAAATAATAGCTGCCCGATTTTTATTTTTCGTTTCTTCTGAAAATTATTGGTAAACGGACTCGGATGCCCCGTTATGCCTCTCGGGTACAGACATTTTTTTTATAATTTGCCAGAAGTCGAATTATATTTGGAGTACATTTGTATTGTGTATATAATTTTAAAAATTCGCCACTATTGTCGCTACTACTGGACACGATGATCGCTATTCACCGTGCGATACGGGGTGGGGGGAAAAAAAAAAAAAAAAAAAAAAAAACCCCATAAAACTATTTGTACGCGTATATTGAAATTGGCAGACCGACTGCGATGGCGTTTTATTCGTTCGCCGGTTTTTATTTAACGAAATTCCAAACGTTTAATACTTAAACGTGCACGCACCGATTCGCGTGTACAGTAATATAGTGCAACCCAATACGATTTCGGTAATTGGATTTCCGTTGGAAATTCGAGTACGCATAAAATAATCACGTCGGCCTGAAATCGCGCACGAGTGATTAGCTTTCGCGTAGCCGCCCGTAGTAATATTATAACTAAAACAATATTATTTATTTGCCACCGTTCTAGCGAGAAAACCGGCGCGGTCGTAAATACATTTTAAAGTTACACGATAAACGTCCGTTTATTGTTATCGATTATTATTACACATTAGGGTTTGGCTGGAACGTTTGGTAGGAAAAATAAAAAGATATCTATATATTGTTTATACGAAAAATTACATTTTATAGACGACATAATATTATACTCGTCCGTTCCGTAAAAAAAAAAAAAAAAAAAACCGTATTTAAGGGGTTGCGTATAGGCAATTTGCACGAGCTTTTCGGTGGGGAGAGGAAAAAAAATAGAAATTTATCACCCAATCGAATTAAGAGGACGTATAAAAACTGTTTTGCGCGGGCTTACTATACTCTTTTCGTTCAGCGGAGTTCCCGAAATTTCACAGCGCATTAAGATGAACTTTATCTGAGTCGTAGCGTTATGATAGCGTTACCCAATCATTTTTTATAAGTAAGTTAAAAATCCGAAAAAAAAAAAAAAAACCATCATTTTCAATCCGATAACTTTTATTGTATTTATGTTATAAAAAAAAATAGGCACGCTACTACACAGATAAAGTTTTTTTTTTTGAATATACTGTGAAATTTCGGTGGTTCTACTATGAATACGGGAAGAGTATAGTTGTCCCGCACGAAACGGTTTTTCTTCGTATACGTTTTATTTTATATCAAGATTACATACAAAAAAACTTATGATAACGACACGGGACTACGTCTTGTACGTTTATTTGATAGTGAATTTAAATATTATTCAGTTGATAAATTAACATTTTTTTTTTTTCTTTAAAAATGTCGTCAAAATCGCCTATACGCGACCCATTTTAAATACGGATTCTATCACGTCCTTTTAATTTACGAAATTCGTCACGTGTATGTTTCGTATTACTAACATGTCGCAACACATTAAGAAGAATCGTGTCTGTGTCGTATCGTGCTACTGTTTGTAAAGTTCGTGTTTTTTTTTTCTCGTTCGCTTATTAATAATAATTAGGCAAATATTTGTGATATAAAAATAATAATCGGGCTACGGCACGGACGGAAAGTTCGTATTACGGGCGGTATCACGTCCTCTTAAGGCGATTCGCATCCGATCATTTTCTTTATTTATTGTCTAAAACATACTCGGGGCATAGCAATTTATACCGATTTCCTATCAACCGGCCCCGGTCGATGTAGCGAAACGATCAGAATTCTAAAAACGGATTTGAAATACGGCGTGAAGTGTATACGCGAGACCGGTCGGGTCGCTTTTCCGGATATCAGTCCGTAGTTATTATTATCACGAATTTGATTTGATTAATAATCAACACTGTTTGAGTCGAGGGGGGAGGGGAAAAAAAACCTTAAATCAAACCGACGAAAATATCGTCTCGCGCATATACTTCACGCCGAATTCCACTCGGTTTATTCTTACGTCGACCCGGGCTTACATCGAAGGGGAACGATCTATCACACGCGTTGGACGACGAGAGAAAATACCGGTATCCAAATTACTGTTGAAATCCGATAATCCAAGTTTTGGCTATAGTTATAGTTATTTAGCACCGACGAAACTCGAATCTTAAACGATATTATTAGCCGAACACGAGACCCGTCTGGCCAGAACCGCGAAAAACCCGATAGTTATAATCGAATTTTCGACAGCCCACGCGCGCGCGCGTATCCGAAATTCGGTTAATGTCGACATTGCAATTGGGTTGAAATGAAAAAAAAAAGTATAAGGGTCGCAATATTATGTGTCGGACGTCAAGTGTTCGAAATTGTCGAAAAACTAAAAACAACACGAATCGAATTTTCATAATTATATAGTTTGTACCATGATAGTTGCGTTGATAATATTTCAAAACGTATTGGTGGATGACAGACGAAAAAAAAAAAAAAAAAATCAAAATCATATTCACAATAATAACAGCATACGTAAAATCAATAAAATAATAGTACACCTATGAAGTATACAATATATTATTATTCGAGTGATTAGATTCGGGTGTGATAAGATTGGGTTATGTTCCAATTATGAAAACGCGATTCGTGTTTTTGTTGGTTTTCGAACACACTAGACACGCTATCAAAAAAAAAAAAAAAAAAAAAATTAAAATAAAACAATGCTAAGGTCGACCTGCTGCACTAGGGCAAACAAAAATGTTTCAACAACAATTTTAGACGTTTTCTAATTTCCCATCCCGTTTACGGTTTAATCGGTCGACTCGGTTGAAAATTTTGGGTTTTTAGCATCTGAGCGTAGCGAGTAAATGTATTGGTATTCCTATGACGTGCGCTTTCTCCCCCCCCACCCACCCTCGTCTGCGAAAGACTTTTCGACCAGAATTCTCGTTCCAATTATTATTAACAACTTTATGGGGAATTTTCTTATAGTGTTTCGGACAAGAGTTTTTGGTAAATTTCAGTTTTTCTCGTCTCGCTCTTGACGGTGAATATATTTTAGTATTGTCGAATACCGGTTGAACGCGTGCCGACCGTTGATTTTTTTTTTCTGATTTTACCGGTAAACCGAGTGACCGTGTGCGGCGATTCGACGGCCGTTTTAATAATGTCGGCAATAAATGCAATAAATCCGACCGTACCGGTACACGGCGGTGTATTGACCGCGGGCGTTCCATACACTCTGCGGGTTTATTTCGTTCGCTCCGCACGGACGCGTCTACATTCGACCGGGAGAACCGCCTTTTTCGGTGCCGGGGCGCAGCGACCGTTTCGGCCGTCGGATGAGGGAAAAACCGTATTCCGCGCGATTATCTCGAACTTAATGCCCGCGCGGTGAGCTCAGCGCAGCCGGTTTTCCGGTCGCTCCCCGCGCCGTCGGCGGCGGCGCATTATTCTTCCGCCGTCCCTTATCGATGCATAATAATAATAATAATAATAATCCCGTACAAAAATCCTATTCCGTAATTACATTCGGGTACTTTTCCTCCCTAAATTCTACTACTCTCGGCCGGGCTTGGCCGAAAACCCGCCCGGGGACGGCCGCCCCTACCACACCACCATCACCCCCAACACGTCCGTCGCTCGCGCGCCCTCCGCACCGCCCGGCAAAACCAATTCGCGTTACGGCGGCACAATTACTTTTTTTCCGGCGACCACCGCAACAATAGCGCCGCATAAATCGCATTACATTACCGCCACGACAAATATAGAATATAAATTATTATTATTATTTTTATAAACGAATTGAATACGGCGAGTGTATATACGTACGCGTATGTACTACTATTTTTTTTTTTTTTTTTTTATGAACCGTTTTATTTGGATAATAACGAAATAAAATACAAATACAGCTCTGTAGGTTCCGATCTAAAAGCGACATTTTACGATATTCTATAATCCGCCCGCGTCCGAATTCAAATATTAATACGTGATTTCTCGACAAATTCTAAACTTATAGAGTGTTACCATATATATTATATTACTATACCTACAACCGCCGGAATACTATTGTTCGTTCGCCGTATACGCGTATACGTATAAATATTGGCATTGCCGATTATCGGCAGTCGCGCCGTATCGATTTGCAACTAAACCATTTGGAATCGTATTATTATTTACTGCACTCGGCGTGTGCCGTGAATTCGCGACAGACGATATTTCACTAGTATGCACGAGGTTTGCGCACAATCCGTATTCGAAGATTACATAAAATATTATTATTGTGGCGGGCGTGCGTGGAAAATGCAACGGTGTTTTCCCGTAGGATACGTGTGAGTTTTTCCGTTCGGCTGTTATACGGGCCGGTACGACAAATTGATGAAACCGCGCCGATATTTTTCGATTATCGCGGAGCCGAGCGGAAAAGTCTCGGAAAAGTTACGAAAGCTATTTGTGTTTGTTCGGGAAGACGATGGCGTGGGGGGGACGTGTTCAAGAACAAAATTTTCACGTGGCAAATTTTATTCATAGGATTCCACGGGCTATTATTATTATTTTTTCATATCAATTTTCCGGAATAATACGACATGTTTCGCGAAATACAAGTTTATTCTCGGCTGCGCCGCGTTCGAATTTAAATTCTCATCTCTACACCGGGCGCTGGAATTGCTTTCCGACTATATTATACCGTAACGCGTAATATTGTCGCAATCGAAATTGTTGAAACTCAAAATAATAATAATGGTACACACGTACATCACAAGAGACGTACGGTAAAAAAAAAAAAACCCGACGAACGCGCAACAATAACGTACTCTTGTTATCTCGTTTCCCGTACGAAGACCGGCCTATCTGCCGGTTGAATGATTTTTTTTTTTTTTAAACATCCTTCTTCTTCTCCGGTTTTTAAAGGCCATCGAGGCCCATAACCGCAACACAAATTCGCTTCCACCTGTCCACCTATCCTGAGCTACTACTTCCATATCTCGTATTCCGAATTCTTCCAAAGTCTTTTTTTTTTACTTTGTCTGTCCATCTTTGTTTTGGTCTTTTCCCAAGGCGTTTCCATTTTAATACCGCTTTCATTAGGCTATTTGACCTCCATACGTGGGGCCGGCCCATCCGATTCTTCTATATTGTAGTACTGCTACCGTGTTCGGTTCTTTATATAGTTGTTGTAATTGTTATGTTGCTTCTACTTTCATATTATTTCGTTTTGGCCCATATATTCTTCTAAATATTCGTCTTTCAAAGATCGCTATTTTGTCTTCATCTCCTTTGGGTCGTTGGCCATGTTTCACAAGCATATAGAAGAACTGATGTGATAATTACTTTGTATAGTGTAATTTTCGATTTAAATATGCTCGCTAACCCATAATAGTATTTGTTCGCTGCAGTAGTTCTTATATTAATTTCTTGGTGATTATTATTTTTGCTATTTATTGTAACACCCAGATATATAAAACTATGTACCCTTTGAAAGTTAAAATTCTCGACTTCTATGTATTCTCCATGATTTTCTCGTCTTGATATTACCATATATTTAGTCTTTGATTTGTAATCCGATGTCTTTACTGTTTTTTATTAGTTCCTTAGTGCCCAATATTACTTCTTGTTTATTTGATCCTATGATATGATATATATAGCATCTGCATATGCTAAGATTCCGCATTTTCTTATGTTTTCTTCCAAGTTTACCTCATCATACTTGCTCTTCGTTTTCTTAGGCTTAGACGACAAATAGTCTTTATAAATACAGTGTACAATGGGTGAGGTATAGATATTAAATAATACAAGAGTAATACATATGAATACATGAACATGTTTGGGGTTGTACCATCAACGAGGTAGTCCCGATTCTTAGCCTAAGTTACATAAACTAAATCGTACGGTTTCAAGCGTTTGAGACGCCTAACGTCTTGCGAGTTGACAAGGAGTTGTCTAGCAGTGGCCATTGGTGTGCAGCTCCAATCTATTCACGTGTTTGTCAGTGAACTTTTTGATTTCCTTCTGGATAGATGATATCTTCGGATCGCGGTGTAATGATGTCGTTTCTGTCGAACCGGCATGCCTCTACAATTGTACAAAGAGCGATATTTTGACAACGTTGAATAACTCGGATGTTGGATTGGCCGGCGCAGCTGGATGCCACAAGTACAAATCGGTTTAATGATAGCTCCGTTAAAGAATGATTTTTTTTTGTTTTCGTTTTTTGTACCGTCGTTACGAAACGCGTCGCTGCTAATTTGTTAGTCTACGCGTTGCCCCGTTTTCTGAATTTACTAACGGCGACAACGCGTTTAGAAATATTCGACGATTTCGTATATAAAAATACGTCGACGGTCCCGATAAAAAACCAACGGCCGAAATATACAATAAATGATAAACGTTCAAATATCGAATTATTTCTTTAACTCGTTATAATTAATTTTTAATGACGATTCCAGTCATTTTTTTTTTTTTTTTGTTATTGGTTTTTTGGTATTGTTCTGTATATATATAAAAAATATAATAATGAAAACACGAACACAATAATAAATAAAGAAGAAAAAAAAACACAAACACTTCGGAACGTTTCGCGAAAAGTATTCCGTTTTATTCGAGATAATAATAATAATATATTAAGCCCACCTGCACTTACGGCAAAGTTTTCTCGTATATATTGTATACGTATTCCGTTATTAGGTTTGCCGGGAGTCTTGGTCACTGGCAGTCGTACGCAACTTCCTTTACCGCATTCTTTTATTTAATTTCAATTCGCTAAGATGGGACAAAGGACATCTGGGCGGATCCATACTACCCGTCTTTCAAACCGGACGTTCTTAATCACGACAGTTTTCTTTAATCAGTGAAATACCTCTACATAATAATAATAATAATAATACGTATATAACAATGTATAATACCGTAATTCCGCCGGACAAATTGATTTCCGCCCGATAAAGCAGCGGGTCGGCTATTTTAATTATTTCAAAATGTAATTCGTTAAAACGCGCTTTAAATAATACAATATCGTTAATATTGTGTAGTGTACTTTTAAATGCGGTCTTTTTTTTTTTTTTTTTTTTTTTATAGTCATTTCGTTCGCATGGTATAATAATATTCCATTGTTTCAGATTAAACGCCCGGATCGTTTTGCGCGAATAATATTGTTTTAATTTTTTTTTTTTTTTTTTTTACTTTATACCAGGAAAAACGAACGTAATAACGCGTTTAAATAAATTCACCGCTATTTTTATTATTATTATTATTATTGTTATATCTGTTGCATTTCCGTCGCCCTTATAATATTTATTCTATACCACGCGCGCGCGTGATATAGTATTTTATTTTGTTAGATTTTTTTTTTGTTCTCGATATTTCCATTGTATATAGGTATATAGGTTAGAAAATATACATAGATATGTATGCCGAGGTTTCTTTCTTTTTCTTTTTTTTTTTCTTTCCTGATCTGAGCCAGACATCCCTCTTTTACTGCGAAAAAAGTTTAAAAGATATTTTTCGGCCGAGAAAATATTTATGTATTAAAAAAAAAAAAAAAAAAACATTACTTCGCTGCAAAATACCGAAAACGTGTATATACGCATATATATATATATATATATATATAGCTCGATGTTTATGCGAAAGTGTGAGGTTTTTTTTTTTTTTTTCTATTGTACGATTTATGCCTGCAGGTTATGTCCCTTCTGTTACAGCGTTTTCATAATGGATCCAACGGGATTTATTATATCTATTTACTACATATGTTTATAAAAATAAATAAAATTCAACCGTACACATTGACACGGCGGCATAACATATGTCGGTAAGATAATAATATATAGATATTTACGAGTAAATTAGATTAGACCGAAAAAAAAAATTAATTACGACTAACGACGCGGTTTGTATGTTCGCAATGTTTCACGTATTACACGTTTTCACGAATCGTTTAAAATTTATTATATTATCCGTCTAAACGATAATTCCACATTTTTTATCGGAGCGTTATCTAAGAGAAAAAAAAAATTATATTTTTAGTATCTCATACGGCTAAAATATAAACTAGACGGCGAAAAAAAAAAATAAAAAAGGTCTTATTTTGCAACTAGAAAAAATATAAAATATAAAATGTATACGATTTTAATTTAGTTGAATATTCGCAATTACTAGCTAGTGGTATTCACGCCGTTCGCACAAACAAAATTATTTTTACCTATTAAATTTACATCTCGGGTATATAATGTTCTCAACAATAGACGATAAAAAAAAATTCTCTATATTTTTTACGTTTTTATGTTGCTACATTCCACTTATATTTTATCGTTGATTATTAACGCTATTATCTTATACGAGATAATTTAAATATTTATTATCTTAATATCTGTATCTAGATTGTTTTAGAGCAATTGTCTTTTATTCATTTATCGTTATCTAGATAGACTTTACTATCGTCGTACACGGGACGCGCGCGCGCGCGCCCGCAAAGCCGACGGTATAACGAAATCGGTTATAGCCATTTTTTTTTTTTTTTTTTTTTGATCTTTATTTCGCCGGAAATTCTCTCCGCACAGCGTACACGCGTAATTATTCGGTATACGCGTGGAAATAATAACAAATGCGAAATTCCACCGGGGGGGTAGGGGAGGTGAAAAAGAATAGAAGAGAAGAGAGAAAATGAAAGGGGGGGAAAAAAAAAAGCTCTATATATAAAAAAAATGGGTTTGTACACAGTGTGACGTTGGGCGACATTGCGGACGACCGAATGCGCAACGCGTGCGCGTTACTCGCGTTTCGGCAAAGTGGATTTTTTTTTTGGTATTATTTTTTTTTTTTTTTTTTTTTTTTATCGTACGCTACATTTGCGTACTCGTATACGGTCGTCGAATACTCGGCTCGACGCAACATAAATAATAATAGGGTTTATTATATCCCCGTTGTTGTTATACACTTAAACGCCGATGGCTACCAAACGTCATACGTCTATGAAATGGAATCGCGTAACCGAGCAAATATAATAACGTAAAGTTCCGTTTCGTGCGGTTTTTCGTATGTGTATATATATATATATATATATATGAATTATTATTATTATTATTATTATTTGACTATACTATACGTTTATATATTATATTATATAGAGGGTATTTGGCTTGTACGCAATGCGCGCCCGCGGTGTACGCGACCGTTTTTCAACGGCGAATGGCCGGGCCGGACGGAAAACCGTCTAGCGTTTTGTCGGTTTTTTGGAAAATCGGTACGGTTTATTCGTACAGATTGCGTTTCGCGAAACCGTTTCATTGTCCCAACGGGGAAAACGTTCCCCGGGGCGGTGGGGAAATATTCGCTCTGTCTCCGGGATTATGGACGCCAATCGTTCGGTTATCGGCGACGATACCTGGACACGCATTGTATGTGTTTTACATACGGTAGGGACGAACCGAACGGTATTGGTTAAGGTTTTTTTTTTTTGTTCGGTTATTACAAATACGAATAACCGGCGTAAAAATGCCCGGGACATTTCCGGCTGTTCTTATAACCGCCATTTCGATAACATTTGTTAAACGCACGGTACGATATTTAATTTTACAGAACCGATAATATAGGGTCTGCTATAGTTTCGTGCAATCCGACACGAGTATAATATATTATATTATTATATTATATATATATATATATATATATATGGTACGCGATGATATTCGTCCGTTGAAATTATTTCGTTTATAAATCTAGGCACGTATAGACACACGAACACACACACACACAAGTGAAAATTTGCGAATAGCCGATGAAACTCCTATACGTGACTGTTTCGTGATCGTTGAGTTTTCATTGTTTTTATTATTTTCATTTTTTTTTTTTTTTTTTTTTTTTTTCAATAATAATAAAAAAAAAGAAAAAGCAATTTCGATATTGTTCCAAACACTATATATATGAAAGAAAAACAAAATATTTTGCAAATTTGATAAACGATACGTCTTGAAAAAGTCTCCGGACGAGAAGAATTCCCGCCCGGATAAAGCGAATGTTTCGATATTATATATATATATATATATATAGGGGTTTTATCCGAACTTTACACGGCCCGGGCCATTGTAAATTCCATTTTATCTATATACATTTATACACGTCGAAAACCGTAGAAATTGGTAATTAACGAATTCCCTATTGGGGCGGGACCGTATCCGTGGCTAGTGTCACGATATTATATAGGCAATGCTCCGATAAACTTATATAATTTACGCGCTTAAATCATTTAAAATATTATACAATATTATTAAATCGCGTCTTTCGCATCAAAATTATTTAAGCAAAGTACCACGTAGACCCGTCGTAGTTGGCGGAACGACTTAAAATTTCACCACGTTTAAGATTAGATAATCCACCGTACATATACGGTCATAAACAATTTATAAGCTATTTATACTCGGCGAAACTGCCCGGTGTATAATGCATAATGCAATATGGCATTATAATGAATTATTTCGTAATCCCGCGCAAATAATAAACGGACGGTAACGATATTTTTTTAGGGTTTTTTTGGTTAATGCTTAAACCATCATTATAGAGCCCGACAATGTTTTGTTTTAATATTACTATTATCTTTCAAAACGCCAAAACTCTGTGTTTCGTGACCGACGCGGGTGGTTACCCGTAATAATATTATAACTGTGCACTCATTGACAAATCTATTAACTGTGATGTGCCGGCCATATAATATTAAGAGCGCAGCGAATTGTACCGCTGATAACAAGGCAGATTTGATAGAAACAATTTCATATATATATATATTTTTTTTTTTTTAAATTATCACATAATTCGCGGCATAAACAAATATTCCGCAGGTTTATCATCAACGACATTCGACCTCTTGGTATATAGCCGCCAGGCATATGCCATTTACTCATAAAGTCAGAGCTATCTATATCTGTACCCCGGTTCAAGATAATACCGGTACGAAGACGAGGAGTGATAAATGCAATGTTCGTGACCGGCAAACTGAATCGGCAAATCAGCCGTGCGACTAATCATTAGCGTTCCCGGTAGTTGTTTTTTTGAACCATCAACTACTGACGCGTAACAACATTAATTGTCGCAATAAAATACTGTACAAAAAGGGTGTACGCTGTTTTAATAAACCAACCGTCTGTTTGTAATAATTCAAATATACCGATAAGAGCGGAGAGTCGATTTATTTTTTATTTTTTTTTTTTTTTTCTGTAATTTTGAACCGCTGCGTTCTGGGCCGCATATTCAGAGAATTTCAGTTCGACGGTCATCTTATTATTGGTCGATCGTCACTCGTCGCCTACCCGGTACATCATTTCAAACCGACGTTTACGATATCCAACACGTATTTTCAAACCGAGCAAATTATATTTCCGGAAACACGAATCGCGTAGGTAATCCACGGAGGAAGATTATATCGAGCCAACGATCGTTTCGAATATATCTTAGCCGATGTTTTCATTGTGCTGTGCGTAATATATCGTTTGGCAAACGCACGTGCACAACTTTCTCGTCCAACGGGATAGGTTACGGTGAGGGTAGCTTTACGCAGTTTTATTTTAATAGCCCGCGTGTTCGTTTTAGTATAAACTTTCCGTCCCGGATCACGATCGACTATGTAAAACTATTATTATTTATTATGTGAATAACTTGATATTTTTATTATTGACATCCCAAAATGTTCGTGTACGGTTATAATAATATTACGCGTGTACGTATACGGGACAAAACAAAAGGTCGATTTCTGCTCGCGGTACAGCGAGTTTGTATAACGATAATTGATAATTATTATTGTCCGTAGTGCGGTCGAATTTCCACGGCGGCCGCAAAATACACCATAGTCGAACAATAATAATTGGCACCGGCCGTCTAACCTCGTCCGAAACTTTCGTTCAAGTCGCGTCACTGTAGAGGCCGCCGCGACCGACACAATAGACGCAGACAAGAGACTTTCAATAATAATATACGAGTAGTGTAGTTTACAGTCGATACACGCAAAATCTGTACGTCGTCGCTTCGGATTGTTTCAGTAATCTAATAATTCGTAGACGCCGAACTTTCCGAATAATAATCAAAGTCAACGTTATACGAAGACATTTTGGTAACCGCATACGGACGCTCGCCCGAATAATACGGCCGTCAACCTCCAGTTTTCAATAAAATCCACAATTAACAATAATAATGCCGATATACTGCCGTCAGACTGAATTCTCAGTTTTTAAGTGAGGTTTTTTTTTTTTTTTTCGGTTATTAAAAATGCTCCGATTTTTTTCATACCGTATCTTAAAACATCCGGATATTTTACACGGTAGTACTCGACTTGAAATATGTTTTTCGATTCCCAACAGATTTTCTAAAAAGTTTTTTCAAACAATAAACAACAAATAACGACGATACGTCGTTGGTTTTATTTTCTCCGCTCATAATCGGTTATTGATTGTAACAATGTATCAGTCGTTTAAGTATGTAAACTAAATTACTTTTTACCTATCGTTGACTTACCATATTTGTCAACTACAACCGTATCATACCAAAATATTCCCAGATTTTTTTAATGTGATTTTTTCAACTAAATTGAAATTTGTTTTCACAACAGAAAATATTTATATAGGATAAAATATAAAAAAAATAAACTGATGTAGGTGGAAAATTGGGAAGGTAAGGGGTAGAGAGGAGAATTTAATTTATATCTGCACGCAACAATAAATCTTTGCTAACGAAAAAACGATTCAGACCGAAATTCAGTTGAACATGTTTTGATAAATTTAAATTGAAAATTGTTATTACAGAAAATAAATTGAAACTCGAAAATTTCTTATAGCTATTAAAACTCTCCCAAAAACACCAGAATATTTTTAAAATTATACTGCGGCGGGATAATGCTAACATAAGTATCCGGCGAAAGCTTCAGGTTTTTACGAATGTTTTTCATTAAATTACAATAAAAACCAAAATCGAAATTAACAGAAATCGTTATTGCGTAAATATTTCGGTTTTTCGGACGTTTGTATCCCGTTTATCTCCCAACTAATAGGAAACATACAAAGAATATGTTCATAAAAATCAACGTTTCCATCGCAATACCAAATGTCCAAAATGCTACAAGGAGGTTCCTACAGACATTATTGATTGGAGCAAGATTTCTAGTTGTACATAGGCAGAAAAAAAAATAAAAAAATGCACACATCGTAGTAAAACCCAATGTATACCTTGTCACGTTCGGAATCTAAAATTACTTCGAGAAATTTACCGAATTACCTGTGTCTCGACATACAAGTGTAAACCGAATATAAATAAATATATTATTATGTATGTATCATTGTGAAACTATATATATATATATATATATATATATATATGCACGTGTAATGGCTATTCACTCAAAATCCATCGTACAATACGGGCGAAAAAACGCTTTATTCATTTAGGGAAATATACAAACAAAGAATAAAAATAAAATGTATTTGAATATATTGTACTGGGTTATATATAGATAGGTGCTATTGGGGCCGGTGGAAAAAAATATAAAACCTTTTGCGACATATATACAGCATAGTGTATATGATATATATACACAATTGTGTTGGATGGCACGGCTGGTTTTCCTTTGTCAAATTGGTATACGCGTGTATATTATTATTTTACGAAATAAAACGATAGTGAACACTGGTGTTAAATATTTAACGTATCTCTCGGAAAAAGGTAGAGCGAAATAAAGTGCTTCGATTATCGTAACCACAATGTCATTACGGCTATTATTATTATTATTATTATTATTATTATTATTACAGAGACACGTGGTGGCGGCAGAGACGTATTTAGGGTGGCCAAAATGGAATGGGTGGTAGACGGATGGGACGGGGAAATAATCGCCCCCGGGCAGCATCGTTTTTAAACGAATTTTTACCAAACGCAAAGCATCGTTAAAGCCCGTGCGCTCGCCAGATAATTCTGTTTTACAAAATAATATTGTAATTTTGTTATCTCGTATATTAATTCCTACTCGAAACGAAAAGTGAACGTGGACAATAATTGTAAAATGGCTACACCCGTACCCCAAGCCCTCTCGAGTTCGATAACGTGCTTTTAGTTCTTTGATGGCATCGAAGGTCGATCGTTATCGATATTCGATTGCAACGCACGTGCGCACGCATAACTGTCATATAGTATAAACATATGAAATTTGAATATTTAATTATTATTATCGTTAAAAATAACTTACTGTGCGGTTGTAGCGTTTTGTTTGAAATGTATTTCCAAATTTTTTTTGGCGGTCGTCAGACGTGAGTTTTCTCCGAAAAAAAAAAAAAAAACAAATTCCGTCTCTGGCAAAACTCGATATTTTAAATATTATTAAAAATAACACCGGTAGTGGTGGGGGGGGGGATATCGAAATTATACATTTTTCATTGCGTTCTGAACACGACGAGTACTGGTATATACTGGTATTATTTGAAATTTCGGCGGAAAAAAATGAATGAATAATATTGAAATAATATAATCTACTATAAGTATATAATTTATAGAATCAAAGAACGATCGAATGAATCTCGTTTGGTCGTCGAGGACCCGATAGATATTATAATATGGACGTGTCTAAGAAAGCCGTGCATCCAGGGCCGTATTTAAAATGTTGACGCCCCCGGGCATACATTTTTGCCGCCTCCCTAATTATCAATATTACACTTATTTCATTCTTATTTCTTCTTATGCCACTTCTGTAATAAATTCTGCACATTTATTATACGTGATATGCATTTCAATATTAAAATCTAACAATTAATTACGAAGAGTTATCCTCCTTCCCGGCGATGAATTCATGACTCGTCCAGGATAGCGAAACCGTCTAGAAACCATCCCATGGTGGCGACGTTGGGCTTTCAATGTCCTTTAAGCTACACGATGATGATGAACATCCAAATTTTTCATTAAATCGTTTTTAACCAATATTACTTAAATTTTATACCACCCCCTAAAAACTGTCCTGCGTGTATTAAATTATATTATTATTATCATTATTACTATTATTATTGTCGCGTCTACAACAATAAGGGACGTAGCACGGATTAGACCTTCATTATTTTTTCCTATTGTCGTTTTTACCCTTAAAGGGCCACGGAATATCAGAGAATAATAGTAATAATACTCCCTCGAACTTTACGGTAAAAAAATCTATATTTTTATTTAATATAGCGGCGCGTTTTTCCAATATTTTCCGTAATACGTTATTTATTCGAGTATTATATAGGTGTATTCTATTTTTTTTTTTTTTTTTTATATAAATCGCCGGATGTCTGCCGGTCGATTTTTCTGCTAAGCATAATAAACGTGTTTTATAATAATAATAAAAAAAAAAAAAGTTGTGATATTTTATGCATTTACCGCTTTCGATTATTGTTATTTAACGAAAATCCGGTTAAATTATATTCTCGTGCGTACGGTGGAAAAAATGTAAAACGGCACTGACATCGCTGAATCTAACTGCACAGTTTGTCCGGCGAGAGACACCCCTCGTTTTAATATTATATATTTATAAGCGTAATTTCCTCCTGCGGGTATAATGACAATGTTCGCTATTGGCCGGCATTTTTATTTTTAAATATGTTTTTACTAAAAAAAAAAAAGAAAAAAAAAGAGAGATAATAAATCAACCGAGGAAAAAGGGAAACACAAAATCTGAATACTTAACTACACCGCAATGTGACCGAGTCTTGCAGTAATGCAATAATATATTGTATATTATTACGAGAATTTACTAAAACGTCTATGACTTGTGCTTAAAAAAAAAAAGCAAAAATACATTTGTTTTCTCGCGAGTTTAAAGAAAAGATTAATTTTTTACTATACAATCGAAACCAGTGGCACCCGAACGATTTTTTGAACTACGGAGGCTGAACATTATGTGTAAAGCATTTTTATCAAAAATAAAGTGATTTAAAAATCTGAAAGTTGTTTTAGAAATATATATATAAATAAATATTTTTTTGTTCAGTGAATAATTAAATTAAATATGTTAAAAATGGTCTTATAAAATAATTTAACAATTTTTTTTTTTTTAAATATTTCTCCAATTGATTTGTCTAAAAGTTTATTTTTGTTTTAAATCGTTTTTTTGTAAATACTGTTTGGAATGTCGACAATTATTTAATTGTTTCGAAATTGATTTCAATATTCAATATACAAAACCATGGGAGACGACTGAAACCTAAATATTTTAGCGGTGGATGCAAAACCCCGGAGGATTTTTCCCATAAGGTCGATTACCCACATTTAACCCCGTTGTTTCGGGGTACCTGATCGAAAATTTCTTATTTTCAACGATGCATTTAGAATTGATATTTTAATATTTGGAATAGTGCTATCTTAAATTGTATGTCCTCCGTATACGAATAAATCGGATTGTCGGCGAACAAAAAAAAAAAAAAAATAATAATAACAATTATAATAATTTCGAAGAAACGTTATTTTAACCGTGCGAAAAAAAATTAACTAAAAAACATAACAAAAAAAAAAAAAAAAAAAAAAATTATCGTCATAAGTTTTGTTTTAGACGCGTTCGGTACGATTGGTCTTGACAAAGGGCTTTTGTGTAATAATAATATATTACGACATTTTATTATCGTTACGATTTAACGATTCGTATATAACGCGGGCGCATAAGTCGTAATTTTTCAAAAATATATTACGTCTAAATAAATCAAATCGGGCGCGGCGGCCATTTTTTTTTTTTTAAAACGGTAAGGTAGGTGTGTTAAAGTCACCGGCGTTGCCACCACCGGTGAAGCCCGGCGTAGTCATCGGTGCTTTTCGGGTAGGTTTATACCTCTATGTAATAATAATAATAATAATAATAATAAAAGCCGGTATATACACGACCGTTTAAGGGCGAAAATCACGGTTTAATTAGAGGGAGAACTCGCGCCGGTTTCGTTTATTATTACTATTATTATTATTATTCTACCCCCCCCCTCCCTCCCGTTAGGGGTAACACTACACGAGAGGCACAAGACTGGAGTGTGTAAATGTCTTTCTCTTATATATATATATATATATATATATATATATATATAAATGCTTTTAAAAGCTACCGGGAAACTTTTTAAAACTATACTCGTGTACACTTATACCTATATACCTGTAGGATCATTGAGCGCGGCTAGTTGGGGGCGAGGACACGAAGAGAAGAAGAGAACGGGTCGCTTCGACCGGGCGGCGGCGTCGCAAAGCCCCTTTTGTCGACCGAAAATTATTCTCGCGCGACCGAAAACTTTTTTATATACTGCCTATATAATATCACGACGTCGTCATTATTATTATATAATATAAAATATTAATAATAATATATATATAGATATAGATATTATTTATATATATATATATATATATGGGAAGGGTGGAGGCAAATTTATTCATTTACTTTTGAAAAAGTTTCGCGATTTGGTATACATATAATAATATATACCTACGCCGCGCCTCGTATATCATCGCTATAATATATAATAGAATAATGTGTTTTTTTTTTTTTTTTTTTACTATTATTATAATTGTTTTTTTTTTTTAAATTTTAATCGAAAACGACCCGGCGAATGCGTTTGTTGGGCGAAAACCTTAAAAAAAAAAAAAAACGGCAAAGCTCCGCCGTTACTGTATAATATAGCGTCGATTATACGGAAATATTTTTCATTTTTATAAATGTTAAAAGCCAAAACCTCTGAAATTACAGCTGCTTTTAAACGATACGTTTACAAAATTACATCTTCTAGCTCAATTTGGGAGGTCAGTAGGGGCTGTGTTAAAAGCCGAAAAAAACACCCCATCCCCTCTCCAATCATATTATCGCAACAACACGATAAAATCCGATATATTTAACCGGAGACTTTTTTTCACATCTTTCCGACCCCGTTTAACCGAATTTCGAGATTATCCGATACCGGCGGAGCTGGGCTAGAAGTATATAAAACGTAACAGCCCCCACATACAGGGCGCAAGACATTTTGTATTTATTTTTCTTTGAGAAAACGTATATTTCGCGATACGTCAATTTAACCAAATCGTGTACAATAGACGTATATGCTTACTTCATTTCGGACCGGGACGTTTGTAGAGGTGCCCACGCGCGTGTTATCGGTACGACCGTCTCGAGATTGTAACGAGATTTATAAAAACGCGAACCGTAGATTTGCGTTTCCGCCCGGTAAACCCGTGACCGCAGCCGGGACGTCCGCGAATTTGCGTCTCAAAAGAACTAATAAAACCGCAAAATCGCCGAAGACTCGTGCGAGCGACCGCGCAGTAATACCGGCTGCCTTGTTCAGTTGGAAATCGGAAAGGCCGAGGATTCGGCCCCGACGTCGGGACGTTTATTGTCTCGACCGACGACGTGCGCGGGTTAACGGGTTCACGTTGCCGGCACAAACAGAAACGACTGTATGTCACTATACACGGACTACACGACATATTCGTCGGTTTTCGTCCGTATAATTACAAACAAATCGTGACAAATCTATGTCGACTATGCAAATGATTAGTTTTTTTAAATTTTATTTTTGTCGTTCTTAATGTTAAAATTTCGACGAACATTTTAAAAATCACGCGCTGTTTGAATTTCATATTATTATTATTATTTTATCAATTTTAATTCGAATATATTGGTCAATATTACCGAATGGTCGGGACTAAATATTCTAGTAATTAGTGTAATAGATTTATTTTGTTAGTCGACCATTGGCCGTTGTTACGATTTAGCGTAAAATTAGCAAATACATTTAACGGGCAGATTTTTAAAATTTCGTTACTACAATGACCCGATATAACGATAAAATCGTAAAACTCAAATGAGATTGACGTCACGAAATTCTGTCTAAAGTAAATTGTTTTGGTTAATGTAAAGATTTATTAGCCAATGATAACTATTGTACTATATTTGATAAGTCGAGTTTGTAGGCATTTCTTTTTATTTTCTATTTTAATAGGAGGCTATAAATTTATTTCATACTGTAAGGATAGTACACGACAATTAATTTTGCTTTTTCAGCCATTTATTTACCTTTTTACGTTTTATTTATAACTTATATCTACGAATTTTAAATATTTTAAAGGTCAATATTTATTTGTATATTGTAATGTCAATCAGTCTCCGCGTAATATTTGAAAAGATAAAATCAATAAGATTCCGGGAGTTAACGTTCCGGAACCTATTTTTGTATCTAGTATTTTTATTTATGTATTTTTTTTTGAATAATTAAATGAACAAAACAAAATTAGTAAGAAAACAATAGATTTTTTTTTAGAATTTTCACTGCTATATTGCTTTTTGTAAGTGCTTTTTAAACGATAATTTGAATTTCAAAATCCCAACTCTATCGGTTAACTGTCGGTTAGTGTTATTGGCTGTACATTGTAATAACGATTTGTGTTAAACTTGCCGTAAACGTCTCCGCTACCTTAAACTGTTCACTAGCTTAACCGACGGCTAGTTAAAATTTAGTACATCACATCAACGGCCCTAGGTCGGTTAGAGAAATTATTATTTAGTCGGTTGTACCGTCACCGGTTAAGAAGACGGCACATCAGACATTTGCCATCACTTTTTATCCGACGGGCGACAAATAGCATTTACCGTTCTTGCGCGCCCCGAGTAGAGAACTCGATTGATTTCAGTTTTAGAGCGAAACCGGGAGTTATAATATCAAGAAATGGCAATAATATTGCCGAGTGCTGGACGATGGCGCTCTTGTCGATGTTCCGAATATTACACATTTCAAAGGACCTTTGATGTAACTTTTGACGAGTTCTACACAGACTGCGGGCAGGGATGCTTTTGCTTGTATTTGCCAAAGTTATACAGACAGAGACGGCAAATTTGGCCGGTGTGCCGCGTCCTCTCGACGTATGAGGCCGTTCGATTTTACGACTGATCTCGATTGCTTTTTTTTTTTCAATAAATATTTTAATTTATAATTGCTTTTGATATTTTCGCGAATAATATTATACACTCGCGACCGCTGCGGAAAATATTATCCTACGGGTTTAGGGTATCAGCGCGAGGACAGAAAAAAAAAAAAAAAGAAAAGAAAAAAAAAGAAAAAAAAGACGGTCGCATAGAGCGAAGGGCCGATACGACGACGTTATATTATTATTACTATTTTTATTATTTTTATTATACGTTATTATCGCGTGCAAAAGACGAACGACTAGAGTGAAGAATAATATATATATATATATATATAAATCTTCGTGGTGACGGCCGACGAGGAGGGATTCAATTTTCTGATAAATAAAAGCGGTTTTCCAATGTTTGCGTGCGTGCGTGTGAGTGTACGTTATTTTCTACTTTACCGACGTCGGCATACGCCAGATAAAAACCTCTCGACAGTGACCGCACGCCGAATAGCAGAGCAAAACACACTGTTTTTTTTTTTATATTTTCATTGTATATTACTATATTATTATATACGAACTCTCATAAAAAAAAAAAAAAAAATATAATACAAAAAACAGCTGCTCGTCTATCGGCTTGTAAGCCGCGCGTTAAGTCTCATCCGGATAAATTCTTCTAGGCAATATTTTTCTATAATCCTAAAGCGTTGTTTAACACATAAATCTTTTTAGTAATTATATATTTAGATATTATAAAATATACCTAAAAAAAAAAAAAAAAAAACGATTTTTCCACATTACAAAATATTAAATATAGTCGTATATTATGTATTTTAATTTTAGTTAAAAATTAGTAGTTGTTAGCTAGTGATTTACACTCTTTGCGTCAACAGAATTATATTTTTAACCGTTTAAATTCATATTTCCACCATACAAATAATGTTCATACAAATAATTTAAAAAAAAAAAAAAATATATCTTCTTTTCTTCAAGATTAATTACACTTATATATAATCCTATCTGAGATAATTTAAATATATCGTTATTTCAATATGTATCTATCTTTTATCTTTATCTAGATTAACTTTACCTATATGCGTCCCAACGCCATTCGTTAGACTATCCGAAGACAGAACACACGAAACTATATAAAGAAATACGTACACGGACGGAATATTTTATAGTCGAAAAAAAAACATAAACGTTTTGACTATAGTCAAAACAAAACATTTTTTTTTTTTTTTTTAAGTCGAACTACTTGTACAGTTTTCATGTTTTATCAATATGCGTTTTTTTGGTTAGCCAAAACAACAGTTGTTCGTTTTATGTGTTTTTTTCGTACATATATATATATATATATTAGGTGGTGGATTGGCCTATCGATAAATCCGAAGGGGCCGGTCTTTGTGTGAGCTAGTGAAATTTTTATGTAATATATATAAAAAAATTAATAAATATTGTATTCTTTTTAATGTAGTTAGTCGTTACAGTTTTAATGTTTTACGATAATATGTATTTTATAGTGAAAAATTGAAAAACAAAATCCAAATTGATTCGTAGAGAATTGTAAGATGTTATTAAGTTATTAGGTTCAGCCATATAATCATTAATCGTTTTAATTGAAATAGTTGATTTTAAATACACAAATAAAATACGTATGTTAAACTTATCGACTTGTATTATATGATACATTATTGTTTATTTGACGATATTCACTATGTAAGTATTTTTATTTTATTTTTTTTATTTTTTTTTGTGTTATACGTAAAACAAAATTTGCAACGTTTTTATTGTCACTTTTGTGTGCGATAAAAAATATGTTATTTTTGTGGCATGGTTACAACTGGAACGGGGTCACAACTTGACACATTTAATCAATGTAAAAACATGTAGGATATTCCGTTGAAATATTAATGCGTAAATCGGGGTGGCAGCTCACCACGTATTATTAACATGTATAGAGTTTTAGCATCCCCCCCCTAAAATTCTATTCCAGTTGCCCTTATAATTTTTGGTTCACGGGTCGGTTTGACTCGTATTTCTCGGGCTGAAAATATTCGCCAATCCGATCCTGTGGCTATACTTATATTTATTTTTCGTATAAATAGATAACGAAAAAAAAAAACGTAGACATAACAATCTAACGTTTTCGGGAACTTGCGTCCGCGTATCAATAGTTTTACATTTTAACTCTTCACGCCAATTTGACGTAAAATATAAAAGACGGACATACTTCGCGCCACTTATGCAAGTGGAAAGTTGGGGAGGTAGGAAATGGAGGAGAATTTAATTTGTATCCGTACGCGACGATAAATCGTTGCTAGCGAAAAACGATTCCGATCAGAGTTCGATTAATCATGTTGTGTAATGATATAATTTTTAAGATTATCATCGAAATTTACCTATTAACGCTTATAGAACAGAATTATTACATTACGTTTTTTCCTAACTATTAAGAAAACTACAAAAAAAAAAAAAAAAATATCTCTAATTGCACACCGATTAGATCCAAAATACTTGTAGAAAAGGCGCTGTACACTGGTAATTCGGAGCACGATGTTTGTTAAAACAATTTGTCTGTGGATAGAAAAAAAAACACACACACACATCATAGTAAAACCGATATGTTCTTTGCTTCAGTCGGAATCCAAACGAATTCATATAAACTATTTAAATACCGTCCGTACCCATTGTATAGACTATACGTTAATTATTTGATTATTAATCACGTTGATGATAATAATAATAATAATAATATGCAGCTCTGAAGTGGCTCTCTTTTTCTTTTTTCTTTTTTTTTTTTTTGTATGCGCGTAGCATTTAATCACCGACAAACGCTTTAGAGCCGTCTTCTTCAACGGAAGACATGTTTGTCCGTGATTTGACTAATTACAATTACAATAATAATAATAATATGTTTGCACTAAAAAGCGAAACGTCTCGATCGTGACAATTCGTCTCCATCACCAATAAGTACCCACTCGTTTAACGTGCCGGCGTCAAGTTTTTTCTATTGAAATACGCGTTTACGTAATACCTAATACTTTCACGTCGTCTGACGAATACACTCCACTATAATTAATATTATAATACGTAATTTCGTTTACCGATACTACGAGTGGACTAGAAAATAATTTTAAAAAAACCGATACCGTTAGTGGCGCCGGACCCTAGGCCCAAGTACGGCGGTCGTCTAATGGGCGGACGGTAAAACCGGTAGTGCTCTGTACTAAAAAAACAATAAAACGCACTTACCTAATAAGTTGAACTTATGAACTACTTCAATTGTAAATGTATTTATGCACTATGCGTGTACATTTAATTTTAATTTCCGAACGAACGTTTGACAGAGAAAACCGAATGTATAAAATATATATATATTATAATAAATTATAATGTAAAACTGAAAAAGCGACGGTATAGTTAAGCACGGGAACTTTGAATTTCAAAGTTCAAAACGGTTCGGGATTGCGGGTTGTAACGCGTACGAATACGCGATATTTTAAGACAAATGTCAAAAGGTTTAAAGTACGTACAAAATACGTTGTCAGTTTAATCAGGTAAAATCATTGGTACGTTAAATATATATTTGGTAAATTTCTGAATACACAATTATCGTTTAAATAAATCGGATTTATCGACTCAACGAAACGCATATTATTATTTTAATTATTTTATCGTCTTGACAATATTCATTTTTTTTTTTTTTTTTTTTTCCTATTAACAAAGGTAAACACCTTTGTGGACGGATTTATTGAAGTTTTATCGTTATTTTTTTTCGTTGAGTTTACGTGAAACCCGGAGGACATACTATTATAATAATACTAAAATATTACATTTTACGATTATACAGACACTTGAATACGAAGTGCTGATTTATTTTTGGCGTAATAATTAATAACGGCGGGGCCTCCGCGGATATCGTGATTTAATTATCATACAAAAGCCGGGAAAAAATGTATACAACTGCACAAATTAGCCGCTTTGTGTATTTTCCATAAAGAATACTGCGTTTTGTTTATTCGTTTCGAGTTCATTATCTCGGTTTCTGCAGCATTAATAGGTAACCGTTTCTTTATATTATTAAGTGCCGTTTCGACAACGGTGATAAAAAAAAAAAAAATTATAATAATAATAAAATACCACCTGACGTAATTAACAAATTGAACAAATTTTCTTCTCTCTTTTTTTTTCCCCCCATTATTTAAATTTTTTTAGTATAAATTTTGCAACTCGTATTTTATGCAAATAATATATATATATATATATATATATATATATATACGTATATAGCGAAGTCATTATTTTGTAAAAAAAAGTTGTTTTCATTAATATGCGGTCGTTATATACTTTTGATCGTAATCTATAGGGATAAAAAATATATCCGACATAAATACTACGCGTTATTGCGGACGATAAATAATTTCGGTCACTTCCAAATATTTTATTTATTTTTTTTTTATTTTTTATCGCTCAATTAAAAAAATTCGAACACGACGGCGGCGATTTGCGACCCCGCGCGGTATTATTATTATTTAATATTATGTGTTATTATGTGGACGACACTATTTCAAAACGGCAAATGCAAATTCCGTTTTCCCGTCAATTAAAAACAGTAAATGCACACCTCCTATGCACATATAGAACATATAATCACGTATGTAAAACGTTCGCCGAATCGCTTTAATTGTACATCCGCCGGTGGCCATGATGCTAATCTCTATACACCTACCCGCCGTATAGGATTTCAAAAAAAAAAAAAAAAAAAACATTTCGCGTGTTTGCGAATAAATGTCAAGTCGTGTTAAGTACCGACCGTTTTAAATGCCGGAGTTATCGAATAAAATCGCCCGAAAGGGGAATATGGTTAAAAAAAAAAAAAAAATGGTAGTATATTGCGCTCGTGGGCGAGCCACTGTTGTACGTGGAATTTTAGGAAGGTATAAGGATATAGAAGGAAATATTAATTTATATCTGAGAAAATTTAGATTAAAAATGTTCCGATAAATTAAAATTGAAACTGTATTAATTCACAACTACGTAATAAACAACAATTTTCCGTGTTTTTCGTTTCAAATAATTATTATTACTTTTTTTATGAATTTATAGATTTTTGATATATTTATAGGCCGTGTTAAATTTTCGAGTAGTTTTGAGTTAAAACAAAACATTTTTTTTTTTAGAAATAAATACAATAAAATATTAACATTTTTATTAAAATATATATTTATATAAAAAACACAAAAACAATAAAATAAACATGTACATATTACTGTATAAAAAAAAATATAGTAAAAGAACAAAACAAAACATCATCGGGTAATATAACAGCGTAAACGAAAAAATAATTTTTGTTTTTGAAATTTTTGAGTTGCTAGTAGAATTTTTGTTCACACCTGGTTTTCCAAGTGTAAGGAAACAACAAGGAATATTAAAAATTGACTTTCTCAGCGCACAAAGAGAACAAAATTTTCTACTAGAAATCATCCACGAAAATGACGAACGAAATGTATTTCTAGTGGAGACAAAGAAATAAAAACAATTTGAATAGCACACATGATAGTAAAACCGATAAATTCCTCGATACGTTTAGAATAAAAAAAAAAAAAAAAAAAAAAACACCGAATAATTAATTATTCGAATCGGATTATAATATTCGTTATAAACCGCTGTTTATGATATAATAATAACATTACACACGTATAATATAGTGGCGTTTCACAGAAAGTCGAGGAAACGTGGAATTATTAAGTTTCTCATACTCCGAGAGTAAATTATTTATTAATTTTCAGTAAAATTGTTGTATACGCTATTTAATGTGATATCATATGGACTTAATGGAAGCGAACGTTTATAATTATGTTATGCTGCATAATCGCACATAAAAGGCTATTTTGTAATAAAACGAAAACTTTACTGTTCCATAAAGTTATACTCGAAAATTATTAATAAACAGATGAACGCACAGACCAACGAATATTATTTGCGCATAACGTTTATTATTTATACACGTCAAATAAACTGGTCATAAAGTCCTAAAACTGTAAACTCGAAGCATAGTCAAACATGCGTGTCGTCTCCGTCCTACACGACAAAAAATATCGATCCGCCATATTTGTGGCCCGTGCTCGGTCTATGTGCATTTTTGACCGCAATTTTTAATATTTCGTATTTTCGTGAAATATTTAATACAGTGCCGTATACGTAAAACAAACAATGCGAACTGTATGAAATTATTAATAGTACTTGGCGTGTTCAGCGTTCAACGGGACCGATTGTGTGTTGTTCGTATTAATATTCGGGCGATTGTCTCGCTTAAAAAGGGGGGAAAAAAAAATACCGACGAAATCCTACGTAGAATCGCAGATTGTGTTTTCTTTACGTTTGGATCAGTAAATCAATTCACTCGAATATTAAAACTAACGGCACAAATTTGGTCAACATTTCAAAAATGTTAAATTTTTAATTGTAATTATTTTGTTTTCTACAGGATTCGCTTCGCCTAAACAGCCGACCCCAGAACCGGATTCTTTGCCAACATTTAGTTCCCAGGGAAAGCGGTTCAGAGTGGTGACAAACGACACCGTCGTACTCCCGTGTGATGTCGTCAACCCGGGTAAGCGCAATATTTGAGTTATTACAATATCATTTTTCGAATAGGCAGCTAACGTTATTATTTTTATTTTTTTTTTTTTCTGTTTTCCGCCAACTAGTTAAAGCAACTACTTAAAAGTTGTTTTTAATTTTAATTTTTTTTGTTGTTGTAAATACGGAACTCGGATAGCGATCTCGAACGATCGTGTCTCGAAAACATTTGAAAAAAGACCGGACGGGTGTTTTTAATTTTTAATTTGTTCGCGGTCTCCGATGTTAAATTTCGCGTACATGCACGTTGATTTACATATTTAAAATGTTGTTATACTATATTAAATAACCGAGAAATAAAATAAAAAAAACATAGCCGTTTCGCCTGCACAGGAACAAATTTAGAAACGTAATAAATTAACCGGCGTGGCGTGGGTAAGCACACGCAAGTCGGGAAAATAGCGAAACGCCATTAACTCGAAGGGGTTGGGAAAAATGGTATTTTTACACCTCTCTACGCTTGATATATAATACGAATTTATGTGTATATTATATATACCTAATCAGCTATTTTTCCGTTTATAAGACAAGACGAACCGTGTATTGTTTAATCGTACAACGAAATATTATAAACGTAAAACACCAATAAAAATACTCTTGAGCTTTTATATGTGTGCACTTCGTGCTAACCGTAATGTCAGCGGCGCGGTGAAGGTAAAATTATTCGGGACAATTGCTTCTTCAAAATTTTAGGGCGGGCGGACACTGGATTTAGTGAGAAATCGTAAGACAATAAGACAATAACCCATCGTCGTGTTGATATGATAATTAATACGAATAATCACGTGAATGATTATGCAAAGACAAGCGAATAATAATAGTATTGTAAATACACGCTATACGGAGTGTGATCAAATAACTAATTAAGTTCACACCCCGGTACAAGAAACGAATTTATGCGAGATTTCGTTAACATTAAATTAAATGTTCGCGGTGGATTTATATTAAACTTTTTTCCTTTTGAAGGGCAACGGGGTGTACCTTATGGAAATTATTGCTCCTCGCAAACAATTAGTTCAACGTGCTACTGGTATATCTATAACGATAAGTATACGAATGTATTGATAATATTCAATAATTGTACAAACTGAACGATTTAATAAATTAAACAAAGCGTTGTTCGTCTAACGCGCGGTATAATAATACAACGACAATTAAAATTAAAATAGCTTTTTGGGGGTAGCTTTTGAAGAAAGAAAAAAAAAAATTATAATTATATTAATGTATGTTTTTAACAATTATTATAACAGACTGAACGAACTTAAAAAACAAATCCCTGCGGTTTAAAACAACGCTATAAAGAAAAACTTCCTCTTATTAAAGTGTCATTAATTTTAATTAAATAAGAACATAATATAATAGCTCAGCAGAGATTAATTTACGTCTTAAATTTACTAATTAACTGATTCGGAGTACCTTTGTTGTAAACTGACGGGCTTTTTTCTTTCTTTCTTTCTTTCTTTTTTTTTTTTTTTTTTTTTTTTTGTAAGTCTTTAAGACCCTGACAAATAATACGATTTTCTTGTGTATTATTATGACGTGGTTATAGAGAACATTTTTTAATTAATATGCGTTGATACCATTTATCTATTAATAAATTAATATTTCACACGTTAAAATTATATTAATCATACTAATATCTCCGACAATGATTATTATAAATATTAATTTCTTTAAATCCTACAGTGAGTACCTGATTGAGTTAACTCATAATATTATATAACTTAAAAGTTATTATATTTCAAAAAAAAATAATACTTATCAATAAAGTTTATCTTTTAACAACAATATGTTTAAGTTTTATGTATTTTATTTTAAAAACCCATACTTTTTCACTCGCTACAATGTTGAAAATGAATGTGTAACTACACTAATACTTTATACATCTAATTCAAATTATAAAACGTACACATTTTTTTATTTTTTTTATGATGTTCATAATATTTTATGGTTCTAAAAACCGTTGGTTACATATGCTCGAGATTATTTTTTTTAATGAATATGAGATTACAGTTATAATTAATAAAATTGCTACATTCAAACAACAATATTGAATATTGTATAGCACATAATTAATTTCGTGAATTCAGAATATGGTGTTTGATCAGTCGTTTTTATGCGACTTCCGGAATAATGAATTGGAAAATTAACAAAAAAAAAAAAAAAATAATAATGACGTAAAATAATCTCTCTTTAATTACGCAGTGATTGGATTAGTTAACTAAAAAATTATCTAGATCAAGATAAAAGATAGATTTATTGTACAAATAAATTAAGTTATTCAAATAATTTAATTGACGACATAACGTATTTATTAACTCGGTAATATATAGTTTTGTTAATGGACGACTATAATAGCTGTTTAAAGATCGTAAAGTGAATTAATAATGATAACAACTCGAGTTCTTTACCGTAATCATAAAAAAAAATTGACCGTTTATACAAATAACGTATACAATACGGTGGCTCGGCTTTTATGCGATAACAAACTAATCTATTTTGTTGACATATCCAAATTACACTTATACAAATAAAAAATGTACAGTACACAATAACATATCATTGTAAATCATAAAAACATTTCAAATTTGACTTATGAAAAAAAAAAAGAAAAAAGCCATTTCGGATACTTCACCCACCTCCCCCGGTATGAGTATAATAGTTATGCTTTAAATCATAAAATTAATTTAATCGTATTCGCCCGAATAAGATTTACTCGTACAAACGCCGGATATAAACGCATTAAAATATTCATGCGCCGTGGAGATGATAATTATTATCCATTCGTTTATATTATACTATATCTGCATATCATATCATTATATTTCACGGCAATTTTAAATTAATCTCAGTTATCGAGTTATCCATAGGTATACGAAAACGTTTTATTTTTTTACGACCGCCGAAATTCGTTCATTTCAAACGAATTGCTTTAAACGACCACACCCCGCACAGTGTAATCAAAAGATTTGGTGGGTATTATTTGAATTTAAAATTCGTCTCTCCGAATTCCCTACGAAGATTAAATCCGTTTAAAAGTATAAAAATATATCCGTAGGTACCGCGGCAGTGGCGCAACCGGGACTTCTTCGTCCAAGGACAATTAATGTTGTTAATACAATACCGAATATATGACAAATAATTTATAGACTATAAGGCGGAAACCAATAAATATTTGTCCGTCACTCGACCATTTGTTACTTTTAATGCATAATACGCATGATATGTACTAATAATGAAAAAAAAAAAAAAAATTAATATGATTGTGATAAACAAATAACAGTTTTTTTTAACTTTATTATGATTAAGTGAAATTTAAATATCTCACCGGTTTTTGTAATTAATATTTAATACCTACCACTAAATAATTTCTGTCATCAATATACCACTATAATTGTGACGACTCGTCGCAGTGCTGGCAGTAATCTCGTTGTCCGCAGTAGTTATAAATTGCAGAGCTTAAAATAATCAGAAAGGTGCCAACTATATGGGACCGATTTCGATTACGGTTACTTCTTGTCACGGGGTGTCGCCATTTGGACTTTTTGGACATTTCTCGTACTCTCCACGGTGTAAACGCCGGCCGTATTATACCAATCAGTTCTGTATTCAGTGTGTCACCATTATAGTGACTCTGATTTGATTTATTTTTAATAAGAAACAAACCGAAACTCTGCGAAAACCTTATTAATCAGCGCCGAATATTCGAATATAAAACCGATACGACCGATATAACATCATAATATTATTCCGTTTGCAATTAAACACCGCGGGCCACCGTAGTCATTTATAATTCGGTATTTCGATTCGTTATGTTTATATAGTATTAACATTATACACTATTACACCGGTTCATTTTCTCATCGGCACAAATATTTTATATAATTAAATTAAACCGTATATTAATCGGATTTACTGCGCCAAGCACCCGGGTGTTCGTTTATCGGATTTTAAATTAAAAATCATCCGCTCAATTATTGGTTGCCGAACACGAATAGATTTTAAATTTCATACCCACACCACCCCGTCTCTCGTCCAGACACTTAGTAGATGTATCTAAGAAAATACGTTTCTTGACGGGTATCACGCGAGTCGGTTGTAAAAATAATAATAAACGGCAACCATATTGAACCCGCAATGTTTACAAGCACTGAAAAGAAATAAAATACAAATAATTCGTGTGTCTCTTTTTTTTTTTTTTTTTTACTCTACCAAATTACGATTTAACAATCATCGAGAGTGCCGTAGGATACCCCGAGTATTGTTTTTTCCTGTCCATCAGTGTTTTTAATAATGAATAATTGTCTCTTTTCGTCCTGTAGGTACCTATAAATTATAATTATATGATATTATACCACTGAAAATTAAAATACGTCATCGTTAAATTCGCTCCTGCGTTATAATCTACTCGTATGGTAAATTCTAGGCAAACCGTAAAGAATCCCGTAAACGGTTTTCACAAATATTTTCACATTTCGGAGTTATTAAACGAAACGAGAATACTTATATCTGTAATATCAACGGCCCGCGACCTATAGACGATAATGATCGTGGCCATTAATGATCGGCGATATACATAATATTATTATTTTTTTTTTTTTTTTAATAATATTTGAATAATAAAACCCAATTTTATTTTATTTTATATATAAAATAATGTTAATATTATGATAATGATCGTTGTCGACACCGATTATAGAAAGGATGAGGCGCTAAAAAACATTAATGTGTACCTGTTTTCGATAATAGCGCAGAAGGGAAATGACGTAGGTTATAGCAAGGTTATAACAAGTCGTGTGCAAGGGACAAAGACTTAGGGTATACGCAGTGGCGTAGTCAGGAAAATATTTTCGGAGGGGGGGGGCGGTTAAATTCTCAATAAAAATAAAAAAGTCTAAAGAACTTATAAAATTAAAAAAAAAAAATAATGTCAAAGTCATTAATGGAGGGGTTATAGCCACTGAGATGACGCCGTGCGAAAGGAGGATACACACACAGAGTTAAAGCAGAAATCTTGTGGACGAGGACGGAGGGAAGAAGACCGAAAAGACATGTGGATGGACGGAATATAATACTACAGCAAGATCTCAAGAGGCTGACAGTATATTTTTTACGCGTATTTGTATTTTTTTTAATCGGCAAATAGGACCGATTATTTCAAACCGACCACCGAATAATTCGTACGATTTTTTAAATTACAATCATACAATAATAACATATTATTAGTAGTAAAAGTTACAAAATAAAATCGGCAATTTCCGGAAAGTTTATTTAAATCGACGTACGGTATAAATATACTGTACAATCCCAGTGTGTATCAGACACAGTATATATTGTACTGTATATTTAACTTTTTCATGTTTTATCACTACAAACTGTATTTTTAAAAAGCGTTTGGGAATCTAAGCAATGCACATCGGTTTAATGTAATTGTAGTACGACATAAAATACAATTTTCCAAGTTGACTACGTGTAATTTAATTAATTTTTTTTTTTACTTTTTTCGGTCTCCACGACCATCGCGTTTCCCAACCAATCCTCCAATTATTTCTATCTGTCGCCGAAATCGTCCAATTCGGTCCACTTTCCTATAGGTTCCGCCAGCATTGCCCGGGATTCGGCGTCTCCGTGCATGGTCAGCCCTATGGCAGTCTTAATTTTTTTTGATGATCAACTAAAATTGTATTTTCTTTGAACGTAGCTCTGTAGGTCTCTGGTTTTCCACCGCGTGAAGACCCTCTCCCGTTGTAGCGTTATCCTACGAATTTCCGCAATGTTTTTCATCTGTTTTCCTCAGTGGTGGTTTTTATAAACATCATAGCGGTTTATATAATTGTGTTCGACACGACGCAGTTAAATTGGGTCTTGAAATCCTCCTGAATCAAGCATAATTATTAGAATAATTTGAATGATTTATACGCATTAATTATTATCCGTTCCTACTGACGGTACACAATATTAATTAACGGACACTAATAATATTCAAATTCAACAGTGTATTTGTCAATAATGCAAATTTGGGTGTTATATAAAAAAATAAATAAAAAAATAAAAATACGCGTTTACAATATTCGATTGTTGGAATACTAATACTCGCAGAATTATGATAATTATTTCGGTTACCATTAGGTTTTATTTATTGTTTACTCGTTCGTTCGAACGTAAAATCTAATAACCAATAAATTACGCAATAGTAGTAGTACTTTTGTTAATAAATTTATCTCTACATATAAGTATAACAAAGTTGGCAGGGATGCGCAGCATCAGATGGGCAGTAAATTAGATTGTTCTATCTAAGGTACGTATCTTAGATATAGGGGTGGACTAACTCGGCAAGACACCCAGGAGACCTGGTCTAAAATGTACGTCCATTTATGGTCTCACTGAAAATCCGTAATTGAAGAGCAAATTATATGGTATATACAAAATATAATGATGGCCTGGAATTATCATCGACACAATTGATTTAACAGAATATATTCATTTTTACGTACATATTATGTAGTTAATAAATATATATATATATATATGCGTTGTGTGCAATACCTGGTATAAAATTTCCGAGCGTTTTTGGAAAGTCAATAAAATCGTATCCGTATAAATAATAATAATAAAAAAGTAGACAAGTTTTAGTTCAAAAAACGTCAGAATACTTTGAAAACTATATCACGTATAGAAAGTTTTAGGTATTTTGCCCTTATATTTTTTAGGTTACATTCTCCCGGCCTGCCAATTCTTGCTCCCGATCAGAGATATTCTCCCTGTCCGGTCATTTAAGATACAATTGTATTTTGTACGCCTCTGTAACTTTTATTATTTTTTTTTTTTTTTTATTGTATCCAGATATTATTTAATTTTGTGACACCTGTATCTTTTATTATTATTTGTATCGCGTTAAGATTTAAATAAAGATACGTTTTTCAAATTGAATAAAAATAAAGAATAGTAACAATAATATATAATTACATAACTTATTTAAATAAATTTTAAATTTACGTTATAAATTGTTATAACGTTGTTGGGTTAATGACCTAACATCAAAATAACAATAGTAATAATGCGTTTTAGATGTTTTGTTGAAAATAAATAATATTGAAATCGTTTACAGACTTTGGATATTAGTCTCTACTATGTTAAATTTTTTATCTAAATAATAATTTGTTTCAAGTATCTCGCCCGTCCCGGAGAATAGTTAACAATATTATTACAATTACAATATTCGAACAATTGCGTCGGTAATATTATATTGGTTTAATCAATCGATAATAATTATCGAAACAGATAGGTAAATTAAAACAAACGGTTTTCCAGCGGAATCGTATAGTATTTAATCCAAACAACAATTTCGGTATAATAATGATTTTGATTTTCGTCTACTCGAACCGTAACCGTGTTGAAAATCTCTCGTGGACGTTTTTTTTTTTTTTTGTTGTTGTTTTGTTGTTAAAAAGACCAGTGGCTTTGTATTTTAAAATTACATTAATGTCCCCTCGGAATAACAAAAGAAAACGCACTCGGAGGAAAACAAAAAAAAATGATATTTTTAAACACTGCATATGATGAAAAATCTCCCCTACACCGTTCATTTGTGGCTAGGAGGGTCCCACTTATGGCGACTTGAAAAATATAAAGAAAAATAAAAATAACGAAAAAAAAAGTGATAATAAAACAGTAGTCGTATAACAATAAAAGTTCATCGTATCTATGTATTATATACCTATACACCACACAAGCACACATGTATACAAAAAGCACCGCGCATCCCCTTCTCGCGTTGCTAATAATAATAATACCTGCCTAATGAAAAATTCTTTTCACGGCCCGTAATTTTTTACGCTGCTCCGATTTTTTAAACTCTCTTTATGTTCTACACGGTCGGTGTACGCGAGTATATACGTACACGTATACAGTACTACACGTTTTGCACCTCCCGCCCGCCGAAATATACAATATTACGTATTATTTTATATTCACTGTCCTTCCACCTGGAGAGACCTTTTACGCACTACTATACACACAATATTTTACGTATACAATTTATAATATAATATTTGGTCGCGTACCTGCGTACACTACTGCTCCGGCCGCTATTATTATAATATACAAGGGTATAACGCCCGGGACGGGGTTTACCGATTGTTAAACAATTTCGGTTGACATGTAATAAAGTGCGCAAAAGGTTTTCGTATATTTAATTCTTTTACAACTACCTCCCCCCTCCCCTCCCCAATAGGAATTATTTTTTTTTTGTTACGCAGAATTATAATATACACATATTTTTTTTTTTTTTATATTTACGATTTTCGCCGGACACACACTGGGCATACTACGATAACCTGCCCGACTCCATCCGGAGAGTTTCGACGGTATCCTCAGTACGGGGTGACTATACTTCATTTTTTTTTTTAACAATACTGTTCTGTTGTTCAGCTCGGTGTCGTGATTATTCAATCGGAATGGAACCGGACGATTGTTAGTCTTGTTTTAATCCAGTTTTTTTTTTTTTTTTTTTACTATTTTTTCGATGATTTTAGCGATTAATTGATACAACACACCGTCTGATATATATCTGCTTTGGATATTTTTATCTATGAAATCTTATAATTCAAATAATGTGTAGTTATGTTACAACGCACAGTTTTTCAATGACGTATATTTTTGATGTAGTATGGCCGTACGGTAAAAGTTAACTGGATAACATGTGTTGATGTGCAAACTCTAATTAAATGGCAATTTGATTAAATATTCAGATAGGCAATCGTTTTATCGGTAACATGAAAATTATCTCTGTATTCCGGTGGCGCTACTATGGAATAAATAATAGTTTTAAATAACTCTACACAAGTTTTTTTTTAATTTAAATAACAGGTAGTTTTACTATATAAAAATTTAATTATACATTTTGTTGTTATGATATATGTATAAGTATTATTGTTTTGACAATAAATACATTTTTAATAGTGTCGTGTTTTTAATTTTTTTTTTTTTTTTTAATATTGTCACCTTAGTTTAGTACATAAAGAGTAATGAAATATGATATTCTCGAACATTTTACGTTTTGCATTTTTTTCAAATACTCCCTCCCGAAATTTTTTCCTGCGTTCGCCCGCAGTTAAAACCACCAAATATATTATGTATTCCGAATAAATTTTACGACGATACATAAATATACGTATGAATTTTAAGGTCACAGGGGAAAAAGTGTGTAGTGTTTAGTCCATTTTTTGAAAATTGTTCGACAGAGTAATACCTCTCTACAGCCGCATAGATGTACAATCAATGTTTTTTAACCGGTACATTCGATATTATTCATTCGATACTATCCGACTAACGACTTTTTTCACCCCTTCTTCTTCTTCTGCGTCACATTTGTTTGCTGAAAATTTATATTTTTACATTTCGTCCGTATTTTTTTTGGTGCTTTTCTAGTGCGCCGCAGCAGTTCACAACCACGCGCCCCGTGATCGTCAAAGAATCGATCCTATATTTTTTAGTCATAGAGAAGAATTTTTTAATAAAAATGAACTCTCGTTGAAAATAATTTTAATACTACAATACTCGCACGGGGTATTGTTCACTTAGGATTTTCACGCGGGTCTCCGAAATATAACCGGAATATTATTATTATATTTTTTAAACGACAAAAAAAAAACCATACAAATCGAACGTGTTGTATTATAATAATATATATATATATATATTTTTAAATATTATTATCACACACATAGCGAATAACAATGATCGAAAAATATATTGAATTCTCGTATTCTAAAGACATTTTTTTTTTTTTATTATTATTTATATATTATTACGTCGTTAGTATTAGGTACTAATGGATTTGTATTATTAAAAAGAGTTCGGAAATAATATAAAATTTGAATTCTACGAATTGAATTAAATGTAAAAAAAAAAACCGTATTTGTCGTAATATATTTATTAAAATTATATTTCAATAATAGAATATTGTGACATACCGCAGTTTACCTACATAAAAAAAAAAAAAAAAAACATATTTTCCAATCGTACTGTCAAAATGTAAATTACTAATAACACGACGCGTTTAAAAGATTATTGCAAAAAACGACTTAATATTACCTATATTTTGTTTCTATTTTTCGAGAATAATAATTGTCAGGGCAGTAAACATATAATAGCGAAAAAAAAGGTTCACTTTTATACTATAATACGCGATTAAAGCACACTCTATAAACAAGTCACTTTAATATTCCCACGCCTTAGTAGTTAAAAAAAAATACCGAAAATAATGCAGCGAAGCGTTAATATTTTTAAATTTAATTATATTTTTAGCGTGTACCCGGTAGGTAGGCAGTTTTTTTTTTTTTTATTTCGATTTATGATTATACGTAAATTTGTGTTGCGTTCGTATTTCCGACGAAACAAAGAACTCGTAATATATTAACGCTAGGTACAAGGCGGTAACTGAAAATGAATTCCAGCGGGACGGTCAAATTTTTTTTTTTTTGACAACTCATCTGAAATGAATTTTTCGCCCGTTAAATGTGCGCGGATTATTCTACTTTGACGAACGAATTCCGGGCGATTCGGATACATGCCTTGAATTGGTGGGACTTAGGTTGATAAATATATATTGGCTTCATAATAATTTTACGAGTTCGACGCCACTGTTTCACGACTTCTATCGTTATTTGTAACCGCACAATCGACTTTTCGTTTAACGTCTCACGTCTGTAATCAGTTTGTATTTTAATAGTAAATTGTACACGGGTACTGGTGAGCTATCCAGTAACCAGTCATTTTTGATCGTAAAATAATATTTGGAGTTTACCATTACGTTTTGCATAAAATAATTTATAATGAAATTATATTGTCCCCCGGGAACAAAAATTCCTAATTACCGGCTGACTGGAAGTTATACTCGCGTTTTATTGCAATTATTATTAGTTTTGTGTTTTTTTTTTTATTAATTAACATTATTTTTTTTAGACGTCAATTTTCGAGCGAAGCGCTACAAAAATATTTTGTTTAATAATTCTGTAGGTTTAGGCGAACCCAATATACCTATACGTACACGATAAATTACATGGGTACCAGTGCCAAGGGAATAAAACGTCAGTATATAATAAATATGACGATTAAAAAAAATCTAACAAAAATTTCATCGGGGAAAATGTTGAAACAAACAGCACGCCTACCTTTTTTTTTTTTTTTTAACAATATAATTATTTTTAGAGGGTGATAATTTTCGTAGTATTAAAAAAAATATATATATATATTTAGTAATAAATAACCGAGTGGTGAATTCAGTTTATTACCCGTTAATTTTTTATTTTTTTTTTTAATATTTAATACAATTATCCAATAATAATATTATATATTCCATGACGTTATTACTACTTTATTTTAGATTCTGTGTGTATACTGTTAATGATATTAGTTGTACTAACAAGATATAACTTTTTCGGTCATCAAACTTATTTGTGCATACATAAAATGTTATAAGTTAAACGAAGCGGATTTTTCGCCCGGTGGTACTTTATTTTGAAAAAATGTTCTATATACCAAACGGTTTTTCTATTCGATTAAAAAAAAAAAAAAGACGACAAATGACGTAACGGCGCATTTATTTTTCATTAATATCCGATTACCGTTTGCCACAGGTCAAAAAAATACGTAACCTTACAAGTTTACAGGACTCTGCTCAGAATCGATTTTTTTTTTTTTTTACCGTACTATCATTGCTTTCTGAATATTAGTCCTATAATATTGTCCTATACCTTTTCAACTTCCCGTCTACAACAGTGGCCTACTCGGGGGCGGATCAAGAATTAGATAACGACCCCCCCGGCTAAACAAAAATGCATTTATTGTATACGTTAAGAACGTATTTTAAATAAAAAAAAAAAAAAAACATATACTCGCAAACATATTACTAAGAGAGTCTACTGATAACAAGATAATCATTGTTAACGAAAAACTATGATTCCGAGCGAAATTCGGTTAATCGTGTTTGGAAACGCAGTAATTTTTACGATTTCCGTCAAAGTGTTCATTTTAAACGCCTATAAAAAAACTATACGTTCCGCTAACTTCATCTTTAAACATTTTTTTTTTTTTAATATACGAAACTTATAACTTCAACAAGGGCCCTTGGTTATACCTGGGAGCCCTTGTATAGGTTAGGCCCCGGTATTGGTTAGGTTTAGCCCGGGTAGAGCCGGGGCTAAATGCCGGTGCTAGCTGTACACTCAAACACAGTCCGCGTTTTCGGGGCCCGGCGGTCGCGTCGCAGTTGTACGAGCGAAGCGAAGAATGGTATTGGTTTTACTATGATTTTTCTATCTGCAAACAACTTTTTTACCGGACCTCCTGCTCCGATTGTCAAGTGTAGACAGTTTCCTGAAAGCGTTTTCGACCTAGTTGATGCTTTGTGGAAAAAATTTGTGTGAATTGTAATACATTTTTTTTTTTTTTTTTTTTTATAAGCGTTTAAAGTAAACAATTTTAATTAAAACCGATAAAATTAACGGCGTTATATGACGTAATTATCCTTTGAACTGAACTTCGCTCGGAATCGTTTTTCGTTAGCGATGATTTATCGTTGCGTAAAGATATAAATACAATTTTCTGATTTATTCCTAACTTTTTTTTTTTTTTTTATTCTAACGCTGAATGTTACGATGCATTAATATTGCGTTAAATAATAATAAAAAAAAAACAAAAAAAAAATAAAATAAAAAACTAGTCGATATCGCAATACGTATTGTCGCTTACCCGAATCCGTTATTTCTTCCGGCCATTTACATTCATACACGTACAGTTTCTGTTTTCTCCGTCTAACAGAGAATTTTTAAAAAGAAAAAAAACTTTTTCTCGAGCAAATGTATCGACTTAATGTTATAAATTACCTGCGTGTTTATTATATTATCTATGTAACGAATGAAACTAATTTTTACTATATGCTCCGAAAAGTATTTCCAGAACAAAAGAAAAAAAAAGTATATATATAATTACATCGTACAACTAATAGCATCCTCGACTATCGCTATCGGGATCTTAAGTGTATTATACTCTTGACACGTTCAATTGACTTCGGTTTCGATGACGGAGGGTGGTGAGTTCAGTTATAAATTAAATTATAATTAAATCCTATATACCTTCTCAACTTTCCGCCTATTAAATATAGTAAATGTATAAATGTCGATCTGTGTATATTGTTAACCCCTGTCTCTTCAATGCACAAACATACAAATGTGTACAGCGAATTATTGTAAAAAAAAAAAAAAAAAAAATGCTTAAAAATTGCGTAGTATAATCTGTAATTTTATTTTTTTTTTTTCTTTGATGCGCCTTTTCAAACCGATACCAACGTTTCCGATGCCGTCACGTAATGATTATGGTACAAAACTATGTCTCTGTACAGTTTATATATTTATGTTTCTATATATATGTATGTATATTATCGTACAACAAATATAATAATAATATACCATAAATGTACATTATTTCCAAGCACACTTTCGTATATATAATCGTGGTTTTTTTTTTCATAACCGAACATCTTCGCCTTAACAAGATAATAATAATAATAATAATAATAATAATATATTATGTACGTACACGTATTCGCGTACGTACAAAGACGTACAACGATGACTTGGAAAAAAAAAAAAAAGTAATAATGGAAAGAAAAAAAAAGTAAATATATTTCATTTCGAAAACCGTTCTTCAAGTACAAATGTGTCTATATTATTATTATTATAAAAAAAAAAAAAAAAAAAAAAAAAAAAAAAAAGTAGAATATTATAAACGGTAGAGACGGTTTCTATATTCACGTGTATATATATATATATATACATATATATCTACTGTGGGAATATATACGAATTTATGCAAACTTTCGACTATTCTTCCGTTCCGTCGGCGAAATGACGACGGTGAATCAAAAACTCATCCATCATCAACAGTGCAATTTCCATCGTATTTATTCGTCGTTTACATTAATACCGCGGGCGAGGATATAATAATATTATATAATACGATGCTATAGACGGATACAAAATGTGTATGTTCGATGCGCGTTGTTTTCGTATTATTACTATTTGTCTCTAATATAAGACCTCTATCTACGGAACCATCGAATATTATGGTAGTTAGATTACAGTCACGAACGGATATTGTTTTATAATTACATACGTGTGTAGGAAAACGATAAAATATACAATTGCCTATATTGAACTCGAGTGGAGTTCTTGTACTGCGAGCGTAGTCGGCGTGTTTGTGATGTTTCCGACGGTTCTTTTTTTTCTTTCTTTTTTTTTTTTTTTTTTTTTTTTTTTTTTACGACGTTATTAAATTTGTTTGTTCGAAAACAACCGAAAATTCGTTACTATTTGTACGTGTTACCGGTAGACTGTTCACCCTTAGAAAAATATTGGAAGAATGATCGAAGGAAATAAAAAAAAAATTGAAAAAATGAAAACCATATTTTCGTCTCGCCGATCGCGCTGTACGTATTTACAAATCTCCGTGATAAGACTGTGGCAATCGTTCCAAAATATTTATACCATACATTTATGACCTAGTTACTATAGTAATGAACTTTCACAGGTTTATATGAAAAATAAAAAATTAATAATGTTAAAATAATATAACATAGGCTCTACTCTGAACATAATATATAAATAGTACCTTTATGTCAGAGTTTTTTTTTTTTTTTTTACTTTCTAAGCCCGGTGTATAAACAATAATTAAAAATAAAAACTGAAAAAAAAAAATAGTGAGACGGATCGTTTAAATTAAAATATTTAATTTTTCTCTCCGAATCGTTTATTTTAATGAGGAAATTATTAATTGTACAACTAACTGGCGTTCCCCGTTTGCACCAATCGGAATGTAAAATACATATAAATACGATTTATAAAATTAATATATACACGAATGTTCTAAATAAAACTGGATTTTCGACAAACTATAAAAATACTTTTTTAACATAATTGAAATCGTGTAGGAAATGAAAAACAAATGTATTATAATGCGGTCGAAACAATAAAATTAAATACAACATTTTAAAATGAAATTATTATTAAAAGTTTTTTTTTTCTTTCACTATTCAAGTACCGGCTTTAAAAAGCATAATAAGTACTTAATGTACGTCAACAATACAACTACATTAAGTCATATTTGAACGTTCAAACCGCAAACGGAATATAAAATGTGTTTTTATCAATTTAATAATATATTGTATATGTGTCTATAGGTAAAAAAAACCAAACCGTGTAACTTATGGGGTATTTTTTTTTTGTTTTTATGTATAGGAATCTACGTCTTGGCATGGAAAAAAGGTATCGCCGTTCTCACTGCGGGCAGCACTAAGGTGTCTCCGGACGAAAGAATACGCCTGGTGGACGGGAACAACTTGGAAATCCGCGACATACAGACCAATGACGCGGGCAACTACGTATGTCAAATAGCTACTTTGAAACCCAGGGAGATATCGCACACCGTCGAGATATTAGGTAAGCTAAACGTTTCTATCGTGACACGTAAATCGTGCGTTTTTACACCCCATACGGTTATAGTCTCCGTCGTTGTAACGTCCAACGAACCTATACGTACACACGCATAAAAAATATTCTGTATAAAGTTGAAATCGTGTAGAAAAATCAAAAAAAAAAAAAAAAATCTACCCTGAGCCCGGGGACGTTGAGCGATACAATCGACAACAGGGCCCTATTTACGAAAAGACATTATGGGTATTTGTCAAGGGCCCGTGCGGATCAGGGTTCCCCGTCTACTGGATTTAATTATTCTTTTATTTTTAATTAATCCTTAAGTTATAAGAACACCAAAAAAAGTATTCCCAGTGAAAACTACTAGGGGCTAAAAAAAAAAAAATAGATGAATCTTATCCATTGAAAATTACATCATTGCAAGCATTAATTTTGAAGAAGTTATTGATGAATTGATTTGTAGAACAAAAGGTTAGAAAAAAAAAAAAACCATTTATAAAAATTATAAAGATTTTGTAATACTTACATTTAAATACTGTTTAATTTACAATTAAGTATTGACTAGTAATTATATTTACTAATTATAATTTAATTTACAATTATTAATAATAGGCCATTACTTTTTCTTCTGTCCCGGACTTTGAAAATTCTAAATTAGGCTCTGACTATCGGCACAAGTACATTTTGGTATCGATATATCGTTCTGATTAAACTAAACAATCACAAACTAAGGGTTATCAATCAACCTACCTCAGTTAGTTTTGATTTTTCAATTGATATTAAAATAATTACTGGCACACAAGCCGACCGAATTTATATTTAATATTTTATAAATGTTTTACTTTTATATTTTGTTGGTAGTTACTATTTTATTATAATGATATTAAAAAAAAAAAAAAAAAACCTTTTGTAATATAATAAATAATAATACAGTTGGAATATATTCGAAACCGTCCGATAAATAATTTAATTTTCCTAATCGACTAAGTCGAAATTTGTTTTATTCGCGGTATTAAAACTTTGGATTTTTTTTCTATCGATATGAGTAAATGTGGATATTTGTATTCTGATATTTGGAACTTATCGGATATACCATTTCGATTCGGTACCAAGATACTAAATGGATCGATACTATTTTTTTTTCGACATAACATCCCTATTGTCGTACCTTATACGAGAAACAAATAAAATTGAAATATTATTATCGGTCGGCTTTTGCTGCTACACCCCCTCCCCCCCCACACCAGCGTTTGCATACAGGAATTTCCATATTAACTCATTTCAACCGGAAACGCACGGCTCGTACAGTGTTGCCAGCCAATGTATTTGTCACTCTACGTCAGTCTGCGATTTGTATCGGTTCGACTAAAAATGGCAAGTGCAATCGACACCGAGTCGGACGGATAAAGATAACGCGACGACGACGACGACAAAACGATAATAACGGACTAATACGATGGTGTTAGCGGTTGCAATGCCCGCGAACACGGACGGACACGTGAACGCGTATTATTTCCCGGCGATTTTCGTCAATCCGCGTTTATTGTGGTTTCGATATATATATATACAGTGAAACCTCTGAATAGCGGACACTCTCGGTCGCCGAAATTTTGTCCGCTATTTAGAGGAAAACATTTTTTTTAACAAATAAATAAATTCAATAATTTTATTTTATATTATTTTTACATTAATTGAATACACGATAAAACTAACATAAAAAAAAAACAGTTACCTAAATTTTTCTTTTATTTTTACATTAATTAAATACATACATCTTAAAAAAATAAAAACAAACATTTCTGAAAAAAATCTGTTACTTTAGTTTGTTTACTAATTGCAGGCGTAGTTATTTCGTATGTTAATGCATTTTCTAATTGGACTATGTTTGAGAACAATGAACTATTCTGTACCTCGATAGAAGAAATATATTTACGTATGTCTTTTACTGCTAGCAATGCCTCTCGTAGACTTCTTATTTTTGGAATTTCTTGATCTTCGGACCCATCATTTTCTTCATCACTTTCTTCATAATAATGTACACATAAGATAACTTAATAATTCAGGTATTCCAAAATAATTCTTAATTTAAGATAAAAATAACTAATATGAACGTCATAAAAGTGTCCGTTATTTAGAGTGTCCCCTGTATTTAGAGGTTTTCCTATACATAAATAGTGAAAATGTTCCCGTCCCCGAAAAAACGTTCGCTATTTAGAAGTATCCGTTAAGGGAGGTTTCACTGTATATATATATATATATAATTTATATCACAAAAAAAACTATATACGCGTACGGGCTAAAACGGCCGAACTCCGTCGTGCTCCGGGTGACATTCGACTATTCAATAATCGTGCGGCGCGGGCCGCGCACCGGGGATACGCGAAATTGCAATTATATCGCTCGGATATTACGAATAATAATAATAATCGTTTGACGTCGCGAGTCTTCGTCGAAAAACCGCGTTTAATATTTTATGCGCGCAGCTTCTGGCGGAGTGCAGAGGTGACGAATTCCCCCGATGCCGATGCACTACTCTATACCCTATGCAATATAATACGAGTGTATTATATATATATATATATATATATGTACACTTTTCCAGCTCCCCGCAGAATTTTCGCGATGTGAGGGTGTGGCGGGAGAGCCGCAAAGGATAAAGGGGCGAGCGCGAGGAGCAAGACCATCGAAAATTCACACGACCATCCAGACGGTTTTAGTGTTCTTGCATAATTAACGAGCGCAAACCGAAACCCTTTTTTAAAAAAAAAAAAAACTCAGATATTCGCTATTAAACCGAACCCCTCTTTAACTATTACCCTTTAGGCGTTAGTCGCGACCATATATATATATATATATATATAATATACTAAACTTCCTTAGCTATAAAACCTATAACTACCACTCGTTTTATTTATTTATTTATTTTTTTTTTTATTCCAAACGGCCAAATCTACACGATCAGAGTCGTACAGAGCAGCGTTTCTTAATGTTATTGTTATATCCGTGGAACCTTTTTTTATATCCACTTTTATAGTGGAACCTCTTCTTTGTTTCAATAATTTTTAATGCGTCATTTTATCGGACTATTCGCAACAAAAATGACAAAAATTATGTGAAATTTAGCACAATGATCTTTGTCACTGAAATAGGCAAATTTAAATAGCCAAATTTAATCAAGAAATCGATCTTTTAATTCGAAACTGTGTCCAAAAAAATGGCACGCCCCTAGTCCCTTAGCACAAAAATACGTGTATCTTTTCTCGTGGTCACCGCCTGACCTAAGTATATAAAAGATGATAAGTATGTACACTTCCCGTGTCCTCACATAGGATTTTTAATTAACGATTATTTGGAAGCGGAGATTTTATGATGTTTATGATATTGACGACCTCATCAAGAGCATTCTTATAACTGCCTGTGTATCATGCAATGGCCACTAGATAAGTTTTTGGCAATATTTTTAGTACGCTTCATTAATTACGCCACTCTTAGCCATTTCTCCAACGGTACACATATCATCGCGGTTGTCCCATGGTATATTTTTCTCTTGGAAAAAAGAATTTAGATGACTAAATATTTCAACTCCAGTAGTACGTACGAGTAGAGATTTGAATATTTTGAAAAAAAAAAGCACTCAAGTATCGGGGAACCTTTAAGTGATATCCGCGGAATCCTAGGGTTCAAACACAGTTTAAGAAACACTGGTATAGAGGGTTTGACAATAACGGGCCGGGCCGAGAGCGCATCTTAGAAATTCGCCGTTTATTTATAATGGAAGCGCAATATTTTAATTGAAAAATAATTTAGTTACGGACTATAAGAGCGGGAGAATTTGGCGGGACCAGGAGACGCTGAAACGCCCTCTTATGGCTATGCACACGACTCTATAATGTACATTTTTAAGCACGACAACGACATTTGTAGCGCGCATTATTATCAATTCTTAACAATAATACAATAACGGCCGTTTTAATTTATTTACTCGTATTATATAAACATCCGAAGAAAAAACAAAACTTTTAAACACAAAATTACTACTCGTTTTTATTTTTAAATCGCGATTTATTTCAATAAGTACTGCAACAAACATAACTTGATTTTTTTTTTTTATACGAGCTTAAAGTTTTAATTAAGTATAACGAAACGTATTCGTTTCTATGTCATTTTATCGGGTATAAGGATTCATCTTCCAACAGTTTTGTACATAAATAGACAGTAACTTTCGTAATAACGGAATATTGAAAGTCGCGGATGCAGTTTTAATACTTTTTTTTTTTATTATTATTATTTTCTAACAACCGGTGTCTATAGAAAAGTTAAGTTTGCAAAACGCCTATAAAATCTTTAAGGATAAAAAACAAATTGTTTACTATTTTTCTGCTGGATATTCTCGAGAACATAATAAATATAAAAACACTAAAAACTTTAAATTTTTTTATATTTTTTACCGGGTTCAGGTATCAATAAATATTTTAATTTCACGGCTTGAAATTTTTATCATCAGATATTAATCAATAACGGCCATATAGCCGTTTATAGGCATTATATTATATTCAACAAGTGTAAAAATCGTTGTTGGTCGTTTTTAAAAAAAAAAATTATACGCATTTAATGGTTACAGGAAAAAAGATACGAACTTTAATATTTTCACGACATTTTTATACGTTTTTTTACGGTATTCCGACAGTTTGACTAATGCATTATTTACTATATTTGTTTAATTACATATGATAAATAACATTGAATAGGATTGTATAATGGACACAGTCCATATAATGTAATTATAAATTATGTATCAAAATATAATTTTTATTTAATAATTACACATTGACCAATTTCGTTACAATCTCGTCCGTGTTGTGTTTCTCTATATATGATCACTTTAATTATTTTTATTTTTTTTTACCTTTGCTTCTGATTTTTACGAACATAAATTATAATTTTGCACTCGCTATATTTTATGCAATTATTATTATTATTTTATTTTATTTTTTTTTTTTTTTTTTAATGAATATAATCAAATATATTTACTATAAGGTATTTTAAAAACGTACCCGTCGTACCCACCAAATTTTTCAACGTTACAGCAGTAATCATAAGTTCAAAATATTTAAAAATTAATTGAAAATGCAATATTTATAATAAGAAAACAATGCAAAATTCTACATAAAAAATGTTTTTCGAGTGCCACGATTTACCGTTGTTCTTAATTTCTTTTTAATAATTACTGCTGTATAATTACAGCGTCGCTTCAATCAAAATTTGTTTATTTTTTCATCGTGTTAATGTTCAGTGTTAATATTTACATTTTAATTATTTACGTTTCATTTATTGCAAAAAATATATTGTTATAAAGTTGTATATCTTTATTACTTATTTATTACAAATAGAAAATGATCTTTGGTGATTAAGAGTCAATAAAAAATATTCGTTACGCATAGTATTGGGAACCCAAACTTTGATTTTGAAGAATGATTTGTTTTCGCCATTTCATCTTGTGTATAATACATATTATTATTCCCTCAAGTATTTTATCATATTTAAAAAAAATGGTATTATGTCGAAATATATTTAGAATATATAAGTATGTACTTCCATTACACCTAACGTGATTCTAACGTTGAAACAAACACACGTGTACTCGTAAAAATTATTTTTGTAATGTACTAAAATATCTTCTTTTTTTTATAATAACAAATGTTTTGATCAAAGAGCATAACATAATGTTCGAAGTCTTATTTTTAATTAAACAACTGCAGTAGTAACAATATATATATTTCACTCTCACGATAAAAAACAAACAAAAATTGTACCCGAAGCTCATAAAAGCAAACGATAAAAGAACAAGAACTACTAAAAACCGAAACGAGAGTTTTATATTACTGCACACACTGTTGCAATTGTATTTCTGCTTTTTGAGTTCTAACAAAAAAAAAAAAAAATTAAAAAAATAATAATAATTGTTATTATTTTATGAAATACTTATGTATATGTATAAGCAAAGGCAAACAAAAAAATAATTGAAAAGTAAATAGTAATGTCATATTTACTTGTACATTCTATGGTTCAGACGATTAATCAAAAACAATAGAACATATTAAATATTAAAAACGGTTTAACGGTGTACCTATATAGCAATATTTAATTTTTTTTTGATAAACATTTTAACTGGCACACAGTAAAAAAAAAATATAAAGTAAAACATTCGACGAAGTGTTTTTTTATTACTTTTTTTTTTTTTTTGTACATCCGTAAACCAAATACTGTAGCCTGGATGTTTATTATTGTTAAATTCTGAATGCAGCAAGGTCAATTGGTTTTACTTTGACAATATGCGCTTTTTTGTCTGTAAACAATTTTTCTACCAGAAATATTTCTCTGATCGTTAACGTCAAGGGTGGTTTCGGGTGGAAAATGTTTTCTAGTTGGTTCTTTGAGAAAGACATTTTTTATTCTCATTATAGTTATTTTAATAGTTGAGAAAAACTGGGGAAAAGCCTCGGAATAACGAGGAAATTTATTTTCGATTTTTTTTTTTTTTTTATGTAATTCACTTAAAAATGATCGTAGGAACCTAAAGTTATCACCGAATATTAATATTAGCCCTTTCTAGACATAATAAAATGTTCAGAACGTTCTGTCGGTTTTTTATCTAACATTTTAAGTTTTAGATTTGTTTTGGTTTTTATTTGGTTTTATGTGAATAAAATTGTTTTGGTACTGCAAAAGTGTTTGAAAATTTGACACAAGTTTCATTATATTAGTGGTTCACAAAAGTTGAGCGTCATGATATAATTTTTTTATAAAGGTCAAATTTTTATGAAAATCATATAAATGATATTTTGCAATATTCCGATTTATGTGGATGAAACTTTTTTGGTGCCATAAGAATACACAACAATTTGTAACGAGAAATCCCGGGCAATTGTAATTTATTTTGTAGTTACAAAAGAACACAATTTTCAACTTATATTTATCAAAATATTTTTACCGAACTTTCATCAGAATCGTTTTTCGTTAGGTTTTCTATGGTTTATCGTCACGTACAGATATAAATTCAATTTCGCTCGGTATTCTATTTTCCCGACTTTACACGTACAACAGTGACTCGCCTATGAACAGTATTTTTTTTTTTTAATATATATTTATATACAGGCATGTCAGTAAGATAAAAACATGACCGCCACTGGCGAATATCATAGAACATATAAATAAATACCATGGAATAAACAATAGTATTGCCGGTTTCGTTTTTTTATTTATCATACAACGAATTGCAGTTTGATATCAGATGCAATAAGGCCGACAATGGCGACAAGTGCACAGTGACAGTACAATTTGGTTATTTCGCTGACATTTCTGTATGTTTAGCCGAAAACAAAATCGAAACAATTGTTGTCGATTTCTAATAAGACGGAACATCCGAAAATTCCTCGTACGCGCGTTTTTTAGCGTACAAACGTAATATGAAAAATTCGTCCGAATTCCGGAGAAACAATAAAGAAATCGTATAAAATTACCGAGGCGGGTAACAACAACATAATAATAATAATAAAGTACGCGACAATAATATCCGCGTAATTAATCAAGACCGTTCTGATCGTCCGGACTGTCCGCGTACCTGAATAATATTATTACTATTATTAATCTAAAACGATGACACGGGACGTTATTCGGACACGCATCGCAAGACCGCATAACTGATTTGGATAAGTACCGCCTATATAGTATTGTATTGTACAATATATCGACCGACGACTTTTGTCCATTATTGACTGTGACACTGTTATATACCGGACGACCGACCCATAATAATAATAATAATATAAGACGCGTAAAAAAGATAATCGGATTTTCGGACGGCGAGTGTGTGACGACGATAATAATTGTTAGGGATCCGCGGTGGAAAACGTTACTCGGACGCGCTTAATATTACTTATTATTAGTAAGGGCTCGGGATATTGATATTAAGTTTGCCACTCTCTTCTTCTACTGCTCGGATTTATCTAGTATCTGCCGTTTCGCACAAATTCGCGTTAAAATCTAATTAGTTTTGTCGTGTAACACATTGCAATCGTCGACGTATTTACGATTTTATCGTTTAATTTTGTTGATATTTCACAATTTATGAGGGGTAGGTACCGATTTTATTAGTTTTCGATTGTATTAGGTAAATTATTACCGTTATTGTATATAAATACGATACATCGCCATCCGTCTGCCGCCTGTCAAACGTGTAATTCAATTATAAAAATAATAAAAAAAAAAAATTAAAATAATCTTTTATGAAATAAAGATGAGATCGAAATGGGAGCATGTGACTAACACGACGTAATTGATCCGCCTGTCTAACCATCTGTCTTCGGTCATCCCGTGAATTTCAAGCGATCGGCTCGTTTCAAAATATAAATTAACGGAATTCCGTTGTTTTTTTATTATTTTTTTTTTTGAGTAAAATTGTTGATAATTTTTAGGGCAAAATTTATTCCACTTATAAACGCATTAATGTGGGCGTACAATCGCGTACAATTGTTGTTGCCTATTATTATTTTCGGTTTGCGTTTAAAAATTATCGGGGGGGGGGGGGCCGTATTTATGACATTTCGTTATTTTAAACGATTTTACTGATATTCGCACCGGTATTTTTCGTATTGTTGTCGTCGTTAGTTGAGTACTCGAAAGCTCCTTCATTTAATATTTAAACATGCGTATAAAATGTTATTAACTACGGGCACTACAGCAGCCCCGTTTAATAATATAATATTCGTCAGAACGATCGTTATATTTTAATATACGCGTCGCCGCATAATATTATTATTATATACGATATATATGTATTTTTTTTTTTTTTTTTTTTTTTTCCCCGTGATGAAAGTACGAAGACGTATTTTCGCACTATACGCCTAGCTATATAACGTCCAAATCAAACTCGTAATATTATTATAATAATAAAATATATTACACGCTCGGCGGTCGCGATCCGTTGCCGCAGTAAACATTTATATAAAACGGTCGGGATTTCAGACGTTTCTGTCCACGGCAGACACATAATATTATTATAAGCAGTGATTTATTGAACCGGCGAAATCTCACGTCTGCAAAGCCGAAAAACCGGCACGGACATTTCGCTAAAATCCCCTCGATCATTTTTTTTTTTTTTTTTTATTAGAATTTCCGCGTCCCGGAATACGGTTTTTTAAATTTAATTTTAACGGCGCCGAAAATGCGCACAGACCCAACAACACTACCGCCCCGCGCTTATAAAACGTCGTATTCGCAACGATACTATTTCGCAATAGTTAAGTAATTCGCTCGAGTTCGACCGTGTCGGGCTATAGGCGAAACCAGAAATAATAATTAATATTTTAAATGACTTTTACAAATCCGTAGTAATATTTGTCCAGTTGAACACGTACCGTAAAATATCAACCCGGAATACATTGGTAGCTACCCGCGGTAACCGTTGGCCCCCTCGTCGCGTATTTATACGTTTACGACGACGGATTTCGCATTGTGGATCGTATATAATATTTTATACGATAACGCAAAACCGCGACAATTTTTTTTTTTTATTTTTTTTTTATTGTTTTTATCCGGTGGTGGGTATTCGGCCGCGGCGTCGTTTTGCCGTAAACTTCGGGGCCCGCCGAACTGTGCCCGTAGTATCAGTCCGTAGTCCGGCGGGGAGCCAAAAAAGTTTCGTCCGGGGTGGCAAGTGGCGCGCCGCTCGTTATAATTCCATATAGGTGCGCCCCGGTGACAGTGCGAGGTCGGCGGTGGCGCGCGTTAAGTTTCTCTTACCGCCGACGTGTATAAGAAAGCGCAATGATATAATACATTAACCGTTTGTCGTGCATAGTTTCTCCGCGATTTATTACGATAAATAATAAATAATGGCGAATAAATAACGCGGGCCAATTGTATTTTATTTGAAACGTTACCGGGACAGCGGAAAGCCGGAAAGATCCGGTACATTGGATTTGGAAAAAATTACAATGCACAATATTGTGTACGCGCCCTTCTGACACAAATACCCACGTGCAATACATTTGAAATAAATACAGTGTAATATTACACCGGTGCACTACGAACTATATCCATTTGTCGTGTTTAACTCGAATGTACAAAATCCTTGGAGTTTTCGGATTTCGAATCCTATTTATTTAAGGACATGTATGTCAAAAATCCATTACCCGTCTCCGTGCGGCAATAGTACAAAATCGACAAATAGAATTTTGAGACCTGTAAGGGGTTGAGTATGGGGCAACGTTTGCGAAATTTTCGAAAACACATATAAATTTATCGAAACGAAAATATTCGAATTTACTTTCGATTGAACGTACGAGTCGAGTAGTCTCGTGTCATTATCACAAGTCAATTTTCTGTAATCGTGGTATAATTTAATTTTGTTTCGGAACGATTATCTTTTATCATTATCTAGATAATGAATAACTAGATAACTAGTTACTTATTTGTCCAGTGGCGTAATTGCGGGGGAGCACTTTCCCCTCTAAAATGTTTGCAGATGGGCAAAGGCATGATTCCCACCCCAGTCACAGGCATGACAACAGTACATATCATTTAATCTTCTATAATAATTAAATAATGCAATACATTAATATTACTTTTTATATTCATAAGATTAAAATATCATTTTCCTCAAATTATTTCGTAAAAGTTTATATGTATTTCACGTTACTCCTGTTGACGTATTTCCAACCTTGTTCGGGCCACAAAAATAATAAATCTAACATTAAAATAATGGATATATTCCTTCGTTTTGTCAAATTATGTTATCGTGTCATTGAAAATATGTCTTTGATAATTTCATATTGATAGAATACAAATATATTTACACCACACCTCTTGGTCTTGATTTTGGTGAATAAATTATTTTGCTCCGTCTCTCCACCCCTAGTTTTTTTACTCTGTTACGCCACTGTGTTTGTGTCTTAACACTGATTATTTTTCTAACGGTGTTTTGTTTCCAACACAAAGCCCGGAACGGTTGGCGGCAGAGAATATAGAGTTTCTCGTTAGTTTAAACATAATGTTCAACAGTAGAAAAAAAAAAAATAAAATAAAAAAATGTATAATGTTTTATAATATCATAGGTACCATAGGTATCATGACAAAACATTACGCGGATAATTTAACGTACGATAATATACACCTACTTTACTGTAGTAGAAAAAAAAAACCATCGTAAAAATAAACACTCTAATGTACCTATACAAACCTACCGCCTATTATTGTTCCGCCTCGTACACGGTTTTATATTTTAATGTTTAAACAAGTGGATTATCGTTTTTTTTTTTTTCTTTTTTTTCCCCGGAATACGTATGTAAGTACTTAAATCGAAAGTATTCAACCACTAAATTTATACATATAGGCATTCGAACATTAGACCTTTCTATAAAATATAATAATACCTATGAAATGGCCTAGTCCGTTCGGATCCTGGTGCCGAGTGGAATCGAGTGCTCTTCGGATGTTATCTCGCGTCTACTGTACAAATATTATTTGTGAACGTGGACAATCGTCCGATCGTCTATATACGGTTCTATTATAGTTAGAAAACCGTAACAACAGAAAAATAGTAATTTGATAACTCCAAAGGCCGCGGAATATATAATTATATTTTACGATTTAATTTCAACGCGAAACAATCGCGAAAATAAGCAAACGTTTCGCCCGCAGGTATAATTGTAATCCGGTTGGCGATTTGTCTTCCGTAAATCAATGAACGTTATAAAATTGAAAACTATTTCAGGGAAGAAACCGGCGTAAATTTCTAAGACGGCATAAATAATCGTGTGATGCTGCAATTCGATCATAATTATTAATGTTATATATATATATATATATATATATGCAATTTATATATTACGATCGAGGAAAATTTACATTTGTACGCGGTACGATTTAAATTTGATTGCCGTTAAAAGAAAATTGCCTTTACTTATTTTCGCTCATACATCGCATTAGTTCTTAGCCACCATATTATATATATATATTTTTTTCTTTTCTACCAGACGTTTTGAATTTTTCGATAAAATAGAAATAAAACGAAAAAGCCCCCCGCCGCACTACCATCGAACACGCCCGAAACAATATATTATGCCGGTAAAACAATAATACTGTCCCATAAATTAAAATCTGATTTATACACGCGGGTATATTATAATATACAAAACCGTAATGAGTTTAGAAACACTCTCGGCTTTCGCGAGGAAGGTTAACGCGCTTGAACTTTGCGGGATCAAACGTTCTACAAGTGTTTTTCGTCTACTCGTGAATTATGATTACGCAAACTATCATCCGCCTTAAACTTAAACTTACCGTAATTATTATTATAAGTATATCATATATACCGCACGACGACAGTAAGTTGGCTAAACCATGCGACCGGAACATTGCGACCCTCATCGTATCGCCGAATTTCGTTTCTTTATTCGTTCGTTTAACAACGGACAAAAAAAAAAAAAAAAAAAAATAAAATAAAAAAATCTCCAACCGTATACCCGTTGGTATGTCCGCTACTTATCTCCATAAACAATAATCTCTCCGCTATTATTATAATATCTACTCGTTTATGTACAAACGGGCATTTCGGGTACGTCCGTTAATTTCGATAGGTATTTATTATTATAGTCGGCGTCATCGCCGTCAGCACCGTCATCGCCATCGCCCCCATCATCGCCCATCGCCGGATTTCGTTATTTATATATTACAGTCATTATTAATGTTGTTCCAGGGGCATCCGCCGTCTAATTTCCGTTCTCCGGCCCGTAATCCCTTTTCATATCATAACGGTTCGCCACACAAACCTACAAAACTGTTCGTCCCGAAATTACCTTACTTAAACACGCGCATAAAGTAGGTGCTAGTCGAGTTCATAATAGAGTAAAGTTTAAATCACTAAGCTCAAACTACTATGGCCGCACCATATTATATATAAACGGGCATCCCTTTTCGAGATAATACCGTATCGTAACCATCGTAGATTCCGCTCTCCGATGGACATAATAATAACATTATTATACGTAGTTTTATTTATTTTTGCCACAATCGATATTTATTATAATAATATTTCGGTTCATCCGTTTCGCCCAAAACTTTATTCTCGGCACATTTTTGTCGGTTTTACAATAATTAATATCTACATTAAAAAAAAGTAGTCCCGGGACGGCAGTGGTGTGCTTTATCACCAACACTTATTAATTTTTATATCGACAAATTATAAATATCGTGTAGGCAGAGCTACTAATATTGGAATCAAAATTGCCGGACAACTTGTTTTCGTGATACGATTCGCAGACGATATTGCAATGATAGATAGGAAAAAGTGAATAGGTGACGCTGTTGATGAAATTAATGAAACCCTCTAAACATCAGAAATGAAAATAAATAGAACTAAAACAAAGAGTTTAGTTTGCGCCCGAAACCTACAGATAATAACCAATATGTACATAGGGTAAAATCGAAAGCTTGAACAAGAAGCCGAAATGATATACATATATATATATATATATATATATACGAAAAATCAAACAACGCGTAGGGTTAGTAAACACAGCCTCTAGTAAAAGGAAAAACTTTTCACATCAAAGGAGAGACTAATTAAATACGTTTGATGCGTATAGCAACAAAATGTGAAATATAGGCCATAAAGGATGCCGAAAAAAAAAAAAAAAAGAAAAAAAAAGTAGATTCTTTTGATATACGTGTGTGGAAAAAATATGTCGGATCGAGTGGAGAACAAGTGAAAAAGTACAAAGGATTGTTAAAGAGAAACGTGTACATTCGTGAGTGCAATAAGAGAGAGCAAGACGCTGGGAAACGGTTAGACACGCCCCCGAGACACCCAGAACTGCGGGACGACCTCGGAACTTGTGTATAGGACAAACACAACCTGACGGCGCAAGAGTCAAAGCGTAAAGAGCACTCGGAGAAAATGCGAGCGGATCGATCAGCACGAATAACCAATAACTTACTGATTGAAAAAAAACTAAAATAAAAATAATAAAATTACACGATATTGTATGCCCCTCGTATATTTTCGCGCAGAGGGTAAAACGTCTCTATATGCGTTATTGTAATATCCGGTAGTTAGTTTATTATCCGCCGCGTTCGTGGTACGGCCGCGCAATTACCGCGGCGGCACAAGGACGGACGGGACGACCGAACTGGGACTAAGTACGATAAATCTAGCGGTGATTATTGCCGACTTACAGTCTGCGTTTTATCCGCGACGAAACGTTCGAAAACATTTCGTTTTGAAAATTAAAAAAAAAAAAAAAAAAAAAAAAACCATCAACAAACGGTATGGGCGTCGACCTAAAGTAGAATATTACAACGAAAACGTGCCGGACCCGTCGCAATGATATCCGTCCCGAGTGTTATCATATCGCATACGATATTGTTACCGTTGCGGCGTTGACAAATTCGAATTTCCTTACAAACCCGTGACGGCGGTGCATTTTCGGCTAAAGACCGCGTGACAGTTATATTATGTCTGCTGTAAGTCTGCTACGAGTTGGAAACGCGTGTATACATATCGAAATAAAGTCCCCGGACAGGGGCTGCACAAAAGCCTGCGTGACGTTACGTATGGACGGACGGGACGTAGTAAAATAACCGTCGCCTTTGGGGTCCAATAGTCCCAAAAGTTCAAAATACGAAATACGCTCCCGGTCCCGTTGTGTCTCGTCATCCGTGTCGACCGTCGAGACAGCCAATGTAAACCCTTTGCATTTTTATTGCGCGCAATGTTCAAATAAAAAAAAATAATAAAAAAAAACCCAGAACACACATTGTTACCGATAGTTTAGTCTTGTCAAAAGTTAATATCGAAAAACGTAATAATAAGTAAGGTAGTAGCGGTAATGGTTGGATTCTAACATTTTTTTTAAGAACGGTTAAACAATTCGCCATAGGCGAGGGATGTTTTTAGAAACATGCCTGTAACAGACGAAAATACACTTTATACTTATAATAAAATATTTTATGTTTCAGTGCCGTCAAGAATCAAGTCAGTGTCGTCCGGAGGTAATATCGACACAAAAAAAGACTCTTTGATTAAATTGAACTGCGAAGCCGACGGAAACCCTGTACCCAATATCACATGGACAAGAAAGGTAAATGGCGTCGGTTTTGTGCGTTTTCATCGTGACATTTTAAATAATGAAACGGACTTTTTATTTATTTTTTTTTTTATACAAATTTTAAAATATTAATAGTTTAGTGTTTAGCAAAGAGAACAATCATATTTCGTTAGATTTCAATTTATAATTTGAATTCCTTTTGCTGCGTTTTTGTTTTATTTATAACATCTTAATACGAACTTAATTTTTCAAACATCAATGGACAGTACAAGTGTACTGTCCATTGTGTAAAACCTAATGTTAATATTTTTCTGTTTTTTTTTTTTTTATATATATATAAAAAATTGTATACTTTATACAAAATAAATATACCTAGTCTGACGCATAATATTTTCTACTCGTTATTATTACCCTCCTCGAATCGCGTTTATCCGGTTCCGGAGCAATACTTATAATGCTATTTCCGCCGTAATTTCGTACTAACCGCCGCTGTCTTTCAACCTTTCAATAAGATCTCGGACATATTTTTTTCTATTTATTTGTCTTTGTCGTGAAACCACGTGTACCTTATTAAGTAAAACAAACGGAATGCTCGTTTAACAAAGTATTTAAATTATTTGACTTTAAAATAACATAACCGTGTCGGTTGTACACGAAATGAAACGATAATATTCAAATATTTTTCCGGCGTGACGCGTATCTGAAAATTAATATGTTTGAAAAAAAAAAGAAAGAAAAAACCCCTCCCCGAACAACTGATTTTTTACCGATTTGTTGACATTAATTATTTATTTTAATTTTCAGAACAACGTACTGCCGAACGGCGAACGGAACATGACCGGCGACACGTACATAATACAATCGGCCACTCGTCACGACGCCGGCGTGTACATTTGCAATGCTTACAACAGCGTCGGGCAAGCAGCCGAACAGACCATTACGGTTAACATTTTGTGTAAGTATACGTGTATAATTCTGTATATACGCCCGGTACCCGGTTTGAAATGGGGGTTAAAACATAAAAATATAAGGTCACACGCATAAAAATCATTATATACGTTTTAATAGGGCGTGCTGCGTTCGGCTGTAAAAAAAAAAAACAAAAAAAACTGTTTTGCGCTGACGAAAACCGCCCGGGCTATTATAGGCTTAGAATAAGTTATTAAAACGTATTATAATTATATTGTTATCGAAATCTGATAATTTCGACATTTTCCAAATCAAATAATTTCGTTCGTAGTAATAGTGGCGGGCAGTAGTAATATACGGAAACACTCAAACCGACGTTGCGAGTTAACGTTGTGTTGTTTTTTTATAGTGAAAACAATTTCGTTTTATATTTAAGCCGGAACGGCTTTATCCCCGTTCATCGGGAACATTTTTCGTTTATTCTTACGATTAGACGATAAATATTCGTGATTAAGACGCGAGACCGCTTGTAAATGTACTGGAATGTGAATTTGAATATTTTCGAGTTGATAAATTTTCATTTTTTCAAACATTTCGAGAAAATTGCCTAGACGCAACTCCTTAAATACTGTAGGGCAGCACGTCCTCTTAAAGATTTGTACGCATAATTATACGGAGGTGGGAGGTAAATGGGCAAATATCCGACCCCCGGAACATTTTTTTCTTATTGCGCGAATCGGTAAACCAGCAAAACCTCACATTTATTTATTTTTTCTTTAAAGAACTCGAAAACGGAACTTCAGGAAAAGTACGAACTAATTTGAGACGATCGTATTTTAATAAAATATAAACAGAATTTTATCGTTTTAAATATTAGTTAAATTAAAATGTATGTACATTTTTTTATAGTTATTATATATCGTCATCTTTATGATATAATTATCGACAAATTAATCTTTATTATTATTTACTATAATAAATTATTGTAAAGTACATTTTTGCTTAAGACATATACATCTTTTAATAAAAAGAGCATTTAATTTGTTTAAACTCAGTCCCGTCGTATTCCCACCAGATATAGATAGGCACGTTCTGGATACTTTAATATGATCGGAACTAATTCGGAAAAACTATCTTTTGAAACGGCGGTTCGTATACTAACTTTAAAATATATTATCGTTTAAATGATTTAAAGTTTAACGGTACCGAAAGATAAGAACACTTTATTACCTAGGTACTTATATACTCTTACAGAGATCGAATTACTTGGTACACATTAGTCGGTTTTCTTTTCTTTTTCTTTTCAAGAGGATCGCAAAGTTAATACGAATTGAATTTAATTGTTGAACTAGTGGTGAGTACCGTCGTACCAGCATAAACCGATATTGAGGATTTCGGATATAGGGTTTTTTTTCTTTTCAAAACCGATATTTTTGGAGAAATAACGTCAATAATGTCTTTGGAATACGAAAAAACTAGGGTTTTCAACTTTCATATCGGTTCATTTCAATATTGGCTCACGGTTATCAATAAAAAATATTGGGATATCGGAAAAAATTCGTATTGTTTCTCACTGTTATACTACGCAATAACAATACTCGATATAGAATAATGGAAAATAAAATAAACTTAAAAATAACAGTGTTCCGATCGTTATTATGGCGTACCGAAATTTCGGTAATGGAACAGCGAGCGTGTAGAAATTGGTAAAAAAAAAAAAAAAATAAAAAATCGTTTCGCGACGAATGTTCAACTTGCGCGGCGGGTGCGACGGGTGTACGCGAAAAAACCGTGTACCCCTGCGATTAATTGACATCCGGAATAATATATTTTTATTAAAAAAAACATCGATACAAACGGAATAACTCACGTCGGCGTGTCGTGATGAATATTTAAATTTCCGTTTATTTAAGCGTCGATCGAATGCATTACGGGACATTTCTTATCGAATGGCATTCGCGGATATTAAATTACTTCTGTCTAAGTACCTTCGTGAAATAAAGGTTTGCGCGCTGGTATCAACCGCACGCGCGGTCAAATGATTTCACGTTAGTATACATTTCGGAATCTTTCGATCGGACCGAATAAATATTGCATAGTAGTATTTGCTCCAGAAAATAACAACGCGAAATAAATTACAGTCCTGCGATCTCGTAAATCGTTATCTTAATTCCTCTAGTCGCGGCATAATTTTGATAAAAACAAATATTAAAAAAAAAAAAAAAAAACAACTATAAAACAAACAAGTGTGTGTGCGTGTCCGAGTCCCTGGGAATTTTTTTCCAAACCACGTCTGCGTATTATTATTATTATTACGTTCAATACGAGTAATTCTACGACTACGGTTTCTCGCACCACGGTCACAATAAACGTATTAACAAATATTATTGCAATTTCACACTTCAAAATGACTTTAAAATGTGGAACCAGTAAACCAATTAGCCATCAAACATTATAAAACAATTTCACTCTAAACATATAATTGCTGAACTTGCATCCAACACACTTTCTGGAAATCCCAAACGCCGTTTTAAGAGAAAATGATGTCGAGATTTATTGAATGTTGGGTTCTATCACCGGATGGCCCCGCTCATCGTGCATATCATTGTTGTATGATCTATTATTTTCTGATTTGCTTATTATGTCTTGTAGCATAGATTGTAAATATTCTTTTAAATAAAAAAAAAAAAAAAACAAATATTATGAAGATAAATCTTGAAAACGCGGTAGTTTTTTTTTTGGGGGGGGATGGATAAGGGACCGTAGCCCCTAACCTCCATTATTCGCGACCAGCAATTTCCATCGTAAAGGATTTCATATATATATATATATATATACTCGTAAAAGTGTTGCTTGGCCGTAAACTTCGGCACAAAACGAAGAAGAATCTCTCGGGGGACTTCACGGTATTATACTGACGTGCGATAAGGTTAGACTATCTTCGACACATGCGCATTATATTACTATTATTCGATTCCCAAGTGTGCCAGTTCTAAAATGGTACTCAATTAAAGATAAGTGCTGACTCGCAAATCCGACTTATTGTTTAAAAATCGAATTATAAGCTCATCCTTTTCGAGAGCGCTCGTGCAGTGAAAATATAATACACGGAGACTACCTATATATTTTAATTACAATTATTATTATTATAAAAAAGACAATAGCAAAATCGGGTTTAAAAAAAAAAAAAAAAAATCATTGTCTTTTAAATTGAAGATGATGTATTATTATCTAAATGTATACGTGAAAATAATACAATCCGGAATATTAAAAAAAAAAAAAAAAAAAAAAAATGTAATATATACATTTTGTGGCTCCGTATGTGTCGTTTTTTCGTTCGCCATTTACAGGCGCATTACGATGTCGTATGAATATTTTACAATATTTATCATCCAGGGCGAAAATTAAATCTAATGATGTTTTATTTAGATCCACCCGAGATTCGAGTAGAACGCGTTTGGGTCCATTCCGGCGAAGGAAACGAGGCGTTGCTTGTTTGCATTGTGAACGCCGAACCGCTTGCTGAGGTAATTATTATTTCTACAGGTTTTAGAAGACGGTAATATAATAATACATTTTAGAAATGTATAACAGACGATCTGTTGATAATCGCGTTGTTTTTGGCAGAAAAAAAAAAAACAATTAATTTGTTTAAAGTAAGGTGATATTTTAAAAGTTGTACTGAAATACGGGCCAAACATTAACTTTTTCGACTAACAGATTCGATTGAAAAACATTAACTTTTGTCGTTGTAATTAATATAATAGCTTGTTTTTTCGTCTTCTCTTATTCGATTTAATAAAAATAATATTATCACGTTACGTTTCGGAGGTGATATCGTGTTTAATATTAAACGTACGGTTTTTACAGGTGTCTTGGTATAGGGATACACTGAAACTGGACACAAACGAACGCCGTATCACAGAAGTCAGGGGAAGTAGACACACTCTCATTGTCAGGAAGGTACAGGCGAGCGATTTCGGAAATTACAGTTGCGTTGCGGACAACGTCGTTGGGAAAAGCCGGGCTTACGTCGAGCTATCGGGTGAATACAAAATACAATATTATTACGTTTATTACCTGGTGTTCAGCAATCGTATACGATCTGTAATAGTATTGAAATGATACAGTAAAACGTTTTGATGAAATTCGCCGTTTTATTGAGATTTTTGTACTATATTATTTTATAACTCGGCTGTTATTTATACCTAATGTCTGTCCGACCTTGTAACACAGGAAAACCGAATCCTGTGAAGATTACCAGCAACAAAAACGGACGTCACCAAAACAATTACAATATATCATGGTCGGTGGACAGCTACACTCCCATCGAAGAGTTCAAACTGTTCTACAGAAAAGTTCCACTGCCAGACGAATCGCCCTCCAACCCTCAGACCCAATACCAGTGGCCAAAACCACCCATGAACACCCAGAAGGTGAGTACAGTTTGAACGTTTGAGCCGACCGAAACGCGTACAAATTTTCCCGATATCCAAGTCGGTCCCTATCATTCGCCGTTCTTTTCGCGTTCTCCATCCCGTGCTACCGTCCTGTACTTCACCCGCGGATCTCTCGGCAGTGCCGGAACCAGGGTTTCCTCACGCCCGATAATAAAAATACTATGCGGCGTTCCCCCAGTCATAACAAGAATAAATCTCCCACTAGTCCTGGCCCGGTTTATCGGTCGTTCCGAGTCCGGTTTCCGTCTTTTTGTCCATATAGTTTTCACCCCCCCCCCCCCGGTTTCCGTTCCGCCGTCATTTGCGCGATCCCTGCCAGACGTGCGGCATTTAAATCGGACCCATCGATTTTCAGGGTCTCGAGGAATTCCCCGGCGGCCCAATCTACGCCTACAACAGCATGAGGAACGAATGGAACGATGTCATCCTTCCAGCTGTTCCCAGCGAACAATACACTCACCGCATGTCCTACAACATCCGCGGCTTGGACACCGCTGCAGACTATGAAGCCAAAGTCATGGCCAAGAACCGTTTTGGCTGGACCCCAATGTCCGACGTATTCACTTTCACCACATCTGCCACACCCGAAATTGGTACGAATATATACATACATCTCCTTATATATTATTACAATTATTTTTTTCGCACGATCGTTTTTAACGGCAAACAAAAGCCGCCTAGTTTTGTTATTACACTTCGTATATGTAGTCATGTACATGTTACGGTTAAAACCCGAAATCCGTCCGAACTAGTTCCCACTAGGGTTGGGCATGTAATCTGAATATCCGAATAGTCGGATTTGCCTAATTATCCGAATAATCCGGATTTATGGATTTGTTTTTTTTACGTTACTAATAAATTTGTTTTATACTATTGTAATGGAATTGTGGAATTTAATGGAATATTTAAAAATGTTATAGAATTAAATTTATTATAATAAAATAATGGACCATCGAACAGCAATATTGAGTCGGGTAATCCGTGAAATCCGGATTTGACAAATCCGAACATACCCATCTCTAGTTTCCACAAATCCCTTTAGTCAAAATTAAAATTAACCGCAAGTTTAAACTAGTTGTAGACCCCGTGTAATTCTATACGTCACGGTAGTCGAGCCTACCGATACGTTATAATTTGCCTATATTTAACGGAATTTTAATAATATGTAGTTATGTCTTAATCTGTCCCTAGTAAAATCCGGTATAAACTAACGGTATAAAAATTACTTCTCAAAATCGATCATTTTCACTAAGCGATTCTAGTATTCGTCAATATATTTCAAACACTAAAAAATGGGGAAGCACATTAATTAAAAGTTGTTGAATTGAAAATGAAGGAGGAGGGGAGGGAATGTGGTCCATGTTAGTTCATTTTTTTGACCAGTGAAAACCAGTTGTGACAAAATGGCGTTTGTGGATACCAATTTTGACGGATTTTCGGTTTTAACTGTAACATATGCACATAAGAATTCATTACTATAATAAACCGAGTGATGCTTGTTCGCTTGTATATATGACGCCATTATAAGTTGAACTACTCTATTAATAACACTGTGAACGGGCTATACATTTCGGAACAACGGTATACGTTTACGTGGTGTACCTATCTCTCGACTCGTGAAATAACAATACGTTTCGAAAATTACCATTCTCCGCAATTGGAAACCGGCAATTTGATATAATATCCGGTATATCGAAATAAGAATTTACTATAAAAACTCATATTCGAGAAATACGAAATTCGATATATTATTCTGTAATGTTTTTTTACATATTATTATTATTATTAATATATACAGTTCTTTACGTTGACATATATCCGAAGAAATTATAAAAATAAAAATGTATTATGATAAATAATAATAATAATAATAAGTATACGGTGTGTTTGTTTGTACGATTGCATGTTAAATAAGCGTTTTGAACGCGCGCTTGTAAATTTATTTATTTTTTAATTTATTGGGTAATTAAAAAAAAAATATATATATATATATATATATATTTAAAATAGAACAAGGGAAAGTACGATATTATAGCGTGTAAGCATGAAACACTAATAATTATTGCATACCTACTTATATTGTATATTACAATATTATACTAGAAGAAAAAAAGAAAAAGAAAAAAAAAATCGCTTGACGTTTATTAATTGTTTAATTACGACGGGCTATATAAAGTCGACCGACGTTTCTGGCAGATATTAAGGACACACGACTTACGACACGACCAATTCCGGATAGTTGCACACATACCCGTACCCGCAACAACTCGACTTTTTTTCTTTAACATACATTTTTTTTTTTTTTTTTTTATATAAGGCATGATTCATATTTTTATTTATTTTCTGTATTTTTCATTGGCTGGCATGTTGAGTATAGCGTATACGAACCCAAAAAATCAAGCGTCCTTCAGTAGTTCGATGAAATCAAGTGTGTATTTTCATTTATATATATATATATATATATATATAGTACATATATACATATATAAATATAAATATATATATATATTTTTTTTTGTTATTACCGCCTCGTTACTATTATTGTTACACAGCGATTATTGCTTATTATATTATCGCTTATGTTCACATATCGTTTAATTTGAGCGTTGACAACAATATCCATTCGTCTTTTGCTCCCTTACCGTTATAATATTTTAATATGAAAATTTCGAATTTATTTTCAGACCCTGAAGCTGGCGATATCAACTCCACTTCTTCGTTCAACAAACGCAGCTACTACGTTGCCACCAGCGTTCTGTTCGTCGCCTTGTACATCGTTTTCGGCGCCAACGCTTAAATCATTTCCCCAAAACCAACCAATTTCATATAAACTAATCGATGCAGTGGCGTGCCATTTTTTTTTTTTTTTTTTTTTAATTTTACTATTATTATTATTTTTTTTTTTTTTTTTATTATTATTATTATTACAATAAGGGGGGCATTATTAGAAATTTATTTATTATTTTTATTAGTTATCACACTTCAACCCAATCCACAATAGGTATGATTTGTATTATTCGTATAGTTTGAGATTATTTAACTAGGGGGAGTAGTTAGAGGGGTAGCTAGGGAGGGCATAGTTAAATAGGGCATAGCTAGGGAGGGCATAGTAAGGTAGGGCATAGCTAGGGAGGGCATAGTAAGGTAGGGCATAGCTAGGGAGGGCATAGTAAGGTAGGGCATAGCTAGGGAGGGCATAGTTAGGTAGGGCATAGCTAGGGAGGGCATAGTTAGGTAGGGCATAGCTAGGGTGGGCATAGTTAGATAGGGCATAGCTAGGGTGGGCATAGTTAGGTAGGGCATAGTTAGGTAGGGCATAGCTAGGGTGGGCATAGTTAGGTAGGGCATAGCTAGGGTGGGCATAGTTAGGTAGGGCATAGCTAGGGTGGGCATAGTTAGGTAGGGCATAGCTAGGGAGGGTATAGTTAGGTAGGGCATAGTCAGGGAGGGAATAGTTAGGTAGAACATAGTGAGGGAGGGTTTAGTTAGGTAGAACATAGTGAGGGAGGGCTTAGTTAGGGAGGGGATAGTTAGGGGGAGGGATAGTTAGAGATGGGATAGTTGGGGGTACGCCACTGCTCTTAAACTTCGAAGGAATATTAAACGATATATGGTGACAAATCTTCCATCGCAGCCATAAACAAATCAGTAACAATCGTAATATAATGTAATTAAAAAAAAAAAAAAAAACAATAAATTTACCAGTCTCGATAAATTGCATACCGATAATTAATCATCAGCTATATAATTACTACTATATAACGTTTAATATTCCGTCAAGTTTTTTTTTCGAAACAAAACCATTGACCACCTAATCATTAATAATGATTCAAATTAATAATATATTCACTATATATTTAAAAAAAAAAAAAAAACCTACAAACTTTCCAGTCCTGTTCCCGGTTAGTAGATTACCAATTACATTCCCAGAGTGACCAACGTATTATAAACCCGCAATCCATTAAAAAAAGAAAACCCCGTGACCTTATCCGGATCCATAATAACATACCGAATACTGCATATTAAGGGCCTGAATTTGACATACTCTCATACTAATGAAGATGTTTTTAAACAGTATTTTCAATCATCGATTAATTTTGAATATATTAACATCGCTGTCTGCAGCATACATTCATAATATAATACGTACGATTTCCATTAGTATGCATATTGCGACCCTTAAAAACAAAAAACAAATTAAATCCAGTTAAATATACTTACCTATCGCGAACATCCGCGAATCCATAAACGTCTTTTATAGGCCAACTAAAAAATAATATGATGTAAAAGTACTATAAAAAAAAAAAAAAGTATAAGATCCATCATATTATAGATGATACAAATTATAATCAAAGAAGAACTTTATTGATTTTAACACCATCCGGAAATCGATTTCGCTTATCTCCCGGAGAGATATTTTACTATTCATAAATGCATTGTTCCAACATTTTTAAATGCACTAACTACTACAACATCGATTTTACCAAAAAAAAAAAAAAAGGTAAAAGGCAATTTTAAAACTACAAATACGCGCGCTCGTCATTATTCTATATCTACCAAAGATATTCAATGGCACACATGTGTTTAAACATTTATAATGATAAAAGCGCCTAGTAAAAGCATCAATTGAATTCATTGAATTTCGCATAAATCGAGATTCACCAAAAACGTTCCAATACACAATGTATGGATGAGTGAGATACGTAACAAATGAAAAATTGATTTTAAATTTGCTGTTTGGCAACAAAACACAAAATAATCAATTTGAAACGTCTAAAAAAAAAATCGTGCCAAAGTATCCATACGACATTTAATTCTATATTTCTTATAATACGTTTTTACGGACTGCACTTATACTATTATTACCTTTTACGTATATTATGTATGTTTGTTTTTAACTCTATTTTTCTCGTCTTCGTCGACACTTTTGAACTTAACGCGATCATAACAATAATAATATCTCCTATTGAATATTATGTAGGCATAGTTTTTGATTTACGCACGTTAAGTAATTATATACCGAACGCATTTAAAACTTAGTCTGCATTGATCCGGGATAGTATAAAAATGCAGTTTTCATAAACGTGGCGTTAATATTGTATCGGTTAAAAAAAAACAACAACAACAATAACAATGTTATATCATAATTCCGAACAATATTATTAAATGGCTCGTTTTCACTAAAAATACTATTATAATTACCTATCTATTATTAACTTCCCCCGGACCAGATAATATTTTATTTCCGAACCGATAAAAATATCCTTCTATACCGTTATGTAACGTCGGCGTTTCTTATTGCAAAACTAATATTACACAAAACGAGTAGATTATCTCTGTCAAAGTTAGTTTTAAGCAATTTCACAGTAGGCATTATAATACTATTATCGATAAACTACAATATACTCATACGAATGATCATCATTATCGCTTAAGTAAATAATAGACAAATAGAAATAATACGATGTTAGAATCTACACGGTAGGTACATGATAAAACATTGTAAACTAGATAGAGGTAGTTGTATCGTGAATAAGCGCGTAGTTATAAAAATACTTTATGCGTCTCGCGTCAACTGAAAAGCGGTTAAATTATAATTTAAATGTCGGCTATTAAGAATAGTAATAGTTATGTTGGAAAATCATAAATATTACGTTTAACTGGCAACGAAACCAAATATAAATTATAATAGAGATATCAACATGTAACGCGTGTGTTGAATTAATACTTATAATATAAACGTAGAATTAATAACAATATTATTATACAAGTTAATATTAATTATATCGAGGTAGTCAATTTTCTTAATACGATTATAGAGCTTAATAATAATAATAATAATATAATATTACGATCCGCATATAGGATATTATTAATAATAATACGACACAATTATAAAAATAAAAAAAAACAAAAAAAATAAAAAAAACAAAAACAAAAAAAAACGATTTTGCTGTAGCCATGACGGTAGTCTTTTCGATAGTTTAGGCATTTTATTATTATAATCCGTACATTTCTCGATCGTAGTATTGGTTTTCAGTCCGGCGTCGGCCTCCGACAATATAATTGTCGTTCAAATAACGGATTTGGCTTGTAATTTTGTTGGTGTCGTGTGATTTTGAGAAAAATTTAAAATTTTAACGCCGGTGTGTTGAGTGTCGAGAAAAAAAAAAAAAATAAATAACAGAAGATAATGAAAAGCTGAGCGAAATGTGCCAAGGCAATATTCGAGAAAAGTTCGGATTGGGTTTGAAATAATATTTTAAATCGTCGTTTAATATTATATTAGTATCGCTGGACTGTGTTTCCATAGAGATTTAACAATTAAACAATTATATTTAAGAGATTAATTTAATAAGTCATTAATTATTATTCATAATAACATATACGTTGCGATAACATAAGTTTATCGTAACATCAATTAGTATAGATACTCAATATCGGTTAAGAAAAAAAAAAAAAAAAAAAAAAAAAAACTAAATATTAGCGCGTTGATGTTTTAAGTGTTATATTATATAATATTATTATTACTACACATTATTATTATTATTATTATCTAAATCGAAACGCTTGCTGGGTACAACAAGACGAGTCCACTTTTCAAAACTGGTAAAGAGAAGGAAATAACATTTCACACGGGTTGAGTAAAACTGGCGGTGTATGTTTAACATAAAAACTCAAGAAAACAAGAATGCAGTAGACCCGTTAGTTAACCATTATGTTATTATTTTCTATTAAATTAATCGCCGAGCCAATAAACCTTTTTAAAATTTCAACAACATAAAAAGATAAGACTTAACAACTGTATCCGCGACCGAAAATATCGAGTTTGTTTTTTTTTAAAAACTTACTTATACACGTAGACATCAATTTAAATTCTAAAATTTTATAATTTATTTATACCGTCGTATATTGTTTATTTTATATATCCGTTTATCTGGTTTATTTACACACCCTCCCCCCCAATTATAATTAACCCCAACAGTTAATTTAAACTTTTCATCGATAATATAGCATTTTTTTTCTTGATTCGAAACATTCGTAAAGCCGAAAAAAAGTGGACTTTCTTTGCTACCGCGCCAAGCTCTTCGATTATACATTTCAATATTATTACGTTATTATTATCCATATTGAAACTATAAATTATTAATTATGTAGTCTAGTATCATATTATTGATATAGTATATTTAAATGATAATAATATTTGTTTTTAAAATTATTCCGTCGAGTATAAAATATTATCTATTATCACTTTCAATAGTAACGGGGACGTCTATAATTTTATTCATTTTAACAATATATCGTTAAAAAAAAAAAGGCGATGGGTGTCGATTCTAAGTATTTATTGAAATAACTGGCCGCGTTCAATATTCCAGAGTAAAAGAAACAAAAATTAAAATTAAAACGTAACCGGAAAAATAAAATTAATAAATCAGCTCTTTACAACATGTTTGGTGAAAAAAAAATAAAAAAAAAACTTAAAATTACAGATCGGTTAAATTTAATTACTAATAGTAATATTATCTTCGCCGATCGAGCATATTCATTCGGCGAAGTGAAATATAATAGCATATATATATTATCTAAAAATATCAAAATTAATACAATTAAAATTCTGGATTCTTGATAAAATAGATACAAATATTGGTTACTGCGACGGAATAACAAATACTATATTATACTCTAAAACTATAATTATATCACACTTATTATTCGTATATATTATAAGAAAAAAAAAAAAAAAGTAGTCTTAATGAAATATAATATTAAAAAAACTATAATTTAAGATTTAAATATTTCTGTCTTACTTATACGAGATTTACTCTCCTGGTTATAATTAGTATATTTATTAGACGACAAAAAAATAAATAAATAAAAAACCGGACTTTAATTGTCAGTAATTAGATTTTTGATTATAAAAAATCACATGATAATATAATAATAATATGCTTATAAACCCTTTCCTTTCCTTTTTTCTTTTTTTTTTCCTTTTTTGTTTTTTTTTTATTTTTTGTTATATTTATTATAATTGTGTATGATTTAAACTTACAAAACCAAACCTTAGATATTACGATTTTCATTATTATTTTTATTATTATTATTATTTATAAATTAAAAGTAGTAATATTATTATTACCTACCTATCATTATTATTATTACTATTATTTGTATTACTTTTTTTTTTTTTACGTCTAAAGACTTTTTGTTGTTATATTCATTATTATGCTTCACTCATATTATTATTATTATTATTATTATTATTATTACTATTATCATTATTAAAAATTAATACTATAATATTATTATTCGTACTATACATTTTACATTAGTTTTTAATTCATTGATAAAAATAAAAATACGTAGTGGATAGATTGATTTTAGGAGTGGGGCGTACGTATACATTATATAGTAACCTACCGCCACTCGGTAGTAAAAATATTATAATATTTAACTATTCATTATATCGAAGTATGACATTATTATAACGTAGTAATATTATAATTATTTTATTCGACTTAATATATATTCAATAAAACTATTATTATCCGAGTGAATATTATAGTATTATTGTGTTGTTGTTTTTTTTGCATGTGTACCTATTTCGTTTGTAAACCCGATAATACGAGTAAACGAAAACCGATCGTCTCAACGGATATTAGGAAATTTAGGAAATTCGTACGACCGTTATAGACCCCACACACGGTGAGATTTTTTCGAGAAAAATGTATCTCGATACAATAGATACATGACACAGTAATTCGACGGTTACGAAAAAATATTACCGATAACAATGAGTACAAAGTTACTGGTTTTTTTTACGTTGAATACAAAATACCTACGTTTTATATTTTGATCGTGGAGAGTTATTGGTATTGCTCGTTTTACTCTTACGTGTGCTTTATTTATTATTTTGTTTTTAATTCTATTGACGTTGGGTTTATTCGAAGGAAATTATCGGCTAAAAATTACTTTTTACGTTTTTCCGATTTCAGTTTATCGATTACAAACGATTACCTTAATAAGGCGTTTGACATCCCAGTCGTGTTTATTATTTATTTTAACCTATTAAATATAATTGCGTTATACAATAGTGGAATGTTGTGTACCATTTTATGAAAGAATGTAAGAGTGTTTTGAATAATACAAATAGTAACAAAGTAAATAATACAAAAAAAAAAAGAAGGGTAAACTCCAAATAAGGAGTTAAACTAAAAAAAAAAAAAAAAACTAGTTTTGGATCGTATTACTAGACATTCGACATAATTATTGAGCTGAATTTTCTGTTTTCGATTTTCACTTCTAGTCCGTCCCCGGTTGTCTGGCACGACAGATAGGCAAAACCGATACGCAACTCTGTGTCGAAACGGCAATTTTTTTTTATATTTTTAACCCGTCAGATTTACGATCGAAATTGTCACTCGGCCGGGTCACCGGACAATTAACATAGGACTCTGGTTCCCCATTATTAAGAAAACTACATAGAATTTCAACAAATGACTTTCAAACTATCAGCTAAATATGATATTAAAAAAAAAAAAAAAAAAGTTTCTATTAAGTTCTAAATTAAAGTAAGTGGTTCAAAGTCAGTCAATGTAAAAGTCTTCGGGTAAAAATCCCGAAGTAAACTGAAAAAAAAAAAAACTTTGTACGGAATTATTGCCCGACAGCCGTCTGCCAAGCAACAGGTGTCGACTACCGAACGGCCGACCGGGCGGAATTTAACGACGTCAGTTTATGATCCCCTGATCACAGTGGCACATAGTCAAAATTAAATTGTGGCTGAAAATTGAACGGTTAGTGTTATAATATCATCCGCCCCCGTCAATTGGCTCTGTGCAAATGTAGACGGTCCACGGTCTATAAATTACTAATTTATTATTGAATTAATTTCTCTATGAATTGAAATAATAAAAAAATAATTGAAATTCATACACGATGATCAACGTATCGATGATATGTTTAGGCCACCGCCACTATTACCTTAAAATTGCGAGGCGGCAACTGATTGGTCTGGCGTGCGCCGCTGTTGCACGTAGGAGAGGTCCCGGACGAGTTCAATGGTAATTTTAAATAGTAAAAAAAAAATCCGATATTGGCGCTCGAACGTCCTAGAACTGGTGCAAGCCGTGCCGGTCTGAAACAAAATATATAAAAAAAAAAAAAAAACCCGATTTTGTCACGGTCAATTATACCTGCGATTATATATTATGATTGTTATGTTCGCGTTTAATTATTATTCGGCGGTTAACCGTCCGACGGCCGACGGCCTTCGCCGTTTAGTTTCGTCGCGAATTTTTAAAATCGATTTCGATTTTTCCGATTAATCTGGCCGGTGGCCGAAAATGAATTCGCCCGCCATCAGCCGTCGAACAGCCCCGCGGGTTCACGTGAAGACAGACCGCTGGTACCGGGCGAGGACAATAATAGAAACCCGGCGAAACCAAAAAAAATCGGCCGTACGGCCGGGTAATTAATTATTATCACGCAGACAACGAATACATTTGGCACATTCGAATCCGTGTAAAACGCGACAATAATCCTTCTTATAATATCACGCTAAACAACAACAACAACAACAATAATAATAATATATTAATTCTCGATGGTTATATAAACGCGAAACTGTGAAAAGTGAAAAAAAAAAAAAACAAAGCATTGAATTATTTTGGACGCGTGACGATTGCGATTTTCGCGGTGTCGTTTTGTATTAGGTACACGAGTGTATATTATTATTGTATATTAGAGGAGAAAATGTAATTGATTATTTATACTTAATTTATAACACCTACTCCCGCCCGTCCGCCGGGTACACCCGTTGTTCGCCGGTCCGCGGTGACCGTGGTAACGACGAAACTGAAACCGTTGCGGATCCAATGCAATCGCCAAGTGCCGACATATTATTGTAATATATAAGGCAGCCGAGCGGTTTCGGAGGACGCCATAATAAATTTTTATAGTTTTCGCTGTCGACAACATTTCCGGAACGTCCAACGATGATACGGAATTTGGTGAGTAAACGATAATTAACATGTTCACAAATATTTCTTTTTTTTTTTAATAACACGAGAGTACCGATCGAGTGTGCCTAACAAACACGACACGTTATTATTTTAGATTTTCAGTGTAGTTTTACCAAGAGTGCGTGTGTGTGTGTGTGTGTGTGTTTTACTCGTTAACAACTTTTTCGATTAGTAAAAATGCCTCGTATTTTTGCCGTGCGGTATCCACATTGAAAGACACGCGGAGTTTTTGCACTGCGGTAGTTTATTTGAAAAATAATTTTTAGATTTTCAATAGTTTTTCTAAAAAAAACTAACCTAACAACAAATGCCAACACGTTGGTTTTATTTTCGTCGGGTCACTTTAATTACGAGGGAAAAAAACTACTAAAAACTACCGTACATTACAGTTTTCAGTATATTAACCAAATTATCCGATACCTTCCTAACTTTTCACTTACACCAGTGGCCTGCCCACGGTGCAAAGTATGCTCGGTTTTAATTAATTCATTTTTTTTTTTTTTATTTATTTATTTACCGACAGTCATAATACACATTTATACGTGTTGTATATGCCTAGTGTTGTGTATACTATCAACACTATACGATAAAAAACAACCGAAAAAATTGAGCGAGCAAAATATATCAATTAATTCATATTATGAGATTTGTTTTAAAAGTTAGACATTTATTAGTAATACATTATTTTTTTTTTTATATAATAACATCGATATTTGTATAGTTTTACACTTGTTACAATATATATATATTTTCATAATCCATTATTCTTACGCGTTGACTGCGACAAATTAAATGCGCATATATAATACAAATAATATAATATGCCTGAATTTCTATGTACTTTTTAAAACATATTTTCACTATTCTCCGTCTCTTTTATTGAAGTTTTTCACTCTTTTCCGCGTTTTTAAAACACTGTTAACTACACCATCATACAATATACACACACCGTCATAATGTAGCAATTTATAGGAATAAATAATATAGGAAAGAATAATTTTGATGAGGAATCGAGAGAAAAACTAAATGATTCAGGCAGGTTGTTTTTGTATAAGAGATTAAAAAAAATAAATAAATAAATCTATAGTCATGGTGAATTTACGTGGTAAAACGCAATATCTCTGTCTAACGCAACCTTAATTAACGTAATGAACGTACGACATTTTGGTTACCGCAGGCGGTGTGTCTGGTCGTCGTTGTTGTGTGCGGTTTGCCGGCGGCGTTCGACTGCAAGACCGTCGTCGTCAATGCCGCGGGTCCAGCGGCGCCGCAGGAGGACCACCGGAACCCGCAGACAGCGACCGCCGCCAACCAAATGCCCGAGGTCCGGCCGGTCCGAGCGGCGGGCGCCAACAGAGTGCTCCACGCCCGCCAGGTACCGGCCGTGTTGCTGGAAGTCCCGGTCACCTCGCCCTCGTTGCGCGTGTACCAGGGAAGCACGTTGAAAATGTACCCGTTCACCTTGGAAAACACCAATTATCCCACGTACTTCCCGTACGCCTACCCGGGATACGTGGGCTACACGTATTTCCAATGATGGCCCGTCACGTCACGCAGGGCCTCGCGATATTTCACAAAATAAAAAAAAAATAAAAAATTGTATTCTTTACACCGAACAACAATAACGGCTCCGCCCGATATTTCCCGATCTACAACCGCGGTCTTCGAAGATAAGGGTTAAAATACACCATTGTGCTGTTATAGCGCGTCTTTTCGTGTTTTGAGGTTAGGTCGTAAATCGTAACTACAATTCATGAAATAAAAATGCATAGTGATTATTACCAGTCACGATTAATAATTATATTATTATTTGTAAAAATTCATTAAGTTAACAAAACCAAAAAAAAAAACGTACATTATCGACATGAACTTCATTGAAAGTTCGGTTTGAGGCGCTCTCTGAAAATGCGGTAAAAGAGTTAACTAAAACTGTCTCTAAGCGGCCGCAAAATTAACACAGGGTGACAGATAGTCCCCGACCTTATCTTCTAAGACTGTGTCTGTATTTCGTTTCATGAAAAAAAATCCACTAGTCCTGTTGCTTTCGTCAGATTTCAATTCTCTTGTATTCCCTCCGGTATATACTCATTATTATCAGCAATAACCTTATCCACAAAATAATATTAATAATCATAGCGTACGTACAGTAAGCGTTTTATTCGATTGTTAATTTGTATTCTCTCTCTCTCTCTCTCTCTCTAACTACTATCTCGTAACAGTAGTTAGGGCGGAATAATTTTTATAATGTAAAATAAAATAAAAATATTTATTGTATATTATGTATCGTACCATTATTATAATATGAATCAATAAGGTTTTTTTTTTTTTTTTGGAAATAATTCAGTCAAATTGTATTTGTCAAATAAATGCAACGTCTAGGTATAAATTATCTTCAGACGCAGATATTTCCGATACAAACCCGATGGTTTGAATTAAAAAAAAAAATACTGTGATGATAGACTTGTACACATCTAGACGGAGCATTCACTCGGAGGACTAGTCCGGTCCGAACGGACTTAGTCATTGAAGAAGAAAAACAAATAAATATTATTAGTGCCTCGCCCCCCTCCCTTTCCACACACTTTGTACAATATAATAAGAAAGTATTTTGGGTGAAATTCGCTCATGATAACTCATTCCGTTTATTTGCCTGTAAAGTGTTGAAAATTGCCAAAAGGGGTAGTTTTAATGGTTAAAAATTATAAATTAAGACATCCCAATATTTAATTATTCTATATATTTATATATATATATATACCATTTCTATAACTAATATTCATTGTTAAGTCAATGAAAGTGATTTAATTTATTGTTAGTAAATTATAAATTGTAAACATAAATGTATAAAGTAAAATAGAGTACAATGTGTGAAATATCGCCAAATGACAACAGTTGAAATGTGGTAGCATAATATTACATAAATCCTATTGTAACAATGTAATGGCTGATCTAATGAAACTTATTCAAATTGTCATATAATTTGTTTATAAAACATTTGATCACATATCTTAACGTTTATAAAATATATTTAAATAACTGCAAAAGAACAATTTTGCCATAAAATTAAAATATTTAATATTCTATAAATTTTCTTGGGAGGTAATAAATTTACGAGAAAGGTTATCATTACATTTTTTATGTACAATATAATTTTCTTTAAATAATGACCAGTAAATTTGTATGCTTAGTAATATAATTTTAGAATTAAATTTAAAAAACTAAAAAACTACTTCTTTTCGCAATTTTCAACCTTTTACATACAATTGAAAGGGTAAGATACCATGACCGAATATATTGCTTATAATTTTGAATTAAGTGGGGGGGAGGCATTAAAACTAAATAATTTTTTTCTGTAATTACTAAGAACCACCTTAAGTAAACACTGTATGCAACGAAAAATCCTATCTAATTTTTGTTTTTACAAAAAACACTACAATAATTATTCAGAGTTTTTTCAAACTAATTTTAACATAAATGTTAACTTAAAAATCTGATTAAAATAAATAATTAAATTTTGAACCGCATAAAACAAAAAACTCATAAACTACAAGTTAGTATAAACAACTCAAAAAACACCCGATTATTATGAAAATTGTACCGTGTATACAGCGTGCTATGCGTTCGGAGAAAATCGCAGGTGTCTACGATTATTAGTCTCTGAATTATAATAAAAACACAAAATCGAAAATGACCTAAAATATATTCTCGTTTCCCCGACGTATTATTCCGGGTTTTTTTTACCGTTGTTAAGAATACCACAAGAAAAATCTAAAAATGACTTCCACAATGCACCAACTAGACAGCATTATCTACCAGAAATCACCCTTGATGTTGACGTTTAGAAAAAGATGTTTGGACGAAAAGTTCTTTACAGACAGGATAAAAAAACACAGTTAAAAAACCAATATATTGCTCTGCTACGCACAAAGTCTAAAATGAAAAAATATTCGACTTACCTTGTTTTATTGTCATCGGCAACGCGCTGTTTCCCGAAGTAATAAAATGCTCCAGGCTATCTATTATTTTTTGAATTTGCATAATTTTTTTTACATTTTGTTTAATGTTAAAAATTAACGTTGGATGTTTATCGTAACGTGATAATTTTGAAAATGAAAGAAAAATTCCAGCGTGTACTTATACTTGGAATAAAATTATATCTTGCCTGCAGTAATTTTTACATATTCCTGCTAAACTTATACTCGTTTCTAAATTTTGACATTTGCTCACCGTGGTCTCTTCAATTATTATTTTCATTTAAATTAACTCTGAATACCTAATTTGTATTTTTTTCTGGACTATATTAAAATTAACATTTTTTTTTGTTCTCTCTTATTTTCTTTATTCGATATCAATTTAATATATAATCTTCTTTATTGTAATGATAATTATAGCCCAGATATAATATTATATTACAAAGATTTTTTTTTTTTTTATAATAAAGGTAGTTATAAATAACATTAAATAAATAAATAACAGTACAATATTTTATATACAAGTTTCAATATTTAATACAAAGAATATTCTTAAGTATAAGACAGTCATAACAGAAAAACAGTGAACACAAATCCAAATTATTCATTTTTTTTTTTTTTAAATACATATATAAACTTCAACATACTAAAAAAAATATTGTTTACTTAAAAATAAAAATATTACTGTAAGTTTAATATAAGTAATATAAACATTGGATAAAGTGAGTAATAAAAGTGTTGACTATATTTTATTTCATAACAGTGACTATAATATAATCATAATAAATTAAACTGACTAAAATAGCAAACATTTATTTTTTTTTTTTTCCTGAAACCCCAGATGATCTGTTTTATAATTCTTTAAATGCTATACGGGGTTAATTTTCTACGTAGAGATATTTTAATTTTCAATTAAACCCATACACATTTGGCAATTATTGAGTATAATATCCATAGGCCGCGAAGTAGATATTTTGATTCAGAAGGGGGCATATGATATTGATGTCGAGACAAAAACAATTTTCATCATTGGGGTTTTATATAATATATAAAAGTGTATAAAAACTATACTTATCAAAATTAAATAAATACAAATTATAAATAAGATTTTTTGGTATAAATAATTATATACGTAAATGTAGTTTTCGCCGCAATAAAAATATAATAATAATAAAATATTGGGTTAATAAAAAATAAGGATCTCGAAAAAAAAAACTTATTAAAAATCGTAAACTATTCAAAAAAAAAAAAAAAAAGCATAGACCGAAAACTTAGAGTTAAAAATTGCTCAAAGCACTGGAAAAAATTAATGACATAATAGAGCGGAGGATGTAGGAGAATACGGCGGTGCATAATAGTAGTGGAAAATCATAGAACAAACTAACAATTCTCACGAAGTGCGTGTCCCCCATCCCAGCCAGAGAATAACATATACCGAAAATGCCAAAAATGAATAAGCATCATCTATGACATTCGGAAGGTAGGACCTAAATTGTATTAATTGCTTTTAAAATAACGTAGTTCAATTTCCTCATTCTTTAGCTCCCACAAATACCAGGATTAACCAGATGAAAAAAAAACAACCGAATATAACAGATGATACGAGTAATGATTTATTAGATTGCGATAAATAAATGTTCCTTATAATAATTTTACATAAAAAAATGTATGTATCAAAATTTGCAACGCTTCGTGCATGGACGAATGTGGAATAATTTTCTCACATTCTAGAAGGGATCAGATAACTATATATAATCATAATGAAACATAAGGTCAATACCGGTGATTGTTCAAACAACAAATATGTTGACAATAGTCTAAAGTAACACCGTAATGCTACCCTACGAGGACTGAATGACGGGTCCGAAATATCCTGTAGGTAAAGTTAAACGATTGATCGTTGTACCTATAGGTTCATTCAACGGATTTGTCGATATCATATAAGTTTTCGGAATCAAAAAAAATACAATAGACTATAATAGAGGAGACGACTCCTAAATCATAAGATTGCGATAAATTAATGTTTCTTTTAATACTTATACATAAAAAAATGTATGTATCAAAATTTGCAACGCTTCATGCATGGACGAAAGTAGAATAATTGTCTCTCATTCTAGAAGGGATAAGATAACTATACCTAGGCCCCCGAGAGAACGTTACTGGGCGGCGACCAAAATACGTCCGTTCTTGCACATTCCCACAACTAAACTTTGCCAAACGCTGGCCGCCGTTAACTCGAAATGGTTCAGTGATGTATGATGATGTTCAGTTTTGTATACAGCACGTGCTATAGTGATTTCACATATTTTACGTTTTGATATACAATATTCACCAAATTTTTTGCGACCTTTGTGAATTTTAGTACGAATCGTCTTAATTGGTTTTTGCGTGCTTTAACATATAATTGTTTATTTATTATAAAAAAAATTTCTTTTAATTATTTTATTTTGATTCACTGTATACAGACACTTGGTGCTGCTCGGCAGCGGCGGCTGTGTAATTAATCAACGATCACCGCGTAGTAAGTGGGGGTATTTACGGTGGCGTATTGTTACGAAAACGCGGAGCTTGTTCAATAAGATGCGCGAAGGAGTAGCGTTCTCTCTGGGGCCTAGGTATATATATTATCTTAATTAACCATAAGGTCAATGCAGGTGATTATTCAAACAAAGAATGTGATGACAACACTCTAAAGTAACACCGAGATGTTACCCCACGAGGACTGAATGACGGGTTCGAAATATCCTGTAAGTAAAGTTAAACGATTGATTGTTGTACTATAGGTTCATTCAACGGTTTTGTCGAAAGTGGTCTGTTGTGCTTTGAATCAACAAAAAAAATACAACCGAATATAACAGATGATACGAGTAATGATTTATAAGATTGCGATAAATTAATGTGTCTTATAATATTTATACATAAAAAAAATGTATGTATCAAAATTTGTTTTAATTATTTTTATTTCGATTCGCTGTATACAGACACTTGGTGCTGCTCGGCAGCGGTGGCTGTGTTATTAATCAACGATCACCGCGTAGTAAGTGGAGGTATTTACGGTGGCGTATTGTTACGAAAACGCGGAGCTTGTTCAATAAGAGGCGCGAAGGAGTAACGTTCTCTCTGGGGCCTAGGTATATATATTATCTTAATTAACCATAAGGTCAATGCAGGTGATTATTCAAACAAAGAATGTGATGACAACACTCTAAAGTAACACCGAGATGTTACCCCACGAGGACTGAATGAGGGTTCGAAATATCCTGTAAGTAAAGTTAAACGATTGATTGTTGTACTATAGGTTCATTCAACGGTTTTGTCGAAAGTAGTCTGTTGTGCTTTGAATCAAAAAAAAAAATACAACCGAATATAACAGATGATACGAGTAATTATTTATAAGATTGCGATAAATTAATGTTTCTTATAATATTTATACATAAAAAAAATGTATGTATCAAAATTTTTTTTAATTATTTTTATTTCAATTCGCTGTATACAGACACTTGTTGCTGCTCGGCAGCGGCAGCCGTGTAATTAATCAACGATCACCGCGTAGTAAGTGGGAGTATTTACGGTGGCGTAGTGTTACGAAAACGCGGAGCTTGTTCAATAAGAGGCGCGAAGGAGTAACGTTCTCTCTGGGGCCTAGGTATATATATTATCTTAATTAACCATAAGGTCAATGCAGGTGGTTATTCAAACAAAGAATGTGATGACAACACTCTAAAGTAACACCGAGATGTTACCCCACGAGGACTGAATGACGGGTTCGAAATATCCTGTAAGTAAAGTTAAACGATTGATTGTTGTACTATAGGTTCATTCAACGGTTTTGTCGAAAGTGGTCTGTTGTGCTTTGAATCAAAAAAAAAAATACAACCGAATATAACAGATGATACGAGTAATTATTTATAAGATTGCGATAAATTAATGTTTCTTATAATATTTATACATAAAAAAAATGTATGTATCAAAATTTTTTTTAATTATTTTTATTTCGATTCGCTGTATACAGACACTTGGTGCTGCTCGGCAGCGGCGGCTGTGTAATTAATCAACGATCACCGCGTAGTAAGTGGGGGTATTTACGGTGGCGTATTGTTACGAAAACGCGGAGCTTGTTCAATAAGATGCGCGAAGGAGTAGCGTTCTCTCTGGGGCCTAGGTATATATATTATCTTAATTAACCATAAGGTCAATGCAGGTGATTATTCAAACAAAGAATGTGATGACAACACTCTAAAGTAACACCGAGATGTTACCCCACGAGGACTGAATGACGGGTTCGAAATATCCTGTAAGTAAAGTTAAACGATTGATTGTTGTACTATAGGTTCATTCAACGGTTTTGTCGATATTATATAAGTTTTCGGAATCAAAAAAAATCCAATTCAATACAATAAATACAAAATCAAAAAAAATATAATAGAGGAGACGACTCCTAAATCATCAGATTGCGATAAATTAATGTTTTTTTAATATTTATACATAAAAAAATGTATGTATCAAAATTTACAACGCTTCGTGAATAGACGAATAGGGAATTATTTTCTCTTATTCTAGAAGGTATAAGAAAACTATATATTATCTTAATGAAACATAAGGTCGAAGTCGGTGATCGTTCAACAACAAATATGTTGACAACACTCTAATGTAACACTGTGATGCTACCCTACGAGGACTAAATGACGGGTCCGAAATATGCTGTAGTAAAGTTAAACGATTTACCGTTGTACCTATAGGTTCAATCAACGGTTTTGTCGAAAGTGGTCAGTTGTGCTTTGAATCAACAAAAAAAATACAACCGAATATAACTGATGATACGAGTAATGATTTATAAGATTGCGATAAATAAATGTTTCTTTTAATATTTATACATAAAAAAATGTATGTATCAAAATTTACAACGCTTCGTGAATAGACGAATAGGGAATTATTTTCTCTTATTCTAGAAGGTATAAGATAACTATATATTATCTTAATGAAACATAAGGTCGAAGTCGGTGATCGTTCAACAACAAATATGTTGGCAACACTCTAAAGTAACACTGTGATGCTACCCTACGAGGACTAAATGACGGGTCCGAAATATCCTGTAAGTAAAGTTAAACGATTGATTGTTGTACTATAGGTTCATTCAACGGTTTTGTCGATATTATATAAGTTTTCGGAATCAAAAAAAATACAATACAATACAATAAATACAATATCAAATAAAATATAATAGAGGAGACGACTCCTAAATCATAAGATTGCGATAAATTAATGTGTCTTATAATATTTATACATAAAAAAAATGTATGTATCAAAATTTTTTTTAATTATTTTTATTTCAATTCGCTGTATACAGACACTTGTTGCTGCTCGGCAGCGGCAGCCGTGTAATTAATCAACGATCACCGCGTAGTAAGTGGGAGTATTTACGGTGGCGTAGTGTTACGAAAACGCGGAGCTTGTTCAATAAGAGGCGCGAAGGAGTAACGTTCTCTCTGGGGCCTAGGTATATATATTATCTTAATTAACCATAAGGTCAATGCAGGTGATTATTCAAACAAAGAATGTGATGACAACACTCTAAAGTAACACCGAGATGTTACCCCACGAGGACTGAATGACGGGTTCGAAATATCCTGTAAGTAAAGTTAAACGATTGATTGTTGTACTATAGGTTCATTCAACGGTTTTGTCGATATTATATAAGTTTTCGGAATCAAAAAAAATCCAATTCAATACAATAAATACAAAATCAAATAAAATATAATAGAGGAGACGACTCCTAAATCATCAGATTGCGATAAATTAATGTTTTTTTAATATTTATACATAAAAAAATGTATGTATCAAAATTTACAACGCTTCGTGAATAGACGAATAGGGAATTATTTTCTCTTATTCTAGAAGGTATAAGATAACTATATATTATCTTAATGAAACATAAGGTCGAAGTCGGTGATCGTTCAACAACAAATATGTTGGCAACACTCTAAAGTAACACTGTGATGCTACCCTACGAGGACTAAATGACGGGTCCGAAATATCCTGTAAGTAAAGTTAAACGATTGATTGTTGTACTATAGGTTCATTCAACGGTTTTGTCGATATTATATAAGTTTTCGGAATCAAAAAAAATACAATACAATACAATAAATACAATATCAAATAAAATATAATAGAGGAGACGACTCCTAAATCATAAGATTGCGATAAATTAATGTGTCTTATAATATTTATACATAAAAAAAATGTATGTATCAAAATTTTTTTTAATTATTTTTATTTCAATTCGCTGTATACAGACACTTGTTGCTGCTCGGCAGCGGCAGCCGTGTAATTAATCAACGATCACCGCGTAGTAAGTGGGAGTATTTACGGTGGCGTAGTGTTACGAAAACGCGGAGCTTGTTCAATAAGAGGCGCGAAGGAGTAACGTTCTCTCTGGGGCCTAGGTATATATATTATCTTAATTAACCATAAGGTCAATGCAGGTGATTATTCAAACAAAGAATGTGATGACAACACTCTAAAGTAACACCGAGATGTTACCCCACGAGGACTGAATGACGGGTTCGAAATATCCTGTAAGTAAAGTTAAACGATTGATTGTTGTACTATAGGTTCATTCAACGGTTTTGTCGATATTATATAAGTTTTCGGAATCAAAAAAAATCCAATTCAATACAATAAATACAAAATCAAATAAAATATAATAGAGGAGACGACTCCTAAATCATAAGATTGCGATAATTTAATGTTTCTTTTAACATTTATACATAAAAAAATGTATGTATCAAAATTTGCAATGCTTCGTGCATGGACGATAGTGGAATAATTTTCTCACGTTCTAGAAGCGATCAGATAACTATATATTATCATAATGAATCATAAGATCAATGCCGGTGATTGTTCAAACAACAAATATGTTGACAATAGTCTAATGTAACACCGTGATGCTTCCCTACGAGGACTGAATGACGGGTCCGAAATATCCTGTAGGTAAAGTTAAACGATTTATCGTTGTACCTATAGGTTCATTCAACGGTTTTGTCGAAAGTAGTTCTGTTTGTATTATATCCGAAAAAAATACAATAGACTATAACAGAGGAGACGATGAATTATTGAATGACGTGACTCGACATTGTCAATTTCCGTTCTTAGCCGTTTTTTTTTCAAATTGAATTAACTGTTTTTTCTTACAAGGAAAGAATTTAACAATTGTATATACTGGCCTCAAAATATGTAGATTCAAAAAAAAAAAATTATTTTTGGTCAGAGTGTAATACAAAAGGATAATTTGGGTGTTTTTCAATTATGCAAGGTTTTTTGGTGGAAGCGAATAGCAGAATGCCAACAGAGAATGTGAAAGGTCAACTACAATTATAACGATATTGGTAGTCAAATATAGCATACAGTTAAGTTCCTATTATATGCCCAGGTGTAGCCAAATGTAGGTGTTTACCTATCCCTTTCTAATAATGTCGGTACTAGGCAACCTAAGTTAAAGTACAGGGAACGCGCAGTCTATTTTAATTACTATCTTACTGATGTAAATGTAGCTACTGGCATACTAAAAAATAAAAATATGACATAAATATATCAATTTGTAACAAAACTATTGAAATTAAAAATAAAAAAAAATACTCTAATGACAATCGTGGATAAGTTCATAATAGATTTGTATTCCGGATATCGTGAAGGCAAAAGGCCTTTTACTGGACGGAATATACGATTAACGATAAAAATAAACCGTAATGGCATTGCGTCTAAATATAGATATATATATATATATATATGAAAAATATCAGTTTTACTATTTTCGACGTCTCGTAATCCTGTAGGTGCCGGTCGATCTTCCGCGATGCTGTTTGTAGTTCATGTCGTCGGTCTTCCAGAACAATGGTGGACTCTTCCGGGCGGTCGGTGGCAGTGGTGCGACATGACTGCGTCTCGCCGTCGTGCTATCGGCAAGTCCAGATTTTTGGACGCAATCGGAAAATTTTGGATGGAGTACAATAGTATGCAACACGCATTGTTAGCCCGGTTGGCTGTGAAAAAACAAATTAACAAATCAGTCATCAAATTAAATTTTAAAACGATTAGCAAACAAAAGACAATAATTAATCGTCAAGTTTATTAAGACTCATTTTCAAAAAAAAATTAATTGATTGTATAATTTTACATAATATATTATTACCAAAGTTTAGGATGACAGATTATTAAAATCGCCAGGCCCTCAACATTTCAATAATGATTGTTAAAATAGCATACACACAAACATTATTATCTTGAAAGTTCCAAAAACATTGTAAAACTCATGAAATTTAAAATATCATTTAATTAATTTTAATTTTAAATTCTTTTAAAATTAATGATCTTAAATTGGAATTTTTATTATAGAATAATGTTGAAAAAAACCACATTAAGATAATTTATTGATGACCTACAGTGTACCTATACCTCCATTTCATCGAATATCTATAATTTACAACTATAAATTAACTACTTGCAAGTGTAATGAGAAAAATGTTTGGGATAGGTAGTATAAAAATATTATATGTGAGTCAAGGAAAAAAGTTCAAACCGCCACTGATTGTACCAAAATAATATTTTGTTTTTTTTGTTTCAGAAAACATTAGCAGAAATTAGAGATCATCACGCCACACACTCATTTGTGGTCTTCATCTTACAAACTCACAACAGCAAATTTGCATTTAGCTGACCCGATTTTGTGCTGTTAGTTAAGATATTACAGTAAATTGATCTATTATCAATCTTTAAGGTAAAAACATTATATATCTTTGTACATTGGTTTTTTTTGATAATATAATTTTTAAGAGAAATATAAGTATATTCACATCACAATTTATTAAAAAAAAATGCTTATATTGTATCAATGTACTCAAATATTAAAACTAACAGCACTTGGTCTGCAAACGATTGTGTAGCGTTCTCTTAATGATGATTATTGTAAATTCGACGATTAATATGATACGCAATACTATTATATATGTTGTAATAGTGTGTTCAAAAATTTATTAAATAAACCAGTTTCTCTAGTTTAATCATTTCGAAATCCTTTCATCGAACTTTCTAAAATAAATATGTACTATATTTTAAATGAGATGCACTTTGATTAGCATTGTAATTTATCGAATAATTTTGAAATGATATTTATATAAAAATACATTGTGTGCAATCACTAAGCTGAACTAGCATTATTGGAAAACAATCAATCAATGAATAATATAAAAAATTTTATTATAGTAACCGTATAACCCCTCCCCCCCCCGATATTTCTATTACAATTTGAATATGATTATAAAAGTTTCAAAAAGTCCTGGCATTATGAAAATTATAGTTCTTAAATTTGGTTATACAAAAAAGTAATAAAATTGCAGTTTTACAATAAAGTACTTACCGATTATCCATGCTGACCGTATTTAATTCAACAGCAACACAATTTGTTTTATACATTTGTCTGGCCTAAAAGTAAATTTAATTATAATTAAATAACATTAGCACATAGGCAATTATTTGCCTATGAAATTCATTAATCTTCTTTATTTTAAATACTAACCATGATAAGGAAGTGATTTATGATAGGTTGTCAATGATTAATCAGTGTTTTAACCGGCACATTTTCGTTCCTTTCTTTCCGGGTCCACCAAAGGAACGATTCAGAATAATTCGTTCCCCGTTTCTTTCGGTACAACAAACTACCATCTTTTTTTTCCATTTGTAATTGACATCAGTGGAGGATCCATGTGTTCATTACTAGATTTAAAACAGATTGTAACAGATACTATTGAACAGATGTAATTAAACCCATAACATTTAAATGTTTTGTTCAACTGTGCAACTTGTGTGCAATTTGTGTGAGTAAACTATTTTTAATATAATAACAACAACAAAAACGACATAACACATATGCCTGCTACTTTTTTGCCTTTGCCGTTCTATTATAATTTTTTTTAAATCGAAACCTTTTTTTACATATATTTATTTATTTGTATTGAGTATATAAATGTATATATAAGGCCATTAGAGCATTTCAGGAATTTGATTTTTCATTTGATTTTCTTTCCTGGTGATAATGTTGATCTTAAGAGTTTAATAATGTTCCCCAATTTTTTTTTTTCAAATTATTTAAATGTTTTTTTTAAGATAAATCATATTGAACATTATAAGAACAAATAAATAAATTCAGTTTTATTTTTTTCAAATAAAAAATGTTTAAATTTTACCACTAATTCCTTAAAAGTAAATTTTAGAATATTTAATTTAAAGAAAAAACAGTGTATTAGGTTTTTTCTTCTGATAATTTCCTACGTGATAATGTTCCCTTAAAAAATATTTTAAATAATCTGAAAAAAATTATGGATCATAATTAAACTCCAAGGAACAAAGTATCACAAGTATAAGATAAGCTGATAAAACATAATCCCTTATACATATAAATTTTACATTTAATTTTTTTTTTTTTTGATATTTTATTGAGTATTAATGTCTAAATTAATTTGTTTTTTTTTTTTTTTTAGATATAATCATCATACACAACAACATAACTCAATCATTAATATAATATTCGATCCTCTAACCAATCGTTAACTGCAGACACCGTAATTTATTTTGGGAACCACTATACAACTCTCCCGACTCGTTTCCTCAATAATCATACATAGGTACACTCTTAACTACTACAATTGTTATACAAGCGAATGTACTGTATAATATTATTATTTTAATAATTAATTATTAAAATATATTTTAATTAATTATGTATTTTTAGTTCATGGATTAAAAGTATTTTAACCCCCTCCCCCCCTCAGAAAATTAATCCTGAATACGTGCTGGGTAATGGCCGATTGGTAAAAAAAGTATAATACACGACTAACATGTCAAAATTACTCTATGGATGGATAGTTACTAGGCAGTCTATGGCATATGCCATAAATAGGTACATAAGACTACTAATAACGGAATTGGTTAAGTTATCACTTTCCGTTGACGATTAAAAATAAAAATTGTGAGAATGTCCTCTCAAATGCTCTATATACATGACCAATAAGTAAAATTATTATATTGTGTACCGTTTCCAAGCAGAATTATAATATTTGTAATCGTTAACCTTATTTCGTTCGTTAATAATTCATTTTTTTTTTTTTTTTTTGTTTATTTTTTTCGCAGTTTCAATTGCATTGAAAATGTGTGGCCTTAAAGTTAAATGGTTAAACATAATTTTCGTTTGTTTTATAATAATAATGAGCGTGATCGCCACCACACCAAAAGTCCTCGGCTGGTCCGGAATGGATATTCGATCTCCAGACACGTAAATATTATAATAATACATAATAATATTAATGATTGATAAGGTATCTAATTATAATATTAATTTATTACTGGTCATGTTATACGGCAGAACATCAAGATCTAAGAAACGATTTTATGATAATTTGTCCGCCGACGATCTTTCGGGCAGTACCACAAAACATAAGGCACGTAGATCCAATGTTAAGAACGGTAATATCCGCATACCAACCCTAAGATTGAACAAAAAAATTTAAATCCATAATGAATTAATGGCCGTAAGTTAATTATGATAATACATTTTTGTTGGTGTAAGTGAACCATTACGTTAAAATAATATGATTTTTTTTTAATTCTGAGCGTAATATATTTATTACAGTGGATGGTATTTTTTTCTGTCTGCAAACAAGTTTTCAAACAAAAACTTCAACAATAGGCACTTATATATTATAATATTTTCGAGATCTAGAGGTTGTGTAATTTTCGAAATAGTGTGACTATATTTTAGTAATATATTTATCTATTTGACTACATTTTCAATATATGAGGACAAATTTTTTTTTTTTTTTGGGGGGGGTTCGTTGAAATTAAATAAATGGATCAAAAATTTGTTACCAAAGTTCACCATAAGTTGTTCCAACTGGTCAAAAATAAAAGAAAGTAAAACGTTATTTCATAGTTCTTATATATAAGCGTCATTTAAGTACAAATTTATGATGAAAACACAACATTTATTTAAAAATAAAATACATTTTCAATTAAAATTGATACAAAATATTTCTCTTACGACAATGACATTACCATGAGTAATATAAGTTATTTTTTGTTATTAATTTAAAAGGAGAATTATGGTAAATCATTACACTAATATATTTAAAAATAGATACCAAAGTCTAAACATAAAAAAATACGATAAGATAAACTCAAATTCATGTGTAATAACAAAGTGTATAGCGTAACTATTAAATATTATTTTGTATTCAACAATACTTATTAATGCAGAATAAATTAGACAAAACACACAGCAATTTTCAAAATGAGCAGTCATTTACATTATAAAAATGTGTATCAATTTAAATGAAAAACTTTCTTTTTTTAAATCTATGCAACATAGTATTCATGTTTAAGTAGGTTGTATTATCAATTATTTTCTCCAAGATTTAAGGGGATCAGATGAGATTGATTAATGATAAACAAAAAAAAGAGATGTAGTTTTTATTTTAAAACAACCAATGGCAATATTGTAGATTATAAGCAGGACTCAGATTTTATAGCATTTGCTATTTATTATAGGATACCGATAAAAATAGCAGAGTGAGCTATAAATTTGTTTTATGCACCAGGAACACCAATTATGAAATTTTATACTGCTATATTACACATTCAAGTAAATCAAAAAAAAAGGAAACTAATTTTAGTTTTTTTTATAAATTATAATTTATAAATGTATTAATTCATAAATAAATGTTTTTTTAAATTGTTAACAGAATAAATTTTCATTATTTTAAGCGCTTATTTTAAGATTTTTTAGGTCATATTATAGCGCATATTTCAGTTATTTTTAGTGCTATAAAATCCAAGCCCTGTTTATAAGTAACTTGATAAATTTTACATTTTTTGGAATTCTGTATGATGTAGGTAATACAATAGTTTAGGTAGTAAATGTAAAATAATATTTTTTAGTAATTTGAAATTATTCGTCGTTTTCATGTATTATATTTTAAAAGTAAATTTTCAGAATAACTTATGTTAATCAGTTTTTCATAACTAATTTCAATTTTGATCAAAGTTGCATGATTCATAGTCATTATCAGTGAAACTCTAAAATAAAAGTGGCCAGTTATTATTTGGCTATATAAATATATATTATATATAATATGTAAAATGTTTAAACTATAATGTCAACGATAAAAACTCTATAGCATGTTAATTATGTAATATAATTATTAATTATGTATAGAAATTTGAAAATAATAATAGGTTTAGTATTCAACTTTTACAAATATAAAAATTGATGCCCTAAACAATTGATGAGACTCTGAGTCCTTTCTACCAGAGATCAAAGAATTAACTAACAAATAAAACAAACAAAAACAGCTCATGATTAATAGATATTTTATCTATTTTAACTATGTATAGTTATTTCAATTAAGATGTGAATAGTGTTGTAATTTGTTAAAATGTATTCAACAATTTAAAATGAATACTTTAAATAAAATGTAAATCTTCTACAACATGGTGATAGTAAATAAGTAAATAATTGATATGACAGTTTTGTATTGGATATTGTCAGCAAATATTAATAAAAAAATACAATTACAGGAAATTCAATAAGTATAGATAAGTTATTTTGAAGAAAAAAATAAAGTTAAAGAAATTATCACGTCTTATTATTATCATCCTCTACCCCATTAGCACGCTATTGTTAAGAACTGCAAAATATAATTCCAGTCTCTAATCATAATATTATTACCTATTTCTATTTGCCAAAACTGACAAAATTATAATTTACAACTTCCTCGTACAATATAGATATAGGTCGCATAGCAACAGTTTGAAAAATACTGGATCATTACATCATACTTTCTAAAATGCATGTCTTTTATTTTTTTTTTTAATGAAAAACATTTTGATTAGTATTGTAATTTATCCAAATATTTTGAAATAGTATTTATTTATACATATATTGTGTGCCAATTATAAAAAATGCATTACTAAGCTGAACATACATTGTTGATGAATGAATAATATTTAATCGTATAACAATAACTAAAATTAAAATAACTGTAATAATAATAACAAAAAACCAACACCTATGTTGTTTTTTCTGTTTCGATTCGAATATGATAATAAAGTTTCATATCATATAAGCATTATGAAAATTATGGTTATTTTAAATAGTAATTAAAAAAAGTAATACAAGTTTAATTTTACAATAAGGTACTTACCAATTAACTGCAATGTCTGTATTTAATTCATCAGCAATGCAATTTCTTTATACGTTTGTCTGGGCCTAAAAGAAAAATTGAAAAATTATTAAATAACACAGGTAAACATTAAAAATGTATTTTACCTTTACAAAATTGCAATACTAAACTCAACTAATATTGTCGGCAATTGTATAATTACATATATATTAATAACTGAACCCAATTAAACAAAACAATGAAAAATATTATTTAGTTTCTTCTATTTCAACTCAAATATGATTAAATAGTTTCAAATGCCATTGGCTTTATACAAATTAAAGTTTCCAACAACTAACATTATTGAAAAACGAATAAAATATTAATACTAAAATAGGTAACTATAATTTTAAAGAAAATTGTTTTTCTATTTTAATTAAAGTATGAGTATCTCCATCTTACTAACACAAGACAGAAAATTTGTGATTAACTGAACCGATTTTTTGCTTTTAGTTAAGATATTACAGTTGTAATGAATTAATAATAATACTCTATGAATAATATAAAAAATTATAGTAACCGTATAACCCCCCCCCCCCGATATTTCTATTACAATTTGAATATGATTATAAAAGTTTCAAATAGTCCTATGAAAATTATAGTTTTTAAATTTGGTTATACAAAAAAGTAATAAAATTGCAGTTTTACAATAAAGTACTTACCGATTATCCATGCTGACAGTATTTAATTCAACAGCAACACAATTTGTTTTATACATTTGTCTGGCCTAAAAGTAAATTTAATTATTATTAAATAATGACATTATCACATAGGCAATTGTTTTGCCTGTAAAATTCTTTAATCTTCTTTATTTTAAATACTAACCGTGATAAGGAAGCGATTTATGATAGGTTGTATAATGATTAATCGGCGATATAACCGGCACATTTTCGTACCACTTCAGCGAATCATTCTTTTCGGTACAATTAACTGAGGTTTGCTTGCCGAGTACCGACACCGAATATAACTAGAAAAAGTGATGGGGAACGCGGTTAGGTATTGACGACTATGGCAACGACGTGTAGTACTGTACAAGTGGACGTAAAATCAGCAAAGACAATACAAATTAATTATTGAAATCTATGAAATGCATCGAGTAGGAGGCACAATCGTTCTTATTCGTTCCCCGCTCCCTCTCTGAACTCGTACGAACAGTGCGTAATCGCGGTGTACGACGGATACGCGTATAGCGGACCCTAATGGACGTAAACGGAACGGCGTGTAAGTGTAACGTACCGATTCGTCGTTTCCCCCCCCCTTCCCCATTGGACTCGTTGCGTTGCGAAGGAACGACGCATTTATATTAATCTTTGCCGAATAAGTAAAGCGGAAACGATCATCAAATCGTATTCGGAACATATTTTTACAACAGCCATTCTAAATACAACACCCCCGTACAAAAAGAGAAAAAAAACCACAACGGTTTTTGCGCGTTGCGAATAAGCACATGGCGACCGAACACGGCCAATTAATGGGGGGATGCGCGCCGCCGGACGAAAACCGATCGCCGTCTGGTCTCGTCTCTTTTGAATAGGAATATAGTAACCAATCGTTATAATTCACAAATATAAAATGAAATAAAATAAAACTATTCGGGAACTAATAACACGATAATGCGTTTTAATAAAATAAATAATAGGTGATGATAGATTTTTATTATTAATTATTGTTGTATGCGACCCAGCAATTAAATCGAAATCAAAAGCAAAACAATTGTTTTATAATATTACCTTCTTGCTGATGTCCGGACGAGGGTTGAACAGGCGGTAAAATTGACTAAAATATTATGTTTTAACACTTCGAACTGTGCCGCGTTTTGGAGAGAGAATTATTGTTGTAAGGTCAAAAGAAAGCGGAGTTTGTAATGAGAGTCGACAGTGTTAAGAGGAGTAAAAATGTGGGAAAAAAAAAAAAAAAAAAAAAAAAAAAACGAAACAACAGACTAGCTGTAGAAAGGACGCCGGAATAAATGCATATGGCGGCGGTGTCGCCGACGCATACAGAGAAATGATGCGTTACATTGTGTAAACGAGTGCCGGGAATGTCCGACGGCCGTTACCAGTGAGGTTACAAATTATTGTTCTCGATACGTAAACACGTACGCCAGTACAACCTTAGGGGGAAATAATACGAAATATTACTCTTTTTTGGTGAGCATCACTGATTCGGTAGTGATAAGTGCCATACCCGTTGGCCATTGACCTTTTTCGGGAACATGAACAAAATGACTAATAAAAAAAAAAAAAAAAACGAATCGTCCCGTCCAGTGTTACCAAAATTGACGACGAGAGCTGAGCACGGCTGCGGCCTCCGGTGGGTCGGCAACAGGATTGGTGGGGGGAGAACCATTCGCTTATACTGAATGTTTCGTCTAGTTGTATAAGTCCGGTGGGTGTAACTTATCCGGAGGAATAAACGGTATGTTTTAGTCAGCGGTCCTCGGCGCACATATTTACGCACGTTTTCGTCATTCGTTCGAACCCACCGGCCGTCTGCGCGAATGACGTTTAACACTGTGCACGTGAAACACCAACACAACGGAAATAATGTGCGTTACGGCATAATATTGGTCGATGTGCACCACTGATTCGGTAGTAATCTCCGTACCTCTTTGTTCGCTTGTGGGAATCGTGTACACTCCACTCTATACATATTTAACGATGTGTCGTACACGAATATACGGGTACCGGGCGTCACCTGCCACCATTCGTATTTAATTTTTCTCCGTGACAATAATCTCGTCTAATGCTTTCTCGACAATATATTGTCGCGGTTCGCGACACGTCTTACACGGACAAATGTACTTTTTTAAACAATGTTCTCATTTTTGTCGGACGATTTAACGAAAACTCTGTTGCTTGGGATCACTACATTTGTCCCTTTGGCATTTAATTTCGTTTTAAGTGCATATACTAGTTCTTCTGACGATACATTTTTTATAAACCTTCTAGTTTTCTTCGTTTTGTTCATTCACTTGACAAAGAAACATTTTTAAGTGGTCGTCCTGTGCCTTCTTTACTAGTTGTAGGAATCTGCGTTGATGAATAGACAATTTTAGGGAAATGAAATCAATCGTTCCAGCCAATTTTTATTTTTCAACTCAAAAATACTCGTAGTACGATTCGCGACATTCCATTTTTTTTCTTTTTAATTGTAGTACAAAATTCATTCATTTTTTTTTTTTTTTTTTTTATGTAATTCATCTTCGTTGTATTCGCTAGTACTATTTTCATTTTTGTTCTTTACAGTATAGCGGAAAATGACCATAAAAAAAATCCCTAGAAATCACAGAACACGCATTTGAAACATTTCCAGAATTTTTTAAAACTTCCAAAATCTCACCATTATTTAAATGACTCATTGTTACGGATACACGTATACGACTCGATCGCGTCACAATATTGCTATTTAACTATCTCAAATTTCAAATAAATCAATTCATTACTTTTTTCTAAAATCCTGTTAAAAAATAAAAAGGTAATTTTTCTTTCATAAGATATTGTTTGATTAATATTTTTTAAAAGTGATTACCTGATATTAGTAAATGAAAAATGTAATTTTACATTGAATTACCTTCGATTATATCAAATTAAAGCCCGTAAAATTATCATTAATTTGATGTAATAACATACGATAAATGAACAATAAATGGTTTATAATAATAGTCATTGTACAAACCTATACATTTTCATATTAATTACGACAATAAGATAAGACTGTACAAATATAGTCTTGTACTCTAAATAAATGACCGAACATAAATAATAAATATTTTCATGAATGCATAATCTTATAAATACAATATATTTATGTTTTCCACGTAGTTTTATGATGATAGATTTTTGCCTTTTTGTCCGGCTAGAACTGAATTTGGTCTCATTGTGCATCGCTGCTGTGTGGCCGTCTTTTAGTTATGCAGTAACATATTTTTAAGATTTGTCCAATTTTATTGCGATTATGGACATGGGCATACACAATGTTATCATCGTTACAATCTTTGGGGTCCGTTGTGTTGCCTATCCGGCAATGTTCGCGGCGTACAGAGTTATATTGTATTATGTTCGTTTCTATATTAATAATTATATACGAACATAACATTTACTGAGCGAGTTTTTATACTTGTAGCTATTACAGGGGGATTATACGTTTTTACAATTATAAAATATATATATATATATATATCTCACCGCCGTGTACATGATGTTTCTAAAAGGTAACAAATTTCATTTATATTACACTTCGATATCGGTTTAAAAAGTCTGTCTCACAAAAACAAATATATTATATTAACGTGATTATACTTTTCTCATGCGAAAACGATCGTTACTATCACTTACTATCGTTATGCTTTCGCCAATCGTTCTGCAAACTATAGAAACATTATAGTAACGGGAAAAAATGAGAAATTTGTTATTTCCTATGTTATTAATTTTATATTATCACGACAAAACGTGTTCACAATTTCAACAAAAAATATACTATCTAGACGTGGTATTTTTATGTACTTTTCTTCGCAGGTTCTATATACCTATTGTAGATAGGTACGGATTTAATACAATCGTATAGATTTTCGAAATCCTCTATATTATTGAGCCGCGAAGAACGCCAACGACCAAGTAGTAACAGTGATCATAGTTAGGCAACCGAATTCACTTTACGGTCTATCATATGATATTAATAATATTTACAAACAGTAAGTATTCGTTGCCTAAACTAACGAAAACTAGGCGGCCCGAGTGGGTTACGTTCTAAATAAATATAATAGTAAAACAAAAAAAAAACACTGAGTAGGCGAAAGACAATTAAGGCGTTGGACGTTTCCAAAGCAATATTTTCGACTGTATGCCGCCCGTGTCCATAAAACAGAACAGTAAATACTCACTTAAAAACCACATTAAATATTCATAAACCCTTACTTATCGTCTCTACTTCTTACGTTATACTCTCTATTTCTTTTGTTTTTCCCTTTAATTGTTCACACATCGAAACAAAATAATATTAGGTATTATTTTTTTAAGCAATACAAATATGGATTTATTTTTTTTCAATTTCAGCCCATAACTCAATATCGATATATGTAGGTGTACTCGTTTTATACATTTAGAACATTATTCAGTATACTACTTATATGAATTAAAAATTATTCGTATTATAATATTATCAACTAACCCGTCCATAAAATTATCGTTACAAATACACGGGTAGCATTTTTGAAATATCAAAAAAATAGATTAAAAGACGAGTATTATTCACCCGGTGATTATTCCTAAACAATTGCTTTTTATGTTTTAACATTGTCGGTACGTCAGTTTTATTTCTGTTTATTTCCGGGCAACGAGGGAATAAAAAAGTTGATTAATACTACACCGCTCAGAATCATTTTCCGTTTTCGATGATTTATTATTGAGTACGGTTTTTATTTAAATAAAAACCTCCCTATATATCGTATGTCTTCCCGCCAACTGCCAAACCTACAACAGTATGCCCCGCATACTTTTTTTCTTATAAATTTAATTTAACGATGGTTTTTTTTTTTTTAAATTTTAAATTTTAGACCGAATCCGGGATCAAATCGACAACAGTCGCCTGGCCGCATTCACTGCTATAAGTAACTACTACCGTCGAAAATCGAACACTATCCGGATTTCGGGAGATCAATATCATCGACGCCGGCCACTGCGCTGTATTCACAAACAGAGATGGTGTACTTCGACTCCGTGTTTTTTGAAAGTCGGAGGGAATAATTTACCGCACAACACGTGGTATAACCGTTTAAAAACGCATTGCCACCGCACCATAGCTCCGAAAAGATGTCTGGTCTAGTTTTTAATTGCGATAACAATGTTATTAACGTTGACTTAATCTGTTTGGCGATTATTTTTACGCCATTGTTGTTATATCGACAAAATGATTACAATCACGATACCTAAAATCAGTAAACCGTATTGACGATACCGTTTGCTTACGTCGTCGGATATACTTCAACAATTATGCCCGTTTTTCTATAGTTTGTTTATTTCGTAAAACCGCATTAAAAAATAAAACCACATCTCGCATGTACGTATATATTATTGACGCGTAGTTTAAAAAGAAAACAAATAATAAATATTTCTAAACAAGAAATGTATAAATATTATGTACAATTGATATAGCGGTTGTTTGCATGTCGCGGTTCCGCTTTTTATCGTTGAGTAAATACGAAATTGGTTCGAAAACAAGTTGTCGAGCGTCCGATAGCATTCTGACCATAATAATAATACTAATATTAAACTGACGTCGAAAAGTAATGATTTCCGCAAATCGAAAAAGATTTTTTTTTTTTTTTGTTGTTGTTATTTTAATCACGCGTCGTCGGTTGAAAAATATTGCCGTATGCGATTTATCAATGGTCCGTTGTCGAACGCTGTTGGTAAAAAAAAAGGTACAACGACGCCCTTTTGACGGACGTTTATTTACATGCTAAAAACGGAAGAAAAAAAATACTGTCGGTTCAGTTTATTACTTTAGTATACCCGGTTACGAATACTTATCGATTTCTATAAGTGTATTGGTAATCCGAGGATTATGTTCCCGTGTGCTTGCCAATTTTGAATATTTTCACGTACCTCACCGTACTTGACAGTGACATACTTAACTTTACCTTACATTACTTTTTACTAAAATGTATACGTCATTATAATTATCGTATAGGTATTTACTTGTAGATATCAAAGATACGTATAAGGCATTAAACACAAATTTGTATGCCAACACACAGATGATATCATTGCATCTCTCTTGCTTGTGCAAGACATTCACGCACGACATTCTTTGTCGCACAGAAGTCGGTAAAAAAAAAAAAAAACGTGATACGTACGTGTACGGATTGTAGGAAAGCCGCATACATATGTTCATAAGCTTATATGTACCTATTTTACTAGTTCAGGCGCTTTGGCATTAGTAACATTCAGTCTTAAATCATTTTTCACGTTTGATTTATCTCTATACTCTTCTTTATGTTTGTTAATAAATGGGAAATCATTATTTTTATTAATATTATTTTTCTTTCGCGTATCCTTCGTGATGTGAGCTTCCTTTTCGCAGGCCGAGTAACACTAGACCTAGCATATAAAATTGTCATTTACGCAATATTCGTTTTGATTTTAGAGTATTGGTTTTAATTTTACCTTTACGCTAACGAAGTAAATATATATAATATATCTATAGTGCTAAAACGCCGCGAATTATTCGTGAAATGCATTGCGTCCTGAATAAATAATAATAATGTTATTATAAAAGTCAATATTTACTACCCAACGAGGGTTATAAATGGTATGCGGTAAGGCCATCGAGTAAAGTTCATTTTTCACCCGTTTTCACCTAGGGTCTCTCGGGCTTTATTCTCGGTCACGACAATAAAATCCCGATCGAAATGTGTATATTATTTCAAAATAATAAAAGTTCACTCGATTGGCGTTATCAAGGCCACGTAATATTATTAACATAAAGCGGAAACGGTGGTGTTTTCAAACTGAACGCGATGAATAAATAAACTCCGGACTAATTTCCACTGCCGTTTATAAAGTCGATAATCGACCACAGCGATTACGAGATCGTAAACACGATTTTCAAGAAGATGAATTAAGAATATATATATATATATATATAAATAATAATAAAAAATCCCTATTCTACTGTACGCAAACTTAATATTTATAGTCGTTATTTTTTTGATGGTGAATTCTTTTCCAATTTCTCGATTGTTTTATAGATTCTGAGCGTAGAGAGTTTTGTAATTTTTTTTTTTTTTTTTTGCTGTCTGTGACAATCTTTTTTCATTTAGAAATGTTGCTCCAATCAACAACATCGGGGTGTCCGGTTGGTGTATTAAGAAGGTAATTTTTTATTTTCCGTGTAGTTTTTTTATAATAGCGGTATCTGTTAATTTCGATTTTAATTTTATTGTTGTAATTAAGTGAAAACAAATTATAGAGTAAATTTTAATTTTTGACTTTTTTTACAGTTTAACGTGGATTAAAATTGTGCAAACACGAACAATATTGTGATATATTTTGTAGTTGCCAATTAAGAAAAATATTCGAATTTATCAACAAAATGTTTACCCGAACTCAGTCTTGAATCGTTTTTCCATTATAATGATTTATATTCTAACGGGGACGGGAAATTAAAAAAAAAAAAAAAAAAAAAAAAAAAAAAAAAAAAACCCGCGGACAACATTCTGAACAACAGTTTGGAAAATTATGTTTTTTTTTTTTAACTGTCGTCCAAAACGAACACGTATAATAATTTAATAAATTGTATATAATATTACGACGGTTGAATATTAGTTGGCGGCGGTCTCAAGCAAAACGATTTTTCGAACGAGTTAATTTTTTTTTTTTTACTCGTGTGTATTTTTTTTTTTCAATTTTTTTTTTTCTACACATATCACCGCCGGTGACCTAAACGAGACGAGCGTAAGTATACCTGCCTACAATATTGTATACCTACTTTATTGCGCCACTGTCCTACTTTTCGACTTTATAAATGTATCCGATACGTAGGCAATAATGAAATTGAAATTTACGTTGATATCGCCGTCGGAATAAATATAATAATATTTATATATTATCGAAAGACGAAAAGAGAAGAAAGGAAAAAAAACCCGGGGATATGTGTATACACAATATTATAGTTTCTCGGTGGACGTAATAAAATAAATATTTGTTTTTATCCGGGGTAAAATAATTGTTTATAATCGAAATATTAATTTTGTTGTTATTATTATTATTATTATTTTTTATTTATTTTTTTTTTGTTGCCATCTACACCACGGGTGCTTGTGTTTAATAATATAATAATATGTACTATCGGATTTATGGTTTAAAATATTCACGTATACGGCGGCGGCGGCCTCATGGGCACGGGCATAAAATACTTTCACGACCGTCGCGCGACGGGCCCGTCTTGTGGCTCTACCTGTCGGTACGGTCGTCGACGTCGCGCGACGCCCCGGCGAAACGCGTGTATATAAGACAATAAATTGACGCGCCGCAGCCAAGTGTTAAACCGAGTCTTGTCCGGTCACCGTTACACGGACTCACAATCGTACTTATATACATATAATTTCCCGAGGGAAAACAATTATTATAATCTATTATTATATATTATAATATAAATATTCGTTTTTTTTTTTTTTTTTTTTTTTTTTCACTCTTCTCTTCTGTCCACTTCGGTTCACTTCGTCCAATTAACCGGGTAAACGGCATTCTCAAGTTTTGCATCATTGTTCTCGGCAACACGTAAGCACACACCGTGCGCACCGCACAATTCGTTTTTCCGAAAGTGAATGTGTGCGCTCGCATCGCAGTCTGTCACGAGGACCAACCATGTCGACCTCACTCAGGCTCCTGGCGATCGCCGTCTTGATCACGTTGGGTAAGTAGAATCTCGTAAAATCGCCGTCTGTTTCTATATTATACACGTGCAAATAGATTATCGGAAAATTGTATAAAAAAAAAAAAAAAAAAAATTGATATATATATATATTTGTAATAGTGCAATAATGTAATAATATTACCGACCGTGTCGTCGTCGTCGTCGTCATCGTTGTTTCGGGTACGGATCGTCAATTAATATTATGCGCACCCGCACCCCGTCAAGTGTACTAATAAAACATACAAACAACAAATGTATTATATTTATAATTTGGGTAACAATGAATAAAAAAAAATGTTAAATTAACCTATTTATACGGTAGAGCACAATGGATATATAATGTACGCGGATATTTTATACGACTTACCGAAACGGGTTCTCGGCCGACCGTGTGTGTTTTCCAGTTGGCGCATCCTAATAATTAAATTGTCAATAAATATAAAAAAAAAAAATGTCCCGGGGAATGGTTAAGACGAATAATAATTATTATTATTATTATTATTCAGCAGTGCCGTATAAAAAGGATGTACAAAACTGCGTTTACGAAAGGCATGTGCACTGCTGATATATACTACCCTCCTGTATAGGATATGCAATAATGATTTGTATGCCAAACTTTGTAACCGAATTCAAAGTCGTCCAAACGAATATATAATATAATCGCATGATTTTCTTACTGTTATTCGTATCGCCTGTAATTTTCGTATTCGCTTTAAGAAAGAAAGAAAAAAAAAAATACTCTCGTGTATTGTATATATTTTTTTTAACAATTCTGTACGGCTGCGGTTAAAATCATATTATTATTACTTACTAAATTCCAAAGAAACGTACATATATATATATATATATATATATATATATATATATACGCGTTCGACATTATTCGTCATTTTAACAATATATACGTGAAAATATAATAATGTAAGATACATTTTTTTTTTTACGACAGTCCGTCCGAGTATTTCGCTATTTTATTATTAAACACCCACAATACGCGCCTCCTAATGCACGCGTAATCTTCGTAAACGAATAAAATCATTTCTTCTTTTTTCTATGGTTTTTTTTTTTTTTTTTGTCTATATTCACCGCGACAGACAATAATTATAATTGCGTAACACCCGAGTGCAGTAATTGTGTATTGCAACGACGAACACAATATAATAATAATAATAATAATAATAATAATAATAATACATAATGATAATATTATTCTCGTTAAAAACCGCACACGCCATGACCAAATCGTAAGAGGTAAAAAAAAAAAAAAAAAAAAAAAAACGCAATCGTGTATTCGTAAAGGTATAATAATATAACGACACACGATGACACGATAATTCGGACGATTACGAGTCGGTAACCTAACCTGAAAAATAAAAGCGTATGGAGCGGCCGGTGGGCGGGGGGGCGGGGGGAAGAGAGGGGCGACGAGGGGGTCGGTGTACCGCGGGCTAGTGTATTGCGGCGGATGAGGTCGGGGAGACGAGTACCGGCGCGAAAATATTTCAAAATATCGTTAAAACACACTCGACGGTGGCGGCCACAGGTTAAAGTGAGAGGGGACGGGGAGGGGTCACGTGAGATTTTCGCCTCGGGTTTGATAAAGAAGAAATTAAAAAAAAAAAAATATTATCACGGCTCTCGGTACAAGTATACAACTATACAATAATGTCGTCGGACAATATAATAACGTATAATATAATATACGTACGAACTGTACGTAGGTGTTGTCGACTTGCCATGATAATAAATTTTGCGTCTATATTATATTATTATATCGATCCGAACACAATGTGCCGTCCGCGAGCCCGACAACCGTGCCTAAAGATGATTTCGCATGCCTACAATAATCAAAAAAAAATAATAATAATAATAAAATATTTCGTACACACACGATTTTTTTTTTTTTTTTTTTTTTTATCGCTCGCGCACGCCGGCCGATTTATTCTTTTTCTCTCTCTCTCTCTTTCTTTCTTTTTGGTTATATTATTAAAACCCGGATATAGCCAGAGAGGTACGCGAGTATTGTTTACGGGTACATAATATTATAGTTTTTGTCGTATTCTATTGCTCCGGCGTTTTTTTCCGCGTTTTTCTCTCGAAAACGACATATTATAGCGATAAATATTAATCGGATCCGGCAAACCGAATTGTTTCTCTCTCTCTTTCTTTCTTATACGCGCAGATTTCTCGTAACAATAAATGTATATAAATTTATACAACGATATGTGTACACCAGATAAGTACATATTTGGTATGGTTTGGGTGTACGGTAGATTACGAGTGCCTTAATTTTTTCTTTCTCTTCCGGAATACGGACGATTTTTTTACATTATTATGATAAAAAGTCTTGGCGCGGCGAGACGACGAGCGAATTTTCGTTTCGATCATTTTCCATAGAAAAAAAATAGAAAAAAAAAATGCAACTATTATTTTTTCGCCGTTCGCGTACACGCGTGTACGTATATAATAATTCACGCGTTGGCCCGTGGCTCGATAATAATATGAATAATTCGTGTAATATTATTCCGGACGCACGTACGTTACCTCTATAATAATAATGAGTGACGCCGAACCATAGGGTCCTCGAGTGTGGCGGCTGTCGTAGTGAATGAAACGGGGCCTTTTTTTTTTTTTTTTATATAGTACACTTGATACTGTACTGAAGTATAGCTGGCAAATTTTTTTACGTCATAATGGTTTATCTATAGGGGGCAGTTACTCGAGTTGATTATTGTTACTTAAGTGCAAGATAAGTGCCGTCAAGGCCGTAGGTGGTGGGTCTTGAACAACATTTTTCATTCGCCACGGTGAATTTTTTTTAGTTTGACGCCACTGATAATAATAATAAAATATCACGACGGCTTGTTCTTTTCTCTCTCTCTCTCTCTCTCTCGTCCCCTCACGCAATGATATTAATATTGTAAATAAAGGTTCTTGGCCGGAGATTCATTACTATCGACACATCTGTCATCAAGTGTGTCGATGTTGTTGTTGTTGTTGTTAATAACGGGTAGATCTACGTGTATATGCCCAAGAACGCGCGTAGAAAGTAAATGAGCTTTTTTTTTTTTTTCCAATTTTTTTTTTTCTATATATACAAACATATCATTATTCTTTCTTTCACTCGCGTCCGATTCGACAAACAAAACCGAATAATAATAATAATAATATACCTACCTATATTTTGCGCGCGCTCGTTATTTTCGAATATTTCGTTTTGACACGTCGTCGCGTGAAAGTAAACCGAATAATTTAACGCGCGTAGGTATGCGATTTGAGTTTCGCGCTTTTTAAAAAAAACGATTTATACGATATTATTTTATACATAAATATAATATGCAGGCGGAAACTCGATCGGGTCAGTGGCGTGCCCGGGAATTCGCCAACCGGTGGGGATGCGTATAGTATACAAATATATACCGAATAAACCAATCGTAAAATCTTCTTCTGATATATACGAGTAAATATATATAAATTATTATATTTATATATAGAGGTTATCTCGACGGCGATGACCGGTAATTCAAAAACCTAATCCGAAAACGCCGATTTTTCGTTCGAATAAAACGAATGATTTCCCTTGTACACGTCGGCTGAAAATATGATTTTATTTTAAATATGCACTTGACTCGATACGAGTCCGACTGTATTTACTGGCGGCTTTCTCGTCGGCGTCGAACAATTCGTACAAACGATTATCGCGTCCCCTCGTTATTATCGTTTGGATTTTATCGATTCCCGGCAATATATAAGGGAAAAAAAATAAAACAATTACAAACGCTCCTTACTTTTCCCCGTAACATATCGCAAGTCCGACGACGTTTTGTCCCGTTTTCGTCATCGGTTTACGATTTATTTAAAAAATTCGCATAAACATACCGAAAACGCTATTTCTGACGGTACTGTAGCATTTTAATACATAAAAAAAAAAAAAAAAATTAACCAAAGTATTACAAAATAATATACATTCCAATAATCGAACAAAAAAACTCTGCGCTATTATTGTCCGGATTACTTGTTTCCGAAACTGTAGATTGTTACATACCAATTTACTGCCAAGCCCAACGGTAAAAAATTCGATTAAATACAAATTCACAGGGGACCGTATAGTTATATTGTATAGGTACTCGTCAACCTTATATTAAAACAAATACAATTATAGATAAATAATTCTTAAAATATTTATTTATTATTCATTCGGTTTTTATAACAGTGAATTGCATTTATATATATAAATTTCCCCCCTAAAACGCATTGAATCTGTTAGAGGCGACAATTAAATTGGTTTTTTTTTTTTTTTGTTACCTCCTTTATGGTTTAAAAATTGACCATTGACGGTCGTATAGAATCGATGAATGTCCAACATTTTTATCGAATTCAAAATTCACAATTTAATAAAAAAAAAATATATAGGAATATATTATTTTGTTAATATTCATTACGAAACGATATGAATGAAAGTAGCTGGTTTTATTGTACCATTAAAAAAAAAAGTATCGTATAACATGAAAGTAATATTAACTATATAAATTAAAAGTGTATTATTACTTAATAAATAATAAATCACAACCGACCGCGGTTAGACTTATACATAATGTTAGTAGAAAAAAAACCGCCGTTTTCCATTCAAAAACGGATTTTCAAATGTATTACAAGTATATCGGACGAATTGTTTTATTTGTTTTTATTTGTTTCTCTCGCAGGGTCTTGTGATTCGATATTTTCGCGTGTTAAACGTCAACAAGCAGCGACCAGCGAACCGAAAAAGGAGGAAAGTTTCGAGATCGAAATATGCAAAGACAAAGACGCCGGAGAATGGTTTCGGTTAACGGCCCAGGACGGCGACAGTTGCCGTGATGTCATCCAATGCACATCATCGGTAAGTATAGTTTTAGAAAGCGAGACGCACCCGGTGGCGGTACTAGGAGGCGATGGGGGTTGGTGGTGGGAGTGATGCATCATCCATGATTCAGGAGGTCGTCAAGAGGTTAATTATTGCCGCTGAAATTGAACGGTCCCCCCGGCATTCGGATATATTTGTTTGAATAGTCTAAACATTCGTATGGTAAAAATTGGGGGGAAAAAAAAAAAAAAAAAAAAATATTCAACGTTTTCAATAACAATTGCAAATATGTCATTATCGCCTATAGCTCTAAAAGGGGGCCTATCGAAAATAGCTGATCCGCCAGTGTGGAAATAATAACGATTAAATTTCGCAAAACGTTCACTTGTACAAGACACTAATAAATTATTGGCGCATTACGAATGTAACGCAGGGGCTACGATTTATTGATCAATGCGAATTTCGGTCCGCATTTGCATACCGCGAACGACGCCCACCTCATAGCGTTTTACGTAAAAAAAAAAAAAAAAAAAAAAAAAAAAAAAAACAAATAATCGTTTAGGATATTGAACGAATAAAAAATCCGTACGCAATTATTTACATAATAATTACTATTATGACGCGTACGTACCGATACCCGTTGCACCGTGTCCGCGGTCGAAACGAAATATTATTAACGCGCACCGTAAAACTCCTCGAGTGCACCACGCTCACTTTCACAAAACCATATTATGGGTTTTCGATAACGAATAATATTTTATTATGGACGGATCCCCGGGCGTGAGCTACGCGGAAAAGGTAATATAAAATCGACTGTTATTTAATTTTTTTTTTTTTTTTTTTTACACCGCGGGCGTACAAAAATAGAAGGTACACGCGTATTATTACAATACCCGATAATAACAATTAAAATAATTATTATTATATTGTCGAACCGGGAAGACGACAAAAAAAAAAATTGTACGACGATTCTCGAATACCGCCCGTAGTGTCTCCGCGTAGTGGTTCGGCGGCAAGTTCATTATGCGATTGCAATCGTTTTTTTTTTTTTTTTTTTTTGTTTTGTTTTTTTTTTTTCATCCGGAAATTCTATAATAGTTTAACCCTGAGAACGAAAGTCGATCGAGTTCAACACGGCGGGCAGGCTTTGTGCGTACAATAATATTATGTCGTACGAACGACCTTAAACAACATAAACACATAGATATTATGGTGTAAGAACATTACGGTAACCTTGTTTTAATGAACCCCGGTGTGAGTTTTAATTGATTTTTTTTTTTTTTTGTTGTTGTCTTCTTCGCCTGTATTATGTCTAACGACGTCGGAAACATTATTGCAAAACGTTCGTCTATCCGTTCAATTATCGATTTTAGAAATAACTTCGATTAGCAGCGAGTGCTGTTGCGACGATTATTTAAATTTTATCGTATTTAAACCACGCCCACTATAATATTTGATTTACAAAAAGAAAACGCGGTATCGTTGCAAAAAATCAAAAGAAATATATTATTTATACGGCATCTCGTTTCGCACCGACCGAAACCTGTCGATTGACCTCAAACTGTAGTTTTCTTTTATTACAGTAGATATAATGGTTAGATATAGCCGACTCCGTATATGGGAGAGTAAATGGGAAAGCCGATGGCAGCCATGTTCCAAGAGAGCAAATTTTATTGGTTAAATATTTCACGGGTTAATCAAGTACAATTTGCCCTCTTAGTATAATACTATAATAATATATACCTTCCAAATTACCTTACCTCTTACGGGACTCCATACAGTCAGCTATCTAGATATTTTGTGTACGGTACGGAGTGATTTCGATTAAGAATTAGAATAATGTGGTCGATAAAATATAATATTTTCAACAAAACCGAAATCAATGCAGTTCAAATCCGTCACGGTAGAGAACTTGAATTTTTAAATCGACGGCGTTCAATTTAAAAGGCGAATTCGATTTGAAAATCGCGAATGTCATTAAGTTTTTGAATATTAATAAATACAAATATCACTTTAACATAGAGTTTTTTAATGTAATCCGTCCGTACATTTTAAAATAAATTATATTTTTATATTCCCTATGGTTTATAGGGGCATTTTTCAAACGATTTGCTCGTTATATAACCGGGCATATCTTAAAATTTAGTACCAATTATAGATCGAGCTAATTTAAATGTAATACGTTTCGACAGTCCAACAATTTAGTTATATCTACCATAACTACTTATATAAGTTTATACGGCGCTCGAATGTCTTGGGTTTTTAGACTTTATTGGTATACTGCTTTAAATTAAAATAGCCTGTCTCGTATAGCACGATGCACCGATAAAATACTAAATAATCCATTAAACTATTATTCTTCTTCTCGGTTTATTTATAAAATGAACTATTTAGATCCTTTGGTCGCTTCTAACAATCCCTCTCCGTTGTTCTCAGTCCAATGCCATGATGCTGATGATGAGTGTCGCATTTATTTTTGTGGGATATATCTCACCGTCGTCGTGTTAAACTATCTCTGGCAAGGTGTTTTTCCACTAGGTTTTCCTTAATTTTTTCCTGCTCGCCACACGTGGCCTGCCCATTCTAATATTTTACTACTTAGGAATATTGGATTTATTAGTTTGTTGTAAAGTCTTTGTAAGACATCCCCTTTCAACAATTTCCGAGTCCAAACATTTTAGATGGGTTCATACATTTTCCTTTCGAGACTCGAGAGAAAAAACTGAAAACGCAAAGAGATTGAATAAAACGATTATATTATAATACAATTGTAATTATTACTTAACAGGGATTGCAAGCTATTCGTTGTCCGGCCGGTTTGTATTTCGATATCGAAAAACAAACGTGTGACTGGAAGGTCGCGGTGAAAAATTGCAAGTTGAAGAATAAAGAACGCAAAGTCAAACCGTTATTGTTCACTGACGAACCATTGTGTCAGGTATTTGATACAAAATATTTTCTATAGGGTCCATTGTTACATACACGCAGTGTTTGTACACAAACTAATATTTCAGTTGATTACGAAGGATTTTTTTTTTTTTACTTTAAATTATATTTTATACTCGGGTTATATTATTATTCGGTATTTTTGTTCTATAATAAAGATCGCATTTCGATTTAATCTATGAACATCTATATAATATTTTACTTAAAAATTTAAAACTAAATTAATAAAAAAAAAAATTAAAAAAACCGTGTCCGTTTATGTTAGATATAATATTTATTATATTATTTGTATAGGACGGAGAATTGTCTTGCGGTGATAAATCGTGTATCGAACGAGGACTGTTTTGTAACGGAGAGAAGAACTGCCCCGATGGCTCGGATGAAAATTCATGCGGTTTGTACACAATTAAATAATAATATATTAAAGTATAAAACAATATTTTTTTAATATTACTAGAAATCGATTAAAAATCCCTTAACATTTCAAAATCCTATATAAATGTGTTATTTTCAAAGGTTTTCGCTTATACTTGAAAAAATAAACGAAATCCGTAATTATCGAGTTTACAGTCGGATTTTCTACATAAATAAATATACATATTTTTTTTTTTTCAAAATAATTTTCGAATATTATTTGCAACAGGTGATTTTTAACTAAAATTTTTACCTTACACTCGAAATGGAATATTATTGCAAATATACGATATAACGAAATTATTATTTTTTTTTCCAAACGTGTGTTGAAAGTAATTTTTTATCTACTTAATAATGTAAGTCGTATATATATTCTTGCAATCAACAATTTATTTATCGTTTACTGCGACTCAGGAATTTTCGACTGATAACACAGCGTACAGAAATTCAAAATTGAACAACGTGCTAATTAATCCGCTCGGAATTTCATTTAATATGAACCATATCTATAGATATAGTCTATACTATTTCAACAATTCAATTTTATTTGTATCCGTTATCAGGTAATGCCATCAGATTAATATATTCTAAAAAATAAAATACCGAGATATTTAGCGTTAATCAAAAATATATAACCGTAATCAATATTGCATAACAATCGACAATTAATAACTAATACGTGTTTTTTTTTTTTTTAATATTAAATATACTGATAAATTTTATCGTTTATCCGCTATTTCCTTTCTTGGTTTATCACTTTGATTATATTTCTATTATTATTATTATTATCTTCTCGAAATTACTGAGGTAAATTATATCCGTAGTAATTATATAATATTAGACAATAGCACAATATATCAATAATATTAGTATCGTGTTTAATTATAAACCGGCATGAAAACAGTTTACATAACGATTTGATTAATAGAAAAAAAAAGACCTAACAGAGTATGAAAAAAAAAAAAAATAAAAAAATTATATATATACGTATAACTGCCGAGAATTTCAGAAAATTGTTCGATTTTAACACGTTGTCTTTACGTCTTCGATAGCTCGTCACCAACCAGCAGTGAATCTGTTATCCGTTCAATCGTTACGATTGTTCAAAATGAAAATGGTTTTTTTTATTTAAATTATTATTATTAAATATCTAAATAAAACGATCGTATGTTTGGCCCTCCCGCACATCGGTTACCCCGTGTAGATAACGACAACGACCCGAATCGCGCGCCGCCCTGCGACCCGGCCGTGTGCGTTTTGCCCGACTGTTTCTGTTCCGAAGACGGTACCGGAATACCCAACGACCTGCCGTACAAAGAGGTGCCGCAGATGATCACAATCACTTTCGATGACGCCATCAACAACAACAACATCGAACTGTACAAAGAGATATTCAACGGCAAGCGCAGAAATCCGAACGGGTGCGACATCAAAGCCACGTTTTTCGTATCGCACAAATACACCAATTATTCGGCGGTACAAGAAACGCACAGGAAAGGACACGAGATCGCGGTCCATTCGATAACGTAAGCACCTACATTATTATTATTATTTTTTTTTTTTTTTTATCTCGATAATAGCGTTTCGACATAATTTTCAACGTGTTCACGAAAAGGCCGAATACGGTTAGGTTTATAATAACTCGTAAATCTGTTTGATCGTTAAACGATAACCGGTATCTAATTATATAGAATATATTATAATATATTCGGGTGTATTATATATTATAGAAATTCATTTCTTTCTTTTTTTTTTTTTCTTTTTTTCGGCGCCCGCCTCGATTTGCATATTATAAGAAAAAAAAAAAATCCGGTTTATCGAACACGAAAACGGTTTCAAACGTTTAATAACACTAAATCAACTGTTGATGTATTTTTTAATAATACGATTGCTACACCGGCAACGTGGTCAAGAGGTTTTGCGGAATAGCTATTTGGGTTTAGTAATCAATTAATTTCCCTTTCTTTATGTATGCATCACGAATATATTTCGTTTAACCATATCGGACCGATAAAATATATATATATATATATATATACATACCAATTGAATCGATAGTATATATATTTATATTAATATTATATCATAATAGGATTATTTAAATATTGTAGTCGTGAAAGTGAATACGAATAAACTGGAAAGTAAAATAAAAAAAAAAAAAATTTAAAAAAAAACTGTCATGTAACAACCCAGTACGTAGATGGGAACTGGGTGGGTAGGTATGTACAAACGTAATTAATACAACTATATATATATATATATATATATATATTATTATTATTAAAGTGAACGTAATACAACAAGTGAGTCCGTGTAAAATGATTATCGATAGGATTTTTTTTTTTTTTAAATATCCTATATATAATATTATTATAACATATAAACACGACAGATCAAAAATCAAAAAATCTTATTTTTTATTTCTTTATTTCTGTCAACACTCCAAAAGAAATAATAACGCGCAGTCCAGACAATTGGGGGTGGGGAGAATTAAATTATTTCTCGACTTCGTTTAAATTAACGATAATAGTTTTTTTCTATAGATAGATTTTGGTTAAATTACCATACGACACTTGTATTATAATATTACCACGCGGTGAAAAACATAATAACAATAATAATATTGATTTTTTTTTTTTTTTTTGTTTTTGGAAACTATCACTGTTTGCGCGAAAACAAATAATTAGTTGAGAGTCGTTAAAAAAAAAAAAAAAAAAGAAAAAAAAGTGAAAAATAGTAAAGGCGCTGCCCCGACAATTGGTACGGGTTTTCGTATTGGGTATAAACCCGGTAAATGGTATAAACCGCAATGAGGAATGTGTTACAACCTGTATACATAATAATATAATATGTAATCGCCAAGGACGATGGGAAGACGACACCGGTTTACAATTATCAACGTTATTATAATAATATACATTTACATATTATTATTTTCGTAAAATTTCGATTTCATAACCGACGAATTTCCCTTTTTTTTTTTTTTTCTTCTTTTTTTTTTCTACTTTTTTTTTTTTTGTGATTCTTTTATTATTATTATTCCTTTTTAATTTACGACAAACGTTCTACGGGTGTACAAGGACGCGGCGATAAATTACAAGCAATAAAAATAAAGCGCCGGGTGTTTGCTCGTCCCGATACGTTTGGCCGGTCCGCAGGAATGTCGAGAAAATAATATCGCGTCCGGCTCGTCGTCGAGTTTTAATATTATTACACCGAAACCACTACACCGGGCCGGTGTAGTTGTTACATTATTCGTGCGTTTTGGCGTACCCGTATAGAAAACCGGTATATACACGAACAGGCTGGTTTTTTTTAACATTTTTTTTTTTTACCTGCAGTCCGTTTTCTCGTTTCTGCCCCATACTCTCCGCGCGTCAATTGCCGCGTACGCGGTGCAAGATGTAAAACGATTATTATAGATTATTATTATTATTATATATTAAATTATTATTTCGTTTGTCGAACCCGTACGACTCCGGGCGGACGCGTTGCGCAATCCGTACGCGTACAATACGGACGACGAGTACAGGGCGCCCCGGACCCCCTCGACCAACGCCGCGTCCGTTAATGTGGGGCCGGGCGTACGGAAAATCGTGGCCGCACCGGATTCTATTAGGCCGGCATCGTTTTATGTTATATTATTACAGCGATATGATTTTGAAAGACACACGTAATAATTTCCCGCGCCCGGAGTCACGGACGGACAATATTTTTTACAATATATCGTTATTATTACTATTATTATTATTATTTATTATAATATTAAATTAATAATTTCGTCGCGTGACACATGTCGAGGTCGCGTCAATTCGTTTGATATACGTCGCTCTGCCCACTATTCAACTTGTGTACAAAAAAAAAAATAAAAAAAATACAGGTTTTTCTTTTTGTCAAAGGAATCGATAATACTTATGGTTGTTAGTTTTTTTTTTTTTTTTTTTTTTTTTTAAATTAAAATGTGATTTACTTCCTCGTGAATAAAATCGAATATTGTTATGTCTCGATTATATATATATATATATACACAAAAGGTTTGCAAAAATATTCGATTAATTAAAATAGCCGAGGATAAAACTATACTTGAAATTCGAAACTGTCCAGACGATTTCGTCTGTTTGTCTACGTACGTTATTTCGGCCGTACCGGCGTTTTCGTCCGAAAATAATATCGTTTTAAACGTTATCGATTAATATTCAGTAGGTATATATATATATTTCATACATTTTTTCCAAGCGCTTCATTTAACCACAGTTTAAAAAAAAAAAAAAAAATTAGTTTTTCCTTCAAAAAAAATTACAATTAATAATAATATTATAATATTAATCGACCGGGATCTTGCCCGTCAGGACGTCAGTCGTCAGTATAATAAATATATTAACCGTACATACATACAAAAATTAAATCTGGTGAAAGACGGAAGATCGAGTTTTTTTGGGTTGCCGACAGAAAACAGCTAAATATATGTATATAATATATAATTAGTAAAGTAATTTTTTTTTTCTTGCTAGTGTTATTAATTATTTGCAAAAAAAAAAAAAACAACCATTTGCGTCGACCAAAGAAGAAGAAAATTAGTTAAACGTTTAAAATGATAAAAAAAAAAGAAAAAAAAAAAGCAAAATAATATACACAAACCGTTATTAACGTTTGTTATGCCATTTATTTTTTTCTTCTTCTCGTTTTAGTATTCGTTTAAATATTCCAATCCGCGTTGTTATAAACTTTTCGTAATAATAGCGGAAGCAAAAAAAAAAAAAAAACTACTCGACTATTAATATTATATCTATACGATTGCCGGTGTACGTGCTCGTAATGTTCCCGAAATCGATCAAATCGGTTATGATAATAAATATGATTATTGATATATCATTGGGCCGTAGACACGCCAAACGAATGGATAATATAAATACATATTATAATGTATTATTATTTATCGTGCCTGTAGACCGCAGAATTCGGTAGCCGTAGGTTTTTCTATTATATTTCGCCCGGCGACGAAACGATACGGACGCGTATTTGACGTGAAATCGATTTTAAAAATCCACCCGGCACAAGTTAGTCGAAACCTATAATCTTTTTTTTTTTTTTTTTTGTCGTGTGATCGAAAACCATTGTAAACGCATCGCGGCAAATGGTCGAGCGATCGATAAAAATATGTGAACGACAATAGTTTTTTTGCGGTCGAAATATTATATTATAATATTCTATTTTACCCCAGGTCGATATTCCGTATACTGGAATAGTTTTTGAAAAGCGTAGGTCGAAATTGAATAAAACAAAAACCGTTGTTCGATGATATTTCGTTTTTCCATCACTCGACTTCCGGCCGGGGGATTTTCGAACGGGCCTTTTTTTTTTTTTCTTTTTTTTTTTTTTTGTTGACCGATCGTTTCATGTATGTGCGCGATGCGCTTGTTTTTGCAGGCACAACGACGACGAGCAATTCTGGAGCAACGCCACCGTGGAGGACTGGGCCAAAGAGATGGCCGGCATGCGCATAATCACGGAAAAGTACGCCAACCTGATCGACAACAGCGTGGTCGGCTTGCGGTCGCCCTATTTGCGGGTGGGCGGCAACAACCAGTTCACCATGATGGAGGAACAGGCTTTCCTGTACGACTCGTCCATCACCGCGCCACTGTCCAACCCGCCGCTCTGGCCGTACACCATGTACTTCCGCATGCCCCACAGGTGAGAGACCCGTCACCGCGGTTTTACCGATAAACGGTTATAATATCCCCGTGCGGGTCAAATAAATCGATGAAAAAAAAAAAAAAGAGGGCGAAAAATAGGAAAATTTGACGTAATTACACGTTAGTGCATTATCGTCTGCGCCACGACGCAAATTATGGCGACCTATGAAAAATCCGAAAATATTTTAACAGAAACGTATCATATCCGAAAAATATTAAATACGAAAAGATTTGTGTGCGACAAATATTTTATCCGAAATGTATTCCCGGCACTCGTTTCGACGAAAATACGATTCTAATAAAAATACATTTCTCGCTAAATATTTTTCGGCTAAATTACTGTTCGGGAGTAAACTTTTTCGGATAATTTACGCGTCCCCTTTAAATTAAATCTACAATCTACGCTTACTTGAAATACCGTACTGTAATTAGTACTGATTAGTTCTGTTTAACGCTGTTTGAAGGGCTGATTATATAGGGAGGGGGCGTTTCCAAATATTTTCCCCGGGGCGCCAAACAATGGCTCTACACAACACCGATATAATAATTTAAATGTATTGCTGCCGATTTGTGATATTATAATGTGGATTATCGTCTGGAATATAAGAAATACCATCGTCACCGTGACGGTTGTCCGCGTCATCGATACACTAGCCTGCAAAAAAAAAAAAAAAAAAAAAAAAAACATTTTGCGGACACATATAAAAAAATTTAAAAAAAAAAAACCGTTCAAACAGGACTAGAAAATCGACAATTAGAATCCGTTTGGACACGACCGGAGTACCCGGGCGTATTATAGCCGGCATAGGAAGTAGAATGGAATTTTAAAACGGCTATATGTAACTATACAAAAGTGTACAATATATAATAATACGTATAGGTGTATATGGACCGGTTAACGAAATGTTATTCAATCGGCGAAAGTTGTCGAGTTTCAAGGACTAACAGGCGCGTTCTCTGTATACGGTTTTAAATATAGCTCTGCATTATTAAACATACGAGAGAAAAAAACGATGCCAATTTTTTTATTTTTTTTTTTTCCTCTCTTTCGGACTAAATTTTTAAACGTACCTACAAAACAAAAAAAAATACAAAATTAAATAATTTACACTATGTCGAGGACGGTAATAATCGCACGGGGATTTCGTTATAAAACGGATACGCGGCGGCGGCGGCGGTGCCGTCGTCGTCGTATGGAACATGTATAACGAACAACAATTTTATTTACGGCCACGGTGTTTTCGATGCCCGCAGGTGTCACGGAAACTTGCAACACTGTCCGACCCGTAGCCACGCCGTATGGGAAATGGTGATGAACGAGCTGGACAGACGGGAAGACCCGAATTTCGACGAATATCTGCCCGGGTGCGCCATGGTGGACTCGTGTTCCAACATCCTTTCCGGCGACCAGTTCTACAATTTCCTGAATCACAATTTCGACCGGCATTACGACCAGAACCGCGCGCCCATGGGCCTGTACTTCCACGCCGCCTGGCTGAAGAACAATCCAGAGTACCTCGACGCGTTCTTGTTCTGGATCGACGAGGTTCTGGCCAACCACAACGACGTGTACTTTGTCACCATGACGCAGGTGATCCAGTGGATCCAAAAGCCGAGGATCATTAACGAGGTGAAGAACTTCGAACCGTGGAGGGAAAAGTGTGTGGTCGAAGGACCGCCGGCCTGTTGGGTACCGCACTCGTGCAAGCTCACCAGCAAAGAGGTTCCCGGGGAGACCATCAACCTGCAGACGTGCGTCCGATGCCCGAACAACTACCCGTGGCTCAACGATCCCACCGGAGACGGTTTCTTCTAAGTCGCACGCACATTGTTCCCCGATCTCACACACCCACGCTCGACAAATCGACTTTTTTACAATTCAATTTTATTATTATTTTTTTTTTTTTTTTTTTTTATTATTATTACTTTATTATTAATGAATTAATTAACTATCGCAACTATATTTTTTTTCTTATTCTTTTTATTGCTTCCCCTCCATCACCCCTCCCCTACCGTTCAAGACAATACATTATGTAGACATTATATCTACCGTATATATTATTATATATCCCCGTTATTCTTTTTCTATCCGAATATATTATTTAATCAACGAAATTTCTATAGACTCATTATGTGTATCGGGTTTCTCAATTAACTGTGATTGTTGTTTACGTCGACGCGTCGGTCGTCGGTCGCGTCGTCACAATTATGTAACAGCGGCATAGCGCGTGTTACTTTTTTTATATTGTAATAAATTCGTGGAACATCGATAATAATATTGTATTGATTAAAATGTTTTATTTTTTTGTTTTGTACTTTGTGCGTAAGAAAAACTTTGCGAAAAAAAAAATGCTGTTAAGTTTACTTTTATGAAAAAAATTACGAATGAAACTTTGTATCTATACACATATATATAGATGGTAAATAAATTATATTAATATTTAAAATATGTTGTGTGATTTCTATAATGACCGCGCCGTATTTCAATTCTTTTTTTCTTTTTTTTTTAGATTCCGAAGTGATAAACGTATCGTTGGTTTTACCACGATGTACGTTTTTTATTTTATTCTATATTCGTTTTCCGTCAACTTATCCTCCAAACGTCCTGCTCCGATTTTCAAGCGTATTGCAAAAGAGGTCATTGTGTAGTTTTCTTAATAGTAGGGAATAAACGGGAAAATTTACGGCAATAGTTTCGTTATTTTCCATTTTCTTTTTTTTTGTCGTTACTCGGTTGAAAAGAATCGTAAGGACCCGAAATTTCACAGAAAATTAATATTAGACTTTTCTAGACGCGGACAAATTTCCAAAACATTCTGGTCATTTTATAACTGTTTATAGGCATTTTCAGTAATTTTCCGAGTTAATTGAATAAAACTCGTTTGACCGAACTGAAATCCACGAAAATTCGACACGGGGTTCATCTTGAGTTATACTTAACGGTGAAAAAGAAAAAAAAGTTAAGCGTATTTTATAAATACAGTTTTATAAGTGTTAGGCAAGTGTAAATTTCGATGAAAATCGTAAAAATTACACGATTGAACTTAAATTTGCTCAAAATCGTATTCCGTTAACAATAGTACGTTCAATGCATACAGATATAAATTGAATTACTCTTTATACCCTAACTTCCCCACTTTTCACCTGCAATCGCGGTCCGCCCATTGTGTGGAGCATGTGGCTCAAAATCAAAATTTACGCGATTTCACATCGGTCGAAAGTATTGCGTATGTGTTATATATAATTGGTAAGTACCTACCAATTAAGTATAGTTGCGTACATTGGTGTGTATCAAACATGAAAACAATAATATGATGTCAGGAAGTACTGATAAAATTAAATTATGTTTTATAACTTCACCGAACTCTAATTTTATCGTAATATTAAAATTTGCAGTGAGCTTACTCCCGTAATATAAACTGCGTAGCCATTGCTAAACGATTTAAATTAAATACAGCGATAATTAGACCTACGCTCGCGAGCGGATGTGATATCCAGACGAAAATTAACGGAGAAGAATGTTCAATAAGGAACTACGGGAAGAAATGGGTTACCAGCTTCACATAAAAAAGGTCAGAGAGTACAGTGGTCGGGACATATGATAAGAAGAAGCGGAGACGATATACCGTAGCCTTGGTATGAAACCCTCTGGTTCTAGAGCGAAAGCCGGAAATGAAGAGACCCCGAGGCAGAACGCGGAAGAGGTGGTCGGGTGTAGAACCACTACCAGGATATTTTCAACTAGGATGTCCGCCAGCGATACAAATTTTTTGTCGAAAAGTTAATGGTTATAGAATTTTAAATAACTACTATTTAATATTTATTATATTATCTTATTCAAACCTACCACCGTAATTATTTCTGAATACTCCACTGATTTCCGGCGTTCGATAGACTGAAAAACGTATACCACATCGTAATATAATTTAAGTAATTGTATTTGAATAGTATTATAAACAATTCATTCTAATAAACCTTATTATTAAATTATGACGACAGTTGAACGTTATAAATTAAAAAAAATATTAAACATTTCCATAAATATGGTTTAAGGAGGGGGGAAGTTTGCCAGACACCCAAAATACTCCTTTTTGTTACGTCACTGTACCTGAATGATAATCATGAATAAATAGTGGACCTTCTGCTATCCCAACACCAGACAATGTGAATTTTAAAACCGGATCCAAAAACGCCAATTTTTATTTGACAGATCGAGCTTTCCCTTGTAACTAGGCTGAAATATATACGTTCAAGATTAAATTACTAAATAAACACTCGTAAATCATGTATTTTTATACTAATGAGAGGGAAGGTAGTACCCTAATCTTCCCTTTTCCCCCCTTCGTACGCCATTGAGTAAATGTAGCAGATCTTAAAAAACAAAAAAAATTCAACATTTTTGGAATGCAAAATTGAAAAGAAATAGTTCAACTGGAGTTACAGAGAGACGTATCGAATACTCTAAACAATTTTAATACCAAAAATGGTAAAATCCGGAATAATATCTTTACAATATTTCACGGTTTACATATATATTTTCGCACGTTTAATTTTATAATATATCGTCGAAATTTACTCGGTATAAAATGTTAATTTTTATAATTGTTTTAATTGAACATCGCAATGATATTCGTAAAAATAAAACATTAAAAACGAACGATAATGTGCATAATCGAGAAATGCGGTTTCCTACAAAAAAAAAAAAAAAAAAAGTAATTTATAGTATTATAAATATAACGGAAATAAATATTATTACTATTGAAATCGGACGAATTAAGATTATGATAGGTACGTTTTTTCGTGTCTTCGCCGAAACAATTTAATTTTACTTTTTTTTCGACATAACGAGGAGTCGACCGCGTAAGCGTATAGATTTTATAATAATATATGACCAAACATCCGTAACTGACGTTTAACGATAACGAAATAATGTATTTTTACAAAAAAAAAAAATGTTATACTTGGCAGATCTCGACGGTTTTGCGCCGGTCACGTCACGAATATCGCTGGGATATTGTAAATTATATATTATGCTAAATCACTAGACGACGGCATAATAATAACTCTCTGCGAGAGACGAAATGCGAATATTTTTTCACGTCGAAACGAGAGTCAGAAATACGAAACGCCGATCATAGCGAAATATGCTAATCCGGTGTAACAAAGATACCTTTGGTCGGCATTCGGAATAATATTATAAAAATATAGTCGACCGTGTATATAGGACTACGTTATCGCGATAAAAAATATCATTTGATACGTTTTGCGTCCCGTATTTAAAATGTATAGATTGGAACACGAAAACGTGTCGTATAAAAATTTATTTTATCCATCTGTACGCGTAACTATGATATTATAAACTATATATATCCCCAGCGATAATATTATAGCCGCCGTACGCTACTCGTACAATATTATATTATATTTTTTTCTTTAAACAAGTAAAACAATTATTAAATTTTTAAATTTGTAATAACTCATTAATCAAGGTTATGTTATGTTCATTTGTTTAATGTCCATTCCCGTCCGTCATATATATGAGCATATGATTCCTCCGGCACAAAAATTAAATTTATGTTCGATTTATCCCAAATGGAGTGAAAACGTTTCAAATTTTTTTTTTTTTTTTTTTAATATTAGGTATAAACAATAATTTTAAAGAAAATCCTAATAATTTTCTAAATATGGACTCTGGTACAAAAATGAATTGTTTTTCACTAAGAAATAATGACGATGTAGATCAGTGGCGTAACTGGGTAAAAACTAGGGGGGAGGGGCAAAATAATTTATTCATCAAAATCAAAACCACGAGGAGCGGTGTTCATATATATTTATTTTATGTATACAAAGTAATTAAAGACTAATTTAATGACTTTAATTTAATTAAAAAAACCTAACACATCGTTATTTTAATATTAGTTTTCTTATTTTTGTAACCCAGATAATGCGAAAAAACCGTTGAAAAAACGTCAACATATTATAAAACAAGAGAAACGTGAAATAATCATAAATGTATCGATAATCAATATAACGACTTAATCAAAGTGTTGTTAATTGTAAGTTTTCATCCAACAGGAATGTAAAGCACAAGTATATACGTATATATTCAAACATTTATTATTTTTCATAACATGTATGCGTTGTTTGTTTTTTGTTTCAATACATCGTTATAACAAAGAATCGGCACAACTAATATAATATAATATCAAGTAGGTATATAACGATAAAAAAGCGCACACTTATATTTTAGAATGTTTTCAATTTATTGTATCTATTGTTATAAGTAAGACGGCTGAGCGCGGTTCGATTTATTCCGTTCGTTGACTTCGGCCCGAGTCCGGCGACGGCCGCGGCCAACGATGATTACAAATGATGGTTAACAAGTGGTCCGAGGGAAAATATAATATCGTCAACAGGTGTCAAATACCGTCGAAACGCGATAGCTGGTAGTGTTGTTTGGATTAAGAAATTTTTAAAAAAATAATTATCGCGTTACGAAATCGACAATTTTTTTATTTTTATAATTTCCGGGGCATAATACGAAAGTTTAAATAATTTTGGTCAATGATATAATTTCTCGTAACAGATTTTTTTTTTTTTTTTTTTTTTACCTCACTTAAATATATTTTATTTTACTCAACTATACGCTTATATAACCCACAAAAAAAAAAAAAAAATAATAAAAACCAGTAATCGTAATTTTATAACAAATATTTTAATCTTGTTTTCAGACGACGAGAGACAGACGACAGTTCGTATATTACAATCGATTTGTATTATTTTGTATAATGTATTTTTTTTTTTTTTTAAATAATTTATTTTTCAGTTGCTCGCATAGAAAACGTATTAGTAGTCTGTCTGATTTCGATCATCTACACGACTACGACGTTTGTATTCGAAATAATAATACGACTGTTCTACATTGTCTTTGTCGCATTATTGTCTATGCCGGACGATTGCTATTATTTATTCCGAACGGCACCCGGGTGATATTGACCTCTCGATATTTATGATTTTCCCCTAATCCACTTGCTGACCATCATTTGTATTCGTCACGAACTGCGTATACAATAGGTGTATATTTTAACCAAAGTCAACGAACCTACTAAAATGTAATAATATTGCACACACGTGTGTTTGCAGTCAATAATAATTATTTAAAAAAAAAAAAAAAACATTATAGATGTTCTTTTATTTACTAAAATCTTGATAAAACTTTTTATTTTACACGAACGTAATGTTATAATTTACTTGCTACGTAGTATCGACTTGGTAGAAACTGTTTTGCGCAAGCTATAGTTAAAACGTATAGTTTAAGAGAGAAAATGTTCATTGTGAAAAAATACGAGCCGGGCAAGATCGATTTTATTTGTTCAGTTCCAACAAATTATAATAATTATAATCTCGTCAAACTCAAATAATATATTTCGCAGCAACGATATCAAAAAACTATCGATGCACCTCTCGTAAGCTCTGTATATTTTTATGAAATAAAATGTAACCTCTTAATTAAGTTTATAGTCCGAGTAATGTTTGCCCGCGCGAATTGTTTATTTTGCGAGAAAACAAAAATATTTGCGTTGAATTTGAATATTTTATTCATCGATTTTTATTTATATTTTTTTCAAAGAAAATTGCCTATACGCAACTCCTTAGATTTAAAAACTCCTAAAATGTTTGGTCGAACAAATTACGACACTACTTTATAATATGAGTACAGTAATAGAAGTTGTATACAAAAAATATCGATGACAAAAAAAAAGCAACGACTGCAATAAATGGCCGTGGTATACCTACGTTTATTATAGTATACATTCTAACCTATATACATTTTGAATAAGCTCGTTTTTTACTCGTCATTATTCACGTTATTTTTTTCTTTTATAATATTTATAGTATTCGGGTTTAACGCAATTGATAAAAATACGAGTTTATTTTATACCTACTCGTTGTTTTTACTCGTCATTTTAGAATATCATAATAGTACTGTATACGGAATTGTGAAAATAAATAAAATATAATAAACCATATACAGTATTTCTTTATATACGAATTAGCACAGTGCAATTATATTACGGATATTATTGCTCAAGTCGTTATTATTATTTTTTTATTTTTTTTTTTACGCAGTTGGTTAATGTACCAAAATCAACGCACGTAGAGTCGGGTGTTGCAGATGTACACAGCAAAGACAAAACCATAGATATATTCTGACGTTATTAGATACAATATGATTCAAAATACGAATGTTATTATCGTACGATATAAAAGACGTTGACAAATTAAAACTGTATACCTACCTAGTTATTTAGCGATAGAAAAAAATGCTTATATTATTGTTAAAACGAATACACAGTCGCTCTATAAGGAACTGAAATTATGGTGTGTTCTATAGACAATATATTATAATATAATATTGTAGTAATTTTCAAAACGTTTCAACACATTGCTTCAATGTAGAACTTTCCGTCGGTTGTTTGTCGTCATTGTTTGGAGAATTAAACGCCCGAGCTGATTTCCTAAGTACACAGTACTCGAAAGACGCGTATATTATTATTACGCACGATGGGAAAAATATGTTTTATTTGAACGTAGAAAAAAAAAAAAAAAAAAAATGAACAGTCATTGCCCACAGAACATCAAAAGTTAAGCATCGATATACTTCCCGTTTGTATTGGTGCCTAGTGCGTGAAAGTAAACTGAGAAAAATTGAAAAGTGAAAACCGTTTTAAAAGAAACCCATCCTTTTATTCTTTATTACGGAAAAATTACAAATAAATAAATAAATATTCACACCGTTTCGGTACAACCGGTTAAAATACGGGAAATTCCATCGGAACACACTTAAAACACGTCACGTAAACGAATAATATTATACGTTTGACGACTTTTCTGTTTATTATTAATGTATAATACCTACTGCGTTTTAAAATTATTATTATTATTTTACTCGTTGTCGTTGTCGAGTATTGAAAATTAAATATAAAATTCAAATAAAAATACATACGTCGTTTCGCCGAGAATCTAAAATAATATTATTATTATTATTATTATTATCATAATCATGTACCACGATTTTCGGTAGACGGCAATTTTTATAATAATTTTATATAATATATTTTTACGATCGGGTCGGTTTAGGTATGCCGGTGATTTTCACATATCGTCGTAATCGTATTGTTGATACGTGCCCTATACCCGCGCATGTAATATTTACATGATATTTTCAAGCTCAATAATATCGCCGCACACACGAGAATTATTATTATTATTATTATCAATTAAACCGATAAGGTAATTTATTCGAATAGCTGAGGCTCGCGTTGCGTAATCCATTTTGAAAGTTATGGCTAAAGCAATATTACTATAACGCTGCACAGTTAACACACACACACACACATATACGTATATTATATACTTATATACTACTCAACTTATCTATAAAAAAAAATATGTCCCAGCGTAATTTATTGTCTGCCGTATCTATATCTCTATTGTAATATTACACCGCCAATATAAAAATAAAAATATATGTATGTACATTTTATAATACGTATAAGCAATGGCGTAATTGTAAAAAAAAAAAAAAAAAAAAAAAAAAATAATTAAAATTTAAAATTTATCCCGTAGTATTTATGCGGGTACGCTATAATCCAAGCCGGTTCATTTAACGCACCGCTGATAATATAATAATATTATATTACGATACGTATTTTATTCTGTGTTTAGGACGGACTAACAGTGTAGACGCCATAGACAGAGGTCAGACTTCTAAATGGGCTGTTGTTAACTTTTAATTGCGTATAATATTGGAAATAAATAATATTTTATGTTGGCCACTGTGTTCAATTACCGGGTACCTTTATGTAATATAGTAAATTATACTTAACTATCATGAAACGTAATTTTTGATAATATGTTAATTATGATAAAAAAAAATATTATCAGCTTGAGGTGTTCTCGATGTCCCGCATACGTATTGATTTTATAATTATACCTGTTATAAGTGTGATAAGTTCATGTGCCAAAATTGCATGCAATTAATTTGTGATTCGTGTTTGGAAAGAGAAAAATCTGATTACGGTTCTAGTGATACTGTTTGGTTTTTATTTTATATTGTTATGAACAAATATTGTTTTTTTTTAAATTTTATTTTGTTCTGAAAATAGTAATAATTTAAGTATTTTATCATTATAATATGTTTGGTTTTATTATCAGAGTTATTGATTTATGAACTTCGATATTATTGGTTTATAGGAATTTAAATGTTTAAAACGTATTAAAATCGTGTTAAAACAAGTAAACATTGAACTTAGGAAGACAAATCTTTGTTTACTCGATATTTATCTGTTTGGGCAGGAATGAAATTGTTGAAATGTTTCATGTGTCCTTAAAATGATTTAAATTACCACTTATATCTAACCTGGCCTAATCTCGAATAATGAAATCACTCCTCACATACTTAGTTATGTAATTTTGGATCACATACCTAACTATAAAGGTTAACCGATCTGTCGGAAAAAGACCGTCGGGATTTCTCATCTTCCCACCCAGTCACACGCCCAAAATAGTTAGCCAAACTTAACTTAACCTAATCTAAATATTCTCAAATAAATATATAATACGTATTTCTACAATCCCGATCCGTGGCATGCACCAACATCGGTAAGTAGTCCTAACCAGTGGCGGATCTACGTATGGATAAAGGCGTAATTTCCCCTCGGGCCCTGTCGTTTCTGTCTATGTCTATTTAAAATTGAAATCATAACGTATACATTTCGCAATCGAGAGCAATGACTAGAGGATGATTTACGAATAATTACGAGAATGAGCGCACATAAGTATGATATATTTATCGGTATTAGTGCGGACGTCTGCAAAAGAATAAAACAAGAAAATTATTTTTACATGTCGAATATTGTCTGTTTACGATGTATTTCAATCAAATTCGGGGATGACTTTTTGCATTGATTACGATAGGGAATTTGTCATTTTTTTTCACAATTAAAAAATGTGGCCCTCTAAAAATGTTTTCCAAGGGCCTCGGGGAGGTCTAGATCCCGTCACTGGCCCTTACCGTTATCATCAAATCACGATTATAATATTGAGATAATGCGTATCAATATTTATTTAGTCTACGGTCAACGACTAAAAGCTAACTGAATTTTATGAAATTAAACGATTAAACACAACGGTAATATTGGTTATCGTTTTTGGCGACGTATTCAGGCGGTGTGGAGGCAATAAGGGGGTTTTTAACCCCTCATGAAATGTCTACGATATACATTTTTCTTCTAAGATGATGTTTACTGAATTTAACCAATACAAATATTACCCTATTAGAAGTGAGAATATCAAATGTAAAACACCCCTTCCCTTCCCCCGAAATATTTTCCTGGATACACGCAACTGATCGTTTTTTCTCGGAGGATTTTTTTTATGATTAATCGCGTTATGCGTATAACGTACAATGCGGTTCATCCGAAATAAATACATTTAGTTAAAACAATAGTTGTCAAGACAATCCATCGTCTGTACAAATAGTAATGTATTTGTATTTGTATAGGCAGAACTTCAGTTTTATATAATTAAGGGGCGACAGTATTTTCGGTATACCGGTAATCCAGAAAAATTTTAATGCCGCCATACGGTGAAAATTATTTCCGCTGATCGTTTTAGTATAAAACCACATGTAATTTATAGTCAAATAATTATATTTAAATAGTTTATTATAAAAAATGATTGTAATGATTATAAAAAAAAAAAAAAAAAATCGAGTTCTATTTTGTATTCTTTAATTACGGGTTTGATTGATCAATAATAATTATATGTGTTGTAATTTTACTATAAATTACACGTTATATTATTACTAGAACGATCGACGAAAATGAATTTGAACGAATAGCGTGTCATTTTTGCCTTTATCGCCGATAAGTTCTATTCGCTCGTAAGCCGTTCGTGTGCGCGGTCTCTCCGAAACGGATTTTTTTGGTAAATCGATTTTCGAGAGAGAAATCGGCTCGCCGCACGCGTTGAAATAATACTGACTAAAATACGTTACAAAATAAAATACGCACCGGGAGCGTGTAGGATCGAGGTAAAAAAAAAAAAAAAATAAAAAATGAATAGTGTTTTTTTTTTTGTATTATTTTTTTTTTTTTTTGCTCTCTCTCTTTCTCTCGGGCGCATGCGTCATCAAAACGAACAGGAAAAAAAAACGAGTGGCGACCGTAGAAAATATAATATTATCTATCGTACCAATTGGCCGGGAAGTAATTTTTTATTATATTTTTTTTTTTTTTTCCACCATTCGTCCGGGCGCGCGCGCTCGCGTAGGTATAGGCCACTGCGGAATGCGGTTCGAGCCGGTTCGAGCCGGGTAGCGGTCGGGGGACACCCCGGAGGCTCGTGCGCGGGGCGACGGCATGAGGAACGGCGGGAGGAGGCTGCCGGCCGGCGCGTCTCTGGGCGGCAAACGAGTAGAAATCCGCCGCGTCCGGCCGTTTTCGCTTCCACACACCGGATCATAAAATATATAATATATAGTGATAATAATAATATTATATTATTATCCGCATCGTGCGCGCCTCGGTATTGTGTATAATAGTAATAATAATAATAATAATAATAATATAATCGTCGTACCCATACGCGAGTAGGTGCGTATTATAATTATTATATAGAAAGCTAACGCGCGTGTACTGCACGACCGGTGCGGCGCGACATGCCGTGGTTGCGGTCGAAAAACGGGTCGGACGAGCCGGGTCGGTCGCGTGTCGTGGGCGGCCCGGCCGGCCGCGGGCGACGGGCGACGGGCGACCGGCGACCGGCTGCGTCCGCGCCGGCTGCCGCTGCGGTCGAATGCCAAGTTCACGTGTGGCGCCCGCCGCCCAGACGGTAACAATATTACGGGTCGCCAGTTGTAATAATATTATAATATATAATGGCTATTAATAAATACCCGCGTATTATTTATGTAGGTACGTACCTAATAATAATAACGTTATAATAATGTTATCGCCACTGGTTTTTAACGTTTTCATAATACATAATATAACATTACGAAAAAATAATATTAAATATTTTATAAACGTATTACATAATATTGAATGTTTTTTGTACATGCGTATTGGAAATGATAATTTGCACAATACATGTTAATAATATTATAACGATGATTATATTTTAAGCAATTATTAATGTAACGACGACGATTAAAATATATATAACTAAAAAATATATTGAGAAAAGAAATTTTGTATCGTGATAAATTAAAACATTTGTTGGAAAATGTATTCTATGACAAAATTTGATTTGTACAATAGTTTTTATTGAATGTCCACAATTATTGAACAATTTAAAAATTTCAAACTTTACCTTATCTGATTCAAGATTGCTTATAGTTAATTTCTTTAGGTTTACACACGATTCTTGATTATCTTAATTATAAATTAAGGGACATCCTAATATATATATATATAAATATACGCTTTTAGATTTCGAACAGTGCCGTCATTTCAATATGTTGTATCAATAATATACAACAGGCTGTTGCGAACTTATCGAATTTTCCGACTGACAAGAAACGGGGTTGTTACTTCAAAAAAAAAAAACAAATTTTCGTGGAGTTTAAAAAGATAATAATCGATCGGAAAATAGGAAAATTAAACAATTTTCCCGCGGATTACATATCTGTACGAAGGCACACCGACAAAAGGTGTACGGAACATTTTTCGAAAAGTCATCAGACATCAACTGAAACTTGCAGAATTTCGGCGAAGCTATGATGGTTAGGATCGTGGCAGATTCTCAATTTGCCGACCCATCTCCGAGGAAACAGTATCCCACCATTATAAATATATATATTTTTTTTATTATTATTTCCCTTTGGGTATATGCGTGCATCGCTAAAAACGTACTCCACTCAGAATGGCTTTTTTTTCTTTCATTTTTCTATTTGTAAATAATTTATCGTCGGGCCTAACGACCCGCGGTGCGACGTGTACGTCCGTTTCTCTCTCTCTCTCTCTCTCTCTCTCTGCCGCTTTTTTCCGGGCATTTTTATGCGCTGGTGCAATTATTGCGTAGCTGTGCAGTCGATCGTACATAATAATTACATTATACGCCTACCCGGGATTCTAGCGGCAGTGACCTTTCGCGATTGCCGACAAATAAATCAATTCGAATTACGCGCGTTTCTGTCACTCGGTTGTGTTGCGTGCGCCAACCGATCCGTTTTCCTTGTACAAAATATTGTCGCCGACACTGGCATTCTACAATAATACTCGTGTAATAATATTATATTTATTACTCGGGGACTAATCGGGTTGCACGACGCCCACCACAAGCGTGCGCAATCGGCGCCGTCCCCCTTGGCCAGAAGGCCATTCGATTTAAGGGGCGCGCGAATAACGCCCCGAACCAACAATATCCGTAGACGCACAGTGGCGACTGGAACGTGCACGTTAAGGGCGGGCGGTCGTTACAATACTATTGTCACAGTACGGTTGAAATTATAGCAAAAGAAGATACAAATTTACTGCATGCCTAATGATTAATTGGCAAATCAGTAGATTATATCGTAGGAATCACTAATAATATTACTACACGGTATACGCGTATTACTGCGCGTGATAGTAAATTTTAAATCGTATACGAAATATACAAATTAATAAATGGAAATCGGAATTCCATTGTGGTTGTCCATTCATATCGACAATCGAGTGCGCGTTGCAAGTGATATATTTCTGTGCGTATTTTCGTATACGTATTTCAATTACGGTGTTTTGCGAGTAAATATAATAATAATAGTAATATTTTAACAGATTATAGCGGTAATAACTTACCGCAACTGATTTGTATATGGTAAAAATTCAAATTTGTTTCGGCGGGTGGCAGTGGCCACCACGGCCATCCTAAAAAATATAAGCGCACCGAAACATAAAAAAAAATAACCGCCCGCCCTCACTTATATTCATCGCTCGCCAATTGCATCCCATCTACCCGATAAACTCTATCGAATATAGTGTAATTAACACGTTTTATCACAATCTGTATTATTGGCATACGAAAATTTACACAGATTAACCTCCCACTTCCTCATCCACCACGAATTAAAGGTGTAACGGTCGCTGGAGGGTGGTATGGATATAACAATATTTTAGATTTGCACCGTTTCACTAAATTCGCCTATGCGCCTCGAACTTTTTTTGTTATCTATTGCTTGACCTTTTTTCTTTTATATTATATTATTGAAATGCAATCGTCTAGGGTTTTTAATTAGAAAATTCAAAAACTTGTTACTCATTTTTACTACGCCGATTATGTGCAGGGACGGAATGGAAACCGAATTCAGACCGGGAGATCTGTAAACCGGTACATCTGACTATTTTTTTCTAATAAAATATGTATTTGAAAATCGTTTTACTCATTACACTTTTGATCCCACCGCCATATCTAGATTCCCAACAATTTTTCTATAATATTAATTTAATCGTTAAAATCGTCGTAATAAAGAGTGTTACACTACAAAATATAGCGTTTGAATGGTATACACATAGTTATTAATAACTTTATAATTATCGAGTCCGTAAAATTATCATCACCGGCCACCGGGTCACAATTATATACGACGATTCGGGCCATCTGGAAAATTGCCATTTCCGTACCATTGCCACTCCGCCCCTGAATATGTGTGTCGTTCGACCATCGAGTTCACGACTACGTTATACACTGACGATTGAATACATCTTACTTTTTTTTATTATATATATATATATATATATATATATATATATATATACATATAATTTTTATTATTTTTTTTTTTGTCAACGATATGCCCGTGTGTACTACTTCTAAAATCGTGCTGCAGGATTTTGTTCGCGTACAATTAATCGGTAAAAAAAAATAATAATAATATGTAGGTTATTATATAGCGTATACGGTGCATGCTAATAACTTTAATTGCGGGTAATAGATCGCACGTGACACCGGAAACGTTTCCCAATATAGACGCCTATACACACATACGTATGTGCGTTCCGGAAGAACGATATGTGCGGTTTTTCGGTGGCTTTCGAACGGAGTTTGTCGACTTGTGGCCGACTACAACGCATTTAACGAAACGCGCAGAGTGCCCGGATAGAATAAAATATATATTTAATTTCGATACACACGAGTAATTTAACGGGTAAGCGCGTGTATTGCGCATAATACGAACATCATGATGTGTGGTTAATGCGGTCATACAGGGCCGTGTCAGCTGTAGGGCATGTGTATAATTGTGTGCACCTACTATCGTGATGATACACCGTCACTGCAACTGGGTATAATTGCACTGCATTATTACAGGAGGCCTTCAATTTCACACGAAAGTTATAAATTTAAGATTCTCAGCAGCACAGCGATTGCCCATCATTTTATAACGGCGTGCGCTTGGTTTTTTTTTAATTTTTTTTTTTAGATTCTAAGCGAAGCGAGGAATGTTTTGGTTTCACTACGGTGTGTGCTGCTTTTTTGAAGAAAAAAAAATTACCGTCTGCACTAAATGACTCTTCCATCATAAATCTTATTCCGTTCATGCCCGACATCGGCATGGTTTCTGCTAGAATATTTTGTCTATTCGGTGCATTGAGTGTTTTTTTTTTCAAATATTCACAGTAATAGTTTTTTTCCTAATAATGGGTGGGGAAACAACAGAAAACAGTTTCTTTGTGTTTCGATTTTGTTATAATTATCAGTGCAAAGAAATCTTTGAGACCTGAAATTTTAACCGAATACAATTTTTAAAAATAGCAAAAGAAATGGCGTAAATTAAGTAATTTATAGTTATTTGAAATTGTCTAGTTATTTTTTTCGGTTTAACCTAAACGATTTAGAATTTTGTAAACTATTTTTATCAGAGTTTTAAGTTAAAATTCATTAAAAACACGAAAAATTGTATCTTTTTTTGTAAAGTTAAACATTAATACAATTTTAAATTTAAATTTATCAAACTTTTATTTATCAACAATTCCATCAAAATTTGCCTCGTATATTTTTAGATAGATAGTTAAAAACTGTACGGGAGGATCACCTGATGTGATCTAGTATTTGGTGTAATACATTTGATTTTAACTTCGATTTTACATTTTTAAATGAATTCTATATTTTTTTTTCATAATTTACTTGAATTTTATCATATATTAATTTAGGTTTATATATATCTAATTTATTACATTATTTTCAGGTTTTTTTTATGTACATACATGTATTGACGGGATGAGAAAACATCGACGTTCCATTTTATTGTATCGTGATATCTGTAATCCATAGATTTATTAATATAATTTTATGATTGCGAATTTCATATTATAAATTACTCGCTCACACACCCACAACAGAACAAAGTGCTGTAAACTATCTAGTATAGTTATTTAAAAATGCAATAGTTACTCAATAGTTGCAATGATGTGAGGTCATGAAATCGCTTCGGGGAGTAAATTAAACTTGTGATTCTCACGAGAAAGTATAATATGAAAACATTGTACAATACAAATAGATAAGAATTTAACAGTATTAGTCGCCTGCCAATTAAATGTCGACAATGCCTATAGTTGAAATTAAATTAATCGTGATTTTTTTATTTTTATTTTTCTAATATAGTTTAGCTAAATATATTCGAGTGATTTATTAACATTCGTGTTTTACGATTACGAAAAAAATAATACGGCCTATTTTAACATAATACTAGTAGATTTACGGAATAGGCATCTAATGGTATATACATAACGTATAATATTAATTATGATTTTATCAGATAAATATATTGTAACTAATTGATATTAAACATCACTGTCGGACAAAATTCTCTTTTATGTTAACATATTTTACAACTCGGACTATAATAAAGAGTAGGTATACCTATAATACGTTTTTTTAGTGCGCACCGTGTTCGGAGATAATAATATATTGCCTATACTGCGGTATTCGATAAAAAAAAAAAAAAAAAAAAAATGATATTGTCGGTACCGATTAAATTTTTTCTCTCTTATAATATATTCTCACATATTATTATTATTATTGTCGTCAATATATATATTTGTATAAAATCACATTACCATTCTAGTATCGAATGTTCGAATCAGCCTTGAACAACTTCCGTGATAGAATTCATGTAACCGCGTATGACATGAAACTGCATATAGGTATGGGCAGGCAGGTATTGGTTGGTAGTAGAAATGATTAAATAACCACATCACGTACACATCATAAGCATTGTAAAAACCAAAAACACGTCGAACAGAGAAAGTTTATTAATGCTTTTTGGCGCGTTCCTTTATTTTATAGCGTATTATGCGAATTATTGAGGTAAACACGAAATCGATGATAATAACCGACGAAGTCTATCGCGGTACGCGGTTTGATATATTGTGTTATCGGAAGTATGCTGAAAAAAATAATAATAATAAAAAGTAGAGTCTTATATTATATTATCTGCGTGCAAAAGTCGAAAATGTTAAAATTATTTTATCGAATCGTATTTACGTGTATTTACGTCCGAGTATAATGTAGTATTTTTTTTTTTTAGCTATAAACAATAGTGAAAAACGGTCGTGTCAGTGGCGTGCACTGCATAGGGTAGGTGGTTAGGGTGAAATTAATAAAAATTCCCCTTTATATCCTACCTTCCCATAACTTCCCGCCGACTCACGATCGCTATCCCATCATGTTATATTGATATTATTATTGCATAGCACCACCACATAATCTAATCTCAATAAATTACAAACCAATCGACAACTATTTGAAAATTTGTTGGCACTAGATAAGAAATATATTAATATTTTTGTCCTGCGCGACACCGTATTGAATTCTAAAAAAAAAAAATCTAGATAACAAAAGACAGCGCTGCAATATATTATTTCGTCAAATCAATCATATGCATGTACGAGCACAACGATTATATTATATTATTTTTGTTCATCAAATATTTGTAAATAACGTTCAATGTCGGATTTGGATTTTTATATCCACGATATAGGACGGCTTTCGGCAACAAAGGCACAAATAACGTTTGAGATACCAGTCCTGGCTACTTCATGCAGTGTTTACAGAAGTATACACACATAAAAAAAAAATATACTTACTACAATTTTTAACAATTTTAACTATAATAGTTATGCTCAAAACAATTTATTATATACAATACACATTATACGTGTATTGCACACACATAAATACTTGAGAATTATTTATTTATACGTCTTCAGAGCAACAAGTTCCAACATAATAAAATCATTAAACATTTTTATTAAATATCTAACGTCCATTGATTTTATAAGTAGATATATTGCCAACATAATAGGTCTTCGTTGGACGTATTTTTTGTATATGCAATTCAATGAATGTAAAAAAAAATAATAGAATATGTTTGGGTGGGAGTAGACTATTGACATTTTTGTGGGAGCTAAGCCCCCAAAGCCTATTTGCGAGTTCATTCGGTGATGGATTTACTTATATTTAAACAGCCGAATAATTGTTTATTATTGTCAATTAAAATGAGATCTCAAAATTATAAACAGGAAACTAAAATCCATATTCGTTTGATAATTTATACTCGTCGAACTGTCCATATATTTTGTTCTAAATGTTATCAATTACATTTTTTAGAACGCAAATCAGTATATAGCGTTATGGGTCTATGTATACACGAGTTAAACATTTTTTTTTTTTTTTTTTTTTCATTTTGTTAAATTATTTTTATTCAACATTTAGTATTATTATAAATTACATAAACGATTATGGTTGGATTGCGAATTGATTACCTAATTAATCGAGTATAAAAATCGTGCCGAGATCAATGGAACAACCTCGTCGTGTGTTGAACGTAATGTTTTTTTTTTTTATAATTATTTATTTTGTGTATTATGTGAACAAAGCTTTTTTTTTTTTATTTTAATTTTAACGAAATAATGCGTTACCAACGATTATTCAATGGCTGCAAATATAATATGGAACCAAACCGTGAATGCAGACGCGTACTGGCCGCCTGGGATTCCGGGTAGGGCCGTATTTAATGGGACACGGATGGGCACATACCCGGGGGCGGCATGTCTTAGGGGCGGCAAAAAATGTAAGCACAATTAGTTTAAACAATTGAATTGTTCATCATGTAACTTAAATGGTCTTTAAGACCAAACGCCTGCCATCGTGAGATGGTTTTTAGATGGATTCAGCGACCCGGTCGGGTCATCAGTTCGTCGGTCGTGAGGAGGGCGGCTCCTCTTTGTTAGATTTTAATATTGAAATACATAAAACGAATGTTTAATGCGTGGACAATATTAAAGAATATTAAGATGAATTATGTGAAATATTGATAATTAGGGGGCGGCGGCGGCGGCATAAATGTATGCCCGGGGGTGCCAACATGTTAAATACGGCCCTGGATACCGGGGAATTTCCCGGTGGGTCATTACCCGTGTAGGTCCTTCAGCATTCTCTGTGTAGCCCCTATTAATTTATACACTTTATCGGTTTTTGCATTAATTATAATACAATATATAAGTGTAGACTACACTTATATGTCGTGAGTATGGTACCTTCAAACTGAAATTATTTTTGTCAGTTTAAGGAACCGGTTAATGTTGTTGTTTTAAAATATAATAATAATAATAATAAAATAAATTACTTATTGGAAAATCGAAAAATCCAAATAACCAAGTGACAATAATAAAATTACTATATACTCGTTTAAAGTCATTTTTATGTTTTCGACTTTTTAATGATGACATTTGTAAACTTCACAGAATTGTACGTACTTTTTCTACTGCCCATAATACGCGTGTTCGCATACCATATACAAAACTATTTTGGTTCCATAATTATGCTCAACAATTTTCAAGAATCGCGAGTTTAACTTAGTGGTAAAATTAAAAAAAAATTAGTGGCCCCCATTTGATTATTTCCCGGTGTAAATAAAAAGCCGATTGAATAAATAATAATTAATTATAATATTAAATGTATTGTATTAATATAATAATATAATTATTCGTCTATAAAATATATTTTAATATGCATTGCGTATGCTTATTTATTAATAAGTGCATAAATTATATAATAAATTGGTTTTGTTCATTGCAAAAATCACAAGCTTTTCTCTTAACGACCAGGATATAAATTTTTCTTAAATTTTAATATATAATACATATGGATTGTTGATAATAAATACCTATTACATATATTTAAAGCACAAGGAAGTCTATGTTTTTATGTAAGTATATAGTAATAACTATTGGACTCAAGGGTAAAGGGCGTTGTCTGATTTGATTTTGTCGTATTATGCTTATTGTTTTACAATTTGAAAAAAAAAACAACCCATAAACGCCTGTAGTTATACTAAATTGGAACTCGGGAAGTTTATAATATAGTATCAAGGTCAAGAACACTTAAAAAAAAAGTCCACATCATTAAAAGCTTATAGAATACTATTATGTATAGATAATTATTTCCTATTATTGGTACTATCTACGTAATTTATAAACGATGATAAATATAATTTTTTTTTTTTTTTTTTATTAAGTGAATTTAGTTCATTTTACTTATTACTAAACAGGTATTTCGAATGTACTAATTTTATTTAGTACAATTAATCGTATTAAAAACTATTGTGCCTGATTAAATATTTGCAATTCGATGCTCGTAATAATTACAATACAATATACCATATCAGTAACACAAGAATTTTCAACGGGTAGAAGGGGGCAACGATTTTTGTTACACTCGTATCGTACAATTATCATTATAATTACAATTTTAATCATAAAACAATAATGTCTAATTTTCTAGGTTAATAACCGCATCAGTCCCCTGTTTGTCTTCAGATCACTTTCTTGAAATCGTTATAATGATAAACAAACAAAAAAAACATTTTTTATACATTTAACAATTTTCTTTTCCAATCAATTTTAATATTGTTTATGTTTCTACTGTACTTGGTGAAAAAAAAAATGTCAGCGGTGGAGTATGGACAGCGCCCCAGAATATGCATTATGCACGTGCGTCACTGTACCACGTCATGAGTTTAATGAATCACAGATTCGCAGTAATCTATGTGTTAGACAAGTAATATATACATTCGATTGCAGTAATAATTATATATACTTAAAGTGTTTTTTAACCCTCGAAATAATTATTTCGTAATCCTAAATATCAGTTTCGTACAGAAATACGAAGGGCACTCCTCTGGAGATATCCATGTTCTAGATAAATTTGCATTCGTCATAATCCATCAAGGTGATCAATATCATCATCGAACTTGATTTATTTCCCCTTAATATTAGTATCCAGAAGTTATTAAAAAAAATACACGACATTATAGGTTATGAATTATTATACGTTATAAATTATAATAATATATTAATATATTCCTATTAGTTTCAGAAAAACACTTAAGGTTACATATACGTTCTCTACCGTTTAAAATGTTTAAATTAGGATGTAAAATATGTATTACAACGTAATGTATAATATTAAATATTATGCGATTTGTGTGGATAATAATACCTAATAGATTGTATTTTTATGAAAGTATTCTTCTTTATTTTCAGATAAATGCTAAAATAAAAAAAAATATAATAGACCTAATATACCAATGCATATTTCATACAAGGTCCATACAACCTACACTACCCTATACTACCTTAGTGATGGGAAAAATTCGGATTTTTCGAAGTTCGAGAACCCGGATTTTTGGATTCCGAAATTTGATATCCGACTTTTACTGTAAATCCGGATTTTGGTTTTTAAAACTGTGATTTTATATTCTTTAATTAAGTTCTCATAAAATTATTATTATTATTTTATTGTTAATAGCATTAAATGTGTAAAACATTAAATACGTTTTTACAATTCAAACAAATATCACAAATATCACAATATATTTAAAAGAACAAGTACAAAAAAAAAAAAAAAAAACTATCATACATATTACACTCTAATTTATATAATATTTTTATTACTAGTTGACCCGGCAAACGTTGTTTTATTAATAAAAACATAAATGTTCGGATTTTAAAAACCTAAATCCGGATTTTTAGATTTCAAATACGATAATCCGGATTTATGTTACACCATTAATACCCCTATATCAACCAATAATTAATTTTTTTTTTTTTTCGTATTTGTAACATTCCGTAATCTCTTGTGCGAGTCAAAAGCGAGCACCGACGGTAATTATCAAAAATAGATTTAGAACATTTTTTCTGTAATAAATCGCATTCGGTGAACGATATTTTGTATTATCAAAATATTATGCCCGGCGTAATAACTGTGTGGTATAGCTATAACAATTGAAACAACTCGATACACTATTTTATTTTACATAATATTATATTTATATACGTTATAGGTACGCATTTTATTAAATAATGATCAATATAAATGTAGCATTATTGAAAAAAAATGAATCTTATTTAACTAATGTACTAATCGATTATACCTAAATGCAATTATTTGTATAACATTAATGGTTACATTTATGGTTTTTTTGGTTTATTATTTATTTTTTATAAATACTTATTCAATTGCGATTAGTGTACCCGCAGAAAAAAAAAACAGCACTTATCCCCCATCAAAGGATTATAATAATATATTAATGTTTCAGTAGTTTGAGTTGCCCTATTCAGATGCGCCTGCATTTAAAAGATTAACGATTTAATGCAAACAATATTATTTTAAAACCATTTGTCTTTCCTAATTAATAAACAACAACAGTCTAAATTCAAGAGCCTGCATTGAACTCCAGTTTTTATTTTTTTTTAATTTAATTTCAAATATTATTATATATACAAAAAAAAAATTATATTACAATTGGTTTTTTTTTTTTTTAAAGACATACATATTATAAAGTTAGAGGTTAATATATTGAAAAACGGACTTCCAATTCGGGCTGTAGAAATTCTTCGTCCTTGCAAAACAAAACTAATCGTCGAGATCGGACTGTTCTACGAGCCATGAGAGTTTTTCCCGTAAGACATGTTTTCGAGCAAAATAACGTGCTGGCCCCATAACATTTCTATTCGTATTATTGTTATTTTATTTTTTAACAAATATTCTCACTGGAAAACACGTTACCTAACATTATACATTTACATAATATTACTCAGACGTTTTCATTAATATACGACCATGGGTTTTATTATTATTTTTAACGAATTTAATGATAATTATTATTTAACGAATTATTATGAATCATATACATACTCGATAACGCTACACGTATATTACGTAACGCACGAGTACTCGGAGTGTAAGTCATATGATATTATTATAATGATATTCAATCAAATAATCTTCAACCGTATTTTATTTAGTTGTATTTTTACCGAAAATAATCGATTGAAATTTTGACGAAAAAAAAATATCGTATAATAATATCACCGGACAAAATATCGTCCCGGCGTGGCGCGTACCTACCGCCCGGTACTTATAAGTTTTTATTGTCAAATTATTGTAAAACAAATCGGTTTGCCACAATAGTGTAATACTATAGCGTCCTATTATTATTATTATTATTTTTTTTTTACTGCCTATATACGAGTTAAATTAGATAATCGATTTCATCATCGATTTTAATAGATATTGATATTTGTCGTTAAACTACCGTCAAAACCTATCCAACCGCTTACAAGATCGTTTTTTTTTTATTTATTTTTTTATCTCTATATATATATATATATATATATATATGTAAATGTTTTTTGTTGCGTTTTGCAATATTAATACGAGTCGACGAATGCCGTTTCCGTTTCGCGCGACTGATTTGTTAATAGGTCCGAAAAGAACGCTCCGATTCACTCGAATGTATATTATCGTGTTTAGGTACAGTGCAAATACAATGCGATCTGAATGACGGGACTAGTTCAATAATACATTATTAATCATTCGTTAAATGATAAGAGCACGAAAATATCATTTAAGTCGTATAAAATATACAATAATATAATCAGTGTACATCATAATGTCGTTTGTGTAAAACGGTGTTTCCCCCGACTTTTTTACCACCACGGACCGCTTCGACAATATTTTATAGGTCGCGGACCGCCTCAATATTACGAAAACTAGGAATACCTTTTTTTTTGTTCATTAACAAGAATACACAAAATTTATCGAAAAATGTTAATTTTTATTATTTTACTTTACATTTTATTACTATACTTCACTAATATATAATTATACTTTTCTATACCAAACGATTTACTTAGTGTGGTTTTTGTGACAGATACCTACACACTTATAAAAGTGGAAAATACTTATCGGTCTACAACAGCAACAACGATAAGATAAGTCGTAATTTTTTTCGTTATTTAAAAAAAAAAAAAAAATAATTAATTTGTAATAGAAATCGAAGAATGGGACCGCGGACCACCGGTTGGGAAACACTGGCATAAAACATAATGTTCAGTGGCGTGCACAGCATTTGAGGGGCACAATCCGAATATAACTAGAGTTATAGGTCTAAAACCATTATCTAAAACATACGCATAATTTCGTGTAGAAATCAGTACGATATACTTATACCAGGATTGGGCGTAAAATCCGAATATCCGAATTATGCGAAAATTCGGATATCCAAATCCGGATTTGCCTAACTATCCGAATGATCCGGATTTATGGATCTGCTTGTTTACATTTTATTTTACTGTAATGGAATTGTTGAATTTAATGGAATATTTAAAAATGTTAATGAATTCAATTTATTAGAATACAATAAATGGATCATTGATCAGCAAAATCTAGTCGGATAATCCGTGAAATCCGGATTTCTAAAATAGGAATATGCCCATTCCTAAATTATACTCTTATGCTCCTCCAAGCACAATACATCTATTACTATAGGGATCACAGCGTAATATGTAATTTTGTAAATTATAATCGTTTATTTATTCATATTTAACGAGTCTTTTAGAATAAAAAGCCGAATCGATTGTTCTAGGTTTTTTTGCCATTTCATTGAGCACCACTCCTAGGGTATTTGTTATTAAAAAATAAAAAGTTCGAAGGGGGAGGGGTGTATGACACCTCCACCTCGTCGCAGATAGGTACGCCCAGAAAGTTTCGAAACGCTAAACTTGTCGTTAACGTCCGTCGACTATTAAAATATATTATATTAATTATTATAATAATAATAATAATAATATATACATAAAAGTTTATCGTTTTCAAACTTTCTATAGAAACGCCGCGGGTTACCGAATAAACGTACGAATGCGAAAATCCTAAGTAAAAATATTACACGAATAATATACCAACCGTATACTATATCATAATGTACATTCATTTTTAGGTAATTATATTTCACGGAAATTATAGCCGTATCTCACGATTCGTATAAATGTACAAAAAAAAAATAAAAATTGTTAAAAAAAGAAAGTATACCTATGCAATACGTAAAATACCGATCTATTATTTCGTACTCGTATATAATACGACTTTTTATCAAGACTTGCATACGATACAATAACGTTATATAGTAAAAAATAATAAAATAAAAACTTATCTACGTAATCAAACGAAATAACATTAAACGAAAGTTTCCAAAGTTTTTGATTTTTTCCGTATAGTTTTGGTAATTTGGTAATACACTAACAGTATACGTATTATTTATTTATACATTTTTATATTTTTATTTAATTTCAATACTGTTAAATACGTATTTTTTAATTGCGCACACTTATAATTATATTATACAAGAAATGTTTTATTTATTTATTTATTTATTTGCATAATATTGCTAGCTAAACAATCGTAAATATATTACTGTAATTAAGTTTATTGCCTTGTAGGAATACACAGTAGGTATAACAATATGAACACGTACGATTATAATACAATATTATTATTACTATTTTTAAAACAATTCACAAGATTAATTCATTTTTTTTTTTTTTTTAAAGAGAGATGACTATTTTTAGTCCGGATTTATATTCTCTTAAAAACACCTAAAATATGATTCTAATATTCACTAAGAAAACCTACAAATATTCTCATTAAATTTAGAAAAACATGCAAAAATAATTAATAAACATCAATATATGCAATTTAATTTTGTATTTTTTACAATATTCCTAAAATAATTATTAAAGTGAGGTATACACTTGCATAGTGAAATAATTGTATTATAATAACAGTAGAAATTTAAAACAACAATATATATATATATATATTTATTAAAAACGTATAAAAACAATATTCCTTTGGTATATTATAATGATAGTGGGTATCACTGAGTGTTTTTATCAGAATTATAAAAAAAAAAAAAAAAAACGATAGTTGGTAAATGTTTCAAAGCATATTTTTTCAGGTATCTTAATACTAAAATAAATTAGTATTTTTTTTTTTTCCTTGCAATTTACAATATATTCCAAACTAAGCTAAATAAGCTAAACATTCCCTATCCCGTGAAATTTGCTCAAATATGCAAAAAAAAAACTTTTTCCTGTGAACTTTACGTGTTGAACGAATTGTCCATAATTTTTTACTCTTTTAAGACTGCATACACTCGGTAACGATAGGTAAGAACATATTTATCTACACATTTCCGTAGCGTTCGTACGTGCGTTTATGATCCGCAGTACGATCGGCGAGATAAATCCGACAATACCCACGTTTTCGTAAACGTAACGCAATTCTATCGGTTTTATCGTGATAGGTATCTGTGAAACTGCCTGTCTGCCGAATACCTCTCGTACTAATAAATTCAGTTGTTGTACTGGTCGATTATTATAACGATATTTTATCAATGCGTGGGGAGGGGGAGAAATAGACGTCGTCTCTCGCCCGGTACACAATGATCCAGTTTATTACGAACAGGAAGAAAAAAATATCTATGACTATACGAGTATATATATATATATATATATATATATATATATATATAATAATAATATTACATATAATAATCAGCGCCATAATATTATATAGGTATAATACCTACGTGGTATAAACCGAACGTAAAACATTCCGACAGCGGGTCGGCGGGCGGCGAAAATGAGAGTTGTCCAGACCGCGGAGTTGATTTCATCGTCGGGCTGCTTTTACTTTTAACCTCAGTCGTTTTCATTTCAGCGCAAGTAACTAAAAAAAAAAAAAAAAAAAAAATTACCTTGTTGTTATTATAAACTGGGCGGCTGTATAAGACGTTTTCGATGGTATGTACAGATATACAGGCACGGTGTACACCACCGCTACGTTCGTCAAAACCGATCAGAGTATCGTACCGACAAATTGTTTAGGTACCAATGCAGATTCTCCGAGTGTTTAGAATATTATCTATTAGAACGGAATTCGTATGGCGTAATTGTATTGAGAATATTCGACACGTTTAATTTTAAAATATTGTATAATAGGTAACGGTCATGAACTCATGACCGCAGTTTTTTAGATACGCCTAATAACTGTATTTGTTTGAAACAACGCTAGATAGGCATGCCAGTAATAAGTAAAATAAAAATAAATAAAAATATAGGTATACTAGAAGACGGTTGGTACAGAACGAGAACAAATAGAAAAGTCTACCGAATCGACCGAAAACCCGGTATAAGTACACTCGAATGGGCAGGTTGTGTCTGGTGATCGAACGGCGTTGAAAGAAATGGTGTTGAAAGGAGCACTTGGTAAGAAAGTTAAATGAGAAATGACATAGGAGTCGTCCTAGACAGCGTTGGGCGGAAAGAATCAATGAAGATTTAAGCAAATGAACCCGGGCTAAAATATTAAAAGATAGCGTTATTGAGGAGATATAGACGGAGGAATGCAGTCAAGGCAGCAAAATTCCTACGAGAACCGTAAAGGCTCGATAAAAAGGAAAAGATGTTTTTTTTTTTTTTTTTTTTTTTTTTTTTTTTTTTAATTTGAACGACGGCATCCGTACTTTTTTGGAACTATTTTCGGTCACTGGATATAAAGTATAATTGTACAACATTTATTTGTCCGTAATATTGTATTATATAAATGTATATAATTAATTTTAAAAAATTATATAAACGTGTAATATATTTCTGCGTTATCGTGACATCGAAATTATATACAAGACATAAATATACGAGTGTATATCTATCAAAATAAACGGTTAAAATGTAAAACTGTATACCCAAAAATAAATTATTTAATACAAATATAATATAATACATAAATACATTTTTCCATCTAAATTTAAATATATAAATTACAAATTAAACAACAAACGAAATTATTACGAGTAACACTAGTAAGAGGAAGTCAAACATTGTGACCGTCAAACTGATAAATATAAGTAGTTGCAATAACCATGATTAATAATAGCATTATTATTACTCCACTTTTTAAATAAATATTTAAATTGGATAAATCAGTAATTTAACAATTAAGAAACAAGTAGTTTAGTTTTTGGTCCGCGGAACGAATTCGGTAAATTAAATTGATTTTGTATAACGGCAAAGCGATTTTTTTTTTTTACAAAAAAAAAAAAACCATTGATAAATAAATAAATAATATTTAATATGTACAATCAAGTTAGAAAAATTAGTGTTACAAATTAGTTTGTACAATGATGAATTTTTTTTTTTTTAAATATTGTTATATTGGCCCACGAACCAAACACTGTTCACTGTATATTAAAATTTCGACATTTTATTACATTCAATTGCTATTATTATTAACAACAAAAATATTGAGAAACCAACACTAGTCCCATTTCGATCACCTCAACGTAGGGTGCACTGGATGCAGTAATGAGTAGTTATTGTTTTTAACGTGAGTGCGATAATTTATCGTTGTATACCGAAATCGATTCTGAAATATGAATGAAACTCGGTAAGTATACAATGTAAACTTTCGCTACAAAATGCACCTCCAATCGTTTTTCTGTCATCCGAAAAATATAGGTAATTTAAATCGTGTACATTTTTAAAGTATCGCTCGTATTAACATTTGTAGCACGTTTACTGCACCAAGCGTTTTATCCCAAAAACGTGGGATTTGTTATTTTATTTATTTATTTCGATGAACGTGAGTTAAAACTCAATGGAATTATTCGGTCGTTATAACATTGCGGTATATGTGCAAATCGTATACTATGCAAATTCCGTAACCTGGACAAGTGTCTTAACTGCATTATGTTTAATATAATGAAATCCGTGCGATTGCCATGTGTTTAAGTCAGTGGGCACGAGTACAATAGTAATTTTAAGTAGTATGACAAAACTAGGAATTTTTTTATTTCGGTTTTCGAGAATGCGCAACAAGCGCGACTCGCATAGGAAACCAGAGGAAAGCTCCCCACGTTTTACTAACACGTACAGGAGTTTTTTAACGTAATAAACTATAGAATTCTATTATATAGTTGCAACCTATTGCAATCTATTACCCTCCCCTGGAACCGCTAGTGGTCGTATATATATAATATTATAATATCGTAACAACGGCTTATGAAACAATCGCTATATATTAATATTATTGTAATATTATATATATATATATATATATATATATATATATACAGTGTGTCCCACGAAGATATTTACCTAATGCGATTATATCTCTTGAGATAATGAAAATAATCACATTTTGTTTTTTTTTTTTTTTTTATGACTCACGATGATAAGAACTACAAGTATACATATTTTAATTACATTTTTATGTTTTGCTAGAAAAACAACTGTGTATATTATTTTTTTCGAAAAATTTTAAGATAGCCGTTTTAATGAGTTTATTCTTCAGAACATTTTGACGTATCGACTTTTCGTTTTCATTAAGATCATGACTTTGAATTTTTTTTTTTTAGTTTACTGAGAAATAGTGTATAATTTAATACCGTGGGTAGTATGTGGTTTGATATGATCTCATCTTTTTTTCCGATAAGTTTTGTTCGTCACAACACAATAATATATTATATTTTTTCTAAAAAGAAAAAAAAAATATTAAATATCACGAGGTCAATGAAAATAAAAAGTCGTAACGTCGAAATTCCCAGAAGAACTCTACAAGAATTTTTCGAAAATAATATACTAAAGAATTATTATATTCTTTTTTTACCGAAACATAAATTTAATTGAATATATAGTCCTTGTCAAAAAAAAAAAAAAAAAAAAACAGAATTTAATTATTTTCATTATCTCAGGAGATATAATCGCAATGGGTATATCTTTTGGGCATATATATCTGTAGCTACATTATATTATATTGGATAATATTATATTTTACGATTCGCTTATATTGTTCGCCTGCGAGGGGTCGTCGCGAAACGAATATAATCCGCGTCGCCCGTCTATAGAACGATAATAGTAGTAATCATAATAGTAATAATAATAATAGTAATAATAATAGTAATAATAATAATAATAATAATAATAATAATAGTAATAATAATAATAATAATAGTAATAGTAATAATAATAGTAATAATATCTAAGTACATCGCACACACTTTCTCCGTGGCGGCCCCATCAAGGTTTACCGCCCCCGGTACGAGATAGGCACCGCGGTATTGCATTGCTCATCGCCGTATCAGAAACGCGGCGACGTACACTCGCCGTCACGTCATACCGCGGTTTTTCTATTGTTATTACTTATCATTATTATTACTATTTTTTATTTTTTTTTTTTTTTTTATTAATCTTTTTTTTATTGTTATTAATATTTACGGGATGAACGTCGCTTGGCCGGGGCCGCCGCCGCCGCCGCCACCGCCGCCGTGGGTACAGCCTGCGACGACGACAGCGCGCGTGGGACACTGCGGATGACGTAACGCTATAAATAAATACCAATCGAATAATAAAAATCTACTTTAGTCGTATGTACAATACAAATAAATAAATCATAAAAAAAAAAAAAAAAAAAAAAACGCGGTCATGTTTCGCACCGTGGACGCGGTACACTGTTGTAGGTGCGAAGTCGGGATGGTAGGATATAGAAAAGAATTCGATTTATACTATTGTGTTTCGTCGTTTTTACGGTTTTCGTCGAAATTTAAAACGCTTATAAAAAAAATGTATACAATTTACAAATGTTTACGTCCCACTTTTTTTTTTTCTAGCAAATACGACTTATGATAAACCTCGTGTTAAAATGTCAAGCGTTTCTGTTCGGTCAAACCAATTTTTTCAACAACTTAAAACTAAAAAAAAACTCGAAAATTTAAAATACCAATAAATAGTTTGAAAATAGCCAAAATGTTTTGAAAATTTGACCGCCCTTAGATAGGGCTAATATCAATATTTCTGGTAGAATAGTCGTTTACAGATACAAAAAAACAACACACATCATTCGCACAGTTTCTAAAATATGTAAAAAAAAAATAAAAAATACTACGTGGCATTGTTAAGTTTTCTTTTTATACGCATTTTTTTTAAACATTTATTCGACTGTTATTTTAGAGGACGTCGAACGAGCATTTGTCGTCTCTGTCTTACAGGCAATATGGTAAAATTCAAAATCACTATAACCGGCGATTGTGAAATGCCCCTTTGCGTTTACAAATTTATTTTAACCGTTTAAATCGCTGTCACCTTCCCAGTGACGTTATTTTAATTAATTTAATTTTTATCTATTATCTAATCCGGGATAATTTGAATACATTTTTTATCATTGTCTGTATGCGTACAAGGATGATTTTCTGGTGCAATTATTTTTCATCTACATCTAGATAAATATTATTTTACTCACATGCGTCTCAACAACTATAGTAAAACCACGCGCGCACGTATAAATTCATCCGGGGGGGGGGGGCGAATAGTGTCGTTATGATTTGTTGTTCGACAATGTATATATACAGAACACACATATATGTATATGGGTACATATTTTTATCGTTGTTGTCTCCGGTGGGTAAAAAAAACCTTGGATTTCTCGCAAGAATTTTAAGTATATTATTATAGACAATTATACGTGATTACTGGAAATAGGTAGGTACGCGTGTATTTTACCGGTATTCACGGCTTACTGCAGTTGCGACGGATAAAATAACGCATTGTAATTGTTTAATAATTTATTGTTTTAACCAATATTGTATATTATATTATGCAACCGCGAAACGTTTGTAAAATATTATCATCGGCGCCATAACAGCAGTATCTATATGTATGTATTTATACGTAAATTATAGACAATGACAACTCTGCACGGGGTTGGTGGGCATGGCGGGCGGCTGGGAGATTTTTCGCCAGAGTATTTTTTTTTAGTAAACTATTTTTAATATGTTGAATACGTGCAATTAAATCAGTTCAACCCTACAATGTCGAAAAAGTCGCGTGCAACATTTTAGAAGCATTTAGCATTTTCAGATATTTAGATTTTTTACATAAAAGTAAATACGTAAACAATTATTTTTTTATCTTTATAATAGTAATTATAATTTATAATATTTTACAGACTATAATGTACAATGCAGTGTATTTTTTTTTTTCATTATTATTGAAATGGACTTAATGGAAACGGTTGTGGTGATTTATTTGCTTTATCTAACCGTGAGAATCGAAAAATGCGTATTATAATTGAATAATGTTCAACGTTGCCGCGTGATTTTGTGTAAGGAATGATTTGCGATGATTTTTTATGATCGCTGCTCTTCCCTGCCAAGAGCATCAAAAATTGAATTTTTAGTATTTACGAGTATTTAATGTAAATTTTAATAAAAAATTAAATTCCGACTTACAACAGTGGTCTAGCACATGGTGCCAAGTATGTGTCACAGTCTTTTTTTTTTTATTGTATTTTAACGCGCCTAGACGTTAAAGTATTTTGATACACGTGTAAAATGTTTTTAATAGACATATTTAATTTGTACGCATTACAAAATGTCGGTACAAAAATGCATTTTTAACTACACATAGGTATTTAAATAAATTCCTAATACTCACTTTCATTCGAATGTTTTAATGCCATCTATATAATTAGTGCGTTACTATTTTGTACATTTTTCTTATTATTTTTTTACATTCCACGAATAGTAAAATACTTAGTTTAATAGTATATCGGAATACCATACGATTTTGAATTCAATTCAATTCAATTCAAGTATTTATACAAGCAACGCGTAGAGGGGGGAATACACCCATTTTTTTCTCAAATAATTAAATAGATAAACTATTTCGAAACATTCCCGCTATGTTATCTGTTATTGATAATGATATTTTATATATATATTTTTTTCCTATCGAATTTTGCGTTCGTATCATTTATTTTGGCAGTGCTGAACGACAGCTGATGATAACATTATAATGTTTTAACGGCGTCGGCGGTCGAAGTATTTCGATCGATTAGAATACAGAAAAAAAAAGTAAGAAGCAACAAAAAAAAAAAATCGTCCGAGTCTGATGTTAAATCATTAAACCTATACTGATCTTGTGTGGCTAAGTTGTAATAAATCGTACGTTTATTACCGTGCAATTATCGAACACGACGAAAATAATACGAACGACGACAGGAGGCAGGACGGGGGCATTCAAATCGGTATAAAAAGAAAGAGAGAGAGAGAGAGAGAGAGAGAGATAATAAAAAATAAAAAAAACCAATGACGTAGACCTACCTAGCTAGTATAATATGTGTACAACAACACTTGTCGTTTAAAATAAGAGAAAGTGAAAACTCGCGCAACACGTTCTCTCTAGCGGGGCTGTACCTTGCCGTGATCTCCACCGGGCGTCGGCGTCGTCGTCATCGTCGTCGACGTATAAACCTAAAATATAATAATATTATTACAATACAATACGAATACAGGACGGTTTAAAATTCACCACAGAAAATAATAATAATCTATAAACGTATAAAAATGTATACACCCGTATACATAATAATCGTAAGTATTATAATATTTTATTGGAAAGAACTTTGGAGACTCGTTCATGCCCCCCTCCCCCCACGGGAAAATTTCGAGTACCTATAATAATAAAGGCCTATAGGCCACTTTTTACCGACGATATCCGATATTCCGATAAATATGTTACCCGATATTTGAAATCGAAAACCATGAGTCGATATTGAAATTAATCCGTTAACCGGTCGAATACCTGATTTTTAACATTTTTTTTTTTTCATATTTCACAGACATTTGACTCAGAAAATATTGTTTTCGAATAGAAAAAAAACCGATATCGAGTATCGGTTTATGTATCGGGCCGCCCCTAGTGAATACCCCCGGGTATAATATTCGGAAACTTTAACGCTGTGACTCGATTTATCGTAACGAAATTCGAACGGTACAACTGCCACAATGTTATTATAATCTACAACACCTAAATGCAACACCATACGTAAAACAACTATAATTCTACACAATATACGAATATGCAACAGGTTAGGCGCAAGGGCCAGAATTTTTAAAAGGAGGAGTGTTTTAAATTTTATATTTATATACGACTTGTGCGACGCCGTTTAACGATAAAAATGTCCAACAGCAGCTGGTGCTTTTATTGGTTACTATAGTGATATCGTGGTATAGAAGATAACCAATAACCATTATCGTGTATTTGATATAGTAACAAACACCCACCCTAACTACGCGCCCGCAACAGGTAGTACCGTTGAGCCGGGGGGTAAAAAAAACCTCCCTACTAATCCACTGGTGTAAATTTATATAATAATAAAAATATTACGTCGGGTTTCGTGACTTTTGAACCACTCTGTACGCGGTAAAATACGTTCGTATATACTATCAAGGGCACGTGGCGTGCCACGTGGGGGCGACCGGTCTTTGCGTGCGTGTCGCCGAAATCGCCTCCCGGTGCAGTCTGCGGCGGCCGGAGCAGTGCGCCCACACTCGACGACGGCCACGGCGGCGCCCGAGGTAGCTATAGTGTACGATATTATATTGGTACCTCGTGAAAGAGAGACGCGATTGCGGTAAAAAAAAAAAAAAAATAATAATAATTACCCAATATTATTATATTGTTAATACACGGGGAGACGGTTGAGGTTTTTGGCTTGGAGAATAATTACGAGACGGTATAGTCGTGTGAGTCGTGACGCAGGGGACGCGGGGTGTATAATATATATTTCGTGTAATAATACCTATTGCCATATAACGATGGCACGGTGATTTTAAACGTTCGGCATTAGCATAAACGCCCGAAGAAAACGAAGTGACTGTCGAAACGAATAGTCGAACAAAATGACCATTTGCATACAGAATTAACGGTGGCAAAACAATCGCGAAAAGCTAGACATTACAATACCTAAAGAAACACGCTATTCGTTTTCCACAATGACCGAAACCGTTTATCTTCGTCGGCGCTAAAACATATATTTGTACTTTATCCTGATATTTCGGGGTTGAACCCCTACGTGTGTACGCGTCCGGATTGGTTTAACGATAAAATGTTACTCCGTTCCTATCCAATGGCGTATTTATGAGAGGTACAAGTGGGACAATTTCCTCGGGTAGCACTTTTTTTGGGGGGGACAGTAAACTTTGGCAAGCATTATAGTGGTGGCAGCAGCATTTTAGCCATATTGCACATCTTATTTTTCTTGGCATAACTTTTAAGATGAACTCATCGAATCGATTATATTTTATCAAAATCGATTTGTTATCACGGCACTAATAAACGTGTGTACCGTGTACACCGTATAATAATTATCTTATCTACATCGTGTCATATCCTTTGGTATTTAATCGTTTTACTTTTAAATAAATATATTAATTACATGTGAATTACAAATATTACTAATAATACTATCTGGACACTACTTGTACTGTTTTATAGCTTATACACTTAGAAACATAAACCTGTATGTATTTCACTGGTGCTTGGTGGTGCGATTTACAAAGTAGAATTTAGAACCAAACCAAATATGTAACATACAATATGAAAACCTAGGGAAGCCAGAAGGGGCATGAAAAAAATGTGTACCCAGGACAGCAAAATCTTAACTACGCCTCTGCTCCTACCTATCCATAGCGATTACCCTCCGTTCTTTATGTCGGATCCATTTCCTATATCCAACATAGTTTCATTCGTATACGACTGTCTTGGCCTTCATCTACCCGGTTTCCCTTATATTCCTGGTCGCCTACTTGATATTATCGTCCGTATCGATCATCAAATCCGTCGCCTGGTTTATCCTACGGTACACTTGACACCCGTTCTGTCCAGGAGAGTTTTAACACCGAGCTTAGCACGTTTCTACTCATCCTCTATCAGCTTTCAATAATGTCTGTGGTTTTGTTCCACACAGTGCTACACTCCACGCCAATTTTTTTCGCTGATTTTTATTTTTATCGCGTTCGCGGTGAATTGTTTTTTCTGTATGAAAGACGCTCGCTCAGCTCGTATTTAAACTAAATACAGAGGTTGATATACTTTTAATATACAGATCCGGTACGATACATTTTTGGTGGAATTCGCACTGTTTTTGGCTGTATACACGCAACAGAAAATCGCCACTACACGAACGATATGCAACGTGCCTTTTTACTTTTTTCTAGTCCGTCTGAGTCTAGTTATATTATAATACATAGTCGATTGCTTCGCTAATTTAAATCGCAGTACGCACGTCCGATACTCGTAAAATTAATGTCGTTTTTTGTATTAAAATTTAATTTGGCCAAATATTTTGATTTTTCTAAAACTTATATAAATATAATAACGTGCCTACATTCCTACAACCTAACCTAACCTAACCTAACCTAACCTGCAGCTATATATTTATATATATACATATATATATGCACGCAGCAATATTTGAAATTTATACGCAAAATGTCGCAACTGCACATAATGTTTAATGCCGAAATATTTTTTAACGATTAAAACGATTCGTCGTACCTTTCACATTAATCAAATATTAATAAATATATTATATTAGTCCGTAGGATATTTCAATAATAAATTAAAATAAATCATTCACGGTGATGGTAATTATTGAAAATAACGTTACGTTCCAACTTAAGAATTCGCGTATGTTAATGATGTGATAATTAAGTGAATTGCTAAATTGAAAATTGACCATAAGCGATGATATTAAAACGGTCAGAGAAAATAGTTAAATGTCTCTATTCGCGCAACTATACGATTTCTGTCATTTGTCTATTGCAACTTGGTTAAAAATAACCGTTGAAACCTGTAACTTTCACCGAATATTTTTATTAGAACTTTTCAGGTGTAATATAATTTTCAAAGTATTTTTGATTTTTTTTTTTTTTCTTTTGAGTTATTAATAGCTGCTATTTGTAATTTTCGAATTAAGTTTACCGTTTACAACGATTTGCGTGTACAGATATAATTTAAATTACCCTATAATATATCCTACCTTCCGAACTTGCCGCCTACAACCAGTATACACCACTTATAGTGCGAAATATGTACGCTTTTTTCCCCCTATACAAATTCAAACTCGTTATCATAAACAATGGGTTATATTGTAAAGGCATATTATAAAATATTAATTACACGCGTAAGATACTTATGTAATAATTTGAATTGTATACTGTGCGCAGAAAAATTGTTTTATCCTTATCCAGCGATTTTTCGGAAAATATTAAGTGAATTAGATTATGTTTCAATTTTACCTTGAACGGCGTGTATACGTACACGTTGAATAATCATTTTTTTAAATACAGATTCGAATAGAGAATGTTATTTATTTTTTTTTCTCTAAAATTGTCGATACCCATAACAGTTTGTTAATTTATACCGGAAGAGTGGAGGAAGGGTTATCGTCTAAAGACGGATATGAAGTTGGTTTTCCTTCCCTACGCTTCCGGTTTGGATTTCAAAACGACTCGTAAACGGTATCCGTGTGTGTTCCGTGGTGTGTAAAGAGTAGAAAATCGAAACTAGTCTTAATGTAAATCTTGAACAGTTTTACGTAATACTACGACGAACGTGTATAGTATTACTGTTGAAGAAAACAAAAAAAACCGAATTCGCTCGAAATCCTTTTGGGAAACCACCGCCGGATCGTGATAAATGGACCGTCCTGTATATTATTGTTACACCTTTACCGGCGGTGGGGCAATACCTAACCCCCGTGAGAAGGAGGGGGGGAGGCGACGGCAGCGGATTAACCCGACCAGGAGCCCCGAAAACCGCAGTAGAAAGCGTGCGATAACTCCGGAATATAAACGGTTTCACCGCGCCGCGTGTCGCGGTCACTTTCGGCGTCCCGGGCGAAAGTCGATCGATCATAGAAATAATATCTAATATAGGTATATCCAATAAATTTAAATATCATAATATATAGCACGGCGTTACCGTAATTGAACGGATAAAAAATCACCCGGCGAACGGAAAACGATAAGAGTCAAGGCGGCCCGTCGAGGGAGGCGAGCGAGCCCGGCCAAATTATATTGTAATGAAAAATGAGGTGTACGCGCAGTTATTTCCAATCGACTTAAAGAATATCGTGTTCTACGTAATGTAACGGTTTTGAAATAGAAAAGTTTTCTTTTTTTCTTTTTTTTTTTTTGTCATTTATTATCTCGCAATACGCATACGCCGTACGCCGTGCAGGAAACCCGTAACAGAAACGTTCGCCGTGGTCTCGACGAAAGCCGGAGTCCCTATTTTACGCCTTATATACACGATTGCCATTTATGGCTACGTATTGTATTTTATATTTGGAAAATTGTTCGTAAAATAAACGTTCTCTAACTTGAATATAAAACGATATTGTGATTGGGTACAGAAACATGTATATTCTATTGCAGATGACTGTGGTAGTACAGTGATTTCAATGCCCCTGAAAAATGCGCTATATAAATAGATTTAAAATGTATTATATCGTAAAAATCATAAAAAAAAAAAAAAGTCAATGATTGCCCAATACACGATTCACACGCACTAACCGGAACTTACAGCAAGTCTCGTACAATACTTAATAAATTATAGTATCGGCGGTTTAACTTATCATTGATAATAAGCTACACGATGATTTATTAATAGACCAGTAGTGCTGAAATTCTAAACCAATGACTTTTTTTTTATTTTTTTGCAACAGAAAAATGATATCGTATCAAAAACAAGTAGTTTTATAGAGCAAAACTCGGTTGGTTTTGTTCGTTTTTAATTGGTTTGTCGGCCAAATATTTATATAGTATATAGTTTAATGTAATTTGAATAATTTATTTCTCCCGATATCAATTACGTTTAATGAAATATTAAATCACATCTAAATTGAAAGCCTGATTTGATTTGACTTGAACGAGTGTAGCCGTAGGTATAGGTACAAGCGAGTTGCAGTTTGTGTGGTATATGTATATAATCAAATATTTACATAACGCATACAAATTTATAATTTACAACAATATATATTGTATTACGTAATTTCGTTTTTTTTATTCTAAAGTTTATTAAAATAAATTATATATACACAAGTGTTCCAGTTAACGCACACTCATTTTTCCAAGCATTTTTTATTGTTTTTTTTTATTAACTTTTGTAATTTATAACATACCTACTGTATATACTATACATGCATATATTGCAACTTGAAGATTTATTATATAATACAACGTTTTAGTAAAAAAAAATAATATACAAATGTATATTTTATCTCGCCGATTTTTCTTTTTTTTTTTTTAGAACATCGTATACTAAAAATCTGGTTTGCCAACGAACAAGCTCTGATATATAGTGACCATCAGTAAAATCATTTTGAAATAGTGGCGTTTTTTTGAACGAGGGTAGATCAATAGACAGGCGCTCAATGTTAGCTAACTGTATCTGTTGGCCAACTGTAGTTAACTAAAAAAAAAAAAAAAATTGTCGTGCCAAAATTCCAAGATGTAAAATAAAATTCAATAGGAATACGAATTGGTTATTTACGTAACGGTAAAACTTTCAGAAAAAAAAACCGATTTTTTATTCGCAATTGTAAACGAAAAAAAAATAATGTTATGTTATTCTACCACTAAATCAAATGTATCAGTTATTAAAATACATTTTCAAGTACTTGCATGTGTAATATATGTATACGGACTAATACTTTACATAAACTTATGTGTTACTTAACCCTTTTTATATATTTCAATTGGCATATTAGAGTTACTAATTTATATATGTATACTTGACTTTTTTTCAAAAATAAATGTGATCCGTCTCTGATGTGGAACGATGGAGTAAAAATTCATCGAAAAATCATTTTTCGCAAATGTCTGACTTCGTAAACGATCAAACGATTCGTATAGCGATTATAGACGACAATAATATTCTAATACCTATTATATTCATATTAAATATATTTGTTCGAAGAGAATATTTGTACCAACGACGCGTATCGTGTATGGTTAGAGAGGATTTACAATATTTTGCTCGTCGTTCTTCTCCAAGGTTGCAGTAGTCACGTGTTATTTTTGTGTCGACAACGACAACGACTCCTTGCGGCTATAATATACGACTACGGGTCGCCGAGAGAGAAACAACCAGCATATTTTAACACAAACGACAAACACGACAAAACGACAAGAAATAATTATTAATAAAACGAATAATAATAATAATAATTTAAATTATTTTATAATCATTCTGTTTAGATTTCGAGCGAAGTGAGGAATTCGTATTGGTTTTGCTCAGCGATCGAATTGGGAAAATAAAACATAAGGGACATTAAAATTTAAAAAAAAAATTATCGATACTTACAATTATTAAACTCAATCTAACCCCCTCAACGTTTTTCAATTATAATTTCATAATTAATTGTTTACAACAAAGGAACACGGCCAATAACACTCCTGCGAGCTAAATTTTTGCTTGCATATTTATTTATTTTATTAATTAGAAAGTTGTTTCTTTTTTTAAGAAAAAATAACGATGTTTAGATTTTGGTAAAATTACATAATTTATTATCCCTCGGGGGGAAAATTACAATACGGGCATTATAATTGTAATTTATGATTAAACTATAGTTATTAAATTCTAAAAAAAATTTTCTTTGAAAATAGTAGATCCGTCCACCGCCACGAATCGAGCACTAGTTTTACTATGATGTGTGCTCCTTTTTTTTTTTTTTTTTACTTCTCGTCCATAAACAACTTTTCTACCAGAAATCATATTCCGATTTGCATGTTTAGCGTCTTTTCTGAAAGAGTTTTGAATTTACGTTTCCATTAAAATATTTTTCGGATATTTAATAGGTCACCTTAACCACGTGAGTAACCGACCGGTAACCAATATTATGTAAATATATTTTACAGCTCATTATAGTTACCATAATCATATTATTTCTATTTATTATATATGCATATACATAATATATATTCATTATTGTGAGATAATTCAAGCAAATAGGTAAATAACCATTTACGTGCAAAACAGTACCTAACTAAATGCATAAACTATACAATGGCGTAAAGGAAACGAGCGACGGCGTATAACTGCTGCAGTTGTAATAATAATAATAATAATAATATTATAATCCTGTTTTTTTAACAATATATTGCACATGGTTATCTAATAGTTTTTTTTTTTTTTTATAAATTTCAACTGAAAACCGCCAAACGTGTTATGGAAACTTGATTAATTCTCAAGTACTTACAATAAAACTTATACCAAAACACGCAAACCTACATTGGCTGTTGTTCTTTGAATATCATCCAAAAGTAATACTTTATTGTCCAAGGTTATATAAATGTTTATACCCATTATTAATAAGCAACATCACGGATATTTTTTAAGGAGCAAAACATTGGCAATAAACACGCAGAACGTTTGAAACACGTTTCAAATGTTTCAAAAATACTCCCTTTATTTTAACCTATATTCATCTGGATTTAAATGAGTAGGTCATTAACAACAATTAAAGAAAATTTGAAATCGCCCTGTAAAAAATTATCTTTTATTGATTTTATAGATAGCTGCCCCGCTTGTCGTTGTCCGTGCTAATATAATTCCCTCCTCCCTTTTCGTGACACAATTTTTTAAACATAAATCCGATAATAGTATGCGCAGTATGCCGTGAAATTTACGATTTTCATCAAAATTAATATTTTAAATGTTTATAAAAAAAAAAATACTACATTACACTCAACTTGCTTAACCTACCCTAACCCAACAAATGTTCGAGTTGTACCAGTGATAATGTTAATATTCGGTAAAAGTTGCAGCTCTCTAATATTATTCTTAACGGAATTATAACACAGTCAAAAATAACAGAAACCATAATTGCATACATTATTCCATTTTTTCCCCATTATTAAAAAAACTACAACGAAAATCAAAAAATGACCTCCTCAACGCACCCACTATAGACAATATTTGCTAACCTAAAACACCTCTGGAGTCGATAGCCGGAACAAGATTTTTGGTAAAAAAGTTGTTCGCGGACAGAAAAAAAAAAAAGAAAAGCACACGTCATATGGTAAAACCATCAGAATCTAATTCGCTCATAATCTAAAATATAAAAAAAAATTGAAGACATGTAGAAATAATACACCAATTTACTTCAGGAAGGTAGCAGTATGGATTGCAAACAATTTAATCAGCTAAATTATAAGTGAAAGTATTTGTGGTATACATTATGGACGAAAATAGTAGGCAAACGAAAGTAGGTAAAATGGGTAAAAGTATATAGAAAATTGTGTGTGAAAGTGAAATAAAATGTATACAAATTTGTTTATGGCTAGACTATAAAACAATATTTTATGTGCTACAATAGGGATGTCTAGTAATCACTTACTTGAAATTTATCTTTAGATAAAAATCAATTTTTTAATTTATGGATGGTACCTATACTGTATATGTTTGTACAATTTATATTATTATAATGAGTTTCAGATTCTGAGCGAAGCGAGGATTGTACTGATTTTAATATAATGTGTTTTTTCTTCTTTCTTTTTAGACATATTTTCTACCGAACATCCAATGACATGCTTCGATGCACTGAGGAGGAAAACAATTTTAGTTTTCTTAATAATTAGAAAAAACCGGGAAAAACTTAGGAAAAATAGGCAAATTTACGGCAATAATAATATTTTTGATTTTTTCTATTTGTTGTAACTCGGTTGAAAATAATCGTAGAGACCTGGAATCGTTCAACTTTTTATAGACATTTTAAGTTATCGAGTTTTTTTATTCTTTGTTTTATGCGGATAAAATTCGTTTGACCAACCCGAAATGCTAGACATTTTTACATGAGGTTTATCGTAAGTTATACATAATAGTCAAAAAAAGAAAAGTCAGCGTGACGTAGTAGTTTTTTTAATTAGCGTTTAAGGTGGAAATCGTAAAAATTATAGCATTTCGCGTACTAATGTGAATAAAATTGTTATGGCTTAACAGAAATGTACGGACATTTGACATAAGGTTAATCATCATAAGTTGTACTTAATGGTGAAAACAAATAATATTTTTTATTATCTTTTTTTTTTTAAGCGATTAACGTTTAAATTTCGATAAAAATCTTTAAAATTACGGCATTTCAGAACATGATAAACTGACAGAATCGTTTTTCATTAGCAACGATTTATCGTAGTGTCTATATCCTATCTTTTCGACTTTTCAACCTACAATAGTGACCACCCCCCATGGTGGGCAATGTATACGTTTCGGATTGATTTTTTTCTTTTCAATTACTATTGTTAATTATATAGATATAATTATTATTTTTGTTTCTAGATTAAATAGCTTCTATTTACAAAACTCGTTACAACTCATCTATTATATGAATAAAAACAAAAAAAAAAAAAACAATAGAGAGATGATAGTGAATATTATGCATTAAGCGTCTTATTAAAAAACGATATGCCTTTATGTATATTTATAGATAGGTATCATGTTGTTTTCGACAATCTGTAGTAATACAGTAGCCAATAGGTATAGACCAATGGTTCTTAACGTAGGCGGTTTCGCCCCTTAAAGGCCATTTCAGTCAGTCGGGGGAGGGGTGAGCTTTCAAATGCAGATGATATTTGACTCCGTCGTTGAATTTCTCGACACAATTGATTCTATCTTAAAAGACAATTTAAAACAACGAAAAGTTGAGATTGGGTACCTTACTGATATTTTTGAAAAAGTTAATGAAGTCAACTTTGAAGCTTTAAGGAAATAAGATAAGCTTTTTAAAGGCCAAAAGGGTAATTTCATCAATCATTGCCAAGTTGTATATTTACAAACCGAATATAAATCGCCAAAAACTGAATCAGTTTCCGAATCTCCAGACATTTTCAGATACAAATGGTGCGATTCTTGTTGACAAAATTCAAATTTTCACTGGTCATCTTTTGCAGCTAAAAAATGACATGAAATCGTGATTTCAAGACCTACTCAAGTTACAAATCCGTAAATTGGATTTTAGATTAATTTTTATTTGATTCGGTGGAAGATCTCGAACCTTATTTACAAATTGAGTTTATCAATCTTAAACATGACTGTGTGACACAAATTGTTTTTAAACAAGTCGGTTACGAGTTTGCCTGGGTCAATCTTAAAGACACAACTATGGCAAAAAGTTAAGTTGTTTCTTCTTTCTTACCCGTCAACGTATCTAACCGAAAAAGGATTCAGCGTTGTTCAGCTTTTGACGAAGTAATGAAATCAGTTAGATATATGCAATAAAGGTGATCTGTGTTTAACTTTAACCAACATCGAATCCGACATCGCAATATCAGCAGCTACTCATTAGGCCCAGGGCAGTCACAGAAGAGGTATTATGAAATATTCTTTTTTTGTATAGTAAAGTAAATTTTTTTTGTAAAATGAAGTCGAAACATAATTGCATCGCATTTATTTACTATATACTAAAATAAGAACTTTTATTTTAATTCAGTATACATGAACTACATCTTTATGCAAATTGTTTGATTGGTAGGAGGTGGCTTTAGCAGTCGATTATCTCGGTGAAGAGGCGCTGAACCGAAAAAGGTTAAGAACCACTGGTATAAACCAATAAGTGTATATGAATATTATTATAATATCAACGTTTAAAAAAAAAAAAAAAAAAAATGCATAAATATTTATCATCATATGAATAATAATTCAAAACTCCGAAATGAGTTTTAAGATTGCGCGAATTTATGTATATTATAAATGGGTTTTGATTTTTTCGTAATATTGCGAGAACTGAATTCAATCCAACAACACGCGTGCAAATTACATAGAATATCCATAAAGCGAGTCCAAACAGTTCGAATCGATTCTCGGGTATTTGATGACGACAGATCTCTTTCGATGAATGTTACCTTCGCGTTAAACATTATAGTTCAAGTATACGAATGTGAACTTTATAATATGATTTTAACGACATGCAAACAACCAGCGTTGCAGAAAAATACTATTGTGTTATTTTTTTTTTTTTTTTTATTATTACATCTAGTTTTTTTTTTTTTTTGTAAAATGACCCTGAAGTGACTTTCGTGACGTATTGGAAACATTTACAGAATCCGCAGATCTTTACCGAGAACGCGATGCATTCAACATTTTATCATTAATCATAGTTCATCTCAAGACGTTTTTAAAGTGCGGACAAAGTTCTAATTTTTGTCGGAAACACTTTTGTTGTATTTACAACAAAATAACAAAGTAGGTACCTATATAGGAGAGAACTCTTCCCGAAATTATTATCGCACGCAGAAATGTAATAATATTCGCTCCTTCTTTCAAACTATACGGCATGATCATAAATCTGTAAATTTTAATACTTTAATAATCTGTCCGTCTCGGTTCGTTATTGTTTTATCCGACTCGACCTACTTAACATTTTATACGCTTATACCATGTACGTTTTTCCATTACTGTATTGTAATTTGTCTAGTTTAAGTACTATGACTTCACGTTTTTTACGAACGTCCGTTTACACATCGTATTATATTTCATTATTATTATTATATACCGCCCACCTCTTATATACGCAATAAATTCGAAATATAATTACTTGTACGTTTTTTAATTTTTTTTTTTTTTTCTATGCCAACTTAAAATGACGATAAATATTTAAACATTTCGAAAACACTATCAATACGCTGCCGATCCAAATATCCGAACAGAATTACCTATCGTTCGTAAATACCCGTAATGTATTATTGCTTAGAAAGCAAACCGAGACGAGCACGCCCAAACCTCAGTATCCATACTGGGTCCACGATCAACCGTTTTATTTTTATTTTGTAGACACATTAAAAATATTATTTAACATCGATTTTAACAGCCGTTCGTATTAATATCCTAACAATTAATATAATTAATAATAATTAATAATTATAAATGGGAGTCGTAAACTAAAAATTATAAATTGTAAATAGATAAGTTATAAATTTGTATAAATTAAAAAAAAAAAAAATTCGATAGATATTCGATTCTTCGATTTGTGTCACTTCCTATAATATAGCATAATGTATATATTATTTATTATATAATGCATACAAGTTTACCGATTCTTACACATGTTAATAATTCGTAATATCGTTATAGTTATATAACAGCGGACGATAAAAATGCATATCGTTATCTGGAACTTATTTAAAACTCATCATATTTTCATTGTCATATACACACAAAAGAAAAGTGCATACAAAACTTGTTTTGTTCGTATCGTGTAGGGTGTGTACAGGATGTGATACAATAAACGTATATAGCTATAGACAATTAAAAATATTATGAAACTATTAAAACAACTACATGTATAAAACCTACCCGTTTAAAGTTATTAAAAAAAAAAAATAATCATTAATAATTATATAGTCGTACAGAACGGTAGTGTGTTAAGGAAAATACTATTATGTACGAGTAAACCGCGTGATATAGTTAATTATTTTTATAATTCATTTTATATTGCCATTAGCTTATAAAGAATCTTTTACGTATTCTTTTTTATTATGCATATATAGTACAGTGGTTCCAAATCATTTTAGACGGCGGTGTTTTTTTTTAGATAGAATTCAGCCGCGGTACCCCCCTGTGAAAACCCCGAAGAAGTTTGAACTTTAAACGCGTAAAATACCAGCATAACATTAGGAACATTTTTTTTTTTTTTTTGTTACCATTCGGTAAAACTTATGATGAACCTTGGGTCAAATTGTTGTGCATTTTTATGGGGCCAAAATAATTTTTATTCACATCAAACTAAAATAAACTAGTCAATTTCAAATATCTATTATTAATCTAAAACAATCCAGAATACATTGAAAATTGCACCACGTCTAGAAAATGCAATATGAGTATTAAGTGAAAATTTCAAGATTATTAATTGAAACAAAAATACAGAATCGAAATTAATAGAAACCGTTAATGCGTTCTCTGTTTGTTTCGGGTTTTCTCCACACCTCCATTTTAAAGAAAAGTGTAAGAAAAAATAATCCAAAATTGACCTCATATTCAACAAATGGATAAAACGTTTGCCAGAAACTATCTCTGATGATGTTGATGATTGAAGCAAGACTTCTGGTCGAAAGGTTAATTACGGACAGAAAAAAAAAATGCACACATCATAGTAAAACCACTACATATTTCGCTTAGATTAAGTCGATTTAGATTATTGTGAATACATATTTAATTTTTCGTATGGTCCACGGTGTCCCTGGAAAGGGCTCGTAGTGCTGTGTTCAGTTTTGGTACCGCCGGTATAGTACATTAATATCGCAGACTAAATGCTACGAGCATTTTATATAAATAACTTGATGCTCGTTTTTAAACGTTTCCGGTTATCAAAAAGCCGTAGATTAATATAAACGAACGTAGTATTATATATTTTGTTATTACCACACAAACCGGGAAATTGAAAAGAAAAAAAAAACTAAACTAATAACCAAAATTCTTTACTTCTGTGTGTCTGACCATAATCTAATTGGTACGTATAGATTATTTAAAATAGTTCGTTAAATATAGTAAAGTAACTGTTCAAGTGTTATTATAGTTATTTATATTGTTACCGTGTACTGTTAAAATAATTACATGTACGCAATAATATGAATACATACGTATAAGAAAATACTGTATACCGTTATACTATAACTAATTCGTTTACAGGGGTTTTTTTTTTTTCTGCTTGAAAATAATACGTATAAAATATTGTTGATTAAAGAATATTATTCAAACCGAACCTGGCGTGTGGTATAGGTAAGTTATATCCATTTTTTGAAGTCGTACACAATTAACACCAGTATATAATAATAATATAGTTTTTAGGAATAGTGTTTTTTTTTTGTGTGGGGGGGGGGCTATAACGATTTGATAAAAGAAAAAAAAAAAAAACGTATTTTCATTTTATTACCCATAGGATTGTGCGCGGCGCGGATATTTTGGACGCGTAGGTCGTATGGTGTGGTGTGTATTATTAGGTGTTACGAGTGTAGTGAAATTTGGCGCGACCGACGACCGGCGGCGGTCGACGTTACCGGAGTACAGGTCTTTACGATACCGTGACGTCGCGCGCGCCCGCGGTACCCGTACGGCGCGGCTAGGGCGCCCGGTTTTTGTACACCTGTCGGCTGTGCCCGGTACCGCCCGCGCGCTCGTAGCGGCGCGGCCGTACGGCGGCGGCGCCCCGCGCGGGGCGGGTAATGTCAAGGCGGTTACAGTGAAAGTGCGCGCCGGGCAACGCATGCGCGCGCCGGGCCCGGTTGCGAAACCTCCGCCGGAGAGTCCGTCGGCGACCGCGGCGGCGGTGAGAAATACGGGCCGCCCGTCGTCCGGACGGAGCGTAAAAAGCGGCCGCCGATCTCCTCGCCTCCCACCCCGACCCCCCACCCGCCCGGTTGCGCGGCGCCGCGCCACGCCCGGTCAACCCCCCCCCCACCCCCCTACTCATCGGCACCCCACCCCCTAAACCGAAAAACGATACTATCGTTACGCTTATATGTGCATTACAATATTATATTATTTTCATGACTATTATTATTATTATTATTATTATTATTATTATTGTGTTATGGTGTAATGGTAGACACCGGCCGGGGACAGGACTAATATAGATTGTGACAGGAACGACGAGTTATACACCGGCAGTGTTTGGTCTGCGTTGCTCATTACACGAACCCACACGCAGTAGCGATGACGGGAAAAGCAACACTGGCCGTCGCGCTCTTGTGCATTTTACAGGCCTTAAACAACTGTGAGTATAACCCAACAATATACGTATTCCATATTACTATTACTATTACAAACTATTGTTATTATTATTATTATTATTACTATTATTACTATTATTATTATTATTATTATTATTATTATTTTTATTATTATTATTATTACTATAATATTGTAATATTCGTGGTTTTTTTTTTTTCCCCCAAACTCTCTTCTATCCGTTGAGCAGACAAACCTATAATAAATATACACCTAGGCGTACGGACGAAAAAAAGTCTTCGAAATATCGAACGTTTTGGGCGTGCTATATCGAATTTGTCCCTCGCATCCCCGTGTAAATGAATCGAATAAATGAAAAAAAATAAAATATATATATATATTTCGAATCTATAAATATTATTGTTCGATAGATTTTACTGTGACAATACAATTATAGATAGAAATTCGTCGCTTATCCGATGTTATCGAATTTTAATCGGTTTTTTTTGTTTTTTTTATTATTAGTATTATATTTAGTTTTTGTAATAAACCATATAAATTATTGTCCGTACTGCAAAAGACGTGCGTGGCAGAGCACAAAGTACTTCAAACAACAATTTATACAATTGACAATATAATATATTCGTCTATATCCAATAATATTTAAATAGTTTTTTTGTACGTAGCTGCACTGGCAAATGCGAGCACATCATATACGTTTTCACGAAATCGATAATATTATACGCGCAAATATTCTTTAATATTATATTATTATGTACGGTATAATAAAATGATATCGTATATTTGGTTCTTTTTCTAGCCGGATACAAAATTAAAAAAAAATATATTATTTCATAAATCCCTAAACCCAATACCCGCCTACATTCGGATTTACACGTAATATACCTATAAAACATGCATGTGAAAATTACCTAATACTATCGTTCGAAATATATAAATCCTTATAGATTAGTTTGTAAACCTTTCTGACCAATGACTTCTTAGTGTAGTATCTTCGACACCATACCCGCGCGGCAGTTCCGGTACAACCGTTGAGTTCGTTTTTAGGCTGCACGGAGTTTTTTTTTTTTTTTTTATATACATTTCTTATACGATTTAGGCGGTGCGATTAAATAAATCAAACACTACGTTAAAAAAATTTCGCACTCGATATTCATAACGTAGTAGGTATATTGTTTTCTCCTGTAGAGGCGTCGTGACGATTTTGTCCTACGAGGATACTCTGGATATAGTATTGTAAATTATTGTTGTTTTTTTCCGTTTGTTTTCTTCTTCGGGCAAATCTCAACACGGTAATTCGAAAATCGAATCGTACGAGAGGTTAAATAATAAACCCGATCGCCGGAGATCAATTTCGGCTTGTCGATCCCCCTCGCCCCGCCCCGGGCTATATGTCTCGCTATTGGTCTTATATATATATACATATACATATGTATACAGGTTTGTTCACCTCATCGTTTGAGAAAGTGGTCCGACTAAAAAAAAAAAAAAAAAAAAAAAAAAAAAAAAATAATCATTTCGTATCTACGTGTGTCGAGTGAGCATTTGACCGTATACAAAATATAATAATATATAACAACGCGACGGTTCGACCGAAGATTTTCTCTTTTCGCGCCGTAGCCCGGACCTATATTTACGAGATTTCCAACACCTTTTACCGCGGCCGCGTCGGAACAATGGCCACGCACGCGCACCACGCGTAATATACGTGACTTGGCCGACGCCGCCGCACGACCAATAAACACGGCCGACCCGCGGGCTCTTTTATACGATATACATACACGTACGTATATATTATATATATATATATATATATATATACACAGGATTGCGTTATTATAAAAAAAATATGTCTTGTGCCGGACGAAATACCGCGACAATCGTACATATAGTAATAATATATATATATATATATATATGATAATAATACGTTCGTATAGATCGGGGGAGGTCTCCGAACTTTTTTTTTTTTTTCTCACGGCGTCCCGTATCTGAGATACGCTAAATTTTCGTTAAACAATGGCGTTTGAGCTGATAACGAGACCGACATACGAGAATTATAATATTACAAACGTTTTTATAACTCGTAATTGTCCGTCACTCGTGTAGGTTCACAGTACATTGGATATGACGTGTACCGTTTTTGAAAAAGTTCGCTCGCGCAGGTAGGTGTTTGAACTAAATATTGAAAATCGTTTCACGTGCACGTTTATTTTTTTTTTTTTGTTTTTTTGACGTTTGGTAACGAACCCTCTGGCCGGTATTCGTTGAAACGGTTTCCGAGCCGGTTGTTCGATGCGAGCTCGATAACTGCAAAGCTGAAGTTCCGTTGGTAAAATTTGAAAATTCTGCGGTGAATGGATTTCCGGCAATTCGAATGCGCTCGGAACGAACGATAAAAAAAGAACATCGGCGTGCCGGTTGAAAGAGCTTGACGGGCCGTAGGTTGGAGACCCCGGGACTATAGAAAACAATATTATTACATCTCGTACGCGCCCACGAACGTACAATTATTACTATTATTTATTATATATTACACTGTCGATAAACCCATTGGTACCTCTTCCTATGTGCATTATTATCATTATTGTCGTCATCGTTACTAAATTACAACTATTATTGTTATATTCGTGTCGACGACGCGGGCGACGCCGAGACCTCGGGCCATAATAATCCGTTTTGGCCCATTGTTTTCTTATACGTTTTGAAACGCATTTCAGACGTACAATGACACCCCCGCCGCAGCCGAACGCGAGTTCCCACAGCAATATTATTATCCTGCGTTTTCCACACGTTTGACGACGCATTAAAAACGATTTAATTAAATGCGAAACAAAAAAAAAAAACAGAAAAACCGTTCGCCCCATTGTACGCGCCGAGAGTTCGAAAACCGATGAAAACACTGATTGAATTATTATTGTTTATGTGCGTGTCCATTGTTAGGGTAGGTGCGATCAATGTCTTCCCCCCCCCCGGGAAAATAATGATATATTCTAGCGGGCGTATTTAGTTTTTGCGATTAAAGTTTGTATAATATTGTATATAGGTGATAGGGTGTAGGGGTGGTCCTTCTTTTGCTCATTTCAACATGTCCCCGGGTGCATCCCTCTTATATTTGGCCGTATAATAAAAAATAAATATATCCTTTAATGTTTGAAGTTATTTGGAAAATATATAGTGGATGCGCCAGCCTTAGAATATTTCGAATAAAAAAAAAATAAATACGTTTGTTCACTATTTTCTAGAATTGATTTTATTAACATAACACACAAGACCTATTTTAATCCTAAGATGTTAATTTAGATCTGTACGCAGCGATAAATTGTTTTCCATAAAAAATAAAAAACTACATTGCGTTCAACTTTTTCCTATTTCATCGTTAAGTACAGCTTGTAGTGAACCGTTTTTGAGAAGCTAAAAAAATGTTATCTAAATAAAACTAAAAAAACTCAAACATTTAAAACGACTATAAATAGTTCAACCATTTACAAAATGTTTTAAAAATGTTATCACGTTTAGGAAAAAGTAACATAAGTATTTGGTGAAAATTTCAGATCCTACGATTGTTTTTAACTGAATAACAACAAAAACAAAATCGATAATAACAGAATACCGTAATAGCATTAATATTTCCGTATTTTCTCCATTTTTGAGGATAGTACCATAAAGTAATTGTTCAATTAACAAATTCTCGTGTGTGTGGTAACAGAAATGGCATTAACATCTTAGGATTAAAATCGATGGGAGGAAGGGGAAACAATTCTAAACGAACCGTGGCTAGATTTTCTTTCGTTTTACGCATTTGTTTTACACTCGAATATTGTAACGCCGATGTGCCCGCGCTAAACACGGTAATCCGGACAATTCGGACGATAATCCGAACAGCCTCAGGCCTTGAACATATCGGGCCGGCCCGGTAATAAATCCAGTGCCCAATTCCAACGAAAATGAATGTAATCGGTTTACAGGCGTTTAAATAATTGCGTTGCGTTTTATGTCACAGGCGATGGGTTTATGCAGCCCAGAGAAAAACGTCAGGCCGACGATTCGGACGACCAGTCGGTGGACGAACTGTGTAAAAACCGTCCGGCAGACGAATACTTCCGATTGTCCACCGAAGGCGACTGCAGGGATGTAGTCAGGTAAATATATCAACGGCATAACGGTTAACAAATATATTAAATTTTTAAATACACGTACATGCATTACGAATTATATTTTATCAGGTTAGACTACGTGCCAATCACTTATAATTTGTACGCCTACCCGTGAAACGTTTAAACAATATATTGTAAATGTTGAAAATATGGAACAATAATAATTACCATTATTATATCCATTACATCATATAGGTACGCGTTACGACGGTAATGATAAACGTAAACTTTACTACAATGACGTGTCGTTTTTTTTCTTTTCTTTCTTTCTTTTCTCTTCAATCTCGATTCACGAATTATATTTTTTGAAAATAATTGAATTTTTTTTTTTTTTGTTTTTTTTCTTTTCTAGTTTACACAATATATTATTATTATTATTACTAAAAAAAATTTTACTCGAATCCAATGCGAATTCGTTTTTCAACGATTAAAATAAAGAACAAAGCGATTGTTGGCACTATGCAAACCAGCTGTATAAGTTAGATAATACATAATAAAATATCGACCAGCTAAATTCACGTGTCTGTTACGTAATAATTATATACACGAATTTAATATTCCAAAGTCCCTTACCCGCTACACCCACCCTCACACCGTAATATATACGTTTATTGTATTATGTGTCATACACGACGTAACCGTCCGCCGGATAAATAACAATATAGTAATCGGGAATATTACGTATTTTACGATAATATCGTTCGAGATTGTATTTTTTTTTTTTTTTTTTTTTTAACGCCAAACCGATTTTTCACCCGCTTTACAATATTTTTTATTTTTATTTTTTTCATACTATTATTAGATTGTTTACCGGACAAATAATAAATAATCGTCGCGTAAAACATGTGTAAATCCGACCCGTACGCGTAATGACCTCTCTATATGGTTTCGATCGCGGTGCACGGACCCGAAATCTTTATATTTGTTTTATTGGTGTGATTGATGCCCACAATAGGTGTGACCAAGCAGGCGAGAACGGCATAACCCGTCTCGCGGGCGTTCGGTGCCCGAATGGATTAGCATTCGATATTGATCGTCAGACATGCGATTGGAAAACCCGTGTGAAAAATTGTGACAAATTAGATAGTAAGTACGACGGACGGCCGGAGAAGGTGGTTTAAACGGGTATATATACCTATACGTACATCTATACGCATCATTCATTTTACATACACTGTTGTTGTTTCAAAACGACAAAACAAAACAAAAAAAAAAAAAAATATACAAAAAAAATACGGAATTCATTTGGCCAGGGCTTTAGTTTTTAAGTCTGCGCAGCTCGAACATAAATACATAAAATACCATACATTATAACTAAGGACACTATTATAATATACACTATACATACCATACTATTATAATATTATTATATAAACGCCTCGAATATCATTTATATTATATGCCTTTGCCCATGTTCGTTGTTTTTTTTTACTAACAAATATCTAACATAACATTATTATACGGAGGGCAAATCACTGACGACGATTTTCTACACCGGATTCCCGCCGGTTCTCCTATACGTTTACCAACGATTCCCGTGATTTTCAAACATCCGCACAGACGATTTCCGTTAGTGATTTACCCTCCGGTATTATAAAATAGCTTTTATTTGTATGCGTGTGTATTATTTATACAAACCATAACAATACATACGTATACATTTAACGGTGTTTTATTTACATGAACCTTACATGCATTGCATCTGTTTGTTTTGGCTAAAAATAATTAATTTTCAGCATACCATTGATTGAACGTCGTAAAAAAAAAAAAAAAAAAAAAAGTGAAATTAAATTTGACAATGTCATTTTTTTTTTTTTTTAACATAAAAACTGCATGAACGCATTTTGTCCTTCAGGTGCACTAAAGCCGGTATGAAACAAATTACTTGCCCGTCTGGTTTGGCGTTCGACATAGAAAAACAGACGTGTGATTGGAAGGGTAAAGTCACCAATTGTAACCGTTTGGACAGTAAGTGGCGATATCACTGAATTAGAGGTGAAGGATGAGAGTGTGAATTGTACATTACAAAAAAAATAAATAAAAAAAAAATTTATTTTTTAAAAAATCATACAAAACAAATTAACGTAAATTGTGTCTATATATTTTATGTGAATGTATGTTATATACCTACCAAAGAAAACAAGTTGAGTAGTTTGAAAGACCTGTGAGCCAAACACAGGTAGGCTTTTTAGAATAATTAATCCCTGCAATCCGTGTGTTTAGTAAAAAAACAAAAAAAACCGCATGCAGCTTTAATATGGGTAACTGCACTATATCTAAATGTCACATTGTTTAGCTTTGATATTGCTTGCTTTAGTAATTAATCACTTTGCACGATCGCCATAATTAAATATAATGTTGTTTTTTTTTTTTTTTATCGTAGAAATGTCTATAGAAAAAAAAAAAATTTACAACTGGTTGCAACAATAATACGTAAATACATTAGTGGTAGGTGCATTGTGCATTGTGTATAATGCTCACATTCAGAATGCTGTTAAATTGAAATAATGTTAATATTATATTTTACATTCGAAACAATTTTTACTGTAAACGAGTTTTAAAATTTAAAGAAATGCTCGAATAGAATTTACCAACCTATAGTATAACGACGTAAAAAATAGGTCGATTTCTTGTTTTAAATTATTATTTTGCAACGTTTAATATCGGTATATTCGTACAATATATTACATAATAAAATTGTATCATATTATATTATTATATATACTAATACGCTTGTATTACTCAAAATCATAACTATAGTTTGTACAATTTGTATATACGTATATAATCATAAACGTAGGTAGAGTTTAGAAAAATAGTAATATTGTCTAATAGTAAATAATAATCCAAAATTTTAGTTCACAAGCTTTCAGCGCTGTTGCAGACCGAATTAGATCTTTAATTTAACGTTTTCATATACCTTTACCGTAGGTTTATTATAGGTGCCTAGAAAATAAAATTATGCAACGCTGTTAGAATACAAAGCCGGTGGTTTTTGCTTAACGTTAACCCCTATAGATTTTATTCGAATCACAATTATAAATGGTATAATGGTAATATCCGGTATAGAAAATAATAATAATAAAAAATTCATATTGGATAAAATCAAAGAAATTCTCTTTGACGACAGGACAATGGTCCTGTCGTAATAATTTATATCAATGTACACGTATATCTGCTTATCATAGTATAACGCTTTTATCTATTGACAATTCATTATTAACTGCCTATGCTATTCTATCAAAATAACATCGAAATTTAGAGTAAACGAATTTCCGTATAATTAATATAATATATTCAACGCCATAAAATATTATTAACCTAGCCGATAAAATATGTTACTTTGATGAAATATATTTATTATTATTTTTTTATTTTTTTTTAAATTCAGTTTATGTATTCAACTTTGTGCAAATTAAATTGCGACAGCCCTTATACGGCGTTCAATTATAAATTCGAATACGATTTACGGATTAGTATAATATCGTTCGCTTCGTTACGTTTTCGTTTCTAAACGGTTGTAAACGAATTAAGTAATATTCGATTTGAAATTATTTTGGCGGGTATTCGATGTCGCTGCTTAATAACAGTTGGACGCTTTATTGTACAAGGTCGAGAATGTTTGCTGGCGTTGAATATTATCCTAACGCGTAATAACACGAGCCCAACGGATCTAGTAGACGTTTACGATCGAAATTATTTTCAGAACCAAGAAAAGCCATGCCGAATTTCAAAACAGACGAACCGGTCTGCCCAAAGGACCAATTACAATGTGGCAACGGTGAATGTATGAACAGGGAACTATTTTGTAACGATAGACCGGACTGCAAGGACGAGTCCGATGAAAACGCGTGCAGTAAGTGCTGTCGATTGGAATCATGCCACCGCGGTGTGCCCCGCTGTCACGTGATCGATTATTATCTCTAACGGAATATTATTTCTTGTGATTTACACAGGCGTAGAAACTGACCCGAATCGTGCCCCTGATTGCGACCCGAACCAATGCGTGCTGCCTGATTGCTTTTGTTCGGCTGACGGCACTAGAATACCCGGTGGATTGGAACCGAGCCAAGTAAATGCTGTTTATAAAATACTTACAGGCTTTGGATTTTTTTTTTTTTTTTTTTGCCTATATACCTGTTTTATACGCATTCTAGAAGGTCGTGTTTACATATATATATATATATATACTTCAGAATATACGACCGTTAAAAAATAAAAACAAAATTATAATAATTCAATTAGTTTCCGTAAATTCGCTTTTCGCAAATCCGTTTATGAATTCGATCTTGGTGACAAATATTTAATTTCATTTGAATAGGTACCTCAATTGATTACGATTACCTTCAACGGTGCCATCAACGTGGACAACATGGATTTGTATGAGGAAATTTTCAACAACTCGTTGAGCAACCGCTTGAACCCTAACGGCTGTTCTATCAAAGGAACTTTTTTCATATCGCACAAATACACTAATTACGCTTTCGTTCAAGAGCTCCACCGCAAAGGACACGAAATCGCCGTATTCTCGTTAACTCACAAGGACGACCCGAAATACTGGACGGGCGGTTCCTATGACGATTGGTTAGCCGAAATGGCCGGAGCCAGACTCATCACGGAAAGGTAAACTAGATAGATATCACTACTCAAACGATATCAACGAAACTAAAAAATTTAAAAATCCCTATTGTTGCGCTTTTAAACAGATTCGCAAACATTTCTGACGGTTCAATCGTCGGTATCCGAGCACCATATTTAAGAGTAGGCGGAAACAAACAGTTCCAGATGATGGAACATCAGTTCTTCGTGTACGACGCTTCCATTACAGCATCTCTGGGCCGTGTGCCCATTTGGCCATACACTTTGTTCTTTAGAATGCCACATAAATGCAACGGTAATGCTCAGAACTGTCCTAGCCGAAGCCATCCGGTATGGGAGATGGTCATGAATGAATTGGACAGACGTGACGATCCAACGTTTGACGAATCTCTACCAGGTTAATAACCACAATGAATTATTATTTGTTTGTATAATTTTTGAAATATTTATATATATTGCCCTTGCTATATGTAGGTTGTCACATGGTCGATTCATGTTCTAACATCCAAACCGGCGAACAGTTCGGTCGCTTATTGAGACATAATTTCAACCGGCACTTCTCTACCAACCGTGCCCCATTAGGATTACATTTCCATGCATCGTGGCTCAAGAGTAAAAGAGAATTCAAAGACGAGTTGATCAAGTTCATCGAAGAAATGTTGAAAAGGAATGACGTATATTTTGTCAACATGTTACAAGTAAGGAAATTACAATAAGATAAATCTATATGCCTAATAACTACACCTAATAATTTTTAAAAACGAATTAATCACATTAAATGTGAAATTACCAATATTGTATAGGCAGCGTAATAAAGTTATCCTGTTTCTAGGTTATTCAATGGATGCAAACACCAACTGAATTGGACAATATGAGAGATTTCACGGAATGGAAGGACGAGAACAGCAAATGTGATGTCAAGGGACAACCCTTCTGTTCGTTATCAAATCCTTGCCCACTGACCACCAGGGAACTTCCAGGAGAGACAATCAGACTGTTCACTTGTATGGAATGTCCTAATTATTACCCATGGATTTTAGATCCTACTGGAGATGGCTTTTCCACGAGGAGGAAACGAAATGTCCACTTGAATTTTAAAAACAAAAACAAATACATCTAGTCACAGTTCAAATTTAATATCAGTTTAAATTTGTATTTTAAAAACATCGCATAAATTGTGAATCGTATTTCGTGTTGTTTTTTTTTTTTTTTTTATATATATATTCGATGAAAATATTAAATAAAATATTTTAATACAATTATTAAGTACAATATTATTATAAGTTTACTTAAATTATTTTGTTTATAATTATTATTTTTATTTTTTTTTTACTTTTTTTTTATAAAAATGTTCTTTGGAATATGTTTTTTATGTTTAAAATATACTATGCATGATTTCATATACCTAATGAAAATTAATATATTTATACAATTGTAAGCCTCAAGATTAAAAAAAAAAATACTCCGTATTCTCATTTAGATAGGTTATATCGGAATAAATTTATGAATTTCATTGCTTTTTATATATATATATATATATTATTGTATAATTGTATTAGTTTTAAAATTGTCAAAATAAACAACAAATTGTATTTTACTTTGATGGACTTTGTAGTATTTTGATTAATATAAAATAGGATAAACTACTAACAAAATGTGTGTACACCGGACCAAGTACCGGTACTGGCCCATCGGGCAACCGGGCAGATACACGAGGTGACATCTATAAAAAAGATCGAATTGAATAAAACTAATCTTAAATAATATCTCTCTCTCTCTCTCTCTCTCTCAAAAAAAAAATATATATATATATATTATTTATTTAGCTTGATCATATTTTAGATTCTGAGCGTAGCGACAAATGTATTGGTTTTACTTTATAATAAGTGTTTATTTTCTCTCTTTTTTTTTTTTCTTGTGATTATAAATCACTTTTTGACCAGAAATCTTGCTACAATCAAAAACTTTGTTGGAAATTATTTCTATAAAATTGTATTTATGCTTATCAGTTCAATTATAAAATTAATGTTCAATAAAGAGAATTCAAACATCTCAAGGTATTATATTATTAAGTATTGGCTAATCCATAAATAACTACAGCTATAGCCAATTGAGAACAATTGCATGCAATTTTAATAACAGAACAATTCATATTTTAAAACTATATTACTGTACAAGTATTTTTATATTGTTATACAGAAGTCGTTATGAACGAATCCTTTACAGTTTATACACACAGCTAAAATATATGGAAAAAATAGGTTCTTGTTCGGCCATTGATTTATAATATCATTACGTTATAATTAATATATCAATCTGTTGGAAAACTGGTTCTACCATTGCTAAATATACTAATAATTATGAGCCATGGGTTCTACCCCTGTAGTTTGTAGTATAGAGTTTATACACACACATTGTAGTTATACAATTCAAATTCCCACCAAGAATTTTAAGGAGTGATATAGGCAACTCAATGCACAGACACAGATATTATCTCTATCTCGGGCGGAATTGATAAGAGCGTTCGGTATTCGACATTGTCGTCTAGGCATTTGAAATAATCTAAAACCTATGTATAATCTGTTTGTTTTATCCAGTGTACCTACACGTTCGACGTCGACTGGATTTAGAACATTATTAATTATAATAGGTATAACACAGATATTGTTAATAATAATGCAAATGCTAGGTATTTATATTGGAAATTCTGACGGGCAGCTAGGAGCCTGTTGCGTTGAAACTTGATGTTTCAAACATTTGAAAAATCTTGAGGTAATAAAATAATATTTTATCATTTTATAAGTAGGTATTCGGGGAGGGTTGCATAGTATTGCTATTTTCATTTTGAAGCATACGCTTACTTAAAAATGCAGGTAGTAGCCGGTAAGTATTAATCGTAAATAACAAAACCGTAAAACAAATATATTTTTGACTACTAAATATGAGTAGATTCTTGAAGTAGGAAATGGTACATACGTAAACACTCGTATAATAGTTTCAAAAATTGATTGATAAAAAAAAAAAAAAAAACAGATTATTATATGTAATTGATTAATAAAATTAGTGAATTAATTATAAAATATTTCATTTTTTTTTTTTTTAACAAGTGCCTTTGTTAGAATTGATTGTTACCAAAAACTTCTCAACAAACATTTATTAAGAAATTAATAAACATTCACAATAATAAAGTGCTAAGAACTATTAGAGGTCATTTATACTGGGTCACAGAGAAAATAATATTTTTAAAAAAATGTTCAACAAAATAAAAACATTTTTGTTTTCCCCAATAATGATTGAAGTTATTAAAACCTTTGTCCTGTCCCGGTAAGTGTCAGTAAACATCACAAGATTTTGGTTTTGTTGTTGTTTTGATAAGCATTGCCTAATAATGTGTAGGGACAATGTTTTAAAAATGTCCTACAGACAATAGAGTTTTAAGATTTTGCAATACGATAATCAGTGTATGTCTAGTTCCTTCAAAAAAGGAATTCGTTTCGTTCCTTGAAAAAATGAACAGAATTTCTTTCTCGTTCCTAATAATGTTTAAATAAGTACGACCATATTTCACACCATAGTTTATGAATAAGTCACTGTTGTACGTGGAAAGTATCGGAGATATAGTATGTAAGATAATTTAGTATATATACTGAAAGCAATAATAAATCATTGTTTTTAAATGTTTTTATTGCAACCAAAAAACGAATCTGAGCTGAGTATAATTTTTTCTCCCTTGTAGCCAAGGTACCTATCCAGAAATCAAAAAAAAAAAAAAAAAAAAAACAATAGTTTTAGATATTAATCTACACTAATAAAACAAAATCTGTCTGTCAACAGAAAGTGACTTTTCCAAAGGCAAAGTTTTGACAATTTGTGCATGAGTTGCTTTTGCCTTCTAATTTTCAGTCTTAAAAATAGGATTTTAAAATTTTAGTTAATAATTTTTATTTAATATAAACAGTACAAATTTAAGTTATTTACAATTCTAGAGAAAAAGCTACAGAGCCCGGGTCTATTTGTAAACCTATAAGGACATTTCGGAATGACGTAACAGGTTGACACCTCTCCACCTGATTTTGCTATCGGTCGGGGCTCTTATATAGTCAGATTTGACTAGTCCGTTGGTGGTGGCGGTCGCTGTGGTCGGGTCAGACCACATGCTCTTCTGCAGCCATGGATTTAATTAGTTGCATTATCCGTTTGTCATTCGTACTGGCTTGCTAAATCCGCCCTGACTTAATTAAATCTATTTACAAGTGTTTAGTTTTTGCCCGATAACTTAATATTAAAATTTAGTATTATACACTGTTCATTATAAAATGACACATCAGCGTGCGGTTAAAAACACATTATCTATTCAATACCTGTTTAATTCTATTGATTCTAGTTTTAAAAATCCTGACTTAACCAATCTTCACCTGGCTATAGAACGGTTAAGAACAGAGTCCGTAACAGCTCATTCGACGTAAGAGATACAGTCCTCTTCTCTAGTCCGAACGAGTATAGATCATATAACAGTTATACAATTTGAAGAATTGAGAAACTTTTTTTTTACATTTTTATATATATATATATATAAAAAATTAAAAATTATGGTAGGTATATATTTTTATTATTAATAAATAATTCAGTATAAATGTTTGCAAGTTAAAGAAAATTAAATAACTTTATTCTTACATAAATCTCTATTTTTAAAAACTAATGGATTTAAACCGGCATATGGTTTCTTTTTCTTTTTTCTTATTGGTTTTTTTGTTGATTCAAAATATTCATCTTTAATTGTGGAACTAACATCTTCAATTGTGGGAACATTTAAACATTTAGGCATTTTTTTGGTTGATTTACATAATATTTTTGTTTTATTAAATTCTGAACTGGTTACATTTGAACATACTTTACAACGTATAATCTAAAACATTTTATAAAAAAAAAAATACTTTATTCAACTGTTTAAGAGACAGTAACATTTGCTGTTTTTGTTTTTTTATATAGTAAAAATGTGTTTTTAGAATTCCAACAGTAGACTGGTGTTAATAGAAATTGAATAGAAACAAAAGTGAATTCACTAAGGTAAAATCAACAACATTTACTATGTTTTTATCAATGATAGATTTTTTTTTGTTATTTAATTCTCAAGCAATCTACTCATACTCAAAAATTAAAAAACAAAATTGAATTTTTTTTTTAAATCTTTTTACTATGGGTAATGAAAATATATATAAATGAAAACATAGTATATATTGTCTTTAATTTGGTGAAAACATTTTTGTTTTAAATCTCACATTTTTGCAATGTTGAGACGTTATCTTAACCATTATAGTTATTATTATAATTTTATTAATTTACCGTGAGGAATGAAGACTTCTTTTTACTTTTTTGTTGACATTTTCGAGTTTTTACAATAAAATTTCCCCGTTTCCACAGAGTGAAACAATTTTGACAGTGAATATCTAATTCCTTCAGTTTATCTTTATTTATTTGACTGCTATTAATCCGCTGGGAACATCTGTAATAACGTTGTTTTTTTTAATAATTCACTTCGTTTGTAAAAGGGATCCTAATTACTTATACCTTTCTTTCTCACTTTTTTTTTCAATTTGTAAAAATAGTCAAATAGATCTGTGTGAAAATTACTACACGACTGCTACCACCTCTTACTCACCTACTACGTCCTCACCCATTGACCTAATTTTTTTAATCCATTTTTAATCCCATACTCTATATAACAAGAACACTGTTTTATTTCTACTAAATAATCGCTAATCCATTTACTTCAAGTACTGTTTCTCCGATACTGAAAACCTATTGTTAACTTCCACACTTATTTGATTGTTCCTCCGATAAAAGCGAGTGAAATATATATAATGAGCTTGACATGATAATGCAAAAGAACTTATTAACTACTATTTTCGATATTTATACGTACAGAATGGAAACCTTTAAGGGGGCTAATACATTTGCATCGTTATGCAGATTGTTCAACAAGTCAATGTACTTTGAAATATAATTTCCATGTATAGTGTTCTTGTCCATGACGTCTATTGGAATTATTCATTAAACAGTAGTCGCAAATTTAACGCGTTACGTAATGAATTTTAATAAAGTCGTATTTAAAATTTTGAAAAAAAAAACACTCGTACAATGAACTCGTTTGATATGTGTTTATGTGTTTGAGTGATAAAAAAAAAAAATAATAATAATAATAACAATTGATAACACCCACCCGTGAAAAATAAGAAAAAATATAAAATAGATAAGCCACGACAGCTTATCACGACGAACAAATCGACAAATAATGGCCGATAAGTTGGCCCGCGAGTTGCCCTCGTCGCTGGGCGCCTTACCGAGAACCAGAACAACGGGCCCGTAACCAGGTACAACGGCGGCCATTCTCTCTCTTGTCCCACCGTAACCGGTGCTCCACCGCCGGATGTGTCGTCACAATAATATTCCGGAGCTGCCACCCTGCCGGTGCCGTTATCAGCTGTTATCAACATCCCCGTGGCCGCAGTGCCGGTAGGACAAAAAAACAAAATAAAACGTACATTACCGCGGCGGTGCGCAGCGCGGTTGTACGATTCTATATCTATGCGCTATAAACAACCGCGGTCCACACTCCACAGTCCATATTCCATAGTTTTAGGTACGGAAACACGATTGCTTGACGGGGCACGGCGGCTAACGACCATTACCGTTTATTATTTCCATAGGTACATTTACACACTACGATATTACGCCGAGTCGGTGGTTTTTTTTTAATTCTAATTTTATTTTATAATTTTTTTTTTCCGCTGTCCGCCAACCGTGTGCCGATTCAAAACTATTCAAAACTGTTGTCTAGAAGACGTCTCGACAGCCGACCCGGCGGTATTTATTACACAATGTAAGTAAATAACTGGTAACCGCCTATATGCGGTTTTCCACATTTTATTGAATCCAATACGGACATTTAATGATTTTATTCTAATATGTTATTTCGGCCTCGTCGAAATTTAATTGCCGATTGAAATTGTACGCGTTACTTTTAAACATTTTTTTTTATTTTTTTTTTTACTGCGGTCGGGCATGTTATTAGTTTTTACTTGGGTAGGAGGTCGGTAGGTATTGACACATCGACACCATAATTACGGTCCGTAGCCTTTAATGAGTTCACCAATATGTCGTTTGTAGGTAGCCATAATGGAATTCTCATTCTTTGTTGTTGATTAATTAGTGTGTTTTTATTTTTATTAGTATTCATTTGAAATATAATTTATATTGGAATTGGTTTACGGGCAATTTTGTGTTACAATTTTTTTTCCTATTCTCGTGACCAGTAGACCCGTGACTCAAGTTTTTCGCCTAATACGTGAACCTTATAAGTGATTATTTTTTTTTATCAATCATTTTTTTTTTTTTTTTTTTTTTTTTTTTTTTTAATTAGTAGACAACAAGGAATAAATAATATTTATTGTATTATTCACTTAAAGACCACGTTATAAATACACAGATTATTTGACAACAGCCGGGTCTCTATAAGATTATCAAACATTTGTACATTGATTTCCATTAGTGATTTACATTCTGTATATTTTTGTATATATATATATTTTTTAATTCTTCTAATACTACTTCCTGTTTTATGGCTTTTTGAATTGTAAAATTATTGCTACATAATATGTATATTATATTTATTATTATGGTAAATATTAAATATTGTGTAATAATAATAATGATACAGATAGCATATATGTACTAAATCTTTTTTTTGTTTTTTGTAATAACAGATTGTTCACTGATCGTAGATAGTACAATGTTCACTGTACGCAAATTAATCTCTTTTATGAGCAAATCCAAAAAGGTATAGTATTATAAATTAAATCATACAATTGTTAATTTCATATTTATAATTGTATTTCTGTATTAATTTGTTGAACTTGTGTAGGCGTCTTCCGATGAAGAAACATTTATTGGTGCAATTGATGAAGGAACTAGCAGTACCCGATTTGTGGTATGACCATTAATTTAATTATGTATACATTACAGTTAAACAACTACTATGAATAATTTATGAAAATAATTTTTAGTATTAGGTTCTTTTTTCTTTATATGTATCGTAGGCCTTTTGCGAAGAGGTAGCCTCATAAGAATTATTAATTTTTGTTCGCAAACAGCCAGTCATTTTCTTGGCCCTTTGCATAGACACCACCAGCAGTTAGGCCTTTTAGAATTACTATTTTAAAATAACAAAATCCATATTACACTACACAATATTTTTAATATAGAGTACCTTATAAAATGATGAATATTGAATTTAAAAAAAATATATATATATACTCATTTGTCTAACACCGTGACATTTTTGATAGCGTTGCCCTCTAAATTTTGTTGAAGCCACAATAGTTAATCAATAATAAATAATTTAATAATTATTTATTTTTTTAAAAAAAACTGTTATACGATACACACTATTAAACCATTACATTCAATAAAAACCTAATAATCTAAGCCAATTTGTAATGTGTATCATCAATCATACTTACTTACCAACAAGTAGTAGTATACAGACCACCTCTTTGCAAAATGCCTAGTTTATTCGCGAACACACTAATTATTCAAATGACCTACGACATATATAATATTTAAAATTTGCTTGCATAGTAATTGATAAAATAACGTTTGATATAACTTCTATCATACTATGAATATATCTTGTATAAGATAATTGTTTTTTCTGATTATAATTTCATCTTACATTATATTCACTTTAAATAAAATAGCTAATAGGTAATATATATCAAATACCTATGTATGTTGCATGTGGTAGAAAGACTGAGATGCTTAGGATTCATTAGCATCTAACATTAAGGAACAAGTCCCTTTGGTTGTCCAACATCAATATATATATATTTATTTTTAAATGTAGTTTTTTTTTTTTTAAATAAGCAATTAAATTTAAGGTAGAACTTATTATAGAACTATATTGCACAATTAGTATAACGTATAATTTGAATAAAGAAAACACTGTTAACAAAATATTTCTAATAAAATCAATTTGTTTTTATTTAATAGGTGTTTTCGTCGAAAACATACTTGCCGGTCGCCAGTCATCAGATTAACACATCTAATATATGCATTGCCGACGGATGGGTAGAACAAGATCCAGATGATATACTGCTTAAAGTGAAAGAAACAATAGATGTTACATGTGATAAACTGGGAAAAATGGACATACCACTGTCTAAATTAGTAACGATTGGCGTCACAAACCAACGAGAAACAACTTTGGTGTGGGACAAAATTACAGGGAAACCGCTATACAATGCTATATGTTAGATCATTATCTAGTATTTAAATATTAATTGTACCATACCTTGCGTTTTATTAATGTCGATTTTATTTCAATTATTTAGTGTGGATGGATGTAAGAACACAATCTATAGTTGACACATATCTCAGCAAACAGATTCCCAACTATCATTCATTGGAATCGAGGAAGAGGTGAAATATTCATATTACTCACTAGTCATTTATATTTACATATTTTTATTTTATAGGCATTTGTTAATAAAATCTGGATTAACCATGAATCCATACTTTAGTGTATTTAAATTGATTTGGCTATTGAAAAATGTGCCTGAAGTTACTAAAGCTGTGCAAGAAGAAAGATGTATGTTTGGTACTATGGACTCGTGGCTAATTTGGGTAATACTTCAATATAAAGTATACAGTTGTATATGTTGGTTTAATATTCTTTGAATTGTTAAATTCTGCGAAGAACACAATATACCATTGGAGTAGATCTCATCACTGGTTTCTGAGCGCTATTCAACTTTTTATCATCCTTTTAAGTTCATATTTATACAATTTTCAATTTAAATTTATCATACTCATTTGCACACACAGTTTAACCGAATTTCACTCAGAATAGTTTTTCGTTTGTAACGATTTATTATTGCGTCCAGATGTAATTTAAATTACCCTGTAAATCCTATAACATTTTCAACTTCCCACCTTCAACATTGGCTAATAGTTTTCATATTTAGTTGTAATATATTTATACGCCGCTATTCTGTGTTAAATTAATGAAATAAGAACGTCCCAGTGTTACAATATTATTATTAAACTATACATTATAGTATGCAATTACAGTAATTGATTTTAAATTGTTTAGAATTTGACCGGCGGTGTCAATGGCGGAGTTCATATAACAGATTGTACAAACGCCTCTCGAACTATGCTAATGAACATTCATTCATTACGCTGGGACAAGACATTGATGGAGTATGTTTATCATATATAATTATATATACTGTATGGATAAGATTAATTGGTTAATTCTACTGATTATCCCGTGTTATTTTTTTTTTTTTTTATCTCTTATATTATTATTATTGCAAGAGCTTCGACTGGTGCCTACCATAACATATCGAAATGCCAAACGCGAATTACTTAATCATTTTTGAAAATAACAGTAAATGTTTAAAGTTAAATCAACTTCACATTATATACGTAAAACCCAGAGTGAACCGGGAGATTTATATTATCTTACACAATTTGAAGCAAAAAAAAAAATTAATTGGACCTATGCGCTTTATTTTAAGTAATATAATTATTATTATTATTTTTTTTTAACTTTGAGTTATTATTTATTTTTTTTGATTGTTCTTGGTCACATTAACTTCAAAAAGGAGGGAAAATACACGTCTAATAGTACTACTTTAAATTCACTGATTTACTAATACTGACCCTACCAGTTTACCAAGCTCTGTTCTTTTGATTTATCATTGTTTACTGCCTATACTAAACTATCTGATATTTTACAACAGTGTCCCCTGCCCATGGCACAATGAGTTTTAGTTTTACATTAAACTTATTAAAACATAATTCATTTGTTTTTTTTTTTTTTTTAGCTTTTTTGATATACCAAAAGGAGTAATTTTTCCCGAAATACGAAGCTGTTCCGAAGTATATGGACACATCATAGATGGACCTATTGCCAATACATCTATTTCAGGAGTAATACATTTATATATATAAAAAAAAAAATATACATATATATATATATATATATATAAGAAACCATAGCGTGGAGTAGTATTAGTTTCATTTGTAATTACGAACAGTTTTGATTAAAAGTTATTAGTAGTTTTGACGAACTATACAAAAATATCTTTAATAATACAATGAAGTATGTGTAGGACCGCCAAAAACACGATAACGTCACAGACCACAGGTCCAGAACCGCTATAATTCAATAATTCTATAATTAAAATTGCGATCAGTTAACAAGTATTCTATATCTATTACATTGTAGTTAGTTAATTGTTGGGTCTGAGTAAATTTTATATCATAATTGAATAACATTGGTAACATAGTATTTATAATTATTAATCGAAATTGTATTATGAGTTATGTTAATACTACGGAGTTACTCAATGTTAATTACAAATACAGTTATGAAAAATTATCTAATAATCTAACAATTCAGAGGTTCCAACCAGTAGTCACATTAAGCACACAAACCACGGCCACAGGCCAGGTTTTTTATTAATAAAAATTATGAAATTAATTAGTTTCAAAAATAATTTTGAATGTAATTCCAAGTGAAAGTAAAGAACAAATAATTAATACATTTTAATAAACAAGTCATGTATAAAACATGACTATTTAAGCGTTATTTAAAATACCTAGCTAATATTATAGTCAATATAAGAAAAACAATTATTGTTATGTATACTATCTAATATCAAGATATGGCAATACACATAATGCTTGTTTATTACCATATTATTGGTAACGTAATATAGGTGCATAATTTATTAAAACTGTTAAAATTAATATTACAGTGTATGGGCGATCAACAAGCTGCGCTAATGGGTCAGACGTGTTTCTTTGCTGGTCAAGCCAAAAGCACCTTTGGCACTGGATGTTTTCTATTGTATAACACTGGGCGTAAGGTAAATACAAAATGTCAGACATTTATTATACAAAAACAAAATACTTAATCTAGGCGTAGACTATCATATTAGATATACTCTGTCATAGGTGCTTGCTCGTTAATTATGGTCCCCGAGCGGCTTCCTCTTACCGTTGATTATAAATTATGATTATTTAGTTGTAATAAAAACAATTAGTATCCGTCTATAATTGATACTATTTTTTTACCCATAAAGTATCACGCTAATAATAAATAATAAATACTAATCATTTTAATCACTACTAAATAATCCTAGTATTTGTTTTATTCGAATAATACAATACGCAGTTTTGTTACAGTTACTGTATATTGTAGGATTGCTGAGGTTTAAAAAAAAATTGAACATAATAATATTATGTTTATAAATGTGTTGCATTCACTCGGTTAATTTTTGTTCTACGCTGGAATTTATAAGGTAGTTGATACTAAATATTGATACATGATGTGATTTTTTTTATTTTTTTTTCTTCATAATTTTTATGTAATTATTTTGTTTGTATTGATCACGTACTTGTATTTTGTATTTTCTCGGCGGATAAATATCCGCGGGCAACAGTGCTTGCACCTACACGAATGCCAGGTATTGTAATCTCTTATTGTATTCTTGACGTTTGCCATTTTCAGCCGGTGATCTCTAACCACGGTCTATTGACCACCGTGGCCTACAAACTGGGACAACACGCCGATCCCATTTACGCGCTCGAGGGCTCGGTGGCCGTTGCCGGTATGGCGGCCAAATGGTTGATAGAAAATATGGACATGGTGAACAGTTATCCCGATATATCCGAAAGGGCGAACTCTGTAGAAAACACCAACGGCGTTCATTTCGTCCCCGCCTTTTCGGGCCTGTACGCGCCGCACTGGAAGAGCGATGCTCGTGGGTTAGTATATATATTGAAATTATATGTAATGCATAACGACGCGGTATTCTACCAAAATGTCAAAAAAAAAAAAAAAAAAAAAAAAAAAATATGTAAGGAAGACATCCCCGGACGTCCGTGCCGTCCCCCAACTAGGGCAATTTGCTTTTGGTTAAATAATATTTATATTATTGTGGCCGGTGTTACTATTTGCGAGGCCCCGAACAAAAAAATGTCATCTATAGGTACATAATAAATATATTAGTAGAGGGGTAAATGCCCCACACCGGTAATTTGTTTTATTGATTATTTCGGTGCATTTTATTATCTTAAAAAAAAGTATGTAATAATTTTTAGGCGATAAAAATTTAATCGCATGTTTATTTGTACCAATTTGATAAATAATTTTTTCAATTAATAGGATGAAGAGTTATCGTTTGATTTAGGAGAAAAATACTTCAAACATAATTATGCCTTTTGAAATGCATATAAAATGTTTATTAGATAAACATAAATCATTGCAAAAATTGTACACATATAAAATACAAAAAAAAAGTAATAGTTATTTTTTAACTAGGAATTATAATTATTAAATAATAATTTAAAGTTATTAGATAATTACAAATTGTTTAATATTGATTTCATCGTAGATTTATTCAATCATGGTGTATATCTCTAGTTTTAGCTGCATCGTGTTCACGTCGGAGTCGGCGGGAAATGTATTTTTCGTATAGGGGGCAACGGCACATTTTACCGGCCAAATCTCTGGGCATTATGTTAATAATAATAATAATAATAATAATAAAACGTGTAGCAATCAAATATGACGTGCTAGATGAAAAATTAAAATACGTCCGCTGGCGGTGTCGGGCTTATTGTATTTAATTCACACGAGTGAACCGTCTGTGTTTTGCGTTGTACAGAACCATGACGGGCCTGACTATGGACACGACAAATGCGCATTTCATGAGAGCAACGCTCGAAGGAGTCTGTTTCCAGGCCAAAGACGTTACGCAGGCGATGCAGTGCGACACCGAAATTCCCATAACCAGCCTCAACGTGGACGGCGGGCTGTCGGTCAGCGACACGTTTCTACAGATTCTCGCAGACATTTGCAACCTGCCCGTCGGTAAGTGCCGTGCGCTTTTTTTTCATTTTCATTTTTTTGCCCACAATCGATATTAATAAAATATTTACGTTCGACAGTACGCCCGTCCATGGTCGAAACAACGTCTTTCGGCGCTGCGTTGGCGGCCGGCATTGCCGTGGGCGTTTGGAATATCTACAGCATAAAATCCGATAGCAATACGTTTATACCGGCTATCACTGAAGAAGGTAAACGTATATAATGTGTCGTCCAATGTTACCGTATTCGATATTTATTTTAGTAAAATGACGGGGAAAACGTATGCAATTTTAATTATTTATTACTTCTGATCAATTTTTTTTTTTTTTTTACCATCAATAATCGTTTAAATTAAATCGTGAAATTACAACGGTCGTGTACAAACTCATCATTTCATTCGAGAGGACGCTGTATTATCGCGAGATAAACAAAAATATTTCGTAAGAAACCGTTTAACGCGGCCAAAATCACTCGGCTCTATAGACAGTGGCGCCTATAAAGCTTGCATTTCTTTTATGGTGGATATTTCGGTTTTTAAACAAGTGTATACTCCGAGCAGTTTTTGCCCTCGCAAAAGGGTTTACAGATTATAGCCGTGTGCCTCGTGAGATGATTATTATTGTAATTTGGTAGGGAAAAAAAGAAAAGAAAAAGAATTCAACAGTTTCCAGTAGGTATACTAATTTGGTACCTGTTAAAACTTTAAATGACAATAAAATATTTTGATAAGAATAATAATAACAAAAACATAGACAAAATTTAAACTGAATCAAAACTATTTTACAAAATACCTACATAATGATTTTTTTTTTTTTAGAACAATTATTGAAGTACAATCAATGGAAAGAAGCAATTCGCCTTAGTATTGGTTGGAGCAATGATGAATATAAAGAAGAAGATTCTGATGAGTATTTAGATCCTAAATTGTAGACTTTTATATTTTTGATTTTAAGTTTTTTTTTTTTTATGTTCAGTTAAATATTATGAATTAATAATATTGTATAATTAAGACACACGCAATACAAACAATTTTGTAAAATAAAAGGGGCTATTCTTGAACTTATATAAATATGATGATTCATGTACAGAAATTGTGCTAATCATTGGACTTGAACTGGACATGGTACCGAAATATCGGATTATTATCCGTATACAAATCGATCATGTCGAAAGATGTGGGTCGTTTTCTATTATTAAAAATCTTTTATTTTGTTACAGTAAACATATATTTATATATTTTTTTTCTAATTATATAATATATATTTTTATTTTTATTGTATATACCGAACTCCATTTCAGAGATTACATTTTTTTTTTAAAAATTATAATTATCATCAAAATTACCATTAACATTTTAGTCATAGAATAACAACACTGGTAGTAATAAAAAGGTTGACACATAATTTGATACTAGAACCCTGTTAGAAATGTCGTGGTGTGTGTGACAAGTTTTTACAATAAAACTTAAACATTTAAAAACCGAGATTTATATTATCTATTATTATAATTTCTGTAACATTCACCACTAGATTGCTTTGAAATATGGCATAAGCACATACGAGGTGTGACAATAAAATAACGAGACTTTTTGAATAAAAGTTGTTTATTTTAAAAATGTTATAATTTAATGATTATCACCTTCAAAGTACCTTCCCTCAGCATCAATACACTGTTGCATACGTCGCTGCCATTCTTGAAAACAGTGTTGCTAATTGCTTTCATTCAGCCCTTTTAGAAGTTCTGCCGTTTTCATTTTTACGTCATCAACTGTTTGAAAATGGGAAAAGAAATAAGAAGGAAATAAGAAGAAGTCACAAGGAGCAAGGTCTGGCGAGTACGGGGGATGTTGAAGTACAGACATTTTTTTTTCAGTTAAAAAACGTTGAATTGAAAATGCACTGTGAGCTGGAGCATTGTCTTGGTGAAGAACCCAGCCATTTTTCCATAGATCTGGTCGCTTCTTTCTGACACGTTCTCTTAATTTAATTAATATCTCTTTATAATAATATTGATTAATTAATTTTGTCGATTTTTTCAACGTTTTCGTTTGTTGAAGACGTGGTAGGACGTTCAGAACGATCATCGTCTTCGACGTCCTCCCTTCCACTACAAAACCGTTTGTGCCATTCAAAAACACGAGCTCTTGATAAACATTCTTCACCATAAACTTCACATAACATACGAAACGATTCCGCGGCAGTTTTTTTTAATTTAACAAGAAATTTAATGTTAACACATGTTGTTCGATTTTTATATCTAACATTTTTCGGCAGTATAGTCGAACTCGCACTAATAACAAGGCTACTAACGTATAAGAAAATGAATCGATGCCATCAGTGTTCATAGTACTTTTAGATAAGTGTTTTCTAATCATATTTCAATAATAGTTTTATAGATAACGTTAATAGTTTAGGTTTTATTCAAAAAGTCTCGTTATTTTATTGTCGCACCTCGTATCTACATATCGAATTAAATTTTTTTTTTTTCGTTGCGTAATTTTGCATATTTTGTTATTTTTTTGTATGGATTCACATATATCGGTTTATGAACATACAGTTGAGGTTTATTTGATTAATTTAACGAGGAAAAAATCTAAGTTATGCATGTATATTCATTTAAAATGTCCAATGGTTGTAGGTGGATAAATGTATTCATAGATAAATCTGTGACGGTAACTCCGATTGAAATTAAGTAACAATTAAGTTATTAATTAATATTTATTTATGAAATGACAGAGGGATTAAATGTACAATGCGAATAACATACATTAATTATAAATCAAAACAGTTGGGTATTGAATTAATGAAATAATGAATAACAATTAAAATAGGATTAAGATTGCTTGCTTGTAGTAAAAAAAATAATGTCCAAACAAAAAAATGTATAATAATAAATTAAACTGAACTTATAAAAGAATAATATATGAATTCACATAATAAATACTAGGAACTAAATTTATTTTTCAACATAGATTAATACACCGAAACCACAATTTAAGTTAATAACTCGCAATACCTGTTTATATTAGTAATTCATTAAAAGTAATGGTACATAATAATATAATAAAACATAATTTTCAAACATCATAATTTACTTATTTAGTTTTAATCATAAATTACTAAACATAATGAGGTATACAAATAAAAAAATATAACTGCATAATATTTAACATGAATAGAATAATAATAACTACAAGTTAAAAATTGTATATATTTTATACAATTTTATAAACTAATAAGGCCTTTTTGAAGATAATAAATTAAATAAAATTAAATGGTAATAAATGTGTAATTTATAATAAATAGTATTATAATATTGCTAAAAAAAAAAATCCATGTATAGATGGGTAAAGAATGTAATGTTCAAGAAATTATACAAAAAATATTTCTAAAAACAGTAAAAAGAAAATATCTACATCTTAGTTATAATTGTTGTAATTTAGAAAAGACATGATATTAATCTGATGCTCACAACAATGACTATAGGTGAAACGAGACAGTTTTTATTATACTAGACCCTGTTATAAAAATATTATAAATACATAATATTTATTTGATAATTACAAGTCTACAAATGTATACTGTATGCATGTTATTTGAAGAAGGAATTAGGTGGTATTACATCCCAGGCCGAATTTAAGGGGGAAGTGGCGGCATAATGATTTAAATATGTACAAAACCCTAAAATAGGCCCAAAAAATGGAAAATAAAATGTTGTATACAGAAAAATTGTTAAACCATGAAACAAATTTTGGTACAAACTAGCTATTTGTTTGACTGTCCAATACAAATATACAAATGTCGGCCCTAATGAGAATTATTAAAACAGCACGTGACCCAAGGCAGAGGTTCCCGACCCATTTTTACTCACGGCGCCCTAAGGTATTTTCCTAAAAATCCAAAGTCTTTGGCTAGGGATATAACTGTTATAGCTAAACATATATATTTTATAAATAATTATTGATAGTCCACATTGTGAAAATGAGAGGCACAAAACTGAATTTCCTGTGCGCTATTAAAATACCTAATTGCTTTGGTAACTGATGGTAATAAGTATTTAAAATTGTTTATATTAACACTGTTAATTACATTTAAAATACTGATACTGAGTAGGGACAGTTGTCTAATATTATCGTTTGTTTGATTTTTAAAAATAATACTAACGGTTACATCATGTACTATATATTTCAATAATAAAAAAAAAAAATGACAGTCAAGTTTAATTTTCTCGTAAACAGTTTTATTTTTGTGTGATTGCGCCTGTCAATATGGGCCTTGGGTCCCCCCACAACGTTAAATTCGGCCCTGATAGCAACTGTTATTAGCACCAGACCATAATTTCACTAATGCCTACACAATTATTATAAAATATAATATAATAATATATGTGTATAGATTTGTTTTACAACTAATATACTAATCTGAAATTAAAAATAATGTAGTAACTAAATATAACTAAATTCAAGAAATTCATAATTAAATAATATTCGTGTTATAAACAACTTATTAACTTATTTTAATTAATTATTTTACTAAGCACATAACCCAATTTATATATTATAATACATATTACGCAATGGTAATATTAATTTTTAAATTCTCTAGTATTAAATTTGCCGATAAACTCCTATGAACAGATGCTATTAAAAATATGACTTAATATGTATAATAAATATTAATTTAAGGTAAATGTATAATAATCCATTAGTTTCCTGTAGTAGCATCATTAATCAACACAAATATAATTACTTGAATAAATTCATGTTGCTACTTGGACATCATGTGACGTTTCAAGAACTTCCATTAAAAATGTATCGATTGGCGAATCTCCAATTAGTTTGTAAAAGAATAAATGTTCAAGACATTTTAAACCAATTGAACGCAATGAAGGCAACCTTAAGAGTAGTTTGGCGAATCGGCCAGGTTCTTCTGGATGAGTGGCGCGGCAATATTCTTCTAAGGCGATATACACCTTATCGCGCAATATTTCAACTTCACTTACCGACTGTAATCCTTTAGAACCTGATACAAAATACAAAAATCAGTCTAATATTCACTAAATAAATACCAATGATCCTACAACCTGGGTTGAAAAGAATTATTGTACGCAAACAACCAAGCTCTGTTCTATCCATTGCCATGTCTCTCATTTTAGCGACAAGTTCTGTAAGAACACGGTCAAATATAGCTTCAACGCCAGCTTGATTAGCGGAGTCTCTGTCAACAGTAAGTCCAGTAGCCAAAACAATTCCATCTTTCACGCTAATAGATCTATGAGAAAATGCTGCAATCATTAATTCGTTCCAACCTGAAAAAAAAAAAATTAACATTTTTATATGCACGAGCTAAAATAAAAAGTAATTATATTTACTAACCGGCTCTCAATAATAAGACTTGATCACCTAAAGGTAAATTTTTAAAATGTGGTATATGCTTAGCCCATTCAACGAGTTGAATTAATTGCTTGTCAGTTGCTTGGCAAATAGCCCCTGCTGTATTCTGCGGGTGCAGATTCTGTTTTTAAAAATAAAATAGATTAATACATTATAATAACTGTGGTTTTTTAAAAAAAAAAAAAAAACCTTACTCGTTGCTCAATATACGGTTGTTCTGTCTTTATAGCATCAGCTTTAGTCTCAGCCCTTAATATGAGGTCAACTGGCATATCAGTGGTAGTAGAGCTACTCGTAGGTTCAATTTCCATATTATTATCTCTTTCTTTGGTGCGTTGTCTTTCTTCCTGTAATTAATTAAAAGCAACTTTTGATTATGAAATATAAACCGATTGGTAGACTTGGTCGACTGGTTATTGGACGTGGTTTGAATTTAATTTTAGCATTTTATTTCAAATGCTAAACAGATACCAAGTAAATCTATCCAAGTAAACCTTACTAGGGTGAAGTAATACTAACATAATTAACCCCTCCCACGCCAATGTTGCGGTTCAAACGGTAAAAAAAATGTAAACCTCACTACACCAACATAATGAACTCAATAAATAATATTCATAATGAAAGTACAATGAGTAAAACAATATTTTCTTTCAAAAAAATATTAGATAACACAGTAATAGCAATTACTGAACTTTCATTGGCAAATATACAGATAATTATGTATTCAAGTCTATTACTTATGCCCATTACAGGATCCTAAATTATAAATATTTTGAATTTTTTTTTAAATTTTTGTTTTTAAGAAGCTGGAAACGGAACATGTTCAGAATATTTATGATAAATAGTAAATACACTTAGTGCCCTTAATCCGGATTTTGCCAAAGTAAATATATATAATATTGTTTAATGTATGTGGACATTTTCTTTGTAATACAAAACAAGAGTACAAACTTGAACGGCTTCTCTCTTCATACCCATCGAGAGACATTTTTGATATCTACAATACTGACAGCGATTCCTCTGGCGTTTATCAATTATGCATTTGTTCTCTTCGCGACACGCGTAAGACAAATTTTTTCTGACTGTCCGTTTGAAAAATCCTTTGCAGCCCTCACAACTGTACAAGAGTATTACAAAAAAAAAAAAAAAAAAAAAAATTGGCGTTAAAATAAGAACGTGTGTTTTTTTTTTTTAATTTTTTATTAGTAAATATTATTATATTACCTATAGACACCATAATGCTTTCCACTGGCTCGATCGCCGCATATAGAACACAAGTGTTTCGATCCGCTAAGAGGGTGATTAGGTGGGTAATTGGGCGAATTTTGGACATTGCTAGTATTACTAGTCATCATATTACTTCTATCGACGGTGTATAATCTACCAAACAAATATATAATTTATAAACTACGTTATAGTATATTTTACAGGGCTATTGTATAATGGTATTAGAATCTTTTGGAATTTACACAAATCAAAATACTATTAACCTTGATAATAATTGTTTTAAGAAACTAATATTAACAACAAATAACATATAATCCAAACGCTAAGTAAAACAGTGTAGTCATATTATCGTTAATATCATTTTTTTTTTTTTTTTAATTTAACTTTTGAATCTTACTGAAGGACCAAACTTTTTACAATAATTATTTGCAAACATATATTATTCTATATTATTCATTCTACATCGGTATATTTTGCGAAAAATCATTCGTCGATATTTATACGATTATTCGTTATTGTTAATTGTTGTTCGCATCGCATTTCATCACTCACGAGAGTTATGGAATTATAAAATTTATATAAAAAAAAAAAAATCTTACCCGGGGCTCACAGGATCTCCAGGAGGGCTGAAATTAACCATTAATGTTGCTGTATCGGGTTTTAGGTCCAAAGGTGACTGAGGACCCATTGAACTCAGCGACATATTATTGTCTATTCTTAAGCCTGAAAAAAAAAAAATTAATTAATTATTTAAACATCAAAATTTTGTAATTATTATTAATTATATTATAAATATATACTGCGTGTATTTGAATGTTATATCAAGTTTAGACGATTGTCTAAAAATGTGTTAACCGCCTATTTTTTTGGTTGTAAACAAACAGTAACAAATATTTAACATATCGCCTAATGGAATTGTGTGCGATGTGAAGGTAAATGTTGTCGTGGCCAATGGCTATTTTGGATGATTTTCCGGTGTCTAAAAATTTAGGAACCCAACAACCCCCGCTTTTAAAATTATTTACTAATAAAAAAAAAAAGACATTGAACTTACTTATTTTCAAATTACTATGCCGGCACTCGACAAGTAATTCGAATAATTCCTGGATATTCCCGATGAAAACTGTATGAACCCGGTTTAAAAATGTACCTCGAAACGTGTCATCGGTTTTTAATAGAATTAGTTTCCCGTTTATAGTTTAGATATAATAAATATTTTAATAGGCATGAGTAATGAAAATACTAATACATTGGGCCATATTTTATTTTATTTTTTTTATTTTGTAAGTGGAGGGGTTTTTAACTATTTTTTTTTTATCTTTTCATTCATTCCACAACAATAGTAACTAAATTAACCGAGCAATATTTTCGTTTGACGATAATATTGTTGAAAAATCACAAGTGCCTGTAGTAAGAACAAAAATAATTTATTCGCCAAAATCAAAACCACGGGGGGGGGGGTTGTAAATATATTTATATCTGCGTTTAACCACTTTAACTACATTTCAGTTTTCACTTGCACATCGCTCCGAATGGTAGGTATAGGAATAATTTTTTAATATCTATGATTTATAAACATATTATGTTAGGTATAATGTTATAAAATCATTATTGTTGCACTAATTATTTGCTAAAAAAAAAAAATAAAGTATTTCGATATTTTTTTTTTTTTTAAAAGTTAACCCCTTTATTTCTTGCGAAACCAAGGAAAATATACCAATGCTCAAATATTATGAAAATAATTGTTTTTTTTTTTTTTTAAGTTTCAGCGAATTTTCTGTATTTTATCTATATATGTCAAGTGTACATAGCCGATCAATGGTGATGCGTTACATATTATTTTTTACAAAGTATCATAAGCTAAAATGAATGTGGTTAAGCTTCGGTACCTACAAACATGTCGGTATATACACGTTTCGTTTTTGGATTGAACGGAAAAATGATAAAATACCCAATACCAATATTAAACCGAAATTATATTGTATAATATTTACTATTGTGCAGTAGTAACGTGCGGTTTTTTTTTTTTTTTTTAAAACTCATCACGATAATACGGCGTTTCGAACGGTTATTGAAATAAAAACTAGGTAATGGAATTATTCGCCAAGATCCGAGCGAAAATAAATGAATAATATTATTACTCCTGTTATTTGTGCGTTACGGTTCTTCGACGTTATACACACAGTTATAGTCGTACGACTAAATAATTATACGAATATATACAAGATGCGTATAAATATATATATATATATAATATTGCACTGTTTTACCGAATGTAACTAGCAAATCCACCTCGTCCTTCACCTCTCTAGTCACTATACGAATGTTGTAAAAAATATTTATATACGTCTCCAAGTAACATAATGATACGACCTTGAAAAACGTCTATTTACTATTACTCTTGTAATATTATAATAGGAGGTATCTCCTCTTTTCAAACGTTGACTCTTACGCCCTTGATTCGCTATAGTTTAACAATACATTCTGTATTGAAAGAAAGATTAATAGAGACAAAAAAGAAAAAAAAAAAAATGAAAATTGATATTATCGTAATAATATTTTTGTGCGCTGCGTTCGCAAACAATTCAAACAGCCTATTATTACTATTATTATGTATTATGATTTGGGCGGATCGTCGTGTTCAAAGGAATCTATCGGATTAATACGACAATACAACGCATGTGTACTATTCGCATTTGAGAAAAGATAAGTTTGAAATGACAACAAATGATAATTTTTTTTCTTTCTAACAATAATTTCCTTTTGTTTTATACGAAATTTGACTGTTTACCGCGATTGAAGTCAAATAAATACATAAATTCAAAACAAAATGTATTTAACGATAAAATATGTTTGCGATATAACACGAATTAATACACGAAAACAACAGATTTGATTGTTTAATAAAAATGGGGGGGTTATATATATATATATATATTAAATTACAAATACAGCAAATTAAAAAAAAAAAAACTATACATTATGAAATGATGTCGAAATCGTTTTATATTTATGTTTATTCCACCAGCATTTCATTTTAACGTCGACAAGTTAATATTTAAATAATTTTAAATATTTTTAAGAACAACTTTTCTACGAGAAATCTTATTCTGATATTCAGGTGTACCATATTTTCGATTTTTGTTGTAGTTTTCTTAATAATTGTGATAAATCATTAGGAAAAAATCGGGAAAATTTACAGCAATAACAATTTCATTATTTTCGATTTGCGATTTGCGATTCGGTTAAAAAAAAAAATTGTAAAAATTGAAATTTCAACATTAATATGGCCATTTGGAAAAACATTTTGGCGCTATTTATAGGCGTTTGAAGTTTTTTTTAGTTAATATGTAAATAAAATTTATATTGGCTGAGTAGAAATAGACAATTATTGTAACTTATTATAATACATTAAAATATTTTTTACCGAACTTCGCTCAGAATCGTTTTTTATTAGCAACGGTTTATCGTTGGGTACGGGTAAAAAAAAAAAAAAAAATTCCCCTCTACATCAGAATTTTCCGTCAATTTAAAAAAAAAAAAAAACAATAATATAAATCTATTATGATGGGATCCGCAACGAATAATAATCGATCAATTGGATATACCTACGTTTATAGCATAATATTATAAGCAATAATGCAATGTTTTAATTTCTGGTTAAGAAATCGCATAACGATTGATTTTTGAAAATCTATTTTATAACTGAAGTGATTATTGAAATCGAAAAAAAAAAAAAAAAAATTTGTTCAAAAACTTCGATAAGACTTTAACACAGTTAGCACAATTTATTATTCCGGCGATAGGTCACTCGTGGCGAGCGGACTTTCCCCCCCCCCTTCAAAATGCCTATTGTGTAATTAAAACTAGGAACGACAATGTTACAACGAACGTTTCGATTCACTTAAGTTAAGGATTAAAAAAAAAAATGCATCGGAAATCGATATCGATGAAGTAACGGACGGAGTTCAAAACATATTTCTCTTATTGCATAACCCGCGAATAAAGTCTGCGCGCCGCCGCGCCTATGTATAAAAATATGATTTTGTTTTTTTTTTTTTTTATCTCTTTATATATTGTGTAACTGCGTTCGTGCGTTACGCGTATTTGTAAGGTGTCCAACTATGGTTATTACGTTTTCGAAACGAAGACATCCGAAAATATCGTATAATACTGTATGTGTGTATATATATATAGGTATCATTATATAGACGCGATAGGCCCATCCATAAAATTATAATAAATTTTAACGCGTAAAAAATGTATATTTAATCGAACGAAGTTTAGTTAACCTTGACAATAGCTTGTGTATATATGTATATATATATATATATATATATATATGCGCGCGTGTGTGGGTATAATAATAATAATCTAACGAGAGACGACGACGGCCGACGACGACGACGACGATGAGCTTTCCCCGTTCTACCGGTGTTTTACATTACGAGCCGGTAGTAGAAATTTAATTTTACAAAAAAAAAAAAAAAAAAAAAAAAAAAAAAATGCGTTTACGATTTCAGCCGGCGGGCGGCAGGCGGACGAAAAGAAATAATAAAAAAAAAAAAACTGGGCGGGAGACGTAAAAATGCAGCGGTTGAATAATACGCACACCGCGGACGCGTACACGCGCGCGCGCTCGTCGCCGTCGCCGCCGTCGCTGCCGCCGCCGCCGCCGCCGTCGTCGTCGTCGCGGTCGTCGGTCGGCCGGTCGGTCGGATAATATTGAATTTGTACAAGGTCGGCGGTGTGGTGGCGCGGCAACGACGCGATATTATTTTATAAAATAACGTAGTAGGTTACCTGCCTATACCAAACGTAATAATAATAATAATATATTGTCGTTTGGAATTCGAAAACAATACTAATTGGCCCGTAGGGTCGGGGGAGTTATTGCAGTCTATATATATATATATATATATATATATATATATTTAAAAAAAAAAAATAAATACAAACACAAATATATTCAATATAATAATAATATAGGTCCGCCACAAAAGACGCCGGTATTATATACCCGGTACGAGTTGCAACCGTAGAGAATTACCGACTGCATTTGTACGTACGCGTACACTTCAGGGTCGAAACAACATTTCCGCTTTAGATATTCGCTATTATTGTTTTATATGTGCTCGGACGCGCGGCGGCACCGATACCTATAACGTGTGCCGAGACTCGGAGAATTTACTGTACTTGGGTTGTATTTTTTTTATTATATATATTTTTTTTTTTTTTTTTTCCCATACATTTTTCCACGTCCGCAGACGTGCGCTACGATTCGATCGAAAGAAGAGACGCGTCGCCCGAATCACCGGAAGACAGTCGCCCCTGGGGGGGTCTGTACGCGCCCGCCGTTAAGGTAAAAACACATCGGATTTCGTTCGGTACCCCATTCCACCCCCCCTCGTAATATTCCGTGTCGGAAACACATCAAACGAAACTCGAAACAATATTTTCGCTTCACCTCTTACTTCCTTCCTTCCTTTTTTTTTTTTTTAAATTGCAAATTTGAACCGAAAACATAGAACGTTTTCAAGTTATTTCCACGGTGCACACCTTGTGTTAAACCATTGTTATCTGTACTCGAAACACGTGCTTGTCATTTGCGTTTTAAACAAATATATGTATATAAATATTGACCATCCGTCAAAACTAGGATTTTTTCGAGGGAGGTGTCCGCCTATCACAACCATCGTATCACTACCCCCGTTACATATTTGCGAATACGCCACTGGTGTCCGGCGTTCGACAGACTGAAAAACACAATATCATAATGTACAGTTGGAAATCGCATATAAGCAATTTATGTAGTAGTCGTGGCATTCGAAGTTTTTCGAATATATGCTTGAAAATGTTTGAGAGAGTTGTCCATTAGCGATAGAAATATCCGGATTTTATATTCTCTAATGGATTTCTCATAAAACTGTTATTATTATCTTCTTATTAATAAAACATTAAATACGTTTTTTACAGTTCAATAAATATCACAAATAGACGTTTATTTAAAAAATAAAAAAACAAGTACAACGTACAAAATTATACATATTACACTCAAATTTATATAATATATTATTACTAGCTGACCCGGCGAACATTTCAAATTTTGGAATTCAAAACCTAAATCCGGATTTATGTTATATCATTAGTGTCCATACATCCAAAACACTTCATATTTTCGCGTCACTATTAGCCATCGTACAGGACCTAATAATATATGATGGCGATTCGAGTTTTAGAGAATACGATTTAACAACACAAAGTAATGCACCGATATTTGAAATGTGACAGTATTACGTTAGATAACAAAAAAAAAATTATGTTAATACAAGGCTGAAATTAATTGCGATAAAACATTCGGTCTACCGGTTTATAGATAACAATTTCGTGATTCCGACGGTATTTAATATCAAACACGAAAATGCTGTATATTATTTGTTGTATACCAGTTTATTTAATATTATAATAAATAGTTAATAATAATTCGACTATCCGTCCGCTAGATGAACAAAAAATATTACTATATTATGTCAATTGTGCCGACTGTCCTGAATTATTCGTCATGAAGTATATACTTGAACACGACTATTACGGTATTTTTAAATTGAACTCTGATTGTTTTTTTTAGAATTTTATACTAAACTAGTCGGTACACACAAATACGTTGATACATTCAGACCAATAGAAAAAAAAAATAAAAATATATATCCCCTTCTCGGCCATAAACGGGTATCGGGCAGTAGATTAGCAGGAAAAATCGTATCAATTAAGACGGCGGGCGGTCATGTAAAGAAAATCGTTTCGAATTTTATAAAATTTGGGAAACCGTCCACTCGAAGCAAACGCCGGTTTTCGGTAAGCGTCTGGAAATATATCGTGTACCGAATTCGGGCGAATTCAATCAAAAGGACCCCCCCCCCAGCATAGTAAATACGGTATGTTTTTTTTTATGGCTAAAACGACGGTCCACAGTAGATTATTATTTTCGTATTTTTCGATTAGCGGCGTCCATTCGGTTTGTTGACTTTGGTCCAAAACACGAAGCGGCCCGGTATCGGTCGATTTTTAAATGCGGTCGGGCAGCAAAGCCGAGGGTAACACGAAATTCGGCCCCCACTTCCCCATCACAATATTTCAAAAAAATCGTTTCATCACTCTGCGCGTTTTTACCGAAACGGATGCAGCAATCGGCGTGTGTGTGTGTGTGTGTGTGTGCACAACACACATTATTGTAAACGTACGATTAAACAATAAAAAATATTATCGCGCACGCCACCTATAACAAACAGACGTACCGTGGTGATAGGGAATTGTATTCCTTGACGCGTACAATCGTACCGTACACGGCTAGAGCAGCCCCGCGTGAGCCCCAGCAGGGCCCGTCGCATAGACACTGTAGGCACTGTGCCTAAATGCCTACGGAAATAAAATTAATGTAATTACGATTTTTTTTGTAATATTTTATGTTTTTTTTTTTCTTCGTATTATTATTATAAGTCAACGTGCACTCTGTACCCGTATAATCGAGTGCCCTAGTAAATTATCTCGATAGAGAAATATTTGACTATAGGTGATATTACCGTTAATCTAGCTACAAAAAATGAAAAATTGCTTGTAAATTCAAGCACCGTTTACATCGTTTCTTACGAAGAATAATCCGAGAGGGCTTTCGGAGACGTGTACGGGCTACGATTTCGGTAAATATATTTTAGAGTGGGGTGAAACGCGCGTAAGTCCTTCCTATCTCCGACTAAACCGACAGGGGTTTCAAGAGGGATTCACGTTAGAGGTTATATTATAAAGTTAACCAATCCGGGGGGGAAATTCGATAAAACAATAATAAAATATTGCGATGGTGACAAAATTATTTTAGTATATTTAAAACGCTTAACATGTAAAATGTTCAAAATATAACGATTTTCGCGTTAAAATGTCCATTATAATAACATTTGGTATTAAAAATATTTATAATATTATATTATATTCATGTATTAGATCGGTTAAGGTACACGTTAGCACCAACAAGTAAAATATGATGTATGTAAGAATATACAAGCAAAATTAGTAATAATATTACTCGTATGTTTACACACTCGGTGTTCGTTATCGTAATTCGTAATCGGATTGGAAAAAACCATAAACCGATAAAATGTCGCTCGCTAACGGGCATACGACCGACGGTGCGTGATGAACGAAAAACCCCCGATTACTGTTTAGAGGCAATGTTTCTTAACATTTTTTTTTATATCACGGAACACCGAACAATAATATTTTTTCTGAACCCCTATGAAAATTATCTTTAAAAAAAAAAAAAAAAAAAAAAAAAAAAAAAGAGTACACAAAATATGGCGATAAACGGCAACATTAGCATTGCACTAGAATACTATTTTGATAAAAGCACTTTCGTGGAACCACTAAGTGATCTTTGCGTAACTCTGGGGTTCCGCGGAACACAGGTTTAGAGTATTTTAAGAAATAATAGGAAAAATATTAGAAAAATAATATCGTTTACGCAATATAAATAATAGTAATCGACCGCAGGTCGGTCGTTCCGCGTATGACTGCATATACACACATCAATACGTATGTACAATAATAAGAATTAGATGCGGGTTATGATCGGTCGGTATCGGACCGACGAGAACGAGACAAGTCAAGTATCCGGAACAATACAAAATAAAATCATACACTATTATGCCTTTAGTCAGCATCGCCAAAAAAATAAAACTAACTGTTATTCAAATTTGTTATCATACAAAAATGTAGATTTGATTTTTATGTTGTAAATATTTTTTTTGTTTTTAAAGGTTTAAACACTGAAATTCCTCTCGCAAACAGAAAATTTATTTATTAACCGTTTAAATACTGGACACTGGCAGGGCTGTATTAGCGCATAGGCATCATAGGCCTATGAAAATGTTAATCCGGGCCTGGCCCATCGTCCCGACCATTCAATTCGTACAAAAAACTGTTAATAATCATTCGTCGTAGCATTAAATGCGAATTATAGCAAATTTTGCCATACTAAAATGAAACAAATGTTCAAAGAGCCCGAATAACATTTATTTTTGTCTTTTTCGAGCAAATAGAACAATTTTTAATTTAATCCACCGACTTAACAAACAAACAGCTCGGGGATGGGGGGGGGGTGACAGTTTATTTTAAGAATTATCTTTTACGAAATGTACGTTTCGATATAGTAGTATGTTAAAATATACGAGATAAGATTGTGCACTGTACAGGATTAATGGACGTAATTCGTTTTTATATTGTGTGGGCAGTGTGCTATTATTAATATTAAGTTTATGAACGTTATGGGTTACTTGAACGATATTTCGTCGATAACGACTGACTGTTTAATAATAATAACACAATGTATCACATAATATAAAATGTTCAATGGATATTTCACGTATTAGATGTTACAACGTGGTCGTCTGTCTAGACACTGAATTCTATTGATATAAAAAATATATACATATATATTTTATTGAATATTAATTCAGCCAATTTCGACGAAAAGACACTCTTCACCTTGGGATCTTCTCCTCGATGCCATCGAAATTTTAAATGTGGACAATTTATTTTCTAACCTTACTGTGGCTCTCCGGATATTTACCACAATGCCTGCTACAGTAACAAGTGTACAACGCTCTATCTGAGTACTATAAAAAAAAAAATCAAAAATGTTTTACGCGCGACCATGTGTGAAGACAGACTATCAAGCTTATAGAAGTGTTAGCGGTGGAACAAGAAATAGGATGTTTTCATAAACGAAAAAAGCCAGAAAGGGAAACTGTACCTAATCTTTCGATAATTTTATTTTTTTTGTTTATCTTATTGTTATGTAATTGGTTACTCTATTTACGTTTTTATTCAATAAATAAAATTTCAATTAAATCAAATGCCATGTTTTTATTATTTACATATCATCAAATTTAAATATTAGTATTGTACTAAAATGTATATCTTAGCCAAATAAGTATGAGTAAAGGGGGTAGGAATTGATCAGCCCCGGGGCCCGTGAAGTTTCTCGCCGGCCCCGAGTCCCCCAAGATTGGTAGTATTTCGATTGAGATAATACGATAATCGCGATAACAGTTTATCATCACTGTGATATCATTATATCCACAATTTTACTACTATAAGTATTTGTAATAAATGTGTGTAAACGCGCAATGGCGCATACAATACATGTTCAAGTAATTTTCGGGACAAACTAAAAAACTTTGTAAATGTAATGAATGTATTATTTTTAATTTTACTTTTTTTTTTTGTAAAAACTTTGCGCGTTGCTCTATAGTTATTTTCAAAATCTAGACATTTCTCTAAACAAATTAAAACATAGGCAATAGGAGTGTTTCCAAAAACGCCAAATGCTTCCCCAGATCCTTTTTTTTTTGATTTTCACGAACTCGAGGACAACTGGAAAAATGTTTTGAGTTTTGCCGTAAAAACAAACTTAAATGTATTATTGTATCGTGTATTTTACGTATTTACACAAATTCTACACAAATTCTACAGTATTAATTGGTATCGTCAATATAATATTACAATAATGATAAACTATTATCATTCGTGGTTACCATGTTATCGCAATTGAAATACAACCGACCGAACGGGCTCGCTATTTTCTACGGGTCTCTAGGCAGTGGTGCATGCTTAGACGTCGGTTCCCGGAATATAATATACTGTTTTTTTTTTTTTTTTTTTTATTATGACGCATAATATAATTGATTTGTGCATCGGTTGTTTTACACCAGTAATAAACGTACTGTGTAAAAAATAATACAATAATATATTATTATGTTGTTACGCACAAAATATTATATTTGTATAACCGTCGTCGTTTTCATTTACATAAATTCTCTCGCCGCCGTTCAATTCGAATTATTTGGCTTCTTTTTTTTTTTTTTTTTTCTACTACCTACGGCGATTTTTTTATCTGCACGCGCGTTGAATTTTAAATACGATTAAATTCCTAAAACTATAATATAAAACTCGATAAATCTCGACCGTTGGTTTTTTTTTTTTTTGCCCTCTATATTTCCCGGCGACAAATTGTTATTCTTTTTCAAACACGCGTTCGTTGCTCCTAACAATACAAAAAAAAAAAAAAAAAAAATAATAATCTTTTTATCAATGTAAAACTAATAATAGTATTCCGATCTTTGAATGCATAATGATAATGATCTTTAATATAATATTCTCTCTTATTTTTTTTTTTCCATCCGGTTATTTAAAACAATTTTTTTTTCCAGTACGAGTTACGTTACGACGATTAAGACGCACAAAGTTTAAGTCATATGTAAAATAAAATATAATCTGATGTTATGTAACAACAAGCGTGCTAAACGTTAAAATCCATATTGTACATTATACCTATATTTAATATCGACTATAATGTATTATGTATTATACATGACGCAGTACAAAGAACATTTTGTCCTCTACGATAATGTTTTTAAACAGAACAAAACATCTGAATATAGTCTTTTCTCGACGCGTTAAAAACCGAATTCATAATACCGCCACAACCGGTGAAATATATTATACAGTCTGTCGAATAATAATAAATTATTTCGAAAACTATTTTAAACAACAGTCAAGACGACGTGACGGAGGACATTATTATTATTTGCCGTTTCTGTCAATCGCTAACGGACAATATAACAAAAAATGCGGTTTTTCGCCGTACTCCGGGTGCCTCTAAAATAGAATCGAAACACAAAAAACGATTTCGCCAAAGTTAGCGACGACGACATTTATTATTGCTTTTGCAGTGGGATTTTTCGATATTTTCATTATGCGGTGTTTTTTTTTTTTTTTTTTTTTAAAGTTAATAATCGAACAACAATCCCTCTGCGACGAAACCGTATAGTAAAACGTTTTGTCGTCATCGATTTGACGGTATAATTTTTATTTTAAGTCTATGAGCGTCCGAGTAAGACTATCGGGGGAAATATATACGATCACATTTTTTTGATGATATTGTCCGTTAGACGGACGACAGAGACGGCTAATAACGTCCTCCTAGTAATATGCGGCGGCGAAACCGTTCGGTATTGTAAATGGCGACGTTTCTCGAGAAATACGTAATCCGTGACTCATCCGGCAGACATATTGTGCAAACGAAATTGACATATTCGACCGACGTTGTTTCTATAATTTGACAAACTCGTATTTTTTTTTACAGTACAAATATGCCCACCGCGACTTTATTGTAGATTATTTCAAAAATAATCAACGCATAGAGTTGCTATAATATATATATATACATATTTAATAACAATGTGAAATACATTTTAAACAATATTATACACAGGGTTATTCTATTGTAACAATATAATATAGTCAATAACGGCATTGAAAGTACAATTTCGTATATTTGTATATATACGATTAGAACTGAACCGGCACGCCGAGGAATCTAATCAGAAATATATATTAATAAAGAAACCTATACAAATGATTAGTTTATAATTTTAAACCGTGTAATTACACATATTAATCGTATGACGCGATTTTTTTTTTTTTTTTAATCAATAAACAAAGCTGGACAAGTCAATCAATTGATTTTAACTAGTCAGAGGAGTTAAGTTAACCAAAATAAAAATAAATAAATAATAATAACTAAACCAAGTTAAATGTTACTTTTTTTCAATTTTTTCCCTTCACTACACTCGTAAAAACGGGTTTTACACTTTAATATATTTACACTTATATAAACTTACTATATAAGGCTCGTGTAGGTATCCCATTTCGTCTTGTTATATGTATTATAATAAATATATAGGGACAATTTTTTTTTTTTTTTAAACAATTATTAAATTACTATTAGCAATAAATTACATTTTAAGAAAATAACTAAGTTATCAAAAAGAGTATCTTGACTTGACTCGACTAGTTACTGCCCAACTTTGTAAATAAATATTACTCGATTAAAGCTACCCTTAAATAATCGTCTTCCTTCTCTTCGCCTTTATAATCCCACATTAGTGCGAGTCAGTCACACAGTCTACACTCGCCCTCTACATTTCTTTACACCATATCAAAGCATTTATTATTTATGAAAGGCGATCTATTCTAAAAACAGAAAAAACGTACGCATTATTCTTTGGCAATTTAATAAAGAAAATATACGTATAAGACAATGAATCAAGCCATTTATAATTCCTTAAAAAGCCCAACCATTGAACTTAATATGTTTGTCAAGGATAGAAATCGCTCCCACTTTGTAAAAATAAAATTAAAATAAATGACTACTGAGTTACTATATAGTTTTATATGATTTTGATCGAATTATCAACGCCGACGTTTTAATTCGTATTTTATTTGTTTTCGCAGAAAAAAAAACGGTTTTAACACATCCGTCTGTCTATAATATTATTTTGTTGAAACTCGATATATCTTTTATTTTTAAATATACCATTGCACATATAATCAATACGTCTCGTATCGACCCGTAATCGAAACCCTTCAAACACCAAAAAAAAAAAAAAACACCAAACTAAAACGAAAATGCTGCGTACAATTATAAGCTCGTTGGTAGAACAGAAACCTCAACGATGGCTTCGCTTCCCCTTGACTCTTTTCTAAGACTTTGAAACATTTTCGGGGGGGCGAGACGGGTTTTATTGATTATCTCGAAAAGTGATGCAGTGGGGCTAGCGATAAAAAATTCAAATATAGATTATAGGTGCCCTGGCGGTATATTATTATATAGTTTGGTTTGGGGGGTATTTTAATTTTTATCGAAAAACGTCGTCCTCGAATGAAAAAAAAACCCGCCGCCGACTGCATCAATGTTACCTGTGTTATAACAATAATAATAATAATAATAATAATATGCAAGATGCACTTTTGCAACCGCGTACACGTCTAAACGAAATTACACGCAATATATTGTATTAATAGTACAAACAACGTAAGTCAAAAATTGTCATTGTTCAGGGCGAGCAATTTTAACTTTGGATACTCTTGCCAAACCATTGTCGGCATGACCAAAAATATTTTTCGTTTTTTTCTAATTAATCTGTTATATTAACACGTAAATACCGATTTTTGACTTATACCATTTGTACCAGGTACACTATGATGTGTGTTTTTTTTCCCGGTCTGTGAACGACTTTTTTACCAGATACTTTTCTCTGATTTTCAAGTGTAGCGCATTTTCTGAAAGAATCTAGTTGGTGCATTGTAGGAGGGGGGGGAGTGCTATTTTTTATTTTTTATTTTCTATGTAGTTTTCCTAACAAATGAAAGAAAAAAAACCGTCGGTTATTTTCGATTTTTGTTTTTTGTCGCGATTCTAGTTAAACACAATCGTAGAGGCCCGACGACATTTCCATCGAATATTAATATTAGCCGTTTTTCTAGGCACGGGAAAGGTTTTTTTCAAATTTCTGTTGCCCGTTTATAGTCAACCGGTGAAATTTAGGTTTGGTTTTATGCGGAATACAAATCGATTTGCCGGACTTGGGCTCAGAATAGTTTTCTGTTGGCAATGTGGCGTGCGTACACAGACATAAATTTAATTTCCCATCTGTGTCCTGCCCGTAGATTGCGGTTGCGAAATCGTTACTATTTTTGTTTTTTGTTTTTTTTTTTTGATCTATTTCAAATGCATACAAATACATAGAGTATTGTATGTCCCGGGAGCCGGATAAAATAAACAAAATAAAATGAAATAATAATAAATAATATTCGTCAACCGCCCGTAGTAGTAAACGTACATAATCTATATTATAGAAAAAAAAAAATAATAATAATAATATTAAACCGTCGTCGTATATAAATATATACACCACCAGTCGTCGACACGCGTTGCGAGCAAAGCCGTCCGTGTTGGCACACACGTACACGTGTGTTCATTTATGGGAATGTTATGTTGTTATTATTATTATTATTATTATTATTATGGAGCGGGTGGGGCGATATTGCGTTTTTTTTAAAAAAATTATTTTTTTTTTTTTTATATATATATACTACACGTTACGACACACGGCAACGTGTATACACGTACCTATATATATATATATATATATTTGTATATTATTTAAATACTTCAACGCGCGTGTTGTCGACATCATCGCCGCGGCGGCCATCATCGTCGTCGTCGTCGTCGCCGTCGCCGTCGCCGCCGCACCGCGCGGCGCGTACACGTACGTACGGCCACGGAGTGAGGGTACAGTGAAATAGAAACCGAACCGCGTATAGTGGCGAAAGGGAGAGGAAAACAAATTAAAAAAAAAATAATAATAATAATAACAATATTATAGACCGCCATCGTTTCTATAGACCAGTGGTTACCAAACGGTATTTTTTTTTCTCAAAAATAAACATAATAAAAACGGTCCGTTAAGTGAACGACATATTAGTATTTACGATACTGCTGTGTGCGTAGCTTTTTTTTTCTACACAATTGTCAATTTACAAAAAAAAAATGACATAATTCCGAGATACATTAGTTAAAATATATTTAAATATTAAATACAAAAAAAAAAAACATAACAACAAATTATTTTCAATCGTCATTATTATTATTATTATTTTTTTTCAAAGAAAGTGAAGTAAAAATTATGAAATACATTTAAATTAGAGTGCCACTGAAATTGTGTGCACTTGTCACTCTGAGACACGCGCGACATAGGTCCCTGGCAATATGGCTATAACTTTTTTGTTTGTCATTTTTTTTTTTTTTTTAGAAAAAGCCACGTACTATTTGTGTTCAAATAACAAAATGTAAAGAGATTTCAACCTAAATGCCACAGTTTACGTTCAAAATATAATGCAATTAACTGTGTTGCCCGTTAAACAGACAGAGACTACAAATGCCGGTCTTGACTTTGTGTAATTCCCTCCCCCTTGGGATCGCACTCGTGGATATTATAAAAGTGGCAGGCGAATGTAAATATAGGACGACTTTGGGTCCAATTTTTTTTCGCTCGGAAATTAATTCAAATCGATCGCCCAGTAACTCGGGCTTTGCGCTAGTGTGCAATAAAACACAAATTGTGCAGTTCTAAAACGCTAATTGTGCAGTATTTACTGCTACCTACTTTATCGTTGCAAAAAAAAATTACAAATCTACTATATCAAAAAAATTTGTATTAAAGTTATAAGTCAGAATAATAAAATGATATTATCATAATATTAAGACGGAACAAATGTGGATTGATCCACCTTGCACAGAACATTAACGACAATAATAACCAGGTATGATCGTTCCCAGAGATAATAAGTTAATATTTTAATATCATTCCAACATGTCCAAATGTGTATATAAGCTAAGTTCGGGCACCTACTTGTGCAGTTCTACAATTTTCTTAGCGCAAACCCTGCAGTAACTGTATAGTATTATAAAGTTATTTTTTTCAATTTTAAAATTATTCGTTTGGTTTAAACCGATTTACGGATTTATTTAAGGTGATAACAGCGGCGGCTTTGACGGGGTATAATAAACAGTGGTATCGGTTGATTTTACGTTTATTTAAATTTATTCAATAAATATGGAAGCTAGTTATATAAAAGCTGTAAAAGTATATATTTTATACTTGTATAATAATATAGGACTGTAAAGGTTGATTCTATTGTTTATACCCCAACCTGTCCGCCGCTGTAATCGCACAAAAAACACTTGAAAATCGTATTTAACAATCGAAACGATTTCGTTAAATAGCTAAAAACAAATAACAACTTTTTCGGGAAAATGTTCGAGAAAAATCTATTTATTTTACTTTATGCCTTATAAACCGAACGTGGTGAAATCCGACAAGCGGGCAAACTGTATAATGTCGATCACGGTCAATATTGGGCAACGATTATTATATCGGGCCTTAGTGTCTCCCTACAAGTTATACGCAAATATCGAAGTAGAAACTTTGTAAATAAAAAATAATAAAAAAATCATCAGCGAAATAACGAGATGGTCGAAAATTCTACAAGTGGTCCGTGTATTGTCAAGTGTCGAAACATTTAGGAAACACTGCTGTAGAGTTTTCCATCAAACTATACCTGTTGAGTCAACCGTACCTGTGTATCTGCGGGTCCCCCGGGGAGCACATGTACGCGTTTTTATACGTTTAAATAAATTGTTTTTATACCTACGCGAAAAGAGTTGTTGCTAATGAAAAAAATATATATATTTATACCGACAACACGGGTGGGCCATTGCCGTTGTAGGCGAGAAGGCGGGATACCCGACTTAATTTACGTCTGTGTACGCAACGATAAACCGCCGCAAACGAATAAAAAAAAAAAAAAAAAAAAAACCTATTCTGTGCCGAGTTGATGTACAGTGTGATTTTAACGTTTTTCGACGTACAATTTGAATTTCAAAACGCCCGTGACGATAAATTACCGGTAAGAAAACCGTACCGCGCGCTGGCTAAATACCGAGTAGTTGCTTATAAGTCCGCAGTGAAAGTTTCGGGTATCGAAAATAACACGAAAAACCGTTAAATCGCGTGAAACATTGCCGGTTTTAACCCGGTACTCGTTAAGATAAGACTACAACGGAAATCGATAAATGCGAGACTATAATATAGTCTTCGACTATACAGACGGGAAATTCGGCAGAGGTACCCAGAAACCAATCCCGCCGGGGGAGTCGATGACCGGAGCGAGATTTCTGGTCGGGAAAAAGTTGTTGACAATAAATAAAAATAAAAATCACACACACACGCGCGCGCGCGTGTATAATAATACATTCCTTTGCTCAGGATCTATTGAGTAAAAAATAATAATAATAGCTGTGTAATTATATATATATATATATATATATAGGTATATAATAAAAAAATATAAAAACCACGCGAGATAGGCCGACCTTCAGGTGCGAAATAGGAAGCTCCGCAATATAACGCGCGTGCTGCTGCTGCTGCGCCGCTGACGCTGACGGTGACGGTTGGGAACGGAGCCACCGACCGACGACCTTGACAAAAGTAACACGCCGCCGCTAACGACCGTATAGTCGAACAGTTTTTTTTTTTTTTTTATTATTTTTATTTTTTTTTTCCCCCTCTCTCTCTATAAATCGTTAGTTCTCTGCCGATAACAATAATAATACAACATCCGTCACCCCCGGCTGGATATCGTCGTCTGTCGCGTAATATATTATTATTTATTATATTATCGTTATATTATTTGACACGGCGGACCGGGACGCGTCATCCGATTGCGTTCCCCCGCCGATGACCTTTTTAACCATTCTCGAGTTCCGATTGCGTCCGGTTTTAACGGGTGCGCGTCCGCCCGCCGGTCGCGTCGCGCGGCCAATAAATCGGAAAACATAATCGAGTTTCCCCCATAACTATTGTCACTCCTACTGTAATACGCATTGTAGCAACATGTCATAATTACGGACGATTGAGATTTTAATGCACGACGCAGTGGGATTCGACTTACAGAATTACTATACACGACAGCCCGAACAAATAAACACCATTTTTTTTTGTTATCGACAATTGTAGACAAAAGGAAAAAAAAGTATCGGTTCCGTGTTGGCCCCAACAACAAAACGTCGCCGGGCGCAATCGAAATTCTCGATTTCTTACGTTCGGCACGCAATCGACGGTCTCCGCCGAGGCGGACAACAGCAGTCCGTGAATAATTTATTATTATAATATTCGGGCATACGCAAATAGACCGCACACACACACGAGTTATTTATTTATCTATGTATTTATTTATTCGCCGTTTCTGTCTATCAAACGGACGTCATAGCGAAAAAAACGCTCGAGGTACCTGTTCGTGGTTTTTTTTTTTTTTTTTTTACAAAAATATAATTTCAAAAACCCAAGTCCAACGTTCCCTGTGAAATCGATTCAATCTACAAGACAAGTATTTCTTGTAAAGCATGTTTTGGAGCAAAAAAAAAAAAAAAATAAAGAAAGACAAACCGGTCACGCGCAGGTCTCTTAAGATGGACCGAGTAGACTCGCTCGATTTTATTGTAAAAGCGCCGCGCCTCCAATTATAGCATTTTTTTTATTAAAAAAGTGCAATATTCTGAAGGGCGGTGGGCGTTATGTTTACTAAGTTACGGTCGTTTAAAAATGTTGAAATAGCCGTTATTTCTAAACGATCGAGAACGCGTTATATTCGGAATAATGGAAAAACACATCGTCCTAAACCCACAATTAAGCGAGTTCTATGTTGAAAAATGCATTATAGCAGCACATTTTTAATAGTACTCGGGATCCTACACAAAAGTTATTTCACCGAATTAAAGACGATGTTTACTATGTTTTCAAAGAGAGATTTTTCTTTTTTGAGATTAAAAAAATTAATACATTTGTATTAAAGTCCGGAGTACGAATAAATTGCCCGGGAAATCGACATCGGAAAATCATATTTTTTAAAACACAGTATAAACGTCGTCATTTTTTTATTTTTATTTTTCAATTCAGTAATACGATATCGAAAGTACGAAAACACACATTTTTTCTATATTGCCCGTTAGATAGATTATATATATATATATATATATTATTGTAATTTGTGGTTTAGATTAAGTCTTATATAATTATCCGTATATGGTTAGGTATGCTCTGATAAAAAAAAAAAAAAAAATATGTAATTATAATGTGTTTGCAAAATACCTAATATATGTACCTACCTACCTTTATTATAGAGAGGTTTTTGTGTAGTGCGCCATTTGAAGAAAATGTCAATATTATATACCTAACCTATAATATTATATCTGTGTATAGGTTGTGACTACAGGGTTACACTGTTTTTCAACATAATATAAAAATTATGCTTTAAACAAATATTAATAATAAATATACAATTAATTGTGTAGAAATTTCCATTGCATTAAATATTTACCGAATACATACAGATTCCGGTCGTTAATTTTTATTTATTAATTCCGGTTGATTTAGATAGGTTTATTTTTTCAGAAATAAACAATATTCACGTAAAAATAGTTGTACAGACTACAGGGAACCACCGTGAGCACATTTTTCAGTTCGTTAGTTTTAAGTTTTAACTACACTACTGATTACTCTGACAGTATAGCAAAGGCTTCAAGTAATTTTTATACGTTTATTAAAACTACTAATGTACAGTCTACCAAATAAAATATAATATTATAATTAAAAACGTTTAAACGCTTGTAATGTAAACGTATTTAACACGTGTTTGAAACATTTTTGTTTAAAACACTTTGCAACCTCCTGGTCGTGACGTATTTGTTTCCTATGACAAACGAAAGACCATTTCACAAACAAAAAAACAATAATATTAAAAATAATTTATACGGCATTAAAAAACGATTTCGTTGAATTAATTATTTCATTTTTTTTTTTTTATTATTATTTGCTGTCTGTCTTCTTATCATAATTGAATTTATTCGAAAATACATTTGAAAAATATACCTAACAATTTACAATGCACGAAAACTCAGACGATATTGCGCTATACAGACCCAACAGCTTACAATCATTTGTAACGATATAATAGCAAATTATAGACTACAAATAAAATAAAATATCGAAACGGATTACTTAATGGTTTGTATTTTATTAACAGTGTTTGCAATTATTATAAAATAATACTGCGCACCCCCGACCTTTAATTCGGCAACCTCCAGTCTTAATAAACCAAAAACGATTAGAAAAAATAGCCTTTCTTTCCGCGGCGAAAATTCTCGAAAATTGACACGCGGTAAAAAGAAAAAAAAATTGAACGTGATTCAACAGGTATTTTTCCTATACTCGTATAGTTAAAGAAAATCGCTCAGAATCGTTTTTCGTTGAACGACGATTCGTTCGTCGTGTACAGATATAAATTAAATTTCTCTATATATATATATATATATATCCTATCTTATCGGTGGCCTCCTCCTAACACAATTCTGTACAAGGAGCTTAGGGTTTTTTTTTTTTTTTTATGCATAGAACAAAATAGTAATTTTTAATTATTGCTATACGCGAAAAACGGGGATCGGAGGAAGCGTCGTCACTGCCGAGCATTACACAATTTCAGCACCCCCGATATTCGGGCTCTAGTGTATTATACTAAAAAATATATATATTATAAGCAGACACTTCAGAAAGACAAACCACGAACAAAACACGAGTATCCGGGTACCTGTTTATATTATTTCATCGCCTCTCGAAGGCTCCAAAAATAATACCGACACTATATTTGTGTCGTCGACAACGTTACAATGTCTCGGGTAAACACAATGAAAAGTTCACTGTTAAACATATTTAGTATTATTAAAATTATATTTCAGAGTATTATTTACACACGTGAACTGTTACTAAAAAAAAAAAAAAAAAAAAGCCAAACAAACAACACCTACAATGAGTACCAACCTCTTAAAATTGTATTGTTGTCGTTTTGTAAATGGATTGTGTACTCAAAAATAAAAAAAAAAAAACCAACCACTTTAAACGATGGCGTTTTTCATGATAATATAATTAATTTTACAATAAACATTACGACAGTACTCGACATTACGACAATAATTATAAACTTTGTACCGACGTTAAATATAATTATCAAGAAAATCATTAATTTTACATAATCATGAAAATGACAAAAGTAACGTCTGTCTTGAAAAAATTAAATATTTTTAGATATACATTGGTACCTACTACATTCGTTTGTCGACTCGTTGCGGAAATTAACGATTTGTAACCTACCATTAAGGTACATCGAGGTCCAACCCCGGCAACAAGTCTTTGTAGGGGGTTAGTTTAATAATATATTTTTAATTTCGAATGCGATAAACCGATAGATACAAAATAGTACAAGGAACATATCGACATTCGGCTTCTATAGAGAGGAAACGTTTATTAGTTTTAGCAAAAAAATCCGCCAAATCTCTGCTCAAGACTTTTTTTTTTCCCGTTTCTACTATTTATTCGTTGTATTCGAATTCCGGTATCCGGACCACGGTCGGTTTTCAGTGGACACAAATGGCGATTCGGTGAAAAATAAAATTATAAATAAACGCAATTCAACGATTTTTACCTCTTCCCCAATGGTAAGCAGCAGCCCTGCTCTGGATGATCGCGGACACGGACATTGTGGGTTTTTCTTTTTTGAACATGTTTCGCTTATATTGAGACGTCTCGGTCTTGCGGCTCCGCAAATAAAATAATATGTAAACGTACGATTTTAGACGACGTCGGGGGGGGGGGGAGGTAGGTAAACAAAACAAAAAAACAAAAAACAACAAACTCTGTAAATTTTATTTCGAACGAAATTTTAAGCCCGACGGTGCCCAAGAACAATGTTCGTTCAACAACCACCGATGACCCACTGATCACGAGAGCCGACGAACACCCAGTGACACAGTTTTTCGCGCGCGGCACCGGACGAGCGAACGCGCCGCATCGACGGCAACCAAATAAACACAGTCGTCGACTGTCGGGCGGGATAGCATCACGGCCGACACCGCGCTCGTATATCCGCCGACTCCCACCACGAAACGACAACGACCGCAACGCCGTGAACCGACATAAACAATATTTATTCCGCGGCGATGGACACGACCGACCGCGAACCGATTACATTATAAATAAAATGAATTCGTTAATTAATTAATTAATCGAGACGCGTGTATTTAGGCATTTCGCGGTGCGGGCGAGAAAATTGAGAAAAAAAACGTCACATGCCCCTCTCCGACCGAAATATACCGGCCTGTAAAACACATATCGGACGTATTGGGTATACGCGAAACTGATACGCGCGCGAGTATCGAACAAACGTAGTAATATCCACTAATATATTGATAAATCTTACAAAACCAATAGGTTTATAAGTGCGAAATTATAAATCGATTACAATTATGTACCTGTGAAATACATGGCGGTAAGAATAATTACGAGCGCGTCGATTGTCTATAATAACATTAGCGATTACGAGCACTAATATTAAAGCGGTAACATCTCGACTTTTCCGCGCGATAAATAATAATAATAATTAATTATTATTTTTTTTTTTTCTATCAGCCAAATGTCATATATATATATATATATATATATCAATACAAGGTCTCTAAAATGTACCGCCATTAACATTTTCCTTAAGCCCCAACCCCTACCTCCTAACTAGATCACAAATTTCATCATTATACACAGTAATTATCTGTTTTTTCTTCTTCTTCTAATTATCCATTTATTATCTGTTGCAATTTGCGAAGAACGAGTACATTAAATTTTTTCTGTTTAAACTAAACCCGGATAATTCACCGGAGGGGCCGCAAAAAATAATATTCCGTTTCTCATTTTCTGTGTATAGGACACAACTTTTACATTGAAAATCATGCTCTGCTATAAACTACAAAAACGACAATTCATCAAAGTTAACTACATTATCTAAAGTTTCATTAAAATCCGATATCCGTATATAATTTGTAATATACAAATTTAAATATAGAAATTATGCAAACGAAATCAAGCACCTATACAATACATAGGTACCATTGAATTGTTTTTTTTTTTTTTTTTAATTAATTTTCATAAATTACTCTGCGTGTACCTTATACCTGTTTATTATTGTACATGATATAAAAATAATAATAAAACAAATACTAGTGATTTACATAATATACAAGTGTACATATCGTTTGCACGCTCGGTATCGCGTGTTCAATTTTAATTTTTTCATTTCAGAAGTGTCTAAACACGCAACACATTGCAGTGCTACAATTTGATTTTTACGAATTTTACGAAGAAAATAAAAATTAAACACTTGTCAATATAAACAAAATCGATTTCCATAAATATTTCCGTTTTTTTTTTTTTTAAAGAAAAAGGATTTTCAAAAACGAAATTCCCAATGCATCAACTAATCCAAAATTCTACACAAAATCTAACCTAATAGAGTTTTTGATTGGAGCAAGTCTTTTGGTCAAAATCATGTTTACAGACAAGAAAAATATAAAAAAAAAATTTTTAGATCAATTCAGAATCTAAAGATATTATTTTTTGTACTATTAACTTGATTTGTTTTTATTATTATTATATTCTATTATTGAAATGAAATGATAAAAAAAGTATAATGCAACAAAGCGTTTTAATAGTATTTATTATACATTGACAAATTAAAAGTATATTGATTGATTGACGTTACGGCTTTTACTTATAACATAATATACATTGTACTGTCTAAACTACATATGTAAATTTTAAATCATAAGTACATTGTTGATACATAACTAATAATTATCAACAATATGATAAATAGATAGTATTTTATATTGTGAAATTACAGTAAATGGTTATGACAGTGTTGCAGCCGATTGTTTATATCAATATTACATAATAATTATTCTCTTAGTGTCTTAAAGTAAATCTGTTGAATTCATATATTATTAACTTCCATAATGATTAGACATATGTCCGAATGATTAAAATAAATAAATAATTAAATAGGCCAAAAATCATTAAGCAGTCGTGCCTAATTGATGAACACTGTGCTTGTACAAATAATTATTTAATATTCATAAAATTAGCAGTACATATTTTACTTAGTAAGATAATAAAATGTTATTATGTTAGAGAATATCTCAGTGAATATGATATCAAACCTACAACAGTGCATAATGTATTAGAATTTGTAATAAAACTGTTCATAAAAAAATATACGGGAATGAAACTCTGAAATTAAAAATAATGGACTTTATTAACAATACAACGCTTGCTTATCAATTCACTTTTCATAATTGATTATTATTGAACTTTAGCTTGAACTCTGCGTTTGTAACAGTCTACATGATCAACATTTATATTCCTTGGTACTATGTCCTATAGAAAAATAAAATAAAAATTATTGTGTAACCATAGCTATACTGTTCCAACTAAATGACAACGTTGGATCAGTATTAGTATTAATTGAATCATAATACTTGACCAACCCGTAGCCCATAGCTGAAGGAGACAAACATTGATCAATTTCATAATCTGTATACAAAATACACTATACCTGGGTACAAAAAAATTATATGAAATTATCATGAAAATAAATTGATATTAAATAAAATACTGGGTAACTAACAAATCTCTGATGGCTTCCTTACCAAATATTTATTAATACCCACCAACTAATTTTAACTATGACACCAGTTAAATGTAAATAACAGCATTGCTACATTCCTATTCAATATATATATATATAAACTCTGAAGTTTAATACATGTAACAATAGTTTCTTAAACAAATATAATATGTACTATAATAAAAAAATAATGAGAAAAACAATAATACTTATTTGCCAAATCAATGAAAGAAAATAAAATATATTTTACACCAATTATATAATTATAATTATTACTATCTGTTTTAATGTTAAAGAGGTTCAATAATACATTTAGACTGGACTATAATTATTGTTGTGTGGAGCCTCCTATAGAGCAGTAAACAATTTGTTTTTCTTTAGTTAAATAATATAATTTCTATTTTATGTGATCTTATGTGATATTCTATATTATGCTCAAAAGAGCAATAAGGTAATATGGAATTGATTGTGAAAATAACAAATTGTGCCAACTCAAATAGTAAATGACTACTTCAATTTAAAAACAGGTAAATAAATATTTTATTTTTACAATAGGCAAAGTTTTTAACTAATATTATAAGGCCTATATACAAGACAAAACTAAAAAAAAATTGTCTAAAGTATACCTAATCATAAATATAAATTTACTTTTTATGTTCAGTTACAACAGTGAATTGAAATATTATACAAGTCTAACTAATCAATGTTAGGTATACGAATAACACCACTAACAGTCCGCACATCATAAGCGACTCGGCTTAGCATATTTTAATTTATGAAAATAAAAAAAAATAGTAATTCTTAATATTTTTTGCATAATTTCTATAATTAAATTTGATTATTACAAATTATATACGGATATCAGATTATAATAGAACTTTAGATAATGTCGTTGGCATAATGTAAACACAGTTTATAGCAGAGTATCATTTTCAAAGTAAAAATTTTGGTCTATGCACAGTTTAAATGGAAATCTAATGTACTGGTTCTTAAGAAATTGCAACAAATAATTGAATAATTAGTGTGTATAATGATAAAATTGTGATCATTGTTTGTGACCTAGAAACCGAAATTAATTTATTGATATTATTGTCTATGAAAAAAAGATGAGAAGTAATAAACTGTGAAAAATAAAGTAAATATTACAATAATTGTATTGGACCGAACACCAGGCTTGGAGCAATTTACATTTTAAACAGATTTATGCTCTAATGATATTATGATATATTCATACTAGAAGCGGGTCAGGTTCAAATCGTCATCAGTTAAGCGCTATACGGGTTAGCCGTAGGCATAACTTAACTATTTATCTATGTATATCTGATTGTGTGAATTGTGTGAACCAGTAATATAATGTTTATTCTATTACCTATAAAACATTATGTAATTGTCGGAGAAAACTATAGCGAGCAACAACACCAAAACGGTGATTTTATCGCGAGGATTCGACGGGAACGTCTGTGACGATTCGAACGTAGGGCCCTACCGTCGATGTGCAAACACTTACGCGTTTACGTTCCGAGTTCGGACATCGACTTGGGTCAACACGATCAAACCGCACGACTTTGCACGGCCCGGCCGTAAAATATTCGTGTTGCACGACACAAAACGTCTTACCTCGTTCGGTGCCGTCCATGGTGATCGACCGGGAAGAACCAGTGAACGTGAGGAGGACGTGCACAGTCGTATATCCCCGCGGATCGTTGAGATTTTCGTTCTTCGCGACGGCGTCTCGATATGTTTATTGTCCGCCGGACACACGGGAAAGGGTAGACGGACGGGCGCGTGCGCGCTCGCTCGCACCGCAGGGAACACGCGCGACAACAGATAACGCGTCGCCGCGACAAGGTTGATGAACTAGGTCATTGAGCTTTTCTCCGTTCTACTTTTTTTTTTCTTTTTTCTTTTCTTTTTTTGAATTTCGATTTTAATTTCACACGACTCGGACGTACGGCCGTCGAGCGTCAACGAACGAAAAAAATTAATAATAACACAAAACAAATTTTTGTATATATCTATCGACAATCACTGTAGTGTACACCGTACCGAGGGGGGTTTTTTTTTTTTTCGTTCGGTACGAGACGAAGTCGTACCGACTACGGCCGCGGCGGGGGCATTCGGGTAATCGGTTCGAAAACTTTCGTATCTCGTAGTATACGGGCCATAATGATATGGCGGCAGGTGGTAGACGACCCGTATATGACGTGCTAGACCATTATTACATTAGTCCGCGGCGGCTGCAGCGGCGGTGGCAGCGGCGCGGCGAGGCGCGGCGCGGCAGCGGTGGCAGCGGTGAAGAGCGGTTCCGGTGTTTCCGTTCGTTAGTGTCCGCGGGGGGGACTCCCGGTTGCAATTACCACCGGGTTATCAACTCTATCGCCGTGGAAATAATGATAACGTTCTGTTATCAATGTTTTTGGTCAATGTCCGTTCGTCGTTTTTTTTTTCGAATTTCCCGTTGTGCCGCACACGGATTTTCTAATGTATAATTTATACATTTTCGCAAATCGAAGATGTTCAATCGCCGCACTGAGCGCGGTACGATTACGCGCTTTATAAAACTCACCGGAAAGTTATTCGACAGAATTTTAATACAAATTGCATTTCTAGACACCCGGGCCTATTTTATTTTGTTGATATTGTGAAATACACAAACTATTCTCAGTTTTTACGTTCTCGAATATTATTACAAATTCTCGCATTATTCACATTGATTGGTTTGTATTATTCAATTTGGACTTTCATGAGTGTTACTAACATGAATCATAGTATGTATATGTATGTAAATTGTAAATATCAGTTCTCGGCGAAAATTGGATAAATTTAAAGAGGGAGGGGACTGTTAATCGTTTTATTTTTCTAATTTACTAAGATTACATAAACTACAAAGTTATTAATTTTATACATATATATATTTTTATCCCGAATTAATGTTTGAATAAAATACACATGAGAAGTTTCTCTTTTTAACGTTTATTTGAAAGTATACAATCTGTATATTTTTTTTTACTATAACATGCGGTAGAGGTATTAATTTGGAGACACTAGTGACTTGATTAAAACAATTACCCAGCAGTTAAGGCGGGAGTGAACAAGTTTATAGGAAGAAGTCTCTACTTACAAAATTGTTTGAATTTTTAGATCCGAGTGGTTTGCTACGTACATTGGTGCGTTTGTAATCACATGCAGTGATATAGATTGGGAGCCATGAATTTTATTAATTTTTTAACGTGTTCTGATGGTGCTGTATGTAGCTTAAGGACCATTTTGAACCAGATGGTTCTTAATCTTATACCCTATGTACCTATGCTAATGGATATTAAATTGACTGATGCCTATTTAAACAGTAACCTTTTAAAAAAAAAAAAAAAACAGTTGAACCATTTAAATCTAAAGGAGTAAAAGACAAAATGCTATATAAAACTAAGCAAAAGCAATGAAGCTATCCTTCATTGATCCTGAAAACCCAATTCTCATACATTTTTTTAAAGTATAGCGTTAACAGTCATGACTGTCATTTCCCATAGATTTTGGCGGTTAAAGCTAAAATGGAATCTACAGTGTAATAACAGGAATATAATTGAGAGCAATATAAGACAGTGAATGTAATAAATATAATAAAACTAAATAATCTAGATTTACAATTTGTATGTTTATACCATTAATGGCACTGTCAAGAGTTTGGAAAACCTAACTAACACGTATCCGTAAATAAATGTAATTTAAAAAACAATTATATATATATATATATATGTATATCTGTGTCAAGTACATCCCTATATTTTTTTTGTTAGTATAATGTAATATTATGAAATTTGATTTGAATTAAACATTTTTCAAAATAATAACTTAATAAAGTTTATATTATTTGAATTACTTTTTTAATTTTGACTACCTACCCATAGAAATTAGTTATCAAATTTCGCTTAAATTTTGTATACTATTGATAGAACTAAATATGTGTACTATAAATTATAATATATGATTTTATCAAGCATATGAATAAAGTCACTCACATTTCGGAAATAGCTAAATATGTAATAACCGCATATACGAATGACTTATAAATTATAACTTAACAATATTAAAATCACAAGTAAATAAAGTCAGTATGTTTAAAAACAAAAAGTTTTATTACAGAATTATTAATTGTTAGTTATTATTAAATATAAAACAAAAATCGTATTGAGCAAACCTCATCATATTTCACTGGAAAAAAAAAAAATTAAATCTATATAACTTTGTGTCACTATAATAGAAATTATTGACTAGACAATTATAATAGTCTTAAACTAGTTACTTAAAACAATAATAACATAGTATAATTGTTATATCAATATCAGTATATAGTATGTTGTAAGTAGTCGTATAATACATATTTAAAATTAAGATGTCAAAATATATTATATGGTATAAGTATATGGATTGTGTATTTTTGTGTAGTGCTGGATTTATGTGTACAACAAAAATTTTAAAATTGGATTGTCCTGTTGTTAAATGTTAATAAAACGTTTTTGTGATAACACAGCATAATTAAGTGAAATTTATAACAAATATTGCTATGTGTTCTAAAACAAGGTCCAGGTTATATAAGAATATAACAAACCATACAAGTCAAACTTAGAACATTATTATTATTATTATTCGCGGATTATTATAATTGGTGTTTTTTTAAAACTTCAGCTATCCTAAATCGGTGATTTTAATTTTTTTTTTGTTTCTTTGTATTAAGGTGCATTTCTGTGGCACGCCCCACTCGAAAGTTTGGAACCAGACCATGGGCCTCGTTTGAGTGTTTGTGCAGCAAGCACTCATTTTTAATGCATTTTTTTTTAATTGTGTAATATTTTTAATTTTTTTAATTATTACGTATAGTTACAAACAAATATCATTAATCCATTTAAATACTAATACTGATGATTAAATCAACTCTGTTCTGTATTATTTGTCTTTTGTAATTATATGTATATATATATCGATGCATGCATTATTAATATATAAAATATATTAATAATATATAGCCCAAAATAACACGTTTTGTATTCATATTTTCCGTACGATTCAGTAGGTAATCTTTTGCAACAAGTAATCCGGATTTTAATAATAATGAAAACATTCCCAACGCACTTACAAAATATGACAATTTCCATAATATACGAAGATAATTTTGAATGGATATCACACTAACAAAAGAATACTGAATCGCACGAAATGAACAATAAGGACAGAAAACGTTTTTTAAATTAAATTATTTTATTTGTGTCGGGGAACTGGGCTATATATATACAAATATTATAAGTATATTCTATATATTGCATACAATGGCATATAATTACAAACGATAAGTAACAGAAGACAAAGGTTTAATCATCTTTTGATAAATTTAAATAGATTGTATTTGTTTGTAATTACGCGTAATAATAAACATAAGATTAAAAAATACAAATTTGTAAAAAAAATTCATTAAAAATCAGGATTTGCTGCACAAACATTCAAACTCGGGCACAGACAAAGGCCCTTAGTTTGAAAAGAAATGATTCCGAAACTCTGGGAGGGAAAATGGTGACAGAAAAATTCACTATTACTTATTATTTTCGTAAACACTATACAATTTAAATTTAATATTGGGTTAGTTAATTATGTAACTATATAAAAACTATTAAAAAAAATATATATATATCAATCACAAATTGTACATTGTGAAAATATCAACTGAAATGTGTTTCATACAAACTCGATAAACAAAGAAATCAAAACCATCATAATCAATTAAGATGTACTCAGTCAGTATTGTTAACTATGCATTTCTTGTGTTCATATCAAACACAAACAATAGGAATTTGATAAACATCCTAGTCTGGACCAACCTCATCACAAATTATACTCTAAATATATGTTCACTAAAAATAAAAACTTCTAGTAATGTTATAACCATAATATAAATTAGAAATAGGTAAATATTTTGAAACTGCTAAATGTGCAGTCAAGTAACATACTAATATTATTGTATAGTTAAGTTATTTCTACAAAAATATTAATTTTTTACTGGTAAAAACAATAAATACTTAAAACGAAAATATAAAAAAAAAAAAAAACAACTAAAAACAGAAAAGACTATAAAGAAATTGATAAAAATAATTCATAATTAAGACGGCTTCATTAAAAATGTCTAAATTAGTTTATCATATGATTATTACTGAACAGTACAATGTTTATTTGGTTGAATTAGACCGGATCTATTAAGGTCGCGTATAATTTTGTCATCTTCTTCAATCCTGAAAACGAAACAAAATAATATAATGACGTGTGCTTCTAAAAGTCATATCAAATAAGAAGCAAATTAAAAAAAAAAATTGTTAGATTGATATTTAAATAAATAAATAAAAATCATGTCAAAATTTCTGATCTTAAAGGATTAATAATAATTAAACAAATATATTTCATGGCTACATCTCTGATAAAATATTAATATATACATACGCCCTTTCTTGAGAATCTAAATGGTGAACTAATTCATCTCTCTTATTAACAATAATAACTAATTCAGCCAACAACAAGTTTTCACGACGTTTTTGTTCTTCTGTTTTTTGCCAATCTAAAATAAATTTATTGAATTAACTAACATTAATGACAATGAATTTATTTAATTATTTACCATCGATTGCAATGATACTTCTAAGTTCTCTAATGAGTAATTGATATTTTCTTTCTAAATCATCCTCTTTTTCCCTTTAAAAACATGTAAAGTTTTATTTATATAATACATAAACAAACAATATGATCTATTGTTTAAATAAAACAAATAAATTCTAATATAAACAATAATTTAAATCTCAGAAATAAAATATTATTTTAACCACTTTATTTAAAATAAAATGTGTACTAATTTTGATACAGAAAGAAATATTGAAATACTTACAAAATGTTTAATTGCATTTGACGGCGTAATAATGCATTTTTCTTATTAACAAGAGTAAACCATTCTGTCATGAGCATTTCTTCTCTCTCATGATCATTTTCTGCAACAATTAGATAATACAATGAATAAGAAATATTCAATAAATAATTTTAATTTTTTTACCTGTGTTCATGACCCTACGCAGTTCAACTTCCAATTCATCTGCTTGAAAATCAATTTGTTTTTGTTCGTGTTCTAAAGATTCCAATTCATTTTGAATGTAATTGACCTTATTATATTATAATATCACAAAACAAAATTATTAAAACAAATTCTTAGAAATTTTTTTTTTTTTTTTTATCTTACATCTTTCGGCACAGTCAAAGGATCCAAAATAGATGAAAACGATTGCAATTTTTGACTTGTATCTAATGATGCATTGCTAGATTGGTATGACTAGAACAAATATTATTTTATATTTATTTATACTTATATAAGTACACATTTGGTATTAAATATAAATTATTTTTTATGCAAAATGTGTTCATTAAAGTAAAAGTATACCTATTGTTTTTTATTTATTTATTATCAACAAAATTATACCTTATCTTGATTAAATGAACTGTTTTGTGATCTATCAGAAACAGGAGATATTGAACTTCTGGAACTAATATTGTCCTGACCTATTGTCGACGATGAAGGCGCATTCATATTTTTACGCGCCTCAGCTATTAATTTCTTAGCGCGATCACGTAGCTGTATTTGTCGTTCTTCTTCATTCTGGTGAAATAAATTATTAGTTTAGGAATAATACTTTATAACGAAAAGAAAATACGGAATAATACGATTTTACAAAAATTGATGCCTCTTTTCCCTTTTTACACAAATAAAAATATATTTATATACAATAAAACAATACATTAAAACACAAGTAAAATTGATATGAGGTTAAATTTGTTTAACAATTTGCTTTAGTGTATGATCTAAAAGTTAATAAATTCGCACTACCATTCAATCATTTTATCAATTTTGTCATAGATTAGGGTCAATTTTTTCCAACTTTTTAAGTTCTATAGAACTTTTATTTCAAAACTATTTGATTCATATACATTTTTGGCGAAAGTTCAAAGTTGCTAGATGAAATAACTGTTTATATGAAAGTAAATTGGGTATAATTATTTCAAACTCAAAAAAAAATAAAGTATAGCTAATATCAGGATTTTCAACGGTTTCATTAATGGTATTTGTTGTATTAATTATACCAAGAATAAACGTATGCATTATATATTTATATTATATATCCCTACTAATATATAAATGCGAAGAATTGTTAATCCAATCCATTGGCATTTAATTTGACATGAGCAAAGCCATGTGGAAACCGCTATTTAAATATACAATGGTAGTTACAGTACAAAATAATTAAATATAGCCAATTAAAAAAAAAAAAAAAAAAAACGACTTATATTTACCACAAATCTAAGTCATAATAAATATTAGAATATAACATACTTAGTAAGAAAACATTGTATATTTTACATGTTAAAAAAAAAAAATGTTAGCTATACCAACCTGGCTAGGAATCTGCGTCCTCCTAGTAGCTTCACGGCGTGCTTGTTCAACAAGTTGTCGAGCTCTTTCTCTAAGCTCTTCATGTCGATTATTTGTTATTTTCTACATATAAAAATCAACACAACATGCAACTCAATTAGGTTAATAACAACACAGAATTATTATTGTGTAAAATTAATAAATCATTAAGAAAGCAAATACATTCTAATATTAGTATTATTTCAAAAATGTAGTGATATTTTATGTTCATATAGATATTGGACACACAATGGTGGGCATTGAGTGAATGCTGGACATGTTTATTTTTATTTTTTTAAATGTTGAGTTCTCTAATTAATATATTTGAAATCAGTTTCATTTATTTTGTTTAACTATTATCACAGAAAATGTATATAATCTGTGCTATTATAGTATGAATGGTTAAAAAATTAATTAATATTATTTTAGTCCACTAAACAAAATGCTTAAAAAAAACTATAGCTGTCTTTAATAATATAAGTAAAAATCACTTAATAATATAGTACTAAGATTAGTAATTAATAATAAGTAATTATAATTTATACACACTTTCTTGGGTAAACCGTGATTCGTATAGTTTTCATTCAATGATTTTAGTTCGCTATTTTTGCCTCCAGAATTTGAACTTTTTAAACTCTAAACAAAACCGAAAAATTATACAAATACAAATTTAAGTAATCTTCTTATAAAATAAACTATATACCTCACTAGTTGATAGAGATCTTGTTAACTTCATACTTCTTTCACTAGACACTTGACTAACACTGAAATTATAAATATCAGATAAATTTATATTGTATTCATGTTAATAAATAGAGCTATGTTTTATACTTGTCTTCATCAGAAACGAAAGGATCAGTCAGCTGCTTTTTAGTCAGCAATGATTTAACCTAAGATTAGATATAATTAATAATAATATTTAATAGAAATATATGAAATCAGAGACTTCAAATAATGATTGCCAATTATTTAAATGTACCTTAGGAAATGATAACTTTTCCTTAGATGGTGATAATATTTGATCAAATATAATTTTTGAACCATTTAAAATTTTATCGGTAATTCCATCTTTTGTGAATGCTGCATTATTTTGACAGTCATCATTTTGACTAAAATAAAATTTATGCATTATTTTTATATATATAAAATATGTATAGATAATAATATTATTATTTATTAATATATTACTAAATGATTTACTTTTTTTGAACATTTTCATTAGAATCATTAGTTCTAAGATTATTAATTTCTTTTTCGAACAATTGAAGGGAAATATTTCCTTTTTCTGAATTATCATATCTTCCAATCATATAAGAAGATTCATCTGTAGTTTTACCAATCAGTTGAACTTCTAATTCGTGGCCTAAAATAAATATAAATTTAGACGAAGATTATAAATAAAAACTGTACACCTACCAGTGAAATGGGCTCTTAATTGATATAAATATGTCATAACCGCCAATTTATCAGGAATTGTAAGAACGCCCATATCTGATGGTTCGATAACACGAGAAATGCCCAAGATTTCCCCAGCATCGAAAGCAGTCTTACAATTTTCTCGGATATCATGAGGTTTTAAAAGTTCAAAACAACTGAAATATTAATCAATTTAATAGTAATTTTACCTAATCGTTGTTAATACTATAATTTTTTTTTTAATTGGTAAATTTATCTTCAAAATAAAAATAGTTTCAAATTTTCTTACATAAGATCAGGGCGAAAGTAATGGATTATCGCACAAAAAGCTAGACCATTTCTCCAAGAGGTTGTAAGGTTGGTAACTTTTACACCGGGATATCCTTTAGTTATATCTTTACACCATTCAAGTAAATCTTGGCCAGGTGTGGTTGTCTCAGTACCTTTGAAAGAATATTCTGCATTAACCTGAAAATTATAGCACTAATTTATACCTACACATTTTTTTTTTTTTTCATTCACTTAGACTTCTACATATTACACATAATTTTCATTTTGAATTTAATTTAAAAGTATTTTACTTACGTCTGTTAAATTTAAAGGCTTCAGAAATGGACGAGTCTTTTGTGTCCCATCTTTAAAACCAGCATTATTCCTAAAATTATTTTAATAAAAATTACTGAAAAACTAATAATTAAAGTTTGGATATTATAATTGGTTTTTTTTTTTTTTTTATAATCTACACAAATAATGGTAAATAATAATAAACCTATAGTACCATAATTTGTATAAGCAATAAGCATAATGAGTGTTTTTTTTTTTTTATTATAAATGTAGTAGCTTGAATGACAAGGTGGAAGAACCAATCTTTTATTGTAATACAATTTGTATTCATATTTAATTCCTATAGTCTTACATGTAAGGAAGTTTGTTGTATGTTGAACAATGTTCTAAATTTAATTTTGAATTGATTGATGAGTTCACATCGTCCAACAAGAAATGGCTGTCTTGATCAGAAGAATTTGTTGCTATCAAATCAGGAAAACTAATTAAAATCAAACCTTTAATAGCATATTAAGTAACATACTATTAACCGAAGTACCAATAAACTCTGGATCACTTAAACTATTGGTTAAATGTTCAATTTTGTTGGTCATAAATGATACATCATTCAGATTTTGTTTGAATGAAGAGTCTAAAAAATATTAATTATTTATGTCAATGAAAACAATAAATTATTAAATAATAATAATAATAAAACCATTCAATTCTTCTTCGTCGAAATCTTCAAGAGGTGCTATATCACAGTTGTTTGTACTAAAAAGGCTGGCCAAACTTAGCATATCTTCATCCCTATCAAATAGGAATATATATGTAAATATGGGTTATGTCCAATGTTAATATTTCGAAGATTTCAATAAATAAATTTTGCGCGTTATTAGATTAATTTTTATTAAATTAGATTTGAAAATACTATTTCTTAATATGTATTTCAAGAATAATGTAGACATTGCAAATATGGCTGTCAATGTTAATAGCTGATTTCTTTTTAAATGTTATTAATTTGGCGAAATTGTTTTTCCATAAATTAACTTACGTAGCTTTTCCTTCTCTAAGAAATACGCTGGATAAGGTCATTTCCAGTGAAGCAGAAGTTATTTTTTTTGAAATTGGTTTAAATACTAATGTTATTTGACTTTGAGTAGAATCTATACTGGCATACTTTTTCATATTTAACATCGCAATAGCTATTTGTCGATGTTTACCCAAATTGTTTACCTAAGATAAAAAAATCATTTGTATAAATATAGGCAATATAAAAATAAATAAAACTTACATCTTCAATGGTTAAAGTCCATTCTTTGTCTTCATGATTATTTGTACGGGGATCTTTGAACAATGTTACACAAAGTTGTTTATTTTCTGGTACTGGCCATATTACTATACCTTTTAAGGGATCTTTCATTGTAGGTTCCCAAGGCAACGCATCACTAACAAAACGTCGACTCCTACGACTTAATACAACAACCAATTTGTTGGGAGTCCTAAAATAATAGTGTATTTTTTTAAAATAAATTTAACTATTAGTTAGTATAAATAGGCCTACTATATAAGCCCTATTGGTTTTATTATTTTTCATTTTACAATAAATTTATAAAAAAAATGTATTTAATAAAATAAAATCTTACCACTTAGAAGTAGTTTCACATATAATTTGATGGTATGACAGAGTAAATTGAAATTTTGAAGCTCTTTTGTTGACTCTTTGAAGACGTTTCCACACTGAAGCCATATTTATTGATACATTTGAAAAATTTCTTTTTAATTTGAATTTCATCATTGTTACAAAAAAAAAAAGTAAAGTTTTAATAGGTAAATATTTCAAAACTTTTTTGAAAATAAACAAATTACTCTAAGCTTTGATTGATTACCAAGGTGTTATAGGAATGAGTTCACTATCATTACTAAAAACGTATAATGAATATATTATGCTATATTGAATAGTATAGTTAAAACCTAATGTGGTATTATCTAATGTAACCTTTGACCACAAATGTATAATAGTGTTTATCTACATTTTTTTTTTTTTTTATATATATTTATTCTGTAACAGATAAACATTTACACAGAACTTACATAGTTTATATTTACAAATGTAGTCCTATAAAAATGTTAAATATTTTTAATTACAAATAAATATGTGTGTAGCAATGCTTATTAAATTTAATACCTACACGACTGAATAAATAAACTCTTTGGAAAAACAAACAATTTTGTTAAATTATTAGAAAAATATATTTAGAAACCTTTGAAACTAATAAAAAATATATCACTATTTTAATTTTAGTATAAAATAAATTGGACTTACTTATACAAATATATTCATCAAACAAACTAATTATCAAATAGAATTATCTTATTATTTTTTTTTAACTTAACTATTTGGTGACACATAGTTTTACTATTTTTTTTTTTTAAATAAAATATTATTTACCAATGTGAATAATGAAAAACTAAAACCTTTAACTGTAAAATGCAAAAAGTAGTGCTATATAGTATTTGCAATTATTTAAGTAAAACTGTAGAGTATAAACATATATTTTGACATCTGGCAAACCACCAAGGAAAAAATCATAAAAGAAATACTCAAATACACATATCATACACGCGCACAAAAATAAAATAATAATAATAATAATTTGGCAAAAACATTAAACCTCATTTATTTATTTATTTATTTATAAATAGCTATTCTGGATATGTATTTAAACGCATTTAAAGACATAAATAATAATATTAATAATCACATATAGGTATTACAAATTATTTCTCATAAAATTACCAATTAAAAATATCGAAATATTTTTTCCATGTTTAATAAGAACTTTGTAAAGCATATTTTTGAATCAAGAAACAATAAATTTGTATTTGTAATTTGTACTTTTTTTTAAAAAAAAATTACACTATGTAAGCGAGTTACATTCCTGGTATCTATAGCTATATATATGTGTGTATTTTTTATTAAATTTTTTAATCAGAGATTTACAATTAAACAAAATTATTAATATTGAGATTAGCCATTGGATAGGACAAACACAAGAGGATATAATGTAGCTATTCTATTAATATGTAAGTAAGTATAAAACCATAAAATTTAGAGTGATAAACTACAAATCAAATAAATGGCAACTTAGTTAATTTGAATTGTTATGTTTAATAAGACTTTTGAATTTTAAAATTCAGTAGCGAATTATGAAAATACATTTTGGATTAAAAATGATTGCTATGAACTTATGAAACACTTTCTGTAAATAAAAATGATTGAAAAGTGAATATGTGCATAAGTAAGCATCAATAAAATTAATTAAATGAAATTGTTTTATAAGCAAATTCATATGGTCTAAATATTACGTATGTCAGCATATAAAATATTTATTATTAAAGTAGTACCCAAACAGTTAATCATTTTCAATTGGCAAATGTTATTTTAATTGAAATATCCTTGGTGTGTTATTTGTACAGTAAAAATAAAAACAAAGAAATGTAAAAAATACGGGAATAAAAATAATTGACGGTAAATGTGTATACACGAGAACATTTTTAATAATATGCCCTTAATTGTTTTCTATTTATTTTTATTATTATTTTTTTATTTTTATTTTTATTTTTATTTTTATTTTTAACTTTGTATGCTGTTTACACTCTGAGTTGTGCAAGGATCAAACATAAATTTTAAAAATATTATATACACCTACTTAGGCGGATACTGAAATCTATATTTTTTAAATTTTATCCAAGTCATATAAGTTAAGGTGGTTTTATACAGAGGGTAAATCTCTAATGGAAATCAGTGTACAAACGTTTGGTAATCTTATGGGAAATCTATGGTAATCGTTGGGAAAATCATGGTATTCCGGAATTCGGAGTACACGAAATTCATCAGCGAATTACCCTCCGGTTTTATACGATGATAAATAATAAACGGGTTATTTTATAACACAAGATTCAATGTTATTTGGATCAGAAATATTCTGAAATGTTAAGCGAAAGCGATTACGATACATTACGATCTGTGAAAAGTGTGCACAGCGCCTACAGCTAACTAACTGTATAATTACAGATCGTTTTATTAGAATAAAATGCAGTTTCATACTAGAACACCTTAGCCACTGGTAGTTAGGTTAGGTAGTTTACGAGTGACTGATGCTGGAATGCGTATTTGTCAAAAACTTACAGAGGACAGACAATTAATATGATCCGGTTGATTTGTTCCTGGAGTTTTCGATATTTGATCGTAGACCCGTCACGGATCAGGGCCAACAACAGATGATAAATATTTAGCACCGCATCGATTTCGAGTACACACCCACCAACGCCGCCGCCGCCGCCGCCGTCATTGCAGCGTTTTTTTTTTTTTTGTTTTTTTTTTTGGTCGCAAATCGCAATATAAGTGTATCACGTCGGACAAACACGGTCGAGACGCGACGCCTAATGGTAAATAATATAAACACAGTACTCGACTAGACTACTAGGAGGTAGGAGTAATATTATTGTTCATTATTTACGAGTCGGGATTAAACATAAACACAATAGTACCATTATCTATCTGGATACCCGAAAGAGGTACACGATTGATAACAGATAAACGAAATGGAACAACCTACGGACAACAAAACACCAACTGGTCCACACCGGGACCGGGGTCTCGACAGTTGTTCTACCCGTCCAAGGCCGTGTATTATTATTACTCTTGTTACGTACTTCTGCCGCCAACAACGAACATTCCATAGGAATAAAAATTAGATCTATAGTGCGGATAATAGAGGGCATAGACGCATTGCATATTTTATACCGTCCGTATGTATAGTACTCCCGGGGTCTCGGCGATTTTATTAATTATTCATAAGACATTGTGTCCCGGTACGTATAATATATTTCGTATTTACGGGTGTTGTACGCGCCGCGGTAGAGTGGGAGGTGGGTACCTATGTAAATAAATCATTGTGATTTACATGCGGCGGCGGCGGGCGGCGGGCGAGGCCGGAAAGGGGGCGAGAGGAAACGCGACGAACGTCGGTTACGGCGTACAACAAACGGATGGAGTCGGACCGACTCGGGGAAAATAAGAATTGTTGTGTTCGACGACGTAATGAAAAAAAAAAAAAAAAAAAAAAAAAAAAGAAACGAACGGACTCCCTCCCCACTAAACGTTGCCCTCGCGCGTCGTCGTCGTCGTTTTCCGCGAATATGAACGTCGAAAGTCAACTCCCCGTCACCCGGTGACCCAGTCACCCAGTTCGTAATACAGGTGTAATAATAACCTGTCGGCCGTATTCGCCGTAAATGTAATCGTATATTATTCCGTCATTGGTCACGTTACGCGTAAATCGCGACCCCGACCCGGCGACCGTCGCCCTGCCGCGGGCCGCGCCGTAACAATAAATACAAAAGCGGATTGGCGACTGGAACCCCCTCCCCCCCGGCGGTCGTTAGTAATCGACGTCCGCGATTATCAGTAAACTCGGCGGATGTCCTTATCGTTTTCTCGTAAATAAATAATCGCCGACGGGGAGCCGATTGACATCCAGACGGCACGCTCTGGCGGTCCAAGTACCGAGACGCGCGCGCGCGCTACGTCTAACAGACGGCGTTTGCGTTCCGTATCCATGCCACAAATCCCGTTCGTCAGCCGTCCGTCGACAATCGATAATACTACGGGCGGCGCCCTCTAGCGTCCGTGCGTTTACGTCAACCGCGTCGACCGGACTACCGCCCGACCGCGCCAGTTGACAGTGAACAACAACACCTTGGTCGCGCACGTCCCGTTGGCTTAACAATTCGCACGACGTCGCGCAATCATTATATCTCCTCTCAAACCGTATTCGCATAACGACCGTAATAAATACATACATATATATATATATATACATATTTTGCAATAAAGTACAATAATAATACGATTGCCATCGCCGTCGTCCCAGCGTTAAATCGTGTATCGTTCGCGTAATAAAACGTCCGAGAAAAATCGCGTCGAACAACCACGGTTTAATGCACGAACACTCGAACACTGGAATATTTGCATACGCGAATTATTGAACTATTTCATGCTTAATCGTCTTGTGAAAGTACGTATCCGTATAATATTTAGTAGGCATTCAATACGTGTAAACCCGTTGTTTATGTATCTAAATTCCAATCGGTTTCGCGTATTATTTATTATTTATAAAATATATATATATATATATATATATATTATATAGTTCACGGTATTTTGGTATTTTTTTTTTTTTTTGTATATTGCCAAAAAGTTAGCGGTCGTGTACAATTCGTATCTTAGCTCGGTTTTGATCGAGATCGCAATATTATTACTATTATTATTATCATCATCAATACCCCCCTAGGTACCACACACATTAGATCAGTGGCGCAACCAAGAGGGCTGTTTTGGGTGTCTGGACATCCATCGCCCCCCCCCCTCAAACTGTATCTATGGAAATGTAATCATTTTTTTTTTTTTTTTTTAAGCTTATTACAATATACAAAATTAATCCCCAACGTCTAAAGTCTTACATGATATTTGTATCTATACACCAGTGGTATATTCAGAAAAAAATTAACCCGGGGGGGGGGTGTTAGGCGGACACCTCCCTGAAAAAATCTTAGTCGTGCCATACTATCTTGTAATAAAAATTCAAGTGACTATTTATTGTAATTTAAATGACTGTACAAAATATTTTAATTTGATAAACATATAGAATACCTGCACAGGCAATTGTTTGCTAATATCATATTATACAATTTCTGTAATAATACACACCTCTGATATCTTCTGGTTATTATATATTATATACCGCCAGATTTTCGTTAAGCGGATTTGTATTGTTGTGTGTATGCGTGTTATGATAGAAATGGTATAGAAAAATCTATTGTCGCTCTTTGAGCGAGTTATGTGACGTAAAAAAAAAAACTACCCATTTGAGGCAATATTAAGCGGTATAAGAGATAACTTAAGTAGTAATTCACGTTTTATTAAATTCAACTTGTTGTATATAAAATCTCATTTTTTTTATTATTTATATTACTTTCAATTAAATACAGAGTATAGTTCTGTTGCATACAATATATAAATTAGATTACCTTTTGATCATATCTTATTGACATTATCCTAGAGCAGTGGCCACAATGGTTTTTTTTTTTTATATTAAGTTATTAATAATTCAATAATTCAATGCTTAGCCCAAAACTGTAAAACTGAAAGTGTGTTGTTAAGAATAATCTCAAGTATTAGTTTAAGTTTAACGGAGACAGAGAAATTGATATTTGATACGGTATGCATATCATTTGTAAATTTTAACAACAATACTAATTTGTAATTTTGAGTAAATACTTTTAGTTTTGTTGAAATTTTAAAACATTTCAATAGAAGCGGATTAATGCAAAAATTACACTAATATTGCCTGTTATACCAACATCTTTTATTCTATTAGGAAAGTCCAAATAATAATTGTAATGATCTATCTGTATTAGAATATTTAATAATTTAATACTAACTAAATAAATTAACTATAAATAAAATAACTAAATTAACTAATAATACTACTATACTAACTATTTAATACTTGAATAACTATTTAAATATTGAAAACTAGATTTAATGGTTGTAGTTAAAAAAAAAAAAAACAACATGAACTCACAAATATCATTTTAGACATTTTAATAATTATTAAATTTATATGTATAGATTACGCAAAACCCTTTGCAATGGCAAATCCAGACAAATATATTTGTAAATTACGTAAGTATAACTTTCAATTTAAATATAATATGTATTTATATTATATTTGTTAGTTAAATTGAATTTTTTTTTTAGAAGTAATAAATCATACCTAGGCAAATGTATTTTGTGGGGGTTTATGTCAGTCTCTTGTTGTGGATGTAATGATAAATTGTGTTCAAAAATAATATTGAATATTTAAAAATAACAATTTAAATTGCTAGTAACAGTACTTTGCAATGCTATTATTTTCTATTTTATGTTTTAATTAACCTTTATAAAACTAGAGCAATTAAAAAATTAGCAAAATCTATATATTATTATAATTATATTTTTATATTTATATAGAAGAGTTTGTTGCTCATAATGAAAATGTTACTTGTTTGGCAATTGGAAAAAAGAGTGGTTTGGTTCTAGCAACAGGCGGATCTGATAAAATTGTAAACCTATGGAAAGTAGATAGTAAAACGTGTTTTATGGTAATATTATGTGTATTAAATTGTTTTTAAAAATTGTATAATCCATTTTATATATATTAAAAATTAATTGTTGTATATAGAGTTTATGTGGCCATGTAACTCCAATTGAATGTGTCCAATTTGACTCTTCTGAATATTTAGTTTGTGCTGGGAGTGAAACTGGCAGTTTAAAAGTATGGGATTTAACGAAAGGGAAAAAAGTTAAGACATTCAGTGGTCATAAGTCAGCGGTTACTAAAATTGATTTTTTCCCATTTACATCATCTTCCTATTTTGTAACTGGGTCTAAGGACACGAATGTTAAAGTACGAATTTATTTTAAAATTAGTATTTTGTAAAATGCATCATGATGTTGTATTTCATTTAGCTGTGGGACTATCGTTATTCACATTGTATAGGAATGTATAAAGGCCATGAAGCATCAATCTCTAGTTTAAAATATAGCCCAGATGGATTGTGGATTGCATCTGGTGATGTCGAAGGTAGTATTAAGGTAAGTAATGTAATTGTAGACATTCATGCAGATTACAAATAATTATGATTTATGACAAAATAAATTGAATATTGTTATTTTATGATTTAACAAAAAATGTTAATGATAATAATGTACAAAACTATGTTTTTTGTTAAAGATTTGGGATTTACGAGTTGGTAGAATGATCCACACTTTCAATAAGCTCCACAATGGCATTGTAACATCTATACAATTTCACCCTTTAGTGTTTTTACTTGCGAGTAGTGGGACAGACAATAAAATTCATGTTTTAGATTTGGAAACATTTAACATAATTTCAAAAATTGATACAGAAAAATCTACAATTAAGTAATTGATCATAATATTTTATTTAGTTTTTTGTTATTCTGATATATTTCATGTACAAGAAGCTAAACATTTTTACTTTTAAAGAAAAATGTCTTTGGCCCAATTGTTACAAATTTTTAAAACAAATTTATAGGTGCTTACAATTTAATGACAGAGGAGACGTTTTATATGGCGGCGGTACAAATTATTTTGGTGTATTTAGTGTGGAACCCACCAAAATTTATGATACCGTCACTACAAAATGGGGAAATTTGAATGAATTTGTAGTAAAAGATAATAAAATTGTAAGTTAATCAATCAAATAATAAAAAAAATTGTATTTATTTAAAAAAAAAAAAAATTTTATCAATTTATTTATGTTTGTTTAAAAATTCGATAAAAACTATCTATGTTATAGATTAGTGCATCACATTCATCTACAGATGTTTCAACATGGTTAATCAATTTGCCCGATGAATATCCTTTTAAAAACCAATTTTCACCTCTAGATATGATATCATTACAGGCTAATACAATGTTTACAAGAGATATTGGTGTGCGAAAAAGTTTTAATAAACAAAAAACTCGAGAAATGATTAAACCTAAGTAAATATTAACAAATTAATTAATTTTTAAATTACAATTAAATAATATGTTAATACATTTAGACTACATCAAAATTGCATCCATAATAATAAAAAAATACATTGTGACATCTGTTTTCTCATGAGCCCGCTGATACTCGTTAATAATTTAATAATTAGGAACTGTTCCTCAATTTAAATTTTATGTCTGGAGTCAAAAAAATGTATTTTTAGCAAATTTATTAAACGTCTATAAAAAGTGATAAGTAAAATGTATAATTTTTTAATATTGCTGGAGACACAACTCGGATCAGTCATTGAGCAGGGCTCGGAACTTTATAAATTTGCATATTTGTTATGAAGATGAATATTAAAAATCTGATTCGAAACAAATTTGTTTTATTATACATACAATCAAAATACAAAAATTTATGTTGCTTATTTTACTAAATTTATGCGTATTCGAATATTTAAAGATTTTAAACGTATTATTATGTCTTTAAATCAACAACAAAATGTTCAATAATTGAACATTTTAATTTAAATGTAAAAATTATGAGATGCTGCACCTATGGTGTATATTTTGAATAACACTACCCAGTATTTATTGTATATTTGTTATGATCGCCCCAGTCTTATCTAACATTTTATTTTTAGTTTTTACCAAGAGCTGTTATTGCACACAGTGAAAATAATTTATTTTTTTTTTTTTAATAATAATGCATTTTTGAAGTTTATTCCCATATAAATTAAATGCATATTTTATAAAAAAAATAATTGTATATTTAAGCTTTTTTTTATGCAGAATACATATGCACATATTCCATTGATTTTTAGTGCATTAAGTTCTGAGCCCTGGTCATGAGAAACACATCTTGTATAAAATATAATTTTTGGATGCAATTACAATTTTATTTGCATTTGAGAAATTGAAACTTAGACATAAATATTACTGATAAATTAGTTAATTAATTTGTATTAAATAGGTTTTATCATCACTACTCTGTTATAAATAACTGATTATAAAATACTTATTCTATATAACTATATATGTTTTTTGTTTTTTTTATTCAACATTTTTAGAACAAATATGAATTTAATTGATGAATCTGAAACGGATATTGATGACGAAAATCAAACTGTTATAACAAACGTTCAAGATTACCATTCAGTATTTAAACCAAACAGAACATGTATGTGTATTTTTGCATAATTTAATGTTAATAATTATTTTTAATAACTAAAAAATTAATAATGTTGTTTAATTATAATTTAGCTTTTAAACCAAGTAGACTATGTAAGTATGATTAATTATCTGTGTTACTATTTACTTGTATATTAAATGTAGAAGGGCATGGTTATAGTTATAATAATGCAATAAACAATTGTGAATACATTATATTTAATGGTTTAAATATATTGATCTTTTATTTTGATTTCAATATAATATGTATATTTTTCAGTAAATAGAAGTCCGCTATTATTTTCACCATTATCCGAAGATGGTAATTCAATTTTTTTATTTTTAAATTATTTAATTTCAATTATATTATATCAAAATGTAATTAAAATTTAAAACAAAGTTTGTCTTGTCTGACTGCTGTTCTATAGAAGGTGACTTCTTGAAAACAGAATTTTAAAATTGTAATACATTTTTCCATTAATGGATGGCCTTCTCCTCATATGATTGTAATTAATGTATTCTTTATCATCACATTTGCTTATTATGCAGTGTACCATAGATTGTGCATTTTTCTTTAAAAAAAAAAAAAGTTTTCGGCCATAAAAACCAAAGTACTCTACGCGTATTACTCTGAAATAATGGGTCTCCGTGGGTAATAATACAGCTAGGTGGTAATAAATAAATAAATGTGAAAAATATGTAAAAAAAAAAAAATAAAGAGCAAAACAAATATTGGAATGTTATACAAGTTGTGTGTAAGTATGACTGGTTTCGATTTTTTCATCTTTGCTGTTCTATTATTACTTGATAATGATTTTTTTTTAAATCTAAACCGCTTGTGTACTTACGTTTTTAATTTTAATTAAATTTTGATATTTTATCGAGTATTAATTTCTAAAACAATATTTTTTTTTTCGTTTTATATTATAATATTGAATATACATTTTTAGATTTGCCCAGTACTAGCAGTACTGAATACACTCCTGAAGGTATGTATAAACACTATCACCTAAATAATATATACACTTCATTAATTGCAAAAACTTTATTTATAATATTGCATTTAATATTATTTATGCATGTATTTTTTCAGTTAATACAAATGAACATGAAGTAAAATCGATAGAAAGAAAACACAGTTATGGTAAATTATTAATTTATTTTAATTGATTTGAGTAATGCATATATTATTAATCTGGTATTTTTCAAGGAAACACGCAATCATTTTATTCTGAAAATGAAACATCGTTACAAGATTTTACTCCTAGTGAATTATTGGTGGCATCCTCCCAGTCTGATTCTAACGAATATCACACATCTTTTTTGACAAACAATTTCACAAATGATATTGTTAATCAGCCTGAAAAAATACACAACCCTTTTATTTCTTCAATTTCAATGCGTACTATATCTAGTAATATAGTCAAAGAAAATACATTGTCTAAACGACCTTCTTCATTGCCAGTATTTAGACAAAATGGTTTGTCTTTTTTTTATATTAGCTTGACACAACAATGAAACAGAAATGTTTAATATATATAATATTTATAATGTCCTTTAGATCATTTTAGTTATGGAAATAAATATACTTCACCTCAGTCTCAAAGAAAAACTAGTTCTGATGAAATATCATCATTACCTCAAGACAAACAAATGTTGATTGATGAGACCACAATATCACCGGATTACCAAAAAGCTGATATGTCGATGCAATTTGAACATCCTCTAGACCCGTTTAAAGATTTAAATATGGTTTGTGCGAAGGTAGGAACATTTGATTTATATTCTTAATATTTCAGATTGAATAATATAGATCTATATATGTATATAATATATTATAGATTATGATATATATATATATATATTCAAAATAGTTCTATAGTTTCAATCAATCATTTATAAAATATAATATTTTACACAATTTTCAGAATTTAAAAAATATAATTTCTGAAGAGGATATTTTGGAATCTCTTTTAAAAAATCATAAATCCACCATGGGTGTGCTCAAAGAAAGGCAACGCAATCTTAATATTATTCAAACATTATGGACTAATAAAGATTTTAAAGTAAGTTTTTTGTTCTAGGGATAAAATTTAAACTAGATTCATTAAATACATATTTTCTATATATTTTTAGTCTGCTGTAAATTATACAATTTCCATGAATGATTATGTAGTGTTGGTAGATCTTATATCAATTTTAACTCAACGCCCGTAAGTACTTTGTGTAATTATTTAATTTTAAATTTCTAAATAGAATGCAATTTAATTAGAATAAATAATACATTTTAAATCTTTTATAATACTAGAGTACCTAGAGTCTATATTTTGTAAGCATTTTCATTTATTATATTGAGAATATGCATTTCGACAACAATGAGAAATGTCCACAATTTGTTTAACAGAAAATGCATGGCAATAAAACAGTTCATTGGTCATATAAATGAATATTTTGTAGATAAGTTCATTAAAGTATTTTTTTCTTGTCATGTTTTAATTTTTTTTTTTTTATGCATAAGTCATAAATGCATACAATTCCGAACTTCAGTAATAACTTATCTTTTTATCTGATTTAGGAGATGAAAATTTAATTTTTTTCATATATATATACCTTTTAAACACATGTAATTTTTTTTTTTAAATTATCAAAACATATTTGCCATATTTGTATTGTTATATTTATAAATAATGTTTTTAAATATATTTAATTTTAATTACAGAAAACTTTGGTCATTAGATGTTTGTAACATGTTACTACCGCACATTTTTGATTTAATTAAAAGTGGCAACGAAGCGTAAGTATTAAAATACAATTATAAGTTTTTAATTAAAGAAACAACATATCGTACTTGTAAAAAAATAGCTAAATAATAAATTATCTACTTAAGATTCCAAGATTTTATATTATATTTTTTTTCTTATAAATTATCAGAGCTATTAGTGTGTCCTTGTGTCTGGACCTATTAATTCACCTTTAAAACTTGTTACAATAAATATTTTGCTTTAACTAATAAACTAATAAAAACATCTTATCTTGTCATTGATATAATTTTTTAGTAGGATTATTGTAGGTATATATCCCCTGCATTTTTTAACCTATCATTTAATTACAGGTTTCCTAGTTGAAAATACCTGAATTTGGCGTTTAACAAAATAATAAATACCTACCTATAGAATATGTACATATGTGCTTGTAGATATATGACATTTTTAATTAAAATAATTTTTTTTTTTGACAGTAAAAAATGAAATATTGTATTTAAATCATGTTTTAGATTCATAAATGTGAGTTTCAAAGCCATTAGAGATATCTTGCAGTATTTTATGCCAGTCATTATGAATAATATACAAAATCCCCCTTCTGGAATAGGAGTAGATTTAATGCAAGAAGAAAGGTCAGTATGCATATCTTATACAAAATAAGTAAAATTGCCAAAATTAATCAATTTTTAATTATAATTGACTAAAAAAATCATATTAAGGAACTTATGTATAGTATAACTTATATATTATCTATTTTTGTGGAATTGGATTCCATTCATTTTGTAACATAGCTTTTGTGTGTGCGCACAGTGATATCTTATGTTTTATGAAAATAAAATATCCCCACCCCCACTATAAATGTATTTTACACAAATAAACCATATGTTTGGCCCTATTATATGTGTATTGAAAATTATGTTTAAGATTATCGTCTCATCAAAAGATGAATAGATATAAATTATTTAAACTAAACCTATATTCCTCGTAGGTACAACAAATGTCGCAAGTGTCATAATATACTTATGAATATCAGATCATTTGTATTGAAGAGGCAAACTGTTCAAGGAAATTTGGGAAATGTGTTTAGACAGTTGCATATGCTTCTACAAACAATTGACATATAATACAGACAATGTTTGTGACAAGTGAAGCTTAATCATATTATTTTGTGTTCCACCGGACCAGTTTTGTTTGCAAATATGTTATCCTTTAATAGTCTATTTTTTTTTTCCTTATTCTTTTTTTGTAATTTCTAAGCCTTAGCTAACTATTCTGTCAATGTGTAATATTTTTTAATATATTTTTTCCAACATTATTTTTTTTATTTTCACGTTAACAGAGTTATAAGTATAAGATACTAACTCAATTAGTTAGTTTAGATACTCTGGTTTTTTTTTTTTTTTACGAATGCCTATACAATTTATTGTTATGTTATTTTTTTTATTATTATTATTATTATTATTATTATATAAACACGTTTCATAGCCATGCATGAATTATTATTTATTATTTATTTATTTTTATTAGTTTTTCTATACTAATCACATTGTTTTGAGATGAATTAATAATATGTTAAACACATGTTAACAAACACACATATACACACACACACACACACACACATATTTATACAGTCTATGATGTTAAAATGTAAATAATAAGTACATTTTTATTATACTCAGAAATATAATTTGTTAACGCACATGTACATGTTTACTTAGACAAGTGCCTATTTTTTTTTTTATGTCTTGCCAATCACAATTGTTAACTATGTAGTAAATTATTAATATTATCATATTTGAAAATATAATATATGTGTAATAATACAATAACGCGCTTAAAGGCCTTCCTAAAATAAATTATATTATAATATAATATATTATGTTTAAATTTTTACATTCAGTAACCCACAAATTGTATATAAATAAAATTATTTCTATTATCTATATTGTACAAGAAACTCCCCCTTTAAAATTTAAAACTAATGAAAGCGAATATACAATCTATTGTATTTTTAACTGTAAAGTATATGAAATATTAAGTATTTTCTAAAATGATTCCGTCCAATATTTTAATAATTAATGTAATGCCACTGATGTATTTACAATTTCTTATCTTTTCTATTTTTTTTTTTTTTTTTGTACAATTAAAAATTAATTACTTCAAGGGAAATGAATATCTCCCAAAGTAAAATATGTTTGTTGCTGTTTTTATTGATGCAAAATAATTTTATATATTTTTAATTGAATTTTTAGCTTTATTAATTTAAGCGATCTCATTTCTGTTGTACAGAGATTTTAGTCAACGTATATATCTTTAATCTAGTTTAATGGTTTTATTTTTTATTGGAACTAATTTATTTTTGTGTTATTTTTGTGTCTCAATTTTTAAATTCTATTGGTTCATTGATCAATTGGTTTTTGTTTTGTTTTTTTTTTTTTTTTTTGTACAAACAAACTGTTTTTTTAGTCATAAATACAAATTTGTTTTTAAATAAGTGTTCAATTTATTTACAACAGTTAAACTATTATTTTATTCAACAAAAATGTTTGACTAAAAAAAAATAAAAATACAGAACATAACCATTTGTCAAAAGTTTTTATATAGCTATTGCATTCAAATGTAATATTTATTTCCGAACAATTATTATGCAATTTGCATTTGTTTTAACAAAATGTAAAAATAGTTAAACATGATCTATGTTTTTATATTTGTTTATTAACACTACTAATTGTTGATCAAGAGAGTAGTAGCAGTAACATCTGCTATCGTATCTGCCCCATCTAACACAGACAATATAGCAAAAATGTGTCTTCTTATTTTCAATAGTACTCGGGGATGGGGGCGGGGGTATAGTAATGGATAAACAAAAAAGATTTCACCAAATGATATGTTGATCTTTTGATATTTTCATTCTACAATTTTTTAATGAGATAAGAGGTCTTATTAAGATAAGAAAAATAAAAATATTGTTTTTCCAACTTTTAAGTATGAACAGATTGTCTGAAAAAATAGATATTTTCCGCCCGAGTACAATTGTAAGTATGTAAACGCATTTTTGCTGTATTGTCCGGTAGATAAACAGAGGTAACAAAATGTTGCTGTGACATCCTCTTACAATATAATAACAATGTATGAATTAGGTTTATCGAAGAGTAAGATATTTTAATACAATTTTACATTTAATAAAAGTACCTATATATTAACATAACGCTACCCGTATTTAAATTAAGTTATGCTGCATAATTAATTTTAATTTATAATTGAATATAATTAATATTTGATAGTGTGAAAACAATCTATCTATATACTGTTAGGCACACAATTGATTTTTAGAACATTTTATACATATAAAATTATAAACATAAGTGGATATTCAAAATGTGTTTCAGTAAAAACTTTGTGTATTATTTTAATAAGAATTGTGTTGTTTTTTTTTCCTGCGTGTTGCTACTATCTAATTTAAAATTGTTAAATTATTAATTTTGTACAAACGAAACGAGCTTATATGTTTCTCTTTTGACTTATGCTATTTATTTAAAAATACAGTTAACTAACCAAATCTGGAGTGTTGTTTTCAAATTATTTGTTGAACAAAACGAACATGTTTAATATATTTGTATAATAATACAATTTGTTGTTAATGTGGAACAAATGTCAGTATGGTCTCCTCTTAATATTTGTAGCCGAAATAATATGATAATTCAAGAGCGGATTTTTGAGTTCTTAAACGTTAGAAATATGGTTTAAAAAAAACCTTCAGAGTATTATCATAATTAATATTCTATTCAAAACTGGAAAAATATGCTAAAATCTGAAAATGCATTTTTTGAAAATTATATTATATTTAGGAATGGCGAACTATTTGTCATATGCGTGTCAAATAAAATATTTTTATGATTTTGTATGGTTTGATTTTATTTTCCCTAAGTGTCAGCAATTTTGCTGACTGTTTTTTTTTTTTTTTTTTTGCTTGTTTTAATAATTAATTAAACAGGACTATATTAATGCTTTACATTATTTACTATTACATATTACTATAAAAACATAATTTTTATTGATACATTAATTAAAATATGTTTAGCTATTAAACGCTAAAATAAAAAAATCTAAAACAAATTATTTTTAATTATATTTTTTATTTTCGCAGAAAGTGAATTAAACATTTTTGAACTTTATTTAAATTAGCGTGTCACTCAGTGATCGCTATGTTATATTGATAATAGTTTTACGGGTTGATATTTGTACCTATGAATATATGTGTTTACTTAAAGTATCTAGATTACCTTAAGAAACAGAAAAAATAAAACAAAATCAAAATGAATCTTTTTGTGTGTGTGTGGTTAAATAATAACTACTATATATTCTAAAATATGAAAAGTATGCCAGATATTCTGTAAACCCCAATATATGCTCTAATATACAAAATAAATTTGGTTCAGATCTAAGACGGGCGAGAAAAGGTTATTAACAGGCTTGGCATTACTTAAGATACATAGAGATATCGATGTGGACGTCCACGTGGTCGCAGATAGGTTTGCAAGTGAAAAAAAAAAAAGATTAATATTACTTTTTTTTTTTTTTTATTAGGAAAATAACATTTACAATCTGTACAATATTGGCACAATAAGCAAATTTGCAAAAAGTAACATAAATATAAACATGAAAACGGAGATAAGGGAAGTCAGTCCAAAGGGGCCTTATCATAGATTTATATATTAATAATTTATTTTTTAGAGGAAGATTGGATTTGAGTATTGGACGCAATAGGTGTAGTCTGGAATTTAATAATTTTCTTTTTGCTTTGAGATGGGAACCCCAGGTAAGTCTTTTGTTTAAAACTAAACCAAGATATTTGACAAGTGACAAGTTTTTTTGTTGAGGGTGAAAGAAACATGTATGGACTTATCGGCGTTTATTTTTATATTCCATTTTAATATTATTTTAAAATTCTTGGTAAATATTTTTTTTATATATATATATATATATATAAAATAATTATTTTATGTATATAAATATACATTTTTTTTTTTTTATAATTCTAATTTATACCGATATATATATTTTAATCAACGAGAAGAGGGAAATAATTTTAAAAGAAAATATATTAAATAACTGTTGCCTTTTTTTTTTTTTTTGAGACGAGCTCTGACCCCTCCTAGCGATATTTTGTGTTGTATTACAATTTTTAAACAGCCCTCTTGATTCGAGCTTCAGATACGCCACTACACATGAGTGTTTCATACGACGCGAATAAAGATTGGCGAAGGACCCCTTGTTGGCTATATCTAGTACCTTGTCAAAGACAATTGTCATCTGTTGCACTATTATCAAACCTAGTGAGAACTGTTAAGAGTAATTAGAACCGATGGATTTGTGCCAACGCACGAAATGTCGAGGATAAAAAAAAGAAAAAAAGCCAAGTTAGATATTTCGGTTATTCGTCAATTTTATTTATCGTACGCAATTAAAATACATTCGATTAATAAACGATTGAAGACAAACGATTTACAATAACGTTGTCACTTTAAATATGTTGTTTTTATCGTATAAAAATAAAACTATTAAAATTAAAATTTGTGTTATATAGTACTATAATAGTTGGTACCATTAATTTTACAATAATAATATCGTCGGGCCCGTACTCGGTGGGAGGGGAGGAAGGGGCACTCGCAGCTCTCACCGTGTATAGTGTTATAATTACAATTATTAAAAAATATACGATTGTACTACGTAATAGTTGGCGAATTTTTAATGTAAATAATTTGTATAAATTTATTGATAAATCGATGACGGGACGTTTCGCGTCCGACTGTGTCTGACGTTATTTCCGTTTTCCCAACGGTGGAGGTGGTAATTCCTCCTCGTATGGAGTAATTTGAGTACTGCACGGGATGGGGGGTCGGGGGTTATAAAGCGGCGATGAAATCAATTTCTACAATTGAAAAACAAATAAGCTAACTTGAAGAAAAAATTGTATTGGTCAACTCGCCGTATAACGAATTCCAAGGAACCGAGAAAAAATTCGGTATGTCGAATGTTCGTTATATCAAGAGCATAAAACCAACAAGATAATGTTATACACGTGATTTAAAGACGAATTAAAAATACATATTCATTTTCGGTTAATCGTAATTACATACATCGTCAAATCAAATTATTACGTACGTATAAAATGCACGAGTCGTTATATTTATTTATTTATTTTTTTTTTTTTTTATCATACTAATCGACGCGAATCTTATTTGAAAATAGCGATAACGTACTCGAGCACATTATCGCATGATGGTCGCAGAAAAGCTTCGTAATAACCAGCTGTTACTTTTAGCTACATTATTCGTAGAGTCATTATAATAATATGTGGCAGACTTTTTAAATAAAAATTAAAAACCCCGTAATAGTAGCACGAGATCCAAAATTGAAAAAATTTGTTACGCCGCGAAAGGACCTATGGCTAGGGTTACCATAATGTTTTTTAGACCAAATCCGGACATCAAAGTCGCGTTTCATTAATACAATTTTACTTAGATCTATGAATAAAATGTCTACAAGGTTAATCTTTTATTTTATGGGGCAACAACGATAATAATGTATCGTCACTTATCGTGACGTTTCGGGAAAAAATATAAACAAAATTTGAAATTACATATTGTACATTTATACAGAGTGAACACGAAAATCTGGCACCCGACATAATCTTTGTAAAATCCAGACTTTTCTCAAATCCGGATGTATGGTAACCCTACCTAAGGCCAAAATTCGTTGATATTCGTTAAAATTTTTGATATTCTTAAAATTGAATATGTAATTCAGTATACAAATAATGAATATATCTCGTTTTTTTTAACTATCAATATTTTAACGATGAAGTTGAATATCAAAAATCGCCTCGATCGGAACCTAGAAAATTAGTATACAAAATCAAATCTGTTTTCAAAATTAAAATTCGTTAATCTCAAGCCCCGCAATTTAAACAGGCCTTTTGGTCTTATAGACACTTATATTGGGTTTCATTATTTTTGAACAAATCATGTGCTTGGGAGTGCCGAGTGGCATTCGGCAGCGGCAGCTCGAAACCCGCCCCGTCGACCGACGTATTAATTGAGTCAACAATATACCGATAATAAAACCATTTATAGACCAAAATGTATATTAAGTTTAAAAATTTAAGATAATAGTTTTTAGGAAAACCATACAGAAAATAAATTGAAAATCTGATGTTGCAACTTAATTAATTTTACCTAACGTCAACGAATCGACGAAATAGACTAACAACATGACTTTATATTATTTTAATTTAGTAATTTAAAAAAATGCGAGATAAAACAAATATATTCAAACAAACTCTATTTATTGCTATACCATTAAAATTAAATTATAGAAAATAATATTATACTCTTATATCAAATTGTACGGCAGTCAATTTTGGTTGTAAGTTTAACGGTTATTGGCGTTATAAGCAAAAACGTCTCAATACTTTGTAAAAATTCAATCATGTATGATGACGCCCGTCTGGCAGTAGAAACATTGAATACGTACTATACGTCGGTGAAATTGGCCACCTCACTTTGTTGTATGAAGACCAAACCAGTGTCAAAAATGTGCAAATTATTTGCAACAATTTGCAACGGAGTTTTCAAAATTTGCAACTCAATACTTTTCCCGGGAATACGGTTTTTCTGTGAGGGCGGGGGGGGGGCTAATAGTTTTAGAGAATATTATGTTCTTCATGAAAGCACTTATATGTTATTATCCTACGTAATATAGTTTTTGAGTAAAACTCAAAAAACCAAAAAACTACCCTAATTAGCCACATTCCAACACTCTTGAGCACAAGAAGGGGACTGAGTAATAACCATCAAATCTAACTTAAATTATTTTTTTATAGTGTCTCACAAACTGAGAGGGACCTAGTATGAAATTAATAGAATTGAAATTTAAGGACAACCCTAACCTAACGGTATTTCATGTCTCAAAATAACAAAAGTTTATAAGTACTTAATATGTATATAAAAGTATAAAAATAAAATACACATATACACAAATGATGTAGAAAATGTAGTAAAAAACGTTGTATAAATAGTGATTTTAATTACGAAAAATCCATGGGTCTTGACGACAACGATCATGTTATACGACGGAATAACAGACGAGATTCATTTTTGTGCAAAGTATAGAAGAATAATATGTGTAAATTTGTAAACTTATTGTCGAACACTTCGCCGATTTTAAAATTACATAAAAATAGCTAAATTATGAATTTAATATGAATTAGTAAACAATTAAAACTCAGTTAATATGTTTTCACATAATAATTTTAATAAATTGTTAATTTTTATTCAGTTATTTTTAAAATTGTATAAAGAAGTTTTCGAAAATAAGGAATGAACCAATTAAGTATTGTGATTTAGGCCCCCTGATATCTTTATTATTGCAGCTTAAAGAGAGGTAAATATGTTATGTAAAGAAAGGGTAACTAACTTACCTTATCAAATCATTCCAAATGTTATTACTATAATACCATACACATGAGTGCATTGGGATTATGGTAAAACAAAATTGATAATTTATTTACAAATAAAAATGTATTTTATTTGAAATGTAAAATTTTAAGTACACATTTCAATCAAACGAATGACACTCGTGTTAATTTAAAAAAAAAAAAACATTACCAACGAGTATTATTAGGATTATGCACATGTAGGTATATGTAGGGACGTACCCAAAAGGTTTCCGCCTTTAAATGACTCAACGAAATTCAATTTTGATAACTTAAAAAAAAATCAACGAATTAATAGCACATTTTTGGCACTGGTTTGGAGTCGATTCGGCAATGTGGGGGGGGCAACTTCACAGACGTAATTCCGGATACAACCCAGACCTTACTTTCTTGTCAGTGCTGTACTTGTATTTATGTTAGTTAGTGAAAACACATAAAACTATCAGCTCCGTTTGTTTACGCGTTAGACAAAAAAACAAAAAACGTCGTATATCATAAAGCATTTACAATGAACGAAATGATTGGCATAACAATTTATGTTAATAAAAATGCAGGTCATTAGTATATGGTGGGTCGCCAAAAAAAAAAAAAAAAATTCGAAAATAGGAACAGTATTGTGAATAGTTTGGGAACCTCTGCATTAGTGATATGACAAAAATCCGAATTATCCGAAAATCCAATAAATCCGGATTTAGGATTTTAAAATTCGAAAATGTATGTTTGGAGTTCAACAATCCTAAATGTTGTATTTTAATGAGCAAACAACGTTTGCCGGATCAGCTAGTAATATATTATATAAATTATGAGTGTAATATATAATTATTATATATATATATATATTATTATTATTATTATTATTATGTATGATTTTTTTAGTTGTACGTTTTTAAATAAATTTCTATTCGTGATATTTTTTTAACTGTAAAAACGTATTTAATGTTTTATACAATTAATGCTATTAACAATATGATAATAATAATAGTTTATGAGAAATTAATTAAAGAGTATAAAAACACAATTTTAAAAACCGTAATTAGGATTCAGATAAAAATGCGAATTTGCAATAAATATCCGATTTCGTATTTTGGAATTCAAAAATCCGGATTCTCGAACTTCGGAAAATTCTGATTTTTCCCATCACTAGTGTGTATACGACATTCGTATAGTGTACCTATAATATTTAGTTATTACTAGCTCATGACCATGACCGCACGTGTAGTTGATTTGTGATTTGTTAAACTTTTAAAGTTTTATTTTTTTCAAATATTAAAAATTTAAAAATATAAAAAGAAAACCCAAAGGAAATTATAAGAATAAAAAAACCGAAGAAATTTGCTTATCATTGATGCATCGAAATGTAAGTCATAAGTAATGACTCATTACAAATATTATGTTTCTAACTCATTCTAAAAATATGGATGTTGACAAATATGTTGAATCGAGTTCTAATAACGTGACTGAGAAACGTACTCTAAAATCTGATTCCGATACAATGAGTAGACCTACCAAAATGAACTTAAAGGTTCTTTTTTAATCCATCCGATTCAACAGAAATTTGACGACTTTAACTGTGTGGAATTATCATCAACTAAATTGTAATTGTAAGTACTTTTTGATGTGTATTTAAAAGTTTATGACAGATTGTAATTAGCTTATAAGTATATTTTAAGTTTATATTTTCCATAAATAATCGGTGAAAGGTGTTTTCCTACTCTAAAGTATATATTAAACAGATTGATTGAAATATAATGGTCTGAGTGGCAAGCGGAGACGACGTGTACCTACTCTGTGACCCCCCCCCCCCCGTTATCTGTATTTGAATGGTAATAATATAGTATATTAATCTATGACAAATTAATAAAGGCCACTCATAGTCATAGATATTATACTAGATCTGATGATAATATAGAACTACTTTAAATATTCCCGTTTACTGTTTGTTCCATGAAATCTCACAAAACTGAGTCTATCCCTTTCGCTCAATGTCGGTTGACTGGCATATGTGTTGTAAACACGATCTTAGATATATTTAAAGCTAAGGTATATCTTAATTCATGGTTATAAAGATAGTAAAATGCAGCCCATTATATCATGTATATGGGTAGATTCAGAGGGAATGTTTTTACTTTTTTGTCGAATTTCGCTTTTCTGTTATCATGGAGAGATCTAAAACCGTGCCCTATTAATTCCATTAATTCAGTGGCCTAACAACTAAGTGATGTGTTTTAAATGGCTGTCCTCGTGGCAAAGTGATGTTCTCTCGCATCTCTGTCAACAATCAGTCCTCGATTTTCCAGATCGTTCTCCAGTCCTTGGGGCTAATGTTTCATTTATAAATATATAAATAAGTCTATATGAGCATACAATAGACATAACATAATGGAGGGGAGATGTATCCCCTCCATGACCTTATTTACCTTTAATATGTATAATAATAGTTGTTAAACAATCAGCCTTATCACTTCTCCCATGAAAAAAATCATTTGACCGCCACTGTATCAAATCAATATTATGTCTATGTCTATGAGTAGCCTTAATTAAATAAATAAATAATATTATATTATTATTAAACTAGGTGTTTCTTTCGCAAGGCTTCGCCAGTACACAGTATCAAGAAAAATAATTCTCTTTTCGTATCGAAAACCCGGCATGAGCCACCACCCTTTATAGATTGAATTTCGGAAATGTAGTATGGAGGTGCACACGAACTCATTTATCCACTTTTGTATATGAATTTTAAGACTTCTGCATGCAATAGATTTGGTTGCAAATTCTTGGACCGCCTTTGTATTGTTCGCCCCATAATCCTTTACATTCTGTTTAGTTTTATTACGGCCGACACTATAACAGCTTAAGCGCATTCCACTTGTTAATATGTCAATGGTAGGTATAATCAATGATAGAAGGTTATAGATTTTTCATAATTCGGATGAAAATAATTTTCTTTTATCATGATTTTATTATTCGTAGTAGAAAACCCTATATCAATTTTTCTAAGAAATGCTACAAATTTATAGTTGTATCTTTTGCATAATATTTAACATTAAATTATTTCTCTCTAACTGAGATCCATTATATTATGTATATAGTCTATACCACACATAGCGCAGAAAACAACAATTACGAGGTCAACTCCAACAATTTAATTTTGTTTAGAGCATGTTGACTGTTCCCGTGGCTAAATAACTAAGTATAAAGAATGGCATTTCGACGCATTTTGATTCTGAACAGTGCATGTAAAAAAATTTAAATGTTGACATTTCATGGTATGAACCTTATGGTAACTCAACCGGCAGTGATTTTTTTATCACCGACTGATAAAATCAATGCCATTGGCCACCCTGTGTATCACATAATTGTCATCATATGTAGTTATTTAGGTACGAATGATCCTAATTTGTATCTAATGTTGCTGACGAATGGTTTTTAATGTAAATTTTTTTTTTTTAAATAAAACCTTTTGATTTTTTTGAGGTTCGACATATCTAACTCCGTATTTTGATCGTAAATGTCGTGTATTGTAATTTATAATATCGAGTCGAAGTTGGTATCAATGTGTGGGACTTTAGTAACAAAGAAGTAGCCGTACACAAACGCAGTTTATTTCATTTATCATTTCACTGTAAGCGTCTTCAACAGCAGCAGAACACAGCGGCCTAAGAATGATGAATCCACTGGAAGTTCAACAACAAGTATGTTAGTCAATATAAATTAACAAACACATTTTGTAAAATTGTATACTATTATAGAACGGGGTTGTAACTATTTGGAGAGGAACATTAGAATGGATAGAAAAATTGAAACCTTTAAATGAACCAAAGTCACCGATAATTCTACCTTGCACAGTGTCAACTCTAATAAAAGAAGGACAAATAGAACTGTAAAATTGAATTACTTTTTTTAAAATCCCAACATTATTTATACTTATAGTTTTTTATTTGTAGAAATTCAAAGCTATGGTCAAACAAATTGATGATGCAATTAATCCCCCAGAATTATGTAAATGGCCTTTATATAAGAAACGAGCAAACTTATATGTTCCATCCAACACCATGTGATGCATTAGACACCTTGATAAAGTACATGACGTATGGATTTGTAAGTTTTTTATTTTTTTTTTTTTCCAAAATTGAGTTCATAAATATATAATTGTATTTTTTAGGTTGGATATGTACAACTGAACAATACTCAGGCACTTCTTAATTGGGGAGTTAAAGTTTTAATATTACTCTATACAACAGATTGTGAATTCGTCGGTGTTATTCCGAATGATGAACCTGGATTTTTCAACCGACTACCCGAATTCACGCAAAATAGAATTGATTCTTTGGGTTTGATAATCCAAGGTCTGGTAAGATATGTATATCTTTCATCTTTGTTATTATAACAGTTTTAATTTTAGTCACATAAAAAATGATTCATATTATTTATTTGAATCTAATTCTAATTTACAACGTTTAGGTAATTTAAATCATATTAGTTATTTTATACATGTAAAAAATATTAAATAAATAAATAAATATGTTTTCATATTATATTTAAAATAATTAAAAAATAATAATAATAGACATGATGTTTAAATACAGTTACTTAAACTTTATATACTTAGGGTTGTGCTCACCAACATAAACAAAGGGGTTTATCTGATTGATTTTTAATATTATTTTTAAATTAGAAGCATTTTGAAAACATAAATTGAATATATATGTTTATAAATATTTTTTTTTTATTTATACATCAAAAATAAATTATATTGCAGTAGTGTATTATAGTATATTAACCTAGTGATTCTCAACTCTCTGCAGAGTGACATCGGTCTGGAAAAAAATAATTTTTTTAGTTTAGTTACAAGCTTTAATTTTGTTTCGGAACCCATTGATGATAACATCGCATTGTATTCTGTGATTTTATCAATGAAGCAATGAAACCTACTAAACTTATTCATCATTTAAAAATAAAGCAAAAGAATTTATTAATAAACTTATACTTTTTTTATTAGAAAAATCAAAAATTGACTGTCCAAAAAAAAATTTGTATTTATCTATATATATTTAAAACATTACATTGAATTTAGAACATTTATCTGCAGTCAAAACTAGAAGAAAAAAACTTTGATTTTTTTTTTTAACCAAAACCGGGCAAATGGTCCGCAGTCCTGCTTAATAAGTTATCTGGTGGTCGATGACTGCAAAAAGGTTGAGAACCATTGTATTAACCCATAAGCTAGAAGTTAATTCCCAATATTATTAATATTGAATGTGTAGAAAATAAATAGTCAATATTAATCATATAATTATGAATATGACTTATTTCTATAATTTTTCTTTTAAAAAAGGTAATACAAATTAATTCCAATTAGGTACTACTCATAATCATTTAAAACATCAGGTCAAAGTACAAAAAAAATTACAATAATTGCCCTATGAAAATAAGTATGTATATTATATAGTCACCATGTCTGTATAGTTATGCTGTCTCATTTAAATTTGTTTAAGACCAATTTACAATTTATGTAAGGATTATTTAATTAGCTCTATTAACTACAATTTATAATATGTAATAATTGGTGATTTCATTATTCTATCTATATATGTATCTGAATATCTGGTTTATAATATAGCGCTCTTTTGGTAAAATAATTTAAGAACCTACCAATAAAAATACTTTTACAAAACTAAAATTATTATCAATACAAATGTTTGTATTTAATACCAAATACTGATTAGTCATTACTGGATGTGGAAGATATCATAGATATTCTATGATTAAATTATCCCCTGAATCGATATAGTCAAATAATAATGACAAATTACCAGTTATTTGAAAAATATAATATAATAAAGTATTACTAAGTTATTGATAAAATACTCTATCTTAAAAATGTACAAAAAATAAAATCCCACAATTTTTATAAAATTTCACATTTGCAATTTACCTTTTATAATCTAATATTATTTTTTGTACATTGTAATTAATCAGGTAGCTCATTAATTGTTGTCATCGTTTTTCTATTAGACTATTATAAAATTGATTGTTGTTCAATTGTTTTGGACCTATTTTATACATACTCAACAAACAGACCTACTGTGGATGCGTCATGTATATAATATTCATATATTTATTTTATTTTTTGAATAAAATGAGAAAACAAATATGTCATTAAATTACATATAGTTAAATGACACGGTTTACATTTGTAGATTAGTTAAAGTCCTGATAATACTCAAAAATATTCTTAGCTCGATAATATTGGTTTTTAGATTCTATGGCCCTTTCAGATCTAAATATATAGTAAAATCATTGCTTTCGATTTGTATACAATTGATTGATTTTGATTCAATAATTATATATGATATTGCTTTATCACCATAAATATATTATTTTTTATTATTCGTCAATTTATGTATTTTTAAAGTCACCAAGGATAGCCCTACAAGTTATGCAAACACGAAGGCAACAAAAGCAGAGGAAACGGCAAGGTTTAAATTCAACGATAACTCATCAAATCGATGTTCCATACTTTCAGTTCACAACAAGGCCTGATCAAAGACAGTTGACTTTGAGTAAAATTTCTATCCAACAATGTACTACTACTTTAGGTATGTCTGACATACTATGAATTTTTTTGAATACATAATATAAGTTTAAGATGACTAAATTGGCAATTACTTTCCCCTCATGCCATGTAAAATATAGAACAAAATGTATAATAATGATATTTAGACAAAAATAATAATACAATTAGTTATTGTAAAATTATAAATTGAAAAAGGAGAACTTTTGTTTGGATTTGTTTAATATTTCAATATTATAAGACAAAATAATATAATTTATATTTTTATTAGTTATTTATTTATAACTTTCGCCCTCCCAAATTCTTTTAATTTTTCGCTAAATGGTACTTGATTTGGACATTGTTTCTAGATCCCAGACCAGTTTTAAAAAATTAAAATACTAACATTGGTTTTTTTGTTGATTTGTGGGTTAGGTACAAGAGAAAAAACATGATAAATAGTTATTTCATCTTAAAAACCGTAAAATTAAAATAAAAAATTAAGTTCTCTAAATAGAAAAATTATTTTAATTTAGGCATAAAAAAAAAAAAAAAATGTTGATCTTTATATATTTTAGTTTCATCAGCTCGACGTACTGCAAACTATATGGTGTCTTCCCGAATCAGTGGTAGCAACTCTAATGTTCCAAACGTGAATGAAAGCATTTCAAGAAATGCAATATACAATGACCCCGTATACATTTCAGAGATAACCGCCAATCCCATCCAAAGCGGTACGTATATATCTAAAGGGGTACATATTTTGTACCATGATTGACCTCTGCATCTATGAACTGTGAACTATGGCTAGAAAATTATTTCTCAACCACCCTCATCATACAACTAAAAAAATGAATCGCATTTGTTTACTTATATCGCTCCTAATGCTAACTTTTTTTAAATTATAACAATAAATAAATATAAAAATTTATATTTGCATCCATATAGTGAAATCGCTTATTTCATGAAATATATCCATTTAGTGAAAAAACGTTTTTCTACATTATACGGACAAGTTTTTTTCCTTTCCGTGAAGTGAATAAAATTTTATCCATATTGTGTAAGCTTTTTTTTATACTTAAATATTATTTTTATTATAAAATCTATAATATTATTATAGTATAGATACATTTTAATATTTAATAATAACTTAGTATCTAAATAAGGTTTTCATTTAATTATTGGAGTACCAAGTGTTGATTAATTTTATAGTAGACATCTAAAGAAATACAAAGAAATAAAAAATATATTTACTCTAAAAACAAGATATATTTTTGGCACAGAATTTACATAGGCTCACAAGAACCTCATCATTACAAATGTCTCATTTTTTTTCTATTAACAGACAAAAAAACGACTCATCATAGTAAAAGCAGTAAAAATGTCGATTTACTCAGAATTTTTTTAATGTAGTAATAAATACTAATTTTTCATATATTTAAATTACAGAACCAGTTCAAATGATTCGACAGCCTAGAGGTTTGTATTATGGAGAAGGCGTTTTGCCAAGGAACGCTAGAGAAAGAGCAGAGCATTGAAGAACTGATTATACATACAATACTAACATGGAAACTGAAGATTAAAATTATAATTGTTAATATAATAGCTTTGTTGTTTTAATAACAACAAGGGTACACTTATAATATAGAATACAATATGAGTGATAAATATTTAGTTTGGGGTCTATCATATACACTACCCCTATATAGAAAAAGTGTACACTTTTTATTAAAACGAACAAAGCTAATTGATAATTTTTTTTTTTTTTTTTTTTTGCAATGTTTAATCTTGCTCTACATACTAACCCTTTGCTTGTGATTTTTAACAAATATTATACTTTTTATTATATTTAAGGCTATGTTCCTTATACAAATAATTTATTAATTAGTCAATTAACCAATCAGCTTATTCATATCTTAATTAGTGATTTTTATTTCAATAAACGATATAAAACATTATTATTGTTATTATTTTTCATAAGTTGGTTGACAGAATATATTCCTTAAAGAATTATGATTTTTTTTTCCCCGAATAAATGAGTTACAATGAGTCATATACCGCCGTACATCTTTTTCTGAATATTTTATAGGTGGTGGTGGTAGTCATACCGATTGTTTGCTGTCGAACGAACATTGGAAGTGTATAATCAAACAAACGTTGATGCCACAGAAATTAAAAGTAATGTGTTAATAAAACTGTCAATTTAGATTGGTAGCTTTGAACTATTGCTTTTTCTTTTCGGAAAGAAATAATTGTACACTTGAAATTTTTACTGAACACAACACAACAAATGTAAGTTTCCGGTTGAGAACCGTAACCAGGAATTTAAAACTATGAAAAAAGATTTAAATTTCTTCTAGGTAAACAATTGGATATAAAATTCAACTATAAAATTACAAATACCTAATTACATAAAAGTTTTAAACAGTTTTAGACATTTATACAACTGTAACAAATCGTGGAATAAAATAATGTACCTTTTGAGTGTTTTGTACATATTTTCCATATCATGCGTAATTAATATTATGTTCCGGATTTCTGTAGTCATCGGCGGGGAGGGTTTTATTTAAAATTATCACTATAATCGTTTTAACGATTAAATTAAACTAATTAATCGCCGTAATCGTAAAAATACAAAATAATTATACTTTTCAATTGGCATACGTAAATGTTAAAACGCCTTCAATTCAAACCGAACGAACCGAAAAATAAATTGTCGCGGTACGTTAGGGAAAATAAATCGAAACCTTACCCGTTGTCCGGCGTCAAATCAAATATCACGCACGCTGTTTTTTCTTCGCTAGTGATTACCGTTCGAATTTTATTTGTTCGGAATCGGACCGGTAGATAATTTACCAACGGCTTTTTCTCTCGACGGATTGCCGAAGAAATCGTTTTCGCTTGGTTTGTGCGTCCGTACCGCAAGCCCGCCGTCGTAGGTAATAATTCAAATAATCGAACGCGCTATTAATAATTTTTTTTTTATTGTTTAAAACATTCGACCAGATTAAAACCGTGAACGCGTTCGTACGGCGTTTAACGCGTTATAATACCGACAACGCGTTTATCAGTACCGACAAATTCACTAGAAACGAGCAGAACGGACGATGGGCAATCAATAAAATAATATAATCGGTATCGCTCGCTCGCCACAGACAACGCCCGCCGCCGTCGTGTTTGGCGACGTTGTTAAAACCCGGCGCAACGACACTGAAACGAAATAAATTCCGATAAGGCCGACACACAGATTAATTATAATTGTACACGTGTGTGTTTTATCTACGACGATAGCCTAGCCGTTTTCAACAATACAATCTGCCGTCTACGACCGGTGAGCTGGGAGGGAGCGGCGGTTGGGATATCATTTTAACGATTACGACTTTTGTCCGATCGTATTGCGTAACAATAACGTTACGTACGGAAATTCCGTCCGTCGTTAAATTAAATTTATATTTGAGTGGTTATAAAAAGGCAACGACACAACAGTGAATACAAATACTCTGGGAATCACTGACGACGCACTCCAAGGCCGGAAATACAATGGGGGTCTATTAATAACATTTATTTTCCATAGCTAACGCGGGGCCAAAAAGCCGTTCTATTACGACAAAAAAAACCACAACAACAACTAATTATAATATCTCATACCAACAATAATATCATATCAGTTTGTGCGCTAGCCTGTACCAAAACGAATTTAATTTACACCGCTCGTATACAAAACAAGGGCAAACACGTAGGAAAAATTGTCGTATTTTATTTGTAAAATCTCATTCAGATCTCTTTGAAATTACTATTAAATTCGCGAGTCAGGTAATTTATATAGGAAATTATATTCCGATGTTTCAGAGTAGGCGGGAGGTTGAATATATTTCGTTCGCCCCTCCGATAAAAAAATGACTTGTGCTTATTTAATTTATACAATTTATACACGCTACGCAACGCGTAAGTATTATAATATATTAATAAATAATTTATTATATATAAATCAATTGATAAAACAACAGCGATATTATTACGTGGATAATAAAATCCGCGTAGGATATTGAACGTATATTTATTATTGACGGTGAACCGATATTTCAAGTAGAAAACCGTAAGCCGACATTGTGAACAAGTCAACTGATATGTCGATTGTAAACCATTTTCTATTCGTTTTTTAACGGTTTTTTTTTTTCAAATTCCCGAGACATTATATTGACGGTTTTTCGCCAAAAATATCGAGTCAAATGGCCGGACCGGCACTCGAGAGAGAGACTCTGTTACTCGGCCAGTCGGGTGTCATAAAATATAAATTAAAAAATAATAAATATATAGTACATAAACATAAAAATCTTGTCATAAAATATAACGGGTTTATATCTATTCTCACAGACTGACTCATTGTTTTATTAGTCAAATAATAGATAATTATTAAATTGTTATATATTTGTATATTTGTGATTTTGATACGTTTTTTAGGGGCTTATAAAGTGCCTGTGTCAATTTCAACGAAATATTCGATTAACACGCGATAGTAATATTTATCATTATAATTATTTTATTGAAAATCACGTGTAATCGTTAAGCTGGACAATCATAAATCAATTATTATAAATTGTAATAGATATAAATACCAATACAATACGTATGTCGTAAGTATACTTACTTAGTGAATAAGACGTAGTATTGTATCTGCGACACAAAATAATTAATAAATAAATATGTAACAATGAATAATAATATTTATTTATTTTTAATTGAATACAATTGCATATTATGTATACCTATTGTGTTTTAATAATAATATATCGTATGAATATTTTTTCTGAAAAACATTTTCTAATCAGATTATTACTAACACTAAAACTTAAAAAATCCCTAAACCGTTACACAAAATACCACGACTTACTCGCTGAGTAAGTATACTTACGACATACGTATTGTATTAGTATTTATATCTATTACAATTTATAATAATATAATAATTGATTTAGGCTTGTCCATCTTTACGATTACACGTGTTTTTCAATAATATAATTATAATGATAAATATTACTATCGTGTGCTGATCGAATACATCGTTAAAATTGACACAGATACGTTATAAGCCCAACAAAAGTGTATCAAAATCACAGATATATAAATAGATATATAACAATGTAATAATTATCTATTATTTTACTAATAAAACAATGAGTCTGCCCATCTGTCTGTCTGTCGGTCTATAGAAATGGATTTCCCATAAGCCGTAGGGTTCTGAAATCGAAAATTCGAACACAAGTGGTTTTTACCCTTTAGACTTCCGGTTTTTAATTAATTAGTACTTTATTTAATTAATAAGTTGTCGGCCATAAAAGCCAAAACAGAGCTCTAAAACGGTGGGTCGCCTCGGGTAATAAATAAAGCTAGTTACAAATACGTTATTACACCAAATGCCATCATTAACGATTGTACAGGAGAGTTATGCCGATAACCGGCGAACAAACAGTTCACCCCCTCGACATTGTAGTCGAGATTGCCGTTGTTTTGCCCCTTAAAAATTATTACTTTATACCAAAAAAATTGAAATATTATACTTTTAAATATTATAAAAGTCAATAATATAACATAATTTAATATATTATGATATTATTATTATTATTGTTATTATCACATAACATAGTAAAAACGCCATATGAAATTGTTATTAATTATACTAAATGTTAATTTTTTTTAAATAATGTAATCGTTTATCAAACAAAGAGAACACGAGAATTCTTTAAGGAATAATGTATATACATACCTATAAGTATACAATTAATACAATTTATTATTTACGAATATGTCTGTAATATTCATAACGTAAACAATAATTTTAGTATATCGAGATTGATTTTTCGTAAAGAAACGGCTTTACTTGCAAATAACATTTTTTCGGAATACAACGAAACGCCTCGGCGTCCAGCGATGGAGATTACATAAATATATTTCGCGATTGTATACACTTTACAGCAAGTACATTCATTTTTATAGAAATCACTTTAAATTTTATAATATCATAACCATTGACAAATATAGTAATATACACAGTTCAGTTTAATTTACTGGCATTTTTGCCATGGGCAGGGTGGGCAGCTGCCCCATACGTTAGAACCGCCGCTGCCAATTTGTTAAACGTCATGGTATACCTACTGTGTAGGTGGTAATCCCCGATCGAGGATAATATTTTCAAAATAAAAAGGGGATATACCATAGACGATAATACTTTGGCTTTTCCGCTCTTTTGGGGCCCGGGCCGAGTGCCTTAAAATCCTATTCCGTCTCGGTCCGGTCCGTAATGTGTTTTAACGGATGTTTACTATTCGTCGATCGATCGTTATTGGCTCATCGTTGACTCACCGTCGGCTCATCGTTGACTCATCGTTGGCCGGTCCACCGATTTCGGAACTTATATCGCGTACCGTGCTGGCGGCGTTATTTCACCCGCGAACGTTCAGAGTCGCACACCGTACGGCGGCGGCGTACAATGCCGCGGCCGACAAAGTCCGAAAAACCCTTTGCCCGGTGGGCGGGACCCGCGGTAGTTCCGATTGGTCGGACCGGGCGCGCGCGTGTCCTTTCGAAACCCGTCACCGGCGCTCACGGCCGCGACCGCGCGCGCAAACAGTCTCGCATAGTCGCGTTGTCGCCGTGTGCCGTCCGCTTCAGCGACCGCGGAAGTCCGCCGCGCGTCGTCGGTACAATCGAATTTTCATTTATTTTCCCAATTCGTCGGCGATCCGACCGCCCAAACAATAATAAATCAATAGTTACTTATAACGCGTACGCCCGGGACTTGAAACATTTAACATCGGACGTCGAACTATGTTGATGATGAACGATCTGGGCCCGATGGCCGCCGGGATGTTGCCGTTCGATCCGATGTGCGGCGGCCTCTACGAACAGCAGCCCCCCAAGCCCCGTTTCATATTCAAAATGCCGCGCGTCGTGCCGGACCAAAAGAACAAATTCGAAACGGACGAACTTTTCAGACGGTTGAGCCGCGAGAGTGACGTGAGTGTCCCATGCGATTGTGTGTCACTAACCTAACCTAATTATTTATCACTTTATATATATAATATCGTATGTTGTTATGTCAGTGGTAGCGCCGGGCATTTTTTTTTTTTTTTTTTTATTAGCTGGGACAACATTTCCCGGTGGGACATTCGTGTTAGGCTACTCCCATTGATTTTTCCATAACGTATTTTCAGGAAAGTATCGGTAAAAATGTTTTGGGGTTGGTATATGCAATTTTTTTCGTTTCGTTATAAAATATTATACGACGTGTACAATTTTACTGTTATCGTTTAACAATTCGAGTCTAACACGAACCGTATTATATACCTGTATTATGATATAACGAATTATATAACAGAGACGTTACTCCGAAACCCGATAACAATCGACGAGTCAACGACTGTACACAAATAATCGGATCAGTGTTACAAGTTAATAAAACGCTCAATTTAAAAAATAATTTTCAGACTGGATTAAAATTTTCAACATTTAATTACAAGGGGGGGAACAACAATGGAGGGGCAAAATTAAATGTCTGGTGGGCACTTACCCACCTTTGCCCCAGTGTAGCGCCTCCCCTGTCCAATATATATTTGTATCACTGCAGTATATTCGTATATTTATATATTGTTTGTTAGGGTGTATTATAGGTGACGTAGATACCACACATATTTTAAAATCTCGAACGATTAAAATAGTTTTCGAATTACGCGTTACCTATTGCTACTACCTATAATTACTATAACTAAACCGTTAAAACGATTTTATTTTCCTAGTGTACCTAACCGTTTATGCCGTTGACTTTAACAATAGAAATTATTTTTTTTATACATTTATTAGAAAATATGTCGGGAATCTATAGATGAAATTTTGAAATAAAATACCACTACTATATACCAGGTGAAATATATTGAGTGTAGCGAGTTGAAGATTTTGGGATACCTATTTGATTAAGAGAAACAAAGATAGGTTGGACTGAATTTATTTATTTATTAGCTTTGTTTGGAAGTAATACTATACGGGTCAACGGACTCAATATGTTTTTAAATACGTTCAGGTATTTAAACATTTCGACATGCGATTGGAAAGTATTGTTGTATTAATTCAGTATCTAGGCATAAAATATTATAATTTATTAGCAATTTTAAACAAATCATCTATTGTATTTGTATTTATAATCGAATCTACTAAAAGAGGCATTGTTTGTGTTAAAAAATAAAATTTGATAAAATGTCGTTTTTTCCGTGTGAAAAATAATATTATTTTTACTGCGTGGTACGATTTGGGGAGTGTTTGTTCCTGGTACTTTCATAATATTTGCATAATAATGGTTTTATTTTGCAATAGCTGTTGAATATGTTGGATATTTTGTTGAAATGTTAACACCATTAATTGGTTTGATTAATAAATGGGAAGGGTTGTGAATGACCCCTTCGTTTTACTATCATGTAGAGGATTTCAGTACTACAAACATTCTGTAAATGTACAAATAATTGCCATTCGTATAATGCACGCACAATGTAACAATATTATACACGTAAAGTTTTAGTATATTGTGTTAATATTTTTGGTCGAAATCAAAGTACCCAGTCTATTTATATACCTATGGCTCCATGAAATTTTCGTCGAAAAGACCTAAACGCCTATATTATAAAAATTAAGATACTTCCTGTGGTTCGATTTTTAAAATGAAAATGTACGAGTTTATTTTGCCGAAACATATTTTTAGTATTAACATTTTGTATTTACCATTGAAAATCGATAAGTCCATACAAATGTCAAACGTTTTTTTCTCGGAAATAATTTGATAAAAATCGAAAGTGAATCCTATTGAAAGTAAACTCGTTTATGAATTCAAACATATATTCGTTAAAATCAATTACTGCAAGTACCAACAGTTTTGTCAGGCGTATACCTACGTTACGTTCATAAATTACGTAAAAACGATTGAACTCCCTACCCTTAAACGGTTATCGGATAGTAGATTAGTGGTGGTCGTTAAGAGGTAAAAAATTATTTTCAATTTTTATAAAATCGTAAAAACAATTAGTCAATTGGTATAGGTATGAGATTTGACGGAATTTCCAATCGGTTGACCCGACTACCTGTATATGTTTGGATGATGAATGTATGGATTACTTACGTGGTTTCTACTTGAAAAGTAGTAAATTTTATCACGGGCTGTCATATTTATTTGACCAGTCCGATATAGAGCCGGTATTATTTTAAATATTTCATGGAGATATTTTTGCTTTCTATTCGCGAGTTATTACTTATATATTAACGTATATACAATAGTTGTTAGTATAGATTATATTTTATCGCGTATAGTCTAATCACGTTCATATACCGTATTTTACAATTTAATTGATATTTTATAATTTCACGCACAAACTCTAAAACAATATAATTCTGTACACAAATCTATACGTATTAATACAGTGCAGGAAAACAATTTATTTCGGGGGGAGGTGGCGTGCGCCCAGCTCTTTCCCCGGCTACGGTAATGTATTATTATATTTAGGACGAACCTAACCTAATAGTATTATTAATAATTCGGAATGTTTATAAAGATATAGATATAATAGAAAGAAAGAAAAAAGAAAAATCAATAATAAAAATTACGTTAAATAATTCCAAGACACGAAACACGCATTATATTGTAAACGTTCTAACGCAAACACTATAACAATATTTACCATACAATCCGATTTATTTTATACTATACAAATCATATACGACGTTATACTCGCTGAATATATTTCGGACGGATCAAAAGGCCGTACACGCGGGCCAGGGTTTTTATGTTAAATTCGATTTTAACGTAAGTACGTAGACACACAATCTGACTCGTCGGTGTACATACGTATTTTTAAAACGATTTTCGTGGATTTCAACACAGCGCCCCGCTGATTCGGTTCGGCGGGTGTCAAGACTGTTATATTATATTTATCCCGTCGCGCCATGAATGGCGTGTTTTAAGTTATGGCGTTTTCGAACAACAAAAAAATAACAGTCGGTGAAATATATATATATATATATATATATATATATATATATATATATATATATCACGACGACCAAAGGTTTTTGGGAAGTACATTGTGCCGTCGGAATGCGGGGGTCGAATACTATTACCATCCACCTATTATCATCGTTATTATACCGTAGGGTTGCATTTCGATTATTATTACTATTATACGTGACGGTAGGGGATAATAAAATGCTTACGCCCAGAAAATAATACACTCGCGTTATTAATAATATTTGTGTAACATAAACGTTGTATAAACGTATATAAGTCTCGGATATATTTAATGAGCATACGATAATAGATTTAAGCAAGTGATTACCAGTGGTTGGCGGCGAGGACTTACGTCACGGGTGCGAGTCCGGCGATATTATTTGATCCACCCACCTAATAGCTATTTAGTGATAAAAGACCCCCCGGACGCGTCTATATTGCGTTGTTATTATTATTAACGTCTTTAATATTATTAAAATGACTTTATTATTATATAAGGTATTTCTTATACAATTGTATCGAGGCATTTTATATTTTTCAATTATAAATCAATGAACAATTCACAAGTAACCCGCCGGACTTAATTATTACTAAACAACTGTCATTAAATTAACGTTTTTTTTTTTTTTTTTTTTTTTATGAATTATCTACCTGCAAATATCAGTTAGTGTATAATAATATCTATGAGAAAAAAAAAAACGATTTATTATACTTCAACTATAGTTATTTCGTAGAATCACTAGTTTATATATACGCATTTTGCAAAATTCAATTAAGATTAAGCCGTCTGGATCTACTACAATTTCCTATTTGGATTTTGGTTATCTAACGTCCACCAGATTATTAAAAAAAAAAAAAAAAAAAAAAAAAAAAAAAAAAAAAAAAAAAAAAAAAAAAAAAGACGAGTCATCATACTCGTAGCACTGCCCTCGCGCCGCCACTGATGTATACTATATTATAATCATTGTTATTTAGTTGGTTGCAGTAGCACATTATTATATAGGTGTCATCAGTAAATTGTCTACTTATAATTGGAGAACTGAAATAACGTTAATTTTTAATATATTTTATGGTTACAATCACTCGCTGTTAAGAGGACGTCTCTGTCTATCTAACACAGTGTTTTCCAACCGATGGTCCGCGGTCCCATAGATATTTTCTTCGATTTCTATTACAAATTAATTATTATTTTTTTTTTTAAATAGCGAAAAAAATTACGACTTATTGAGGAACCGTATAATATTATACGGTTAACTTATCGTTGTTCCTGCTGTAGACCGATAAGTATTTTCCACTTTTATAAGAGTAGTAAATTGAAGTATAATTATATATTAGTGAAATATAGTAATAGAATGTAAAGTAAAATAATACAAATTATCATTTTTCGATAAATTTTGTGTTTTCTTGTTAATGAGCAAAAAAAAAAAAAAAAAGGTATTCCTAGTTTTCGTAAAATTGAGGTGGTCCGCGACCTATAAAATATTGTCGAAGTGGTCTGTGGTGGTAAAAAGGTTGGAAAACACTGATCTAACATATAATATGTTTCCGTACTTGCAATAGTACACTTTAATACTTACTACATCAGACTTAAAACAAAAATTAAAATCTTTACTATCCTTTACTGTCGGAATTTTATTTTTAAATTAGTTTTCATTCTACAGCAGTTTTTTTATTGTGATTTTAAAACAAAAAATTTACATTTTTTTAAAGTATCAAGTATGAACAGATTATCCGGGAAATATATAAAAAAAAAATCTAACGACCACTTAGGTGGTGATTAGGTATATCGATTGATATTATAACATAATCGGTTAAACCCGGTTATATTATTATGAACGAATGTTGTTTGTAACTGTGACTAACTGTAAATACCTACCACCTATCTAAAATAATATGTGTCTGGCACTAGTGAGAAACGGTTCGAATAACTTAATATTTCTGCGTTTAGTTTTGAATGTGAAAGGGAAAACTTACTGGATTACGACGTAAAACCGGTGAATCATAAAATGTCAATAACAGCAATACATGTAATATTTGTTATACGCTTATAATGATAATATTCATATATTATTATGTTGCTCACCAGCTGATTAGAACGAATACGTCAGATATTGTTGTATTATACCTATGACGCAGATGACGCAATAGAATAATATTGTACATTTACTTTATAGGAGTAGTTTTAATTTAACATTCATTCAAATATCGTCGATGGTTTGTATACCGCCTTACTGCTCGCGTTTCATACGTACACTAGTAATATTATAAATTATTTCGAGTTAAATATTTTAGTGCCCAGGGTACTAATTATAGGCATTACACGCGATTCATCGAATCAATATTATTCACATCTCAACTATATTATATTTAATTTAGTAATACAATAAAACGTATAACAGCGTTATTGTTATAATGTGTAGGAATACCAATTTATACACATTTATTATAATTATAATTTAATATTTTAAACGTTATAAAATAAAATATTTTACGTACCATTGATATAATAATTGATAATATGCGTGTATCATAATATATGTTATTTAATACAGTAAAAGACTAAAAAAAATATGATAATAGGAATGGGCAAAAACGATGGTCTCTGTTAATTTTGACTTAGTTTATAATTTATTCAAAAATAATCGTAGACACCTGAATACTTAACTATTAACTTTCTAGACATAGTAAAATTTATAAAACAGTTTTTTTTTTATTTATGGATAAAAACTTTGTAATTTATTTTTTAACGGAGTTTAAATTGTTAAATTTCGTTAAAAACACGAAAATAATTTTAATTTATCGCGTATAGTTACAAGTGAATATAATTGTCAATTAAAATTTATCAAAACATGTTTTGAACCGAAGAATCGTTGAATGCATATTAAATAAATAAGATTACCCTATGTATCCACCTACTGTTGCAATGGTTCCCGCCCACGGTGCGAAGTATTTCGGCGTTTTTATTAGATTTATTTACGTAAATTAATTTATATATTCAACGGTTTAAATTTATTGAAATAATGATTTTTTTTTTTTTTAGGTCCGATACACCGGTTACAGAGACAGGCCACACGAAGAACGCCAAAGTCGTTTCCAAATTGGATGCCGCGAAGGTCATGTAGATATTGTAAGTAGTTTTTTAAAACCGTGTTGATTTATTTGCACGCTAGTATTTCCCAAACGATTCCAAAATAATTGCGCCACTATTAAATCATATATTTTGTCCATATTTTAGGCGTTCACGGCGACTGGGACCAATTTACAGTTGATGTTTACTCCAAACATTCCCATTGCTTCGTACCACCAACCGTTGATAAACGGTTTGTGCGATTTTGAAAAAGAACGGGGAATGGTGAGTAAAGCGATTTATAAATATAATTTCTATCCATAAATTTATAAATATTAATAATATTATACATATTATTACGGTGCGTTATAATTGAATAAACGCCACCATCATCGTATAGGATATTGTGGTCGAAATTAGGCCAATGTGAATATGATTACACAGAGTTTTATCTGTATGCTGATAGAACATTTTCAATATTATAGCAAAAATTATGATATCGGTAGGAATTTTTTTCCCACGTTTTCGCGTAAATACCTAATTTTATAACGAGAATATAATACTTAAAAAAAAACTTATAAACTTATATATGTAAACGAAGTAATATACGTATGTAAAACACCGGAACTGTAATATAATGTTGTTGTATTTTTACATATATATATATTATAAATATTTTTCAAGAGTTTCTTTAACTGTTCGTTGAGTGTTTACTGAGAAGCTTAGTTATTATAACTGCAATTCCAAAACACGTTAAACAAAAAATAGTGTGTAGAGTAAATCTATTTTTGTCATACGTATTCTTACAGTTATCGTATAACGAAGTTTTATTACATTTCCTCTTGCAGGTATCAGCCACTTCGTCGGTATCTTTATGACATTTCCGTAATGGAGTTTTAGGTCGGTTTTCTTTGCGGGCTTCTCCACGATTGTCTTTTCTGTTTTCGCACAATGGAGTTTTGCGACGTTTCTCTTGACAGGCGTCTGCTTCTTCACAAGTGTCTTTTCCGCTTTCGCGCAAAGAAGTTTTGCAACGTTTCTCATTGCAGGGATCACCTTCTTCCTCGGTTTTAGCACATGGTCTAGACGGTGGACGTCTAAGATCAGGACACTCCATAGTGAAAATTATAATAACGATTATTATTATATTATATTCGAATATGTATTGATAAATGAAATTCAGTTGACCAGTTTTATAATATTAAAAATAGGTACAAATCCAAACAGTATTAGTTGGTAAGAAACATATTTATATACAAAATTTGTTTTCTAAATTTACTAAAGTACTTACACTTAGCCAGCTCTCTTAAAAAAATGCAAAATAAATAAAACAAACGCTAAATATGTAATTAGTTTTAATTTTCAAAATCGTAACGTTTACACATTTAAAATTTAAATTAACTCAATATTTGAAATAATTATTTCTTGCCTATTTGCCTATATTTTGTATGAACTTTGAATATTTCTAGTTGAACGTTAATATTTTAACATTGTAGACATTTTACATTCAAAATATTCCTACATTAATGGTCAATTTAGTTACATTATTACGCCACGCAGTCGTCGCGCGTAGAAGTTCTATATTTTCATATTTCCAGTCGGACACGTATATTTGAATAATTGATATTTTTGATTTATTAAAAAAAAAAATATATATATATATATATATATAGAAGTATATTTTATTACATACATACGGGCCGGCGGGCACGTTTTTTTTTTTTTTTCTTTTTTCTTCGAGTGTACGCGTAAAGGCAACTACTATTAATCAGTGTTCCACTCGTGTAGTTCTGTTTTTGGGTTGTCAAAATGTTCTTTATGTACGCGTATATACACACTGTAGTCGCGAACACGGCGATTTTGTTGCGCACATTGCGCGGCACGTACAATATACTTAGCGTTTTCAATATAAAATATTATTATTACTATTATTATAAATTTCGTCAACAACAGCACGGCAATACAACAACAATATGGACGCGATGACAATGGTGCGAGGGAGGGGAGGGGCAGTGTTTGTATGCGATGAAAATACAGCAGGAAGAGGAGGGTGTGTCTATATACGGATTTTCACGTGGATTTTTTTTGTTTTTTTTTTTTTTTTTTCCACAATATACCTACGTACTTTTACTGCTAATATTTTATACATATACGGTCGCTCGGAAGAGGGCCGTGTGAATGGGGGAGACAAAAAAAAAAAAAAAAAAAAAAAAAAAAAAAAAAAAAAAAAAAAAAAAAGAAATCCTTTTAAAATAATAATATAATAGTCGTAATATTCCGCTGCAATGATATTGTATATTATTATGTATAGCGTTACCTACCCGTACCTAATAATACTATAGGAAAGAGAGAGCGAGAGATATAGAGATAGAGAGAGATAGAGAGATAGAGATAGAGATTTCGTTCTCTTTTTCCTCTGGGATTTATAGTATTATTGTCACACGCACAGCACACGACTCGCGTGTGTAATATTGTAACATCTCACTCGACCGAAGGGTCCGTGTATAGAGACGACAGTCGGCAACATATTATTATATATATATATATATATATATATATATATATATATATGTAGGGGGAAACGGAAATCAATAGCGAAATGAATGAAAAAAGGGGTGCAAGGGGTGCTATAACGCCGCCATTTTGTTTCGCGCACCAGATGCGACGGCCATTGTATATATATATATATATATATAATCGATTTGACGCCGGTTTGTGTTAAAAAACGTAAAAAGTTTTTATAGTATAGTAGTATATTATAGGATATAATATATTATATACGGTCTGTGAGTGTTTACGCGACACGAAAAGACCGACAAAGACGAACGTTGTATAATACTATACCTATGGGTATTTATTTATGTATATATTTTTTTTTTAACTCTCAAACGTTTAATCGGATGTTTTAGTTTATTATTATTATTATTATTATTTTTTTTTTTTTTCTATACGACTTTTCTCGTCTCCGGCCCCTTTGTGTTCAAAAACAACGCGTATACGACATATTTTAATATTATATACGAGATGTCATCGTCGTGTGCGCACATACGTTATTGCACTTTATGCGTATAATACCTACTGAACAGCTGAACAATAATGACGTCATAATAATATATAAACACTAAACGTAGTATACATTATTATTATTATATTATCGTTTGGAGTAAACGCATATAATAATATAATGCGGCGATGCGTGTAAATATCACGGACTCGTCCGGTATAATAAACATAATAATAATATATCGCAATAGAATATATTATATATATTATTATTATTATTATTATTATTACGCTTCGTGTCTGACGACGTTAAAATCGAATTGAGTAATACGGAATCGACCTCGAAATACAACGACTGGACAACTCCGCTTTTCGAAATTGTTCAGGAGCGATACAAAAAAAAAAAAAAAAACGTTTTCGTTATTTTCGGATTTAACCGAGTGTTGTACCGAAGTGCGTTCGGGGGCACAAAATAAAATCACAACTACGCATTTTGTGTAACACCGTTTAAAAGTATATGTGTTTTTGAAAGGAACATAATAGACTCGTAATATAGGTACCTCATAAAAATAAAAATAATTTTTATCTGTAAATATTCTTAAAAATTATAACTGCGGTATAATATACGTTTCGGACGCTTATTGGCGTGCGTATATTAACAACTACTCATTCGGGTTTTATTTCTATTTCACCTTATCACTACTAGTCGTCTAACAAAGTATTATCTTAAACCGTGTTCTAAACAATAACCAGGAATTACTTGATTGCGACCCGCCGTAGATTATTACGTTATCCTAACCTTAAAACTACACAACGGTATAGATTAAATAACTATATAGCATTTGATAAAATACATACATGGCTACAGCCAATTAAGGGCCCTTGTGCCCCTCGTGCACCCGTAAATACGCCAATGTATATGGATTGTGTTTGCATTATATATCGGATTTATCTGCTCGTTGTGTCGAAATCGTAAAACAACATAATTCTAATTCCCATTGATAACCGTACGTTATGGATTCGTCCGATTGTTCCACCCGAGTGAAGAACAATTTTTTTCCGGTTAAACTATGTGATCAAAATATAAAGTTTCAATAAAAAAAAAAAAAAGTGGTGTTATCTATCTGATTATTACGCACCAAGGTCTCATTGGTTGTAACATAATATAGGCAATATAGTTATTACCCTATACTTATTCATATTTTATATTTCAAAGAAAAATAAATAACAAGATACCTCCTACCTACTTACCTTGAAATTTATTTATTACTCATCATCGTGTAATTATACCTATCACTATTATTAATGATAAATAATAATAAAAAAAAAAATTCTGGTTGTATCACCGATATTGTAATCTAATATCGCATAATATTATAATATTCACTCATCGTTCATCGTTATTTATTATATATTTTTGGCTATTGGATTCGTGTTGCGTACCCGCGTTTAAACATTATTTCAATTCTTATCGCAGAATTTTAAAATCAAACGTGAAAAAGCCGGAAATACTTGACACCGCGGGCAGACCGTGATTGTAGGTGAGGAGTTGGGAAGATATAGAATGTTAGTGTATAATTTAGTTAATAAACCGAAATCACTGCAATCGAAAAACGATTCGGAGTGCAACTCGGTCAACCGGTAAGGTTATAGAGCGTCAGTCGTGGTATTTTCGTAGTGATCCGTAAACAAATATTTTGTAATTTCATATGCCGAAAACACGAGGCAATTATATTATTTTATTACTTTGGTTTAACGACGTAAACTATATATTACGGACAGCTGGGGGGGGGAGGGGACACGTAAATAATATAGACGTAGCCCTTCGAATAAAATCAAATTATTCGAAAATTAGCGAAAATACGAAACCTTTTTTTTTTATTATTATTATTATTTTATTGGATTTATTATGCGCGCAACGGCGGAGGTATACACATAATAATCGCGTAGCTCATTATTATCGCAGCCCATCCGTGTAAAACGGTTTAAAAAATTATTAAAGTAGTCTACGACGAGGGTGGTGTCAAAACGGTTAATATCATTATTATTATTATTATGATTATTATTATTGTATATCCGTCACCGCGTTAGCTGTCTGTCAAATCACCACGGGTGACTGGAACTGTTAGTTTTCACGCCGATCCGCCACCCTGAGTGCCTATTATATCATTAACAATAATCCATTGTTTATCATTCAGAATATTTTTTTATTCTCTTTTATGACTTTTGTGGAGGAAACAAAAAAAAAAAAAAAAATAGTAGTTTCTTTTTTATTATTATTTTTTTTGTTTGTTTCCCGAACAAATCCGGACATGCTGCGAACACACGCACGCCGCGTCGCCACCGTATAGAAAAATACAAAAAATTACCCCGGCGAATTCACAATAGTTTAATTTGCAATAAAAGATTTAAACATTTATTCGGTTAAATAACACCCCCGAGTCGTATATTATAATAAAGGTCATCATCTCCTACGGGGCGGCATTCGAATTTCGTATACTGCGTTTAAACGACCTTTAAAATCGACTTTTTTTTTTTTCTTTTTTTTTATTCCGTTTATTATTATTATTTTTATGTCACGAGACACGCGGGGTTCGTTTTAATTATTTCCGAAATAATCAAACGCAATAATGCGTTTGTTCGTTATTATTAGAAAATGCGAAATCATTTAAAATTATACGCATAATATATTATATTGATATAATACGATTATTCACTTTTAGGTTAGTAATTCAATAACGTCCGGGTGATATCGTGTCGTTCGTCACAATCCTAGTTGGCCGTGAACATAAACGAGCGAGTGTATAATAATATATTAGTGTTTCTTTGATAACGTTACATGCGTTATAGACAGGCTTGACAAATTTCTGAAGGGCCGTTTATAGGGTCTCAATTTCAGATGTTTGTGTTACAAAAAAAAAAAAAAAAAAATATATATATGTATATTCACGTCTCCCTAAATAATATAGGTATAAGTGTATAAATAGCTGATGCTCTTTTGTTGCGATCCGGTAGCGCGACAAATCCGTTTAATATATAGCCTGTTGGACACTTTAAAAAAAAAAAAAAAAAAGATTTTTTTTTTTTTATCATTCCGTTAACACCGCCCTATACGACGCGTAGGTGAGGGGAGTGTTTATTTGAGGGTCTCCGGATACGAGCCTAACGTCTATAGGCGCATAGCATAATATTATAGGTATATTCGATAACGTAATAAAATTACACATAAATTATAAGAATTTAAACTAGTTCGCTATAAGATCTTCTCATAGACGTTATCAGCGAAACGGCAACAATTGAATTCGATATGGTAAAAACTGTTTGCTGTTAAATGCGAAACTTCAAATACGTACCGACCGCCGCCGTAGTCGTATTAAAAACGAACTGAATACCTCATAAACGTCTTAACTTATTGTTAACGGTATTCATCATCATGATAATAAAAGGAAACGGATTATGGTAATATGGTTATAAAAAAATACAATATAAAATATCTTTTAACGTGTGCACGTGCGTGATCTTTTTTTTTATATTTTCGATAAAAAACTGCCATAAATATCTCCATTATTGAAATATTACGCGGTCTATAATCCAAAAAATATTTAAAAAGAAAAAAATATTAATATATGAATATGTATTATATCGTATTGAACATGTGAAGTTAGGCGATAAGTGAACACGGATATATTGCAATGCGGATAATATTAAATGGAATTAGTTGTAATATTTAAACAGGAAATTATTAAACGATGGTCGAAAGGCAATGCACAATAAATATAAAAATATATATTAAAAATTAATATTATTGACGATCAATATTTTACAGTATAGAATTCGCCAAAACAATTTTAAAACTGCACATCCTGTTTGAAAACCGTAGCTGGAAACAAATTTTGGGGATCCAACATTTTTTTTTAAATCAAATTAACGCCCTTTTCGGCATATTGTCTACGTTTTACTTTTATAAACAAAAATTCAGAGGGGGTCGGATCCTTAGTTCCAGCATGACTACAAAATAAAGATCAAAATGTTTTGTTTTTGATAATCGGAATAATAATCTCTAGGAAAAAAAATCCTCAACCCATTTTTGTTTTTTTTTTTGTTTTTGCTCGCTTCATTGTCCATATTTGGCCAAGATAGGTTAGATTTTTTCATTTCTCCTACTCGATTTATCTAAATACCGTCGTGGTTTTTCATCGTCTATCGATCTATATTTTTATCAATATTACCAGTTCTTATTTTTTTGTTGGTGACAGGGGATTTTTTTTTTATATTTGTTCGGAGCACCAGGACACGCGCATCGTTCAAATACTTTCGATGTTTTTTTTGTCCTTGTAATGGCCGAGGAAAATTGTTTTATTTAATCAGTGAGCAGCGGTCAAGGTAAGCGAATATTTAACTCTGGCACGACGAGTACAACGAATAATACGAAACATAATATATCGATTTACTAGTAATACCTACACGGTTTAAATTAGTTTGGTGATTGGTATAAGACATCGCAATATTTGTAACGAAATCAGATAATAGTAAAATCAGTATAGTATCACTATCCGTAGGATGGCGTGTCCGGAAAACGATAGACAACGCGATAGCAACCCGACGCATTGTCTAAACACAAATACACCCCGTGATTTTTAATTGAAAATTTTTTTTTATTCTGTTTCGCCACAAACATTATTGTTTTCGAATGACTGCTATTGGTCCGAAGAGGCGGGGCCCATCCATCCGGGGAAATTCTCGAATTCCCGTCGGCCCGCTTCGCCCTCGGTACGGTGTACGTGTAATGATCAAAAATTATGCGTTATAATATAATGTCGTACACGAATAATATATATATATATATATATATATATATATATATATACATGTACACACGAATATTGCTCATCTCTGCTCCGCTGTTGAATAATGACTCCCCGGCACAGAGTATTACGGGAGGAGGGTCGGACGACGGAGTGTCGTCTGCGCATACACATAAACTTATATATAGCTGCGGCAGATGACCTCGTCCCGAAACGTTTTATTCTGTTTGAGTTATTTCATACCGAGACTATAATAGCCGTACCCCGCCCCCTCCCCTATCCCCCTCTCCCCGCCTGTCGCCCGTACCCCGTACAATAGGACCCAAAACGGTGCGCCCCTTTTTACCCTCTAAACGACTTCGCATTTGTCAAAACCCGTACGCGAACGGGTACATACATATATATGTATATAAATAGACCTCCGTTCGAATAGACCTCCTGGACAAAAAACACAAAAAAAAAAATATTTATATAAATAAAAAAAAAAATAATAACAAGTTAAAACAATAAGACGAGAACGGTTTAACAACTATTATAACGTACGCGCATTATTACCTATATATACACCCGAGGCGTTTAAGGCATTCTTTTATTCACGGTTTTTTTTTTTTAATATTATAAAGGTTATAATTTCTATTTAAAACGCGTTATTTGTTTTGTACCGGGTGACACGGAAATTAATTACAGGTCGTTTGTAACGACCGTGCGTCGTGGGTATACGTATAATAAGTCTGTTGGTAAATAGGTGTTAAAAGGAACGCGTCCGAAATAAACATTGTATATTGTTATGATAGGGGGGAGGGGTGGAGGGGCAAAGGAGGGGAAATAAATAATAACAATGTGGGAATTGACGAGTTTTTCCATCACTTGTAATATTATTATAACGCGGGGTTTTTTTTTATTTTTTTTTATTTTGCCCATGGCAATCGTTAAAATATTACGTCGAAAACTTATTTAAAATAATGACACTAAACGTGTTTAAAAATTTTTTTTTTATTTTACTAAAATTAAATATTCATACAGATTTGACTTGTACGCATACATTGATTTATTACACGATTTATTATCGTGCGGTTTGAAATGTCCTAACATATAAAATATTTAATTTATTAAAAAAATAATAATAATAATAATTTCTATATTCAAATGCTCGTATAACATTCAAGATAAAAATTATCTGTATGATATTTTTATTCCTATGCAATTTTTTTTTATTTATTAGATTTAAAATATTTCAGCATATTATACATGCTATTACAAGTTTATTAACGGGTTCTATTTACAAATGACAAATTATGAATTATTAATATTATTAGTTAGTGACATAGTGATAATGAAGTATACATGCTAATGTTGGTTAATATTTATTTTTAATGATAATGATAATTTAAATTTGGTCTTCGTCTTCGCTTGATTTGTGATAGAAGAAGATCTTGAGGTAGACGTGGTTTGCAATTTTATAATTGTGTCGGGAAACACGATATTTAAAACCTACTCGAAACGATTGATTTTAAAAAGCCGAAGTTTGTAATGTTTAATTTAATTAAAATATATCGTACTGACAACGGCGATAAATCACTACAATCAAAAAACGAATCTGACCGGAGTTCTGTAATTAAGTTATAAGTTCAGTATAGTATTGGTCGTGTTTTTCATCCTTAAACATTTAAGTTAAGGTGGGTTCACACAACTCGCCGTGTCGTGTAAAATACTATTTTCTGATTGGCTTATCGAAACACCAACACGATACCCCGACCACCACGAAGTCGAATGTATTCAACTTTTGGTTGTGGGTTACATTCTGGTTAGAATGTTCACTCGTATAGCATTATGGTAACACGACACGACACGATTGTCCTACAAGTAGAATTTGTATACTATCGCACGACACGACACGGCGAGTGCGAACCCGGAAACCAACAAAAATGAAACTAATGTATCGTCGGTTTTTTTTTTTTTTTTTTTTTTGTAATTTACTTTATGAAAAACTACTAATGGGCAAATCTATAGTAAAGTTTTTAAATTAAACCAACTCTACCGCTGGACGAAAAATCTACAATCTTTTAATGTACGAAGTGAACAGTTTTCGTTATTTTTTACAAATCAAAAAAGTGTTTCCCTAGGTGTTTTAACACGCCATCATGGTATCTATAAAACCAATAGCTTTTCGACTACGTTCAGAATGTAAATATTAATAATAAAAACCCCGGTCATAATATATATATATATATATATATATACATTTAAATATATCAGATTATAGATTAGTCTAGTGAAATCGGCCTGCCGAAATAACGTATCATTATTATTCAGATAATTACAATAATGAATAATATACGAAATATATCGTTTCGGCCGGCGGCTACTTAGGTTGATCGCAAGGTTTTATAATATTCTTTCAGATTGCTAACAAATTTCGTAAGGGAAAAATACCGAAACGACGGCACTGAATCACAAATAGGGGAAGGCGTAAATACAAACGCACAGGTACGCGCGTTACACTCGTGTTTGATCATAAAACGCGCGTCGGTTCGGAAGAATAACTTCTCGGCTGGAAACACACACGACGATGTTATTTGATTATTTTTACCCTTTTTTTTTTTTTTTTTTTGATTATTATTTACCCCCCCGGACGACGCCGGGGTCGTAATGATTCGTACCTATACCGGACGCAATAATATTTATAGCCTTACACTGTACTCGTCGCCCCTCTCGTTATTCCACAGCAGCAGCGTGCTATATATACGTAAATATACGTATGCGCGCGATCGCGATTGTCATCGCCGCCGATATCGTTTTGTCGTCACATAATATTATAATAGGAACTCTTTGACTCCTCGCAGCACGACTCCGCCGATGCAATAATAATAATAATAATAATACTATTTCCGTCGGAGAGTCATTTTTTTTTTTTTTTTTTTCTAGACACTTTCGGACCGTTTTACTGATTTTTTTTTATATATCTACTCATATATTTATGTACAGACGTACGTCCCGACCGTATACGAATACTCGACGGACTCGTGTTTACTAGAAGAAAAAAAAAAAAAAATGTATATATTATCGCGTAAGTATATTATCGTTTTGTTTATCGCGGACAGACATCTGTCTGTCGGAGCGGTAGTCGCCGGCCCGTTTAAATACGTAATATTGCAGGCAACCCTTTTTTTTTTTTATTATTATTCTTTTTTTTTTTTTATGTAGTAACTAAACTCCCTAATGACTTTATGCCACTGCACTGGTTCGCCCTCGAAACTCGTTTTCGATATACGATTATAGTGAGTATTTATATACGTGATATATACGAGTGTGTACGGTTCTAAATATTATTAAAAAAATATATATTATCGCACCGGCAATTGGTTTTGCTGTCTCGTATACGATTTTTATGCATTTTTACGTTATTACTACTATTGTTGTTATTATTATTATTATTTTTTTTTTTTTTTGTTATCGACACCCGTAAATGGTATACAAATATAATATTTGTATATATTATACGATCCGCTGACATAAATACGGTCCCACTGCGGCCGACCGTAAAAATAATATCACGAAAACACAATAAAAATACAATATTTCCATCCTTTCCGGGACCATTATCAAGAGTTTTTATTACTTTTGGATTCGCCGAGCGTAGCCGGCAAACGTAACGGTTTTACTACTTTTTTTTTTTTTTTTGGTGCGTCTGTTAACAACAACTTTTCTATACTCTAGACATCCGATTTGACATTTTCGAACTATTTCTTTTTTACTTTTTATTCAGTTTTGCGGCATTTTATTTTGCTTCTCGAATATTGCACACGATATCCATCGCTCTTTTTGCCATAACAAAACTATCCGTATATTATCCATAACCGTTTAAAGTTCATATTTCGATGAAAACCGTACGGATCGCGATTATAACCCCAACTTTCGCATCATTAGCGTTTTATATGTTATCATTTTACAGTCTTTTGCAAGACTTTGTTGGTTATCTTTATACATTTCGGATAATTCTAGACATTGTATTTGTCGCCGCGTAGACAGACACCAATGGTCTGATATTTTACTCGATTATGTTAAATAGCATTATTATAGCTCTTATTTTGAAATCAAAGAATTTAACCGGAGGTCCGGTTTCCCAATTTATTATCACCGGGAACAATATTATGTGTCCGCGGTACGCAAATCAAACACACAGACAGTACAGATAGTGTCCGCGATTTACCATATAGTTTTACTATACGGGCATTATTATTATTTTTTTTTTTATAATTTCCCTTTTTGGGTTTTTCGATGTTTACGGGGGAGGGTGGGCGAAATCAAAAATCACAAGACACACGATACACGTACACACGGCCGCGGGGTGACGATAATTTTTGTTTTTTTTTTCTTGAAGATCGAATTTACATAGATATCCTATTTCTCCGGTATATCATAACCGCCCGAAGTCACGCATTCTCGGGTCCGTTGACTACCGATCGATCCCTCGTCTATAGGTACGCGTATTATTATATTCGTAATATAAATAATGCTTAGTCCCGCCGACACAGAAATTATATACGGGCGAGCGCGAGCGCGCGCGCGCCCGTATTATTTGTGCGGCGTGTAACGATGGAAAAATAAAAAAGAAAAAAAAAAAATTCCGTCGGACGGGTACATTCTCATACGCGTAAACCGTATATTTTTATTATTATATTATTATTATTATTATGTACTCCCGGTACTCGTACGACTAGTAATATCATCGCGACGGCGTTACCTGACCGCCACCGCAGTCGCTCGTCCGGGTGGCCCTGTCTCCGGACATTATTTCCGAATCGGCAAACTCGGTCGGTATAGTAGTATACCACCTCGTGCATATTATGTCCATATATGCGTATATACGGTGTACAATGTGCATAATTATATAACGTATAATAATAAAATATAATACAATTTATATACGCATAAGGAGTGGAAAGGGGGGTGGATGCCGAAGGACCCCTAAGCTCTAATTCGGCACCCCCGGTCCAAATAAACCGAAAACGATATGAAGCCGTTTCTTTCTTTCCCTTAAATCTGACGTTTTTATTAAAAACATTAACGGTCACAATGGTTGCAACGCTACACGCGGTTTAAGACAGTATATCTATTCGCTATCTGTTCTAAAAAAAAAAAAAATAATAATAAAAAAAGCGGTTGTAAATTGTAATATATTATATAGTCGGATAGATAAATGAATAATAGACGCCAAAACAAAAATATGCAAGTACCTAGTACACGAAGCGAATTTTTTTTATTTTTTTCATGATCCAGCGATTATCTACGAAGATATTTATTTTTTCCAATCACTATAGAATCTCGTTTACAATATTTTTTAATATATTATAAGTAAATAAACAAATTCACCATAAGCACACATTATCTGTTAATTTTAAAATAGCCTCTCTCCATCGTTTTGGCACAGATTCGAAAGAAAAAAAAATATCATCTGAAAATGTATAAATGCAATTTACTGGAAAAAAAGAACAAAACAAACCAAAATCAATTTTACTCGGAATATTCGTAAATAATCACCGACGGCTGGTGATAAAAAAATAATAATAAAAATTTACACAGTATTTAATGTCGGTGGGGCTATCGTTACACGTTCGTGGGGGGACTGAGCCCTCCGTGCCGGGGCAACCCCTTCGTTTTCAACGCAGATTCGAACATTTTGATATGCATAATAAGACCGATATTGGATTTATCGTTTTACGAGTTATAAACGATCGGCTTTTCGAATTTATACCGGGTGAGTACTAAAAGGGAAGGGTAATAAATTTATCGTAATAACGGTAACGGATCGCATGATAAAAGAATACCCCCAGCCCTAGCCGGTTTCGAACTTCGCGCCTACTATACTTGTACGAAAATTCACAATCCGCACGGGTTTGTACGCCTAAAATAATGTTCGTGCGCAATATTTAAGTATGTTCGTATACGCCGCGGCGTATTTTTTAATTTTAGATCACACAAGGAGATACCGTTTCGGCCGTTTCACGGATTACATTGTCACACACACATATATATATATATATATATATATATATATATATATATATATATATATATATATATATATAATATAATATAATATAATAATATAGTGAGACACCGTGCGATGGCGTGTTCTACACGGATTTATTACTCGGACGCGTTCACGTGATGATAAAAACTCGTGACAAATCTAATTACGCCGGCCCGCAGCGAAAGGGTTTTTTTTTTTTTTGTTATTTAAACGGCCCGCGTATACAATGTCCAAACCCTTTTTTTTTTTTTTTTTTTTTATTGCTCTCTCTCCGTCGCCTGCACATTTCGTTATCCACCGATTATCCGCGTGTCGGACACACTTAACAAAAGAGAGAAATAATGTTTTATCATCATCATTATTATTAATAGCCACCCGTCGCCGGTCGCCGGTAATTGAGACGAACGCGCGCCGCAGACAACGGGACCGACGATTTTCCCTTCCAACCGGTAGGTACGTACAAACCAAATATACCCGTCAACGTGTTTTATTTATTTTTTTTTTTTATGAATCGATTAAATTCCAAACTCGTTTTGTTATAACATCATTATTACGCGTACCGTTTAGCAGGGCGATTCAAATTTCGTGTCGCGTATAGGGAATGATATTTTGATTTTTTTAATATATACATACCATAATATATACATATATATATATATATTCTAATCTCGTGTTTGTATATTTTGTATCGAACCCTCAGGGGGTATAACGACAGTAATCGAATTATCGACGGCGTTTCCGGTGTACAGAACGCGATTTAAACAATATTTCTAAATTATTTTTACTTCCCCTCCTACGTTCCGAGTCGGTCATATCACACTACTGAAAGAACAGTGGTCTCAAAATATGAAAATTTCGGGAAATCGACTTTTAAAGTTTCGTTATGTGCATATGCTACAGATCGGTAAACAGTTAGGTTTCCCACGTGAAACTATTGTTAATTTAGAGATATGATTTTATTCCGACCCCTCCAATTTATAATAACGTAAACGACATTTAATCAGGTCAGAATAAAGTCACGTGTCATACTGTCTTTAATATTAAATAAATACATTTGAAAAAAAAAAAAATACAAGCGTAGTAAATTACGGAGGAGGAAATTCCGCGTGTGTTTAGATCAGTGTTTCCCAACCGGTGGTCCGCGGTCCCATAGATTTTTTGCTTCGATTTCTATTATAAATTAATTATTATTTTTTTTTAAATAGCGAAAAAAATTACGACTTATTGAGGAATCGTATAATATTATACGGTTATCTTATCGTTGTTGCTGCCGTAGATCGATAAGCATTTTCCACTTTTATATGTGTCTAGGTATCAGAGTAATAAATTGAAGTATAATTATATATTAGTGAAGTATAGTAATAAAATATAAAGTAAAATAATAAAAGTTAACATTTTTCGATAAATTTTGTGTATTCTTGTTAATGAGCAAAAAAAAAAAGGTATTCCTAGTTTTCGTAAAATAGAGGTGGTCCGGGACCTATAAAAAATATTGTCCAAGTGGTCCGTGGCGGTAAAAAGGTTGGGAAACAACGGGTTTAGATAGTAATTAACTCGTAAATCGAATTTTTTATTTTGTCATTATTTGTACCGGGGGCGCGGACGTTTGGTCGATTATAGAAAACGAATAAATAATAATATATCGTTTTACATACTTATAGGATAGGCCGGGACTTCAAATATTCAATTTGACATTTCGATACCGGGATAAAATCCGTAATGTCTGAAATGTATACGGGGCGCGTACAGTACAGAGGTGCATTTAAAACGCGGCAGCTGAGAGTTGATTAAGAATGCGGGCCGGCGGTTAGAGGGGATCTCGTAACGCGCCGTGTGCGTGCGTTGTACAAAATCCCTACGAAAAATTACTTTCAAAATATTATTATGATACAAATACGACAGAAACGCGGCGTGTTCATTGTTCGCGCGTTTGACGTTGATCCGGTTTTTCGTGACTTTGGTTATTGAAACTTGGTGCGTGGATTCGAAAAGGGTTGTTCGTACGTACGTACGGTGTGTGCGCGCATGTTTGTATTCCGGCCGAGGGATCGATTTCTCGCATTCACGCCATCACAACAGTAATATATGTATTGTGTGTGTGTGTTTACTCGGGTTCGTTTCATCGCCTCCGAAAAAAAAAAAAAAAAAAAAATAATAAATAAATAAATAAAAATGAATGAGAAATTCTAATAACATAATAGTAAACAAGTATAATATCATAATATACCTATAGGATCAAGACGCCCCGCGTTCGGCAGCAGCTACTATACCGCCCAGAAATAATGGTTTTTTTTTTTCTTCTTTTTCTTCTCTTTTTTCTCTTTTTTTTTTTTTTTTTTTTTTTTTTTTTTTTTTCTTCTCTGCGCGTCGTATAAAGGCGAACGACTACGGCCGGTGGCCCGCGTATGAACCGCGTGACGTGTTTTGCTCGGTGTGCGAAATCGTATTCGCTAGGGCGAGCAACGTAGGCCGCAGAGCACATTACAGCCGAAAACAATTTTAACAAAATTGATATATTTCGCCGTTTGGCGCGGGGCAACAACCGAGAAGGTTCTACATTTTTACCAATAAAAGACAAGAACGTTGACTGTGTCGTAGCGGTTTTTTTTTTTTTTTCAACTGTTTCGATAGTATGGCAAACGTAACGATATTATATTTGAAAACAATTATAACTTTTTATTTATTAACGATATCGAATAAATAAAAACGCCACGACACAGGAAATAAATTATTTTCTGTGTTGTGTAAACATCTGGAGTGGTCTTTTACCCGCGCAAAACGGTTTTTACCAACAAATTTACGGACGTGCAAGCGTACTCTTAATGGAATCGTCGAAACGACCTCGCTTTTTATCGATAAATAACGCAGAAAGTCGCACAACGGTTCAACGATCAATGTACGTATTCATTTTCACGGGCATTTCACAGACATCACTCCGTAATTGTATTCAAATACAGATTAATATGATACATCATACAGTTTAAAGCGAGTCAATATCGGAAAAGCAGGGACAACGTCGTTTTTCGTAAAATATTCGATGGAAATGCTTAGTTAATAACACATATAATGTTCCCAATGCGTTTTAAAATTTAATCTTTTAATTGTAATAAATAAATAATTATATAATTATAATAGCTGTTTGATTATGGCTGACGCGAATTTGTTCGTATTTTAATAAAAAAATTAACTCGAACAATACACGAGTCGAATTAATTTTTATCTCCCTTGGAATTCGAGTCATCGAGACTCTGTCCGTATTAATTGATCAATAATTATTATTATTTCTGTCTGCGATAATGTGTAACGAACAATATAGAAGGGGCACTCGATTAGTCCAATGATTTTTATCTACTATTGTGATCTAAAGTATTATTATATTTTTTTTATTTATTGAAACTTTTAGAGTTTGGATTTTGAAACCCGATAAAAAATTAACAAAAAAAAAAAAAAAAACACGAAAAATAAAGCAATAGAGCAGTCAAAATCCAAAAAAAAAACCATTAATAATTATTTTAATAAAAACTCATTATTTGATTACTAATTTCGTTTTATTCGTTTAATTTAGTATATATTAGCAGATAATCACACTGTAATACAGTTTATAAAAAATAGTAAAATAATATACAAAATAATTAAAAATGTACAATCTTATGGATTTTATCTTTTCAAATATTACTCATTGACATTACAATATATTTCCGCTGACATAACAATATAAAAATAAATATTAAACTTTAAAATATGTCAGATAAGTAGATATAAGTTATTAATAAAACGCAAAATGAAATGCTGTGTTCTAGTCCTACATAGTATGAAACGAATATATAGCTGACGTAGCTTCGTATTGGACTAATAGGAAAAAAGTAAAGAAAAGACCTACAAAATCCGAAATCTAGTTACTAATAACGATTGTAAATAACAAAAATTAGTGAAAAAGTGGGGGGGGTGAGGATGGCCATGCCACCCCCCCCACCCACAAAAATACACATTCGAAATCAGTTGAGGGCTGGTTTGGTTAGGTTAGGTCATTAACATCGTCTTATCAATGATTTTATACTATCATCGCAAAAAGGTATAATCTCACATATTACAAAGAGATTTTATATAATCCAAATTCGCACGACACGACGAGCTCTGTGTATTATAACGAGTAGGTACGACCATACAAAGAACCCAGCGTATTATTATTATACTTTTTTTTTTTTTTTTGTAAATCCGTCTCGTGTCACCGAATAGAAAACTTTGTCCCAGTACATTGTTTTACTATACGGAAGAATCATAATTCGTATATATGCGCGTTTGTTTTATTTTGTTTTTCGACGCTAATGAGAAGCACACGTCTTGAGAGCACGTGGCACGCGCGGTGTCTTCACAATAGGTCCGATTAAAAACAATGCGATTTTGTTTAGCTTGATTATATTTGGTATTCACGTTTAATTGGATGTTGGTAAACAAAAGAACTCTCCTCTGTAATCCCCTTATTTTTTTTCCCATTTTTTTTTTTTTTTTTTTTTGTAGCGATAGTTCAAGGGTGGTATTACGACTATAATCCAAGTAGTATATTCGAACAATATTCAACTTTTTATGCATTATTCTAAAATCTCGTCCATAATACATTATTATGCTTGATCAAAAAATAAAAACAACTAAACATAGTATTTAGTGTAGGTGATTATTTTAAACGATTACGCCACATTCAAAAAGTCCACTAAACTAACTATTAAATGCATACTAAGTAAACAAAAATAAAAAAATCCAGTAAAATGAAATAAATTTATTTTTAGAATTACAACAAAAATGTTTTTTTTTTTTTTGCAATTCTATCAATAACTCTAATATTTGAAAAGTGGTAAAAATAATCCATTTAAATAGATTATATTAAATATTTTGATAAATCCGTCTTTGTTTTAATACGAATACAAATTTAAACATGTTATTGCAAGCATATGTAACATAATTCTAGAGACATTTTCAAAGAAAAATCAGCTTATACCCGCACTTTTCAATGTGTGTGTCCGGAATCGCCTTTACCCAGTCGAAACGTGCAGTTTTTTTGTAATCCATTCCTTAATAAATGCAAAAAAACAAGATTTTTTTTTTTTATACATTTCTAAAATATTTCTCGAGACGCCTTTTGACTCGGGATGGTATTACGTAATATTATATTACATTCAAATATATTCTCACCAGTATAAAATATAATCAAATTTTCGATCGCCGTATTGTATTTATCTAAAACTCTTATGTGGTATGTATTTTATTAAAATTTGGAGGAAAAAAAAAAAAAAAAAACGTCGTTTTCCCCGGGGACGCGTATCGTTCGTATATCACCCGGGACGTGAACGTCGTACCCATATGGAATTATGCGGATTTTTTTATTTATTGTTTATTTGTTACTGTTGGCGCGTTCTTCTGTAAATTAAAATTACAAAGTGGGAAACAAACGATATGTATTATACGAGGAACCCATCGTTTCGTTTCGAAAATATTGTCCAAGAGCAATGCTATTATATAATATAATATACGGGTAACGTATTATAAATTACGAAGAGGCCCGGTTTGCGTCTTTGGCGGATAATATTTATCGACGATTTTTTTAGTACTTGCCGGTTTAAACGACGACGATCGTACACCGTATATACACCTATAATAATCTATAGTCGCTCCTCCCCATTCCTCCAAATACAACGTGTATAACAGGGGTCACATAAATTGATATTTACGGTGTTGTCGGCGGCCGTGCGCGTCGTATACTTTGGTCGTCTCCGCTCGTCTTTCTATATAATAATAATTTGTTTTTTTTTTTTATTATTATTATTATTTGCTCGCAGGAGACCCCATACTAATTTTTTTTTTTTTTCTTCCTTTTTACTTCTAACCGAGACGCCGCCACCGATTTCTTCGTCTGATCGTAGGGGGAGGGTACACCCATACCAATGTATATATATATATATGTAATAATATTATTATTATTATACACGAGCGCCGCGGCGGCCACGCCGTACGACGAATATTTCATATATTATACTGGCAATATAATAATATTATGTTATTATTACTTACACGTATGTTATGCCGAACCCGTATAAATAACCCGTGGACGACGACGACGACGATGATGATGATAATAATAATAACAATAAAAATAATGGATTATTTTAAAATTACAAATTAACTCGCGTTTTCGTAGGGCAAGGGACGTGTTGTAATACAGTGCCCCGGCACAATGATCACAAGCAAACCGTAAAATACCATTCTGTCATTCATTGAGAACCTGACCCCCAATGGGACAACGGGAATTTGAAAACACAATGCGAATAAATCGATAAATCTCGTGCTTTTCCTAGCGACTCGACCGGAATACAGTGTGCCCTATTTAAATTTCGATAATAAATTACTACAATTAAACACCCGTAGTTGTTGGACTTTTAAACCAATACGGATTCGGACGGGCGATGGCCGCTTTTTTATTCTATCGGGTCGACATAACCCAGTGGATATTATGCATTAATTCGCCTGCCCAGCCCCCGCGGGGCTATTGCTTACGTTGTTTTTTCTTTGTAAAAAAAAAATAATATAAATTCAAATGTGTTTTAACGATATGCATTTATTTTGTATTTGCTGACGTAACATAACGCGGAGGTGACTAATTGCTGTCGATTTGTCTTTGCCCGCGTATAGGTTCACATACAGTCACATTTCATAATGAACGGAGTGTGCGTGCGATGGAAAGGACGTATCGATTTGGACAAATTGGACGGTACCGGTTGTCTGGAGTTCGACGAAGAACGAGCGATGGTCAGTATGAAATGCTCGAAAACATAAAAAAAAAAATAAAAAATAAACGTAGAAAATAACAGAAACCGCGTTATGTCGTAAATATTGCCGTTTTTTTTTTTTTTTTTTTTTTTGCCACCCGATGTATTGTCATTGTTTAGGAAACTACAGAGAAAATCGAAAAACTACCTCGTCGATACAATAGATTCAAAATCGCACGTGAAACGGTTAAATTCGAATTTTGTCAAAAACCGAACATACAATTAATATATTAAATCTGTTTCAAAGTAAATAAACTCGTCTCGAACCCGCAGCCCGCCCGCTAAATATTTTTTACTCATTTGCGTCCACGAACAGCCCTCGAAAAACGTCCCAGTTCTTTCCGTAATCCCGTGTTTATTTATTGGTTTTAAACAATGGTATGGCCGCAAATACATCGTACAACACGCGTATACGATAACAATACCAATACAACATTCTCTGACGGATAGTTTTTATTTTACTTATTATTCTTCTTCGTGTTTACAGGTCGAGAACAGAATGTTACAGGAACAAATCGAAAGATACAACGACCGCATCAGAGACTACCAAGACAACAGAGTATCCCGCGCGTACAGGAACCAAGAGCACGGTGTCGTATAGTTACCGACTCAGATTTAGACGTCAAGAAAACCTATTCAACTATTACGTTATACGATTATAAGCACACGAATTTTCGGGGCGTGTGTGTGACATTAGAATTACATAGAGACGGCTTTAAAAAATTTGTATCGCCAAAGTTTAATAATGGGAGGGGGGGACACATGACTTCCGAGATTATCCACAGGAGTCATCGATATGTTAAAATAAAAAAAAAAAAAATTTCCGTGATTTAGAGTTAGCGCAATAATTTAATAGGAAATCGGTTTGTAATCAAACAAATGTTAAGGCTAAACGAATTCAAAAATTTGCGGTTTACCTAACAATCTATTTATTTTCGAATAATAAATTTTAGTAGGCCATCAATATAAATGTAATTTTATCCTATTGTTACATCGCCGCCACCTGTGCGTATTACTCTTTACGCGCGCGTGTGTGTGTGTGTGTGTGTGTGTTTTTTTTTAATTATTTTTTTTATTTCGTTGCATATTATCTATTATTCTTTATGATAAAATAATATCATTATTATTATCAATATTATTATTATTATTATTATTTTGTATTATGTATTTTGCTCGCGTAAATATCTCATCTTTAACTCTATAATAAGAATTGCGTTTGTACGATAAACAATCAATAATTGTATTATAATATTATTTTTTATATAGATAGGTATAATATACTATTTGAAATATATTACATAAACATAAACGCTTTGTATATTGAAAAAAAACTAAAATGTTATACAGTGGATTCTCATTATGTCGAACGCCGTTATCTCGAACTACATTGAAATCGCCATTACACTCAATAGCGTTTTACTCTCGATAACTCGATATAAAATTAATCGGTTTTTTTTTTATTATTTCGAATACACAAATAGCATTTGTATCAAGGTAAGAATTGGACGGTGTGCAGTATATTCGGTAAAGCGGTCGTGATTGCGCGCGTTCGTACACTATAAGTCGTGAAATGGAAAATAATATGCGTAAATTAAAATATGTCCATACAATTGCAGACAAAGTTCGTTTAATATCATTAGTTGAAAATGGCGACAGTAAAAAAAAAAAAATGTTAAATCGCTAAAGAATTCAACATTCCACCAAATACATTTATAATATACGTCAATATTATGAAACGGAAAGATAAAATGTTGACGTTTTACAGCGGAGATATGAAAAATAATGAGAACGACTCGTTATTTGCACATCGATAAATGCATATTAAAATTCTTTACTCGGTGCCGGGATAAAAAAAACTCACCGGTATGCGGAACAATTTTACATGTGAAAACAAACGAATATGCGCAAAAACTGTTATCCAAAATATGTGTTTTAACCATTTAAATTGTATACTATTATTTTTAAATTTTTAATTAAACTCGATGTCTGGAACTTTTTCCTGTTCCCCTAGAGATTCGACATGACGAGAGTTCACTGTACTTTAAATTTAATTATTTCCTATAAATAGATTATTAATTTATTAATTAATAAAATTAGTTAGATATTGTTAGAAGCCCGCTAAATAATAGACGCCGTCGCGGTTACCGCCCGCGACCGTGTGTTATCGAGTGTTTAAAAAACTAACTTACGTTATTATTATTAATTTTAAGCATATTGTAAAACAATCAGTTTGACGACTGCCGTTAAATTAGTTATTATATTGTATAGTGTAATGTAAGTATAATAAACATGAAAAGTTTGATGATTTAAAACGATTAATAATAATTTAACTGACGTGTTACGTCGAAATTAAATATTAAATAACCTAACGTGTATATAAAATATAGACATTGATAGCATCAATTGTGGTTATGTACATTTTTACATTTATTTTTTACCGATTGTATAATTTTTTTTATCACCTTTTTCTATAATATTTACACTTTATCAATTCGATTAGAATTTATTTGCTTCGATGGATTTACGCGATAACGAGGCACTTGCGACTTTATGGGAAATGCGTACGGATATTAAGTGAAAAAAAAATAAGACCGGAAAAACGACACAAACATGCGAAATCTACCAAATGTGCGATTAACGGTTTTCGTAGAGAGAAATGACGTAAAATGCCAGTGTGTGAGTGTTATTCTTTAAAAACCGGACTGGTTAAGTTAAAAGAAATAGAGGAGTAATCATTGCAATAAAAAAAAAAACCGATTCCGAGCGAAACTCGGTAAACTGGTATTAGGTTATAAATGTATAACTGGGTATTAGTCGTGATTTTTACCCTTTTGGAACCGCCCAGCAATCTACGAAAACAAAACCTATTTATTCGTAGTCGTTTGTTGTCAATTAATTTTATTTTTTTTTAGAAAAACCGTTGGGAATCTAGGAAAAAACGTTCAAACAAAATACTACACCGGGCGAAAAATTAATGTCAGTACTGCGTGTAAATATCCGAGGTATTTTTACTAATTGAAAAACTGTTTTCCGAACACGTCTTAGTGAAAAAAATTATAATATAGCTGCATATAGTGTAGCTCCATGTATAATCAATCAATTATTGAAAATGTATATCGTCTTTCTATTGATATTGATTACGTTCCCGCGCTTTTCGACAGAATTTAGAATAGCCACCCCTCTCTCTGACGAACGTCAGATAAAAACCTAATAATTTTCAGAAAAAAAAAATATCTATTCCCGGGACGGTTTTTTTCTCCGTCGAACTCATCGCGAGGGTGCCAAATGCCATTCAAATATCTAACTAATACTTTCATTTAAACACTACCTCGAAATTAGTATAATCAATCCGTTTTTTTTTTTCAAATTAAAATTCAATATTTTAAATAATTTTGTTCCGGTGGGCGCAAAACGATACTTTTGCCCACTCAGAAGATCCTGCACCCTCACCATAGGCGTGACTAAAGCCCAAAAAACGGGTAGATGCTGAGATTATGCAATGCTCACGGGCCCGCAAGAGCTACGGTCCCATTTCCTTAGATGCGTTTCCTCGATTTAGCGATAATTAAAATTACTATGCAAAATAAAAATAAAAAAAAACACAGACACAGTAATATTTTGGTATAAAAATTATCTTTACCATTAACTCTGAAATAAACCATCACATATGTAGATAATATTATCTATATTGACGATACTTTACAATAGATACCGGAAATATCCGTTTATACGTGTATCCCCGTATTTATTTGACCATAGGTATAAAATATCTGCGATATCCGCAAATCCGCTTCTAGGACGGACAGCAGATAGGTACTGTCTTAAACCGTGAACCATGACGTTTAGTCTGTTCGATTAAACCGTCAAATTGAAAGAAAAAAAAAAAAAAAAAAAACGAACACGAAAGAGAGAAACGGCTATATTCTCAAATCGTTCTTTTTTTTAATATTTTTTTTCGTCGGTCTTCTAGGACGGCTGGGGGTGTCAAATTAGAGTTTTAGACGTGCTCCGGCATTCCCGAGCACCCCACATCCAAATGTCGCCACTGCTCTTTCATACTGCCGTTCAATAATAATAATAATAATAATAATAATAATGTATTCACTATATCTATGCCTCGATATAATGTATACGTTTTTACGGTTGATTTCCGCCGGTGGTATCGCGGCGCCGGACACCCGTACACCCGTATGTGTATGATGTGTATATATATATATACGTAAACAGGATCGGAGGGACAAAAATGTTCGCAACACATAAGACGAAAACAAAAAAAAAAAATATATATATATATATATATATAATACGTACGCGTCGACGGCCGTAGTAATAAACGCGGGAGAAAAAAATCAAAAAAAAAAAAATCAATCGCCGCGAGTCAAAGGAACAATTGGCGGCGCGGGGAGAGACTCCTCGCCGCGGCGACGGCGGTACACGCGTCCCCAATTCGTCACTTTTTTCTTTTTTTTTTTTTGACACACGCTCTTTCGGCCCGGTGAAAAGGCCTCTCGATACGGTCATTATTATTATTTATAACGGATATAATGATAATAATGTTATCCCCCGAACCGAGTGGTGCCCATTACCGAGTGGTATGCATTCTATAATATATTGCGCGGGCCGGCTAGACTCGCGTGACAGACGGGTCAATCGCGCGCGAGACGTCATCGATCTGTTAACTTATTGGCGACGGGTAAAAAAAAAAAAAGAAAAGAAAGAGAAAACCCACAGTAATAAAAATACCGGCAACACCAGAAAAAAAAAAAAAAAAAAAATTATACAAATTCGCGCGGCAATTCTTTTCACTGTATTTCTCCGTTAAAACCACCGCGCTTTTCAGACGGTCGTGATGGACGTGTGATTGATCGCGCCGATTATTACTGCGGCGGTTTCGCGTTAACGGTAAACTATTATTTCGTACCGTTTTTTTGGGCCCGGCTCCAGACGAAATGTACACATGAGCAAAAATCCAAAATTTGCCGCCCTTTCGTTTTTCTATCTCTCTATTTTCCCCTGAACCATGTCCCCAAACATATTCGCGTTCACTCCGGGTTTAAGGCGCAGTCAGTCGCGGTCTAGCTCGATGGACCGTCAGGATTCGTAATAAATTGGACCGAATTGTTTCTATTTTATTTTTTATTTTTTTGCTATTTTGTTCAATTTCACAACTGTAATCGAATTGGCTGAACCAGACCTACAACGATCTATTGTTCTCGGGATATTTCTATTTTAGATACTGGGCCGGTAAAATATCGAACACGACTGAGATCGCCCAATCCGGCCCTGGATATAACTCACTACAAAATGTTTTTTTTTTTGTTTTTCAACAATAAATAAATTACATATGTATTATTATTAAATGATTAGAATATTATTTTTCAATACATGTAATGATTCTAATTTTTGTCGATATTTACCTAACTTACTGCGCATTTACCGTGCAAAATGTTTAAAATCGTTATTATATAGAATCGAACGTTTTTATTTGTTGATTTTGTTAATTTTTTTATTAAACATATGGATACGGCCGCTAGATATCCATAAGTTAAACATCAATGCGAAAATCAAATTAAATGTAATAATCTAATTTTAATAGATAAGTTTATAAGTTTTAAGATTTAGTAGATAATTTTAGTAAACTGTTGGCGTTCCTGTACCGGCTATACCCCAGTAAATATAGCGCGTTTAAAATTAATTTCAGTTTAAAAATATAACTACGTAGTTGATGTTTGTGTATAATATATTTATTTACTCGTACGTTATTTTAAGTTTAATTGTACTTGTACGCATACCATCTCGACCAAGGGTGAGTTCAGTTAATTTCCTGGATATCAGCGATTAATTAAAAAAAAAAAAATATAAAAATAGTAAAATTAAATGCTTGATATTTTTGCTCGTCGCCATTCCGAAAAATGTTTTCGCATTTTGCGCTAGTCTAAGGATAAAAATACTCTAAATACGGCCCTGCCTACACCAAAAAAAAAAAAATGCCATAATACCATAATATGTATGGGATTTTATACGTGCGAATGTTTTAAACGGGACAATAACGCCGACGGGACCGTTTTTCTCCAATAAAAATTACGTACCGTTTTATTCCGCTATGCTCGTATTCCTCGTCCATCCTACTCCGAAAAAAAAAAAAAAATTAAAACAATAAAGTACGTTTCACTTTCCCTTCAAATATTAAAATCGATTTTGTAATAAAAAAATGTAAATATAAAAATGTTTTGATTTTACGTTACATTTGCATTTGCCGTCGCCTTTCCATAATCGTATAGTAAAAATTACATAGAAAATTATATTACCAAATTAAAGACGACAACGTTTACAATGTTTTCTGAAGAGGATTTTTTTTTTTTTTTTTTTTTTTATTGACATCTAGTTACCCGAGCATCTATTCGTACTTGACACTTTCAAAAATAATACTTAATAAAAAAATATATAAAAAAAAATTCGTTGTCTTAATTTAGTGATTTAAAATGATTACACTTATATTTTATACTTTTAGAGGAAATTTTACATTTTCACATACCTACGCATACGTATTTAATAAATAATCAGTTATTGTTTTGCTGTATGTTGGATTAAAAAAAAAAAAACAAAAAAAAAAAACCGTGATTATTTCTAAGGTAAATTTAAATGTTAAAATCGTAAAGTTATAACTTGAAATAATTTTATTATGGTATAGACAAGAACGTTTTGTACGCTATAAAACTGTTGTCGATAAAAAAAATTATTATTTTATACAGAGTGATCCATTTAACGTAAGACACTACTTCTAATGAGTTTTACTCATAGCGAGTAAAATTATTATTAAACGATTATTAAAATTATTTAATGTAAGAGAAAATACATTTTCATTGAAGTTTAGTCGTTACATAATAGTTTTATTATAGCAGGTATTATCGGCAGCAACGGAAATCCCTGTTATCTTTTCTTTTCTTTTTTTTTTGTAAGGAAAACAGTAACTCATTTTTGGAGGCTAATAATTTTGACAATATTCGACGGGCCACAGGGAATAAAAATATATTTAATTAATATATTTATTTTATTTTTTTATATTTTTGTCTATTTTTAATTTATCTGACAAATATTACGAGTATCATTATGAATCGTAACAAAATACCGCACGATTTAAATACTCCTGATCAAAATATATATATATTAAAAAAAAGTACTTCGAAAATATATATACTCGTATATAAAAAATACACAAAATACTTTGAAAGTACATATCAATATTATTTCCGGGGCTTGAAGTGGAAATGAAAACGTTCGATTTTAAATTGAATTTAGCTTATTGATATTAGTTTTATTATAATTTCAGTTTAGGGGACGTTTGGTGTAGTTATATCCCCCCTCCCACATAGTATTAGCTTATAAATACAACAACTACGACGATTTAGTAATTCAATTTCGAAACTTATTCCGACCAAGTAACACGGAAGAGGATGACGTATTGAATACAAATTGGCATTTTTGGGTACTTTAGAATTTTTCAATTCTCAGGCGCCGAAGAATATTTTACAATTATTATTTAGTTATATAATATTTCCTCTCACGTAGAAATTTCCCCGACGCGTAACTGCCAATAGCATAGCTAAAACGTCCTTGCGCAAACTAAGTAAAAATCGCTTAATTTTGCTTTTAGAGTAAAGGCGCCTAATTTTAAAATTAAAAAACGACAATATTTCGGAATGCGAGACGGTGTGCTATTTTTATCATTTATTTCTGAATATAACGCTCAAAATTCGTCATAGTTTTACAATAACGATAATTTCGACATTTTTAAATGACCTATAACTTTTCAAAACATTTTTTTTTTTTTACCGTCTCGCACTCCGAAATATTGTCCTGTTAACGTCATTAATATTTTTTTATTTTTATATCTCGTATTTATCATTTTTGGTCAGGTGGAATTCAAAAGTGTATTCCATGTGACCAGAGGAGTGAAAACGAAATATTCGTATTTTTCAACGCGCGTACACACAAAAGAGCCGTTGGCAGTGTGCATTTATATCGTTTTTCGACGTCTATATTATTATTATTATTATTACTCTACCAAATGTTTTATTCCGTGTAATATCGACTTTTTTTTTTTTTTGCATTCAGTGGATACACATTACTTATAATATTATAATATAATATAATATAATATAATATATATATATATACTCCGAGAGGGGGGAAAAAAATGCATAAATCATCGATAGTTCGGCTTCGAAAAAGGCATTTCTCTTTTTTCTCGCTCCGGTCCGGAGTATAAACGACGACGACGACGACGACGACGACGACGGCCCACGCAGTATAAAAATGATTTACTGTTTCTTTTGAAGTGCACGTACCCCATTGTGTATAAATATTTCTTAATTTTCACTACGGCCCGTTTTGACAAAAATACGACCGAGTCTTGTAAACAGTGGCGTTGCGCCCTTATGTATTTTTATTTTATTTTTTTTTCGTTGTGTCCGAAAAACACTCCTCAATAGAAATTCCCGTCTGCAATTTCGTTAGATATCTCGTATTATTGTAAATATACACTCGCCGGCGTGTCGTTCAATAAACGCAATGTAATGCGAACATTTTTGCCGGCAAATATTATAGTAATATATTATATAGCTGTTTACATTATTATTTTCACTATCCGTAAACGTCTTATTGTTCAATTGTCCGATACTATTGTACGCAAATGCGGCGCATTTTATTCATAACGTGTTGTTGTTATTATTATTATTATTATTTATTTTATACGGCCGTGCGTTATTTGTGTGTGCGGCAGTCAAAATAATAATCGCATCACCAGAGGCGTGGTCGTCGTTATAGTTTTACGCGCATTCGCGAACTGCGGACCACTGGCGAGAGAGATTTTTCGAGATTTTCGCGTCCCGGGGCTCGCCGGAATCATCGGCGGGGCCGGGTGACTATTGTCACGGAATACCGATCAAGCCATGGTATAGGTATTCAAACTATAGGCTGGTATAGCCGATCAGTGGCGTATCCGAGATTCCTTAATGGTGGATGGTAAAAAAAAAACCCGCATGTTTGTCCATTAACATATGCAACCACCATAGATATTAATTTTTTATTATCTATGTCGACCGGAGTTTATCGAATGTAACTGTTTATAACACACCAACAAGTAATTCGTTATCACCGTAAATTAATTCCAATAACAATAATTCCTTTATTGTCCACATAGGGTTATTGTTCTTTGGATATATCTTCATCCGTGTTTATTATCTATTGTTATCACAAAAAAATGATTGATCTAATTTATCAATGTCCATTAAATTTACATAAATATGATACGATTATGACTAGAAATTAAACCAATTTTTTTTGTATACATAAATACAGTCAATGGTGGGTTATATGGGTTGTCTGTGGGAATTCAATGGTGTAGCTATCGTATGGCAAAGCAGGGTAGTCCCCGAGGCCCCAGAACCAAGGGTTCGTAGGTCTTGGACAAAACTACTTTATTAAAACAATTGAAAAAGTATCTCTAATAGAGAATGTTCCAAATCATACGTGTAACGTTAACGTGTTCGTAGTGCGCTTAAAGAATTTATTCATTAAATAGTTTTTAAAGTTTTCATCGAGTCAAACATTTTACAAAAAGTTAATATCGGTTTGGATCAAGTAAGTAGAGTTTTAAGAAGAGACTGAAGACAAATTAAAAATGCACAGAAATTACTGGAATCATTTCACAATAAGGCCAGAGAAACTGCAAGGTTAAAAAAAAACTAGGTATTGATCCTCATTTCTAAGTAAAACGGCAAAGGCAAAATTAAAAAGCATAAGCTTCTGATTACCGATTTGGAAACAGAAAAGAGATAGTCAAATTGCCGTTTTCTATAATGTACCGGACATAAAATCAAACAATTGATTACGCGTTTTATTGGTATGAGTACAGTTAGTACGAAATATTTGATTTTTTAATTCCAAAAATATTGCTTAGCATGGACAAAGAAACATTGTTACGAAAATGCGATCAGTTTCAAAGTAAATGTTCAGTATTAATAGGACTAAATTTTTCGATTCAGTTTCGCAAACCACTAGCATTCTTAAATTACCGACGTGAATAAAAGCAGCTATAATAGTAATTATTGTAGTATATTTTGTTCTTTAAATGCCTTGGCCTTTGCGAAATACACCGTAGCAATATACTATTAATTGAGCATTCGTAAATGTACATTCGAAAGTGGAAGAAGGGGCGGCTTATTTGTGCATATTACCCCTTAAATTTTTCGGACGGGCGACGGATACAATCTTAACGGGGCTCATGAAGTAAATCGTTTCGCGCCGCCACTAAACTCCGGTAGAAACTTTTTCAAACGATCATTTTAGCAAAATTATAAATTTTACTCCGGTGCTTTATTTTCATATAGATCGACAGGTCAATACATTTAATATAGTAAATGTTTAAAGATATTCTAATAGTAATTTGATTGTACATTGTATATTAGTGTTTATTGACATAAATCCGGATTTTTAAATCTAAAAATTTATGTTCCAAAATACAACATTTTGTATTCCCAATTTAAAAATCCATTATTTGAATTTAATTTTTTTTTTTTTATCTTAAAATCAAATCCTTACGTCATTTTATTTTCATTATAAAATGAGTTATCTAATTTTCGTATTTAATGTTTTACACATTTAATGATATTAGCAATAAGATAATAATAATAGTTTTATGAAAAATGAATTAAAGAATATAAAATCCGAAATCCGGATTAACAATAAATGTCGTATTTCGAATTCCGGAATCCAAAAATCCGGATTTTTCCCATCACTATTGTATATATGTCGTACAAAACAGTTCGCGGATTTTTAAATTTGAAATGCAAACAAATCTTATAATCCGGGTTCGTACGGTTCAGATTTCGATATCAGTAGACACCTGGAATCGCATACGGATCAGGCGTATTATCCGGATGTTTTTTCGTTGATTACTGATAAACGCCGAGAATTCAATTGGTTTTAAGGAGAAAAAGAAAACGGATGACACGCGATTTTTTAATTATTTTTCCTAAAAGGGTGAAAACCTATTTGAACGGTCCATTCGGACGGGTGGGAACGAGGGGAGGGCGAGGGTCCGTATACCGTATTTACATTAAAAATCAAAACAAACCGATATTATCTGGACCTCCTCCCGCGATACGTGCGACGCGAATTTATATTATTATTATTATGTTTCCGTCTGGCCGCCCGAAATATATTATTACCCGTGTTATTATTATACCCGGGGCTTTATGATAATACTTCTACCTGTTTCTCCGAACGTCATTAGCGACCGCGCGGGCGAGCGGCGGGACGAGATAAGAGATCGCCGGGCACAAGAAGAAGTAGAAGAAGAAAACAGGTGGCCCCGGCGGCGTAAGATATCGCGGGCGGTGTCCTGTTTGCCCGTGATGCAATCTGCCGCGCGGGTACGATAAAATGACGGGGCGAGATGATATTAAAACGCATTATTACAATATCTGTATGTATGTATGTGCGCACGTACGTTTATAAATAATATTATAATATTATATGCGTACGCCTATTGTACCGTAAATATAATATAACGTGCCCCGGTACGGCCGAGACATCAATATTTTTGACGTGGGCATTATACGCCGGCGAATAATATAACATAATACAATATCCACCGGTCGTTTATTATCGAATAATAATAATAATCTACGGGGAATTATTTTTATTTTTTATTTTTTATTTTCCTGCGCGCACGAGGCGCCCGGGGGGAGGGGGGGCAATGTATAAAAACTTTTCGCGCAACGGCGTCAACCGTATTTGTACGCTCCTCCAGTAAGACAAAAAAAAACAATTAAATTAAATCCCCTTTTTTCAAATTGTTTTAATCGATTTTTGGTTTAAACTCTACGCTTATGTTACTGACTATAAATCACCGTTACTGTTACAATTTGTCGAGTCGGTTGTTGCAAAAGTTATTCCTATAGGCAAAAAGTCCAAGTACTCTACCAAACTCTTATCAAAAAAAAAAAAAAGTAATATATATTATTACAATATTACAGCGGTGGCTGACCGCCCTCTTAAATGTATCGAAATTTATCGCAATTGTATTAGATTATTATTGTTCTTGTCCCGGCGATTGGATAATCGCTAAAACGCTAAAATCTCTAATATTTGGTGACATTGAATTCAATATTGATGAAATAATCGATAACGGTCGATTTTAAAAACGGATACGCGTCATACCACATATATATATATATATATATATATATATATATATATATATATATATATATATATATATATATATATATTGTTTTTTTTAATTTTCTCAGGTCATTTTCAAATAAAACAAAACGTATACAGTTTGTTTTGACTGTATACGATTCATAGAATTCGTTTAACGGATTTTATTTACTTTTGGTCAAAATGTCGACAAATATTGGAATTCGGAAGGTTTCACAATAATATTAGTTTATTTAGATATTTGAAAGACTAAATCTATCTAAAATTGCCGAACGACGGGAAAATTAATTATTAAATTATAACAAACAAATATATTATATTCAAGCTTTTCTCGAATTTTAATTTTATATAGTTATTTCTGATGTTCATATACCGATCGAGCAATTAAGTGACATACTTCCGTGGTATCGTTTAAAGTCGTATTAATCGGTCGGAAATAAAAAAAAAAAAAAAACCGAAAATTTGACCGCGAATTTACATTATCTGCGAGTGCATATGAACACGATTTTTTCGGATTTTGACATTTTTTCACCGACAAGGTCAAAACTGTTAAAAGTTAGACCAGACGACGGCACTCACTAAACTGCCCCAGCGTAGCAGAAGTGTTTTCAATAAAAAAAAAAAAAAAAGATACGATAATATTAATCGGATTTTGATATTTTTTCACCGACAAGATCAAAACTGTTAAAAGTTAGATCAGACGACGGCACTCACTAAACTGCCCCAGCGTAGCGGAACGGTTTTTAATAAAAAAAAAAAAAAAAAAGATACGATAATATTAATACTATGATATGCGTAAACTATATTGTGTATGATTCGACAATGGCATTTGAACGATGCACAAGTGCATACCGCAAATTATATATATATATATATATAGGTTTAATTATTATAAAAATGTACAGTGCACGATGTTATTAAAATTCCAAACGGTTATACGTATAATTTTTTTTAATAAACCACGCAGCCGTGCGTCAAACCGTTTATAAGTGCGCATTGTTAATAAAAAAAAAAAAAATATATTTTTTTTTAAAAAAAAGGGGGTGAGCATAGGCGGCTAAACGTATACCGATCGATTTTTTTTTTCGAATTTAAACAATGCCAACGACAACGTAGTTATAATATTTATACCGTTGGCGTCTTGTTCGTGTCATACCTATATTTTATTTATATATATGTATGCATTTTTCGTTAGTTTGAACGCATACCACATGACGGGAGGGGAAAAAATGCCAAATACGTTCGTATACACATATTGCGATCGCAAAGGGGTTATTGTTTACGACCCTTTTCAATAATAAAAAATAAAAAAAAAATACTTTGGCCTAGTCATAAGATTTTTTTTCCCTTTTTTTTTTTTTTTCTTTCCCGATTCTTTTTATCAAATAATATTGTATATATATATATATATATATATCGTCGGATGAAATATCGACGATCGTTTAGTGCACCTGCGCGCGGGGCGCGACATGTGTAATCGTAATTAACAAACGATTTGTCAACGGGAAAACGATTTTAATAAAATAATAATAAAAAAAAAAAAACCAAAAAGGGTTGTTTTTACGACTGTGACAATTATATATGTACGGCGAAAATAAGCGGAGAGAAAGAGAACAAGAATGAGAAAGAGAGAGAGAGAGAGAGGGAGTGAGCGATGGAGGGAACCGGGTGCCGGGAGCCGGTCGGCGTTTTAGACAATGCAATCCGGGATAATATTCAAATCGGTTTACCGTCCGCACCCTCCGTCCGTCCGACGCCTAAGCTCGATAAATGACGTCAAATTTGCATGGCGGATTTGGATAATCGTAAATTATCGCCAACGTGTTAATTTAATGAAACGCTAGTCGATTCGCCGCCGCTGCCGTCGTAGTCGTATATGATAAATAGCAATATATTATTATATTATTATTACGGCGGAGGGCAGGCAATCCACTGCCAGACGAACATGCGTTAGAACAATATAATCTATTACAATATTTAATATTAAAAAACGCTTTTAGGTCGCGGGCAATTATACGAAACCGATTAACCCTCCTCCTCCTCCGCCCCGCCCCCACCCATCTCATCCCGTCCCATACCCTCGTCTTGACTCCGTGAAATTGGCGTCGAAAAGACCTAAAAAACCTGACGAAAATTGCGGTGCTTCCGGCGCCGGTTAGGTTTTAAAAATTTTAAGACGTTTACTGAGTTTACTTTGCGTCATTTTTTTAGATCTATTAATAATTACCGTTGAATCTATAGACATTTCAAACGTTTCATTCTCGTAAATAATTCGATCAAAATGTAAAAACGCACCAATTTGATTTAAACTCGTTTATATTTTTTTTTTTTTTTAATCAAACTACTGTAATAATTATTGACATTTTGTCTTTTCTTAAATGGGTGTCGAGCCGTAAATTAATGGAAAAGTCTTATCGTTAAAAGGTGATAATTGGAAAGTAAAAAATAGTTTTCATATTTTACCGAATTGGAGGAAACCAGTTTCCACCTTAATGACGTTAAAAATATTTATTTTCCAGTATAAAATATTTAAATAGATTGATTAGATTGATAGATATTATTAAATGTTTGGATATAAAAGAAAAAAATATTAATCTATATTAGATAGGTTAAAATTATCTTTACTTTTACATTTTGTTAGTAGAATATCTTCTTTAGTTGAATTTAAAATTATTAAAAAATAATGATATTTATATATTTTATCTATAGCTTATTATAGCCATTATTTCCATATGGTTTTCTCGTTTTTCCTACGATTTTTCCCAATTATTAAAAAAAATACAACGGAAATCAAAAAATTACCCCCTTCCCAATGCACCAAAAAGATCTAAATTGCTTTCAGAAAAGATGCTACACTTGAATATCAGAGCAGGTTGTCTGTAAAAAAATTGTTTACGGACAAAAAAGCGCACACACATCGTAGCAAAACCAATATTAAAAAATGAAAAAAAATGTTACGTTGAATAAAAAAAATTAAAAAAAAATCAAAACCATGGCAGATGTATACAGGGTGATAGCTTTTATTCTGTTCTATATTTTTAAGTTTTATTTTTCTTGTAATAAATACTAGCGCTATGGTTTTTATATTATACTAGCTGAATGGCTTTGCCTGTGAAAATGAATGTTTTTTTTTTTTTTTAAGAGTATAGGCTATAGGCAAATAAACAAATTATTTTTTATACCAAAAACAACGAAAGCTCAGTCGATATTTTGAATATTAATAAAGACTATACTTAAAAATAAATTTAATTTTTACTATCTTTATACTTTTTATATATTTCGCCCGGAAGGTATTCGACTATTTTAAGAAAAAAACTTGAAGTTGAAAAAACTACTATTTTCTTATATTGTACTAATACATTTTTTTATTTGTTAGTATATTTCTATTAAGGTTATAATACTTCTTTGTAAACAATATTGTTTGTTATTTGGTCAGGTAAAATATACATATAGATTTTTTGCCGAGCCAACACGGGAGCAAGGAACATAAAATTGTCCGCGATTAAAACAGGGATTGGTGATGGCCTATGACCTTTAGTGTCTGTTCCTGTGCCCTATTGATAGACATGAAAAAACAAAACTTTATAGGAAATTGATTAGTAATTTATTTTAGTTTTATTGGTAATCATCGGTATCTGTACCGGTAGCTGCCCCGCACGGAAACTTTATAGGTTTTTGTTTATTTTTTTGTTGATTTCTGCCTAGTAATAACCTACCTAGAATATACCTCGGCTACTCGTACAGTCGAGGCTACACGTGAAAACAAAATAATTTTTTTTGGGGGACCACTCGAGTTATTCATTGTATCGTTGATTTTCCGCCCAATTTTTTATTATACGGATTATTTATCCTGTGTATTAGGGGCAAAAAAACGTTATTATCATTGCCATTATTATAACTGCCAAATTAACTTTTATCACAACGAAACATGGCCTATGTCACTTGGAAATAGTGTCGTTGTCTATTAGTGAACGGATTTTTAGAATCGGTTCAGTTGTTTCTGACATTATCCCTAACATACAAATAAATTCTTATTCGATTTACTTCCAAAGTTAGGAGCACTGTCTACACTTTTCGTCAGTCTCATTTACTCGACGATCGTGTACTTAACTTGTGTTGCGCGTACGCCGACCTATAATTCGACGCCTCACTGGTGACATTTTTTCCCAAAGAAATAAATCATAAACAGTGTGTTAAATTTGAGTAGCGATAAAAATACGTTTTTTGGTAATTAGCAACGTATTAATGGTCTTATGGTTTCCTCAAAAGGGGAAATACCATCCAAATGTCCGAATTTTCTGGTGGATTTTTCAATAATTTTCTTTCATACTAACCTTGTCCTGACAATTACGAACACGACAAAAAAAAAAACAAAGTCAGCCAAATCGGTCGAACCGTTCTCAAGTGATGATCTAACACACATGCGGCAATTGATTTGTATATTTTTATCGGTATTGTAAATGCGAATAAAAACGTGTTTTTATTCACATTTACAACTAATTAGTTATTAATTTTTTTTGGACTAAATACATGCCTAAAACTCGCTCCGTGATGTCCTCTTTAATTTAAAAAAAAAAAAACAAAACCGGCATGACAATTGGATAAGTAGTTTCGGGGTCAACCCGTAACAAAGATTTCCATTTTTGCTTTTAAATATATTTTTTTTCATTAAACCTATAAGATTTAAACCGTATAGAAATTATTATTTAAACAATCGGAACATGTAACGAGTATAGTGTTAATTACAAAAAAAAAAAAAAAAAATTGAAAAAAATATTTGAACGTAACAAATGTTGTTATTTCTCTTATTGTCGGATCGCCCTGTGAATCACTGTTTCTGTATTATTATAGACCCGACGGGGCTGCATAGAAGAAACGATAAACGATTTGGCCGCTAAATGAAAAAAAAAGGGTAAAAATAATCGGCGAGTAGGGGCGCCGGGACGCGTCGTTTTCTCGGTGTTTTTTTTTTTTTCTTTTTCATTTTTTAAACGGCTGCGTTCCCGAAGACGGACCCCTCACCCCGAGAAATAACCCCGAGATACAGAATACAGATAATAATAATAACATAATGTTATATAATAATAGTGTATTGTTCGTTTATGTGTGTGCTGTCTCGTCGTATTGCACTTTATATTACGTGTGTGCGCGCACGGTTTGCGAGTATCAATTTCGTCGGGAGGGTCTCTCGGAGATGAGATGCGGTGATAAAAAAAAAAAAAAAAATAATAATAATAATAATAATAAATAATGGCCGGTATACGTAATATTATTATGTTATAAGGACTTGTGTGTGTGCGCGCCGTCTGTATAGGCGCCGGCGACGGCGACTTCGGCCATCGAAACGTACGACGATTCTTATACGGGGCGGCGGGTGTTGGATCTGTGGAAAAAAAACACTAACCAATCACGTTTTTTGTTAGTTGACAGTAGTCTACTCGGTAATACTAGTTACCGAGTATTACTAGTAGTATTACTAGGTTATAATAGTATAACCGTATTTACCTACCCGACGGGAAAGGGTTGGGACATTGGAGACTTCTTTAAGGGTTAAATTCAAAAGTGCTCCCGTCATATTTTACTATCGGTAAACCAATATTCCACCAGTTTTGCAATGTAACGTAATAATATTCTTATCGTTGTTGTGATATACGTTTATCTTCACTTTTACTATTTACAATCGCTATCGTACTAGTATTTCTTTCGTTTGGTTTAGTGTCTGAAAATAATCTTACAATGGACAACCGATCCCCCCCCTGCCCGCCCATTATTGTAGAGCAGTGTTTCCCGACCTTTTTACCACCACGGACCACTTCGACAATATTTTATAGGTCGCGGACCACCTCGATTTTACGAAAACAAGGAATACCTTTTTTTTGCTCATTAACAAGAATACACAAAATTTATCCAAAAATGATAACTTTAAAAAAATAATAATTAATTTGTAATTGAAATCGAAGAAAAAATCGGTGGGACCGCGGACCACCGGTTGGGAAACACTGTTGTAGAGTAATTATTCTTGCACGAGTATAGGAACTATACAGTTCCTGCGAACGCAGGAAACAATTTCGGGGGAAGGGAGTTGAGAAATTGAAAATGTTCATAAATATCATAATTTGTTACTCTTTCGGTACTCGTATATATATATATTAAATTTATAAGTCACGTAATTTATTTTGTTAATTTTTCCCGATATTTCGGCCTATGGGTGGGGGGGGGTGTCAAACTATATATTACTTTGACCAACGCGGAATCAAAAAAGTGTTGTAAGTTTGTCGGAAAATGGAAATTCAATTGCCTAGTATTATCGTATTATCGATAATTGTAAGTGTTTACGAATGGTTTCAATAGGTATTTTATGGCAATTATTATTATTGGGTTTTTGAACGGCGTTTTTTTTTTTTTTTTTTTTTTTTACATCGATCGTGTTGCGGACGGGTCGGCGGGATTTGATGGCCGCGTCGTCGGCGACGAACCCCGTTTTCGGTTTATTTATATCTGTCCGTCGTCTTGTCGGTTGGGTCCGCGGCGTTTTTCAAAGCGAACAATACGAATATAAAAGTCTGACCGGAAAAATACGACGCGTTGAGGGTTGGGGGAGGGGCAAAAAAAAAAAAAAAAAAAAAGAAGAATTAATACCGTCCGCGGCGTGTTTGATATCGTAACCGTGGAAAATTATGGCCGCGCGTTTCTATATACTCGTATATAATATTATAATAACATGTGTTCTACACAGTTTATATTTATACATTTTCGGTCCCTCGATTTCGATATACGGCGTTCGGGGCGTGACGCGCGATTACGCGGTATTAATTACGAGAACCTAATAACTACCGCGTATTGTATACGTATATCTATATATAAAAAAAATAATAATAATAATAATAAAAAAAAATATATATTTACCGCCGGCCGGCGGGGACCGGAGTCGCCCCGAACAAATACGCGCGCGCACACAAAAGACCGTTGGTCACCCATTCGGGACGACAACGCCGCGGATAGGCGTGACCCGGTGTGTTGAGCCCCGGGCCGATATGCGTTTACTTAGCGGGGAGAGAGAGAGAGAATACAAAAAACAAAAAAAAAAAAAAAAAGTCCATTTTTCTTGTATTCAAATGTCCCGTGTACCGGACCTGTCCGACGCGTATTGTCAAAAAGGGCCGGTTTTGAAACAATGCGCCGCGGCCTTAAACGGCTATTCCGTTTTTTTTTTTTTTTTTTTTTTTTCCTAAACGCCGATTAATGTAAAATGGGCGTGACCGGCGCGCATCGCACGGTACGTTTTTCACATATTGTGAATGCGTAATTAGTTTTGTTTTTTTTTTTTTTTTTCCCTCGATTTTACGACTTTAAAAACGTGTAGCAGCTAGTATTATACGCGCGTATTTAGATAGGCCATATTATATTGTGCTATGCGCGTTTTTCAATGAGAAAACAAACCAGTCGTGTCACTCTCGGCCCCTAATTTCATTATTTATTTAATTTTTTTTTTTTTTTTACGAGTCGAAGAAAAATTCGCCGCGTGTACACGTTTTATAACTCGTCAACCGTTAAATAGCTAAATAAAAAAAAAAAAAAAAATAAAAACACGCGACGCCTATATACTCGTATGATATACGAGTATATATTTGAATTTGTTATATTTTAATTTCATACAAAAGAGATTTCTAAAACAAAAATTATTTAATTATACACGTCGGCGTTTACAAACAAACCGAATAATAATCATCCTACAGTATAGGTCATTATAGTTTTATTTCTTTAAAAAGGTGGCTATAAAAAGTAGTGTCGGACTATCGCAAAAACGTCGCATCATTCTTGGATAGATAAGATTTTAAAGAACGTGTTACCATGTTTATGCGGTTATTTTTTTTTTTTTTTGTATTTACAATCTCGTTTAAAAAAAAAAAAAAAAAACCCCCTTATGTATTTACCGGCGCGGTTTTTATGTAGTTTAACAAATTATCGTACCGTGTCGTAACCACGCCGAGACAGTACTCTGGAGTGACGTCATCTCTATGTGTATCGCGAGCGCGGTGGATTACGGTCACATATTTCCCGATCAGTGGCGTAACTAACGGGGTGATTTGGAAATGTTTTTTTTTTTTTTTTTCTATTTTAAAATATATATATTTACAATCTATACACAGAGTATAATAAGTTTGTGTGATAGCTTTTAATTTGACGTTTATATTAAGAATAGGAAGGCTCCCAGCAGTGTCACCTGACATGAGTTGAGAAGTTTTTAGTTAATTAAATTTTTTTTTTTATTTAAATTTAGAGTAGGTCTCTAGGCCATTGCCTTTTTAACCTTCTAGGGATAAGTGAAGCAGAGGATAAATTTTTTATTAATGGGTTGGAATGAACGTGAAGTTTTGAATGAAATTTTTTGTAATGGGATTTGGCCAAGTCGTTGAGGGTTGGTAAGTTCAGATCTTTATGGAGGTTTTTGTTTGATACATACCAAGGGGCAGAGGTTATTAAACGTAGGCAAATGGATTGAAAAGATTGCAAGGTTTTGGTGTTTGACGGTTTTGCCGTCCCCCATAGTTGGATTCCGTAGAGCCAAGCCGGGCGAATTATTGATTTGTATATCGGAAGTTTGTTATTTATGGAAAGTTTCGATCTTAAGAGGGGTCTGAGGAGATGTAGTTTAGAGTTAACTGATTTGCGAAATGTTTTTTAAAAGTCAAATTTCAATTGATTTGTTATTGTACACTGTATGTTTTTTTTTTTTAGTTTTTATAAATTTAATTATGTGTATGCCCGTCCGGCCGCCGAACATAAATTCTAGTTGCGTCACTGTTCACGATTACAGACATGATAACGTTATATTAAATCCGACATTTTTTAGTGGCACGGTGATAATTTCCGTCAAAAATAAAATAATTTTGAAGGGTTATTATCACGTTGGCAAATACCGGCGGCGCCGAATCAGTGGCCGCGGTTCCACAGTTTTCGCCGGGAAGCGGTTCGCGGACCGCAGACGGCAAATTCACCGTTTAGTTTTCATAACGTACCTGTAGTGTTTGGATTTCACTTTTCGTTTGCGTCGGACTCGCCGAAGACTTTCGACGAAGTCGACTTTCGAATTTCCACCGTGTACCCGACGACGACGACGCGATTGTTTAACGGCCGCAGCCAATATTAACACCACTTCGAATTTCAAATAATTCACGGTCCGAACGGTAAAATGATCCGATAAACTGCCGTCTGAGGCCGAAAAAATCGCGTTTTCTCAGTTTTTTTTTTTTTTTTTTTTTTGTCGTTTTCATTATCACGCTCGGCGACATAATATTATTATATTTGTTTTACCATGTTGATTTCGCGCCAGAGTCAGAAATAAATAATTAGTTATACACTATGCGTAATGCATTTCAGGGTTTTTTTTTTATATAAAACGCGTAGTCGGACGATTCTTTTCGATTTTTATCACTTATCGTGATAACTGAAGACATAGATGATAACGATTATTATTGGTCTTGGTCTACACACCCGTCTATAAACCGCGACCGGTAACCTGCGTGTAAACGCCCGCAGCTGCGGTTGGCAATTTTTATCGATAAACGGTTCCGTTTCGAAAATTCGAAACATTCGTTAAACGACGGGCGGATAAGGAGGACGTGCGTTTTAAATAAAATAAATTTAAAACCTCCTTGCCCACCCGCCCGGCCCAAAACTATAAAAAAAAAAAAAAAAATCCCGGTTACGACGCGCATGCGCTCGCCCGTCTCGTATAATTGCGCGTGGTTTTCGTGTCGCGGCGCGAACCGCGTCACACGCCAACGGTCCGTCTAACGACGCGACGGGTTCCCGGCCAAAGTCCCCCCGGAATACGTCTGTCGGATAACGAACGCGCCGTCGTCGTAACAACGCGACCGCGACGCGGCCCAAATTACGTCCTTCCGGCCGTCAAACGTTTTTCGATTTCGATATATAACATTATGCACGACAGGAAACAATATTATTATAATAATATAAATGTTTGTGCGTGTTGCCTATAATTTGTTTCCGTTTGCGCGATTATAATATTCTTGTATATTAAAAAAAAAAAAAAAAACAATCCATATACAGTGTGTTTTTCCAACTGTATCGCGTGACGGTAGTAGATTTCGCTACGAAATATCGTATCTATTTCCTTATATGCGTATAAAAAAAAAAAAAAACCAAAAAAAACTGACCTTTTTTCCATGTTCCACGTTGCTGACGACGCCATTGAACTTTATTACGATGATTTTTTTTTTTCACAAAGTTGTTCCACAAACACTCCCCCCCTCCCCAATGACCCGCGTCACCAGTTTTTATACATTTTTGGTCAATTGGTGGGAGGGGAGGTGATAAAAATAATTTCTAACCGAAATCGTATAGCACTATTCGAAAAAAACAATACAGACATTTTACTATTTTAGTTTATGGTATTTTAAAAACCCCCAATATTGTCAAATATATCAAAGTGTTACTCGCACCGGCTATTTATCCGGCACTGGTTCCAATGTACTCAGATTTACCGCGTTTCAGACGGCACTGTTGTACTTTGTAACGATTTTTTTATTTTTTTTTTTTTTTCTACAAAGTCATTCCGGGATACTCCCCCGAATGGCCCATTATTTGCAATTGTGGCGCTCTACTTAAGAAAATCCATAACTTGTCGTTTAATATTTGAGATAGTATTTGTATAAAAACCCGGACACGTTTTACGTTCCAGTTTTCCGGACAGGCATTTACAATAATCATACGATTTTTTATTATAGCCTTGTAGTGGGTGGAGGAAGGGGCATCACACGTGATAGATTGCCTACAATAATAACAATAGTTGTTGTACATCAATCATATTTCGTAATAAATAATATTTTTCTAAATCATTATTGACCAAACGTGCTAATTTTTTTTCACGCAACCGAAGTCGGGTCATTCTGCTATTAACTTATATACGTATATATATATGTATATTTATTTATTTGGAAATCGGAATTGTATTATATTTTATAATAATGAATTTTTCGTTCTTCAATTTTTCATAGGTAAAGGTAAAGGAAAAGCGAACGTTCGAAGGGGTAACGTTTTAAACTTAAACGGTATTATACAGAGTGGACGATAGTTTTATCACAAATTTTATTGCATTTGCATCTTATTTTGAGAAGCTTACATTTATTGCTAAGTGAGCTTAAAACGTGTTTCGTTTTAAATATTAATTTAAATACAATTGTTTTTTTTTTATTGCAATTATCATTGTTTTTCATAATTTTAAAAATATTTAACTAGATATATTATAAAATAAAAATTAAGTAAACGTAGCAGTCTACACATGTATATACCAGTAAAACAAATTTATAATAATACATATTTCTGTATAGTTTTTTTTATTTTTTTATATTTAATTGTCCTTCAATAAACAATATTATCGACCATCGTCGATTGACAATCAGTTATGTTTAAAACAGTCATGTACCGATATCGTTATAATATGTAATCGATGTCATTTAGTGGTTCGTTATACTTTGTCGCATCTATTCCGTCCGTAAAAACGCCGAAAATTACTCCGTTTAAATAAGCTATATTAAAAAATTACGTAAAAACTAAATTTTTTCAAGATAATTTTCAAAAATATAAATACAATATTTTAATGCAATAGCCCAATCAATTTAGTGAGTTTTTTAAAGAAATAATTGCGTTACCTTATTTTATCACGAACCGGTGATTATACAATATATAATATGTACAAAATGTTAGTGTTTTTTTTTTTTTCCCCAGTCATCATCGGATATAGAATCCGTTATACCTCGTAAACCCTGAGGGCTACCGTAATCGAGAAAATATTCAAAAAGAATGTATGAATCTATGTCGGACGGAATAATATAAATATGATAAGAAAAAATAATTAACATTTCAGGAATGGGAACTATTCGGGTGTTCCGGATGTAGGTACCCGTTTATCATACCACTTTGGTGAATTGAGAGTATACCTTGATTAAATAGTTAGAATACGTACGTACACCTTAAAAATTTTAACAAAAAAAAAAAAAAAATATGTGGTTGTTATAGCCTGTACACGAAGTGAAATTTAAAAACCGAGCGATCATTATTTATTATCATATGACATTTATCAATTGTCTATAAGTTATAACAGCGTAACAAAATAATTAAGATTGGTTATTACTTATTATCGCGTATTGTTAGACAAAGTTAAAAAAGACTTTGGAAGAATTTGGAATACAAGATATGGAAGTAGTAGCTCAGGATAGAGACAGGTGGAAACAAATTTGTGTTGCGGTTATGGGCCTCGATGGCTTTTAAAAACCGGAGTAGAAGAAGAACCGCGTATTGTTATAGTTAATCATGGTCCGCGATCGTGATAATTACACGGTTTTTTATTTTGTTTTGTTGATAAAATTTTCGAGTTGTCTCCGCCATGTTTAGTAAATAATCACGAGAACACAGATTTTCGAGTAAATATGTCATACTGTTATAGGATATGAGGAAAAGAGGTTTTTTTTGTTTCTTTTTCAAGGTTTAATCTGTAGCGTTATATTTGGTTTGTAATGTTCATATTGAAAAATGTTATAAAACGTTAAATCTAAACTGTGAAATAGTTACCAAAAACGGGTAAAAAAAAAAAATATTTGAACGAAGTTTGCGAATTTCCGAATGTAAATTATAAAAGAGCTTTGCGAAAAAGTTTTTCGCGAGTTGCGAATCCGATTAGTTTGCGCTTATAAAATTACAATATTCATCGCATCGTCGCCTTAAATTCATAAACGAGCGTAAAGTTTTTTTTTTATTTTTTGATGAAAACGCCACTGGGAACAGCTATAGTATTTATTAAGTTAATTGAGTCATAACCAATTAAATCACTTGAGCGGTTTGCGACTTCGAGAAAAAAACTTTTTGCTCGTTGGTTTTGACGTTTGATAAACGATTACGAACTATACGATTTACGATTATAATGTTATAATATTAATAGCGTTAAACTATTAATATACCGACAACAACAGCGTGAAAAAAAGAAAAAAAGAAAAAAAACGCTCCCGAAGAAACTATTAGTAGTTTCGCCGACTTATATAAAATTAAATTCGTGCCGAGTGGGTAGTGTAGATTACAAAGTTTTGGCGGATGTCATTGCGCCCACCCACGCCGCCCCTACAATATCTTCGGTCCTGCCGCCGAGTGGCGCGCGCGCGAAAATCGATTTTCAGCGGTGAAACACCGAGAGAAAAAAAATAAATAAAAAAAAAAAAAAAAATCATCTCCCTTCGAGAACTTTCGCGCTGCGCAAATATTTCGCGTTTCCATGGCGACGCGGTCGTAAGAGACGGACGAATGCGGTTCGCCGACGAAAACGTCAATACGCGGCCTACACAGGTAAAGCCGCGGGCGAATTACGACGGCGGCGTTACTCTGCGGGCTCGCCATGACCGAATAATATAATCTAATCTTATTATATTCGCGCCCGGGTTTGGTATTCGTTTTGCGTCCCACCTATTCCGACTGTTTACGGGCACCGTATCGGCCAATCGGCCGAAGAACGTAAAACTACATCTACCGTAACAAATGTTTTTTTTTTTTTTTTTTTATTCGATTGTTTTCTCGCTGCGAATAACTTTTCAGTCGAGAATTCTCGCTCCGACTGTCAAGCGTGAATTGTACTTTTTTCTGTCAAACGTTTCGCGTCCAGTCCGGCGCCGTTCCTCGGCGAAGTTTTTTTTCTTTTTTCCCATTCCCGAGAAAATGTACGGCAACAATTTCGATTTTTCGTTTTTCTATTGCTGTAATCCGGTTTAAAAGACCTCTGCGATTTTTCCAGAATATTAATATTAACAATCGTCCCTTTCGTAGACGCGGTTTTTTTTCTTTTAGTTTTAGTTTTTATTTGGCTTTATGCGCGATAAAATTGCTTTGGCCGAGCAGAAACACTTGAACATTATACACGAGGTTTATCAAAAGTTATTGCACTTGGTATTGAAAAAAAAAAAAAAAAGTTGACCGTAATATGATAGTTATGTTAAAAAATACAAACAGTTATAAATTTATTTTTTAGTCACAAATTAATATTATTTTCAATATTAATAATATAACAAAACATTTTTACCAAACTTCGCTCGGATTCGTTTTTCGTTAATAATGATTTGTCATTGCGTACAGATATAAATTAAATTCCCATCTATATTCTCTACATTTCCACCTATACAACAGTGCCCACCCATGGTGCGAAATATGTCTGTTTTTTTTTTGATTTTCACTATCACCCAAATTCGTTTAATTTGTTTTAATTTTTATTTCGGTTTTTCTAAATTCGTTATTGTTTATTAGATTACACTTATTGCACTTATTGTCTATTAGCCATAAGTTTACGGTTTTATAGCTCTAGGTTACAAGGTTGGTGGATAGGTGGCGAAACAATTCAGGCTAGACATTTTTTTTTAAGCAGGCCAAATTTTCCTAATGCTTACAAGGCCTTTTTTTTTTTTTTGTTTGCACCGGCAATACATCCGCATTTCTTCGGGAGGCGGAATGCTTACAAGGCCTTAGCCTTAAAATATATCAAACAAATATAAATAAATGATGGCACTAAAAAAAAAAGAAAAAAAAAATTGTGTACATTTTTAAAAATCTAGAGACGGGAGAATGGGTTTACAACCCCCCTCCCCACCTGGTTCGTATTTAAATTAAAACCGCCGTAGGAAGTCCGAACGAATTTGTCAGAAAATCCAAAATACCCCAAAAAAAGGCGGTGGCAGTATAGCGTACGTTAAAAAAAAAAAAAATAAAATAATCATAAGATTATAACGAAAAATAAAAACTTAAAATAACAATAACGTAAGCCGTTCAGGGCCAAAATCGTTTTGGGCTCGATTTAACGAAATAGTTGGCCATGCCACTGATAGAACGGAATATACTAAAAATTCTCCAGTCGTGGTGACTCTATGAATATATTTATTGTTATCCAGTAAAATTGGTCATTGACCGCCGCAAAATGTTATTAACTAAAAAAAAAAAAAAAAAACCTAACCTAATGCACGTACAGTGAAACCGCATAGAATACTGTAATAAATTATTCTACGATAGTAATACACGTATAGTATCGTTGTCGTTGTCTTTTACGATTATCGTCGTTATTGTTTTCTATCCGCCCTTTATTGTATTTGTCGATCGGTAAATATTAATTATTCAAACGCATGAAAATAAATCCGATCGAGTGTCCCGTTGCAGCAAAAATAAATACATAACGATCGTTATAATGCGACAAGAGGGGTTTATTTCTATTTTTTTTTTTTTTTTTTTTTTTATTTAAGTTCACGTCACGCGATGATGAATACGCACAGAGAAAGGGTTGGAAATAAAACGACAATTTAGAGTATAATATTATTTGTATACACACAAATGTGTTTCGTTATTGTTACGAGGTACACGCACATAATACACAAGTCCATCGTGCACTAGAAAAAAAAAAAAAAAAACAACTTGAATATGAATGTGTTCGAAAAAATGCTGTGAATACATTGTAAAAAAAAAAAAAAACTTTTAATATTATAATACACAATAAAAACTTCTATATAAACACCAAAACAGACACGGACATAATTCGCACAACGGGCGGGCCACTGCTGTAGCTGAGAAGTTGGGATGGTTGTAGAGGATGTAAAAGGGGAATTGAATTTGTATATGTACGCAACGACAAATAAATATTAACGAAAAACGTTTCCTCATCGAAGTTCGGTGGTAAATCATTTTTTTTTTTTTTTTTTTTAATGCCGCGATTTGTACGCTTTTCGTAAATGTTGACAAAATTTCAATCTCACACGCCTATAGTAATAACCTATTACATTGCGCTCATCTTTTTTTCTTTTTCACCATCGAGCAGTGGTGTTGGGGATGAATCCCCCTCCCTATTTTTTTTTTGTTTTATTTCTATTTTGCATCCCAAATAAATGTATTGTGTTCATAGTTTCAGTAGCACACACAGAATTTGTTTTCGAAGAGGGTTAGGGACTATCATTAGAATAATATTATTAATATAATACTAACGGATGAAATTACTAATCTGCAAAAAACGTATTTTGTATTTATGATGTTAATAAGTTACAATCGTTTAAGAAAATTTAGGGGGATACGGGACTCGAGTTATGATAAATACATATCCTATCCCCTCCCACCAAGACGAAATTCTCAATTTACCACTGCAAGTAAAAGTACAGGGTGGGGCGTGGTTACTTTCTTATTTTAGAAAATCATAATACAAAAAGTATTGATTTAATTAGTTTTTCTGTGTATAGGGGTACATTTAAAGTTTTATTTTATTTGGTTTTCAATACTACATCTCGAAGGTGGCCACCGTCCTCGCCAATGCACTGAGATAGTCGGAATTTGGAATTTCTGTCCACTTTTTCCAGCATATGTGTGCTTATGTCGGCAATAGCAGCACAAATATTGTTTGAGGCTCCAATATCGCATGTTTTATTTGTTCACACATCCTGGAATATGGAAATGTGCCTCGTCACTAAAGTACAAAAGGACGTCCTGAGGCAGGTTTTCGAGGAAGGCATTTTTTCGCGCAACATAATCGCGTGGATTAAGTTGTTGCACCACTGCCAATTTGTATGGGTGAAAATTAAGTTCCTCGTGAAGAATTCGTCTCACTGTGCGACTAGACATCCCTAAAGCAGCCGAATGTTTGTGTGCAGATCGCCTAGGGGATTGCAAAGTGGCCGCCCTTACCCTTTCGATGTTTTCTGGCGTCCTGACGGTTCTGGAAGGTCCATTATGTTTCTTCTGCACACTACCGGCATCCCTGAACGTGACCACCCACAAACAAATCGATTTCCGATCAGGCACACGACCGGCAGGTGCGATATTGAAATGGTTTCTGAAATTGCTTTGTCCACTGCAATGTTTACACTTAACTAGTTATAACGAAAACCTTTGATAACGTGCTTTCGAACAAGCTATAAACCAACGCTCTACTGTTAATAGCTCTTTTCAGTTGCGAGAGTTTCAGATAAGGAAGTAACCACGCCCCACCCTGTACAACTAATGACGAACCTCAAATGTCAAATTTTCGTGCATTTCTGTTCGGCCACAACAATTTAATTCAATTAATTCGAAAAATAGTACGCGAATGCGTACCCGGTAGGTTAGGTTATGTGATTTCCGTTAAAATGTAAGGTGGTCGGAAACGGTTTTCCAAAATATCTCCGATTTCGTAAAATATGAATAATTATTTTTACCTTTAAATAACCGTCTTAATGATTAGATTTGTTCACTAATGTACTGCACGATACCCAATTAGAGGGAAGGGAATACGTTTGACAGAAATGTCGGGACTCCGAGTAATTTGATTTTAAAAGTGAAACACAATTTAGATTTCATCGAATTACTCGCGAGAATAAAACGTTTGAGATTATGTTTAATGATTCTTTTTGATTTTCAATGGTAAATAATTGAATAATAAATGTCGACGCGTAAAATATACATTGACAGAACAAAAAAAAAAAAAAAACTCTTACTTGTAAGTTAACTCGTACGTATACGTAAAATTTTTAACGAACCACGGGAAGTGCCTCGGTTTTAGTCGTCGGGCGTTTAGGGGTATTTTTTCGGACGAAAATTTCACGGATTTTGCAGGGGCCCCGACAGATTTGCGTTTGTCGCCGTCGTCATTTACTCGGTTAATTATTATTGTAAATATTATACTGTCGTCGGCGGACGATCATCGCGCGCGTGTTTGTCACCGGGGCCGCCGCATTATTTTATTAATATATCGCGTCGCGATATATTTTCAATTTCGCGCGTTGTCGTTTTACGAAAAACCGAGAGCGCCACAATAGGGAGCGGGTGACGGCCACCCCGGAGCTGCGGCAGCGGCAGTCGACCACGTGCCATTAATCCCGAGTTAATTGTCAGGTGACGTGAACGTCGCCGCTGTGCGCACTTCCTATTTATTTATTATTATTATTTTTTTTTTTTTTCTGATTGCTTACTCGTTAAATACGCGCCGGTGCCCGTACGGTGTACGGACTTTTATTGGTACACAAAATGTAATTATTATTACTATTATTATTTATGTGCGACTGTGTGCGTTTTATTGCGTCAGTGTTGTGCGTACACGCGCGCGGAAAACAGAGGAAGAGATCGCGCCGGTGGCCTGTAAAATTTTAACGACAATTATTAATAATTATACCTGTACAATAAAGGACATTCGTGTATGCATACAATACGGACCTTTGTCGTTGTCTCTCGTTCGGCACACCGGTACGAGAGGGACGCCCGTAAGACAATTTTCAGGGGTGCGAGGGGTTAACTATCGTCCCGTTACCCATTTATAGTCGTTTGTTTGGTACTAATGGGCTGGTTGTTGTTGTTGTTTTTTTTTTTTTTTCGGAAAAGGAACGACGGCGAAAGAGGGAATTTAAAATATAACCTTTAAAAAAAAAAAAAAAAACCCGGTCGAGCCGAGTCGCAACATGTTATAATATTCTATACTATGATATTATAATATCGTACGGCGGAACGGGCAATTGGTGTTGCACGAGGAAAAAAATATCGTGTGTTATACGACACATTAAGTGTTGTAATACGAAATTGAAAAGTGTGTAATGGCCTGTATAGGTGTATCAGTATTGTGTAAAAAAAAAATGCCCAGGGGGGAGCAATCACCTCCATCGCCCCTCCCTAGAAACTGCCATCGATAAAGTGTGTAGTACTAAAAATGTATATTATAGCCTTTGGTGTTACGTAGTAAAAAAAAATAATAATATTTATTTAAAACGAAATATATAATATTTGTATAAATATTTAATGAAATTCTGTTTTTTTTTTTTTTTTAAATTTTTATATGACTCATCGGGACAAGGACTAAAAAATATTCGTATTTTAATTAAATTTTTATGTTTTGATAAAAAATGTATTTAATTAAATTATTATTTTCGAAAAATTTGAAGATAGCCATTTTATAGCCAAGTTTATTCTTCTGAGAACGTTGACGCATCGACTTTTTATTTTCATTAACCTCGTGATTTTTAATATTTGTTGTAGATAAATAGTGTACAGATTTAACAAGTCGTTTTCCGATAGGTTTCGTTTATCCATACACTATTTTTAATATTTATAACCTTGTTATGAACCGCGGTTTGAGATTACTTATAGCACACAAATAATATTGTCGATTTACACAATTATTGTCAATTTTACACACAATATAAAAAAAAAACTATTATCAAATTAATTTTGTTTATACCGGTCAGTGGCCATGGCGGTCCATATAGATTTATAGATAATAAAAACAGATATTATTATCGCAATAGATCACCGAGATAATGGACACAATTAACATCAATATATTTATATATATATATACAATTATACAGCGAAAACTTGAAAGTATACTTTTTATTTTAACATAATTTATTATTTTCCACTGGGGGCAGACATGTCTCCCCCTGACTTTAACGTTTGGATTCTCTATATCGAGGCTATAGTCGGGGGACAACTGCCACCCGGATATTTAACTGAGGGGGCAATAGTGTTTTTTTAAACCCCCCTCCCATGTTTAAATTCGATTAATTTTTTTTAACTTTTTTTTTTTTATTATTATTTATTTTTATACAATCTATACTAAGAAAAAAGTACAATAAGTATAATGTATGATTTTTAAAAAAAATTAATTGCAATGGCTTGGGTGTCTTGAGGGAAGAAACCATCCAGTGAGGGTACTTCGGCGTGAATTTACATTTACTTGGGTATTAAGTATTCATAGTATGTTTACTTTATAAGGTCACGGGGCCATTGTCGCCCTGATGATTTCCTGAGGTAGATAGTAGCTTTTTGATATGGGGATTGGCGTGATTTTGGAGACGAAACCTACATTTTGAATAATACAGCTTGGCTGTACCAGTGACTTTAGGGATGTGAAGATCAGTATGAAGAGTGCGGTTTGAAATATACGGAGGAGCGTTGGTTGTAAGGATTGTTTTAACTTAAAAGTAAAAAAAATAGCACATAGTATTTATGTAAAATATCCGACAATATTACTACCCGACAGTAATTCAGCAGAAAAATATTTTGGCAGAACAATCCAAAAAATTAACTATAAATTGCAAATCACAATATCACCAGCACGACTTAATATGCTTACCATAGGCGCGCGGGGGGGGAATACATTTCGGATAAATTATTTTCTCCGATAAAACATTTTACGTATTGAATATTTTCGGATTTTTTTTTTTTGTAGAAAACCGTGCATTGCCGCGGGGGGGGGGATAAGGGAGCCGTCGGGGTACAATTATTATTTACATATAAGCCTCGGCCGGAGTTTGCGCGCGCCTACCACCGGAGGGGCACAGGCGAAACCGTAAACGGAACGGCGGCGTTCGCCTGTCGCCTGTCGTCGCGAAAGACGACGGGTTTATGTTTTTTTATTTTATTATTATTATTATTTTTTTTTAAACTAGGATTTAGAGCCGCGCGAAGCATTATTCAATTTACGCGAGTATATTATGACGCGTTTCAAATCCGCGGCCCGACAAAACGGCCACGTTTAACAACGACAACAAAAGGGGTTGGATAACGGCGCGGACAAATACAACGCGAGAATCAATTAAGTCGATCTAATATACGATATATATATAATGTTTTTTTTTTTTTTTTTTTATATAGGTAGGCGAACACGGGCACGTAAAATGTATACGTGTATATAGGAGGTACGTATATAGCTTACCCGCCGCCGTAATGGAGAAATCACCTAACCTTAAAATATACAATACTACCGCCTAACCGGGGAATGTGACAAAAACCGTTTTTTTTTTTTTTTTTTTTTTTCTCTCGGCTTGTGTTCGGTGTTGTGTTGCGCGACAAAGTATTATAAAGGTCGCCGTGACTTGTTTGTTGGCTGCACATAATGTGACACGTCACACACACACACATATATTATTATATCGTATGGGGGCACCTATACATAGGAGGCGGCCCGACGGGTATTATAAGGTCGCAGTCGTAAATCGTAAATACAAAGAGAGACGAGGACGACACGACGTGGTCCGATACCGATAATGGGGTTTAACCGGCGTTTTTCTTTCTTTATTTTTCGCCTCCGTAGTCGTGTAAATATATTTATTATTGCGCGCGCGAGCTACGTGGGATCGAATGACGGCGACGGCTAGGGCGTGAGGCGTTGTACCGGACCTCTCGGCGATAGAAACCCCGGCACCGGTCGTATTATTACGGAGACTAACGTTATTCGTTTGAATTTTAAATCCCCGGAGGAAAAAAAAAAAAAAAAAAAGTCCATAATACCCAGAGAGGGGAGTCGTTTGGTTTAAAATTACCGTCCGTATTCGGCTGCGGTGTGGAACCTCGGGTCGACAAGTCAAACATCGATAAGTCCAAATAAAAGTTTGTTACCTTGCGAAAATCTCGATTACTCGAAAGAAAAATTATCGACTACTCGAACAGTTCTCTGTTCCGAATATTGAATTTGTATTATTATCGAATTGGCTTGCATGTGCCAACAATATTTAACCTGATCGATTTTATCGTGTTTATTATCGTGATGTATGTTTCGGATCATTTGGTTTATTGTCACTACATTCGGCATTGTCGGTTACATGTGTAACGGTCAAGTGTTGTGAATGCGAAATTTAAAACCGCTTACTATTGGAGAAAAACAGTGGGTCCTTGGAGCAGTGTAAAGTGAAAGGAAGAAGAAGGATATCGCTGAAGAATTCGGAATACCAGCAATTTCACATTATATCTGCCATAATAAAGAACAGTAAGGATATTGATTTGAACTTTTCCACAGACAGGAAGATTAAAAAACAATAATAAAAACGATAAAATTCCTTTAAGTCGAAATTGTTCCTCTAAGACCTTGATAACTCGAAAACCTCGATTAATCGCACAAATTGAATTTCCCTTGAATTTCGACTTATCGAGGTTCCACTGTCTATATACAGATTGACATCGCAAACGAAATAATATAACTATACTCGTATGATATTTCGGATTCTGAGCGTTTTTTTTCCTTATATGTCTGTTGACAATTTTCCAGAGGTTTGATTTCTGTTAAAAATAAAAGAAAAAAAATCACCTTGTTTAGTTTGGTACATTTTTCGATATCTCTAGGTAACAACTTTTTTTTTTTTTTTCAAACACAGCGATATTGCGATTATTTCGAGTCTTTTCCGTTATTGCACGCACGTATATAATTTTAAATTATATTTAAGAGGAGAGGTGGGGGGGAGGGGTAGGATTCTCCAAGCATCCTGAAAAGATGCGATTTTCGTTTTATAGGTGACGGATGTTCCGCAATCGGTTGGCCAACGAGGTGAAAAACGGTCACCGTCACTGCCGACGAGCGTCCAAGACGTATACAGTTTTCCCGAAGATAATTGCAGGTAGACTACGGCGGTGGTAGTGAACGTTCGCGGTTCGCACAGACGATGATATTTTGCCGGGAATCGTGTCGGCCGCGATACGAGAAACGCCGGGCTATTCGTATCCGCCGGCACTGTCGGCGAACCGCCCTCGGCGCGACCCCTTCCAACCACTCCTGTTATTAATTTCTCCAAATACGCCCCCGTATATATGTATTTATATAATAATAATAAAAAAAATCACCGTTCCCCGAACAATACGCGTTAGTAACCTATACGCGCGATCTCACTGATTTATTATTACTCGTATTCGGTCCGTCGTGATTAATACGCAATAATAATAATAATAATAATTATTATCGTTAAACGCTCTGTGCGTTGTCAGAGTCCGCGAACAAGAGCCGTATTGATAGGTCATCAAAAAAAAAAAAAAAGAAAAAAAAAGTTTGATTTTTAAGGGAACCCGTGACAGACAGGCCGATCGCGGCGCGTAACGAACGCGGAACTCGCGGGCCGCCCGGTCGCGTTTACATTAATTATAGTGTAATAAACGGCGAGCGGTACGACGGGGAAACGATAGCCGCCGCGCGATTATGTGCGCCGTCTCTAGAAGCTCCTCCGGTCCCATTGTGTTCGAGTGTATATACGCGGAGCGCGCGCGCGTGGGGTCGACCTTTGGCGGCGACACAATAGACGGCAGAGACCCCTGTTCCTATATATATATATACACACACACACACACACACACACATATATATATATATATATTAATTTTTTTTTTCCTCCACCCCCCCCCCCGGCCAACCGTTCGGTTTCAATCACTGTCGGATTAAAGTGCAATGTTTGACTGAAAAGAGGTCAATATTGCCTTCATTAGGACCGCCGTGTGTACGGGCGCGTTGCGGAATATATTCGCCGCCGGTCGAATAGGTATACGGCACCCGAATATTATACGATATTATGAATATCGCGATATCCGATTGTCGGTGATATTGCCGTCGTTTCCCCGGGAAACGATATCATATTTGACACATTCGACATGACGACGGGTATGGGGAATCCGAACGATCTGTTCAGAACGGTCCCGCGATCGGTCGTGGTGTAGTAGTAATCACGTTGAACCGCGATCACTATTTTGTACATAGTAACTCTTTTTATGGTTACGACGTGCTTAAACATATAAATCGTTTATGATTAGGAATTACGACTGTATTCACTTTAAGTAAGTGATTTCTGCTTTCGCTAGCTTTTACTTTCGAGTTGGCTATATACGTATATATACCGCGATATGGGTTTCCATAATTTATTTTGACTTAGTTTTTTAGGCCGGCCGCACACCAAATGAGCAAAACTGCTTTAAACAGTGTTAGTCAGCCCTAACACAGTTCTTTTAAAAATGGAACATAGGGAATTACGTTGTATACGCACATTGATAAGACAAAAACAAAAACGAAAACATTTTTGCTTTAAACACCACCAGTCATGACTAACTGACTGTCTGAAGTGTTTATACATTTTTCTTTAGTCACGAACAGACAACGTATAATCTTTTTAGTTTGTATTTTATTTTAATTTTCATGCGTCAAATTTAATTTAAACAATATTATTATTTATACAATATTGTTATTTATAATTATAATTATTATATGATATTATTATATAAATGATACAAAAACATTGTGAGTGATACGTTTTTTGTTTAATGGATGTACTTTTTTATTTTTTCCTGTTCTTCTAAATTGTGTAAACGGCAGTGGCGGCGCGTTAGGGTAGACAATGTCTCATTGTCTACCCAAAAATATCAAACAATTTAATTTTAAAAATTAGTTGTTTATTATAATATGATACCTACTGCATACTACCTATATAAGTATTTTATTTCTTCATAATTTTATAAATAAAATGTTATTTACACTGATTCGTCTCTACAGTGTCTGTGTGAGTAACGAGTATGACTAAATATATATAGTATAATTTTATTTATATCTTATCGGTAATACCGTAATCGCTCCGTTGTCGCCGTCAAATCGGTCGAGACATATTGAATTGTGTCTCACTATTGATGACGGGCGTATGACATGGTAAACGGGGGACGTAGTGGGGTATTACCAAAATTATATGTATGGAAGAGACATGTCTCAACGTAATATTTTAATAATTTAATTGCATTCCGACTGTGGCTATTAACGCACGTGTTTAATGTTTATATTTTTTTTCTTAATGAAGTGATATTATGTTCAAATAAATATTAGATTTAAAGATTTTGAAAAACTAGAATTTATTGAAATAATAAATGAAAAAATGTTTCCATCATATAAAGTTCATTTTCCAGAAGAAAAATTAAGACAACTTTTTAACTACTATCCAGATATTTTTGATAAAGATCGTCTAAAAAATGAGCTTTACATAATATATGCAGATCCATTGAAATACTTCGCTCCTTTGGAATTTATTGATTATATATTTAAAAGTAAGAACATAAAACATTTCTTAAATATTTTTACTAATTTTTCAAATGAATTATAATTATAATAATTATAAGTATTATTTTAGATGAGCTTCAAGAAGTATATCAAGAAGTCACGAAACTTATTCAATTAGTATTAACTATTCCTGCAACAACAGCCTCAAGTGAAAGATCCATGAGGACTTTAAAACGTATCAAATCCTTTTTAAGAAATTCAATGACAAATGATAGGCTTTCATCTTTGTCTACTTTAGCTATCGAAAAAAAAATGTTAGGTGAATTATCAAAAGATCCAACATTTATAAACAATGTAATAGATGTGTTCGCAACAAAACAAAATCGGCGAATTGATTTAAATTATATTCAAATATAGTTATTTTATGTAATTTACCTACTTTTTTTATGATGATCTAATTTTTAAATAAATTGTATATAACACTATATCTTTGGTTGTCTTGTTGTCTACCCTAAAAAATTGTTCACGCGCCGCCACTGGTAAACGGTACCACATGCAAATCACAACCTCTTCGTCAGATGACATTTTGGATACTATATAGATTTATATAATATATAGTTTGTATTGTCTTGACTAGCTGATATGCGCGTACATAAAACGAATTGTTTTTAGTTAACTAAATCAAAAATCACTAACACAGTTTTGCTCTTTTGGTGTGCGGCCGGCCTTAGACTTAGTGTCGACTCGATGTATGGGCAGACTATTGGTACCATACCTTACATTTGTACGAACCACGGGTTGCCCAATCTCAGTCAATAAAGTAACTCTATTGTTTATAAGTGTTCTTTATTGTCTTCGAACCTTTTTTTCCATTCAACATCCACTGAGCAGCCGTCAGTCGACGGTGATTTCGCCTTTATGTAGTTTTCAGTCGTACTACCCAGTCCGGCTCACTACAGTGGTTGTTGCACCGCGACAACGCGCCCCTGCCCATTCTGCCTGGTATCATCAAACCGCCAGTTTCTAGCCGATAAACAAATTCCAGTTGTACATCACCCGACTCTTGGACCTTGTGATTTTGTTGTTTTTTTTTCCCAAAAATTAAAACTCACCTCAATCGACAACGATTTGATGATATCAAAACAATAAAAAAAAAAAAAAAAAAAAAAATACGGTCGATCAACTGAAAGTTGAACACTTCCAACATTGCTTCAAAAAGTTACGGGAGAGATGAGATAAGTGCATAAAATCAGACGATGAATACTTAATAAGAAGAAGAATATTTAAACAAATAATTATTTATTTATTTAAATTTTTAATTTAAAAAAAAATCCCGGTATTTTTTTATTACACCTCGTATTTATACATATTAAAGGGTTTTTTCAAATTATTATTACACATGCATATTCAACTGTGGATTCGCCTAGAAGAATAATTTTGATTGAAAAAATATCGATGTTTCGTAATGTGTAGATTATACGGTTAATTTTTTTGTTTTGCACCAGTATTGTGTATTTTACAATATCCATGTTTAAAACCCGGCATTGCTTATGAAAACGTGAAATTTGAGCATAACCATAATGTTGTTGTGATTTTTTTTTTTTTATTAAACTTTTTTTATACATTTATTTAGATTGTCTAATATTTTCACTATAAATCGAATACTGTAATAATTTTTAATAATATGATTTACTTTTTGCATATTTATAATATGAACTTTAATATGGATATTTTTATTCCCATATAAATCCGAGCCCTAATTATTATTGTTATTAAAAAAAAATATGATATTATTATTTAAGAAAAAAAAAAAATAATACCAAAAAATGTGTATTGTATTACTATATATCTTTACGAGAAATAATTTGTTATCTTACTTTGAGTTTGATTCTTGTACATGGTATTATCAATAATATTTTCTACCTCGTTTAGAGCATAGTACACATTTATCGTCCACATTACTCGATGGTTCCGGTGAATATCGTTAGCAATGCGAGCGCAGCATTTCCTTTGTATTGTTCGTGGTCTAATGATTTTGCGAAATGTTCTGCTTTTTCTTTTTTAAAAAAGGACCCTCGACACTGACTCTGGCATCTCTGCGTTGCTTGAATTACACATTCTTCTACGTCTGAATATTCAGGGCTTCTCTTCCTCTTCCGGTCTGTTTAAAATTCCAAATCAATATCCTTACTATTCTCTATTATGGTAGATAATGTGCTCTTGCCGGTATTCTGAATTCTTCAGCGATATCAGTCGATTTGCACAAAAATACTGTCTGATGTTATAGGAACGAATCGGTGCAAATGTGAACGGGTAGTTTAGCAGTATTATTTCCATTTTAGTTTTGTAAACGGATTTGCGGTCGTTTTCGAGTATCATGTCTGAGTGGATGTCCACGGTATTCGATTTCGGGTTACTTCCAAAACACCATAATTTTGTACGGTCCGACAAGGCTCGTTGATGCGCCCGGATTTCCGTAATTTCGTTCGAGCCGGACCGGCATAACGAAAAATATCGTCTAACGTGTTTGTAATAAAAATCTAATTTTTTCCTAAAAATTTAAATCTGTTAACAATTATCAAGATCGATAATTGTATCACGACGGAGCGATTTTCTTCTTGATTATCTCGGATATTTCTAAGTAAATTGAATTCACTGTATTTCAGTCTGCGAACGACTTTTCTACCGGAAATCTCGATTCGATTCATACAAACGACGAGAGTTTGTTTATTTGTCGCGTTTCGGACGTGTATAGTCGGCGCGTACAGACATAAATTAAATTTGTTTGATTTCGATTGTATACGTGTTCGTTCGGCTTCACGGGAGAAAGCTCAAGGATTTGACGCCAGGTTTATCGTCGCAAGCCGTACACTTGTTGCCGTATAAAAATATCGAAAATCCGTAGACACGTATTTTTTTTATTTTATTTTTTCGACGGAAATCGTAAAAATCGCACGGCGTTTCGTCGCGGTTCGGAAAACGGCCGGCAGACGCGATTTACCGCGTACCGCGGACATAACATAATAAACAGTATTAAAATCCTCTCCGATATCCTGCGACAGTTTTTCATTTTTTTCTGCTATTTTATTCCTTCTCCTAAGCGTTTGCTATTACAACACACGCGGGTTTTCGACGATACGACAACAACTATTATACTCGTTTATACATTTGTATAACGCATTTCGCGTATATCCACTCCCCGTATACGTTATACCGATCGCGCCACTACGGCAATATTCGGATTGTCATCGATCCCCGCGTACCGTACCGTATAATAATAATAATAATAATAATAATAATAGTAATAAAACACTGCGACCGTATTACAATACGACACACGAATAAAACGGCCGTTGACAATATTATTATTATCGTTATGATTGTGATTATTCGTATTCGTCGTATTATTATTATTATTATTATTATTATTATCATCATCATCATTGTTATCATTATACGATACTCCGTGTCGCAGCGAGGGACCGAATACGGCGGGTTAAGGGTGTGCAACGGCGGGGTGTGTGTGTGTGTGTTTGTTTGCGAGTGTGTCGACGTGTCGTGTATAATTTATACGGTTTCAAGAACGAACGCTCCATTATACACAATATAAATATACATATACATATATATTTTAATATATCGTCGTAATAATATAATAATATATTTAAACGCGTACGGCATGTATTGCATAAGCCGCAGAACCCGAAGTGTATAGGTCTACACCACAGTCGTCGGGTATATATTATATTAAAAGTCCCCGACGGCCGATAATAATTATTGTCGGTTTTCGCGCGCGTCGAACGCTAGGAAAGACCGAAACCCAAAGGCCGACACGGCCGAGTTAAATGTAAAACAAAAAATAACAAACAAACAAAAACGTAACCCGGCGGACATTGTATTTAAAAAAAAAAATAATAATAATTTTAGACGTAATATTTGTGTTTTGCACAAATGTTGAATTCGGCTCCGACCCGGATAGGATAGAGAAATAATCGTTTTTTTTGCGCCGTCGTTCTTGAGGCTTTAATCGAACAGCGAAATTAATCGCCGGGAAAATATACATAAATAATATGATAGTTTTATGTACATAATGTAATCTCATCGGGAACTGATAAACGGATTCCAACGATATACGGTTCTGTATAAAGATTTTCGCCCGGCTTTTGTCGGTCTTTTGTCCCGTGTTCCCCCGTACGCACCGTACTGATAATACCGCACAAGTGTTAAATAATTTTTTTTTTAATATGCACAATTAATCTGCAATACGATTTATCGATCTGGATGTTAGATTTCCGCGGTTATAATAATCGGCGCACGATTTCGCCGGAATATTCCGGTCGGTCGCTCGGCCGTACGGTCTCCGGACGCGTAATGATATTCGGCCCGGACGTCGCCGGGCCCTGAAAGAAAAAACGGGCGAACCCGACGACCGCGACCGCCGGTGCCGTCCCCTTTTCGATGTTGTTTTTTTTAGTTTTTTTTTTTTTTCCCTCCGTGCGCGCGCGTTTGTGTGTCGTACGTATTATGTACCGTACAATATTAAAACACGAACGTATGTTTGCTCGGGACAACGGCCGCGAAAAGCAATGATAATAAATAGAAAAAAAAAAAAATAATAATAAAATAAATAAATAGGGACTTATAATATTATTATACTTATATACCCGGAGAATTCGCGACACGCGCGATATATATATATTTTTTTTTTCACACTGCCCCCGAACCCTTTTCGAACTCGATCGCTATTCGTCATATTATTATAATAATGCGATGGACGTATTAACAATTGTACGGATCTCATCGAAAACGCGACGCGCAAACACTGGTGTAAACACCGGCGGAGTTGAAATGGATTTTTTTTTTTGTTTTTTTTGTCGGGTCGTTTCCGATTACCGGTGTGTCGTCTGTTGTGTTCGTCCGAAATAACATTTACATAATTTCTCGGCACGAAACGTTTTTGAACGCGTCGGAGATAATAATTCAATTTTTTCACGCCCGGCGGTATTTTATTTTAACGATTTTCCTCGATTTTCGACGGTTTTTTTTTCTGAAAACTACAAAAAAACTGACGATAAGATTTGATTTATTTTTGTCGATTTACGCATGGTAACACCATGGCTACACGACGGAAAAACACCTTGCCGGGTTACCAAACTCTGCTCAGCATTGTTTTTTTTTTTTTTGATTTAAACGATTTATCTCGTCGCATTCATTATTAATAACATTTATTTATTCATTCATTTTTTTTTTTTTGTTATACATATTAATAACTCAATTATCTTCTGTCCAAACTTCCCGTCTACAACAGCGTCAGCGTTCACGAGGACGCGAAGTACTTTCGGGTGTTTTTTTTTTTTTTGTTGAAAAAATATATCTAATCGAATTACCCGATTATCGGAGTTATTATTCTAAAAAACGATCGACCCTTAATGATTTAATTTAATTACTTTTAAAATAAAACGTCTATAATATGTTTGCTTTTTATCATCACAATACCGACGGCACACAAGCATGTTAGACGTATCGGAATACCGTACCCGCTTATATTTTTAAGTATTAACAGTTAAAAAAAAAATAATAATAATAATAATAAAATCTCGTACCTATCTCCATATATATATATATTTTTTAATGCGTATAATCCATTTAAAAGTACAATAATATTATATCATATTATATTCCCGTGTATTATATTCCAATTTATTGTAATGCGTATAACTGGTGCGTCGCCAGCGCGGATGAAAAGATCCTTTTCAGAGGATACGCATATAGGTATATATATATTTATACGCGGGAGCGTAATGAAATGTATGTAATGAGATGAAAAAAAAAAAAAAAAAAACGAAAAAAAATACTGAATAAACACGGAAAAAAGAACAGGTCAAAACGATCCGTAGAGAGAAAAAAAAAAAAAAAAAAAAATGAATTTTTGTTGTCGTTTCGCCGTGACAACAATGGGAGGTGTACGGTTTTTCTCCTGCAGTAAAGCGCAGAATGCTCGTACTAAGAAGATTAGTAGTGAACGCGATGCGCCCGGGGACGAACCGGAGAGTATATTGAAATGAAGAGCGCGTCGTCCTCGTCCTCGTCCTATGACATTGTTGCGCCTAATCCGATTTTTTTTCCGTAAACACGTATCACTGTATACTTATCTATACCCGTGTCAAGAATACACGTCTTATTATATTATACATAAATAAAAAAAATAAAAAAACCGACGCCTATTTTGTCCCGGTGACGAGCGTGGTTCACACGCCCCCGCCCACCGGTGATTCTTAAAAAATTTAAAATTCGTATTATGCGTATTGTGACATGTGTATTACGCGTATACACAAGAAGATAATTATCGGTTGTAATTCACGATTGGGGTATAGAGTAGAGTAATACCGAACTTCTGTGTCGTATAATGCAATATTGTTATCCGATTCGTAACGCGGTGCCACTCTTTTGTCACGATCCGTTTACCGTTATATTATGATCGATTTATTTCGCCCTTCTTCACTTCGCCGGTCTAAATGTACGCACTAAACTCTTATAACCTAACAGTCCGGATTCACGTTCTCTCAAAACACCTAAAATATAATGCTAATATTCTCTAAAAAAAAAAAAAAAACCCCCCTATAAATATTCCTAAAAACATGCTTTAATATGCATAATTTATTTGCGGTATTCCTTAAATAATTATTTAAGTGAGGTATACACAATAGTAACACTGGGCATTTAAAAAAACAATATATATATATATTTATTGTAAAACATATAAAAACAATATTCCTTTGGTATATTTTAATTATAGCGAGGTATGACTACGGCAACTTAATAGTACTATGGCTGAGTGTTTTTTTATATTTATCAAAATAATATAATAAAAGAAAATAATAAAAAAAAACCGATGGTTGGTAAATGACTCAAAACATGTTTTTTCCAGATAGTGTTTTTTTTTTTTTTAAGGAACAATGCCCCGGGGCGCCAAAAACGTGAATACGCCTCTGCGTCCAAACAGTAATTTTAATGTAATATGTAATATTATTCAGTATGCAATTGCGTACTGTGTTTTATTTCATTTTATCAGTTATTATTATTATTATTTTTTTTTTTTTACGAACTAGACATAATTAAACTTAAATATAGTTCTTTTGAAAAAGTTTTTTGTTTTTCGGTTATTATTATGGGTAATCGCTTAAATGCGGGCAAATGTAAACTGGTCCCGACGTGCCCGCAATTTCAAAATCAACGATCGGCACACGCCACCGCAATTATATAGGTATGACGATTATATTCTATTAGCCATATAATTTAAGTATCATCGACATCGGCGTTTATACGACTCTGGTCATGAATACAAAACGACAATTGGTCAAATTATTACATTTATTGTCTAATCGACATACTCGTAAGAATTGTTTTTTTTTTTTTTTTTTTTAATATTCGATATTTAAATCTGTTTTATAGATCTCGAGACCTGACAACAATTGACTTATGGTTTTTTTTTTTTATTATTAATTTCGCAAAGACTTAATTTTGGCCGATGCTTGGTTATCAGCTTCGCATCGTTCAGTAATTGCCCTCTGTTTTTTTCATTTATTTGCAACGATGTCGACCTGGACACGGTCGGTGTGGCATTATTATACGGGTACAGTTTTTTCACTAAAACTAATCGAATAATATATTATTATTAGTGTTACGAAATACAAATATGGTATTAATTAATACATATTCGTAGACATTACAAATACCGGTGGTGGTGGAGGTGTTTATAGTCCCAACCGTTTAGGGGCGATCATAAGTGAAATTTCAGGGGAGGGCAAATACACATTACGATAAAAAAAATTGCGCCATTGTTTTAGGACGCGAATATTTTACTGTTATACGTACAATAAGCGATTAAGGAATTAAAATTAGATTTTTACATTTGGAGGCCTGTCGCGGCGTATCGATTATTTCGTCCGGCAACTCTTCGTCGAATATAGCTCGACGTAACCGTTCGGTTTTTTCGTCGTTATAGACGTTGTTCTTGGCCATTTTCGGTTTTATTTTTTATATCAATATATCGTTATCTTTAAATTAAAAAAAAAAAAAAAACGTTTCGATTAATCAATCGTAGTATTTATAGATTACGGTTATCCATATTACGTGGACTATATTAACACGGTGCAATGTAATTATATATATATATATATAGGTAGAGAGAGAGAGAAAATTGGATAATAGTATTTATACAATTATTTTTTACAATTTTCATATATTTTTACTTATCGTGTCTCTCTCTAGTATATTAAAATATGTACGCTAAACTCGATTTATACGGCAAGGCTGTATCTATGATGGGACGGGAAAGGGTCTCCTAGCAAGCGCTCAAATTGGAGGGAGAGCGCAGGGGGACAAAGCTTCTCTATTACGTTTCTATTATTTTTTAGTATCCCCTTATTGCTAATAATGATATTTTCGAAAAACATGCGTTATTAACTATTTTTCATTAACCGTTCAATCAATCAAATTATTGTTTTTAATATTTTTTCTGTAGTGCATTTTTGCTTTGTTTGATGATTGAAACTGAGTAATTCAACCGAAATCTAAACATCGTCATTTTTATTACGAAAACAAGAAACAAAATGAAATATAATTCAAACGAATAGATACGCGAGCGAAAACTTGGCCCTCAAGAGTACCAAAAATAATAATTTGATGATTTTTTTAAATTTTTTTTTTATAAATGATCAAGTATAAGATTATGTTTGACAATCGGCGTAACGGAGGGGCGGGGATGAGTTTAAGTCTCGTCAGTATTTAATTTATTTTTCCGATTCGAGCGCATTGGGACCCCAGACCGCCGGAAACGGAATGTTTTCAAAACATAAAATATCTAAGCAAAACGTTACGAAAAAATCGCAGCAAATCACAATTAAAAAAAAAAAAAAAAAAAAATGATTTCCTGTCTCTCCGCCCCTCTTCCCCGGGATTTTTATTCTCCCTGTTACGACCTTGCGTGTGTAACAGTCGAGTACCGAATTTCGTTAACCGCATTGTACATTATTATTATAATGTCGGGAAAACGGGACTTTGCGGTGGAGAAGGAGCGCTTTTTTTTTTTTAATTTTTAAATTTTTTTTGGTATTTGTGGAGAGGCAGGGTGCGCGGGACGGTTAAGAAGTCCGGAGTATATTATAATAATTTTATTCGTATATATGAAAACCACAAATACAAATTATTATTTTCCCGTGTAGGCGAGTATAGGTCGGTTAGGCATACGAATGGTAGCGGAGAGGGGTAAAAACCATTTACTACGACCTCCGAGTGATCGTAATAACCGAACCTCTCTCTTTCCATGTGCGCGGACGACGACTACGTAGAAAAAAAAACGAAAAACGAAAAACGAAAAAAAAAAAAAAAAAAAAAAAAAACAATAAACGACACATTGTACTGCGGCCGGCCGTCACGCTCCAGCAAAGGCCATAAACGACGATGCGGTTTCGACCCTGGGAGATTTCCCGGCTGGCTCAAAAACACAACACTCGTGTACACGTATCATAATTTGTAATATTACGTACACCGGTGCCCGTAAAAATACTTAATAATAATAATACGGCTTGTCAGCGGCGTCGGAGATATACGGTTAAAAAAAATATTGTGGTACGCCACGCAGACCACAAAAAATTGAAATAAATAATATTATAGGTACGGCCGACGGCCGCGCACATTGTTACTTTCGTCGCTTTTTTTTTTTTTTTTTTTGTTCTACGGGTGTGTACACTTTTTATATATTTTTTTTTCGTCCGCATCGGGTATTATATAGGTAGCGCTAAAAGCATTATTATTATACTTACGGATTATTTTGTTATCGAGTGAATGTTTCAACGCCTCGGACCCGTTACGAGCGCGAATTCGGCACGATTTTATTATAATGACGACTGTAATATATCATGCAGATTTTATTATTTTTTTTTTTTTTTTTTTTTTGTTCTTGATCGAATATTATAACAAAAAAAAAAAAATAAATAAATGAAATTAAAACCGTCTGTAAAAGATCAAATAACAATTGTAACCGTGTTTTTCTTTCTATTTTGTTGTTGTTGTTAACGTTTAATTTGTTATTTCATTATAAATCCAAACATAGCACCTGGCAACAGATCGTTTATTTGTCTTAATCGCACACGGATATATTATTTTCGCAAATACACTCGAAGTATGCGGACCCGCGTATATTGTTTATTTAAATCCGGCTACTACTATAATATTACTGGCGTACGCTACTAAATTTTATAATACTAGCCGAACAACCCGGCTTTACTAGCGTGCAAAATGGTAGCACGTTCGGTCAATAACGATTTAGAAAAATATTATTTATGTACACAATAACTATTGTTATTATTGTATGGTATAAATCACGCGTGACCCCCTCATCTTGCCAAAAATGTAGAAGAGGGCACTCGAGGGAGTATTTTGAAACAAAATAAATGTGAAAGAAAAAAAAAAAATAGTAAAAAAGTTCGTGAAACGTGGAACAAAAAATGTTTATATAAATATATATATATATATAAGGATAAGGATAACTTATAAAAAAAACAGGTATTACATTTTCTTATGTAGCGGTACAATTGCAAATAATGAGATACTCGGGAGAGTAATTGAAACAACTTTGTAAAAAAAAAAAATCGTAAAAAAGTTCATTAGTGTCATCAGAAACGTAAAACATAAAAATAATTTTTTTATATACACAAGTATATAAGATTATTATTCCAAACTCTGATTCCGCCAGCAATTATTATTGTTTCACTCACTCGGTATTTAATTAAAATTAACTTTGGACTTTTATAGTATAAAAAAAATTATAGAGCGAACTGATTAATTATCAGACACAAAGGTAACAATGACCGCTAGGGTGCCCGTTATTTTTTAAGTTGAACATTTTAGGGAAAACCGGCCGAAAATTTGTTACAATGTATCTAAAAATTAAGATTTTACGCAAAAAAAAAAAAAAAAAAACAATTATTTACACTTGTTCATAAAACTTTGAGCCTAAATCGCGTTTTGTCAATTATCAGCTAACTTGAACCAATCAAGTTCAAATTTTGCATACCCTATTTTTAGATGTGTTGGGACAAATTTCCGGCGGGCACTTTTAAATATTAAACAAAAAAAAATTCGTCTCATATGAATAACGGGCACCCCTAACCTAACCTAACCTAACTATTATTATTATTACAGATGTGTTGGTACGTTGGATTTTTGTTTTATCACCGTCCAAATAGTAAAAAAAAAAAAAGAACCATACGAGTGTGGCAGGACTGTGGACGCAGTAAAACTGTCTGTGCATATTCAGAAGTGAAATAATGAAATAAAAATAATATACATAGATTTCAATGGTTTTTTTTTTTTTTCCCCCGAAACGTCCGGTTTTTCGTTTCGATTGTTATCAACCCCAGTGATTTGAGATGAGAATATTCTCATTAATTTTTTTTTTGTTTAATTGTCAATGGAGAGACGTGTAATAACCATTTCGTTACCAGTAGTCGTATGTACCTATTTAAGTAAATGTTTTTAGTAAAATAACATTTATGTGGTTTTCGTTTTATAATAATAAACGTGCGATATTAACTTGACTTGTAAGTAGTATTCAATAATAGTTATTCGTCTAGATTTAGAACTCGACGAATTATGACATATTATGCCATGAGCAATTAGTGTGCGACTCGATATAATCGTAATATGATATGGATATGAGTACGCGCAACGGCGAGCGCTCGATCTTCTGTTCTTATTTTTTTTTTTTTTTTTGAGCCTCTTTTTACACTGAATAGTGAACAAAAATGAAAATGTCCGGATATTCTCGCAAAATATTATTACCGTAATTTAAAAACACTGCACCCTCCCCTTCCTCCGTACCTATGTAAAATACGTATACGGAATTGTTGGCGACGAGTTTTCGACCCACACCCCGGGGTCGCTATAATCGCGCGTATACCCATAAACCGCGTGGACGGGTATTATAACTTATAAATATAAGTAGACGGTAATTCCGCGGAGGCAAATTAAATTCATAAAAAAAACTATACACGTGTATTCATATATATATATATATCTCGTATACGTATTTTTTACACGCACCTCCTATTCATAACGTCGTATATTGCGCGTACACATATATATATATATATATATACATACGTATATATACGACGGTAAAAGGTCGACGAATTAAAATATTAATATTTATTCAGGTTTATGTGTGTCGGAGAGTCATTCTGATTAATCCGTTCCGGAGGTTTGACGTCATAATTCATGTATTATTGTACGCGATATTTCCACTGTGTATACGGCGATTTCGATCTAAAACGATCCCCGCGTCATTGGCGCGCGGGGACGCGCGGTCGAGTTCTATTATTGTGCCGCATGCTCGACGCATGTTTTGCCAGCGTGTAACGAAAAAAAAAAAAAAAAAAAAATCACAATCATAATAATAATAATATAAAAGGGTAGTGTTAAAAAAAAAAAAAAAAAAAAAAAAAAAATAATAAAAAAACTCTACTGTTCGGGGGACCCGGACTTAATGCCCGGTAAATTTGCAACACGCGTGGTATAATCTCGTCCATATTCTAACCCCTTTTTTTTTTTTTTTTTTTTCCCCGATTCCGTTTCCCTTGTAATATTTCCAATACCCTCTTTTGTGTATACGGGAGGTCCGCCGAACCATTGCGGAGCGTTAAAAACCGTATAAATACTCGACGGCAACAGGAGAATTTCGCAAACAATCGCAGGAATTTTTTTTATTAAAATATCGCGCGTCGTATTCCGACGATACAGAACACGGCCAGAGGGTATTGTTAATTGCAATCGATCCGTACACGGACTTTTGTGCCGTCTAATCGAACCGGTGTGGTGGCGAAGGGAAAATTATTATTAGTGTCCCAGAATCGGCGTAAACCGATATCGTATATATTGAGGATTTCGGAGGTTTTTTTTTTTCGTTTCAAAACCGTTTTAATGACCCGATATTTTTGGAGAAAAAACGTCAATAATGTCTCTGGGTTATGAAAAAAGCGTTAAAATAATTACGGGTTTTCGACCGATATACCTGTTAATTTCAATATCGGCTCGCCGCTAGATATTACGAAAAAACTACCGAAACTACCTACTAAAACACACACTACAGAATACAAGTAAAATGTTAAAAAAAAACATCGATTTATTGTGTTTTTAAAAAAATCAAACAATTGATGCCTTTTATGTAGTAATTGCACTGGGTTTTTCATATTGTCACCTATTTCGTGAAATAGAGTACAAAGTGGTTTTTTCTTTTTGTCCATTAACGCCAAAAAAAAAAAAAAAATATACAACAACGTTATGTTGTCACCGTGTTTTTATCATCGTGTTTGTTATCATTTCATAAACCACGATGTAAACAACATCGTGTCGTCGGTTACCGTTTACCGCTATCGAATTTCCTCAACAGTTTATGAAACGTAGGCGACAGTTATCAATAAACAAGTTGTAGGTTTTAGTTATTATTTTATTGAATTGTATAATAACAAAAAAAAAAAAAAAAAAGGGCCCGACTAGCGGTTTTTATGGGAAAGGGGGAGACGGAGCCCCGGCTTTACTATTTCACGGGGAGCTTAAGCCCCGCAGCCCCCGTGCACTTGGGGCCTATGCTCACGGTAGTTCGGTTTTAAAATACGTTTGAATTCACCAACAAGTTTACACTTAGCGCTTTTCCAATCGACGAGAACAAATCGTTTGAAATCCGTGTATGGATTTGTGTCTGATCACGTCGTAAAAATCGTCATCGTTCGCCCGAGTACGCGGTGTTGATCAGTAATAATTATTCGTCGGCACGGTTAAACGAATTATAAAATACAGTTTGTACGTGCGTGCGTAATAGGACGCGGCGCATTTAGAGCAACGAAAACCGAATGTTTTCCAGATGCCGCGATACGATACACGAAGACGTGCCATTTGAAAATGCCACTTGAACGTTTTAAGGTGCCCCCGTACCGGAAGTCGAGTTTGGCACGAGCTAATGTCGTTTTTTCGTGTAAACGGCACTGCGAAATTTACGCGTAAAGGAACCCGCCGGGAGGTCGTCGTACAAGTCGAATATTTTAACGACGGCACACGTGTGTTGAGAGTCTGTAATTTGTCAACATTTCCGTACACGACATAAATTATTATATTCTGACCGACCGAGAGTGCACGTCCGTATTGGACCTTAGCCCGTATTGGGTATTGGTTATGGGAATAATCCGGATTCGCCAATGTCCGAGAATCCGGATTTTTCGATTCCGAAATTCGATATCCGACGTTTATTGTCAATCCAGATTTCGGATTCTAAAATCACCCTTTCGGATTTATATTGTCATACGTTTTTATATTTGAACTCTGCGGTGTACGAATCCAATTTTGTTTTTGATAAGCTATGTGCTGAAGTATAAAGCAAACCGATGCGAATGCTACAAATTCCTCCTACCCTTAATTATAAAATATATTAAATTGTGATCAATTTAATCGTTGGTTGTTATTATGTTATCAGTTTTATCCAACAAAAAATGGCGGTAATGATCGGTATTAGACGGTTTTTAATTTTTTTTTTTTTTGAATTCTGCATCGATAAAACTATACGTAGTGCTATATTTACGGTCGGGGATCCAGGAATGGTGGATTCCCTTTAGATTCAAAAGAAAATAATAATAGATGTTCCCGCAGAATAAGCAAGTAATGAGTATAGAAATTATAAATATTATAGTCGTGTCGTCGTCACGACGGTTTCCAAGTCTGACTGGAATTTATTTTGTACATTTTATAACTTTCAAACGAAACGACTGGAATTTATAGTGTTTTTTTTTTTTTTTTTTTTTTTTTTTTTTTTTTTTTTTTTTTTTTTATGATCGAGCATATTTTCGTAGCAATAATAAAACCGACTGAACGTATTATTATTATTACGCATTATTACTATTATCGGTTGTTAATAAACGGTTTTAATAATATAAATGTTTTGTTGGCAAACAATATGAATAAAAAACCCATTCACGCGAACATATCGCAAAACTACGTATTGCATTTACTATAAAAAAAAAAAAAAAAAAAAACAAAAAAAAACTGTTGTCATGTTTTTAATAGATCCAAATCAAATCAAAAAAAAAAAAAAGCATTAGGTTCTAACCCTTTTACGCATTGGTTCGTATACCGAAATGAAATCATCAATCATTCCGAGTTTTCGCGTATATTGTATATAACATATAAACTTCCCCCTTTTTTTTTTAATGTCACGTGATATAGTTAACTATTGGCCGATAGTCAATTGTCGATTAAAAAAAGGAAAAGCCGACCGAGCTTATAGATTATAAGTTCAGATATCAGTACCCCGATCTGGCTCGTAGTACTGCTAGTAATCCTTTCCCCAAATAATATTAATACGAAAAGAAAACTATAATAATTCACAACAATGGGCGAATAACAAGATAATATGTATTATATATAAAATCTATGGAATATTATTATTATTATTATTTTTTTTTTCCGATAACGAAATACGTGGGAAAATATTTAATTCGAAATTATTATAATATTATAAATACGCCTGCTCGCCGTTTTAAATTAATAGTTATATGATATCTAATCTCGTATAAATACGAGGCCTGTTCGAAAAGTTCCCGAATTCTTCAATTTTTTATTTATAGTGCTTATCTACAAGCTATTGAGACTTATCGCCCTCGGAGTATTCTCCCTCTTGGTTTATACACTTTTGCCCAACGACGTTCCCATTGTTAAAAGCAATCCTGGAAAGCAGTTTCTGGAATTGCTCGTAGCTCCGTTAGCGAATTTTCTTTTATTTCGTCTATCGTAGAAAATCTTTGTCCTTTTAACGGAGATTTTAGTTTTGGAAATAAAAAAAACGTCCGCTGGTGCCAAGTCGGGAGAATATGGTGGATGAGGAAGCACGGTCATGTGATTTTTCACGCAAAACAGATGGTTACGCGATTGTCTTTCTGATCTTGCGACATCAACCGAGGGACAAATTTTGCTGCAACGCGGTGCGTTCCAAGTTTTTCTACCAGAATTTCATGATATGTTACAATATTCCGCAATTTCTCGAACAGTTAAACGTCTATTAGACCGCACAATTTCATTGACTTTTGTCACCTGAGCATGGTCTGTCGATGTCGACGGACGTCCTGAACGTGGATCGTCATCAACTGATTCCCGACCGTCTTTAAAACGTTTAAATCAGTCGTAACACTGAGTACGTCCTAAACACTGATCACCATAAGCATTTTGCAACATTTTATGAGTCTCAGTAAAAGATTTACAAAGTTTAACACAAAATTCAATATTAATACGTTGTTCGTGAATGTTATTCATCTTAAAAATCGCACAATACACACGACTCGTCTACTTTGAACGCGCATAGCTAATGGTTAGGTTATAGCAATAAACATTTGAGATTTAATTGAAAAGATAGCTGCTGATCTCTATTTTATTTTAATCTAATAACATATACGATACTATAAATTTTCTATTTTTAGGAATTATAGTTCGGGAACTTTTTGAACAGACCTCGTATATTATTTTGGCAATAAACGCGGGGGTGTCGATACTTTTAAGTAGTTCAGTGGCGTCATTCCGGTATTTGGTGGACCGGGTTAAGACAAACTTTACCCCGTGTCGTCCCATCGACAGAGGAGAGTTTGTGGCTATTCACCAAGGTGAAAACCATTGATAAACGTCATGAAAATCTGTCGGGAAATCGAAAATTTGGCCGCGGATTACTTACAGTGCGAGGGCGTACGGACTTGAGGTATACGAAGGTACGTTTTACATTTTTTCCCCTCCGAGGCTCAAAGCCACAGATGAACCGAAACGACGACTTAAGAGTAAAGACAAGGCTGAAAGTAAAACCGGGGCAAATGCCCAAATTGTCCTCTCTCAAATGACGTCACCGAATGAGTCATCCAAACAACTTTTTACAATTTTATTAATTATTAAATAATATTTTATAATATCGTATAAGGTAAACAAACAAAAGTTTAACATAACCTTTGTTTAATAAAAAAGTTAAGTAACTACACTACTATGTTGTAATAATTTTTTTTTTTTTTTTTACAAATTTATCTCTTTGTACAACTGAAGCGGCAATCGCAGCGGAAAGACTCCGCAAGTCAAATATTATTTTTAGATAAATTTTAACTTATTTTTTTTATGACGTTGTTTTAACACGAATACGGAGTTAATTTTTAATTGTCCATTACGGCAAGTCAATTTCAAGTTATTTTAATCGTAAACACTATTCGAACAGGTGTATGCTACCGTCGTAAAATAATAATAATTTATTTTTTATTAAATAATGTGCGTGTGGAGTTCCGAGTTTAAAATGATTATAATCCTGAAATAAACCTCCCGTGTTAAACATTGACCACAGTCATTTTATTTTCAACAAAATCACAATACTCGAGGTTTCACTTACCCTTGAGTTTAAGGTTACCTTGACAGTCTTCGACTTTTAACGTCGTTAACTAACCGTTATAAGTTATTTTTTTCAATTAGCTCACGACCGCAAGAGTTTTGTATTATAATTAGCGATAGCGATCAACCAATATAACTTTTTCCCTATACTCCGATATAAAACCGATATTCTTTACGATATTTAAATAGAAATCCGTGAGACGATATTGAAACTAACTGGTATGCCGGTTGAAAACCCTATTTTATTATTATTATTTATTTTTTTTAACGCATTATTCGTATTTCAGAAATATTATTGACGTTTATTTTTCTTCAAAAAACAGATTTTTTTTTAAAAATAAAAATATCGGTTTACGCCGATACTCACCACTAGTTTTTATTACCACTCGCTGTCAACTTGTCCCGAAGCCAGTGGCGTATTTAAGATTTTGCTGCCGGGGTACACATGTTCTTCATGCACCTCCCGGCCTCATATTGTATATTATATAATTGGTTCTAAGTTCTATTTTGTAAATCGCACCACCAAGCACCAGTGAATTTCACGCAATAATATTATTTGTAATTAATATATTTATTTAAAAGGTGAAACAAATAAATACCAAAGGTTACAAAACGATGTAGACAAGATAATGATTATATGGCGTACACGGTACACACGTTTATTAGTGCCACGATGACAAATCGATTTTGATAAGTCGATTCGACAAGTTCATCTTAGAAAGTACGATGAGGACATTTTTTTTTTATTTTAATGATGTGCAATATGGCTGAAACGCTACCGCCACTATATAGCTTGCCAAAGGCAACTGTAGCCCGAAAAAGTGCTGCCCCAGGAAATTGTCCCCTTGCCTCCCTCTAAATACGTCACTGCCTGTAACCTCGGTTACTAGTGGCGGCCGAGATGATATTTGCGGCGTGATGCGGGTTTTTTCGTTACGGTTTCGCCCGTCCTGTCGAAACGGAATAAATTATTATGACAGACCACCGCCGCCGACCGTTTACTCGCTACGGCTGACATCCAGGCACAGTCGTCTTCGGCGCACCTGCCGCACAAGACTATCGATCGCGCTGGATAAGCGGGCGGGTGAGGGACTTGGGTATTTAAGTCCCGACGAAATTACCCGACGTACTCACGATAATTACGGTGGTGCCGCTATTACGATAATAACTGTACAGACGATTTTTCGATTCCGAACGTCTTCCTTGACGACGGATCGTTTTTCTTTGTCTCTCTTCTTTACCCCCGCCCCCCCCTCCCTCCCTCCCTACACCGACCTGCCATGTGGTTATACGTATATAAAAAAATAGTTATACTATAAGGTCGTAGGCGTCATCGCGTACACGTTAAATAATAATATATTTTTTTTATACAGTCGATTCCGCTTAATGCGGGCACGTCGCGGGACCAGTTCCATTTCCAGCTCACGTTAAACGGTTGCCCCCCATAATAACCGAAACGTGTAATACTAAAAAATGGTATTCTATTTCAAAAGAAATATTATATTTTATGTGTAAATGCATGTAATCCGTAAGAAATAGTAATAATAAAAAAAAATGAATAACTGTTAAATTAAATAAAATAAAATACATACGTCATATTGAATAATATACACACTACACTAAAATTACTATTTGGACGTGAACGGTAGACAAATTGGAAATTGTAATAATTAATACTAATCATTAAGCGCTATTTTCGTTAGTCTTCTGCACGAAGAATTTTCACACATTTGTTAGGCTCCCTAGCTAATACTGGTGGGCCGGCATTAAAACCTTCGTCTCCTTCTTCTTCGATGGAATCCATTTTTATTTTTTTTTAGAAAATGTTTTGCTATGACATCACAAAATATCTTGATTATCATCAAAACAAGGAACGTGCCCATCGATATTTTGAAACTCGTCGTTGTTTTCAACTAATGCCAAATATTCACGTACGTAAAGTGCTGGTGCATTATCATGGTGCCAAAAGCCACTTTTGATTTCCACGCTTCAGGCCTTTTACGACGTACATTCCATCGTAATCTTTCCAGTAATTGTTTATAGAAAACTTGATTTACTGTCTGACCTGTAGGTTTATCGTTTGTAATGGATGGTCATCTGTAATTGGATATTCGACCTTTTTTTTAAAACGTTGGAACCAGTCAAAAGTTGCACAACAGCTTAGCGAAACGCCTCCGAAAGCTTTAATTTAATCCATTCACATGTTTCCGTAGCATTTTTACCAATTTCCAAACAAAATTTAATACACGCGCGTCGTTCCGTAATATTATCCATTGTGAAATGGCGATTTTATACAAAACGATCGACTTTGAACTGTCAATGGCAACCGATTCGAGATAACGATTTTATATTATTACTATACTGAAATAATTGTCATGATCTCCGGTTTATTTTCGTAAAACAACCATTACCGGTAACCATTAAACGTTTTTTCCGTAATCGATTTGGTCTGGGCGTTTGTTGAACACGCCTAGAATTTCTCTCGAACTTCCCTCGAATTTCCCTCGAACGACCGCGAAAACCTTACTACACCGTTGCGGCGGCGGCGGCGGCGCGCGCCTTAGCGTTACCACACCGCCGCCCGAGTGTTATTTTTACGTTTCCGAATTGCGCGTGTCACGGGGTCACGCGAACATCGGGCTGTTCGTAACGTACGTAAAGTGTAAACGCAAGTACCTTAAACGTATATAATTTCCTCACCTCCCCTCGTGAGTATTTATTATAAATTGTACCGATATAATGCGCGTGTTGGATATGCGACGTACTACCAGAATAATAAAACGACGTGTTCGCGGGGCCGTGCGTGTTTCGTTCGTGTCGGACGCGTATTATTTAAAATATAACCGGATATTATTACAAATAATATTTTATGCGGAACATACGGCCGTCGTATAGGTCAATTTTCGTAATCGTCTACCCGTACAGTTATCCATGTAAAACAGGTGGACGGAACCATCGCCGCCGCCGCCGCCGCCGCCGCCGCCGACTCTCTGGTACACCGAGACGGTCAATTAGAATTTCCGAAAACGCGTACCTGCTAGTGACGGGACAAATCCGGATTTGCCGAAGTTCGAGAATCCGGATTTACGGATTCCGATATCCGGACATTCCGACATTTATTGTAAATCCGGATTACGGTTTGTAAAATTGCGATTTTATATTCTTTAATTCATTTCTCATAAACTATTATTATTATTTATTGTTAATAGCATTAAATGTGTAAAACATTAAATACGTTTTTACAATTCGAAAAATATCACGAATAGAAATTTATTTTAAAAAAAAAACAAGCACAACAAAAAAAAAATCATACATAATACACACTAATTTATATCATATATTATTACTAGCTGACCCGGCAAACGTCGTTTTTCTCATAAAAATTGTTTATGAAATGAACAAAATTATTTAACTGTTTTGTAATGTTAAAACAACTACATAAGGATTTGATTTTGAGAATTAAAAAGACAGAAAAATCTGTACGGTCGAACAAAAATTTTGGATTTTAAAATTGGAAATAAAATATTTCGGATTTTGGAATTCGAAACATAAATCTTCGGTTTTCATAATCCGGATTTATTGGATTTTCGGATAATCCGGATTTATGTCACATCGCTAGTACCTACAGGGGCGGATTGGCGATTGTTTATCGGGAAGTATTACGCCTCATCTGTCACAGGCGCAACTGGAGTAAACTTTTGGAAGTGCTGAAATGCAATGAAAAACGAAGGGGTCGTTTTGAAATTATCGAACAACAACGGCATTTCGTCGTTAATTGATTATAACCTGTTGCGTAATAAATTAATATTCCTATATACACACATATATGTATACACGAACAAAATAATAAGACGTCCCAATAAGTTGTATGTTGTCGTTTTTTCTTGTTGTTGTAGATTTAAATTTAAGTGCTTTTCGTCAAAGAGCGTTTTTCTTCTTCTTCTTTATAGGAGCGAGGGGTGATTCGAAGCGCCGCTCCGCGAAATGATTTTTCGGGATTTTAAATGGGTTTTTTTTTTTTTTTCCAAAATTTCATACAGTACATTAAATCCACAGGCCTATAATAGTAATAATAATAATAATAACAACAATAATATAACGTCTCGGCCGCGGCGTACGTACGGACGTAAATAATACGATTGTGTTGCAGGTGGTTATAATAAAATATCGACCGGACCCGTCGTTGTCGCAGACTCGTGAGAATGTGATGCAATCTATAAACGCGAAAAAGACCCGGGATATTGGCGGATATTCAAACCTTGTATTATTATACGGCATTATTTGTATTATTATCGGCTATAATATAAATCGTCGTACCGCATTAGTGAGTGGCCGACATTATACGCGTATCGTTTTCACGTGCGCACGGCATATTATTACTATATTTTTTATATATTATATTTTTTTCCGGGTGTTTTTTTTTTTTTTTTTATATATATATATATTATCCTTAAAAACGGTCGCAGTATCGAGAAAAACGCCATATGTGACGTTTCGTATTATTATCGCGGAATGGATATAAAATACGTAAAAAAAAAAAAAAAGGGAAAAAAAAAAACGATAATATTTATTGTAAAAACGTTTCGCGAGAAAGAACGGGGAAGGGGGCTACGTAAATTTGTATTATTATACTTAGTGGATCGTTGCGCGTTTCGGCGTCTTCGGCAGTGGCGCAGCCGGGAAAATATTTCGACGTGGGAGCAGGGGCTGGTACGTTTCAAATTCTCATTCCTACAATAGGTTTTGTGTATTTATATCGGTTAAGTAAATAAACATAACCGGGGTGTGTCGAAGACATTCTCGGTGTTTCGACAATCAGTGGCGTTTCCTGACTTTCGGCGTTAGGCGTTTATGTGTGATCGATTAGGATAACCCCCTTTATGGGAAACAAATTCTCATCAACTATCAACAAATATTATTAAAATTATTTATTTTTACATTTTTAATAATATATATATATATATGAATTATCCATAAACTGTATAAAAATTATTAAAATTAAATCTGGACAAGGTCCAGGTACCATTTTAAACAAAAACTTTTTTTTCAGCAAACGAAAGCCTTGAAAAGCATTTTTGTTTTAATTGATTTACAACTTCACTGCGATTATACATATTGTCCATATGGAATAAGTTTAATTTTGTTTTATACTAAGCCAAAAAAAAAATTATACGAATAATTTTAATGCAATAAAAACTACACGGCGCGTATAGTAACAAGAGTATTATAATGAAAAATAAATACCTCGTTGTCTTGAATCTTTTCAATCATTGACCCGATAAAAACGCATAAAACCGACTGATGCACGGAAATGGACAATACTGTTAGGTGCCGGCAATCCGCAATTAACAACTACAGGGTGGGGTGTGGTTACTTCCTCATTTTAAAAATTCATAACACAAAAAGTATTGGCAATATTGATTTAATTATTTTTTTCTGTGTATAGGGGTACATTTAAAGTTTTAATTTATTTGGTTTTAAATACTACATCTCGAAGGTGGCCACCGTTCTCGTCAATGCACTGACATAGTCGGAATTTGAAATTTCTGTACACTTTTTCCAGCATACGTGTGCTTATGTCGGCAATAGCAGCACAAATATTGTTATTGAGATGACGATGGATCTTTGGACGATCCGTGTATACCAACGATTTAAGGTAGCCCCACAGGAAAAAATCACATGGGGCTAAATCTGGTGACCGTGCTGGCCACTGAAGATCGCCTCTAAGAGAGATGAGCCGTTCGGGGAAGTGTTCACGCAAGATATTCATTGACCTTCTTGCCGTGTGAGCCGTGGCGTCATCCTGTTGAAACCACACTTTCCTTGCATTCATTCAACGACGTTGCCGCTCCGAGCTCCCAGTGTGGGCCGTAAGGTGACGGGCGGTGGGGTTTCCCCCGCGGACACCGAGCCCGCCGCTACCAGTGAGCCCTGCACATCCTTGACCGCGATCCATGGCGGCACGCCGAGGAGCAGGACGGAGGCCGTTGTCGTCGGCCGGTTAACCCTGCCGTCGACGCCGACCACCGTCTGCAGCTTTTCCGCCAAAATGGCGGCCTTCTCCTACTTCCTCACCACGAGAGTGATCCCGCCCACACGGCTCGCACGAGCGTTCAAGACCTCGATTTTCAAGGCCTTGAGATCTACTCCCGAGGTGATCCTCTTCATCGTGGCGGGCAGCGTCACTGCCGACTCTGGGGAATCCGAAACCCCTGTAGCAGTAACTGTGATTTTTTCGTTTTCTTCCATATTGATTTTTGAGGCAAATTCTAGCCTTTGCGTTTTAACCCTACCACCAGGGGGTTTTTTATCGAGGATTTCCTTTCTCCAGAGCGGCTGCCGACCAAGGCTAAATAGTCCGCCCTACCCTATTTGTACGCTGTCCGCGACTGCTTATTCACCCAGTTTAGTACTGACTTATATCGCAGCTGACCTTCAGATCTGAAGGCCGTTCCCCTATCCGCAACCTGGGGACGCGCCCGGTCGCCTTGACGTGCCGTTCTGGAATTGCCTAGTACAAGCGTTCCACCAGAGTGGCCACGGCGGCCACTTCGCCGATACGAGACCGACGGCGCGGTGTCCGGGGTCCTAACTTAACCTAACCTAACCTATTCTAACCTAACCCTTTGCCTATTCATGAACCGCGTGTACGTAAATTATTGTATTTTAATATTTCCCTACATTTTCAAATGTAAGTAAAATGTCAATTTGCGGCGACTCATTAATGGCAAGTGCTGGTTTTGCGATAACGTATTCACTATTACCTAGACCATCTTCAGTTATAGTATTTTCTGTACTTTTTGTTTTCCTCGGCTTTAATTTATCGTTTAAAAATTGCATAAACCGAAATGCAAACCATCGTGAGTGATACTTCTCGTCGCTGGCCATTCCAGATGTAGTTCCTTCTCTCTGCCGTTCCCGTCTGAATGAACTCAATAAACTTTCCATTTTTTTTCGCTTGCATCAACAACTTCAGAATTCATTACTTTTGCAATTTTACTCCATACATCAATTTTATTTTATTTTATTTTTTTATGTAATTTAATAACGGAAAAAAATGGTTAATACAATTGTAAATCATAAAACAATGTCAACCTTGCGTGGCATTGATTATTTCTTCAATATTTATTGGGATACATCGGTGGACTGACGATAAAGCTAAACCTGTTAGACATCTACAATTATTATTCTATATTTTAAATATTGTACTAGTCCTCGAATAGGTTTTTAATCGTCTTGAAGTTGAAAAAGAACGTTTTGCTGACCAAGTCGACACTGGGAGTGTTGCGAGTATGGATATTAAACACCTAATGGTTGGATAAAGGTCCTTCGATATAACGCCTATAGTATCGATTGCAGATTTCGGAAGTTCTTTATCGGGTACCGATTTCCATTTTTCCACCCACGCCTTCAATTCTGATTCAAATGCCGCACAAGTCGGTAAAAAGCTTTTGTAAAAATCAATGCATTTTTTAAAGTCATTGCTATTTGAATTTAATTAAATTAGAAAACTCGGTAGCAAGTTTTGCGCACCAGAAATAATGTAATTGTGTTTTATAAACCGAATGAAATACATTTATATAATTATTCGATACATTTGAAAAACACACTGAACTGGCGAACAATTAGGTTAGGTTACAAACCGATGAAGTCCGTCGTCCGACAAGATTCAATCTTGAAAATTGCGATAACATATAAGTTTGTAATTTTCTGAAAATTAAGATAATAAAGATAAAAATTTCGGTAGAGGGGTGGGGGTGGATGTTGAATCTGCCCCTGTATACGGTTGGCCTGGAGGTGAGCCCCGGGGACAAATACCCATAGTTTCCTTGCGTGTTATTATTATATTTTTTTTTTTTTTTTTAGGAAAATAATGAGTGTATTGCAAGAATCGCTAAACAAACGTCCGGCCTCGTACGGTTCGTGTACGCGTGAATATAAATAATAAACATTTAATTTTTACGAGCAGACGATGCCGCCGTAAACGAAAATAAACCGCGCGCGTACGGCACGTGGCGCGGGGTAGCCGGAAAGGATTTACGAACAAAATAATATCCGTCTTCGTTCTCTCCGCCTTATTTTATCGCACGCGTCGCAAATGGGGTCAGTTGTTTAGATTTATACGAACGACTAAAACCTGCCAGTATACTTATTATCGTATACTGTAATGTAAATAATCAAGAAGGTCGCGACGTTTCATATAAGTTCTCCTATTTAAATCCAAATGAATTATGTTCACTCGCCAGGGCTGGGATTTATATGTAAACCACATATTTTTTTTTTTTACTAAAACGCGATCAATTTATCATGGCGAACGATAAATTCGTTGCACGCGATTCGCAATAGACTAGCAAGATAAATTTTTTACATTATTTGTAAAATATCCGCTTTTTTAAAAAAAAAAAAAAAATATTTCGTAATTTTCATTCGCAATACTAAAAAGTAAAATAATTTGTCAATTTCCATCATCGAATTGGTTGTTTAGCAGTACTGCACTTCGATAACGGTATTCGTAAACGGTGTAAATGTATAGGTATAGCGTTTATTTATATCACTAAAAAGTAAAAGTTATTAATATTGAAAGTATCGGTTAAATAATAACAATAAAAAATTCCGTGTACGACTTTAGTTTATCTTGTCTGTTCGACACCTTAACGACCTTAGAATATGTACGTTCAAGAATTATTCGACAAAATAATGCATTACAAATGTTAACAACCAGTTGCCTCATAAATTAAAAACTAAATAACCCCTAGAGTAGCACGATCTATTTCAACTCAAATTGCAAATATTATGGACACTTGTTCGAGTGTCTAATAATGCATTTTACTGCAATACAAGTGATACAAGTGTTTTGACTACTCGAATATTTCAGATCATATAACATATCTCAGAATCAAACAAAGAATTTTTTTTTTTTATTACATAGTTTAGCCATTTTAATTACAATTATACATGTACATATTTTTGGTTTTGTATGATTCATATGATTTCCAGCCTTACTATTTACTGTTTATATTGATTGAATTTTGTGATGAAAAAAATTATCGATGTCATATTGACGGCGAGTAAAACCGCGTGTATTAGGACAAACACACGATACATAATTTTATTTGTTTAGTTTTTTTTTTTGTAGAAAAAAAAACACACGAAGCCCATAAACAAACGCGCGTGCGATAATTTACGACTATCGTTATTTGTACCTACGCGTGTATACATATGAAAAACTTCAACAACAACAAATATAAGATTGTAAAATAAATATGATTTTTTTTTTTTTTTTTTTGTACTCTTACGGATTTCAAGAAGAAAAAAAAGACAAACGGAAAATATTATAATAATATATATACGTATTTTACATCGCGGGAAGCAAAAAAAAAGAAAAAAAAAACGATTCCCGAGTTCGTTTAACTTTGTAAGTAGTTTTTTTTCCACGCGAAACCAAAACATTCCAGAAAAAAAATATATCAAATATTCAAGTGCCCTTATACTAGAGGTAAATTTATTTTACATTTTTTCCGGTTCAACCCACTAGATTTGTATAAGAGTAAAAAATATTAACCACAGATAATTTTGGGTTAATATATTAACGTTATTAACCTGTGCCGACTTGAATTTGAAATTCTAGTACATTAATTTACATTAATAGTCTGTTGATATGTTTAAAATTATTAAAAATATCTAGGAAAATTAAATTTTTTTTTAAAGAACAGTTTTGTATAAACATTTCAATTTCCTATAAATTATTTTTTTACGTAATTCTTCGTATTTCTAATTATTTACAAGATATATATATAACTTTTATGTATGTGCAAATACTATTTTCTCGATATTATCAAAGTTTATAAATATACAACTAAAAGCACTTGTCAGTAATTTATTGCTTAATCATGCAGTTCAATATTATCTAAAAAAAACCCTTAGTGACAAATAGGATAAATTCCTATAGATTACGACTTAAATTATTTACATGGGAAATAAATTGTATTCTCGCTGAACGTAGTAAACGATACGGCGGAAAGAGCAGTGAAACACTTATGGACGATTTTCATGGTAGTTAAAACAAAGATGATAAAAAAAATCCTAGTTGCTCTTACGCTGTGTACACGAGTACAGAAGACCGTACCCTTATTGTAAAAAAGAAATTAACGCGGTAAAATAAACTCTTGAGAGAACAGTATTTGTTTCCTTGAAGTCTTATATATCTTATAAATAATTAGAAATATAAAGGCGTAACAACATGGTTTATAGTGAATTAAAATGTGCTGTAAAAATGGCAATTTTCCTACCCGTTTACGAGATATTTATGAAATTATTAAACGTATCAATAAATCACGGTTGATATACATGTTAGTGTACTCGAATTTCGAATTCAAGTCGACACGGATTAACATTAATATTAATACTGGCTCAACATTTTTTTTTTTTTTTATGCATATACACAAATCTATGGGGTTAAACCGGTAAAATATCGAGATTGATAAATAAGGGAACACCATTTAAATTTAAATGTCGACGATGGTTCTGTATATTTGAGTTGTCTATGCGGGCTGTATACATACACAGCGATCGACTAACCTTAAGACTGTGCGCTTTCGTTGTCTCGGAAAGTATTAACATTTTTCGGATGTGAGGGGTTTTTCTTTTTGACAATTTATGAAACGAGCAGCTCAAAAACAATTTTTGTCGCCCTTATTTGTCGACAACGCGTACCGGTACTAGTAATTTGTATTCCGACAACATCAATCGGTTTCAATTATTATACTGCGGCGTGAAAGTTTCGCGCCCGTGTAACCGAAAACGTTTGGCCGTTGAGCGCGGAGGGACGAAATTTACGCCCCTCGGGTCGGGCTCGTGTCATACGCGCGAAAACGACGAAGCTGTTCAAACAGCAAACGATTCGCACCGGCGACTCCGCGATCCCCGGACTTTCGACCGAAAACTAATGCCTCTGCGTACACGTTTTTCCCATTTCGGCAGATCAAACACAACTGCGAAACGGTCTCACGGCCGCGCTAATCTCCGTCGCCGCGAAATCGCCGTCGACGGCCCGAAGATTCCGCCACGGGGCTTTTAAAACAAACGGCCGTGTGCCACGGAGCCGAAAAAAAAAAAATGAAAAAAAATCCGGTCGGCCGGCGTGAAATATAATTGTTTAAGCAAATATACGATTATATAGTAATCGCCCCCGTTTCGAGAAGCTTTTTTTTTCCCCCAAGTTGGATAAACCCTCGCCCACGAATATCACGAAAATATACTCTGTCACTCCTACGAGTGGGTACCATAAGTCTGGCCCGTAAACCAGAAAAATCATAGGCACGACCCGAGTAAAACTATACGGGTGCTAAATATTTGTTTAACGTGTTCGTTTAGCTCCCCATCCCCCATTGGCCGTATATATGCAACAACAACAAAAAAAAATTGATTTAATTTTTAGTCATAATCGTATCATATTTATGTAATTTCAGTACCTATTGGATATTGATAAATTAGATCGATAATTTTATTTTTAAATGTGATTTGTTTTCTATTGCCTGATTAAAATACAAAGTAAACGTACATATTATTTTATTGAATTTATTATTTATTACCAGACATTAAAAATTTGTCTAGGTTTTCCAGGGTAGTATAGTACCCTGGGTATCTATAGTACATTATTATCATGTTTCGTTGATAATTACACGGATCGTATATATTTTTTAAATGTAATAAATGTGATAAATGTTAATGGACAAACATGTGGTTTTTGTCTTGCCCCACCGTCCCCCATAAGAAATCCCAGGATTTCTTAGTGGCTACGCCATTGCCCCTCCCTCATCACTCCCTGCCATTTATCGACCGAATCGTTATACGTCCGAATTTCAACAAAATATATCCTACGTGTGTTATGTGTGATTAACAACACAGATCAAATTCTAAACGTTATATTATGAAAATTCCGGAAGTACCGATTTTAAACACTCCCTCATCCCCCTGCAGTCGTGTAACCGTGCCGCAAACATAATACGGTAAATTCCGATTTTTATTATTTTTATTTGTAGTCCTCTCCTGGTTAATTCGACCTTAAATAAATTAACTCTATTACAATCTACAGTGATTTGTTCGTGCCTACCTAATCGATTTAGTACGACAAGGCATTTTAATTGAAATTCTCGATACTTTAAATAGGTATTTTGAACCTACTCGATAACGCAATGTCCAACAATTTACATTTGATTTTACATAATAATATAGCAGCCCGCACGATGACCGGACCATCAGGATAATTCCCTGGTTCTGACTGTTAACTTATAACACTCTGGGTTCTGTACAATCTAACACATCCGACCGAAAACAAGATAATTGAAACGGCGAGTCGTTGAACTGATTTCAGTCGTGTAAAAAGTGTGCAACGCTGTTTAACCGCCTTAAATGTTAATAGTAATTCATTTTTAGAAATCGCATAAAACAATTCAATCCGACCGTATTCGGCGATGCGGAATAATAATACGGCGTTCCCACTTTTATCAACGGAAAATGAGCAAAAAAAAAAAACAACTCGTTTCGATCCAAGTCCGTGCGGCTGAAGTATTTCGTGTTGCTTTATTCGAGTGAAACACACCGCACGCCGCCGTACGTGGTATACACGCCAGTAAAAAGACCGCAATGTTTTCGATAACAATTTTTGTTGGGCAAATCCGTAACCGCAATTCCGTTTCGAAAAAATGTATTATAATCTCTCTATAGAATATAACGTTTAGAAAAAAAAAAAAAAAAAAAAGTGTAATAAACCCGATCTACGCAGTAAGTTAATAAAAAAATAATAATAATTGAGTTCCAGACACGCGGTTAGAGAAATACTCTCGACATTATAACGGACGGACGTCGCAGTCGTTCCCTTAAGGATCGAAAAACCTGGTTTTTGATGTTTAAGGAAAAATGCACAAACCGTATTTATAATAGACAAATATTTTCCACGTGTTGGATTATTTGTTTTTGGACATTTTTTTTTCCGCATGATCTACACGAATTGTATTCCAAACCCGGGCAGTACGTCTTTTTTAACGTTCACCTACAACCAGTGGCGTAATTTTTTTTTTTTTTTTTGGGGGGGGGCAAAGGTATAATTTTGCCCCTCTTCCCAGGTTTGACAGTAGTACAAATCCCTGAATCTTCTCTGAAAAGACCGAATGCAAGGATACATTAATTACATTTTATATTCACAAGATAAAAATATTTTCTCCCTCAAATTATTTCATAAAAGTTGATATATATATATATAATCCTGTTTTATAATATGTTGACGCATTGTCAACGTGATCGTATTATCTGTGTAACAAAAAAACAAAGCTAACATTAAAACAATGATGAATTATTTCATTTATTTTTCAATTTTTGTTTAATTAGGTTATTAAGTCACTAAATTGTTATTTGGTTATTTTGTATACATTGAATAAAAATATATTTACACCGCCACTCATGGTTTTGATTTTAATGAATGAATTATTTGGCGTCCCTAGTTTTTTACCCGGCTACGCCATTGCACAGTGAACCACAATCACAAAAAAAAACCCGGGACAAAATTAATATTGCCTACATTTTGTACGAAACCATCGTTTCATAGGTCAAAAAATATGTTTTTGAAGTCACTAAATCTAAATGCGGTACTAAATTTAACTCTGTGACCATTTTAAAGGGGTTGTGAGGCGGTGATTTTTATATTTATTATTTAATAATTCAATTTTTATCGTTTGTCACGACAAACTGTAATAATAATATATAAACTGTAAATAATATATTGTATAGTTATTTTTTTTTTTTTTGTGTACGGTTTTAGTTTTTATCCTAGTAATTACCTATTTATATCGTTTAAACCTACCTTATATCGGAGGCAAAATTTACTAAGTAAATAGTAAATTTTAAACGGTTGACAATTCGGGTAATCGTTTTTTATTTTTTGAAAAATTTTCCGGGTGGCGATCTGAGTGTTAATCTAACAGTCACCGTTACGATGACTGTTAAAACTCGCGATTGTCCGTGTTTTGTATTTCGGGTTTTCGCACCACCTCTATTTCCGGCCGGACGATAAATACCGTGACGCGTCTTTGGCGCCAGACCGGGGCGTTTTATCGAACACGTGGTGTGCGTACACCGTTGCTGGACACGGTCTGGACTCAAGAGAGAGAGAGAGAGAGAGAGAGAGAGAAAAAAAAAATAAAATATTTTAAACCAGACATTCGCTATTCGCAATACGGGGTAAAATTATACCGTAATTATGTGTATAGTTTAGTATATAAACCGAAAGCGACCGGAATCGATTTTGAGCGCCGGCCGCCGTCACGGCTGTTCGAGTATAATTTAACAACGACGAAAAAAAAAAAAAAATAAAAAAATGTTGAAACTTTCAACTGGGTAGAACAAAACAAGAACAAAAATTGTTCTTCGCGACGGGCGGCGATGAAGAAAAAATAATGGAAAGTATTTACCTACAGGTTTTTTTTTTCTCTCTCTCTTTCTTTTTCTAGAGGAAAATAATCCCGGGCTGTATTATTAAAGAATTATCGTCAGGCGTGTTGACGCAGTGCTTATATTATAATAATATAATATTTATATTATCATCGACACGGTGATTTGGTGACGATGACGACGGAGGTGGTCCACAAAACGACAATAGTTACAAACTCGGGGGGACACGACTATAACACGCGCCATAATATTGTTCGTCCGTACGTCGGCAGTGACGGCGCGAACTTTACGAGTCTTTGGAGTATTTGTTTGTGTTGATTTCTTATCGTCCTTGGCGTTGTCGTTAGGTTAGACCAGTGGTTCCCAACTCAACACCAGGCACGGACCACTTTTGTACATTTCCCACCGTCGCGGACCACGACTTATTTGTTAACACCGCCCTCCTCACTATAGCATTTGTTTTTTTTTTTTTTTTATACTTTTATAGTTTATAATTAAGTGTGCATAATAAACGCGGAAATACAGTTTCCACATTGTTGGAAATATTTTAACTCATTTATTGACAACGCACTAACTTAATAAAAAAAAAATTTGATCAAATTCAAATTTTGGTATTTATTCAACACGGAAATATGATTAATGAAACTTAATTTAAATAGATTTTTATTCAATGTGAAAAAATAATACGAGTAGCACATCAATATGTATTTAATTAATGTGACTTAATTAGCACGCGCTTCTTTGACCAGTCCACGACCGGTGTCCACCACGATCCACGACGATCCCATGGATCGTAAATTACGTACACTAAACCGTAAATAATATGAAATTTTGTACATTTTTTTTTTCAATTTAAATTATAAAATAGATAATCACGAAAAGCATTCTTTAGCATACCGGACCATCAGTCGGGAACCACTTGATTAGACGTAACTAAACTAAAATGACCGTAGGCGCCATGTACTGGGAGGGGGCTGAAGATTTATGAGACGGAGATCAGTTACCCAAAGTTCTTATTTAAAAAAAGCATTCATATCTGTCGTGTACTTCCGTAGAATAATAGCTTTATTTTTAACATGACAAAACAATAGTAATAATAATAATAATAATAATTAATTAACCGAGAAAATTCACCGTTAATGTTGATATTGATTACGTGAAACTACGATTAGATAATATGTATGGATTTCGATAAATAACACGATTAAAGATAGACAATATAACATGGTCTCACATCACTATCAATAGCGTAATAACAACTTGTTATCATACCCATAGTTTTGTTATCAACGTACAAACATTGTAATTCACAATATTATATATTTTATTGAAACGAAGATGCAAAACTCTCCGCTTAAGTATTTTCGTGCCGAAACTTTTTAGTGGCGTCCCACATCGATTTTTACCAATGGCGTTTTTTTTTTTTTTTTGCTTATCAAATTTTGCTTAAATTGTTTTAACTGTACAAGAAACGCCCGCCTGATATTTTAAAACCTATGACCACGACACGGGAAATACGGACACGCTAACATATTATAAATTGGGTATAATATATTTGTGTTGCGATCTCGCGATAATACACCCACCTACCTCATTTCAGACATTTAAAGCAATTGTTGTTTGGCTGTATATAAATACTCTATACAAACGTTCGATAGCGTTGTTCGGTGGCTATACACGTAAAATATTAATTTTTTTATCATTCGGTGCCGGTCGACTATAATATTAAATAAATAAAAAAAAGTCTAATCGGCCAACTGATGTCAGTTTAAAGGGGAGGGGGTAAGCTATCCTACCAGCAATCGAGGGAATATCGATAATTTAATCTCTTTGATAAATACGTTAATTAATGCTTTAGAGTTACAGTTGCATTTCTAGCACGAAAAAACGTTTGTCGACACTTAGCTATCATTTTGATGTGTCGGGTAAAAAAGTTTAAAAAAAAAACATTATGCAGACAAATTTTCTGCATAAAAGTGAACCACAAACCTGCATCTTTTCGACTATTCCATTTTTTTCCCGCTGAAATTATACTTGTTAATTATTTTTCCGAAAAAAAAAAAAAAAAAAATGATTTGTTCAAATGCGTTTCACGAATTAAACTTCACACTAATATAACGAGATGAAAGAATTGAGTTAGGAGGTCCGTACTAGTCATTTTTTTTTTTTTTTTTTAGAAACAGATTTTTGTCCGTCAACATATGAACTCAAGAATGACCTAAATAAGAACCACCTTTATACATTAGGGTGGTCCCTAATTTTATTTTATTAAACAATTTGATGACGAATATCACAAATTGTATTTTATGTATTAAGAAAATAATTATGATACAGCCCGAGTGTGATAAGTCAACCCGTTCCCGTGCCACAATGAGGTTGAAGTTTAATGATCCTAGGATGATTTTTCATTTTTCCCATTAATATTACGTAAAATATGTACACAACTATTATTTTAGTACTATACATTTAATAAATAAACGTTTCTTACATATGTGTCCTTAAACTTATGGTTTTCCGTAAAATTTAAATTAAAAAAAACTGATCAAAGTTAATTGTTTAGGAAATTGGAATAGTTTTTAGTATTTTACCATTGATGTCGTAAATTTAATAGTAACACAAACATCGTACATTAGTTTGATTATAATATGGTCTATGAAAAATGTGTAATAGTGTTTTTTTTTTCAACCATTAACCCTTTTTTTTTTTTTTGTTTAATGTAAAATCAAAAAAACCTAAAAAAGCTTTTTTTTTTTTTTTTTACAAAAATCCCCTATACGGGTAATATTGAAAAAAGTGTATTCCAAATTGTTCGTCATAATCACTATACGCATATACAATATGAATAATCGATTGCCAGGACCAGCCGAGTCTCTAATGTATTATATTATGATAATATATGAGTATTTTTTTTTTATTTCATTTATCTCGCCGTTGTCGCGTTGTTCGAATATATAAAATATCCGCCGCCGGTACCTTTGAGAGTTGACGCGTCAATACCGTAACAGAACGAAATCGTAAATCATTTTCGTTTTCGAACACCATTATCATTGTACGTTTTTGCCGAAACGATCGTCGACGATATATATATATATATATATATATTTTTTTTTTTTCTTTCGACGCCTACGACAACACAAACGCTCGTCATAATATCGCAATAATCGTCATAATAACGCCCGTGGCTCTATTATTATTATTGTTGCCGTCGTCACACCCGTAAACCGACGGATAAAAATAATAATAATATTACGACGCGTAGACGACCGGTCCGCGAAAACGGGACGGCCGTGATTTCGCCGAGATAACACCGCGGGACGTAAAATATACGTATATGGCCTACATTAAATAATATCATTGTTATATTTCGTATCGACGTAGACAGAAAAAATAAAAAAAAACGTACGCAAACGGCGCCGCGATATAATAAATATTATCATTTCGTGTTGCTGTTCAATGCGTTTCCGCGTGTTTCAAACGCAAACCGTGCCCCGAATGTGTTCGCGCGGCCCGGCGGCGACGGTGTCGGAACGCTTTTCGGCGTCTCCGTGTCCTTATTTTTTCGGCGGCCGTCAAAGTATTCGCCCCCGGGCCCGCGTTAAAAACACGACCCAACGACTAACACGCCGACCGGAGGCTCGGAATCGTTTTTTTTCCCCCGTTACGCGGACAATTATAACGTCTTCTCGACAGAGTGTATGCGAGGTACATATGTCACTTTTCTGAGCCTCCTTCCTCTTCCCCCTCCCCCATCTCATTCGCCAGAAATCCACTATTATCGGTATGTTATCACTTCGAATCATGCTAGCTGATCGAGCTGATGGTAAACGCTATACGCTCATTTTTGTTTTTTTTTTTTTTTTTATATATATATATCTTTTCGACAACTACGATCCCTACACTGCTACTAGACTACTTACCGGTCAGTAATCCGAGATCACGGTATACGGTTATATTTTTTTTTTTTTTTTACTTCCCCCAACAACCACATCCAGTTGCTTTCTCCGTAACGAACAGCGACCTCGCAAGAACATACGCAGCGGAGAAAATACTATCTTTGTCAATAGGTTTATCATTTCATAAATTTAATTTGAAAAATTACGAATTTTCATACACACTCATATCCCCTATTTATTACCCCTTCGGAGGTGAAATTTCGAAAAAACCATATTTACATGTTTCCAGTTTTCTAACCAAATACCAATTTTTATGAATTTTACTTAAAAAAGCGGATTTTTATATAACCTTCATCCCCTGTATTACACTCTTAGGAATTTTTAAAAATCCTTTCTTATCGCGTCCCTACACCACAAGAGGTGCAAAACCATCAAAATGTCAAGTCTCTAGATCAGCGAGGTTGGTCTGATCTTCTTCTATAAAAGATGGATGTATACGTTAATGTGAATAAAAACGCGGTTTTTATTCTATTTAATAAATAATTAGTTAGTAATTTTACATTTTTTGTACACGCTCCTATGCTTGATGTAATCCATATTACACATTGTATATTTTTCTAATAAATGTTTAAAAAAAAATTTTAATTTATGCCTAAAACCCGTTCCGTGATATCCTCTTTAATTTAAAATATCCAGCATGACAATTGGATAAGTAGTTTCGGAGCCAACCACATTATAAAGATTTCCATTTTCGCAAAGAATAATTTGCCCCCGCCCTCTAGTTATGACAACAGTACATATCTCTGAATATTCTAAAATAAAGAAAGATTGCAAGAATACATTAATTACTTTTTTACATTCATTAGTTAAAAATATTTGTTTTCTTCAAATTATTTCATAAAAGTTTATATATATTTCGCGTTAATCTTATTTTATAATATGTTGACGTATTGTCCTAATTTACCTGATTTAAGCCACGATAATAATATATATTTTTTTTTTATCAACGATCAAACCGACAAATATATTTAAAATATAATTCTATTTGATAAAACCAAAACGATTAAGTTTTAAAAAAAAATCGTTTTGATTTAATTTAAATGGATTCGGTGTACCTTTGAAGATTACTTTATAGAGGATTTTTTTACGCGCAGTCAAAGGTAGGGGGACCGAGTCATAGCACGTCGCATCCCCCTTAATTTAATCCACCGATTGTAGAAGGAAATCGTTTGGAAATAATAAAACCGCGTATTCAATTTACACATTCCGTAAAACGAAAAATAATTGTATTGCTTATTACATTAGTTTAATTACAAACCGAAAAAAAAAAAAAGAACACAAAAATTATCGATTACAATAAATATAATTAGGCACGCGTTGAATACAGAGCGATTCTAAAAGTCTAAAATATATAGTTGAGTATACTATAACATCATCGAATACAATATTTAAATTTAAAAATAATAATAATAATAATAATAATAAAACAAAATAAGAAAACAAAAAATATATAAATAATATAAACAACGGATTAAAAATTATTGAATCTCTTGTTCACGTCCATTTCGGGGACGTTAACGCGTTCTTGGTGATGTCTGTACGATCGCGGTTTGTCCTGGTGGTCTTTGATGCGGTTGTTGTACCTTTCGATTTGTTCTTGCAATATCTGGTGTTCGATCTATACAACAACAACAACAACAACAACCGATTATATATATATATTTTTTTTAACGAATTTCGTTATATAATTATCGATATAATGTATTATGTCCGATTATAATGCTCGTGGGTTTGATTTATTGGTATGCGCGGGGTGGATTTTAGTTTGTTTCATTTTTCACTCGTTGCAAACTATAGTTTTAAAATATTTCTAACATTTTACCCTTATATTACCGTACGCGTATCGAGACATTCGATTTTCAAACAACAACTCTCCCTTTTCAATTCATTTCTCATAAAACTCATCTGTTATTGTCTTATTGTTAATAACATTAAATATGTAAAATGATTTATTCGATTTTCGGATAATCCGGGCGTATGTCTCACATCCACTAATAATAATATGCGTACACGGTGATAATGGATATGAAATTACCCAATTGCTATTTGAAAATTCAAAGTTTAAGTGTAGTCATAAAAAATAGTAGAGGTTAACATTTTGAAATATAGCTTAAAACGATTCGACGGCGATTGAAAATAACAGAAATCTAATTTAGTTCAAATTTGTTGAGAAAACCACTGGATAAGAAAAGGAACAAAAAAAAAAAATAATATTTATTTTTTATGACGAGTGCCTGTATAGATTATCATTAGTGTGTTATTAAATACGATTTCATTTTAGATTCTGAGCGGAGCTAGGGATGTATTTATTCAATATTTTTTTTGTCTTGTTAAAAATTCCAATTTCAACATTCAAGTTGGTTTTTATGACGGTGCGCATATAAAACATAAACTAACCACCCGTACGGTCGGTCGTACGTCCGTCGTAGAAAATTAGTTAAAAATGTATTTTTTCTTCTTCTTCTATATCACTGGTTCCCAAACTGGGGGGGGGGCGTGAACGCATTGCTGGGGAGGCGCAAGCAGTTATTACGAAATACAATTTTTATTGATTACATTATTTTTATTTTAAAACGTAGAGAAAAAAAATGAATTAACCGGTTCTCTTTATCCATTATCGGGCATCAGTAACGGATAAAGACTAGAAGTGTTTGGCCGCAGCGTGTAACTTAATCATTTTTTGATTACTTTTATTAATATTTTATACTAATTTATTACTACATATAATATTTCATCTTAATCGATTGTTACATTTTATTATTCACTATTATTTATATTTTATAATTATTATCATCAATAAAAAAAAAGTAGACATTCCGAATATTGTATAGTTTATTCGTTAAGTACACAAAAAAAGGTGATGGATTTTTTTCAATTTATAGGAAGGGGGACGCGAGATTTTCGAAAATCTACAAGTGGTGCGTAGAATAGAAGAGGTTGGGAACCACTGTTCCATATAAATAGAGGATTCCGCCTCCCCCGGGTGTATTTAAAAAAGTAATAACAATTATAATTCTAATCGATAACGTCTTACCATGGCCCGTTCTTCGTCGAATTCCAAACAGCCGATGCCGTCCAACTTTTCCAAATTTATTCGGCCTTTCCACTGCACGCAAACGCCGTTCATTATAAACGGCGACAAAATGTGCACCTGCAACAGATACAACGGCATAATACTATTGGTACAGATAACCGAATATGCGGCGGTATGAGGTAAAAATGTCATATTAGGCGCAATTGGTAAACTCGTGTAATGGGGAGCAATAACATAGAAACGGGCGGAGGGGGGGTGGGGGGGGGGGTTTAGTGATTTCACAACGATTTAAATTGTTATTGTACACGATGCAATTCACCGGTGTTGTACGGTGTGCGCGTGTTTTGCCGGTAACTCGCGAGAGGGGAAAGAAAAAAAAAAAAAAAAAATACCCGGCGAATTGGACGGCGTATAAATCACGTCAGATTTCTAAAATAATCCATTTATACGAACACGCGGGTCCTACCCGTAACACTCTGCCCCCGTGGAGATACCCCCGTGTGGTAGGGTCCGCCGCGTCCGTCGTTCACGCAACGCTTCTTACGCCTACGAAATTCGGTGTCCGTATAAAAAAGGACGATTCTATTATCGCCGTTATTATAGAGGCCATTTTCCTCGGAGCATTTTAAATGAATTCGATTTCCGTTTGTTGTTATTTATTGTTATTTTTTGTCCGGTGGGGCGTAAGGAAGGCTCGCCAGCGCCCCCTCCCCCCCACGGTAAACTTAGGAAATCACGTCTTTTTGTCCTATTTGCAACGTTGATATTATTATCAAACCAATTTTCTCCATGAATACGATTTATATTTATTATCACGGTGTAAATGTCAAACATGGAAAATTTGCTTTTCTAGCGAATTCGTGTTCTTTAGATAAATTTACCACGGTTGTCAATCTCGCTTGTCCGACCGTTGATCTTGAGTAATTTTTTATAACGATAACGATTAGCTCGATATTCGTACGTGCGCACACACCGTCACTTACGGACAAATACTAATTTTTATGACTTAAATTTAAACTCGCGTGCAAAATATGCGTAAAAAACACGTTTATAACAACAATTGATGGAATAATTTGGAATTCCCTTGCGCTATTTTTATAATCGCATCAATAACTACACCATGCAGTGTGTACAATTAGACAGAATCGTACACATTTCGAAACGTATAATGAAAGTATGTCGTTTTGACGATAGAATAAAAATACCGCTTTTAAATGACGATTTTGCGGCCTTGACGCAGGGCACAGTCACTGGTTTTTTTTTATATTATTATTATAACCGTTTCGGTTTTTATTACATATCACTTTGGGTTTTCGTACATAAGCGACCCCGGTCATAATTTAAACACAGCTATACGAATTAGTTATATTACTTTCTTTTCTTTTTTTTTATCGAAAATTGTCGATACACGTTACATTATGTTCCGTACCGACGGTTGAAAAGGAGGAGTAATGGAATGAGGGATATTCGACTTTACGTCCGTATGGGGTAAACATTTTAAAATAAAGCTTAGAAGATTAGGTGGCAAGGGGGGAGGAACCCAAAACAGAAATCGTATTTACGCGTAATGGAATATCATCCGTGAAAATCGCGATCAAATAATCGCCCTGTATAATACGTATATATATATATATATAGTTTTGTTTGTATTTCGTACTATAACATCATCGTCGTCTTCTTTCACCACCACCTACCTCGGCGATTTCGAGGTTTAATATTATTGTGTCGGTATTGTACGTAATGTTATTATATTATACGGTTAAAGAGCTACGGGGTGCGTAACTCGGATACAACTCAATTGCCTAAACATACAGTACAAACATCGGTATGCGATTTTGTGTGTTGGTATAACAATACGAGTATTATTGTAACATTCAATTGTACATTCACACGAAAAACGCGTTCGTGTAAAATCCTTTTTCGAGTATCGTCTTTTTTTTTTTTTTTATCGGTCCGGAAAACAACGACATTCGACATACAAAGCCGTATTTGGAGGCTGGAGGGGATCAAAATCGTTTTGCCTTTAGATAAATGGTTAGTTTTTATTTTGAATTTCTTTCTATAACTACAGCCTTGATTTCGTGTTATGATATACGAAACAATTTCGTATACATCGACCGTCGCAGCGAAAAAAGTCGTAGTTCGGAGTTAACCAAATGATAGCCTGATTTCCGCTTTCTGGAATCGATTTTGTGCATACGACAAAAATACTCGACTCGAGTTATGACAACATTATCGACTTGATATTGTATTAAAACGACGAATAACGTCGTACTGAATTCAATTAAGAGTAATATGTCATTTAATCACATCTTGAATTGTTTTCAAAATTATAAATTATCCGTTTCCATATTAGTCATAGATTTAAAATATCGATTGTGTATAAGAATGGCATTTTGTTGTTGATTTCCTGATTAGTTGCATAAATTGACTTGCGGTCCTTCTTAGCTCATCGGCTATTTTTTTAATTTTTTTTTTTTCTATCAGCACCCGCTGATACATTGTTTAACATTTTTGTATTGTCTAGATTCCCGACAATTTACTACCACTTATTTCCCGTAGGGTTAGGCCTGATTTTCAACGGGAAAATTTGTCTAATCAAGTATACGCGAAAACTATTAAATTAAACGGTTTCGACTGAAAAGTGCTAAAAGTGCGATTGGAGAGAAAACCTAAGCTCCGGCCGGGGCTCGTCGGGATTTAGAATTTTTTTTATTTTTTTTATCGGCCGGGGCCCCTTAAAAAAAAAAGCTTAGCCCTGCCGCCCCATCCGGACAAACGACGATAATAAAAATGTGTCGAGATTTACGAGCGCGACAAAATCGATCGTCAGCCATATAAGTACGGTTTTTTCGTCACGACCCGTATATTATATACCTACACCTATATAGGTATATTTGCCGATAAATGGCTCGTGTAAAAAAAAACCGTATATATGTAATAACAAACGCATAGCGTATGTGAATGCACACCGGGAAGAGTTGTTGTGAAAAAAAAAAAAAAAAAAGGGGGAAAAAACTAGCGCGCGAACAATGGTGGATAAGCAATAATCATAATAAAAAAAAAAAAAAAAAAATTAAAAAAAAGGGTTTGGACATTGGGCGTTCGCCCGCCACCGACCCGCGTAATAAAACCCTTTTCTGTACGATATTACACGCGTGTACGTATGTAATAATGACGACGACGACGACGATGATAATAATAATAATAAAAATATATGTACACGACGAGACGCGTTGATTTGATACGCGTTTGCCGCATGATTGGGCGTCGTGTTTCCCGGGCGGTGCGGCGGCAGGTCAGGTCGAGTTAAACCGTCGGCGGTTTTATACCGGCGTACCCCGACGCCGCGTCGAATCCGCGTATAATAATCGGCCGAACTGCCGGCCGGCGCGCGGTGTATCACTTTATCGAAACGCGCCAACAATAACGCCATATATAAACGAAACACGCCGTCCGTTACGCGCGCGTCTAAACGCGAACGAAAAATAATAATGTTTGCTCAACGGTCTAGAAAAAAAAAAAAAACAAAAGAAAAAAAAAAAACCCGATACCGAGGTGTAATCCGTTCCCATCGTCGTCTCGAAACGCTCCGCAACTCGGTCGGCGGTGCCGAACGCGAAAATCGACCTAGGGGTGGTGATGATTGACAAAAGAAAAAAAAAAAAAAAACATTTGCCGTCTAATCTAAAACGGTCCTAACCGCATAACGCATACAATACTTTATATTTATACTATTAATTGTTTAAAGTATTATCGATTTTTCAATGTACAATCAATAAATGTCACGGACGAAAAAGATCTATAAAAAGAAAATTATACAAAAATGTATCCAGTTCACATTTCAAGTTCAAGTCGGCTTTATCCGATCCACATAAAATTAGTTTTAGTTTTTTTTTTATATATATATGCATACCACTTATTTAGGGGGTGAGACCAATTATATTTTAATTTTTTTTTTTTTTTTTGTACAAAAGTATTCGACACTAATGTCGCTGTGTGTAGGGCGAACGGAAAATATGTGTACGAACAACGACTGTGAACAAAAATGTTCAATGGTTTACGCTTGAATCGTTTTGTAATAACAATTAAACAAACTTGAATAATTTTGTTATAAATAAAAATAAAGAGAATTCTTTAAAAATAATCGGTAATTTTAACCCGTCCATCGGCCGCGCGATTATTCATCGCGAACATTTTCAGTCATTCTTTTTTTTTTATTATTTTGACGAATTACAATGTAACCGTATGCCAATTATTATTAACATTGAAAATATTGTATTTATAATTTTATTTTACGTAATTTTTTTTTTATTTTTATTATTTAATACTAATAATATTGTCGCGTCCATGGCGTCGGTCCCGTCACATATTTGCCTCCCCTATTTTACACCAGGAGTGGTCCTATAGATAACATGTTGAGGCAGTGGTATATACTCGTATAACATTAATCAATTTGTGTAGGTATTTGCTATTTATTTATTACGACGAAATTACAACAATTGTATTTAAACTCTTACTGAAATTATTTATTTTTCTTAAATCGTTTCATTATCTCTTCCATACGATAACGTTTTTAAATATTTTCCACTAGGAAAACGCACGCAGCGTTCTAATGAAGAATCATTAATTGAATTTACTGTGTATATTGGTAATCGATACATGGGCTATCGATGGATAATTTCTACTTTGTGTAGAATAAAGCACGGTTTAGATAGAAAATGGGCCAAGATAGATCGAGTGGCTTGGCTTTGTGCATGTGCACGGGTAAATTGATCTACCTACTGACGAAATGATAAAAAAAAGTAACATAGATTTTATAATTTAATAAAATTATTGTCGATTATTATTTTAAATAAATATTGTTTTCTAGTGTCTAATGGGCGTTGTGTAATTATTTAATAAGACACAAAGAGATCTTAAAACACGGTTCAGGGAGTTTTCAAAAATTCGCCTTCCATAGAGTCAAGTCAGATACGTCACGCTGTGTTGTGGGCAACCGGTGCATTGGGAGGAATTGGTATAAAAAAAAAAAAAGGGAAAAAAAAAGGTACTTTCGAGGGCAACTGAGAGGTACACGTTCATATTACTTTTGTCCGTGAATCGGCGGTAGGAACACGGCGTGTACCGTTTGCGCCCGGGGTACGTTAATAATTTCTCGGCGGGTGCGTATGGAATTTAGCCGGTCGTCGTCGTCGTCGACGTCGCTATTGTGCGACCGGCGCGCGATATTGTCTCGCGTAAAAACACCACCCACCGTATCCCCCCGGTGCGGGACGGACGACAGACACAACACGACAGCGCGCACGCCCGTGCACACGACACGCGCTGTTTCGAGGGTATCGTCCCCGTGTATTCGGATAGTCCGGGTGGTCCGGTCCCGTTACATATATACACGTACACGCGATATGTATATAATATGCACGCGATACGTATACAATATGCGCGTGATATGTGTACGGATACATATTACTTCCGTAACGCCGACCATCAAATTGCAAACGTTCGGATTTAATACATGTCGATTTTTTTTTTTTTTCTTATCCCGTATCTCCACCGCCGGCGAACGTGTCGCCTGTGCGTGTGCGGAAATCCAATTTCGGTTTCATCCGTTCGAACGTTGTAAATCAACGGTCGCCAAGCTCACTAAAGGCCATATAGAGGGGCGGCAGGAGGAGCTGATAGCCTTTTTTTTTTTTTTTTTTTATATCTTATACGCCCCCGACAAGTGTCTACGGTCACGTACCGAATTTAACGTAAAAGTCAAATACACATCTATAACGATTATTTTAAAGAATTCTCTTTCATTTTTTTTTTTTTTTTTTTTATACCAATTCTCCTCCCAATGCACTCAACACAGTAATGACGTATCTGACTTAACTCTATGGGGTAGTGGGAAGGCGAATTTTTGAAAACTCCCTGAACCGTTTTAATGTCTTTGTGTCTTATTAAATAATTACACAACGCCCATTAGACACTAGAAAACAATATTTATTTAAAATAATAATCGACAATAATTTTAATAAATTATAAAATCTATGTTACTTTTTTTTATCATTTCGTCAGTAGGTAGATCAATTTACCCGTGCACATGCACAAAGCCAAGCCACTCGATCTATCTTGGCCCATTTTCTATCTAAACCGTGCTTTATTCTACACAAAGTAAAAAGTGTGTAAAGTAGAAATTATCCATCGATAGCCCATGTATCGATTACCAATATACACAGTAAATTCAATTAATGATTCTTCATTAGAACGCTGCGTGCGTTTTCATAGTGGAAAATATAATATAATAATAAAAATAAAAAAAAATTACGTAAAATAAAATTATAAATACAGTATTTTCAATTTTAATAATAATTGGCATACGGTTACATTGTAATTCGTCAAAAAAAAAATAATAAAAAATGACTGAAAATGTTCGCGATGGAAAAATTGGCGCGGCCGATGGACGGGTTAAAATGACCAGTTTTGGTCATATTTCCCTCTTTGTACTATAGACGCGCTATTTTATACGTTGACTGCCCTGGTATATTTTTTTAATGCCAAAAATAGTCGCTGAGGGCAGCTGATCAACACGTCCAAGTATACATACCGACTGACGGCTTATACCAGCGATGGGCAACTCAAAGTTATTGTAGGGCCAATTTTTAGAATTTTAAAATCTAGCGGGCTATAGAATAGAGAGCAAAGAAAAAAAAATTAACTATTAATAATTAGCATTTATTTTGTATAATTTTTACGGCTTGTTTAATGTGACTTTACAGAGCATATAGAAATCAAAGCAAAAAAAAAAAAAAGTCATTAAAAATTAAATAAATGATAATAATGGATCCGTTTGAAACTCATATAATTCTAATTGAAGTGCGAAACATCTCTCGCTTTTCAATTTAAACTGCCATAGGATTATTAAACGAATTTATTCGTGCGAGGACGCACGAGTACAACATCTTAAAATCGTCTTTTTTGTATTCTAAAATTATTTCGTCCAAGTAGGTAAATGCAACGTTCAACATAAAATCCATTGTCCAATTCTATTTGTATAACTTCGCAACACGGAACGCGATCGATTTCTTAAATTCATAATATTGTTTGAAGTGATTCGAAAATGTATCGCGGGCCAGATAAAAAAAGGTACGCGGGCCGCCAGTTTGCCAGTCCACCTGACCTATAAGATTTTACTTAAAAAACGAAAATAACGTCGTTGCGAGGAGCTAATAGGGTTAAAGGTATCGCGTAACGATAATTGTATTTGTGAAAATCAATTGTCTGTTCGGATAATTTCGCGTTCTGATTTATAATATAAACTTTATATACCGGGAGACGATACGACACTTTCGGAATAATTGCCATTGGGAGAATCGGTACCGGGGCCCCCGCGAGGGAGGATCGTTCGGACCCACGGGGTACGGGCGGAGTCCGTTGAAATACTAATAATAAATTGTATCAGAATTTATTATTATACAAAGGCAATTAAAATAGACGGACGGGATTTTTAATATCCGATATATATTTATATATGTTTTGATATTTTTTCGATACAGTCGAATTAAAAAAATATATATACGAGGTTTGATAAAAAAAATACCCGGACTGTGTTTATAATATCTTTATCAATTAAGATAACGAAACTCCGATAATGTCATTCGATAAAGTAACTTTTAACGAGCATCTGAGCGTTGGTTTGAAATCGATAACAATATTTATTTTTATTTTATGACATTTTTACGTAAACACGTTTCAGTTATGCGGCGATTTTCGTAATGAAAGCTATAGAATAACAACGTGTGTGCGTAAAATTTTGTTTTAAATTACGGAAAATAGGGTATTTCAACATCATACCCGTAAATCCAAATTTCATCACCTGTTATAATATTTTTTTAAAATTCTACGTCGGTTTCTGCTCTTTCATAAAGTTCTTAAGAGATGGTCTTTCGATTTTGTTTTCGTTCATCGGTTAAGAGACGAGGAACAAATTTGGCTACGATTCGGCTCATGCCCGATTCTTCGGTTAACATTTCTTGGCAAGAACCATAAGATATTCCGACGTCTTCTGCAACTTATCTGCTAGTCAATCGACGATTATTTTGAATAATTTCACGAACACGAGCAACAATTCTCATTTGTTTTACTGGTCGAGTTTCTACCAGGTCGTTCGTTATCCATAACGGATTTTCTACCTTCCTTAAACCATTTAAACCACTCAAAACACGTAGTCCGAGACAGCACATCATCTCCAAAAGCTTGCTGCAAAAGTTCAAATGTTTCACTAGAACTCGTCCCTAATTTAAAACACAATTTTACTCACACACGTTGTTCATCTATTGCTTCTATTACGAAAATCGCCGCATGACTGAAACGTATTTTCGTAAAAATGCCATAAAATAAAAATAAATATCGTTTATCGATTTCAAACCAACGCTCAGATGCTCGTTAAAAGTTACTTTATCGAATGACATTATCGGGGTTTCTTTATCTTAATCGATATAGATATTGTTATTATTATTATTATCACAGTCCGGGTATTTTTCGATCACACCTCGTATATTTATGTAATACATAAATTTATTGTAATGAGAAAATTAAAAAAAAAAAAAAAAACGCGAGTCTTTTTATTTGTTTTTTCGTCGTCGCCAAAATAAAGGCCCGCGATCATATATAAGTTCAGGGGCCCAGAATTCGATGCGGGGTCTCCCGCATCGGTAACATTATACGTTATAACGACGTGTCGTCCCTAGACGCCCGAAATCGGTAGCCGTCCGAATACGGCGCGTATATATCATATCTGTCGGTATTTATATAATATATATGTGATATATGTATATCGCCCACGCATAATAATAATATCATATTTTAAATATATAATATTATATGAAATCCGACACCGTAAACTCGATATTAGCCGGCCGTCGTGCGTCGATATTATACGAGCTGACCGGCGGAATGCGGTTTCGTCCCGTGACCGCGTCGGATCGTATTTCCGGGCGCGTACTAAATAATATTAACAATAACGAGGTCTCGAAAGTATTACAGAAAAAAAAAAACCGAAAACCAAAAGAAAAAAACCCCTAGAAACGTGCGTGCGAATGTCCATCGTCGCCCGCCACACATCGGATATTTTTGTATTGTATTTTGTATCGATTACAAGACGCACACGGTGTAATAGTAATATTTTAAATCCGCGTATTGTCCACACGTAATAATATCAAAAATAAGACGACTATAACGACACGGCGCTTGTACGTATAGGAGTCAAAATGGTCTGATATAAAAGAGGACCGCGGAACAGAATCCGTGTAGACAAAGATTTTCAAGAACGTCCAGAACAAAACAGGCTTCGAGAAATTTCGGAAATCAGACGAAAACCGTCGACGATGGACACTATCAGTGGCATAACTGGGTAAAAGACTAGAAGGGGGGGAGGGAAAAATAATTTATTCACCAAAATCAAAACCATGAGCGATTGTGTAAATGTATTTTTATTTTATGTATATAAAATAATAAAATACTTAATTTAATCACTTAATTGAACAAAACTTTCAAAATAAACGAATAGACTACATGCAAATTTTAATGTTAGTTTTCTTATTTTTGTAATCCAGACAGGATAAACGTGAAATACGTATAAACATCGGTAAAGTAGTTTGAGAAAAAAAAAAATAAAAATATTTTTTCCTTATACGAACATAAAAAATTATATAATTTAATCGCGTTCTTTCTTTACTTTAGAAGAGATTCAGATATTTGTACTTGTTGTCATACCCTGGGGAAGGGGCAAAAACGATACTTTTACTCCTCGAAATTACGTCGCTGGACGCTGTATGCTGATAATTTATCTCCAGGATTCCGTTATTATTATTTTTTCTTTTTTATTCTTTTGCGCGCTAGATTATTATACACGAGAGTTTTGCTATTGTAGAGAATACGCGGATCCGGTCGTCATCGTGTTATTATTATTATTATTATTTTTTATATATATATACGAACATTATAATATTTATGTAGCGTCAAGGGTCGTTAATTATCATTGGACGTGTAAAGGGTTAAATGCAGTACACGCCTATGACGGTGGGTGGTAAAATCAGCTCTAGGCGAACGGCATGTACAGAGACAGATGTCTCTTAATATACTTATCAACAAGGGTCGTGAATAGAAAGAGTGAGAGAGAGAGAGAAAACAAATATACAATAATTGAAAAATCGGGAATTTTTGCAAGTGCGCGTAATATAAAAAAGGTGTTGAAATGGAAAAAAAAAAATAACATTTTTCGACATCAAGCTGTGATATAGTCAAAGAGTTGCTAATGCGCTAACAAAACGTTACTAATGTTCGGAGGGGCCTGCAAAAGGTACACACACACACACTGCGCAAGTCCTCGGTCGGGGTTGTGATATAAATAAATGGGGTACAAATAATAATGTAATTTTACTTTTTTTTCTTTTCTTTTTTTTTTTTTTTTTGTTTTTTTTACCTCCAGCTGAGAAGTTCTTCCGCGCACACCGCGCGACGTGTATTTTTTAATCGAATTGTTACCGTTTCCGATGGGCGTGTGAATGAATGCGTTTAACAGAGGGAATGCAACATATATATATTTTTTTTTTCAATTTTTTTTTTCTTCCTACATATATATATACTTGTTTACCGGTATTTCGATTGTTAAAATATAATCACGATAATAACAGTACCTTTATGTGTACACACGGAAATCGGCTACTTTTGACGGACACGACTAATAATGGTCGGCGGCGAGTGACCACTGGGCAGCGGCACACCAGAAAGGCGTAAACGAAAATTATCATAATAAAAACATAATTAGGCGAAACACGTTCGACTGTAATTGTATTTATTGTCCGTCGTGTTCCGATATTATTATACCGGAAACCTTGTGCCGATTATCGACAACACCGTGGGTCCCAGCGGTTGCGAATTTTATCTTGTCGGCGATATCGCGGAGAGGTCATATTTTGATTTTACATTTGCTCGTCTACAATAACGAGGGGAAATAACGTCCCTTAAAACAACAATATTTACGGCGATAACACGACGATTCCTGTTATTTGTACGATAATTGATTTTCTACTGAAATTCGGTGGATAACAAATCGTATAGAGACCCGAGGAATTCAAAAATATTTCGACGTTTTTTTGGTTATTTGATATTTTCGAATTTATTATTATTATTTTCGCGGCGACAACGATTTTGTTATTTATTTTTATTAACGTTTTAAGTTCGAATTTATGGTGAAATTCGATAAAAAAAAATTTAAAAAACACGAACAGCTGTAATTTTATTATTTTGCCGTTACATATTAATAAAACTGTCAATTATTATAACGTATCAAACAACGTGTTTAACCTGACAATCGTTTTACGCTAACGATGATTTATTGGGCATTTTAAAAATTAGTGTCGGTTTTAGTTTATTATTTAGTAATAAGAGCAGGTTTCTGGTCGCCGCTGTTCTTTAAGTTAAAGAAACGAACTGATAGCGACAATAATATTATACTACTCACTATCGAACATTTATTTTCAAAACTATTTATATAGGCTATAAAAAAAAAAAAAAAAATTTAAAAAAAACCATTCAACACTGTAATTATCTATATTTGAGAGCAGCAGTAATTAGTTGTTCACTTTTCAATGGGAAATATTTACAAATAAAGTATATACTTATAATAATAGAACCATTTTACTTAATAATAAATTTAAGAACGTTAAGCCGTATAGTATATAGACTTAAAATTAAATCTCTCAATCGTTTTGACGAGAACATAAAATTTAATACGAATTAACCTGACCTTTTATATGATTTGGCTACATACCAAACCTTGTATATTGTATAATATTATATATTCTTAATTTTGTAAAATACACTCTCAAACGACCGTTGTCGTATAGACATATGTAATACAATGACGGTGAAACTCTCTGAAAAAAATTTAATGTTTTTTTTTTTTTTTTTTTTTTTTATGTAGGTAATTCAGCTATAAAAATGTGTTAAACGCAGCATGCAAACCCGGCACGTTTGTATATAGTCAACGTGTTTTATTATTATTTTGTATTTATTTTTTTATTATTATTATTATTTGTATTTTTTTTTACGGTGTCCAGTAGACTTCAAAAAATAAAGAAGAAGAAGAAAAAAAGTGGCTTTATACAACATATCACCGGGTCCGTCGCAACAATGGCGAGTGCATAATACGAGTGTACACTTAAGCCGCCTTCGGAGTGTAACAGCATCACGAGGGGGGTAGAAAAAAAAAAAAAAAAAAAGAGAGAAGATGTGTATACACGTATAAACATCTGAAATCGAAACCCGGGCGTATAGGTAGGTGGGTATTATTATTATTATTATGTTGTATTGTCAGCTCTTCAGTAAATTTGTCAGGCCTGTCAAAAAACGCGCGCGTACATAACATAATAAAAGAAACGTATTCGTACACCTTTTTCACGGGTAATTTCAATTATACGTCTGTATAATAATAAAGTGGAGGGTACACCACGACACGTACTGTATCCAATTGCCCACGTTTGTGTAATATACCTAATTATACGAATAAACGAATTTTTAAGTCGAGTTATGTTTGGCCGAATGTCCAACTAGGTGAAATTAAAATTACCGCCCGGTGGACGAATAATAACTAGAGTTTGATTTTTTTTTTTTTTTCGTTTAACGATAACACCGATTTCTTCTGCTTCAAAAACAAAAACAAAAAAAAAAAAACACTTCCTTTGTTTTTGCGCAGCAGCAACTGCAGCAATATTACCCGCGTTTATACTTGTAGGTTTTTTTTTAAACGCGTTAGGTTAGAATGTTTGAGGTATCATAAAACAAAGCGGAGAAAGTTATTCAAAGTTTAAACCAACCGATTAAAGGTTAAAGTCATTAACAAAAGAAACTTTTCAACTTGTTTCTAACTTTAAACAGTAAGTACCCAGCTTTGTTGTCATGTCGTTAGTGTAAAATAAGTTTTATAAGGTCGGCTAAAAAATATGCGCAAAATACGTAAATATATTATGTATTCTTATTAAGTATTCAGTATTCGGTTGTCGTATATTATCATGTTTAGAAAATAATCTATGGAAATTATTCGCGTATATAACGAAATAAGATTTCGTTATATATATATATATGTTGATTAAATATTATGTCAATAATAATATGTGGAACCGACGTAGACGACTCTGTATTCGAATTCGCGTTCACATTTGCAAAAAAAAATTAAGTCCGTAATGGGTTTAGTACAGAAAAAAAAAAATAATATAATACCAGTACGATTATTGGGTATAGTACACGACACGGAGAAACTACAACTGTACAACGGGCACCTACGTTCTGGTGGAAGAAAAAAAATCGTCACCGACAAAGTTTATTGAGGCTGAAGTTTTTATCTTCGGGATCGCCGGACCGGGCCAATTAGGACGTCCGCGCGCAAAAAGACCGGGCAAGAAATGAAATGAAAAATAAACGTGACGGTGAGGGGATTGCGTATTATGAAGAGAATTGACCTTGGATAAAACGGAGTCGGTAAATTGCGTCCCCGGAAAAATGTCACAGTCGTTTACATTGTAAATTGCGGGGCCCGGGTATTTTTGAAACGTAAGCAAATGCGTCCCGGGATAATTTGTTTAGTTGGGCGATCGACAAAATAATTTACGGTAGATAATATTACTAGCGACCGGTATGCCAGTTTGATCGTAGCTCGTGTAAAGTTTCTTAATGTGCATTTTTTTTTTTTTTTTTTTTTGTCAATTTTTATACGAATGAACATTGTGAAAACCGTTCGATAATATCAATTTTCGTTTTAACAAATTTCTCAAAAAAAAAAAAAAAAAATAATGATATTTAACTTTGGTGTTAAAACGTGTAAGTGTTTTTTTTTTTATTTTAATTTAATGATTATAATATTTCGTGTTGATTTTGCAAAAATATCCCTCGACGTAATTTACGTATGATTAAAAATTATTTAGGCAGCGATTTACGCGAAAAATTAAAAACGGGAAGCAATTTACAGCGACCAGGATAGAGCGCGGCGGAGTGAAATTTGTTTGTCAGCACAACGGTCTTCAGGAGTACGAATAATGCGATTTATTTATTTTGTTTTTTTTTTTTTTTTTTTTATATATACACCGTAAAAATATGAAAATAAACGAGTATTTTTTTACAATAAAATTCAATTACCTATATAAGGCACGATAAGAAATAAAAAAAAAAAAAAAAAACGTAATAAACGAGTTCATCGGTGCATCTCACACGTTTATTTCGAATAAGATTACTGTATACGGGTGGGCGGGGGGGTGTTTTTTTTTTTTTTTTCATTAGTTTTGTCGCGTAATAAGAGAGTTTCGCCGAAAGACTGCCGCAGCGTGGTGTTTATAGAGTTCAAAAAGGGGGAAAACGGATCAATACGGCACTGCGCTTTCGAAAAAGAGGGTTATTGTTTAATAGAAGAGGGGAGGGATTATAAAATACGCCATTTTGTTTCCAGAGTCCCAATGGCACTAAAACATATATATATATATATATATATATATTGTTGTAGTTATATAATAACGAATTGAATTCCTAACGAAAATCTGTTCGTAGTTATATATCGTATAACGAATATATTCTACGAGTATAATTATATATTGTAATAGAAGAAACCTGAGAAATTCGCGTATATATATAATTATATTTAGGATTTTGTTTTGTGCAATTGTGTAATACCGTTATCGTATTATGTATTATCGAAACGTTTTTGTTTTTTTTTTTTTTTTTTTTTTCAGAATTAAAATCGAGACAGCGTAAAAGTGTTTCCTTATTCGATTCAACACAAAAACGAATAAATGTTAAACAATATAAAAAAAAAAAAATACTCTTTACAACTATAAAGAGAAGAGCTCTGAAATCAAATTAATGATACTTCTACAAATTCCAATTTCGTTACGCTACATAACAATGTCGATTTCGATGAAAAATTTACTTTACTTGGAGATTTCGAATAGTCAAGACAACGTTTTTGTTAGCTCCCCCGTGCAAGAATAGCAATTATTATTTTATAACGAGGTTAAGGAAAATAATTTTAAAACCGTCTTGAGCGTGCCAGACGTATTTAAAAAAAAAAAAAACAATATTCCACGCCGATATATTTTAGAAAAATAAAGTACTTTAAGGTCGTTGCACCTCATTTTACAATCTCATATACTTAAATGTATTTACTCTCAATATGTAAAAAAAAAAAAAATTATAATATTTACTATTGTCGTCCTCGTTTTGATTTTATATACAGTCGCGTTTTATTTGTTCTGTTTTGTTGTTTTGTTGGGTTCAATTACCTTATGATTTTGTACATCGAAACCGGACGTAAATACACATAACCCATATAATACTTCAGACTAAGTTTTTTTCTTTATTCAATTTGTATTTGTTTTATATATTTATTTATATAAAAAAAAAAAAAAAAAAAAATATCTAGAGTTTATAGAGATCGATAAGTTGTTTCCGCGGTTTGAACTCTATTTATAGTTTGTTTATACTTTGTATATACACGTAACATAACGCAACCATTAACAATATTTACGTTTTATCTTTATTGAATTAATAAATCAAAAAAAAATAATGATAATTATCTTACCATTCCTTGTTCTTTTTCGAAATCACAATAACCAATTGTGGGCTGGTGATGATGGTACGAAGTCATCGACGGCATATTCGGAGTAAACATTAGCTGCAAATTAGTTCCCGTCGTGGCGAAAGCCTAAGTGCAATAAAAGTAGAGAAATATTTAATAAATTCGTCCAACCTAACCAATAGCGAAATCCGATTCTGCGACTCACAATGTCTACGTGTCCTTCCCGACAACCCATTTGAAAACGGTTTTGTCGTTCTTCGTGTGGTCTGTCTCTGTAGCTGGTGTACCGCACCTACAACGAAAATGTATACATTTTTTTTTTAAAACGTTAATAGTTAATTATATACCGGCAAAGCTGGACACTCATATTAGAGATGGTTAGAGTTTAGTTAAAAAGTTAATTTTGTCAAAAACTTTATACATAATCGATTTGTTTAAATTATGAATAACTTTTTGACTAATCGCGTTATTTTTGATACGAAAAGAAAAAATAACTAGTTATTTTTCGGTTTTTGGTATTATTATTCAACGTGATAATATTGATATTGATGGATTTTTTTAGAATAAATCAGTATGTAAGTTTTACTAACGTTTACAATTTGATTCAATGATTTAGATAACAGGTTTTTAGATTAGTGACTTTGAAAAAAAATTTAACCTTCGACTTTAATCATTATGTTTACCGAATTACTTCTAACTTAACTATATAAGCATATAGTTAAAATCTATTTCAGATCGAATGAGCGTAAATTTACTCAAATTTGTATACCAGATATTTATTGAATTTAAAAAAAATCGTTATTTTTCCCCTTTATTTTTAACCACTAAAACTATATTTTTCAACCGTTTGTTTGGCATTAATATTTTAACGCAATATTATTTTATTTACTGTGCACACGTGGTATCGGGGAAACTCATATAACATAGTAAAACTACATCGCTAATATACGGTCAGTGCCATAAAATTATACGAAGGGTACGATTATAATGTGTTGAAGTGTCAAGTGGGACCACATGGTCTTAGTCGGCTCTTATACATGATTAATGACTCTGAGACACAAGACCTCTAAACTGACCGGCTGCAGAAATCTATAAATGGGTCGTAGGGGTTTTTTTTTTTTAAACTTATATCATCTATATGTATGTATGTATTAGCATTCTAATATATTTATATGTTAAGAAATACAATAGTCAGCTCGGTCCGTTTTTACCCATGTAATATAAAAAAAAAATTTAAAAAAAAAAACGTAAAGAATAGTACGATATCGTATTTTTTTTATGTTTTGCCTTTTTATTAATTTACTATTCATAACGTTTACCTGTGCTCGTACGACCTGCAACACAATACCTATATGTAAGTATACAAAATGTTGGTTAGGTCATTACAAATTATATGAAAAAAAAAAAAAGAAAAAAAAACTAAAGACGTACATACTTCACACCGCGGGTGAGGAGTTACTGTTATAAACGGGAAGTTGGGTAGGTAGGATCTAGAGAGGAATTTATTTTATATCTGTACACAACGATGTAAAATGTTATTAAAATACGCTCAACTATTTTCCTTTTCATCATTTAACACGACTAATGACGTTAATCGTATTAAATTTCCGTGCATTTCTGTTCGGTCAAAACAGTTTTATTCAATTAGTTCGAGAAAAGAAAAACTTAAAATGCATATAAATAATTAAAAAATATTCAGAATATTTTGTCCACATTTAGAAACGCCTAATAATAATATTCTGTGAAAATGTCAGATCCCTAAGGTTATTTTTAACAGAGTTACAACGAAAAGAAAAAAAAAATCGACAATGAAAAAACCTTTGCCGTAAATTTGCCCATGTTGTTTTCCCAATTATTAAGAAAACTTGCAACGAAAATCAAAAAAATGACCTCCACTACTAGACGCACCGATTAGATTCAAAATGCTTTCGAAAAATGTGCTACGCTTTAAAATCGGAACAGAATGTCCGGTAGAAAAGTCGACAGTGGACAAAAAAAAAAAAAAAAACAAACACATCTTAGTAAAACCAATCTAAAACGAAGCCCGGGGAGTATAGGTATACGGACGCCGTTAAATGGCAAATATACCTACGGTTTAGCACGATAGAAAAATAAAAAATCGAGTCTGTCACAGTGGTACATAATACAACGATAGTTATATTGACATCGTTTTTAAAACAGCGCATTTAGGTTTTAGGTTAGGTTTAGGATATTATTGTTAATTTAAAACCATATACGTGACATGACGAAGTGTACGAAAACCATCAGGTTTTTCGGTGTTCACGTGTATTATTGTGTCGATCCGAGATTTTTTTCGAAAGGTTGCGATGAGCTGACAAATTGTTTTCCATAAAAACCTTTCCAACGTCCCAGATCCTCCCTCTACTTTTGTTTAAAACCACTATTTCCCAACAAAAAAAAAAAAAATCCGTGGATAGGTACGTGTATAATAATTACTCCAACATAAAAATACAACAAAATTCGTCGATTTACAATAACTGTATCAAGTTTAAAAATCGTATTGTGGGCATATAGTATGACTTATGACGTTATTATATGTTCACAATACGATCGCTGCCAAAAGAAATGAAAAAAAAAAAAAAACAGTTTTACAACTGTACAACCTTATATCAATACGACCTGTAGTATAAAAAAAAATTGTACGCGGATCTGTTGCCACCGAGGAAAACGGACGGAAATAATTGTTTGGTACTCGGAAGGAAAATATTGCGGGAGATTTTCGGACCGGAATAAATAACATAACAGCAGAGCGGGGACGCTGAGAAATATGCTGGAACAATAAAATGGAAAAGTCCTTTGGGAAGACCGCGAACGATGGACGGTGGGAACAATACGTAAATATAGTGAAAAAGTACGCGTATGCATATTTCGGAGGCGGACCAATAAGTCGGACGATTTTGACGATGGATATGTGGAGATAGCTGGAGGATTGGAAGCGAGGCGGGTCGTGTATGGTCTTAGACAACCCCGAATATAATATAAAATATAGTAATAATTAATAATAAATGTATAACACAAATATAATCGGGGCTGGATATAGGGATACGGAGGGGCCCGGGGCCCGTATCATGGGCTACAAGCTGGATTGTTGGGGCCCCAAATGAATTGCATTTTTATTTATATCCAAATCGTGAAACCAAAGTAATGTCCAAAGTTCTGTAAAAAATCGATTATTACAAATTGTATTTATAATCGCTATATTATTAACGCTATAGTGTTTGTTTAGTTTCATAATTTCAATTTAGTCTAATCCATACTTCGTCAAACAATTCATTAAGAATAACTGTGCCTTCGCCGATAGGTTCCTTAAATCATTATCATCACACGTTCACTTATTGTTCTCATATATATATATAACTACAAAACTGTGGCTGATAAATAATTATATAAAATTATAAAATAATGTATTTTATAAGGATGTAAAAAAAAAAAAAAAAATCATTTCACCTAAATATTTATTACGTATAATATAAATTCGTACTGTACGTTTAATTGTACTCGACGATTTTTAATGTTCCCCGCGGCATACCCGAAGACTTGGATAATTCGACGTGGAAATATGTTACGAATCTGCACCGGTAGGTAACGCGCGCACTGTATTGCAGATTGTTTTTTTTTTTTTATAAATTTAAATATTAACAATATATAGGGGTACGCGTTTCGTACGGTGTCGTGGCGAAAATAATCCGAATTCCGATGTACACAGATGTCCGGCAATTTTATTGTCGAGTTATTCGAACGTACTACCGAAATATCGAGAAAGAAGCAAAAACGACGTCGCGGCAGGGTGCCACACGTCCGGCATATTGTTGTATAATCGCAATTATTGTAAAACTAAATTTCAATCCGCGTCATCCCCCCGTGTTCTTTTATATAATTCGGCGAGAAATCTCTATACATATATATTATATAGATTTATCAATTTCGGAAATCTAATATATACATGTACATAAAACGTAAAATATGTGTTTGTTTAGGCAATTAATTCAAAAATACTTCGTGTTTCAGATAATAAGTTGGTATTTTAATTTTTATGTTTAGTAAAATATACTCTCATTTTCCGTGTAAAATTGTATAATATTAAAATGTTATAAATACGTCCGCGATAAGATAATCATCGATCTATTATCACTAATCACTATTATTGGCTATTTATAATTTATATTCCCTTATATTATTGTTAATTTCGATTATAAATGTAGTTTTGTTTGTTAGGGATTTCATTTGTATACGGTAACAAAACGTATATAATTAATTATGTGTTTTATGCTATACGATTAATACGTTTCGCGCAATACGTGTGCTTTTTACCATACCGTATTATAAGTGACAAAAACTATATGTCTGCATTTTAAACCAGCCCGTCCTTCAGTATATACAATCTATATCCATGTTTCAACAATATTTCTAAACTAAAACGCACAATTCATATAGTATTTTATTTACGTTGAAACTTGTCCGCAGACACAATTTTTCTTCCGTCGATTTGTTCATGAACCGGTAAATTATAAAAACGTTTTTTCGTCGATTCGCGGACGGCCATTAAATTCGACTCGGAGGTAATTTTTTTTTAAATTTTATTTCTGTTTTTGTTCGTATAAATTAAATGTATCCTCGCAGACCGTCGGATTTTACTATAAAATATTTACAGAATAATCCGTCGCGAAAAACACCGAATTTCCGGCGACGGGCAACAACAAACCTCGAATTGGGCGAACGCGGGCGCACAGAATCGGCATTCATTTTTTTCATAGATTTTATTGCAATCACCTCTTCGTTAAATTAGCCCGGGAACGATTTCGTAGACTAAGTGTCTGTATTTATTGTGTACAGCGAGATAATCGTGACTTAATATTATAAAAAATTAAAATGTAATTGACGAGATCTAACGGGAAAATAATATCTAAAAACGTTTCATCGCCGTAAATAATGTGAAATCCGTCGTTAGGCTGTCGATTCGCCTATACCCAGAGACGGAATCTTGTTGTTTTGTTATTTTTCTGCTGTTTTAAAAAAAAAAAATGGATTTAATTTTAGGTGCAGGAAGTAGGTATTTGATGTTTTTTTTATTGTGAAATCAAATAGGTAATAACCTATTTATAGTTTACTTTGTGCGTGGCGCAAAAAAAAAATCTCCCGTGGTTTATTATACAGTAACATTTAATATCTGCGACTCTACACGGACCGACTACGATTTCTATCCGTATAAAGCGTCGGTAATTTTTTATGGCTTTGCCAAATACAAACAATGCCTTAAAATATTATATTGAAACTCGGGAAACCATCATTAACGTATAGTATACATACATTGTGTTTTTTTCTGCTCGTAAGCGAAATTTATCCTCGCGGGTCCGCCGGCATTTTTTGTTTTGCAATAATATAAAATATTTTATACTGGCCGCCAATAGAAAAATTATCATTATGCTACACATTTAGCGATAGAACTTGCTAATCGGTATTTTTAATCTTTTAGACCGACTACATTATTATTTATTTAGTTTTGTTTTGACTTTTTATTATTATTATTATTTCAATTCGTATCGCCGGGATTACCCGTAAATCGACAAAAAAAAAAAAAAAAAAATTAGGTTTTCGTACTTTTCGCGTTTAGGGATCGAATTCCGGAATATAATATTGCCCGTGTTATTCGGGTATATAAAACGTAGCTTTCGATTAGCGTAAAAAACATTAGAATCGGTTCAATAGTTCCAGATATTATGCCCTGCATCATACAAACTCACAGATTTTACCTCTTAATAATATTATTAGTAGGGTACGTGGGGACCAGCGGTTCCTTAAACGGCGCTATCGGTGGATAAAATATTGATTATGATCACAAGAAAAAATGTTAAATAAATAAAAAAAAAAAAACAATAGTTCTTCGAAGGAAAATAGGCAAGGGGTCAGCGATTTTTAAAAGTGTGACCGTTTAAAAGACCGCCGGTATGGATTATACGGGTAAGGTTGTATAAAAATTCTGTACTCACGTCGCTCTCGCGGCTCAGCCGTTTGAACAGGTCGTCCGTCTGGAACTTGTTCTTCTGGTCGGGCACGACGCGCGGCATTTTGAACGCCAACCTGGGCTTGGGCATTTGGTGTTCGAACAGTCCCTGGCACATGGCCGGGTTGAAAGACGGCGGCATCATGTTGCTGGGGCCCATCGGCCCGAAATCGTTCATCATGAGCATCGTGTGCGGCGGTATATATATATATATATCGGTGGGGAAAAAATATTTTGAAGAATTATAAATATTATAAATTTCAAATTATTAATAATATAATAATAATAATAATAATACGAGGGAGGCCCGGCGGCGCGTGCGTTCAACACTTTTTCAATCGGATCGGACGACCGCGTCGGCGTACCGTCCAACACTATATAATATTATATATCGCCGTGTGCGGCGGAGTGTTGTTCGCGTATACGGCGCGGCCGCCGCCGCCGCCGCCGCCGCCGCCGCCGCCGAGGGGCTCTCCTCCCGGCCGTTTTCCACCGCCGCCGCGCCGGCCCGACCAATCGGCGGCCGCGAGGGCGTGTCCCGGGCCCCCCGCACCGGTCACCGCAACACCACCGCCGCCGGTCGCCGCCGCCGCCGCAGAGACGACCGACACGCGGCACGCGCACCCCCCCCCCCCCTCGCGCCACAACTCGCAAATCCGCTCCCACCCCGCGAGTTCGGAAACGTTTCCGCGCGCGGTGGCAGCTGCCGCGGCCGTCAACCTATGCGAATAATATATTTCGCATTATGTGCATAGGGGTTTTTTTTTTTAGGTTTTATGTCGCGCGTTTGTACCGTTTACGTAACACTATACCAGTATATATATATATATATATATATTGTATAATTATAATAAAATACTGCGACGTATAATATATTCTTATTGTTACGGCCAGCGGCGTCGTTGTGGCGTTTGGGGGAGGTGTAGGGGGAACGGAGGCACTCGACCCACTGAAATTTTCAGCGGAGCTCAAAAGTACCGTTTGGTCCCACCCCTCTGCTTCCCGAATACATTTTCGAAACAACCGGCCCCGTTAAAAACTCCTTACGGCTCCCGCGCGACGTAAATCGTTTTCTTATGTCTGACAAAAAAAAACCGATAATACGCCACGTTCATTACAGTAGAAACTCGATTAACCGACGCTGTCACTGGACCGGGGCCGGGACAACGACATCTTCAGATATACCCACCCGTGTTTTAATATTTCTCTATTACTTTGACTACATCTTCTCCAGCTGTCATCTCACATATAGGCGGTAAATAAAAATCATAAAACGTTCATTCGGTGACTTTAAAGATATTTAATTAACGCGGAACACACACATAAGTCGTTTATTCAATTTCTTAGTTCGATTCAGTAAAATAATAGACAGAATACGTTTTAATTTGCGACGATTCACTTTCAACATTTCAAAAATGTATTTTCGCGGAACTCAAAGGTATCGTTTGTCCCACCCCACTGCTTCCCGAATACATTTTCGAAACAACCGGCCCCGTTAAAAACTCCTTACGGCTCCCGCGCGACGTAAATCGTTTTCTTATGTCTGACAAAAAAACGATAATACACGCCAGTCGAAACACGATTAACCGACACTGTCACTGGACCGGGACCGGGACAACGGCGGTTAACAGAAATTTCGCAATGAACGCATATTATATTTTACGGCGTGTGTATTTGCGGACAAAAACAATACAATAATAGTATATATATAAAAAAAAAAAATAATAAACGTGTCGCTCGATTTGTTCAGCATCGCGTTTTACGTCATTCACCGTTACTATCCCAACGCCATACATCCGAACGATATTGGCAGCAGGTTCGCCTTTCTTCAAACGTTTAATGATTTCGAGTTTTTGATTGAATCCTAAAACAACACGTCCGCTTTTCTGCCATCTTCGAAACACGACACGTAAACTACAAAAACACTAATCCACACACACACACACAGGCTATTCATTACTCTCTGATTAAATTAATTACAAATTAACCAATTTGTTCGGTCACGTCGCGTTTTACGCATATTTTGGATATTACAAACTATTTGTATACGCTCGACAGTCGCCACGTTAGGTACCGGCAACGATTTTATCGCGATCGCCTCATTGCCTATTTTTTTTATTTTTTTTTTTTGTTGGACGGGACCCGATGACGGATAACAGAGAGTGACTCGAGTTTCTACTGTATATTAAAATGTTACAGTTAAATTCCGAAATCCGTCTCAACTAGTTTCCATAGACCCATTTTCGTCAAAACTGATTATCATCACTGCTTTAACCGACCCGGTCGAAAATCACTACTTTGTGCATAGCGTGCGTGTATTGATCGAACTATTTTTATGGTCACTGCGTGTTTAAATATATAAACTGTTTATTATTAAGAATTACCGATTATTTAGAGAGTAGTTTTAAAGCGCTTTCTACTTTGGCAAGGCCATATTTTGGAGAGTTGGCCATACATACGGACACGGGTTTCCATAATTTTTTAGTCTTAGTGTCGACTCGATGTACGGTGTATCTTATCTTACATTTGTGTGAACCACGGGTTGCCCAGACACAGTCGATAAAGTAACATTATTGTTTGTAAGTGTTTCTTTATTGTCTTCAGACCTTTCTTTCTTCCATTCGAAATCCGCTGAGAAGCCGTCAAGTCAACGGTGACTTGGCCTACATATAGTTTTGAGTCGTACTACCCAGTGTCCGGCTCACTACAATACGAACATTGATTAACTGCATTTTAACAACAATTGACGATTGATTTCGTGAACATTTTCATTTTAAACGGTTATAGAGGCACTGAAATCGTTTTGGGATATCGACGAAAATCAAAATCAGATCCCGTGTGCAATTGTAAACGCCACGCATTAAAGAAATGTCGATCAAAAAATTGACTTGTAAAAATTAATTTCCATTAAATAGTTCACCAATATATATCGAACACAACTAATTCTAACTAAAGAAAATTAGTTATAACCATAGTTCCAGCGTCGAGAATCCTGGTTGATTCTAGTTTTAACGAAATAGATTCGTGGAAACTTTTTTTCACTAGTTAAAATTATTTTTAACGGAATTCAAATTTTAACTGTAACATATATTATATATACATACGTACGAGGTGTGACAATAAAATAACGAGACTTTTTGAATAAAAGTTGTTTATTTTAAAAATGTTATAATTTAATGATTATCACCTTCAAAGTACCTTCCCTCAGCATCAATACACTGTTGCATACGTCGCTGCCATTCTTGAAAACAGTGTTGCCAATTGCTTTCATTCAGCCCTTTTAGAAGTTCTGCCGTTTTCATTTTTACGTCATCAACTGTTTGAAAATGGGTTCCTTTTAATAAACTTTTAATTTTTGGGAATAAGAAGAAGTCACAAGGAGCAAGGTCTGGCGAGTACGGGGGATGTTGAAGTACAGAAATTTTTTTTTCAGTTAAAAAACGTTGAATTGAAAATGCACTGTGAGCTGGAGCATTGTCTTGGTGAAGAACCCAGCCATTTTTCCATAGATCTGGTCGCTTCTTTCTGACACGTTCTCTTAATTTAATTAATACCTCTTTATAATAATATTGATTAATTAATTTTGTCGATTTTTTCAACGTTTTCGTTTGTTGAAGACGTGGTAGGACGTCCAGAACGATCATCGTCTTCGACGTCCTCCCTTCCACTACAAAACCGTTTGTGCCATTCAAAAGCACGAGCTCTTGATAAACATTCTTCACCATAAACTTCACATAACATACGAAACGATTCCGCGGCAGTTTTTTTTAATTTAACAAGAAATTTAATGTTAACACATGTTGTTCGATTTTTATATCTAACATTTTTCGGCAGTATAGTCGAACTCGCACTAATAACAAGGCTACTAACGTATAAGAAAATGAATCGATGCCATCAGTGTTCATAGTACTTTTAGATAAGCGTTTTCTAATCATATTTCAATAATCGTTTTATAGATAACGTTAATAGTTTAGGTTATATTCAAAAAGTCTCGTTATTTTATTGTCATACCTCGTACATCCTACACGGGCTTGAAGCAGAGACCGGAACCTCAATGATTGTATCGGTTCTGGTTCCGGTTAAGTTCTTAAAAAAAAATTAATTCGGTTCCGGTTCTTAAAATTATAAAATAATTTACGGTTAATACCATGAAAAAATTCATAGTTTCAAATAGTATTACCTATTGCTTATTGGTAGGACTTGGGAATTATTGCACTGAAAATCATGAAGATATGCGTGCAAAAATGCATTAAAATATCATCGTAAATGCACGAAAATATGCACTCAGATATGTAATTAAATTATTTTTTTTATTTTAAATGTAATTTAATAAATAATAATAATAAATGTGTAAATAAAAATTAGTATTTATACGTTTATACAGTTAAAAGTTTCACTTTTTTTCGGAGTTTTCTTTTAATGGTTCTGAAAAAATAAAAATAATTTTCTTTAAGTACATATTTTTACTGTTTTCTGTGTATATTATTTTACCTTGAAAATTACATTGAACAATTAAAGATTTGTGGATATTTTCGAATATGAATAAACGTCGATTAGAAGTACATTTTTGTACGCCGAAAAACGACCGTTCAACGTCAACTAATGTTATAAGACAGTTTTTAAAATATGTAAGATCATTTAAACTTCGGGTAATCCATCTGCGTCTTCTTTTCCATTATTTTCTTTTCTTATCTCTGATATTTTTAAAACTGCTCGACGGTTTTATTTTTTGATAAAACAGACTCAATCTTAATTTTTAGTTTTTGATATTGGGTGACAATAAACCTTTTATCCACGCTCACTTTTATTTTACAAAAATTACAAAACAACACATTTTGGTCTATTGAAAAAACATCTTACCAAAAATTCTGTAATATATTTTTTAACTAAAACATTCGTTGTTTGATTAGGCATTTTTGTTACGAAACGAAATTAAATTAAAAATGTAATGCAATTTAAAACAAAAATAAAAATAAAACATTGACTTACAATCGCGCACACAAGACCGCAAGACACAAGACTGACATGTGGACAGTATAGCTAGCAGACCATCCGTATAGGAAACTATATTTTTTAAAAAACCAGAATGTTCTCTTCGAATAACTTATCTTAATTTGACATTCGTCGATAATAAATAATAATTGATTTCGATAGTGCTCAGATAACATTTTGATAATAAAATTCTTATTTTATTGTTCCTAAATGAAAAAAAAGAAATCCATATCCGTATTATAAAAAATATTTTATATCGTGCTTAAAATATAGCATGATATATGCATAAAAAAAAATGATTATTGTAAACAAATGCGTATTTTCATAAAAACCTCAATATACGCATAAATATGCCATTTTTTTTTTTTTTTTTGGCGTTTTTAAATTCGTTACAACTCGCACAAATATCTGCCTTACTTAGCAATTTATTGGACTATTCAATAAAAATATGCAAATTCAATTAATCCCAATTTCTATTTATTAGGAATTGTTTTTCCAATAATAAAACTACCAACAAAATAAACATTCGGGGACAATAGTAAACTCTATACTTTCCTATTATTATAATTTCAAAAATGCGGTAAAATATTTTCAAGTAAACTTTATGACGTGCTCGGGCGTGTTTTTAGAAGTTTTATCCGATTACTAGAACAATCGGTACAATAAGCATATTAAACGTTTATTATTTTGATAAAAAAAACACAACCGGTATCGAATCCTCTCAAGAGGACGCCACGCCGGTAAAAAACATTGTACAAAAGTGTTTTCACGCGTTCCAAGAATACGACTTACCGAGCGGTTTTAGAGAAAAAAATATTATTTAAAAGTTATAGAGGACAATTTTTTCTAGGGCTATATAGGACTTAATTTTTAATATTTTCTTTATTTGGCTCAATAGCTGACATGAAAAAAAAGAATAAAGAACACGAACACTTTTAGGTTGAAATATTCAGCTTTGAGAAAAATCGTAAATCGAGTCTAATATTATACGAATATTATGGTGGAGTACTTACAATTATTTTCTGGGGGAGGGTAGCCCAAATTTGTTTTAACTCCAACATTATATTAGATATATGTATTACAAATACCTTGGACTAATTTAAGCTAATATACGTACGTTTTATTTAATATAATAGACTAGTGGTTCTCAATCTTTTTGGATTCGTGTCGCCCTTATCCACAAGAATTCAACACTACGTCTCCCTAACATCAAAATATTAAATAATATACGCTATATATTTTAGAAGAAATATATATAAGCCCTTTAAAAAAAAATAATAATTACACATTTTATATTAGGTTTAGTGTTGAATAAACAATGATTTTTTAAATTTGAAAAAAAAAATAAAAAATAATAAGAATATCGAAAAATTATAATAGTTGTATAAAATCTGAACAATTAATGAGAAATTTGACCCTGGTGATTTTTACAAAGTTGGGGAATTCGAGGGATGATTGTGGAAAAAGCGAATCGTTGTGGCATGTCAGACGGACGTATTTTTCGGATCTATAATATTAATAAACTTAATATAAAGATTTTGCGATACCTATTTATGCCGTTTGATGTAAACAATTATTACGTTGTTCCGACGGTGGTGGTAATTACATGATGGCAGCTGCATTAATACGATTTTATTCGAAAAATTCTCATATTTGTATTATTTGCCCTGATGATTTCGTGTCACCCCTAAACTCGATCCATGTCACCCCGGTTGAGAACCACTATAATAGACTTAACAAACATAAATAACAAAAATCAAATCACTTATTTTTAGTGAAATTGTAGCTCGCAGTCGTAACTCGTATGGTTCAAAATGGTTCGATTTCGACGATTATTTTTTTGTTGAAAAGAGGAAAACATCTTACAGACCGCGGTATTGAACCCCGTTTTCCAATATTACTTAAAAATTACTGAAATTTTGTAATATGTCTTTTTAAAAAAGATCAAATTTTAACTTTTTTTTTTTACCATTATTTGAAATCAAATGAAAAATTGTTGACAATGCGTTATTTCTATTCGCATGAAGTAAAAACCGCTGTACCCCTTCCTTTTAAATAGTTATAAGACAGTATATTAGTGGAAGTCTTATAATTAAAATGATCATTAAAATATTAGAAATAATTTTCAATTTTTATGAAATTTGAAAATCCAGAGCCTACAGTGGGTTTTCTTAAACATATCGTGTTACTTTTATGTAGGTAACGGATCAATGAAATTATTATTATATGTGTTATGAATTTACGATATAACTAATAAATATATTTAAATACTTATATTATATACACAATAGGTATGCAGATAACAAATTATTAATTTAATTGTCTATTTTTTATTCGTATTACAAACCTGGAAAAATTCTAATTCCAATTCCAGTATTTGGATATACTTTTCATATCAGAGCAGAAAAATTGAATAGAAAATTAAAGATTTCGTTAACCGAAGATTCGTAAAAATATCAATAATAATCCATGAAGAATTTTATAAAATAACGAACGAATTAGGCAAACAAAAAAACTGAAAAACTGTATAACATTATCCATACAAATAATCTAAACGCTAATCCTATAATTACAAATATAATTTATTATTCACACATATATAACTATTACAATTACTCTTTATTAATACTTTTAATAATAATTTATCATGGTTGGGATTTTATAGCACTTAAAATTGCATAAATATACGCTAAAAATAATCAATAAACAAATAAATGTAATGAACAAATGTATATACAAATTTCAACTCCCAAATTAAGGGGCAATCACCCTTTTGTCAACGAAACCCTAATAATCTCTCTCTCTCTCTCTCTCTCTCTCTCTCACTCTCCTGATTATATTTTGTTATAATATAAGGTATCAGGTTACCAGACGATCTACAGAAATTGTACGACAGGTCGTTGTGGGGTTTTTGCTGCAATAGCACATTGGACTGTATCGTAGGGTGACCATAAAAATAAAATAAAAATACGGGACATTTCAAAAAACAAAATAATCTGATGAATAATTTTTTTAATGCATAGTAGATACATGAAAACAATTTTATTTTTATATTAATGGTGAACTAGTTCAGAATTATTATTATACATGTATTGTATAAGTTGCCTAACTAAATATAATAATATAAAAAAAACAAATTTAAATTTAATGAGTACTGTATCATGTTTTTGATATATAAATAAATTACTTGATGCAATTAGTTCAGCTCTAAAGTATACAAAAATATTTATTTTGATGACGATGGTTGGTCTTCTGCTATTTTTGTATACTTTTATGCTGAACTAATTGCATCAAGTAATTTATTTTCTTTTAATAAAATATTATAAAAATCATTGCAAGAATAGTTTGAAAAATGTGTTTTCACTATGATAATTTATTTTATAGTTTCAACTAAAAAACGATTTTTTTCGTCCGTCCATAAGACATTAATGGTAGAAAAAATCCTTTCTACTGCAGCATTTGTACCCGGCATTGCTAAAGCATATTCTACAATTGCTGATATGTTAGTTGTGTCAATGTTATGAGCTTTAGTGTACTCAAATATTTCACACCACTTAACTTCCAATTTAGCTGAACTTTTTTGCTATTCATTTATTCGCGATTGAAAAACTTGTTCAATATGATTGAATTCATCAAACAAATGATCTTCATCCAGTTTTAAGTTCGAATTATTTTGATTTTTTTTCTATAAGAAATTGGAAACATTTTTGAACATTTTCCCAAGTAGGGCAATTTATTAATTGAACCCAACGAAATACTTTTAACTCGTCAAAATGGCAACCCCACTTTTCTATGTAAGATAAAAAAAGTATTATAAAATAGATTAGTACTTTTTTTGAACGAGTTTTACTTTTTGAATCAGTGATTAACTACTATAATCATTAAGATAAGTAATAACAGATAGGTTATAAAATGTATATTACGTGAATGCAAACTTATTATTCCTATAGCTATTTCATCAATATCACACTGAATATTTATTTAATCTATCAATAATAATCCTTAAAATTAAAAGTGATAATGCCACCAACTGTTATAAATATAATTTAATTTAACCGATTTCAATTTGAGATTTGTATTCAGCTATCTGTATGTCTACTATAGTTAAACAATTAAAAATATTTACACAGTACACAGTATAATTTTTATTTATTACAATCAAATAGTTAGCTAGCAGACAATATATCTAGGAAATAATACTTTAACGGCTATTACATGTAATCCGGGTAGGTACACAACTATCGATTTATTTTACAAATTTAGTCAATACCTCAAGTCTCACAGATACATTAAATAGGGTTTATAATATTTGTATTTATCTATGATGTCTTAATATTCTATACATTGTTTTACATAGTTATACATTAGACTTAATAAAAATGATCCAGACGGACAAATTGATCTCCATGGGAAAACTCCCCATATACAGATAATAATTTCAAAAAACGTTAAGTACTCATCAATTGTCCCAAACCATTTTATAATATGATACTTATACATAATTGAAACGTAGCTAAATAACATGGTATCTATAATTAATACTATAGAGTATAGATAACAATCATGGTTTAAAGTAGCGATACAACTTGGCCATAAAAAACATATATATAGGTTGCCCACATAAAACATTTACAGCGTCAACTTTTATTACCTCTACTGATTGGATGCCACTGTGCCAAACATCACACTATATCTATAATTTTAATTTGTAATATTTTAAATATATACAACTCGTTTTAGAATAAAAATATCAACAAAAAAATGTATGAGAGAACACAGATAATATAATATATTTAGATTATGCTATTAATAATAATATCAAATGCCTAAGACTGTGAAAATCTAAAACTATTTACATTTTTGGTAGGCAACATAAATAAAAACAATATTATACTATTATCAAAATCTGATTCCTTAAAATAATATATTAAAATATTAAGCATTTTGATATACACACAAAATAAGGTTATATGTTTATGTACTCTAATATATAGAAGGAAAAAATTCACACACAATCATTGTTTTAAAGATTAAAAATTCTCAATAAAATTACGACTAAATAAATGTATAAATACATCTATTTTACATTTTTTGTTTTTCCTTACTAAAATTACTTGTTTATAATATTTTAATTTTACTACATTTCTAAAAAAAAAAAAAGTTAATTCAAATTATTTTTATGTCTTATGATAGATAGGATTACATTGAACAGAGAAAATAAAAATAAATATAATGCAATAAATTAACTTAAACAAATGTGATCATATTATAATATGATTAAATATTCTGTATTCAATGTCCTTTGCCATTAAAACTAATAAATACATTAATCTTATTTAAAACAAAAAACATAAATTGTTTCAAAAATTAATATTACTAAAAGTATCAAAATTTAATGAAAAACAAAAAATAAATAAATATAGAATAAAAACAAAATAAAGTCTGGGGTATTATATAAATTGTGGGTAAATACAACCAATTTCGTCGGGAAAAAGTGATAGATTAATCTTTAATTTTCAGCGAGAAACCCAGCAAATATTACATAATCGTAAGTAGATTTTTTTACTGGTATTAGTCAATAGTCAATATGATTTATTATTTTTAATTATTTGGGTAACATATTAATTTATTAATTGTGCTTTAGACATTTCTAGACTTTTACATAGAAACTGTCCCTATAACAGTGTAAAATTGTTGCGTGTTGTGATAAATATAAATTATCTAAATTCAATTAAAATTGAAAAACAAAAAAAATCCTGAAGAATTATATAAGTTGTGGTTTAAAAAACCATTGATGGATCGTTGTGGTCTATAAATTAAGGTAATAAAAGAGTTGCTGAATTTTCTAAAGCAAAATTAATAAATCAATATGTTATCCAAATAATTAAAAATAATTCATCTTATAGACTATTGACTTATATCAGAAAAAAAAATCTACTTATGATTATGTAGTATTTGCTGTGCCATTTGCTAATCAGAAGATCACCTAATCACCACCTATCACTTTTTCTAATATGCCATTGAATAAAGTTGGGAAGTACCATCAAATAGTAAGTACATTGATTGTAGGTGAGGCGAAGAAAAAATTTTGTCCCCTTTCCAATAATCTCTCGCTTATTTCAAATAATGAAAAATATTTTTTCAATTCAATTAGTAATATTGAAGGCATCAATGAAACTGCTAGTTTGAATGTTTGGAAAATATTTTCACAGCAACCACCCTTTAACTATCGAATAAATGAGCTATTTGTAAATATTACTGATGTTAAAGTTGTAAATTGGTTAGCATATCCTCATTATTAAGTCCCAACAGAATCCTAGACTTTCCACATTACAGATAGATTTGACCACATTAACCGCCATAGAATGGTCACAAGTGAAATAAATTGCATAGGTGCAAAAAATGTAGCACTATTAATCAAAAAACACTTTTACAACAAAGAATAAAGTGAAACAGTTAAAATATCTCGCATAGAACTATGTGTAGTAAAATATAATACGTCAATAACAAAAATTATGTTATTAAGCATAAGTGTTAAAAATAAATTATACAAAGATTTTGAATAAATAAATCTACAGTATACTAATAGTGACCTTACAATGTAGAATATTTATTGAAACGTTATATTATATGTTAATATTTACTGCTGTTGAAATGCATTGAACCCAAAACCCAGCCCTCGATTTTGGTGTGTTGCCTTGCGAGCAACTTCGTATTGGTTTTCCATAGAGTTAAACATTTCTTCTTGCTTTTTAATGATTTCGTTTGATTGTCCTTGTTGAGACGTTTGATTATCAATACCTAATTTAATCATTAATGGATTTAATATAATTATAAAATAATATAAACATTTAGACTCTGCAACCTACCTATCTCATTATTTTTGATACCCATAAGTCTTTTAAACTTGGCAGTTACTTTGCCATCTTGATCTCCAAATTCTGTGGACTGCCAAATGGATGCAGTCTTGTTAGGAGTAATCATAGTTGGTTTACATTCTTCAACTTGTTTAACAGCATTGTCATTTTGTTTACTACCCCACAATAACTTTCGTTTTAGAATCTGTTCAGCATATTTATTTGGATTTACGGCTTTTGGGTTGTAGTATGACGGCAACGCAATTCCTGTTTGGAGTTTCACTTTTTCTATTTGTGATTCCTTCGATTTTTGTTGTAACAGATGGTTAATGCCTGCAATTAATGGTACTTTTAATTAAATTCTCAATTTGTTTAAAACTTAATAATAAATAATTGTTATCATTAATAAAAAAAACTTAAGTATAGAAATTGTTAACTAGTGGTTAAACCTAACACAACCTTCTCAATAACCTGTTTATAATTCCCCATACAATACAATTGAAAAATATATTTGATTTGTCTTTTAATTAATATCTTTTCCTAATATATTAGGCTTTGGATTATTAATTTCACTGTATATTCACTAAATTTTAAATTGAAAAATAAAATAATTTTATCTTTTTCGTTTACTATTAGCATTCTTATCTATGAAATAATTTTGCGAATGATAAAATATATTTTCAGTTATGTTATCACAGCACCGGTTGCATTATGGTTACAATAAATAATAGTAATAGAATACATTGAAAACTATATAATTCTACAATGGTTATTGCCAGGGTTGTGAATTTAATGCATTTCCATGTTGTTTTTTGGTTTTGTTACGCCGTATAAGAAAATGGATTCGTTTTGTGTTACGTGTAATCGAAATACGAAATATTATTTTGCTTATTTAAAGGAGCCAGGGCATATAAATGCACGTTTTCTCAATTCCTGCGTATTAATGGTTTTTTTTTTAATATTTATTTTTCCGGTCAATCTGGTCTAAATTGACATAAAATGTTTTTGTTTCATATTTATATATATAACTTTTATAGTTTCCATGAAACCATTCTATTTTTGGTCGACTATGATATTATCACTCATTCGTGCCTATAACGATTAAGATAAACAACCTAGTCGACAAATAATTCCGAAATACATTACTGATATCAACACTTTTGCTTTTAGTTTGGTACGATCCATCGCGTTATTCGTGCGTTTCGCTATTGTGCCGTTTGCGCGAGTGATATTCGTTTTCATTGTGTTTAATTATTTTATTGTGCGTGACCTCCTAAATTAAATTATTTTGAAATTTCATACCGATGCACCAAATATATATCACTAGCCCTCCCAAACCCATTTTAAAGTGTCGGGGTACATGGATCGCTGCCGCAGCGCACTTTAGTGAAAACGTTCAAATTTCAAGACAAATCGTCAAACGTTTTGATGAAGATTGCGCACTTCCAATAAAAACTGCTCAAAAATATTTTAAAAACTACTCAAATGAAAGGAATTTTGGCTTTTATATATTCAAATTTCGCTTGTCTTCCTGTAGTTATTACGCAATTATAAAAACAAGGTATTCCTTTATATGAAGCTATTGAAATTATACAAGATGTTTTGGCCAAGTTTAGCCAATTAACAGGCGCCATTGGAACTTCTATCAATTAAAAATTAAAAACAGTTCTAAACCAAAACAAAGGATTTAAAATTTTTTGTAATATTTCCAATATATTAACTGGCGAAGAAGATACTGTAGGGGATTTGGACATACCAGAAGATTTAACCAGTAGCGACATGACAAATTTCAAGTTTACAATGCAATAATTACTTTAAAGGTAAAAAATTAAAATTTAATGTAATAGGTGATGGGGTCGATTTTAAATAAAATCATTAATTTTTTAGGTGTTGAGATCAAGAAGATTAATAATAATGAAAATGATTACCTATTAAAACTAAAATTACATTTAAAATTTTTTTATTTTTTCATATTTTCGAAAATGTTTTTGTATATTTTGGGAATTTTAAGACCATATTAAATAGTTTTTTTGTGCATTAAATTCACAACCCTGGTGATGATAAATATGTTTCTTTACATTTAGATTGTTTGAACTTTCTGTAGTTCTTTGATTCGCGTCTGGAATAATGACTTGATCTTCTGCTTCTAACATTCCTATATTGAAATTAAAGTACAATTATTAAAATATTAATATATATAATTTCTTTAAATAAATTCACTAACTAGATATAGTCACCTTTCGTTAGGGCTGTAAGATCTTCTTGAACGGTCATTACTACGACTTCGTGATCGATAAGAATGTCTTCTACCAAACCTATTTTTTGATTTATATCTATAATAAACAAACAAAAACATAATTGTATAAAATACAAAAAAATATAATTATAATAATAATAATAAACATAGTATTATGTTGTATATAACAACATAATTGTAATATACTAGACTGAGCACAGGAAGAAAACTATTAGTTTTTCATTTTCAGTAATTATTTTTTTACTCTTGACCTTAATCAGATTACCATCTACATCTCCCTATCAATCACCACTTTTTCAAATACCCTCCCATGTTTTAATATCTCTCTATTACTTTAACTACATCTTCTCCAGCTGTTATCTCACATATAGGCGGTAAATAAAAATCATAAAACGTTCATTCAGTGACTTTAAAGATATTTAATTAACACGGAAGACACTTAAGTCATTTATTCAATTTCTTAGTTTGATTTAGTAAAAAAATAGCCAGAATAAATTTTAATTTGCAACGATTCGCTTTCAATATTTCAAAAATGTATTCTCCTATCATCCCACCTTACCAAACATAGCAACAACTTTTTATTTTTGATGTGTATATTTATAAAAATATCAAGACATTTTAATAACATTATAATTCACTTCAACACACAGTTAAAGATATCATAGCAAATATTTATTTCAAGAAATTTAGCAACTGAATGCTAATAGAAAAAAGAACCATCTAATTTATGCTTATCATTAAAGCTAATAATATATTGAAATTAATATTTCTTATTGAATTATAGAAATTAGTATTTTTTTCTTCGTATTTTTTAACATGTTATTATAATTTAAAAGTTACTCTATTTTTAATAAAAAAAAATTAGACCTGTGATGGCTATGACTTCTTATCTTTTCTTCGTCACCACTACTTGTTTTAGTATCACTATGACTCCCATGTTTTCGGTTATAATGTGATTGCGGAGACCATGATTTATAAGTAGGCGATGATGATGAACTATAAGGTGAAGTTTGAGTTTTAGGTTGGGATGATATGGTTGTGTTATGATATGATTCTTGCTGAAAATGTATAACTTAATTAATTATTACATAAATAATATTATGGTATTACATTTTAGTTTTAAAGAGATTTGTTATCAATCAATAATGGTTTAAATAATTAAATATATAATAATCATATTGATAAATGATTATCAAATATAATTTGATAGTTAAAATTATGACAAATATAATATACTGTTTAAGTTAAAATTGAAAAAATATATATAAAAAGGGGCCAATATAAGAGTTTTTATTGATATTATCAAATAACAGTTAATGATAAATAATAATATACCTTCTTAAGGCCACAGATCACAGAGAATGACATCTAGCAGGAAAGGGTTTTCATGATTGTTTTTCGTTATTACTCACAAATGTGAATGCATAGATTTTATTATCAGTAACAAGAGACTCTCCCACAGTACTACCTCCCCATTGACTACTCCTGGACTATTTTATATAGAACTTCAGAACAATGTCTTGTTAATATTGATTTTAACCGGAATTTACTTTTTTTAGAATTACATTAAGTACATTAGCTTACATATATATATTTTTATTTTTTTTCTTATAAGAGCTTACTTAATATATATTTTACCCACAATACATTTTTTAGTCTTGGTCACATGAATTTAACCAGGATGACTGGTATGATACCGAGGCTGGTTTCTTTAATAAAGAGTTTAGAACAAAAACAAAAATATCAATAATGTGTTAAATGGAATTACAATCTACCTATGTACTAAAAGTCTTCTAATTGTTTTGATTATCATCAGATGATAACAATTTTAATTTGGATTGTTGTTAAAATATAAAATGAAGTACCTATTAGACAGGTATGCATAGGTCTGTATTAGCAATTTAACATGAAGCTATATACTGTTATCTTAGTAATAAAACAGTAATTTTATAAAATGGAATGAAAATTTGAAACATTATGTAAGCAATTCATTCAATTACCCTACTCAGCAGAAAAATATTTGGTAAAAAAATTATAAAGAATAAAAAAAAGTATACATACGTATCACCTTAACACATTGGTGATACGTATGTATAATTGGAATAACTACCTAAAATAATAAAATAGTTAATAGTATTTGATATTTTTATTTTAAATTAAATATATATGGTAATTACTGTAAGTAAGTTAATTATAAATAAAAAATGTCATAAAATAATGCATTTTAACAAGGTTAGGACAATTTACTTTTTAAATACTCAGAAATAATTAAATTAGTGTCATAGGTTTACATTTAATATATAATACAAAAATATTGTTTCCAATACTAAGTATGATTCATAATATTAAAATTATAGAAACTTGATTACCTGCCTAAAAATCTCATTAAAAACTACATTAAATTTGTATACCTAATATTACCCAAAATGCCACACATATCCTACCTCACTCGTATCCATGTTAACTTGTTCATTAAATGCATCAACCTCCATCATATGTGTTGTGGTAAGTTCAGTCTAAAAATTGTATATATTTATTATAATAACATAACACATGAAATCAAATACTACAAGATAATAATACAAATAATAATTTAAATTAATTTAATGTCATTTATTTTATTAGTCCAAGGTATCATGTGCACAACATGTATTCAATTAATTTCTATAAATATCGGTTGGTATTTTGACTTTTTGATCTAATTTTTAAAAAAAAATTAAAAAATATAGTTTTAAACGTTCATTTGAAGAAGTTTAAAATAAAAAGATAGGTAAATTAGCTGATGTTAAAAAGATAAAATTTACCGACATATAGAACTTGTCGTTATGTCACGATGTGCATCATGGACCAACACGACTCACTCGGAGTCGTGGTCAAAGATAACCCATAATATTTATAACGATCTAATATATAGGTGAAAATGGACTTACAGCGATTTCTGTTTTAGGTCTTGAACTGTTATTGTCTTCACTGACAGTGCTTTGGCTTTCCGGATTTGTCGCCGTCAGGTCGTTTTAGAGACGTGCACATTTATGAAACAACACACGATAATATAGTTAACACGTAACAATCAACCCGCTTACCGTATGTCCACTGTAAACGTAAAGTTACTGTAGCCAAAAATCTTGACTTCCGAAATATTCGTCGTGTTATATTATATTGTTTCTTACACCACGCGGTCCGTGTACTCGAAGCTCGATGAATGTAGTCGCGTCAGCATCATCGATTCGACGTCTGTGCAGCCGTCATTGCGCATGTCCCTCGAAAGTTGAAAAACCATGGAGAAAACGATATCCAAAGGCCGTGACGTCGTCACGATAATAATCAACACAAATTACTACTGTAATGGCGTTTATAACGAGTCTGGAGTACCAACATTTCCTGCACGTTTAAATGATTTGTTCCGTTTCTGATCGCGCAGCTGATATAGCCGAATATTACAAAATTGAGTTCCAAAAAAAAAATTTTTTTTTTTTGTTTTTTATAACATTAAAAATGTATCTCCACAATCTGTTACATCTTGAACAATGAGTGTTTAAGTATTCAAGGATTTTATGTCACGAATGACGGAATAAAGAAACATTCCACTGACGGCACCTTGACAAAAATAATAACATATAATTATTGTAGATGAGACATTTAAGACGTAATGTACTAATAAGTAATATGCAAAATAAATGCGTACGTTCATAGTGCAACACTTGCAGTTATATAAATTAATTAATTCAAAATAATAAAAGGTTTTACTTGTTTGATGGTTTTAATTTAGCACGAATGTACAGTTTAAATTTTCAGTCTCCCTGGGATATTTTCTTAGGGGCCACCACTGTATATATTTTACGGTTCTCCTGTTTTATAATCGGGTGACAATACCGTCAACGTTATCGCATTATCCGGACTACAACAATAAAAAAACTAACATTAAAACAACGATGTGATTTTCCGTTTAATTTAGCCAAGTGAGATTTAGTCATTAAATTAAATTAATCATCAATTATTTTGTTATACATAGAATAAAAATATATTTACACCGCCCCTCGTCGTTATTGGTTTTGGTGATTAAATTATTTTGCCCCTCCCCTCCTAGCTTTTTACCCAGTTTGGACAATGGGGTGCTTAAGCACCAGGTTATTTTTTGTAACTCTTCAGTGGGCCCTATTCCCTCTTCCACCTAATAACATTATTTTAAAATTATATTTTTAGGGGGTGCGAAGGACTCAAAGCACCCCCTCTCTAGTTGCACCAATGCATCACCTTTACTATCAGCAAATTCAGCCATAATCAAAAGACTAGAATAAGTAAATTAAGACAGAAAATAATTTTTAAACGTAACCATAAACACTTAAACAATTTTCAATATTTTTAAAAAATTTTACCACTTCTATGGTAGCATATAAGTATTCGGTAAACATTCTTTACAATATTTTTAACTGAATTATAACAAAAAATCAAAATCAAAAATAAACAGTTAGAAACTTTTCTCTTTTTTTGATACAAGGAAAATTAAAAAATTATCTCAATACACTAAGTAGAACAAAATGCAACAAAAAAGCTTTATTGTCGGTTTTTAATTGGAGCAAGGTATCTGATAGAAGTTGTTCACACAGAAAAATAAAACCATCACAGTTAAGTCAAAAAGTTTCTCGCGCTTCGTTCAAAATCTAAAAAATTATTTAATTTTAAAATATTAAATTTAACCATCTTTAAATTGTGAAATTTGCCCTTCTCAATAACAAAAAAATTTAATTATCAATGGAAAAACTGCAATTTATTCTTGGCAAAAATAAGTTAATTAAGATTTACGTTATGCATATTTTGTCAGATTACTTACTCTAGAATGCAATTAATTTTATCTCTTATACTTGGATCTATAATTATATTTTACTGCTAACTATTGGACAATAAGCGTTTTTTTATCAGCTAGTAAAAACAGCCACCATACAAAAAGTCATTTGATCTGGATTTTTCTAATAAAATTTTTTTATGAAGGATAACATAATATTGAGGGATAAGTAGTTTATATACATCGTAGCAGTGCATTATTTAACAGAGAACCTGGTCTGTGTTGATATAAACATTATACTATTGTATTGCATACAAAATAATATTTAAAATAATTAATATGAAAAATTATGAGGGTGATGTAATCATGAGTTGGTTCAAACAGTTAAAGAGAACATGCGAAATTGGTCCGAAATGCCTTGTAGAATTTGCACTGGCATTTTCTGTTCAAGTCGCTTAATGGTTTCCTATTCTTGACATGGACATTACTAAATTAATAAATAAAAAAAAATATTTAAAATATAAAATTATTGGACAGACATAATTGTATTATGTTATTACTTAATTCACTGTGGATGTTCTTGCAAATTGTACAAACATTGGTTTATTTTTTAAAATAAAACCATGCGTTTCTTTTAACGCCTGTTGAGCATTTTCCATGCACGGTAATGTTATAAATGCTTGACCTTTCATGCGTCCTTCTTTCATCAAACGTATATCAAACCTACAAAATGCATAACAGTATTATTACACTTTTAGATTGAAGATTATACTATTTTACTAACATAGTACCCGGTTTGAGTTCACTGGATGTTATGAATCGTTTATAAATGTATTTTAAATCACTCTCCATTACAGTTTTGGCCAAATTTTTTATATACAATCTACATGATGGCGCGCCAGGATGATAATTCTTAAAGAAAGGCATTTGTTTCAAATCATTTTCTGATAATCTATTTGTAGTTAGTTGTTCTTCACTAATGCAGTCACCAGTTATATCATCATCAGATTCACTTTCTTTTTCATTTTCTTCTTTTTTGGTCGAACATTTGGTTGAATATATTATTCCAAATCCTCCTACAGTGTTAACAGGTGGTCCCTCTACGGGTTTTAGTTCTGTTGATACTTTAACTTCAATTTTCTTTTTTGTCTCGCATTTGGTAGTATCAAACATTTTGCTCAGTTCAATTTTTTTCTTTTTCAAAACCGGACCAGTGTTAGTTTTTAAACTGTAAGGTTTCATATCTTTATACAGTTTTCTTTTCAAAGAGGATAGTTTGGGTTCTACTTTATCAATATGATCACTATCAATTTCACTTTCCATTTCAGATTCGGAAAGTTCAGGATCAGTTTCGGCAGTAGTTGTACACTTATCTGCAGTTTTAGATATTATTAATTTGTACTGGAAACTATCTTTGACAGGTTCAAAAGGTACTGGCAGGTTCATGCGATTCATCAAGTGTAGCACTTGATAATAGAACTTTGGATTACAGGCTAATGTGTTTGCAATGTTCGTCAATATTTGTTTGTTCGGGTCAGGATATCTGTAACGCAGATGATACGGTGGTGGATGGTTCAAATCGAGCGCCGTAGTCCAACAGTTTATCTTTTTTAAATACGCCTGTTGTAATTTGATCACCTTGTCTGTGTTGCTATCCGGTTCTGGATCAGGCAGAGGGCGATCCATAAGGTTTACATCGAGATCATTGTGACATAGTTCGGCAGTCAACCTATAACCGAACATTTCTTTTTGATGTAGCCTTTCAATAATAGCTTCGGCGAAATCTTGCGAATCAAATCTGAAATGAAATATGTCGGTGGTGGCATTTAAAACACATTAATATATTACTTATATTATTTTTAATCAATACCTGGCGAACGCGGTACTTTTCTTAGTTGTTTTGGACGTCAATATTTTAACGTACTTAGCGCCAAAGAACCGTAGAAATTCTTCCTGTTCTTCAGCCGACAATTGCGGCGGAAAATTGCGCATTTTAACTGTAGCAGAAGTCGTCATTTCTACAAACTCCAAACGATTACCGTAAACGAACGATTTTTACACGAATAGGATGGAAAATAGTAAACTCAGTAGAATAATTATTATTTACTCAATTAGTACGAGTGTTAATTCACAACAGTATTTAACTAGATTAATATTTATGAAAAAAATTGAAAAGGTGATAACTACTTGGTTCGGTATGTGATAAGAATAAAATGTAAACACAAACAAAAATGATAAATAATAATTTTTACTAGAAAAACATAGTTTATTTTTTTTGGTTTTTTCTGGTGTTAATTTGCACAAAACGTACATCAAATTGTTTGAACTCTGAGAAGGGCATTAGGGTTCATTAAAATCGACCGTGGTTTATTACTTGTTGGTTTGTTGTCAATTTACTAATCTTATCATCAAGCAATGTGATAACATTAAACACATTAACCGTAGAGTATACTATGTCAGAATCAATGACATTAACTTTTTTTCTTTTCCAAAAATTAATTTAATTAGCAAATCATTTAAAATTAACACGTTCCGAAATATATATACAAATTGAATAATCGTAGGAAAAAAGTATAATTTTATAATAAATTCACAGGGCTTATTTATGTTATACGGATAAACCAATGTTTACATTATTAAGGAGCACAATTATTCACAGGTACCTCTAATTTAATGCATTATTACATTCTTTAATTTACCTTTAAGGTACCTGTACACACTGTAGAGGTTTCTCGTAGAGTAACTCTAGCCAGAGCTCTTTACGTTTAGTCTAGGTAGTGTACACAACACCTAGAATACTCTAGCAGTTGCCTCTTGAGGTAGACCAACATAATCTAGATAGATCAAACAACAGTAAACAGTGTACACGGTGTAAGATTCTCTAGCTAGAGAAGTATAGATCTTTTCAACATGCTAAATAGAATAAATAGAGCATTGGTATAATTTTATCAAATACAGTACAGTTGATTTCATACCTAAATATAAATAAGTATTAAATATTATGGCTGGCATTTCTGAATGCGTGAAGACTGTCAGGAATGTATAAATACAAATAGTAAGTTACTGAGTAACGCAATAATTATTATTATTATATATTTATACTATTTTTATTTTATTATATTACTATAATACTTATATAATAATTATTTTCTAAATCTGTAGACAATGAATAGTTTGCAAATACACCGCCATCTGAAATAAGGCCATTACATCCTACATCAATGTACGAATATGTATAATCGGCGCTAATGTGAAACCATTAACACAATGTTATGTGTCCTCTTGTAATTAAAGTAAAAGCTTCCGCTATACGATGGTGCGTTCATCACTATATGTTTCCAATCAAGTGCTCCAATACAGTAAGGGAAATTCCAAATGTCACTGAAAAGCTGTGCTTTCTATTCCCATTCATTGGTTGCAGTCGGAGAATCTGTAAATAATAGAAATGATAAATTAAAATAAATGTTTGATCGTTAATGCTTATATAATAATAACTAAGTATTATAAAATATATAGAATAAAAAAAATTAAAAATATAAATAAAAATAAAAAATAATTATGTCTTGCCTGGAGTATTATAAAAAAAATTCTGTATTTTCTTTAGGAAATAATTATAGTATCTCTGAATGTGCATCATCTGTTGGTCATTCAAACCAGGATTATCATTTAACAACTCTAATTTTCTAATTCATTATCTACGTCAGTGAGTCATAGTACTTGAAAACCGTTTATCGTAGAAAATTACTCACCTTTCTGTTAATCTTGTTTTAATTCATAAAACAATGCTTGACAAACCACTGGAACAATTCGGGAAATAGTTTAAGGACTGGTAACTGTCAAACAATCAAACATTAACATATAAGAAACATATTAGTTTATAAAAAAAAAAAAAAGTATTATTATATTTTTTTAAAAATGTTATGTTTTTATTAAAATTATCCATAATGAAAATGTATTAAAAAGTATTTAATTTTTTCTTATTATTTTTTTTTATAATAGTAATACTTAAACCATTTACCTGTGGCTAGGAATCGCAATGTTAATTATAAGTCGTTTTTTAGGTGAAATCGCTTTTCGAAGGCAAGTACCTTTTTTTTTTTTTTTTTTTTTTTTATAATTCCTGGTGTAATATTTTCCAAAAGATCCTCGAAATCAGTTTTGGATATTCGAGCGAAATTTTCATACGAAATGTTATCTTCTACACTGATTTCTTTCAGCAACTTTGCGCGCACTCCTCCTTCGTCATATACTTTTGAAAGCAATTTCTCACCCACAACATCTTCGTTCTTTTTTTTTTTTTTTTTTTTTAATAAACAATACACTACAATTGCAGTTTCAGTACGTTTTCGGTCAGACATTTTTCGTACGAAGTATTGTAATCAACTACGCTCTAAAAGCTCTAAAATTTCTCTACAGCGTAAACACACAGCAAATGCAGTCTGGCTAGACAAAGTCTAGTCTAGACAGATTTTTCTCTACACCAGAGTAGTGTTTCTTAACCTTTTTTTATATCACGGAACACCGAACAATAATATTTTTTTATGCGGAACCCCTATGGAAATTATCTTTAAAAAGAAGTGTATACAAAATATGGCGATATACGGCAACATTGCACTAAAATACTATTTTGATAAAAACACATTCGTGAAACCCGTAAGTGATCTTTGCGGAACCCTAGGGGTCCGCGGAACACAGGTTAAGAACCACTGGTTTAGGGCACAGCCATCTTACGGTCCACTAAACGTTTGGTAAAATAATAACAGTAATAATTTACACCCGGTCAAAAATAAGTAGGTAATTATTGAAAATCATACAAAGTGGTTGTCGGTTTTACTTTCACTTTTCTTTTTATAATTTAATATTATTTTAATGTAAAATTTTCTTCGCTCCTCTCCGTCGCGTACCGCGTTACTTTTCGAAAGGACGGCATTAATATAGTGACAAAATTAATCAGTCGAGACAGTCAAAAAACCGCATAACATTAAATTACTTTTTTTTTTTTTTCTTTCTATTAAGTCACGAAAGAATTTGTATTTGTACTTTAGACGACTTCGATGAAGAAAATATATGTGGGTATTCCGGCACTTCTCCTCCCCCCACATTTCGAACGCCGGCTCAAAACGTGTGTTTGGATACCAACCGAACTTCTTGAACCCCTCCCCGCCCCCTACTCAACAATTTCATTAGTGAAAAAATCCGTCTGCATTTTTCGTGTGAAAGTCGGACAACAAAAAACGCATGACGTCGGGTCAACGAGAACCCGACCGATCAGAGATCGAGCGTTATGATAGCCCGACGTCGTTGACCGCGTTATACCGTTGAAAAATTGAAGGAAATTAAACTAACGGAGATCCGCGTGCGTACCTTTCGCTCGAAACTAACGCGTTACTCCGCATGGGCCGGTTACGCGTAAGCTATCGCTCCAACACCCGAGTGAGACTGTAACCAATTCTGAATTCGTAGCGGACCACTCGCCCGGGGCGGGCGTGGTGTTGAAATATCGGGAAAAAAATTTAAAAACAAATTACATATTTGATAAAAATTTTCTGATGAGATAGGTAAAGCTCCGAGATGAATACTATCCGGATGCGAGTGTAAATCGTCGATTTGTAAATAAATAACACCGTAGCGATTCGTCTATTGCGCCCGATTTTATTGTGGACGCCATTTCGTTGGGTTTGATGCGAAATATAATTGAATCGCAACAGGTTCTTTTGACCCGAAGCCAAAATCAATTTATATTATATCAATCGACGTTGATCGTTGACGTTGACACGGGGGCGATGGACGCGTCCGAAAATATTAGGTAAATCGTATACGGGAAAATAGCGTTTGCGTCCGACGACATCGCGGACACATAGCACAGAAAATCGACTGCTTAGAGCCCCGAGGTAATCATAGTGGTTACCCGGCACGCTGTGGTTCTATTTGGTTACTTATCGTTATCGATAATTTATAATGATAATATCACGGTATGATATGTTATCTAGGACAGAATGTTATCTAACATTATAATAATATTGTTATTTGTTATGATTGCACAATGTTTTTTTTTTTTTTACTTTTATTGGTATATAATAGAAAAAGTCTTTAGACCTTGAGCATATCGAATTGTTTATCCAAATTACTCCTAAACCACATTTAAACACTGAACTCAAGGTGAGAATTAATTTAAATTATTGAAAAACTGCATTACATTATCTCTTTTTTGTTTGTATTTTAGCATTTGTAGCCTGGATGTATGTTAAGAAATCCAGACATATTAATGAATTAAATAGATTCTCATTCATTTAAAATTACATTGTAATAGCGATACTACGCTTTGGTGAACCATTTTGTATTCCGGTATATAATTAACATATAATATAATAAATAATCATATCACATGGTGTAATGTGCATTTTGTTATTCTCAAATAGTATTTCTAAAGTTCGCCCCCGGCCTTTATTATAAAAATCGAGGCATCCAAAATTTATAATATGACGCTAGATAGAATGCCAAAAGGCCAAGAGTTTCGTCCCTCGACTTATCTATAGTTACGGGGCGCTGGGCCGACAAATCCCGGAAGCGACTGCTTCTGAAAAACACCGGTCACCTACGCCCACAAGTAGATAATATAATATTATCTACGAGTCTTAACCTCGATATATGCACAGATCATTATACTAATATGAACCACCTAAGCAATGGTAACACAATACAAGGTATTCAAAATAAATGGTATTACAAAAATTCAAGCTGTGGTCGCTAAAATTAAAAATAATATTCATATACGACTCGTCCTACCATGGGGCGCCGTAATTTTTTTTTCTTTTTAAAATAACTTTGAACAATAATGTTACAAAAATGTGTTTATTGGTTGTATCATGGAATTTCTCAGCAAATTTTAATTTGCATTTCATACACCGATAAAATGTGTACGGCAAAGTTTAATATTGATAATTATATAAAATAAATATATAAAAATTTTTTTTTTAAAAAATCACATAATATTAGGGTCATGATACGGTCCTGGATTACGGGAAGGTCTATTTGGATTATTATCGTTTAGCGGTTGAGCTGTGTAACCATATCTTTCTTCGGGGATAAATGGTTCAGGATAATTAGGCACATACGTATTTTGATCATAATTATATGAACTGGGCTGGGGAGAATTGTAGTATTCAAACGAGTTGGGCTGAGGCGGACGATTGTACGAAGATGTGTTGGGCTGAGGCGGCCGATTGTACGGAGATGAGTTGGGCTGAGGCGGTCGATTGTACGAAGATGAGTTGGGCTGAGGCGGGTGATTGTGAAAGGACGAGTTTGCCTGAGGCGGATGATTGTAAAAAGACGAGTTGGGCTGAGGCGGACGATTGTAGTCGAATGCACCGTGCTGAGGTGGACGAACGTATTCATACATGTTGACGGGAGGTGGACGATTGTAGGAATACGGCCCGGGCTGAGGTTGACGATCGTATTCAAAGTTGGCTTGAGGTGGACGATTGTATTCAAGCGTATTGGGCTGAAGTGGAAAATTGTAGTTGAACGCATTGTGTTGAGAGTGGCGAGCATATTGGAACGAGTTGGGCCGAGGGTAACGATTGAAATTGTCCGGGGTGGCCGTAACCTGACGACCGTGGTTTATCGAATTGGGACGATGATCCTGGCCGTGGTCGACCGAGCCCAAAAGCTTAGCATATGTCGGGAATGTTCGCTTAGTTTCATCGTTGGATGTTGGACAGCGTGCGTTTTTATTTTTTTTTGATCTATTACGACGTGTAGATGAATTTTGTGTCGTATTAACAGTACTAAAATTACTGGAAGACTCCGGTGATATTTCTCTATCCGAATTGTTTGCATTGGATTTTAAACATTTCTTCCGCTTTTTCTTGGCTAATCTTTCGACTTCATCGTCGGAATAATCTAAAAGCTCTGGGGGTGGTTCATTATTATGTTTCCAAGAAGCATCACTTCCTTTGATTTTTAAAAGTTGCGATACTAAAATAAAGTTTGCATACTCTGTTAAAGGAGCACAGTAAACTGGTTCCTTTATTTGAATGTCAAATTTTTTAATATGATCAGAATTGTTGAAGCGAACTGCATAGTATGGCTTATTAACTGGACCAAACACATCATATATTTTTCCTAACGCTCTTTGTCCACGATCCACAAATAAAACTGAGTCGATGTCCAATGCGTTGTGATGTAGGAATGCTTCAACAATAACTAAAACAAAATAGAATACATTTTTTTTTATTTATTTAACTTATGTATTGTACCTAACGATAAATCATTGCTAACAAAATACAATTCATAGTTTGATTAAACATTTTTTGATATATTGTGTTTTTTTAAGAGATATCAAAATTTAAACTTAAAACACTGTATATATATAAAACTATTACTTTATGCTTAATTTTTTTTTTTTTTTTACTATTAAGTACAACCTACAAAATGTTCAGGTATTTATGATCGACCAATACAAAATTTTATCCACTAAAAAAAATCATCAAAAATGTATAGTACCTATAAATAACTCAAAAACCACTAGAATATTTTGAAAATTTCTTCACTCCCAAGAAAAGGCTAATATTAATAGTAGGTGAGAATTTCAGGTTTCTATGATTATTTTTTTACAGTAACAATAAAAAAAAAAATCATTATTGCTTTAAACGGTCGCAGGTTATTCTTTATTATTATAAAACTGCAATGAAAATCAAATAAATTAAGTCCAAAATACTTTCGGTGATACACTGGACCTGATAGAAAAAAAAACCACACACACATCATAGTACCAATACATTATTCAATTAGTATTATGGTATGTACTCACCTAAAGTATCGACAATACTTTTTATACATCCTACTGGTTCACATTTTTCTTCTTCAACTGATATTTTTAAATCTTCAATAGGCGGCAAATCGTTTAAAGTTAATTCTCCTTTTGTTCGAATATCATAATTATATTTATTGCCTGACATGATGGATGATACAGATTTATCATCATCATCGTCATCCATGTCATCGATGTCATAAGCATCACTTGATTCTTCATCTTCAGAGCTTTAAAAATAAAATACCGTTAATAAGGGAGGATGGGAAATTTTTTTTCCAGTATAAATAAATATAGTATTACAATACCTGGTGTCTTGGTAGTTCAACTTAATAGTCTGTAGTAGACTATTAGGGTTAGGCAACAAAACAGTGGACCTAAAAGAAAAAAAAATAATGATTTTATTAAAAAAAATAATTAAATTTCTATATTATGTATATTGTATAAAATTTACTCGGTATCATTTGCTATTTGATTACATTTTGTTCCATTTTCTTGCGATATATTTGAGGATTTTGAAGTTTCTTTATTCCTAATCATCATAAAATATACAGTTAAGCAATGCTGTAGGAATTAAATTTGGTTATGAGTAAAAGGTGTCAAAGGTGCACTCTTAGGCATTAATTTGTTTAGTTAAAATTTGTATTCAGTTTTATTTATTTCCATTATTCATAATTTGGTGAAATAATACATTAGCCCATCATTACAAAAATAATATAATATAAATAAAAATCACTGTTAATACATTAAATCAATAACAAAATGTACTTATTCTTTAAATTTTGATTTTACTGAACAGTGGTCAAACAATGCACAATGTTCATCGTTATAACTGTACACACAACTTTCATTTTCAATTTTGCAAGTTGTTTATTGAGACTATTTATTTATTTATTTTCATCAATTTATCAATTTTTAAAACATCAAATATTTTGGTTTGATATTTTCTTGAATTAATATTTTTTGATTATCTTTTCAAATATAAAGCCTGATTGCAGCATGGCAAATTACTTAAATAGCAAAATATTACTTTTAAATTTAGTTGATTTGTTGTAGCATTTGTAATATTCATAATGAAATTATTATCACTAAGTTTGCAAGTTAGTTGAGTGATTGAGCATTTACATGCTAAATAACCAACAAAGTAAACAGAAACAAATACTATTAAATTATGTTTAGATTTATGGCCTAAGTCACAAGTTGACCTAACCTACAGTGATATTTCTCAGATGTTGGTCTAAATATAATAGTAGTTACCAGATATTAGTGTAATGTGGAAGAGAGATATTTAATTGTTCTGTTGTAAAACAGTAGGTATTATATTATATTATACATTTTAAACACTAATTAAATATATTGGTTTTTAGAGCCCTTGTTAATCAAATATTGTATGACATTGTTAATATGTTATATTATTGCAAGTATAAAATATTACCTAGATTTTTCATAATTTTCAGATATTGTAGCAAATGAAGTTGGCCTATCTGAGGAGTCCTTAGAGTTTAAACTAGAAAAATAATATAAATTATACGATTAATATTATAATCAATATAACTAATGAAAAAACAGGTTTAAGTTATTACATTAATTTCTCATCGCTATCAGATTTGTTAGGAAATGAAGACAGCCACTCTGAGGAATCAGCATCATTGGATTTTGAACTGAAAATAAATCACAATAATATATTATTAACTTAGTACAGCAGATATTAACTTGTAGTCTGCAACCCTCTAGGGCTATGGTCTTTCTGGTCATACACACACACAATATTCATGAATAGTAATATAATTATACATAGTATACATGTAATCCCTTATTGCATGTATTACAATCCATGACTATCAAATAAGGCCTTGCAAGTATTAATATCATTTCCCACAACAAAACTCTGGGAACAACTTGTACTGCTCTAGTGTACATTAAGTATATGTATAGAAACTGGTAGCTAAATATACATTCTGATCTACGGTTAAACTGTCAAGTATTGACCTAACATATAGAAACTTTTAGTAGAAATAGCCTTCGCATGAATTGGTTTTTTTTTTTTGTATTATTAAAGATATTTTTGAATAATTTATAATGAAAATATAAACTTTTGTGTAAAAAAACATTCAAATTTAATATTAATTTTGGGATCAATTACTGGATGGCCACCCCCCTCATGATTGTAACTAATGAATTCTTTATCGTCACATGTACTTATTATGTAGCGTAGCATAGATTGTGAATTTTCTTAAATAAAAAAAAAATCCAAATTATATCACGTGAAAAAAATTTGGTTCTTAAAATATTTTTTTTCTCATAAACTCAGAGTCCATGGCTTTCAAAGCCCTGATTTCAAATGCTGAAATACTTATTTAATCATTAAATAATATTCTGTATTACCTTGATTTTTCTTCATATTCATATTTCAATGGAATTGAAGATGTCAGCACTGATGAATCAGTATCTATGGGTTTTGAACTAAAAATAAATAACAAAAATATATTAATTATTCAATATACTTCTGTAACTATTAAATAATAATATTCTGTATTACCTTGATTTTTCTTCATATTCATATTTCAATGGAATTGAAGATGTCAGCACTGATGAATCAGTATCTATAGGTTTTGAACTAAAAATAAATAACAAAAATATATTAATTATTCAATATACTTCTGTAACTATTAAATAATAATATTCTGTATTACCTTGATTTTTCTTCATATTCATATTTCAATGGAATTGAAGACGACAGCACTGATGAATCAGTATCTATAGGTTTTGAACTAAAAATAAATAACAAAAATATATTAATTATTCAATATACTTCTGTAACTGTTAAATAATCATATTCTGTATTACCTTGATTTTTCTTCATATTCATATTTCAATGGAATTGAAGACGACAGCACTGATGAATCAGTATCTATAGGTTTTGAACTAAAAATAAATAACAAAAATATATTAATTATTCAATATACTTCTGTAACTATTAAATAATAATATTCTGTATTACCTTGATTTTTCTTCATATTCAGATTTCAATGTGATTGAAGAGGATAGCTCTGATGAATCAAAATCTATAGGTTTTGAACTGAAAATAAATAATAAAAATATATTAATTATTTAATAGTTTCAGAAGTATATTTTAATATATTTATGTATTAATATATTTTTGTTATTTATTTTTAGTTCCAAACCTATAGATGCTAATTCATCAGTGCTGTCGTCTTCAATTCCATTGAAATATGAATATGAAGAAAACTCAAGGTAATACAGAATATTATTATTTAATAGTTACAGACGTATATTAAATAATTAATATATTTTTATTATTTATTTTCAGTTCAAAACCTATAGATTTTGATTCATCAGTGCTGTCGTCTTCAATTCCATTGAAATATGAATATGAAGAAAAATCAAGGTAACACAGAATATTATTATTTAATAGTTACAGAAGTATATTGAATAATTAATATATTTTTGTTATTTATTTTTAGTTCAAAACCTATAGATACTGATTCATCAGTGCTGTCGTCTTCAATTCCATTGAAATATGAATATGAAGAAAAATCAAGGTAACACAGAATATTATTATTTAATAGTTACAGAAGTATATTGAATAATTAATATATTTTTGTTATTTATTTTTAGTTCAAAACCTATAGATACTGATTCATCAGTGCTGTCGTCTTCAATTCCATTGAAATATGAATATGAAGAAAAATCAAGGTAACACAGAATATTATTATTTAATAGTTACAGAAGTATATTGAATAATTAATATATTTTTGTTTTTTATTTTTAGTTCAAAACCTATAGATACTGATTCATCAGTGCTGTCGTCTTCAATTCCATTGAAATATGAATATGAAGAAAAATCAAGGTAATACAGAATATTATTTAATGATTAAATAAGTATTTCAGCATTTGAAATCAGGGCTTTGAAAGCCATGGACTCTGAGTTTATGAGAAAAAAAATATTTTAAGAACCAAATTTTTTTCACGTGATATAATTTGGATTTTTTTTTTATTTAAGAAAATTCACAATCTATGCTACGCTACATAATAAGTAAATGTGACGATAAAGAATTCATTAGTTACAATCATGAGCGGGGGTGGCCATCCAAAAAAAATATATTAATTATTTAATATACTTCTGAAACTATTAAATAATAATATTCTGTATTACCTTGATTTTTCATTATTTTCAGTTTTCAATGGGATTGAAGACGGCAATTCTGATGAACCAGCATCTATTGGTTTTGAACTAAAAAAACAAAAGAAAATAACTTTTGGTACCTTAGTATAAAATATATATGTATAATAATACTGTGTACCGACCACAATAAAAGTTAATCGGGAATATTAATTTTATTTATTAGTAAATTGTATTTTAAATTCTATTAGGACCTACCAATTATAAAATATACTTATGCTATCTATAATATTGACCGTAGTTTGTGTAATGGCACAGTTGTATCAGGATCAAAGAAACTTGTTGAATTTTCTTGACCTTCTCGTGTATAAAATTACAGAAATAACTTATCACAGCTTTTATGCGTTTAATACTACATTTGATGAGTAGTGGTATTTTAAATAATAAGTAATAATAAATAAACTTGTTGTGCCGTCCAATGACATCGGGGCTACAGATTTCGACGGGCGATCTCGTATACTACGTGTATTAGGATTTCAGTACGCGCTATTCAACGATATCGAAGAAAATTTGACGGTGCGGTGGTATTTTACGAGTAAAAGGAAACAAAAAAAAAATTAATCATTAATACACCATGAATTCGAATCATAGACGCAATGACAATATTACATTGATTCGCTTCAAAACGCGTTAGATTGGAAAAGTGGCGACGAGTCCACCCCGTACTTTTAATACAAGTGACATTGAGTTTAGGGGGGAAAAAAAAAATCCAAACTTACTCGTCGTCATTGTGACCGTCGACGGGCGATTCGTTGAGTGGACGGTCCATCGTACGGGTGTGAATTGACTGTGTTTAAACCGAGCAAAAACGTTTGAAACGTTCACGTATCTCCTTATACAAAACGGTTCGATTGGTAGAACATAGCGATTATCGTGATTATTATCGAAGAATACGGATTTTTCGTGAAAATCAACGCCGAATTCGCAATTGATCAATCCAACGATAACGATCGCACATGAACTTGGTAGTATTCGGCCGATTAATCAATTAACGTTTTTAGGTTATGGATCAGCAAAATGAAAAAAAAATTAATAAATAAAAAAATATATATCGACAAAAGTGTAAAAACGCGATTTGTATTTATACTATTCGGTAATAATCGTTTGCGGTTTCAAAAACAAAACAAATAAAATAGAAATACATTAATAATATTCGTACGGCGAAAACGCAAACGAATACAACGAAAACAACATAAACGGGCCGCTACAACTGTCCAGAAAGTCGACTGCTACGATCCGTCGGTACTGCGCCGTTGGCGTGAACGTGTTTAATTACACCGATTGTCGACTATTCCGAATGGGGAACGCGACCACCACTACGGGAGTGTATTAACATTCGAATTCAATTTCAAATCGCCCAGTTCGTTCGCTCTATAATCCGAATTGAAAAATGCACCGGTGGTTTTTCGATATTTCGAACCCCGAGAGCCAGACTTCGACCGATGTTTCGTAGTAGTGTCGTAGATGTTCTTATTATTTTTCCTACTATCTGTATTACCCGCGGATGGTGACCCGTCATTTCAGAGCTCTACGCGTATAGTATTACATTGGCTTTTACGGCCAAAAAACGTATTAATTTAAAAAATATTTTAATATTCCGTTTACCTGAATGCAAAAGCCACTTATATTCAAAATGTCAAAACTACGGGAACTCGCTTTCTATAGAGACCTGCGGCAGACAGACTGATTATGCCGTTATCCGCGAGAAACGTAGAATATTTAATCTATGGTTGTTGTGTCCTTCCTATAAGAAAAACACTGATAATACGGTCGGAAACGGAAATATTAAAACACATATAATTATATTATGTATCCAATCTTCGGTTAGTAAAACATCTATTCCTTGGTGCCAGTTCAGTTTGACGTCACATTAGTTTTATAACACGACCAAGTGTTTTGGGAGTTTCTTGAAAATAAATGTAGATAATTAGTGGGACTGTGATTATTCACAAATCCGATTGACAACTCTTCTACGAAGTCCGACGGCTTGTATTTAGAACAACTAAACTTATTAACGCAATCATTAGTTAATTAGGGGCTCCCACAAATCAGCATGATAAAAAAATGTACATTTAATAAAATGGGACCACCACAGTAACCTCCATAATCATCAATATATAAATAATTATTAATAATAAAAGACTAACGTCTTTGATTGAATTCGGTAGAAAAAAAATAAACATTTTTATAGGTACTTAAATAATTGATTTTATACTTATACAATATATTGTCAGACTTTAATTAGGCAAGTCAAATTGTAAAAATAATAATACAGACAAGTTAATTGTATTAAAGAATTCAATAGATTGTAGTTTTTATCTGTGAAAATGTATGGAACTCTTGAGACACTATTGGTATACTCGATACAATGTATCCCTCAGTTTATCACAAGCATCATAACATTTTCACTTTATACTATTTTTAATCAATTAAATTTAATAAATATAATAAATTATATTTGCGATCAATTTAGATTTATATGCGATTATAGTAGTGCATATGACATAAGGCATTGAAAAAAAAAAAAATCATACACCATAAAATTCAAAACTACTGATTTATTAATTGTTATTAATAAAAACACTTTTTTATATATAAATACTACAAATATTATTTGATAAAATGAAATCTAAATATACTATTTTGTCCAGTTATAATAAAGGAATACAATATTAATTTCATTTAAGTGAAAGTATAAAGACATTAAACCATTAAAATTAATATAATTAATACATTATATTAATTTAATTAGTTTATTTTTATTATTTTATGTCAAGTGTAACACACACAGTAACCACTTAACTCAATAAATAAATAATCTAGACATAATTATGATAAAATTAAAATAAATTAAATATTACAATTAAATTTCCATTTTCACTTTATTCTATTTTTAATCAATTAATTATATGTGCGATCAATTTAGATTTATTTGCGATTATAGTAGTGCATATGACATAAGGCATTGGAAAAAAAAAAAAAAGAACTTATACACCACAAAATATAAAATTCAAAACTACTGATTTAATTGTGTTATTAATAAAAACACTTTTTTATATATAAATACTACAAATATTATTTGATAAAACTAAATCTAAAAATACTATTTTGTCCAGTTATAATAAAGGAATACAATATTAATTTCATTTAAGTGAAAGTATAAAGACACTAAACCATTAAAATTAATATAATAAATACATTATATTAATTTAATTAGTTTATTGTTTTTATTATTTTATGTCAAGTGTAATACACACAGTAACTACTTAACTCCATAAATAAATAATCTAGACATAACTATGATTAAATTAAAATAAATTAAATATTACAATTAAATTTCCATTTTCACTTTATTCTATTTTTAATCAATTAATTATATGTGCGATCAATTTAGATTTATTTGCGATTATAGTAGTGCATATGACATAAGGCATTGGAAAAAAAAAAAAAAGAACTTATACACCACAAAATATAAAATTCAAAACTACTGATTTAATTGTGTTATTAATAAAAACACTTTTTTATATATAAATACTACAAATATTATTTGATAAAACTAAATCTAAAAATACTATTTTGTCCAGTTATAATAAAGGAATACAATATTAATTTCATTTAAGTGAAAGTATAAAGACACTAAACCATTAAAATTAATATAATAAATACATTATATTAATTTAATTAGTTTATTGTTTTTATTATTTTATGTCAAGTGTAATACACACAGTAACTACTTAACTCCATAAATAAATAATCTAGACATAACTATGATTAAATTAAAATAAATAAAATATTACAATTAAATTTGCAATGTTGCTTCATTAATGTAAAAGAATAAATATGATGGGTAGAATAAAATGTTGGGGAAAAAAATAAAGGCGGTAATAATATAATAAATATTACTATGCTATGATAGTTTATAGAGATGGGCTATTGAAGATTATGTGTTTGGTAAAATTGAAAAAGGAATACCAATTATGTAGTATACGGCAAATTCTTAAATACATGGGCATGAAAAGTTATCGATAAATGACAGGATTTAAGTTTTGACAAAGAATCATGGAGAGCATTGTAAGATTGACAGCCGGAAGGAGCTGAATAAAACAAAAAATAAAAATAATGTTCCCACTGATCTCACTGATCTCACTCTTGTGTTTCTTCTTTCGGGGTTCTCTTAAAATTCATACATCTGTGGATAACACTTTGAGCCACACTACCGATTTTCCCGGGCTGATCATTTAGTATAAATGCCGGATAATCTTCATCAAGTAGTTCAACCAAAATATCCAAACCACCTTCATCTATCAAAGTGCAACAGTACTCTTCAGCTATAAAACCAATAACAATATGAGTAATTAAATTAATAAATTATAATTTAGATATGTAATATACATGGCATGGAAACAAATAAATAATATTGAACTTACGATATTGTGAGGTGAGGTTTTCTAAAGTCCATACTGCATAAAAGACACATGCAGTTGTGTGCTTAGCTTGTGCCAGCTTTAATAGTGGCTTTATAGAATATTTAGGAAAATTATCAATTTTAAAATTCCACAGTTTCATAGTATCTGCCAAATGGCTTAATGCTTCTTCTATAGGAAAGTCAGTTAAATTCCAAGAGCTTGAAGCACACAAATGTGCAACTATTCCAGAAGCATAAAAACTTATCTAAACAGAACAAAAAAAATAAAAAAAAAATTGTTTAAGTAATAATAATGTAAATATTGTAATAATTGTTACATCAAATTCATTTATTTCCATATAATGAACACAAACGAAAAGAAATTCTACAGTCATCATATTTGGATGAAGTTCTTCTACTTGAGAAATATAATTAAGTATACGTAACACACATCTGTATATGTCTGGTTGAGTTCGATAAAGCTAAAAAGAGAACATAATTTTGAGTTATACCTTCATATGATTATTATTATTATAGTTTTTACCGTTAAGTAATTAAAGAAGCCACTCATTATGTTGTTGTCAATTAACTTTTTACAATTTGCTGGGATATCCATTATAACATTACCAATAGTACCAAGGGCTATTTTGATACCTTCATGTCCAATTAGTCCATTATTAATTAGTATTAATAATTTCTGTACAAAAAATATATATATAAATATTCTAATTCTAGGTCTAAAACCATAATTAAAAAAATAATAAGCTGATTTACAATAAAGGACTTTCTGAAAGGTAGAAATTAATATAAATGGATTTAAACAGAAAGTTAAAAACTAAAGATGAGAGATTAAGTAAGGTGTTTGGAAAGAAGAAAATCTGGAAACAATTGTATACATGTATGATCTGTTATGTCATTTTAGATTCATTTTTAAACTCAGATAATGCTTATTATCTGGGTTTATAATAAATATGGGTTTTAGGACAATATATTTCATGGTGGATTATATGTGGCATTTAATTTTAAATAAATTAAAATACCAGGTTAGTTATTAAATATGTTTATGGGGGCCAACCTGCAGTGACTTTCAAATAAAACGACCAGTGATAATAATTTATTAGTTATTTCTAATTATTTTTTATAAATTGTCTTAATTTTTTTTACCTCAATAATACCAAAATTTCCAAACTTAATTTGCTGTGCATGCTCAATTGGTGAATCATGGCAAACCCAAGTAATCGCAGATAGAATAAGATCCATAATATCATTGTAAACAGTACTACAACTTAGAACATGATTGAACATTTCCAACAAGCGTCTAAACTCAGGCATCTAAAAACATGATAAATTCTATAAATGGTTCATGCAAAGTAAATGGGATTTGAATATTTTTGTTTATGGATTAGTTAACTCAATAGTTTATATATTAGTGCAGCTAAAAAATAAACTCAATACTAATTTTGTTAGAAACAAAATATTATTTGTGGAGTTATAATTTTAATGCTTCAAATTGTTTAGTAATTTTTAGTCAAATATTTCCATATGTTTATTTTAAATGTAATTTAATATTATTATTTTTTATTATTCTAACATTTGGTTAAACAAATAAGAACACATAAATATGCAAAATTTTTTAACCAAACATTTGTAAAATAAAGCAAGAAAAATCATTATTTATTAAAAGTTATAAATTATCTGTAAAAAACAAAAATAACAATTAGTAATACATTTTTTTTCTTAATTATTAATAGTAAAAAAGATTCTTTAACAAACCAAATTTTAAGTATGATTATACTTACCACATCTTGACTTTTTACTTTCATAATTTCAATAATTTTACAAAAATATACCACCAACATTTCATCATAGTTGTGATATATTATACCATTCATAAATGCAGTAATAATATTACGCTTAACTGTTACCTCGAAAAAAACCAATGGATTCAGTTGACAAAAGAAGGTCAGAGTTTTACTAAATAATTTTTAATTATGAATTAAACAATTTGAAAAATTTAAATGGATTAGTGTATACTGACGCAATAGGACGTTGAAGAGATATCATTGATAAGTATTTGTAAGACAATTTCAATAAAATATCCATAATTTCAGTAGTCTTTGTTAACTGGGTCGTTATCAAAATGAAATCCAAACGTTGTAGGATTTCACTGTCTACTTGTTCCGGTTTATTCATATATTTTTTGACAGCGTTGAAGAAACATTCCTCCTGGCTCTCTTGAGATGAGTTATTCTATAAAAATTAAACAATTGAATACATTGATTGGTGATACCTAACCGATTATAATTATAAAGAATAGGACTATTAATTAAAGGATTATTTACTCTTGACCTCAGGAATATTTTGATGTCGGCTTCCGATCTGGGGTACCTATATCAGTAAACAAATTTATGAAAACACAAACAATAGTATAGTTTACACGTAACCATCATGTCGCTTACCCGTCCATTGTAAATGTCTTGACTGAAGAAATATTCAAGTGTATTACGTGTTACTTGAGAGTTATACTTTTACAGCATTCGGTGCGTGTAGCAACGTTTAATGAAAAAATCGCTTACTCATTGTCGTTTACACAGTTATCGTTGTGTGTGTGTGTCCCAAACAAAGAAAAAACCTTGGTAAAAACCATGAAACAAATCATGGAAGAAACGATATCCAAAGACCATGACAATATCGATATCGTATATACATTTTAGGACCGCGCCACATTAGAGCGATTTTGGTGCACTAGATGAAAATTTACACCTCGTAAGGTTTAGGTTAGGTTACGAGTGCCCCAGACAGGTTAGGGAAAGTAAATAAGAAATAATAATTTCCTCAATTTTTACGAAATATACGCTAATAACTCCAAAATATACAAAAACATGTAACGTGTCGCGCCTTTTGACACAGGGAAATATGTGTCGGTTCGGACGGTACTTGGTAATAAGGTGGCCAACCTATGGCCGAGACCCGAGGTGGCCGGAGCACGTAGGATTTTGTATTAAAAAATACCGCTGCTGAAAAGGGTACACCGGGCAATATTTATTGAATATAGAAATAAAAACAACCATTGGATTTAGGGTATATAAAAATGACATTTAATATAATATTTTAACAACACGGAATTAAGTGAATGATGGAGAAAATCCATGAGGTATAAAAACTTCGTCCCGGATACAGGCGATAAAAAAAACAAACAACATATGATATGCACATAAAAGAAAAAGGATTAGGGTATACATCGGCCAAAGTGTTAGAAATGTTGAGTTCGCTAACGTCGCCGATTAATTATTATCGGCGGTTAATTATCCCATATCCCTGCGCAGTGTTCCTGAAAGAGGAATTATGACGTAGACCAGTCGGGGTAGTTGGCGTGCGGTCGGAGCTGATTATCGCATGAGAAAAAAAAGGCGGTTTTGAACGTTACAGAGTTAAACGTTGTATTTTTATTAGTGTTGTTAGGTGACTTGAAAATTCAAGTCTTTCAGAATATTACTTTAAGAAAAATCACTAACGCCCCCTTCTTTGTTTCTAATTTAACTCTCCACGAAGATCTAGGTATCAAACCGGTTATAGCGGAAGCGGAATTTTTTTACAATCGGTTTTTTGTCAAACTAGAAAATCACCCAACCCACTAATTGGGGAGTTACATACCTTCACATTTCCTGAAAATCCACAACGCAAACTCAAAAGGAAATGGTAACGTGACCATTTAAAATAAAAATATCTCAATAAATAATATTAGGCTTCTTATTCAAACAAATTCATGTTATATAGTCTATTATCTTATACACTTATTGTGCATTTATTTGTGTAGATTGTGTAATTAATTGTGAAAAAAAAAAGTGTTGTTAGGAAACGGATTTGTACTAGACTTCGCACGTTTTCCAATGTAGCAAAATAAACATGCAAATGCGTGCATTTCCGAGCTCTGGTTATCAGAGACCAAACATTTGTAACCGCCTACGTACCTTTACAAACCCGACTTTACAATTTATTTACTGATCAAACAAATACATTGGATTTATTTTATTTTATTTATTTTTTTTTTTGTCAAGCTACTATGTCAACACTTGACGAGTGATTTTACATTTGAAACTCTGGTCTATAGTAAAACAGTTAAGTTGCAGGCCATTACTTAATACTGAATATTCCCGATAAACTGTAAACCAAGTTTGAAAATTTACCTTGATACGTGTCGTTAAATAAAATTAATTTCACATTTGCAGTTCAGATATAAAAATTTGAACAGGCATGAGCAATAAAAATACTTATCTACCAAGTCAAAGGGTCCCCCACCAACCAAAAAAAAAAAAAAAATTAAAAATACGCCACTGGTTATAACAATACAAAAACAATAATAATAACAATTTCAATTTCGACTGATTGTCGTACACGGTGAAAATATACGTCCGTGTTTCAAATCAAATAATATTTAACATAATATATTTTTATATTTTTTATCTTCTTCTTAATGTGGCACTTCGGAATAATTCTGCAGAGTTTTTATCAAACCATGTTCTGAGGTTGGTTAACTGTTTTTGGTCCGGACATTTGGGTTTTTTTTTTTTTTTTTGGTTCCCTATTAAGAAATCCTGGCTATGCCACTGACTCCAATGTATAAAAAAAATGTTTTTTTCGCCTTGGTCGTTCTATTATGCATATAATATAGTACTCCGGGCATTGTTTCGTTTTTTTCTAAATATATTTATTTTTTTAATTGCATATACAGTGCGTAATTGGAAACACTCTATAATTCTGCACATGTTGAATATATTTGAATTCTGTCTTTTTTTTTTTGGTGCTAACAAACTTTCCTATACACTTATTAAACTAATTAAACTGTTGTAATAAAATTTAGTTCCGCACATGCGCATAACTTTTTTTTTTACTAACAACCCCCACCCCTTTTTTTAGGCTAATTAATTTTACTCATATTTTTGAGTTAAAAAATAGCCGAGTTATGAATATTTAAATAATCCTCTCCCTCTACCATAACTTAATTTTTTTCATATAATTTATCTCCCTAGGTGATTAAGGAAAATGTATAAAATGAATTGGTTTAATTTTAATATTTATAGTAAGTTCAAAATTACATCCATTCATTATATAAATAGTTCAAACTTCTCTCCATTATGATTTAAGCACATTTCTGCCCTCCGTAGAAATTCCCATAGAAAACATTACCTTGAAAAAAATGTCTATCGAAGACATTTCGGGAGGGGTTATAGTTAGTTTTTTTACGATTACTCGTAATAAAACGTACGACACGGGAGTACTTGTACATTTATTTGAATATTTTTGAGTTGATATTTCACAACTGAATTTCAATTGTTCAAAAATTGCAATAAAAACGTCTGTCAGCTATCCCTTAAAAATATCGGGCGATTTACAAAATATGTAATTATTGTGTTTATGTGGGGAAGGCCTCAAGGCTCCTCGGCATATCCAACGCTATGTCATAATTAGTTAAACAATAATCAAATATTATTATTTTAACGTTTGAATATTATTTCACTGATAATTGTACGTTTTATTAAATTATAATATTATTATTTAGATACATTATATATTATTAAACAATAATACTTATAGACTACATAATAGGTACAGCCTTAAAATGATATGTATAGACGGCTTTGTCGGTGATTTTAGAGAACACACAGTTGAGTATGTATACTAAATACTAAATAGTATAGTAAAATGAGTGCTGATATTGAAACGATTAGGAAAGGAGTAAAAAAATAAAAGAATGTAGGTACGTAGGTATTTAGAGACACCGCAAATTGCATTTATATCCATATATAATATAGAAAACAAAGACATATACAATTGCATCGTTGTTACATTATGTACAATCACCGAAACGTACAAAACTAACAGTATTTAATAATAATAAACTACGATTAAAAAAAAATAAATAAATACAAAATCATTGTTCTGCGGTGCGATTGGATCGAGAGACTTAAGATCTACGGAATATCACATTTGTGTGTCGAATAATAATATTGAATATATATATAATAATAATAAAAAAAAAATAAAAAAAATACTATCATTGCACATAAATAAACAGGTAGGTAGTTGACGAAAACAATGAGGAATTAAACGCGACGGAGGAGAGAAAAAAAAAAATGAACATCTTTTACATTACCGCGTAGGCACCAAACCAAACCTAACCTATAGTCTAACCTATAACCTACGAATAATTTATTTTGTCGTACACGGGCCACGGTCTTGAATTTGGATTAACAATTTTTTTTTTTTTTTTTGGGACACGCGGCCGCGAGCACTCGAGCGCTCTTCGATACGTTCGCAGTCGTACATTTTTTTCGTCGACTATTTCTGGGCGTCGCGTTGATCGGATTGACTTGTCTTCGCGCACGTCCTACGCGAAAACCCTCCGAATCCGCCATACGCGCCCGTTAAACGGTCGCTCGAAATCACTACGAACGAACGAATTGCGTGACGTGATGTTTATAATAATAATAATAATAATAATTTTAATAATAAAAAAAAAATAATAATAATAAAAGTATGACGTGCGTGCCCCGTCTCGCGAACGCACAGCGTGCCCATATGCCTGCCGCCGCCGCGTTTAGTATCGACGATGTCGTGTTTTTTTAGAACGAATCCAAGTTGTTTAAAGACTATAAAGACGAGAACGTTACGTCTGCGATTTGACGCCGGGTACTTGTCCGGTCTCTCACTCATTTTCAAACGAGCGCTTTTTGACTGGCAGTGCGATCTGTCACACTGTCCGGTACAACAACACTATCGGCTTGGAAATTATAAAATTATCGAGAAGAAACCGAGTGACCGACGCACAGACGTACGTTGTTCTCGGCGGTTCGCCCTAGATAGTCCGGGAAACGGCGGGCACACTGGCCGTGCGTAAATCCGCCGCGGTTGTGCGTTCGTAAGACGGGGACGGCGCGCGCGCGCTATTCCAACATAATAATACTCGGGGTGTAGGGGCGCCGATTCAAACGACGATTCGCAGGTGTTCGTCGTCGTCGTCGTCGTATTCCGACTCGGTGCAACTGTCCCTCGTCTCGTGCACCACTTCCAACCGGTTGCACAGGTCGCTGTTGAGCCTGCCCGCGGCCCCGTCGCCGTCCACGTCCAACAGCGAACTGTAGTACGTGTTCATCTCCTTGGCCGCGGCCACCGGCACCGGGACGCGTATCGTGGGCGTACCGTGCGCCGTCTGTTGGCCGGTCAGCGTCTGGCTCTCCCGGCGCCACGCCGACGATTTCGCGTACAGCAGCTCGTCGTCCATCGGTATGAACAGCGACGTGATTATCGTGAGCGCTATGAACGCTATGCCGCCGACCAGCAGCCCGTACTCCAGGACCATGAACACCACCGGGCCGACCCGGAGATAGACGAAAAACTTGAACAGCATACTCTCCGGTAATTTGTTGAATCCCTGCGGCAATTAACTCAAATAAATATTTCTATAAATAATGCAATTGTAATTTTACACAAAATCGTTATATTCCCGATTATCGTTGCCACTGTGCTGTGCTTCAGTGGCGCCTCCAAAATCGGGGTAGCTCCGAAAAACTATTCCTTTTTGGAATCAAAACGGTTTAAAGAGCTTTGCCCGTGTTGCTGTATACATGTATACAACCATTAAAAACTTTATAACTTTTTACTATAATAGTAAAATTATTATTAAGATCAAAATCATTTTTTGTCTGGTATTCGGGGTAAAGTTCCCAAAGGTTGAAAAAATGCTCAAAATTCGTATTGGATTAAAAATAAAATCTCTTTCTTACGTAGGTATGATATGATATTATATAATTACCTGCCTACATTATAAACGTACTACGACATTTTACAGCGTACATTAATCTTTTAACAAAATCATAATAGTAATGCCGAGTTGTAACTGAATAATTTGTCTAATTTAGTGATTTATCGTAAAGCCAACTCCCAACATTTCTAACGTAACCTAAATATATATTACTCAACAGTAGCGGATCTAGAAATTTATTTATTTTTTAATTCTTTTTTTGGTGGGGAAAGTTTTTTATAATAGTATTAAAACCATACGTTAATAATAAAAATAAAAAAAACAAGTTAATATAGTATTTAAAAATTATAGCACAACTTAGTAAGGATTAGTTCAAATTAATAATATATGTACTTACGTAAAAAATTTTAATAATCAAAACTATAACATTAAGAACAAATTGTTAACGCCTAGGAGAGCATTTAACGAACAAATCTATTACATCTGCCGGTTTTACAATAATTTCATACTGTATAATTAATAATGCAAACGATTTTTTCCCATCGTTGAAAAAGACACATTACCTGTGGACGTAGTAAATGGCAAAACTTTTTTTTTTCTTTCAATTTTGTTACTTCTAAATTATTTTATGTCACTAGTTTTTTTATTCTAGACGTTAGATCAATGAGGGGGGGGGGGCCTCTCAGCCCCTTAAATCCGCCACTATTACCCAACTCATGATGCGAAATAGGTGCGCTTTTTTAAAAACAATATTCATATATATATTAACTTGCTAATCTGAAGATTAGCATTCGAAAATAAAGGATTTTGCTAAATATCTCGTTATGTCCAGAGGTGTCGAAACAAATCAAGTGATTTGATTAAATGGTTGGACGATATTGCTTTGAACAAGTAGACAATTTCAAATATCTGGGAATTAACATAAATTATAAAAAAAATAGTGCTGCGAACCATGCACACTTCTCCATGAACAAAATGTTGAGCTCCAGAATGTTTTCCAAAACTACGAAAGAAAAACTCTTCACTTATTACTTGGGTAACAAGTAATGTACGCACGCGAAAAATGGTCCACCACAAGTGGAGGTGATGGGGGGAGGGGGGTTGAAGAAAAGCTGTTAACATTTGAAAGGAAAGTTTTACGGAAAATTCATGGACCCACGAGAAATCTAAATGGAAAGTATGGAAGAAGGAAACACACGGAATTAGAGAAACTGTACAACAAACAAAATAATGTGAAGTATCTTAAACCAAAGCGTTTGGAATGGGCTGGTCATGTTTGGCGAGTTGACAGAAGCCTGACTTGGCGGAAGCGTGTAAATACCTTAAAGGTCTGTTGTGCACGAAAAAACCAATAACCGGAGATGTGATTTATATCTTAAAAATCTCCGACGTTCAATAATAAACTTTCCTCCTCCAGTTTAACCCACAACATCTGTAAATTCTATAATTTAACCAGCTGTGCATATATATATATATATATATATATATATATATATATATATAAAAAATGTGTCGGACGGGCGACGGGCCAATGACTTACGATTTCTGTCCAAACTAGTGGTAAGACTTGGTTGCTACAATATTCCGTGTTGGCCATGTTGGAAATGTCTCCCAGAGCGAGGTTTATTTGCATTCTAACGTACAATTGTGTCGGCAATCCAGTGAGCTATACGTACACAGATAATAATTGTAATGAGATACGTAATTAATATAATATCGCAATAAAAATAAATGCGCATATCTTACCGGGTTGACGAGGAAATATGTTTCGTGGGCGTTTTGATCGGGATTTAATCCTTCGACGGCGTCTATTAACGATGGATCGGCCTGGTAGAAATGAGGGTACGACAACGCAATTGGAAAACCTAAAGTAAGTATATAGAAAAAAATATATATGTATATTGTAAAAATAATTTTGGGAATATTCGCAAGTGTGCAATTTAATGAAAATATAGTGAATATATTGTACAGTCTTACCGTAATAACAGTCGGTAACATCGATTAAACCCGATCGCAAGCATTTGTTTTTACGACAAAAACATTTATTTTCCGGGTTTTCCGCTCCGTTGTCCAGGGTACCGTTTTTGAATATGTACTTGTACACCGGCAGGTCATCGTGCATAGTTAAGTTGCTCACTCTCATCTGTAAATTGTTCGCATTATTTCATATATATATATATAAATATATCACTACGTATATAGTGTGCGACAATACTATACGTAATGTATTTATATCGACCTTCTAAAACAACGACTAATAAGTAAAATTATTATTTTTTTCATTTTTATTTTGTCTAACCATATTAGGTTATTATTATGTCTAAAGTAGGTATTTAGTCTGGGAGGCCCAGATTTCATAACAAAAAAAAAAAAAAAACACGGGACGTAAGATTATAAAATCAAAATACTAAATTAATTTTAGATAATTTCCTGTCCTCCCAGATACTCAATATGAACTTTACAGACATTGTTGATGTTATTAATTTCTAAATGATAAAATAACCGGTATCTGTAATATTATTATTTACGCCAAACCTCTAAACGGTGTCACGGCGTCGATTATAACATATTGTAATATTAATAATTTTGATTCGTATGCCATTCTTGTTCTTTGCATGTCTTGTTTTACCAATATTGATTTTCGATTTTGAATCTCGACCGTATAATTATTTTCTTCTTTGAAGAGAACGATAGATTAAAAATGTACTGGGCCGACGGTACTGAGTTTAGAAAATACGGGGCTAAAGTGACATTTTCTAACATTTTTCGGGACACTTAATTCAAATAGGACTTCCCAATTTAGTCTAAACGCTAAAGCGCTACAAGAACAGCTGCAGTAGTTCTCGGAGATTTCAATATTTTATAATTTATATATATACAGTGTCTCCCGAAGATATTGCCAGATAACTCCTGAGATAATGAAAATAATTAAATTCTGTTTATTTTTTATTTTTTATTGGACTCGCAGGGATAACTACTACGAATAATCATATTTTAATTAAATTTGTATGTTTTGGTAAAAAGAAAAAAAAAATAATAATAAAATATAACATTTTATTGTATTATTTACAAAAAATTTAAAGATAGCCGTTTTATAGAATGATCATTCTTCTGAAAATGTTGATGTTCTGTTGACGTATTTTCATTAAGCCCGTGATTTAAAATTTTTTTGGGAGGGGTTTACATCAAATAGTACAATATTTATTAATATTTAATCTTTAAAACACCAAATTACGTAATAGTCGGACGTCCGTCATATATGACGGTCATTAAAATGTTTTTTAACCATGAAAAACCGAAAAAGCGTAACGGACGGATCTCGGCTTTTATATATGAGATATATCAGAGTATTATTATGTTTAACACGCTTAAGTTCTGTAAACTAAAAGAAATATTAAAAATCACGAGATCAACGAAAACAAAAAAATCGAATCGTCAACGTTTCCAGTGTAATTAACTATAATAAAACAGTGGGTGTTCGATTTTTACCAAAACATAAAAATATAAATCGTTGTAGTCCTTATCTCCGCGAGTCATATAAGAAAAAAAAACCCAAGAACAGAAATTGATTATTTCCATTAACTCAGGAGATATCGAAACGGGTATATCTTCACAGGGGGGGGGGGTGGTGTCCATGTATACCTACATATTATAATAGCCCTTAAATACCATTACATACCATCGGCATTGATCTGCATACAGACTTCCTGAAGAATACCGGCGAGTCTTCGGGCGTTAACATTGACGGAAACTTGGTACCGTCCGACGCGCCCGACACTAGGTTGCAAGGTGCCGACCACTGCGGAAGATACGGTTTCGTATTATAGTTATCAAGCATTCCCGATTTGGATATATCGGTTTTACCGGTGAACACCGTTGCACTATCTCCGACAAAATCGTACATCTGTATGATACAATAACGATTAATTGAATTTGGTGAACTATACCGCTAATAGTTTAAAGGCAGTGGCGTAATTTTTTTTTTTTTGGGGGGGGACTCACTCCCTCTAACATTTTTGCCCAGTGGATGGCAAAGGTATAATTTGCCCACTCCCCAACCCCGGGTATGACAACAGTAAAACTTTCTGAATTTTCTAGAATAAAAAAAAGAACGCAATACTTTTTACTTATTCTTAAATAGGGCTCGGAAACTATTGCATTTGCATGGTTTTTGTGGGCTATTCAGATTTATTGCTAAGTAAGCAAGACGACATTCATTTCACAACACTACAAGAAAAATATACATTTAGCGATTTTGTAATTTTAAGAGCATATTTTTTAATTTTACCATTTTTTCGAGCGTAATTGATGATTTACGATAATACAATTTCAAAATTCGTTAGTAAAAAAAATAAATATATTATTTTCAGAATTTTCACTAGGTATTATTGTATAAAACCGTATTGTTTTATACGCCGTTTTACTACATTCGGAATAATAAAATAAAACAATTTTTATGTAACGAATAATAATTATGGTTCAATAAAATTACTTTATGACACAATTATAGCGTATAACTACCAATCAGATAATGCCAAAATAGTACCTACGAAATTATATATACTACACAATTTTGTTATAGTCAAGTTCCATAAAAATAAAACATATTTTATAACTCTCAGTTATATCAAAAAAAAAATTTTAAAAATAATACTTGTTCTTTATTATGTAATGATTGCCGGCCATTATAAATTTTGCGTTTTTATGATACACATTTCGAGCAAATAGCCACATAAATACCAACGGCTATAAAATTACTCGTTTTATGTAATAAACGACTGATTTTTGTACACGCGCGAATTTCAACGCTATTATTTTAATCGTTTAATTTCATATGGCGTTTAAACGAACCCATTTTTTTTGTTTTTTTTTTCTTTCTATTGATAAATGCTACTAAAACTCACTCTGTCGATAAGACCTAACTTGTCGAACACAATCCAGGACGGCAAGAATTGATTGCCCAAGGTTACTATTGGACTTTTGTAACCGAACATGAACTCCTTAGCCGTTTGTTCGATAAACGGTTTCGACTTCGTTTGTCGTATAAGTAGATTGACGCCCATCCTCGTAATCATCGATGCGTCTGACATAACACTGGCAAAACTCTGTATAAAAAAAAGAAAAACGTACAATTGTACACGCTACATAACCACACTGGAAGTATGCGTATTATTATAAATATACGTTAATGATTATTGTGTTATAGAAACGGATATTCATTCCGGTCATAACAAAATTATAATATTATATTATATAATCTCTTTTCCCTCTCCAACAGACCGATTCTCGTATACTCACTTATCCCTAATTGTTTTCTTTAAAGTTCCTTCTCGCTTTTACCCGCAGGCCTGTCCCTTTTCAAATACCTTACTCTCCGGTTAACTTAATCGATATAATTCCCCAATCATTCGGCTTCTGTGCATTGCCAATCGCGATAGTTTTTTCCGATTTAATTCCTGCATTCCTTTATCTCCTATCCCACTGATAAATCGACTATGTTATACGCTTAAAATATTTCGAAAATTGAATAATATAATGAAACATACCAAGAGAGCAATGTTCGGTAATATGAATATGTCGTCTTCTCGTCTAGTATTCAATTCCGGCACCCATATCAATGGATGCGAGGGCGCCATCGTTAGCGTATCGTTGCTATTAAACGAAATGTTTTTGTGTTCGTAATTTTCCCTGTAAATATTTTAATGTTAGTGACCTACTACAAAATGTTTGCAAATGTTGCACATACATTTTTGAAATATTATAATCATCGACTGTATAATAGTAAATATTAAATAATATCTTACTATGAAACTATAAAAAAAATCCAATGGAAAAATTCTTTAGCAACTCAATATTAGATGAGGCGAAATAACTATACAATAAACTATTTATTACATAGGCACAAGAAATAGTAAAAAGAAAATTTAATTTTTTTTTTTTTAATTTTGTGAATTATTAAATAATTACGATGACCGATAACAGAAAATTAACTTATTGGAGTTGATAACAATGATAACAATTTGAAAAATAAGTTAAGCCTTAGAAATTCTTATTAATATTTATTGGTGCAACAAATTTCATGTTCTGCTTAAATTAAATGATACTTAGCGTTAAGTTGAACATAAGTGTTACTCATTAAGAGAAGACTTAAGAATCACGTTGGTACAAATAAGCATTAACGTTTTATGCTTTTACAAGTTTTATGAATCCAAACGAAATGTCATTTTAATTTTAGCCTATGATTCAGCAACGGCTACCACATATCTAAAGTATATAAAGGTGTTCCAGGACTAATTTTTTTTTTGTTTTTTTTTTTTTTTTTTTTGGTTGGTCGATGTAATAATATCAATATTAATTTATTTGTTAATTCATCGTTAATAAGTAATAACAAAACCTCGCGTTGCAAAATTCTAAAATAGATTTTGTTACTGTATCATTGTCGTTAAAGTAGGCATATTAGTAATGGGGCGGGTTGTTGTCATTCAACAAATGATAGCCGCCACGGGTTAATTTAATGTAAAAACAGTGATATATGTAATAATGTTAGTTAAAAGAGGTGTGCGTACGTTCTAGAAGGTTTTTTAATACCAACTCATTGTTATTTCGCATTATAAATACTTTGCTGTTACATTACCGTAGTGAACAATTATTATAATGCGGTTCTTTAACATACGATGTGATTATTAATTCAATTACATCGCATAATGTATTTCCTTATAAATCCGTTTTTTTTAAATATATATATATATAACGAAACATATAGACTATAAATACATAATATATTTTGTATTTCACCGTCACTTTAATGTTCTATAACGAAAACATTAATTTTGAATTTAATGCAAATTAGTCCCTATAATATATTTGATGGCTTTTTCGATTATTATTTTATATATATATATATTTATTATTGATCAGCAATATCAATCGTAAAATAGCAAGTCAACACGGTAATAATATCAAGTTTTTTTAGAGTATTGCTGTACCTCCCTATATAGTTTCGTTCGAATTGATATACGAACAATTTAATACGTTTGTCCCTGAATAGTAAAAAAAAAAAAAAAAACTAATTATATGCAGTTTATAGCGTAGAAAAATAAATAGGCACATATACTCGTGCATTACTATCTTATATTTTATTTTGTTATTACATCACTTAGGCGTATGTATAATATTAAATCAAAAAGATAACTATATTTTTATACGGCTAACCGAGATAAGATCATCTTTTTTCTTCCTACGTCTATTTCAATATTATTACGTGTAAATCTTTATATGGATACCGTCTACACGTGATTGACGGACATGTCATAGCCATACATCATATTATTTTTTGTATAATAAAAAAATTTATTGTTACGATCATTAATAATTTTGATTTTTAATATTAGGCATATATGTATTTAGTTTACGAAAAACACGAAAATAGGTCGACTATTAAAAATTGTTAAGTATAATATATAGACACGCATTAGGTATGAATCCATCGTAACTTCAAATCGGGTATTAATGTATTATTGATGTGTGTGCGTTAAGATTTTCGATAACCCGCAAATAAGTTAAAATATGCAAATTATTAAAATGAGATTTGTGTCAGTTGTTATCAGTTTAACGATGTATGAACATAAAATACGATAATTAAACAAATAGGTTCAATAATATTTTGTATTTTAAACATTTACTTTAACTCATAAGTACGAGTTGTGCTCAATAGAAATTTGTTTTATTATTTTTAATTTATACATTTTGTCAGTGGCGGACCCGCTGGGGGGGAGGCGTTATATCTTTTCCCCCATTGTCTTAAAAATACAACATTTATGAAAATTTATTATTCAGTAAGTTAATCTTGAAATGTATATATTTCAGCCAGTTAATTATAAGGAAAAGCGCCATTTGTTAAATAAAATTTGACGTTTTTAAATCCAGCTATAAAATTCACACTGTCAGGATAGGATAAAAGAAGGTTCTATCATCTATTCATGACAAAAATTGCATCTTTTGTATAGAACATTTGAGATTTCAACTTACCTATAGACGTATGGGCCAACTTCTTGAAACTTTAATTTTTCATCTTTTCCAGTTATAAACTCATCACGATTTGTTATATTGAATATGAACACCTTGAGATAAATATGTACCTCGGGTTTTTTCCACATCTCAAATGTCTCATCGCCTTTGTTCAATATGAGTTTCTGAAAATGACAACAATGGTAGAACAACGTCAAACAATCATTTTAAATCGATATGACGAATGGCTGTTTAAAAATATTAATTCCAATAACGTTCTTTAGTTTCTTCTATTTTTAAAGATCGTATTCGGCACACTTGTTATAGTCGTTTATAATTAATATGTGCTATAAACTATTGTTTTCTAATTTTATTTCTTTATTCAGTTATTTATATATACATTACAAGCCTGGTACTGTGGACAGTATAACTTAAGAAAATTAAATAACTGAATAACCTGAACAAACTTATACTAATTTAAGATGAAATAGATGCGACAGTAATTAGATATTAAATGAGAACACGTTTGCTAAGTGCATCATGTGATGAACTGATTGATTATAAATGAAACACTCGAATTTTTAGTTTACGATTAGTTAACTTTAAATCATCAAAATACAAATTTTTTAATTGTTTTATCGACCGTAAGGTTGAATAAACATACAAAATCACCTTTAAAAAAAAAATACAGGCGACGGCTATTGTATTATAATATTTCCATTAAAAGCTATAATTTAATTAGTACAAACACTACACTTTAGTCATTCCATTGTAAAAACTTAAGGGCTTTATGTTAATAAATATAGTTTTTCATTCGGTGTGAATTACGATATTAAAACCGTTATATAATTATATACTATAAAGTTTATATATAGTTATAGTACTTTATAGATGTGGGTTTCTACTATATATTAACTGTAATTTATAAGTAAAGTGAGAAAAAAATAATACATATATTAAATCACCAAACGAACGTAATTGATAGTATTACGTTCGTAATAACAGACTACACTATAATTCCATACAATAAAAAAAGTAATGTGCCTCGTATGCACACAATACTATACAACGTATTAGATATTAATTACATTTTAATGACATTATTATTATCGATAATATACTTAAACGACGAGGCAAAAAAACAAAACTAGTGTTTGAAAGAAACGAGTTTAATTAAGTCGTATTGGAATTTCGTTCATCTTTTTGGAGGAACACGAATGAAGTTTTTATAATTTTTTTTCATAGACATTTCGTTATTGTTGGTCATTAAAATTAAACCCGTATACGATAATATTGTAGGACAGGTAGTTAATTGATAATATTACAGCGTGGCAGATCATTTAATAGGAAACTAAAATCTTGATAATAAATTAACGGAAAATAAATATTGAGAACTATTTATTATTTATAGAACACTAATGATTATACTGAACATTATTGTATGGAAAATACAATAATGCACGGAATAAATTGATGTAACTCTAAATTATTAAACACTAATATCTAGAATTCCATTTATTTATTTTCTTAACAATCACTTTATTAAATATTATTTTTGCTAAATACGTCTTATCGCAGGAGACGACTGCGGTCATGATATCCACATACTGCACATTGCACAAGCGCACTATCTTTCAAATTTATTGCCCAACATTTATTTTCTTGAAAATTATAGAGTTCTTAAAATTTATTTTACAGAATTTTCGGCCAGGTACCCAGCAATTATTTTACAAAAAAATATTTACTATTTTACAACAAAATAATTTTATTTTCTTGCTTGCACAATACTATTTTTTCAGAAAATTATGGTTCCGGAATATTATTTTCCAAGTTTTTAGGGCTCTACCCCCATATCGAAGAGGAAAAAAATAAATACTTTATTTTGAAATTTTAAAAACAATCTGATCAATATTGCTTTGGCTGTAATATTGTAATTTTAAGTACCTATTCATCAAACGATTATACTATTTATGATTGACGATAGAGTATGTCCGTTTATGGTTTACAAAACCAAGATCATATGACGGAGAAATAATCTGTTACCGAGTGACCGGGAGTATAAACCACTGCGTACCTAATTGCATGATTATTTGGCATAGGTCACCGGAAGAGTAAGTAATGGTCTCGGGAAAACCCCACCGGGTCGCATAAGCGGCGGACTGGTTACAGTATATAATCTCGGATGAAATCGTACCGCATGAAAAAAAAAAAAAAAAATAATGTACTAAAAATAAAAAACATGTTTGAGCAGTATGACAGTCACCGCAAGGATATAGCTAAATGCTACACAAAGTAGACGGGTTCTCCAGACTACTATATGGACGTTGAGTCTGTGCGAAGAATCGCTTGACCTTAGAAAAAAAAAAAAAAACCATCGCTGTCTGCCATTATGCTTTGGTTTCAAGATTACTACATTTACCGAACCAGTTCTCTCATTTACCGTGTGGAAACGTATAGTTTACACAACGTATAAATATATGATTTATTATTATGAATTACGTAAAGTAATGTATGTATTTACCTAGTCCATTAATTTATGCTTCACTTAAGCTATACTTAGCAAATAATCAGAAAATGTTAATTCAAATCTATAATTATTATTCAAATAACCCGAAGGGGCTAAAATCAGTAAAATTGAATTTTAAGACTGCTATAGCGATTATTATTATTTAAACAGTGAAAAAAGTGACAAATATTTTTTATTTTTTTATTGGTGTAAAGTAATATTATTATTATTTTTTTTAATTTACGACAAGCACTAGTTATATTATTATCCATTTAACCGTATGCATAGGTCCGTGTATCTTAAAACCTGAAGAATCAATAACTCACGACCGCCTTGAGTCCTATAGCTATAAACAAGAAACCTTTTAAAAAGTCCCTATATAAGTACCTTTTTTTTTTTGTTAAATTTATATTTAAATTTCAATCAGTTAACCAAACAAAATTTAAATCATTTATGTATTGTTCAAATAAAATATACCATTATTATATCAAACTAAAACACTTATTATCTTAAAAAATTAACATTTTGAATTCAGTAAATATTATAATATATACCTACCTCGTGTAGGTATAAATAACAGAATTTTTCAGATTTAAATCTGATAATTTTACAGTATAACATATTATTTGATGTATGGGGAACTTTTACATTGCATACCTTGGATATATTTAATAGTAAATAAAAAGTGATTACATTTGGAGTTTTCTATGGAAAAATGACTTGAAACTGAAAAAGTTTCTTTTAATGACTTCGGTAAGAACCAAAATATGTATCTATAATGATTTGTTAATCAATTATATGACCGTTTACATAGAAAAATTGAATACAAAGAAAATATAGAAAAGTATTTTGCAGCTTTTCCATTCTTAGATAATCTTAATTTCGACACGATTATAACAATTAGAAATATAATAATACTAAGACGCAAAAAACAGACAATAAACAGTAATAAACAACACTAAACATGCACAAATAATTCTTATGTCATCTTTTCAGATATTTAAACATTGTATTAATACTTAGATAAAATATTAACTACCAATAAGGTGACGAATTGTCTAAAATGTATAAAAAAAAATGGAATTATAGGGGAAATATGACGTAAAAACGTTTTATGCACAATTGAATATAGCTCATTTAAGCAAAAATCACGTGTAACGAATTTATCGCTTGCCTAAATTAATTCTTCATAATAAAAAATAAGTATTTACGTTAAAATCCTGGTCTCTACTTATTAGATTAATTTATCTCGTTTAATTTTTTTTTTTTTACAAATTGAAGATTAAAATAGATATATACTATAATTCAACCGAAAGTGTGTATTATATTTTTGAGTTAAAATCTCCATTTGATTAGCTGTGTTTAGTATTACGAAAGGGATTTATTACAAATATAGGTAAATCATTTAATTTGAACTGTTAACAGGGATTGCAAATTATTATACGAGTATTGTGTAAATAATATGGTATATTGTTCCAACTGTTGTTCTTCAATTGTTTTTAATTTGCGTGGAAATAATTGTTCAACTACTAATATCTAAACTATTTAAGAAACGTGTTTTTTCTGTCTACCTACTATTAAATATATAATATTTTACTACGGACTATAGGTACAATCGTGGAAACGGAGTCTGCCATTAAAATATGTCCTTGTGATATACTGACAATCTACACATAATAATAATAAACATATTTACATACCACGGATGTAATAATATGTAACGACCTTTAAAATGCGACCAAAAAAAAAAAAAAAAACCAACACGTTTTAGTATTTCCTTGGCAAGTAAAACTTAATGACGGGGTGCCACTCCCGCCCGATACAAAGCATTTCATTTTTTTTTTGTCGCCTAAATAACTATCACCATCATCGAGGATAGTATATGTATAATAATATTTAGTGTTTATAATGTATTATAATATGATTCGATTACAAAAAAAAAATAATTAAACAGATAATATAAATTCGTTGTTTTTTATATATCGTACACTTAACATACCCATTTGAGAATTAATTGGAATGGATCGAATATGGCGATTAGAGTGCCCAAAACGAGTGCGGAAATACCAACCAACATCAACGATATCAAACCTGAAACAAAATAAACACATTATTTAAAATTATACGGATTCCAGTGTAGCGTGTCCACCATACGGTGTACAACAATCGCGTATACGTGTAAATACATCACAAAAAAAATTACTTTGCACAGTAATTTTCAAATGTATTTAATACAATCGCAATGACCCGGGATCGGAACTTCGTGTATTCGTATTATTGAATTTTCTTAACTTTGTTTTAGAGCATAAATTTAAAATGGGCATTTAAATTGAATACGAATAAGTGTCGTCTTATATATAGCAACCACCTGTTAATCGGTTGTGTTTCGTACGTCCCTCAAATCTATTTGTTTTTGTTGATTTACGGGTTACCTTGGTAACACGAATGAAAAAAAAAAAACTATTATAGTGCAATCCCTGTGCTGCGCGGGTATCAATGGTGATGAGTGAAAACGCGTAAAACCATCAGCTTTGTTTGTTTACGCGCCAGACGATAAAACAAAAAAATGTCGTATATCATAAAACATTGCAACGACCGAAATGTCACAGTAAAAACAAAAAATTTTAAAAAAAATACGTAAATATTTGTTTGACATGCAATTCTGACTTAATTCAATTGTGACATAAATTAATTTTTGTTGATTAGCGGTCGTAATGACAAAGTAAAACACTTTTAGCCTGCCGAAGGTTCCACTTTTCATTAATTTTTTTTTTTTTTTTTTTAATAGCGACACGGACAGGACAATGATGCATAATGATCTAGCAACAGCAATGTCTAGCAATAGCAAAGCCATTGCCGACCAGCTAGTGTCTAATAAAAACGAAATGAGTTATTATGCGCGCGTAAGTGTGTAGGCATTGGTCTTTGTTACGCATAGTAAAAGATGAAAACGCCCCGTTCGGACTGCGGTCATTACACACGGTTCATAGAATAATACGCAGTAGATATGCGTGGCTTCATAATGTGGACATTAATTTTTTTTCAACAATGTTAACCGTGGCCCGCAGGCCGTCTGCTGTGATATTTAGGAGACAAAAAAAACCCGTGAATCACCAACAAAACTTCCACCTGTCTATTATAACCTAATAAAATGTAAAAAAAAAAGATTAAAAATAATCGATTTATAGCGTACAGTGTCGGGTTCGCTTATGAATTATGAACGGGGGATATATTGGAATATCGTGTTGAAAATTGTCTGTCCGGTTAGTACCCAGCGTACCCGGCCTATTTCAACTGCCGGGTCACAATTCAAAATTTATATTTGAAAATTATTTTACATTTTAAAGTTCGTCAAGAAATTAAACGAAACTATGTTGCAGCGTTTATCGGTGGAATTTGAAAACCGTTTTCAAGACTTCAAATCATTTCGGATGATTGAAAATCCATTACAGTCCGACGAAAATAAGTTTCAAGAAATTGTTCGACTTGAACTTATTGATTTAAAAATAAATTTAATACATTTTTTATAAGATTCTTTCGGGTGATTTTTCAAAAATAAAAGAATATTACCAATGCGTATATTTACATTATTTGGTTCTACTTATGTTTGCGAACAAACGTTTCGCGCTGGAATTACGCAAAACGTTCAAAACGGTCTCGTTTTACCGACAATGAACATTTACATTTCTTGTTAAGAATTGGCGCTTTACATTTAACTCCGATTATTGAAAAATTGGTTAAAGAACACAAAACAAACACAAACTGCACACTAAATTATTTCTATTAAACATTCTGAAGTATTAATTAATTTTTATTTTTTTTAAATTAAAAATCATTGGAAGATATTTCGTAATTCTTAAAAGCTCAGGCGGTTTATTAACGGGATTTAGTTCTGTTGTAACAGTCATCAGTCGTATAACTGTATTTTCGAAATCGGACAAGTCTCAATGCAGCTTATTTACCTTGTGGCGGAAGGAGGGTAGAGTGTAACCCCCGGTATTCGAAAGCCCTGCCGACAACAACTCTCGGGAGTATGCGGGCGAATATAATATAATTATTCAATTGTTAATCAACTACTGGCGTTTGTTTGCCAACTAATAATAATGTCTACTAAAGGTACCACCGCCGTGCGTATAGTGAAATTAGTAAGAGAAATACGTGTATGTGAGGAGTAGTCGGGTCCAGCCGCAACTGATGTCACCGCGGTAAAAAAAAAAACACACGCGTCCACTCCGCATAATTTGCATTTCGAGTTCGAAACCGTGTGATTCCTACGATATGTATGTTTTATTGTATTATCATACGGGCATTCTTGCAGCAGCGGGTTTGCTGAAAATCTCGTGTCCGGATTTTATTACGAAACGCGGGCGCGAAACAACTATTGCCGGTTTTCAACGTGAATCTGTAACCCGCGACGATAGTTATTATGTTAGAAGAAGAAAAAAAAAAAAATGACCGTTGTGATGAGACACGAAAAACCACTATTGCGCATTTGTATGTTAACGAGTAACCGGCGGAAATATCCGGTAGACAATAAAGGCAGTCACTTCGGTATGGAATTTGGTATGGCGGAGAGGGAGAATACAATAAACCGGAACAATAAAAATCTATTATACTTCAATCGTTAATCCGTTATTAGTTATTTGTTAAATTGCCATTCTGTACGGCCGAAACTGTTTTATTCGATTAATTGGAAGAAAAAAAAAACTGAAAATGCCTATAAATAGGTCACGAATTGGTAGATTTGTCCATGCCAAGAGAAACCTCTGATATTAATACTTTGTATTATAGTACTAGTACTCTGTATTATATACTCTAGGAGGTCTCTACAATTAATTTTAACCGGGTCACGATAAAAAAAAGAATTAATCGCCTTGAATTTTTCCTAAGTTTTTTCCACAATTATTAAGAAGACTACAACGAAAAAACAAAAAAAAAAAATGACATTTTTTTAATTCGTCTAACTTGATCCAGAATGATTTCAGAAAGGACGCTACACTTGGAAATCGGAACAGGTTGTCTTGTAGAAAAATTATCTACAGACAGAAAAATCGCACATCGTATAACCAATATTTGCTTCGATCAGAATCTAGAAGAATCAATTAAACGTTACACGGCGTAAACTCTCGACTTTTGGAAATTGTATACGCTAAGTAAATTTATAATTCACTTCGCTCTTAGACGAAACCGCCTTTACACTAACGAATAACATATAAGGTTATTAATTTTACTAGTAAATAATAATTAACGCGGAGGTGTACGTATATTATTATATTATATTATGCAAATCTCCGGGACTTGCTTTGTACTATCGGAATTAATTATACAAATACAATATTAAATTAACGGGTCCGTATACTTATTTTAATATGCATTATATTCATTAAGAAATAGAAATATAAAAAAAAACTCGAACAAGTGTCAATATTATATCTTACGACTGCGTGCTTAGATAAGCGGTAATTGCGTTATTACCACAGTACATATTTCTAACAACAAACGTTTAAGTATATATATATATATTAAAAAAAGCCTATTGAAGATATATCCCCCATCGGGGGCGAATTTAAGGGGCGAGTGTTCACCTCCCCCCCACGAAATATCAGGAAAAATTTAAAGCATAAATTACCCGACTTACAAATTTAATAGTTATTTCAAAGTTCCTCCATGAATTTTACAAATGAAATAAATTAATATATGTATACGAGTATCTAAAAAGTAACAAAGTATGATATTTATGAATATTTTACATTTTTCCCAACACACCCCTCCACTCAGAAATTTTTTCCTTCGTTCGCCCACGCCTCCCATCATCCCCCAAGCGTACGCCACTGATTACAGGTGTACTCCGTTTGGTCGTAAAATAAATGAACGCAGACACTTAATTATATTATTTTCCGTTGATTCACGGGCGCTACCTAACTGCCAGTATACTGCAAATGATTAAAATGTACAATTCCAGACCAACAATTATTATTCTATTATTGAACTAAACTGTCATTATCATTTTTTTTTTGTTACAATTAAACTATATTACAGTATTATATAACGATACATTGGCACGTATAATCGCTTTTTTACGAGTGATGTTTTTTACGGCATCGCAATAATATCATATACTATATTAGCCCAAGACCAAATTGCTTCAGTGTTCTTGTACATACGGTCCCGTTGTCCTTCACACTATACAAATTCTCACGTTTTTGGTCAAAAGCTAATAAAAAAAAAAAAAAAAAAAAAAAAAAAAACCGGTTTCACGGTCCACCTGATTTACTAGAGCTGTTAGTTCAGCGCAAAATTTGATTATTCGAATTATTGTAGTTTCGTAGTCGGTATTTCGGTACCCGCACTAACCCGATAGATTACGCGTAACGGTGTCCACTTTTTGTAAATAGTTATGTAACGCGTACGTTATTGGGTTGAAAATATTCATGGGAGGAGGGGGATAACTAAAAATGTTTAACTTTCTCAGTTGAATTTCAGAGCTATTGCTTTAGCTTATACGACCGGAAAACGTATTAATTAAAAAAACTTATTAAAGTTTAAAAAATCTTCTGTTTTTTATACCGGAAAGTCATTTTCTATAGACCGGCGGACAGACAGACAGACTCATTGTTTTATTAGTATAGAAGATAAGTAGCTGCCTTAAACATCTTACTCGTAAACGTTCAGTAATACGAATCATTAAGACGTATATATAATAGAGTTTTGTATTACTTAATATTTAATTTCAATAGTTTTACGTAGGATATTTTATAATATTATGGGCCCTATAATGTTAGATATGGAAATCGTCAATCTCTTCCATCTTTTGATGGTCACCGCGGTATATTTTAATATTTGTATATTATTCTGGTGTGATTTGTCTGGTCGTCTGCAATAAAATTCCGTATGTTTGTATTTAAATTATAAAACCATACGTATTATAGCTGGGCGAAAAAAAAAAAAATGTTTTTTTTTTTTTAAAATATTCAATTTTTTTTTTTTTTTTTGCTGTTGGTATAATAATGAAACGGTTCGTTGACCTGACATAAAAATTTTGTACGCGTACGCGTATAAATTACATCTGAAAAGTACATTACTGAACTAATTACATTGATTGGATGTGTAACGAAAATACGCAGTTATCTAATATAATTTTATAATATTGTATTATTAATTCCGATAGTATAAAGCGAGCCACGGATATTAGCAGAGTATAATATTAAAATATACGTACATCTCCGCGTTGATTATGATTTACGAGTAAAATTAATAACCATACTAGTTGTACATAAGTATCGTATGCGTACAAGTTATTTCGTTTACGAGCTAAATGTATTCACTTGACGTATACAATTTCCAAAAGTCGAGAGCCGTATAACGTTTAAGTGTTTCGGGTGTTTCGTTTTAAATTCCAAGCGAAGCGAATTCGTTTTACTATCGTGTGTGTTTTTTTTATTTTCTGTCTGTAGACAACTTTTCTATCAGACAACCTGCTCCAGTTTTTCAAGTGTAACGTCTTTTCTGAAAGCATTTTGGATCTAGTTGGAGGAATTAAAAAATGTCTTTATTTAATTATCGTTGTAAAATTGTCTTTTTAATAATTGTAGAAAAAACCGTAGGAAAAACGGGAAAAACGGTGATGAATTTTTTGGCGTTTCTAGATATGGACTAATGTTCAAAACATTTCTGTCATTTTGTAAATTATTTGTAGGCATTTTAAGTTTTTATTCGAATTAAAAGAATAAAACTGTTTTGGCTAAATAGAAGCAAACGAATATTCGGTACAGGGTTCATCATAAGTTGCACTTAATGATGTTAAATGAAAAAGTTATTATAAGCATTTTAAATGCAAATTTTGATAAAAACAAAACGTAAAAATTACGGCATTTCAAAACATGATTAACTGAACTTTGCTCAGAATCGTTTTTCCGACTATAGATTTTTATTATTAAATTATGGATCTAGTTGGGTCATTAGGGAGGTAATTTTTTGACTACCCTTAAAAATGAAGGAAAAACAGTTATAATTGCGCAATAATGATTTTTTGTTATTTTTGATTTTGTTATACCATAATTCGATTTAAAAAAAGCGTACAGAGTTGAAACTTTCAACAAAAACGTATAAGTATTATTTTCTAAACGTGGTCAAGTTTTCAAAATATTCTGACGTTTTTGTGAGTTATTTAAAGCTATTTTAAGTTTTTGCGTTTTGTTAGTTTTTATTTGATTTTATGTGGATAAAATTTATTTGGTTTCGCAAAAATGCTCGCAATTTGACACTAAGATTCGTCATAAGTTGTTCTCAGTGACGGCAATGTAGATTGTGAGGGTGATTAGTTATTTTTAATGTTTCGCTACACATATATTTTTCAGGATAGTTAGGACTGTATGTTTTTTGGCCATATAAAAATATCGAAAATCCTTTTGCATAATCTTTATAAAAATCACGGAATATTGCGTACCATTTTCAGACCTATGCTAATACAATTGTTTTGGCTCGGCGAAAATGTACGGAAATTTGACAATAAGTTCACCATATAAGTTGTATTTAATAGTAGAAAGAAAAATTTGAGCGTAAGGTTTTTTTTTTTTTATATATATATATAACTGTTTAAACTGTATAAAGAGTAAATTTTGATGAATATTGTATAAACTACGGTATTTTTCTGTTTTTGAATAAAGATTTTTTTTTTTTTAAATCATAATTTTCAATTCTAATTATTATTTATATATTTAAACTTATTAGTAACACGTCGAGTAATACCAACGGGGTTTTTTTATTTAAAATTAATGAACACCTTATATAATTATAATTATATACTATTATAATTTATGATACCGGTATATACTATAATAATACGGTAGGCACACTAATAATAAAATACCTGCAATTAGTGTAAAAAAAAAAAACAACAACATTTCGATAGGAGAAATATAGTAAACAACTCGTATACGTATGAATCCGTGTTTCGTACATTGTCGATCTTACAAAAAAACAATAGCAAAATTTGAGTGTGTTTCTGTAAAACCCATTCGGACGGTTTCCTATTCGAGGTGTAAACAACACACCACGGGCAATCAAATTATATAAAAAAAATATCGAAGATGTTAAATATAAAACAGCTGGTACAATTGCCACGTTATCCAAATAATCGCAAGGGCAAGGCCGTCCAGGATAACATCTAGTGTATATGCTAATATTATTTTCAGGTTAAATAGTGGAATTTCAAGTTTTTTGTAATAAATTCCATAATAATGAAGCGATATTATATAGTTATAGATATACATTATTAATAACATAATAATACATTTTTTACTATGATAATTAAATTTATAATTAATTTAATTGCGTTTATTATACGTAGTATAATACGTCTCATTCATTGAAAATAGATAATAAAGTTGTTATAATATAGTTATACAAAATTAAATTATATAATTTATATTAGTATTAATAATTAATATTTAAAAAAAAAAACACATTAAATTTAATCTGTTGTTTCGTGTTTAGGTGTATTCGTATTTAACGTAGGTATATTATATTTTTAGTGATGAAAAGTTACATGTTTCGATTTTTATTTTAAAGGCCCGAGTCCGGGCAAATAAAATATAGCGTATCATATTATATTATTAGTAAATATTACACTCTGTTTATGTTTATCTTTAAAACTACAAAGTCTGTGTTATCATTTTTTTTTTTTTTTTTTTTTAATAGAAAAATTATCCGTTTAATTCGTTTTAATAATAATGCTAGGTATATAATTTAGCAATTATGCGCATAGGTATTTATCATTGATTTATTATTGGGTATGATATTATTATGTAATAATATTAATGAAACTATAAACGGGTATATATTTGTACGGGCCATACGATGCTACGCTAATTTATCTAAATAGTATTAATTTGTAAAGATAACAACGCCGTCATATTTATTAATATTTTTTTTTTTTTTTTTTTTTTCTAAACGTCAATTACTTTTAATAGTTATTGCCTATATGTTTTAGTCAGTAGGAAATGTATAGGAATACAGTGGATGGTATAGAATGTTGATGGATTGATCTAATGCATTTTTTAACCGATCGCCGAAATTGCAAAATCATTGTATCTACCTACCGAAACAAATTATTATTATTACTATAATAACATAATATACTTGTCGGTAGGCACTCGTCATAAGTTATAACTGTACTAATATTGTCGAATAGACCAGAATGATCGTTTGATGAACGTTATCAAACCCGAAACTGAGAAATATATTTATTTTTTTTTTAAGTACCTTAATATTTTCATTTCTGTTAGACAGACTTTTGACGAACACATTGATCGATCAAGATTCGCAACGTGAAAATTGTTCGCGATACAGCCTAATATTGCCGACAATCCCAGACGTATATATTATCGTGTATCGTTTACGAGTAAAATATATTTTGCATTCGGTTTTTAATACCTGTCTAACTTGAAATTATTCAAGTTCAATGGCGCTATTACACCGCGTGTTCTGTAGTTGTTAGGCGTAATAAACGTTCACTCTTGATAAACTAACAAGGTTGCTATACTATTATAATAAATTTCCCATGGGTGTTCCACAGGTTATATAACAAATCGCCGTGTTAAAATATCCCGAAACCTAGGACTAGAATAAGCTTTTGTATAAGTAAAAAAGAAAAACTAAAAAAAAAAAAAAATCGCTTACAAAAAATTAACGATTCCGAGCGAAGTTCCGGTAAAAGCGTTTCGATATATCGAAATTGACAAATTGTGTTAGTTTTAAACCTACAAAATAAATTACGATTATTCGTATGGTTTTGTCGTCTCTAATTGTTGTATTTTTTTTTTTTTTTTGGAGTCAAAAATGTTTTATTCGCATAAATCGGAAAGTAGTAAAACACCGTGGATTTTCAACAAAATTTGCTATTTAAACGTTAAATAAAAAAAAATTGATTGCATTACGCTCGACTTTTTTCATTTGTCGCCGTTCAGTACAAATTATGATAAACCTTGTGTCAAATTTTCGTGCATTTCCGTCGGGTCGAAAAAATGTTATTCGCGTAAAACCAAATGAAAATTAAAAAATATTAAATGCCTATAAATAGATCGAAAATCGCCAGAGCGTTTTGAACATTTTTTCACGTCTGGAATAAAGGGTTAATATTAATATTCTGTGAACAATGAAACCGTTATTGTCGTAAATCTTGCTGTTTTTCTCCCGTTATTAAGAAATCTACAACGACAATCGAATTAAAACTGCATCTTCAACGCGCCAACTGAATCCAAAACACTACCAGAAAAGTGGTTCACATGCGGAAAAAAAACAAAAATTATACTACAATAATTAATAATTCTTAAATCGCATTTTCTTTCAGACGTACAGAGGTACACCGTCAAATATGCGTGCCTACGTATTACTGTTTATTTTCGCTTTATGCAAACTATTGATAAATCGTAATGGATAAATTTTTCGACATAGTAAAAATAGTTCTTGAATCTATCTGTACATAATACATACGGGAAACAAAGAGATCGTAAATAGTTCTATACGGATCTCCCACGAATGAAAACATTATCGTTATTTTTTTTTTTTTTAAATTTTAACGTATAAGAATGTACGACGTTTATTAAAAGCACGTATAATATACACCCGTGTACTATAACTGTAGTAGGCATACGAGTGTTTAAGACAAACAAAAAATTGTTTTATATACTGCTGCGTTTCCTAATCTATTTAATGGCATTCGAACGTTTCGGTTTATTACAACGGATTACAACATTTTCTTTTATTATACATTGTTTTGGAATAGGCACCTACTATATACATGTCTCGTTGATGTCTAAGTAGGCATATGGAATTTTTACAAATATTTCAACAATTACTACAGGTCAGTACAATAATTGCGTATATGTTTATATATAATTATTATGAAATTATTATGTTGATAACTTTACGTTATTCAGTTTTATTCACAACGTACGTATATTGTGTAGGTATACAAACACAATTGCATAGGTTTAGTAATTAAATACAAACGATTATTGATAAAATAAAACACATGGCAATTTATTATGTAAGCTTACGTATAATATAAAGAACGTTATCGATTGTCTGTGTTACTAGACAAACGTATTTTCCGCGCATAACGACTTTTAGCCGAAATTTTAACGAATGTTAAAATCGAAATCTAAGTCTAATAATTTCCGTACGGGCACCGGATCGTCCAGAATGTCTAATTGAGAGAGGCCATCGAATATCAATACGGTCAACTTAAATAAATAATTTACATTTTTGTCGTAATAAATAAACAAAAATATAGTTAACTCGAGATTTACATTTAACTGAATTTTATTTTTTGATATTTGGGGGAGGGCATTGCTGCCATACCACCCTTTTGTATCCACGCCGTATATTACTAAATTGTAGTTTTTACTACTCGATTTTCACGGTTCGAATGTTATAACGTACAATTGAACCGTTTTAATATTTCGAATACAATTTTAAAATGTTGCGAGCCTCTTCGGAAACGAAAAATGGTGATCGGGCCTCTTATAACAACGAGCCGGTATTAAATAAAATAACATTTGCACCAAAAAACCAACAGATTAACGGGTTTCAGGGTTATTTTACATTTCAAAAAAGTCACATTTACCATCGCAATGCGCCCACCTCCCGGAAATAGTAACCGAATTTGAATTGCACGTTATGCGAGCACTCCCCCGTAGTAAATGTGAACATCAAAAACTCCCTTTCGTTATTATAACGAGTATAATATTACTATATTTTGCGTTTTCTGTTTTTTTTTTTTTTTTTTTTTTTTTTTTTTTTTTTTTTTTTTTTTTTTTTTTTTTTTTTTTTTTTGTAACAGCCGAGATAATATTATACGAGATAAAAATGTACGTATATAATAGCTATTACAGCAGGTATAATGCTATATTAACGATCGATTGGTCAATACCAACACGCGGTTGTCTGTCGACACGCCGCACTTACCATATCGGTACCGCTTCGAGAAAATCGTTATGATTTTCATGTTGTAGGCCGCGTGGCGATTATATCGGTGGTCGTAAACGGTCCTCGGGCTGTGCCGGCGATTAGATTATGCCGGTAAATTCGAGAAACCTACGCGGACGAATTTCTATACGCGGAAAAATAGCAAAAAAAAAAAAAAAAAGAATTTTACTCGGTCCGTACTATACGACAATGTCCGACGACAATCGGGACGTATCCGGTACGGCGCTTGTTATTCGGGATCGTGGCAAAACGGAAAGAGACAAAACGACGACAAAAAAAAAAAAAAATCGAATAATAAAAATAAAAAAATCGACACCGCCGTCGTCTATAACATTCAATATTTATTTACTATATGTATCACGACCGGGACGAAAAAATTTATCGATAGAACAAAAATTATATATAGTTTCTAAACTATCGGCAAGTTAACTGGTCCCGGGATGATCTGAACGTCGACTGGCCGGCCGCGGTGGACGTCCGCGTTTTCGTTAAACCGACGAACGCGCGCCGCAACACAACCGGAGCGGTAATACCTGGCGTATATTAATTTCCCATTGGCCGCTTATCTTTTCCTCTTTTCTAGAACAACGCGTTGACCGCTACCGGTCGCGCCGGGCCGCCTCGATTCGACGAGATCGTACGACCGCGACGCCAACAATATAAACAACGACAACCACCACCGCCGCCGCGCGCGCGATATCCGCTCGTACGGCCAATATCATGACTCGTTATGTACCCGTTGGGCACCACCTCTTTTCCATCTCGCCGTCTCTCTATATTTCTATTTCTCTCTCTCTCTACCCCTATCTTATATCTTTTTTTTTTAGCACGAGCACCGGTGGTGCCCGTCAAACGAGATTCGCATACTACAGATACGACAATACCGTCTATATTATTTTATCGACAGTTTTATCTTCCACCTACGACGCGGCGGTTGGAAAAAAAAAAAAAATATATATATATATATATATATATATGTATTTATAAATACCGCCCGCGTCATTTAATACACCAGGAACAAGACGCGTGCTTAGAGGTGTGCTATACTGGAATTGTCTACAGTATAATATTATATTGAGTGGGTACCCAAGTCGTATATTTTAAACCCGTTACGACGAGGACAGCGGAAATAAATACCGTGGTGTTTTTGTTTTATAGGATATACTGTCCCCGGGCGATGGAATATGAGGTATTTTTTTTTTTTTTGTTATCCACGAGGAAAAATAAATATGAAATACCACGCGTACAAGAACGAATCTGCCTAGTTGGCAGGCGTCCAAATAATATTGTTCGTGTATTGTACACCGATATGTTATAATAATTTACTCAAATCGTACGAAACAGTAGACAGAGGTGTACCTATACGCAGTGTTGTGCGTTATCTAGATAAAAATGTGTTTTTTTTTTTATATCATATCTAGACAAACAAAATCGTTATCTACAGATAATAATCAGATCACACGATTTTCGTTCATACGCAATAATCATTATCATGATTTTATTCTCACATACATTGTCACTAAACATATTATACATTCATCACCATTATAATTTTCCGTAATGTCAAAATTCAATATTTATAGCAGAATTAATGCACATCTAATCAAACGTATTTTTTTTTTTTTATCAAATTTATTAATTTAATCTAATTGTATATATTATAATATGCATATGTATTATTGATTCATGGTGCAATGTAATGTTTTTTTAATAATACCAACTCCTCAATAAATTAATAAATTATGTCTCGTGATAACTTCACGAGACATATATCAATAAATCTTAGTTAATAATCAAATAGCTAATTCATAAAAAAAACATTAAACATTACTATTACACTGGTTTTACATTTTGTGTATGTCATTTAAAACCTAAAAAATTATCCGTTTTTTATCTTGATATAAATACGAGATAATCTTTTTTATTTACATTTTATCTAGATAAATTTGTTTTAGTGTTATCTGTTATCTTGTTTAGATAAATTTTCAAGTGTTTTCTGTTAAATTATCTTTATAAATTTCAAGTTAATTGTGCATAACACCTGCGCCTATATATTTTCAATTTTTTGAAAAGTGGCTGTATCCGTCGAATGGTGTCATCACCTTACGTATAATATATTATTATGTATTACATATATTATATTATTGTGCACGAATTACCGTCAACTGCATTATGAATCCAAATTTGTTTCAATTTTTTTCTTTTTTTTTTTTTTCGTGTCGTATATACTCGTATTATACATTATAACGAAAACTAACCGGAAATCCAAAGGAGAGAAACCGTCAAGGACAAGAATAAGTGGCAGGTTTCGTATTTATCGGTATGATCTTTTTGCCGTCTTTGTCTATTTAATGGGCACATACATGTCACAGCCCCCTCACATTGGAATTTTAAAATTTTTTTTAGCAAATATTTAGCATGTGTTTTATTTAGTTGTGACGTGAAAAACTAGGTGGGGGGGGCTGTAAAAGCGTGGCTCAGACCCCTTCACATATTAAATATTCTCATTCTCAAATTGTTTTCTTAGCCAATATTTGGCATGTATTAGCATGGCGGATCCCAAAACTCTATCTTTATCCATTGGTGAGTTGGGAAGTTGGAAATGTTAGGTTAGGAATATATATATATATATATATATATATAGGTGGATATTTACCACTTGTTTTCAGGACAGGGGGTACATTAACACAAATTAACACAATTATACCGTGGTTGACAACTTAAAATATAAACTAATGACATGGCATGTTGCCAATGTAAATCACGGTTATTACAAGTAATATATTCTATGATTGTAATTTTATGAATATGGTTTAAGATTAAAAAAAAAAAACATTAATATAAAGATGATGATATTCAACAAATTATCCTCGAAATAATATTAAGTTTTAGTCATCATAATACAGACAAACAAAAAAAAAAAAAAAACATCTAAAGGGGGGTGAAAATCCTCAGTGCCCTTCTGTAAATAGGCAACTAATATTGGGTAATTGAGTTTATACCTTAACGATGTTCAATACGTTGCATACGAAAAACGATTCTGAGCAAAATTCGGTTAAAACATATTTTGATAAATTTAAATTTCAAATGTATTAGTTTGTCATTATAAAAAAAATTTTTCGTATTTTTCGTCTTAAACTGTTGAACATTATTTTTAGAACAAAAAAAATTGTCTCCTCATAAAACTATATTAAATCTAAACAATTTTTGTTTTTACTTTTCTTTTTTTTTTAATAAAAATGTTGAGGTTTTATTGAGCATCGATTTCTAGAACAATTTTTTGTTATGCATTTTGTGAAAGTCATTAAAACCCGAGAAATTAAACAGTTATTCGTTTTGTATTTAAATAATAATAAGTTTATCTTATCTTTATCCAGATAATATTTTTTATAGTGTTATCTGTTATATTGTCTAGATACATTTTTGACGCATTATCAATTATAATGTCTAGATAATTTTAAAGTTATCTATGCACAAATTGATAATAATACAATGGAAAAATATTAAAATTTAAGGTTGGTGTTACGTTTTGCTACAGGTTTTGATATTTCATGTTTGTTACAAAATAGTTTTACCTGCAGTTCGGAATCTATATTTTACAAGCGGTTTCTATAGTTAGTGTACACTAGAGCAAAATAAGCTTTTCCGCAATGGTACGTAGTGGGAAATGATATGAAAACGTGCAGAGCCTTACTCGATAGTTCTGGATAATCAAATCAAAACCTCGTACATCTAACCAATAATTTGTTAATAACGTTCTATGGAATATAATTTTTAAACTAATACCAAATTAATTAAAAAATATTGTGTGTGTTCATGACCATAACGGTGATAACGTCGCGGATTCCTGAAACGAGTGTCGCGGCCATCCCCGGTTAAGAACCTCTGAACTATACAATACACGTAACGAATATTATTTATTCATTTTTAACTAATGACAATAAAAATTATAAACTATAAATAATATAACGGAAAAGTTATTCAGTTTCCATCCGGTGGTGGGGGGGGGGAGGGGCATCCGGTTGTGTAAAATAAAAATAATTTAATAAATACGAATTTTACTCGGCGACGACCGCTGTTCGCGCATCCCCGGCAATGCGTTCAACGCCACTCTCCTAAGGGGGCGCCCGACCAAGGTTGGGAAACACTGGTTTGGCCGTTCGGTGAAAAGTATAAATATTTTACAGTTCTACTCGTTATACGGGTTCGCGAAAACGCCTTTCGAGTATTTGTATCGAACGCACGCAGGTATGCGGTGTACGCATAATACGAATACACGACGCATGTTTTAGACGTATTTTGTTCTTGGCAAGCGCGCGTAAAATATGGCTGCCCCATACGAGTACACCGGTGCGCGGCCGCACGACGAGGTCCGCCGCATTAGCGTCACCGTAGTAAACGTCGATTTTGACGTGTGTCGGAGAGGTGTACAAATTGGAAATTTGTAATCAAAATTTGAATAGTGATTTTTGGTAAAATTCGTTTTATGAAATTCCGCGTTTGTGTGCGAATGTAACGGACTTCACGCGCTGTAATATGATTTCGTGACCGCGGCGACCGAAGTCCTGTGCCACTAGAAATTGAAATAATGCTCGTGTCGGTCGAATATTAGCATAACACGTATGCGGACGGTTGTTAATAACGCAATGCGCTTATATATATTTCCATATAATAATATAATAATTACATCGAAAAACAGGCTGGCCGGTAGGTATAATACGATGAGATACGAGTGCTCTTCAGCCAATGGTGCGCAACCTTTTATGATCCATGACCCCTCAAATTTATTTATTTCGATGAGGCGACCGGGGGGAGGGGGCTTCATCTTCATTATATGAAAAAACAACAATAAAATAAAATCTAAAATTAAAAAAAAATTAATATAATAATATAGTTGATTTAATGAGAGACTTGTGCTGGAATCTCAGACACGATTGATTCTAAGTTGGATTTATTATTTGAGACTGATACTCGTAAATCTACTTCGACATTTGATCTGGATCGATATTTGTTTTTTTTTATCGCTAGATCTGAAAATACTGTTTCGTACAAGTAAGTTGAAGTAAAAATAAGTGTTCATCGATAGGTTAGGTTAGGTTAGGCGTGTTTTAATAATTCTGGATATTAAAATTTTGATAAAAATCCAAAATATATTGCATGGATTTTCTTGAAATCTTATACGTAAATGTTCATCTAATAACAAGTCAATAAGTACTTCATTCATTTTTTAATTTCCTACATTTATTCTATCGATATTAAAAGAAAATTTATTTCTTATGATAATTTTACGCGATCACTTTTTCGTTTGTTGTTGAATCATTGGCGACCCTATATTAAAGTTTTGCAACATCCAGGTTGCGCACCTCTGCTCTACAGGTGCGTATAGATAAAACGTTCGAACGTCAATAACACAAACTGATAAGAATATTATTACGTCAATCGTATTATATCTGTCAATCGGTCGGTAGCGATTAGACGTATGTAACCGAGGGAACGCGAGGGTTAAAGGACAAAAAAATATGGAGAAAGGTATAATCAGACAAATATATGATTATAAACAAATTTTAATCATACGAACAAATAGTTGTTCTAATATTTTTCACGAGTTTATAATACGAGCTGTAACATAAAAGTAGGCACTACGAGCTAAAACGAGATGAAACGGCATCGTTTGTTCAGAAGAACCGATTTGAAAAATAAAATTGGTACTCTCGGAGAACAACTTATATTGCGAAGAGCGTTTTCAAGGTGGGAATCTGTTATTCTTAAACGTTATTTGTGCTTTGAAAAGGTAATTTTGAAGAACGTAGTTCCATGTGGAGCCAAACATAGTGGCTAAGTATTACGGCCAGTTACTTTTTTTTTTTACAGTTCGTATACAACTATCTAAAAATCTTCAATTATGTATACCTTCAGTGAAATTTCTAAATGACAAAAAATTAAAGTAAAATTTATTTGTCTGACCGACAAATTGTCCTATTGCCGATCAACGGTGTAAATACTAATAAAATTTGGTACATTCCCCATGAGTAAATCATATCTCCGGACCTGGCGAAGGCGGTCACCGTCCTATGCGTATTTATAATAGTTATGGGACATAAATCCGGATTTCGAAACCAGAAATTCGAAATCTGAAATTTTGTATTTTTATGAAAAAACGTTCGCCGGGCCAGTTTGTAATATATTATATTAATTTGAGTGTAATATGTATAATTTTTTTTTTTTTTTTTGTACTTGTTTTTAAAAATAAATTATTTGAATTGTAATAACGTATTTAATGTTTTACAAATTGAATGTTATTAACAATACGATAATAATAATAGTTTTATGAGATACGAATTATATAAATAATATAAATTCACAATTTTAAAATCAGAAATTCGGATTGACAATAAATGTGAATATCAAATTTCCTAATCCGAAAATCCGGATTCTCCAACTTCGGAAAATTCGGATTTTTTCCCAATCACTAATATAATATAGTATACCACCATATATCGTCATAAGTTTTGAATTGTACATTGTGGTTAAAAAAAAAATAATAATAATAAAAAGTTAAACGTAGATAATGTAGTCATTTTTATTGTTTTTTTTATAATTATTTAAACGGAAAGTTTGTTGTGAACGTCGTAAACATCTCGGCATGCGTTTCCGATTTATGGTGGGGGTTTAACTTTCTCGTATTAATACGATTTAACACGAGAAAATGTAGTTTGGAATAGTTCTTAACCACCAGTAGTTTTTTGTGGTAAATTATCACAAAGATTAAGAAAGAATAGGGTCGATTATTATATATATATATATATAATTATATCACCGTGTTTAGATCAACTCGTAGAGTCGAACCGATATATTCGAACCGGGTTATTAATCTAGAACGAATTATCTCGAAATACTCATATTTTAAGTAGGTAAGTGGTTCAGATAAGCACGCATAATAGCAATGTTTAATAATCGGCAAACTCGCTTGCATAAAACCGTCGACTTTAGACCGTAGTCGTGTAGAGTCCGCCTTTGGTCGAAATGCGTATTGCAGTGTTTCAAACACAAGAAAAATACGGTTAAACAAGCAATAAAAAAAAAAAAAATACATTTTTTAAATTAAATAAATACAGACAATTTCGTACGTATATAAAATAAATAATATTGAAAAATACAATATTGATAATAGTTAGTTATACGGGATCGTCTAAATGTACGTTACAGTTTCGAATATAATCGTATATACATGCGTAGCTCAGTAGCGTATTTACGGTTTCTACTTGAGGAGTGATCTCGGACGAAAAATTAGAGCATCAGTTGAACTCTGATCCATTTGATCTATCCATACTGTTTATTATCTACACTGTATATAAAAAACTTTTTTCGGTAATTATAATTTTTTTATTAACCGATTGTTTATTTAACAATAGTTTATAATGTTACAAAACAATATCTATTCTGCGCGGGGGTTTTCAGGTCATAATTATGCATCATTTAGCCACTAAATTTTAGTCTATTATAAATTGAAAAAAAATAATAATTTTAAACGATTACATTTCTAATCGCAAACAATACTAGACCCGGGGGTTTACTGCTGATAGCACGCTGATTACGAATACGGTTCAAGAGTTTAAAAAAATCAAAAATTGATTATAAAAAAAAAGGCTCTGGGAGGGGGGTATATTTAATAAATGTAATTTAATATTTTATGTCATTTTTTCTAACCCCTTATTTGTAAAGATTTCGTTTAATAACGAATATAATATTTCAACAAAATAAATTTTAAAAAGTCACAGGTACTGCTCATAGGATTTTTTTTGTTTTTTTTGGATGGGGGAGGGTGGCTATAATAATGTTTTAAAATAGTAATAGTGCTTAATTATTTTTAAATATTTATAGAAACCTAAAAGCACATTAGTGCACGAGCTTTTTCTCTTACTTGTTTACTAAATAACCTACAATAATATAGTGTAAAAACCGTAGTGTTATATAAAAATAAAAAAAAATCATAGTTTAAAAAATAAATAATTAAAATATGCAGCTTATAATTTAATCTTGTAAATGTAAAACAAGAGAGAAACTATATACAGAGTTATTGGGCCACAATTTCACAAAAAAATAAATGTACATGGTAAACATGTTCAGTTTGAGGAAAGTAGCCACTCATTAGTGACACCCTCAATTGGATTGTTTTTTTTTTTATTTAAAAGGGTGTACTGACAATAATATATAATATTAGGTGTCAAACAGATCCCAACACCAATCTCTTTTTACCGTCTTGGAGGGTTGTCAGGAATTGTGGACGCTGCAAGGTTACTAACGAGAGGATTAAAATGAGAAAGAATGCGTTTACGGAAACATTTATAAAATAATTTAGCTTCTACGTGAACTAAAGGAATTTTGAGATCTGAATGAATAGTATGATTAGGTACGCGAGAATCGAGTTCTGATCGTGCGCGACGACCCGTCGACTGGTCTCGAGACGGTTCCGGTAATCTGCGGGGTACCTCATAGATCCGTTCTCGAGCCGTTCCTCTGGAACATTGTGTACGACACCATCCTCCGCTTACCCCTCACGAGGGGCACGATTACAATCGGCTACGCGAACGATACGCTGATCGTGGTGGAGAGTGACACGGTCGAGGGCGCACAAAATCGGACCAACGCCGCTCTGGTGACCGTGTCGAAAGGCGTCGGGGACCTGGGACTACGGCTGGCCATCCAAAAGACGTCGGTCGTGGTCTTCAGTAACCGACACTGGACGACGGCGCCGCGGATCCGACTCGACGGTGAACTCGTCGCGTCCAGCGAGTCCCTGAAGTGCCTCGGCCTTGTGCTGGAGAACAAGGGGACTCTGTACGGCGCGCACTTTCGCGCTGCTGCCGACAAGGTCCAGCGTGTGATGTCGTCGCTCGGTGGGCTCTTGCCTAACATCGGCGGTCCGCGGGAGCGCAGGAGGCAGCTACTGGTGAGTATTATGCACAGCGTGCTGCTGTACGGCGCTCCCACGTGGGCCTCCTCCCTACATTTATGCTCCCCGGGCCTCGTTGCTATGGCGGCCGTTCAGCTCTCCGGAGCGTGTGTGCCTAAATGACCTTCTCGCACGAGACGGCGTTAATCGTAGCGGGACTACCTCCCGTCGATCTGTTGGCCTCTCGTAGGTGCAAGGCGTTTGACGCTTGGCGCGCGTTGGGGGCTACGGCAGGCGATGTACCCCGCCCGTCAGCGCTCCGTACGAAGATCCGCACCGCGACCAGATGGACGCGTCGGATCCGAACCACGGAAGCACCGGCGGTGAGTGGGCGCGCGTTAACTCGTACGCTCATTCCCTCCGACGCGCTGGTGCGGTGGGTTACAAGACCGCACGGTTCGATCACTCAGCTATTCACGGGACACGGATGCTTCAACTCGTTCCTTCACCGGATCGGGCGAGCTCCATCCCCCGGGTGTTCTCACTGCGGATTTCCCAGTGAGGAGAACGAGGTGGATGACGACGCTCACTATACCCTGATGCGCTGCGAGGCGTTTGACGGGTATAGGGAGCGCCTGGTCCGGAGGATAGGTCCGTTGGAACTTGGTGTCGCTCATGTTGGAGTCCACAGACCATTGGGAAGCTGTGGTCGACTTCGCCGAGGCCGTCATCGAGGAGAAGGAGTCGGCAGAACGTCAGCGCCGCCGGCGTGCGTCTTCAAGCGCATCGCCGCCGTCGTTGATCGCGGCTCCATAGTCGCTAGGCCGCCGGCCGGGAGGCCGGTAGGAAGTGTCCCCCCTACAGCTTGTGATGGCAGCAAGTGGGTTTCGGCCCAGCTACTACCCATCCCCACTGTAGGGTACGAATCTGTTGTTTTTAATTTCTTTTCATGTGAGCCCGCCCCGCCTTAGGGGAAAACGGGATTTTTTACTTTAAATAATTGTACTGTATTTCATTAATAAATTATGGCGATCCGCCTCCTGAAGTAATGCCTTGCGGCGGTTCCGGGAGGCGGATGTATTGCCGGTTTAGCCAAAAAAAAAATAAAAAATTACGTAGTGCAATATTTTGAAAGATTTAGATTTTGTTTAAGTTAGATATTTTTTTCATTTTCCCATAGTAGGAGGCTATAAATCCAAATAGGTTTCGGTAAGGATTTGTAAATAAGAAGTTTACTATTGATGAGCGTGTGCTCATTATTATTGATGAGGTTTTTCAGTAGGCGAAGGCGTAAGTTTATATTAAATCTTTTAGATTTAATATGCTGGACCCACGTCAGTCTTTTACCTAGGTTGAGCTTGAGATATGACAATTATATTATAACTTAAATATTAATTTTTACACTTTAGGTTTTTATCTAGTCACAGTAAAGTTAATATTATAAAATTAATATATATTATATGATATTATTTTTTTCGATTTGAAAATTTAAATTCGGTATCTAATAAAAATGCTAAAGTCCGTTAAGCCCATTTGGGTGCGTGCGCCTTTGTCCGACGAACAAATCTGAATCTCAAACTCAAGACCATCGGTCCGAAATATTTCGTAGTGGTATGAAATTTGAAAATACTGTATAGGTAAAAATATAATTACAATTACGATTACTGTGATTTGTAATTGTAGGAATATATGCGCCGTCGCCATTTTCGTTTGCATTATCATTTCCAACAACGTAATCATATTTGATTTGCTAACAACCCGTTAATACTGCCGGACTGGACCCAAATTCAGACCAGTTAATTTGAAATTATCCAGACCATTCGAAATTTCCACCCCTCCCCCGTCCAATAAAATGCCAAAAAAAAAATTGTTCTTGTTGGGCTCGATTCCGATGTTTATATTATTATATAGAGTCTACAAAACTATCTACTTCAAATATTATCAATAATTATTTCTTCCAATATATCGTTTTATATCTATATTTTTAATGAGTTTTAAGTTGACATTTTGATGAATATCGTAGAAATCACGGCATTACCTAACATGTTTAAACGAACTTCACTCAGAATAATCGTAATTCATTATTGCAATTATTTTCTCGTTGCGTACAGAATAGAATAAAATGTATCCTCCCTGCCACCTATAACAGTGGAGCATACCCGTGAGCAGTATTTATATTTTATAGTCGATTCCCTTTAAGAATCATCGATTGATAAGTCAACATTTAAACGAATTGAAATTAGACACGGAGATTATAAACATGCAAGTCAAACGACAAATCGTCGTCATTATTTCAAAACCGTTGACAAGGTCATCTGGAAAATTACTATTTCTCGACACGGGGTTCGTTGCCTATATTTTCTTTATTATTTTGTATTACTTTATACGCGAAATATTCGGGCAAATAATGGGTAATTTTGTGTAGGTGTGTTTATACGTATACACCAAGTACTATTATTATTTATCACTCAACGACGGAAATGAAATCGGCAGGTTATAATACTATAATGGCACATACGTACATTATATGGTCATTTAGTAGTCACGATTTATTCCGATTAGTCGAAATATTTAATTAAATATAGTCGTTACGAAAAATTAATTTTTTACAGTAATGATAGATAATGCGTCACTGACGAAAACATAATTTATTTGTACATTGTTGTTGTGACGACGTTCTTAAATGAACAATTAATAATCCTTTTTAACATATTTATTAATTAGTTATGTTCCCTAGCTCATTAGAACCACGCTATGATGGATATGATGGACATGATATACGTTATAGGTACATTGATAATATCCGCTTAAAAAATCGTCTAGAACAAGAAAAAAAAAAATCAACGTAAATACACGTTCATACGTGATAGAAACACAGACGGATTAATGAAATCGGTGCGACAACCTATAGGTATTTTTTTTTTTACAAAGTAAAACGAGTCGATAGAATAAGTATTCAAAGAATTATAAATATAATAAGTTGTCGTTTAGATGGCATGGGCGTTGTTTGAGTTTTTAAAAAATTTTACAGAGGACCCGGGTATTGCATAGATCTTTGGCCACTTTTTCCTCAATCCGGTACTGCGTAGAATATTATTATTTATTATTATAATAGTATATTATTGTAAGCTGCGAGTGAATTATATAAATATACTTGTATTCGAATGTATGCTGTCGTGCACAAAGATTTAATCGGGTTAAAATATATTTAGTGGAAGTACGTGTTTATACGTGCATAAATATAATCAATTCGGCCCATAAAATACCATAGTTATTCAATAAAATACTTAATTAAGAAATTTGTATTCGTCATTGAACAAAAACATAAGAGACACGCATACGCAACATTTGTTATGTTATACTCGTATATAGGCACGAGGTTTTTGTCGTTCAGTGTCAAATAAAATTATTTCATTAAAATTAATAGCATAGTTTATTAATAATTAATTAATTGGCACCTATATTATTTTTCTATTAATTGAAATTAAAGCAAGTATCCAATTTTGGAGGAAAAAAAAATTAAAATACATTAAATTCAATTATAATTTGTAGGTACGTTTGCGGATTCCTTTGTATTCGTCATACCTACAATACATATAGAACGTTCCAGGGTGAATGTAGCAGTTGCCACTTATTTTATACGGAATAAAACATCCCGTACACTAATGTAGCATAAACCCTGCTAGTAAATTTGTTCAAAGTTAATCAAATGATCTTCTGTTTTATATGATAATTTATATCCGACGACAAATCGTGTATTATATCGATCGAGGATGGACGGTTGTGTGAGGTAGGGTCGAACGCAAGGGGAGGGTTTTTAGGGTTCAACCCCCCCCACCACCACCCGAAACATCAGGACAATTTTTTTAAGGAAATTACCTGATATACAAATAGTTATTTCAAAGTTTCCTATGAGACATACAAATAAAATAGATACAAGTACCTAAAGAGTAATAAAGTATGATATTTATGAACATTTTTTTCGAAAACCCTCCCCGAAATATTTCAGGGATATTACAGGAATACAACTGCAGGAATGAATATTTGAATTGATTTTATTCGACAATGATGAAATAAAAATATCAGTCTTAGGCAAGTTACTTTTCAAAATTACAACTACTCGTAACCGTTCAGAATTTAAATTAATTTCTATAGACGATTAAAGTACACGGTCTTTATACAAAGTATGCAATCTTTAAACAGTCATAACCAAAGGGTAAATCATTGATGAATATTGTGTACACCGGATTCCAAAATACCACATTGCTTTCTCAACTATTACCAAGATATTCTATAAGATTAGTAAACAATTTCCTGTGATTGTCTGTGATTTCCGTTGGTGATTTACCCTCTGGTTATAACAATACTCTTATCATATTAACGTATTTTTTATAAGTAAATAGCTTTACTATATATTGTCAAAACTACTGTTAACAAGTACCTATAACAAAGTTATAGGTAACTCTAATCATAATCATATTCATTTTTCATTACTCAAAATGTAATTAAATCACGTGATTTAACAGTATCGAAACTATAGTAACGCGTAACTTAGTACGTTACTTTTCTGCTCAAGAGTGATAAATACTCATATCAATTAGGTTTAAGTACCTAATCGATTTTGTGAATTTATTGGCCCGTCGATAGGATTTAAACGATGACGCGCGTGTTGCGTTATTAATAACACGAAAACAAAAAAATTTACTATTTTAATTGTATTGTTTCACTAATAAAAAATTAACTAATGTAAGTAAAAAAAAAAAAAAAAAAAAAGTAACTATATAGTAATAAATTTAGTTTATTGCTATCGGCTATATTTATTATGTAATCATTTGCATTATACATAACGACGTGTAATAGTACATTTATAATTAATAACTTAAACGCGTTACTGTATAATACATCGAAAAATAATAATTTTTAATAACCGGTCGTATTAAAATAGCCATAAAATAAATTGTTTTGTTCGTAAAATTAAGTAAAAAAAAGAAAAACACCTCACAACAATACACCGGACGAAAACATTGTTATTTGTTAAATATTCATAACCTTGACATTGCCTACTGATGATACAGTAAATTAGTATAAACGCGGATAAAACCGCGCGTAGGATGAGTAGACAACAATAATAATACCCATATTCCATCGTAGGTGCGTTATTATGATGCGATTTTAATTTGTTGTTTTCTTCGATTTCTGCCATCCATTAGATAATTTTTCACTAATAAATTTAAAAAAACTCACGCTACGTTTTATGATATAATAATATGATTATACAAATAACAATTGTTATTATTACGGTCAGGTATACGCAATAATGGTTGTACATTAACGTCGTATATTATAATTATTGCCGTTCGATCGAAATCGTTTTTATCCGCGAAACGTTCGGTCCCGCGAATCCAGCGGATCGCCGTTTACGAAACGAACGTACGCGCCATTTTGGACGAGCGACGTGTTGGAAATTATAAAGGAAATCGGCAGGTCGATGGTGAAAGAAAGCCAAGAGAACAAGAGAGAAAAGTGTCTTTATGTAAGGACGTGTGGGTCTCGATATTTTAACCATTATTTTTCAAATCGAACGCGTGGTAATCGAATGAAAAAATGACGATAGATTAATTTAACTAATATGAAGTTAATCTTTAGGAACCTGGTTTTAGAATAACAATAAAAAACTTGACTATATTTTTAAACGTAAGTAATAAACCTCTAATTGGAATTACGGTTACATTTATTACACTTTTTTTTTTTGTAAAGTTCAAACACGTTTACACACAGTGGCGTACCCAAAATTTTACAATTGAGGGGAACTTCAAAATAAATAACTAATCAATTGTCACAAGTTTTAAAAATAAAATAGGTTAGTAGATTCATTCTTAGTACTGACTGATAATAAACATAAAATATACACAAAAAAAAAATCTTAATATTTAGGGCGTTATAAAAAAAAAAAATTGGCAATAAATACAATATTTGTACGAGGTGTGACAATAAAATAACGAGACTTTTTGAATATAACCTAAACTATTAACGTTATCTATAAAACGATTATTGAAATATGATTAGAAAACACTTATCTAAAAGTACTATGAACACTGATGGTTCATCGATTCATTTTCTTATACGTTAGTAGCGTTGTTATTAGTGCGAGTTCGACTATATTGCCGAAAAATGTTAGATATAAAAATCGAACAACATGTGTTAACATTAAATTTCTTGTTAAATTAAAAAAAACTGCCGCGGAATCGTTTCGTATGTTATGTGAAGTTTATGGTGAAGAATGTTTATCAAGAGCTCGTGTTTTTGAATGGCACAAACGGTTTTGTAGTGGAAGGGAGGACGTCGAAGACGATGATCGTTCTGGACGTCCTACCACGTCTTCAACAAACGAAAACGTTGAAAAAATCGACAAAATTAATTAATCAATATTATTATAAAGAGGTATTAATTAAATTAAGAGAACGTGTCAGAAAGAAGCGACCAGATCTATGGAAAAATGACTGGGTTCTTCACCAAGACAATGCTCCAGCTCACATTGCATTTTCAATTCAACGTTTTTTAACTGAAAAAAAAATGTCTGTACTTCAACATCCCCCGTACTCGCCAGACCTTGCTCCTTGTGACTTCTTCTTATTCCCAAAAATTAAAAGTTTATTAAAAGGAACCCATTTTCAAACAGTTGATGACGTAAAAATGAAAACGGCAGAACTTCTAAAAGGGCTGAATGAAAGCAATTGGCAACATTGTTTTCAAGAATGGCAGCGACGTATGCAACAGTGTATTGATGCTGAGGGAAGGTACTTTGAAGGTGATAATCATTAAGTTATAACATTTTTAAAATAAACAACTTTTATTCAAAAAGTCTCGTTATTTTATTGTCACACCTCGTATTTGTTCAATATCTATATAATACGGCCAATAAGTGGTGTATTCGGAAAAATAATTCGACGGTTGAATTTAATTTTCAATCGGCTCATTCGCACGCCCGCCGAGTCCTTACTCCTTACTTAAAAAAAAAAAAAACTTAATTTTTCAAACTACGCTCAATAATATTATAACTATGCCAATAGATAATTATCGGTACTATTTAAACATCTCAAATGTTTAGTTGTTGAAAAAATTTCCATACGGCGTTATAACCCCTATCCACGATAATATAAGTAAAATACATTATTAAACACATTATGGTCCATACAAGTTAATTTAAATTTACTTACAAAATTAATACTTGTGAAAATATTTATTCGATATTATATTATATTTATAAGTTATGGATAAACCTTAAAGTATAAACTAATTTATTATCGTAAATCCTATTTTATTAAAACGTTGACCCAAATTAAAGAAATAGTTTGGTACACTATACGTTTGCTTAGAGTTAATAAATAAATAAATAGATATTATGTTAAGTCTATTATTGTTAAATGAGTACTTTTTTTAAAATTAAATTAAATATTCAAACATCTCGTAAAACCTGTATTATTCGATATTAAAATATATTATCGTTGCGGTTTTCATATTCTGCCATTATAGAGTACGCAATTTCCTGCAGTGTAACATAACTTCGGATTTTTTTATATTATTATATTATAACTACTGAATAATGACCCAAGTCATACAGTAGTTGTCCTTGAAAGCATATCCGTTAAGAAGAATCCTCAGAAAGAACCGTAAATATTTACGGATAAATTATTGCAAAAATAAATGGTCCTAAGTTTTTCAAAAAAGTTCTGAGAGGACTCGCGCTGACGCTGCGATCGGATGACCGAACAATAAACCAAACATAGATAGTAAAGTTTGGCAAAGGTATTAGAAATGTATAGGACACGGCCGGTGAAATTATATAAAATATTTCTACAATTTTTACAAAAGTGTACGATTTATAATTATATATCATTTTCTACAGTTGACTCTATTTTAGATTATACTTTTATCATTTTATAGCATTTTATACACGCGTTAGCGCGTACAATTTCTGTCAATAAGGAGACTGCTGTTGATACTCGTTTCATCGCGTTATAATTTCGGTTATAGTCTCGCTCACTGGTATTCGTTCAATAGTACTCTCTTAACACAAGGTAAGCATTAGCTGCAACATAAAGGATATCAAAGGATATTATAAAGGATGCCTAAATCGGTTGATGCCCTCAGTTGCGGCATTTAAAAAATGTACCAGTTGTCCTCGACCAAATGCACCTGCGGTTGCTCTCAACGCAAAGGCGTATTTCTGAGGAAGCTATTGCCTCTCCCCCTTCTTGGGCCTCTGTTCGGATTTGTATTAATTACTTAAAAATTACCGTGCTTATGATTCTAATACACTTATACGATTACTACCAGATACCCTGCTATCTTATCACTGATTCTTCACACTGATTTTCAAGTTTTTTGCGCCTTTTCTGAGAGCATATTGAAATTTCTAGTAGGTGCATAGAGGGTGGGTTAGTTTTTGATTTTTGTTGTAGTTTGCTTAATAATAGGAGGGAGGGAAACGTAGGAAAAAACGAGAAAATTAATGGCGATAATGGATTTATTATTTTCGATATTTTCTTTTTGTTGTTACTCGGCTAAAAATAATCGCAGAAACTTGAACTTTTCACAGAACATTATTATTAGCCCATTCTGGAGGTGAATGCATTTTGAAATCCTAATCAAAACACTCTTGCTATTTCTGACATATTTATAGACATTTGAAACTTTCGAATTTGTTTAGTTTTTATTTGGTTTTATATAACCTAACGGTAATTCCAGCCCACAGAAGTGCACGAAAATTTGACACAAAAGCCATCGTAATTTATACTTAATGTAAGTAGGATACATATACAATGGCATTGTTCAATTTTCAATACGGTAATCATAACAAATAATATTTTCGGTAATTATATCGACGAAAAAAAATATTGGAAATAGAAAATCGCATTGATAGACGCCCAGTGTCGTGTCGAAGCGGTCGCCCCTAGTAAAAAAATTTAGGAAGAGAGGTGGGGTAGTTGTCGCAGACTTATTATTAACAATGTTTTGTATTATAAATTATTATTTTTGGAAAATAGTCTGCGAAAGATACTACAGCCGCGCGGCCGTTCTTATAACACATGCAATATCACCTTCTACAGTTTTATAATACATAATATGAGTTCTCAGTTCTGTAGCTCTGCTATTACAATATTAATAATGATATGATGTGTTTATCAACGTATACAGTAAAACTTCTATGTCACGGTCACCTTAGGGGCCGGAAATAATGACCGCTCTTCAGAGGTGATCATTAACAGAAGTTCAATACTACCAGATGACCGTTATATAGAGTGCACAATAATTTAAAAAAAAAAAAAAACACCAAATACACAATAATATGTATATACTAAAAAATGTATTTTTGACATGTGCAACACTGAAGAGTCAGTTGCTATGCACAAATTAAAATTAAAAAGTTGTCGCATATTAGAATTTAAAATAATGTGTAATGTATATTATACAAATTTATTAAATAAATTGAGTAATATTAATTTCTTTTAAATGTTTTTTATTCGAACAAATTAACATAACGATCATAACCACGCACTTCGAAACGTTTTCAACTGACATTGGAAACTAATGAAACATAATAAAATACACAGACGTGTTCATAGCGTTATCGTAAAAGTTCGATACGATATGTAACTATAAACTGCCTTAAACAGTTTGGGCAAACCACGCACTTAAAATTTCTATTTTGGATACAAAGTACTTATATTTTGACCGTTATTTAGAGTACCCGCTATATAAAAGTATTAATGTATTTTTCCCACAACACTTGACGGGACCAAAATAAATTACCGTTACATAGAGGTGACCGTCATCGGAAGTTTTACTGTATTAGTAAGTATTGTAATTATATTTAATACGAATCAATTTTGGCAATTGCAAGTTAAATTTATAAGAAAGTTTGACTATTTTTTAAAATTATTTTTTTGGTTATTGAGGAGTGTACACAATTCAAAGGGTGGGTGAAAATGTATGTTCGCCCCTCATAAATAATCCTGACCTCACATCACTGACAGGTCATATCTAGACAAAAAAAAATGTTAACAGAGAATTTCAACACCGAAAACGTTTTGGCCGACTACAAAAAAAATATATATTTATTATAATACACGTATGGCCTCGGAGCCTATAAATATTATTTGGAATCGATTTAGCAGTCTCCCTGTGCACTGGAAACCACAGCAGAAGTTATGATATTATTATGTCTGTTGAATACAAAATGCGTATAATAATTCTTCTTGTGTGATAATACGTCGTTGGTCAGACTAAATTCGTTTTGCATGCGTAAAACGACCAGTTTTCACGTACAATAGGCTCATGGAGAGAGAGAGAGGACAAATATATACATACAAATATATTATTATTATTTTTTACATATAAACATATCTGTGGGTACTAATAATTTATTGCGCGCGATTTTTTAAGCATTCTTATTTTAAGTATAGTAATCTGAACGTGTTTTGAACGCACAAATGCGTTTAAATAATGTATTTTCGTTATCTTCGACGAATTTTAATTATTTGATAAACAGAAGGTTTTTTTTTTTCACTTCTCGAGCATTAAATTGCGGTATAACATAGTTACATAAATCCATATGTGTTACCGCGTGGCGTTTGTACTTGAACGATACGAATAATGACAAGTAAACTGCACTAGGGAGGGCGCCCACAGCAGAATTATAAAACTCAAAAATACTTACTTGTATTATTGATGTAAAACGAAAAAACATAATTTTATCTAAATTACCGTATCGCCGTACGTGACATAACTCCCGTATTCAAAGGGTCGCGTGTAGATTGTCGAGAAAATCCTAAATACGCTCCTAAACGGTTAGATCTTTTCTAGGCGGGATCTATTTCCCGCGCAAAAAGTCGCCAAGCGGTAGTCCACAAGAAAATGTTGGGGGTTCGCTGACAAATGTAAACATAATACTTATTTACAATTTTATTTAGGTAAATTCGGTATAAGACTCATCAGGGGCGTATTTATGAAGGGGTTGAGGGGACAGCGGCACTCTATCCCGAAATGTCCGGGTAAGAGTGTTTTTATCCAAAAGCAGGCCTTGGAAAGGTGTATTTATAAAAAAAAAAAGTTGTCAGCAACACCTACCCCCCAGAAAGATACGCACTTTAAAGACTTATTGGTATATAAAGTAAAAGCGGCCCGTAGTAATAAGAGTTAAGGATTTAGTGGTCCGTGAGGTCGCAATGACCGGCGACCGCTGGAATTTGTTTTATAGTCACCGGAAGACCAGTTATGTAAGAAAAAAAAATTCCCATTTGCGGATCAGGGGACGGAGCATAGTATTTTTTTGTTTGGTATCATTTCTAGACTTTACTCAATAAATATTGGACAATAAGACTTTGGTAGATTTGTATTTAGTTTAAATATATTCAAATATTGTACGTATTCGTATGTCTAAAATAAATCATAAGGGTAATCTTATGTTTCGCGTGCTAAGATGATTTTTTGCAAGCGCGGAGAACAGCTTTTATACTGGGTACGGTGAAATATTTTAAAACATCAGCCCCCCTCTAAAATTACGGCAAATGTCCACTTACGCTTAAAAAAATATGCCTAACGGACGATTTTACTTAACGATTCTTTGGCCTATAAGTATCTATAAATATATTATTACTATTATTATTTAAACATTTTATTAGTTATTTTAATTGCTTTTTTTTTTATTATCTTTTTTTTTTCTTTTTAATGTTGATCACTATAATCTGTAATATCCTTGACCAGTGATTCTTCGCCAGCACCCCATGTAAAACTATAAAAAAAAATGCACCTGTTAACCTGGTTAACCTGTATACCTGTTTAACATTAATTATATTATCGTCATTGGCATTGAGGCGCATTAATATTAAAATAACCGCACAATATATACCCGAGACCTATTGTAATTATAATAGCCATTAACATTAGCTACAGGGGGGCATTACATTTATTTTCGAACGATTTATTACCAGTATATTATGTACCAGATATAATAATAATAATAATAAGATACATATATATATATATATATCACTTATCATCGGGACTCGCAAGTTCGAAGAACTAAAAAACGCATAAATAAGCATGCACTTGTGCGTTAAAATTTTAGTAAAATATACATTTAAAAGTTTGGAAATATGAATTTAAAATTCTACAAAATATGCGCAAAAAATCATTTTTATCTTAAAAAAAATTCAATTTGTTGAAAAATTAGTTTTAAAGTTATTTATTTTGGTTTTTATTTGAATCGTAATTATTTTACTTGACTTCATCAAAGCTTGCTTATCTTTACCAATCTTGAATTTTTCGCAAACTGTAAAACTCATAATACCCATACAGTGTAAATAATAAATAATAATAATTCCTCAATTTATACGAAATAACTCCAAAAACGAATATATGCCAAAATACCCAAAATATGCAAAAACATGCACTTAAACATTAAACTATATATTTTTATTACTATCATTATGAAACGGATGTGTATCTCACTTGGCATATTTTCCTATGTAGCCAAAAAAAAAAAGGCAACTTACGAGCCCTAACCTAACCAATAATTATAATTTAAATCTTCCTTTTAACATTAAACATTTTTGTGACTTACGGAATTGTAAATAATTACGTTGGGATAATAACAGCATAAAAAAAAAAAAAAAAATACAATTAAGAACGGTTGCTAGAAGGTATAATATATAATGGATTTTAAATCGGAAAGAAACGACTGAGATTGCGATAATATTGCGGATAGTGATTATCATAATCATAATGATGACTGTATTATATGTATATGAATAATATATAGTCGTCTAGTGTGTATTATGATATTTTTGACCAAACGCTATTAGGAGCGAACCTTTTTTTTTAATGTAGAGGCGTAAAACAGGTTTTTTTTTTAATTTTTTTATTAGATAGGTGGAAAATTACCGGTTCGGCGATTGTGACTGGGGCGGCCCTTTTAAGTTAGCCGTAAGAATGTCTAAAGAACGCGCGAATTTGTCGGGAAGTCTCCGATATTCAATCTCAATTCGTCTGAGATCTGACGATTATTATTATAATGATCGGCCTCTTCTATCCGTAGTCTATGGCTATAATTATTATTTAGTCATAGTGGTGTAGGTATTTATTTGAAATTTATTTTCAAAACGAGAATGCGAATGTCCGGGTGTTTCTCATACTCGTACCGTGTAGGTACATCCTGTGAATAGCGTATTATAAATTACTTGCCTACTCTAGGTCATCGGTATATGACTTACAATAACAATTTACGTATATTATCGACACATTTTATGCCCGATTTGTAGTTGTCTTATGCATTTAGAGGCGTATTATTATTATTGGATTGCATGGGTCTTACACATAATAGGATTACCTATAGTTATATAGGCGCAGTCCTGACATTTTCGGGACATTTTTACAGTTGCGTCATTTAAGCCTCCTCTAAAATCATGACTATACGGCTTTGGCAGCCGTAATTTTTTTTTTAATGTGTTTTTCGGCTCTCATAAAATTATTAAATGATTTATTTCCTTCTTTGAAAAACGTAAAATCTTATTTGCGTAATACGTACTACAATACTGATGACGAACCGGTGTCCCGGTGATCTCACGATAATCGACTTCAAACAGGACGTGGCCAATAAAATAGATTTAAATTAAGCTGTGGATGATTTTGGGCACTCTGGAAATGTCTATTTGTTCAATTATTTATTTAATACTTGTGCCTATTAATTCAGTTTATTCATTGAATTCATTTACATTTCCGTCATTACTTAATACATTATTATCACTGCTCTAAAACATCGATTAAAGTGTAGTTGTCATTTAATTATGTCTTGCACTTGACCTGTATCTGCGTAATAATATGCTTAAAATTTAATATAAAAAATATAGTCTTTTTACAAAATCATTTATCTTATGCACTGATTTACGAAGGTTCAAGGTAAATTGTTATACAAGATAAATTACGATTAATTACACATCGATCAAAATATGAATTGAAAATCATAATTTGACACGTTACATTTAGGCATGTTGTAAAAGACTGATTATTATCATCCTGTATATGTATTCTAAATACACAGGACATTAAATAGATCGTACGATATTAAAATTTAGTTCGGTAATTCTATTTTTAAGGAGAAATATATTATTTCTATAATAGTTGAATACAGGATATATAAATTAGTGGCGAGTATCGGCATAAATCGATATAGTTTATCGGCTGATATTGCGGATATCGGAATATCGGTTTTCAGATTTTTTTTTTTTTTCAAAACCGACATCCGACCCGATATTTTCGGAGTAAACTACCGACAATAATATCCCTGGAATATGAGAAAGAAAAAACGTAAAATAATTAAAGTTATCAACCGGCAAATCGTTTAATTTCAATATCACGGCTCACGGTTTTCTATTTCAAATATCGGATAGGATATCGATTGAAAATAAGTCGGGATACGGTGATATCGGCTCACCTCACTAACATAAATGGCCCGGCGAGGGGAAAAATTCCCGATTTAAATGTTTGCGTTCCTATTGGAAAACTGAAATGACGCCCCCGATCATTTGAATATTCGTGTAATCGTACCGCGGAAAATCGGTGACGACGATGAGCGTCACGGAGATTTTTTAAATTTTCTTTTCCACCGACGACGGTTATAATTATTATCTGTTAACACAATGATGGCGCACAGTTACCTGACTAAGATAAAATGCATAAAGTCGAACTTAGTTAACTCGAAATTTTTTTATACGTTTTCGTCAAATTGCCTATACGGAACCCCTTAAATGCGGGTGGTATAACGTCGTCTGTACAATTATATAAATTATCTGGTACGTGCAGTATTACGGGTTTTCCGATATCTACCGGTACAGATTCTAATACCGCAATACCGGTATCTGATTTCAATACCGTCAATCCTAAGATTGTGTGTATTTACGACCGGTTTCGATTAAAAAAAAACCATCATCAAGTAATAGATAGGTAATCGTAGAACAACCAAGACGAACAAATAATACGCGAACAATTATTAAATCAAAACTATTATCATTTTTTATACAGCTAGTTAATTTATTTCGTTATAAGAGATAGTAAAAAGAGATGAGGGGTTTACATAGATTTAATATGTTTTATTTATGAGTATTATTTAAAAAATATTTATGATCAGATTAAGGAAAATAATTACAAAAATATCTTGAATGTAGAGAAAGATTTTACAAATAATATTCCATAGGTATTAATATTTTTCAGATAATAAATAAAATATTTAAATTTATGTCATCTCATCTCTTTTTTACAATCTCTTTTATTATTTTTAATTATTCAAGATGATTTTATAGTAATTTTTCTTAACCTGATAACAATTTTTTTTTGAATAATACTCATAAATAAAACATATTTTTATATGTTTTATTATTATATTATTATATTATTATTATTATTATTAGGGTTTACATAGATATTAAATCTATGTAAACCCCTCAATTCTTTTTACTATCTCTTATAAGAAAATAAATTAACTCCCTATGTAAAATATGGTAATATTTTTATGTGTTCCTCATTTTGATTTAATAATCGGTCGCGTATTATTTTTATGATTAGTTGTACTATTACCTCGTGGTGGTGATTTTTTTAAAATCAAAACCGGTCTTACATACGTACGACTTAAATAAAGTAGGTTCTTTCTTAGATTCTGAGCGAAACGAGAAAAATATTATTGGTTCCGTCTGTAAGCAACTTTTTTGCCAGATATCTTGATCCAGTTTTCAAGTGTAGCATATTTTCTGAAAGAATTTTACTCTAGTTGGTGCATTAGGGGAGGGAGTTATTTTTTGATTTTCGTTGTAGTTTTTTTTAATAATTGGGAAAACCCAAGAAAAACACAGGTTCTTTATTTTCGAATTGTTTTTTTTTTTTTTTTTTTTTGTCGTTTTCTTGTAAACATAATCGTAAAAACCAGAAATATTCACAAAATATTAAATATAAGCCCCTTCTAAGCGCGAAAAAATGTTCAAAACATTTTGGTGATTATTCGAATTGGTTTAGTTTTTATTCGGTTTAATGTGGATGAAATTGTTTTAGCCGAGCAGAAATGCTTGAGAATTTTTGAAGAACATTATGCCAAATTGTGGTGCACTTTTATTGCAAGATTGTTTAGAAAATTGCACCACATCTAGACTGACGTATCTCAATATTCTGTGAAAATTACAGGTGTCTGCGATCTCTAGTTACAAAAAAAATAAAACGTTGAAAATAATGAATCCATTATATTGGCGTACATTTTTCCGTTTTTCTACGTTTTTCTCCGGTTTTTATCAATTTTTAAGAAAACTACAATAAAAATCGCCGCCTTGCCAATACACCAACTAAATCCAAAATACTTTCAGAAAAGATGCTACACTTGAAAATCGGAGCAAGTTATCTGGTAGAAAAGTTATTCACAGACGGAAAAAATTTTTTAAAAAACACATACATCATATTTTATTGTGTTCATATTTTATATTTTAATTTTTTTAAATTATTTAACAATTTTTATTTATTAGTTTGTTGTGCAATCAAATGTCAATTATCAAATTCAATTATCATCGTGTAACTTAGCCGAGTTTAAAGGCCCAAAACTACCATCATGAGATGGTTCCGAGACGAATTCGCTGTCCCGGACGGGTGGTCATTCCGTCACCTAGAGGAGGATGAGTGGCTTTTTCACCAGACGAATTCTCGCCCGGCAAACGGAACGCCCGTGGCCGAGTGACGAACCGGCGACATTGAGCACCAAACACACTGACCCTCAATCCTAATAAACCAAAAACAATTTTAGACCGTTTCATTCTTTCCTGTTGAATTTTTTTTTTTTTTTTTTAATCTGACGTTTTTATCAAAAATTTGAACGGTTCGTGGTTACATCGTTGCAGCCCTACACACGGTTTAAGATAGTAGACACTTATTTGCTACCTGTCCTAAAAAAAAAAAACGGTTGTAACTTGTAGATGCCGCAGATATCTATAATATATTATATAGTCAGATAGATATATAATATCTGATAAGATCTATAGTATATTATAGATATTTGTGGCAGATTTGTGTACATAAGTATTATACATAATTTCAACACCCCCCCCTCCCCCCAATACTCCGCCTCATTATTAATTATTAGATTTTAGTATTGAAATGTGATGTAGAAAATATCGAATGAGAATCTCGATCGTGGACGAAACAAGTGTAATATCGACAATTGCATTCCCGGGGTTCTAATAATTCGCTTAATTTCAACGTGTTTTTGCATACTATGACGCAATTTTAACGTATAAAACGACCGGAAATTTCCGATGACGATAGATGCGAGAAAAATAAGAAAATTATATCTAAAGATAATAATATTACCGCAGCGTTGTAATTGCGCACCATTGCACTATCAAAACAGACTCGTATAATTTGTCGAGCCGAGTTGTTTAACTTATTATTATTTAATTTTAATTTGTTTTTAAATATCCCCGCAGTATATATATATATATAATGCGTTTACACTCGACGCGAACCGTAAAGTAACAATAATTACGTATAATAACAACAGGTTTAAAAAAATAATAATAATAAATAAATTGTGTTTTTGTGTCCGACTCAGTCGCAATTTATATAATAGGCGGGTATACGTGTTTTTGTATTATTACAAGAACTCATGATTATATAGTATTATATATGACGCTCGCGAATATGATACCGTCTTGACCGACTATAATATCGTCTTGACAGTTATCGTGGCGATACTCTATACATACGGTAGTGATTCCAAACAAAATATTAACTCCGCAACGGTGGCGGACTAGGACCAGATGGCCTGGGGTGCGGACAATTTTCGAGTGTCCTTTCCTGTTTTTTTGGAAACCTAAATTGCATATAGATGAACAATAAGGTAGGCAGTAAGTAATAAATAGTTTAATGTTTAAAGGTACAATTTATCTAGATAATTAATGTCGTAAATTAAATGCTCGGGGTGCGATTGCACCTTGGCCAGTCCGCTACTGATCCGCAATCATATCGGCTACAGCGGGAGGGGGGGAGGCACTAGAGTTCAGTGGCATTTTATTTTTTTTAGTGTACGAGTCATAGAAATTATCTATTCCACATTGTCTATATATTATATTTACATAGTTATATATGTTAGTAATATACTAGATTGCTAACTAGTGATAACATCTAATGTTACGTTCCGCCATTTTATTAGAGGCCAGTATTGTCCCAAGTCACTACTTTCGTTTACCTAATCTAAGAGAAATAAACGTCAGATATAGTATAACAACAGCTTAATGATTATTTTTATTTTTAATATCATAGATACAATCGATGAAAAAAATATACGTGGGAAAATTATTAAACTTTGTATCTTTTTTTTTATCCAAGTAAATAGTGTTTTATATTCTTTATCTAGATAATTAACATCTTTAACTACCTTTTATCTTTACCTAAATAAATTATTAGTTATATTTCCTGGGAATCTAGTATATTATATACAAAACATATTTGTGGTCTATCCTTACTATCGTCACCACTACCACCACCCCAGCACCATCTTTATGAACAAATCTGTAAATAATTGCTATTAGTTATTATATACGTACTTCAAACTCACAGTCTCAATCACCCACAACCTATGATCCACCTACCGATTTTAGTCAAGGCCCAAGTTCAAGCGTTAATCAATCAGAGGCGTGAACAATAAAAAAACAATTGACAAAGAAAATATTCGTCGATAAAATTAAACGCCGAAATGTTATAATAATTATTCAACTTTTAGTTGATAAAAACAATAATGTTTTATTGTAAAACACAGACATTCACTTTGTTATTACGCTGACAGCAGATTATATTATTATTTTATTAGAAAAAAAAAAAAAAAAAAAATGATTTAAATAGATACGTCAACAATATTGCAGGGAAATGTCATCGAAGTGGGCTGCTCCCTTCGCATAATATTTTGTGTTTTTACAACGTCGATTTTTATTCGTTTTACCTTACGATTCTTGTACTTATAATAGTCATAATTTATTATGATTGTACGAAATAAAATTTTTAAAAAAAATACGATTATTGTCCTCAACACGAGTATATAATACAGTTTTTTTTTGTAAATTGTTTCGCAGTCGATTCGACAGTATACAATTATTTATATACCAAAATTACCGAACCGTTCGGATTTCAAAAGATTTGTAAAATTATTGTATTTTAAGTTTTTTTAATTAAAAATACATTTATACGCAATATAAAAAAATAATAAGACGCCTATCGTCGCAATTGTATTATTATTTAAATTTTAAATACATAAACAAGAATCATATCTACATACATGGACTACTCTTACAAACTGTAAATTATCATAATTGGTTTTCTTTAATAATTCTAAAAAAAACTTTAAAATTTATGTATAAATACGACATTAGTCCGTAAAAACCGCAATAATTAATAAAAAAACACGAGACCTCTCAGAATTATTGACAGCCCAGCTGATAATCTACTAGACTATGCTCCGGCAATGCGCATATATTATAATTTTTTATCTTATTTTGTTTCAGAATACCTACCTACTTAAAAACAAATTATAATGAGATTATACGTGTCATTTCTTATAATTATTTGTATATGCGATTAGTTTACAACATCGTTACATTATTCTAAGCTTTTGGAATAAGCTTATTGGTTTTAAATAATAATAAGTGTGAAAAAAAAAGTTATTTTTTTATCGTGGTACAGTATTTATCTACGATGATTTCGAATAAATTCAATATCGGTTTTTTTTCAGTCATTATATTAAAATCGTTTACAATATTTTCAACATTTCGCCCTTATCCCGTATACGGACTATAAACACGTATCAACTTTTAATTTTCAAATACACACCTTCAAATTGGACTATTATAAAAAAAAAAAATGTATTCTTTATTACGGTTTACGAGACTATAATGTTCTTATTATATGAAAAATCTCGACGTCGTTAATTTGGTAAATTAAATATTTTTACTAAAAATCAAAAGGTTAATGATAATAAAAAATCGAAAGGTCAACATTTTCAGATGAATAAACTCTATGAAATCTGGCTATCTATACATTTTTCGAAAATATTAAAATTTAATTAAAATATGAATATTTGTAGTTCTTATCCCTATGAGTCACATACAAAAAAAAAAAAAAAACAGAATTCGATTATATTCATTATCTCAAGAGATATCGCAATGGGTGGCATCCCTGTGTATATTGTATACTGCAAATAGTCTGAAATTTACTAAATTAATAATCTCGTTATGATTTTTTAAAAAAAAAAAACCTAAATCACAATCAACACATGAACCGGGAATCGATTTCCGGTAATAAATATACATTTTTATTTATAATTCACAACTACAATATAATCGCTGCTTTCAAATGTAACAACTCAATATATGCATAACCCACGTGTATATGTGACCCACGTTAAAAAAAAGAGCTTATCCAAAAACTATTTCCAACAATACTCTGTATAATTTCATAAAAATTAGATAAATATGCAAAACAATATTATTGCTGCACAGTTAAATAATATTATTATAAATTGTGGTATTACTACGGTGGTTATATTTTTCTGTATGTAAAAAAATGTTCGACCTACATAAATTTTTATCTAAAAACAGGGATGGTTTCTGGTAGAATATATTGTCTAGTTAAGGATGTCGTTAATTATTTCCCTAGTAATTTTCTTAATAAAGGTTGAAAAACCAGGAATAAACATCGGATAACGGGAAATATTTATTTATTTACGCATTTTGTTGTAATTATTGAATTAAAAAAAAAAAAGCATAGAGACTTGAAACAATTTTCTAGACGCGGTATCATTTTCAAAACATTCTGAATTTTTTTGAGTTATTTATATATATTTTTAGTTTTCATTCAATGGTTTTCTAAGGATAAAATTTTGTTGGTTGCTGAAAATTTAACACTAGGTTTACCGTAAGTTGTACTTAGTGGTGAAGAAAAAAAAAAAGTGTTAAGCGTAATGTGGTTTTTTTATGGGACCGTTTAAAATGAAAATTTTGATGAAAATTTTATAAGTAAATCAAAATGAATTTCAAAACATATGATTAAAACCGAACTTGACACGGTTGTTCATTGGCAATGATTAATTATCATAGTTAAGTTTAAATTAAATTCCCCTTTGTTTACTATCGGACTTCCCATCTAATTTTTAAATTTATTTTGTATGTGTTTTCGTATCGGCCGAACGCGTCTATATAACAGCATATTAAAAAAAATTTAAAAACCGCGATTATATTCCAAAAATTATTATACCTAGGAAATTCTCAACGGTTGGATATGACGTACATTATCGATATAAAAAAAAAAAAAAAAATTATAAAATTATGATTTATGCGGTCAAATATAATATTATGGCCGTGCAGGATGGAAAACGTCTGCGGGTAAACTGCATCACACTTACCTCTTGTGAATTGGGTCAGACGAATTACGCGCGATATAAGTATACATCAATACTATAATCACCGGAGTGTAATTTATTATTAATTTATGCGTACGTATCGTTGAAAATATTATAATATTATCGGTGATTAATTGTCGTGGTATAGAACTCGATATAATTCTATACGCACCATAGACGAGTGGAATTTTTCTTAACACTGTATTTAAAATCAGTATATATATATATATATATATATATATCAGGATTATTAATATACACGTATATAACGTATAATGTGTTTTTGAAATTCATTCTAAAAAAATTAATAATTAAAAATACATTAGATATTAAGTTAGATTTTTAATTTTTATATTTAGTAAAATTTATTTGTTTTTCAAATTTCTTTTATCGTTCTTTCGAGGCCTTATCTCAATAGAAAATAATTAAATATTTGTTTATAATTAAAATTGCATACAAATTGTATTTATAAGCGATATTCTCGTTGGTGTACGAGAACAAGCAGGGCCGTATTACGTTTGGTGGCGCCCCTGGCGAATCGCGTTCCCCTCCTAAATGGGAAATTTGCATTAGGTTGAAAAAAAAAACACATTTAAAATATATAAAACATGTATAAATGCATGGATACTAGGTAATAACTAATACATTTTAAAAACTACATAATTAAAATATAAACAATTACTACACTATAAAAGCATGTAATTTTTTTTTCAAAATGTTTTTTTTTACAATTGTGTTTAATAATTTTAAATTTATTTTAAGATTTTAATTTGAATACAATATGAAAATGATACTTTTCTTGCTTTTATAGAAGAAAATTCACCAATGTCATTATCAAATGAAATTGTATTCACTATATCTTTTTCTATTAATAATATAGCCATACTGGTGAAACGATTGTTGATTTTAGATTAATTTTTTATAACTTTCAGGCGATCTAAGGACGTCGCCGAGACGTCAAAATTAAGAAAAATCAAAAGATAACTAACTCGTATATTATCACGACAAATCGACCTTTTTTTTATACTTATTTTAATTTTTTACATAGATTATTATTATAAGTAAATGGTTAGATATTCTAATTTGAATTATCAAACGATAATGATATTTTAACAACAAACATTAAACTTTATATATTTTTTGTAATAGCAATTCTATATTTTAAAACGTTATATGTTCAAATATAATAATAATAATAAAACGACATATTTCATATCGAGTACAAAGAAACAGCTGAAAAAAACATTTAAAAATTCACCAAAAATAGAATTTTGATTTGCTTATTTTAAAAACTAATTTGCTACTATTTGTTAACTATTATCTAACCATTGACGTTTATTTGGAGACGATCGGATCAAGTGGATGGGTTACATGAACTTGGTCCATCTAAATTGAAACAATCTTCTAAAATAATGATTTACTAATATTTGCTAACTATTGGTATTGGTTTGGAGCCGATCATTTAAAGTGGATGGGTCAAGTTCACGAACGTAATATGTTTTGGTAAACAATTTACAAAAAAAAACTTTTTTAGAGTTTTTATAATGTTTATTCTTCTCAAAATGTTGACATTTTGGGTTGTTTTATGTTTGTTCGTTGGCCTCGTAATTTAGTTTATAGACAAATAGTGTATAATTTAATAACGTATAGAGAGTAGAGTTTTGAAATTATCTCGTCTAGTTTTCCGATGAGTGTTGTTTGTCAAACAATATTATGTTTGGATACACTGTTAATCTGCAAACTAAAAATAGTATTTAAAATAATGATCGGTCAGTAAACATAAAAAGTCGAAACGTCGACATTTTCTAAAGAACAAACTCAATAAAATCTATGGCCATCTTTAAACTGATTACCAAAACATATAAATGCAATTAAAATATCAATATTTGTAGTCATCTATCGCCGTGAGTCATATATAAAAAATTTGATTATTTCGAGGAGATATCGTGACGAGTGATGGCTTCGCGGGACACACCGGCCGTACACGTATGTTTATCATTATAATTAGAATTATGGATTTATAGAATTCATTCCAAGCAAGGCAAGGACCTTTGAGTACGAGAAAGTAAGTATATTATTAGAACTGCAGTCGGTTCGATTTCTGCGCGCGCGCCGTACCGCGGCCGGGCAAAGGGAAGCGCGGGATTCGAATAATTATTATCGCGTTTGGAGCAAACAAACAACGCGTTTACACAATAACGTATAAACGATATTAACTGCGCGATAAAACCGTATAAAAACATAAACAATTCGAACGATAAAATAATCACTGTCGTGTGTGTGTGTGTGTCATGTGGTTTGACCAACGTACACCGCGCACGTAAATTATATTATAGCATTGCTACACGGCAGTTGTCCGCCTTGAAATTATGTCTACGGGACAAGCTATCCTTGTCCGGTGCGGTTCCGGTCTGGCTATACCGCAAATAATAACGTTTTCGAAAACACTCCTACTCGTTTGTTTCTCGGTTTCTGCATGCCGCCAAAGCCGGGCTTTGGTAACCATACACAGTAAAAATGTTTTAAGTTATATTAAATGTCGCGAAGTTTTTTTTTTGTCAACTTAAAACTATTAGCTAGATTAACAAAAAAAAAAAAAAAAATTAGAATCATAGAAAATAACTTAGTTCTTTATGAATTTTATATGTACAAAAAAAAAAAATTGTTTTCTGTTTATATTTCGACGAAAATTACGTAATTTTTTTTTTATAGCTGTAAACAACTTTTCTACCAGACATACAGCTCCGATTTTCAAGCATAGCGCCTTTTTTGAAAGAATTTTGGATATAGTTGGTGCATTAAAGATATCACTCTTTTGATTTTCGTTGTATTTTTCTAAATAATTAGGAAAAACCGGGAAAAAACGTAGGAAAAAAGAGCAAATTTACAGCAACAGTTTCATTATTTTAGATTTTTTTTTTTCTTTTTGTTGTAACTCAGTTGAAAATTATCATAGGGACCCGAAGAAATTTTCACCAAATATTAATATTAGGCGACTCTAAGCCTGCCACCCGCCACTTACTTAACACCTACCTTAAGTACTGCTTAATGGAATTTCCAGGTGGCGGGTGTATTGCCGATTCATAAAAAAAAAAAAATGTTTTGAATTATATATAAATACTTTAAATTTTTCCGAGTTAATTGAATAAAACTGTTTTAACCAAACAGAAACGCACGGAAATCCGACACAAGGTAGTTTAATTTTTTTTTTTTTTTAATAATCGTTAAGTGTAAATTTTGATGATAATCTTAAAAATTACGCCATTTTAAAACATCCCATTAACTCAGTGTTACTATACTAAATAATTTACTTAGTGTGATTTTTGTGTCTGATACCTACACACTTATAAAAGTAGAAAATACTTATCGGTCTACAGCAGCAACAACGATAAGATAACCGTATAATATTATACGGTTCCTCAATAAGTCGTAATTTTTTTCGTTATTTAAAAAAAATAATAATAATTAATTTGTAATAGAAATCGAAGAAAAAATCTTTGGGACCGCGGACCACCGGTTGGGAAACACTGCATTAACTGAACTTTGCTCGGAATTAATTTTCGGTAAAAATGGCTTATCGTTGGGCACGGATATAAATCGAATTCCCCTGTATGTCCTACCTTCCCAAATTCCCACCTACAACAGTGTCCCACCCATATGTTGCAAAGTATGCCCGTATTTTTTTATTATTTATAGTGCGACTACGTCAAGCATAATGTGCCAGTTTGGACCAGAGGTTGCTATGGCTCTCTGAGAACGGTGTCGTTGAATTCGGTTTGCTGAGACAAGCGCGCACGAACTTGAATCGAAGTTGAATCAGTGGGATTGGTACGGTTCAAGTTACGTAATAAAATTGAAAATGTTAATTGCTCGGCAATTTCTTTCTGGACTTCTGACTCGCGAATTACACTGATTTCGGGCCTCGACGAGACTTGGTTACGGGGCCCTATATAAGTCCACTGGAAATTTTTTTTCTAATTTTATTCAACTCTTTTTAGGTGCGTATATATTGGTGTAATTACAGTGAACAATTTAAGGAATGGGAGGGGTGGGAATTAGCCCTCCTTAATTGTGCCTATATGCGTATACCCTTAAAATGATTTACCAATACATCACTGGCGATGACATACTATATAATATACTTGATTACAGTAATGTATCGTCCAACAGATCAACTAACAAGTGAATATATGCCAGTAACCAATTCTCAATGGATAGGGTTCCCTGCCTACAATAAAACATCTGGGAACAACACTGGCTGTGATAGAAAATGTTAAAAAAAAAGAGTTGTTAAAATGATCTGAAAAAATGTTAAACCCTCAACCCTTGAATTTTTTTCAGCTACAGCCTTGACTGGGCCTAAGGATGTCGAGCCGATTATTATCTATATAAATAGCCAGTCATATTTATTTCATGAAAATGCGATATAGGAAGGGGCCTTACATAAAAAAACTTGATATTTATTTTCTTGTGTTGGATGGGCGTGTATCTCAAACAACGCGTTGTAGATTGACAAGGAATATATTAATGCTGAAAATAAAAATATTTATGTAATTTCGAAAAAGACCGGTCTTGAGACTTGATAACAAACCTTTAAAGTCATAAGTGAAGAGCGGATTTTTAAGTTTTTTCGTATTTTTATTGGTTATATGTGGCTCGATTAGGGTAAAAAATTCGGCCGAGAATCGTAGATTACAAAATTCGTAGGAAAAAATGTATTGTGAATATTAGAACATATTTTAGGGCATAGATAATATTTAGCCTCTATTTCATATTTTAGAAAATATTGTATTATTTTTTATAAAACAAAATAATCATATATATTATTAATTATATGATAAAAAAAAAAAAAAAATGATAGAAATTGTTCGATTACTAGGAACATCATTATTACGTATTATTTATTCTTTTAAATAGATAATCTATTAATAAAGATCTACTAATTGGTAAATGTTTATTATATATGTTCCTCTCAGACCATGATAATCACGGTTCAACCAAATGGCCAAACCGAGACACCGTGATATGTGATAAACTGGTAAAAACGATAGATCTACAGAAAAATAAAATATAATATACTAAAATTATTTGTTAATTTATTTTGAAATTCTTACATTGAATACTGGGCCCCGGTGGGAGTACTCTTGTGGGCGCCCAGGAGTTCTTACATTATTATAAATTATAAATAAATATAATATATAACTGGGCTATAGTAAACTATAAATAAATAAGTGAAATTAATAACTCGCATACACAATTAACACAACAGAACAAAACAATACATAAATGTAGTGAGTGAAACAAACTGATCGGCAATAGAAATAAAGAAATACAATTCACATTATTTATGTCAACATAGATTAACTATTAATCACTATAATTTAAATGCGATACGCATAACGAAATAAAAAACTCAGAATAACCGAAAAACCGCAATCAGTAAAATGTCCACGTCGAAACTCTTTTTCGATATAAAATCAAATGTATACGGTAAAAACCGTTTCCCGCGGGACAATTATACTCAGTCCGTATTCATAGTGAAATGTCGCAAAGTCGCATAGCATATTCAGAAGAATAGGTCTGCAGAGCCGTATTTAAAGAGGGCAAAGGTGGGCACATGCTCGGAGGCGTCAAAATATTTAAGCGAAATTAATTTCAAAAATATAATAATAAAATAAAAATTGTTTGGTAATAATTTGTATTTGAAAAAAATCCGAATTTTAGCTAGCAGTAGGTCAACTGATTTTACGCAATAAATATCAACAATGGTAACCGATATCAAAGTTTATCGATAACCACAGATGGAAATACATATTACATATGGCTTGAAATACATAATATTACAAATATTAAATATGTATAAAATATTAAAGAATCTCGATCATTGATGAAATAGTTGTACTATTGATACTAATGGTGGGGAGGAGGGATGGGATGTAAATTATATACCCGGGGGTGCCGACATTTTAAATATGGCCCTGAGTGTCTGTGTCGTACAGTTATTTTAATTTACTTAAAAAAAATGATTGGATAGTGCTATCAAAAATGTTTTTAAAAAAAACCCACGTTACGACACAGATAAAGTTCGGCTTGACGTGATGTGAAATTTCGGTAACTTCACTGCAGTAAATACGGAAAGAGTATATTACAATAGTTGTCCCGCGCGCAAAACGGTTTTTGAAATCTAATCACAGGGGATATTTTAAATTTTTTGTAGAGCATACGAGGTCTGTTCAAAAAGTACCAGGATTTTATTTTTAAAAATTACAAAAAATGAAAATTATTATTATTTAAAGATTTCTCCTTTGAAATACTTTCCTCCAGACGATATGCAATGGTCCCAGCGATCTTGTCATTTTTGAAAGTCCGTTGGAACTTTTCCAAAGTTATAGCTCTAAGTTCTTCTGCCGTATTCGCTTTAATTTCCTCTACATCTTGGAATCGTTGTCCTTTGAGCGCAGGTTTTAATCTCGTATCCATAAACTCACGTCTCGTCACCTGTGATAATGTTTTTTTTTATGAAATTAACATCAGCAGAACGATTTTTAAGGTCTTGACAAATCGTTAAACGATTTTCCTTTGGCTCCAGAGTTAACAATCGAGGAACGAATTTGGCAGCTACCCTTTTCATCTATACATTTTCGGTTAAAATTTCATGACAAGATCCAATCGAGATTTCTGTTTCATTTGCTAACTCACGAACGGTTAGCAAACTGCGGTCACGAATCTGCGGTCATTTCACACTTTTTCGCTAATTTTTGCCATAACATCATCGTTGCTAGATGTCGACGGTCTTCCAGAACGCGGATCATCTTCAGTTGACTGTCGACCATTCTTGAAACGTTTTAACCACTCAATAGTCACGGAACGACTTAAGGAAATATCCCCAAAAGCAGTTTTAATCATTACGTACGTCTCCGTTGCATTTTTGCCAAGTTTCAGGAAAAACTTGATGTACACACGTTGTTCGTTAATTTTGAACATGTCAAAAACGGCGCACGGAACAAACTGACTGAATTTAATCACGTACAATATTAAATTGAGATAAGATAGCGACTTCGGGTTTTGTTTAAAATATTCACTAATACGTGGGGAATAAATCTATATGTATATAATTTAAAACGTTATCATGTGTAGATGAACCGTAATGACATTTGTCTTGGTACTTTTTGAACAGACCTCGTATACGAAGTTATGCGTCGTGAACTATAGACTTTTCGAGAAACCAAAAGTCCGATCTCTAGTTATAAGACAATGCGAGAAACCTCTTTGCGTTGGCCATTCTTGACCCAAGGTCCAGGTACGATATATACAGAAATATATTACTCGTACACAACAATTCGTCTGGGTATAGCGTACGTGATTTGGAATTTTGGCGACTCGTGCGTGTATTCATACACATGCAGCACGCGCCCCTCGATCATGTTATACGCGACAATCTTAGACCACGATCTAAGATTGTATAGTATATACACCCACACGTCATAATCAATATTATTATTATTATAATAGCATTGCGGTCCGTTGAATAATTTCATATTTTTCGATTTAAAACGTATAGGAGATCCGTTGGACGGATATCAAAAACGGGCATTTCGGTAAAGTCACGCGCGAACGATTCGCGCCGGCCGAGGTCGTCGTCGTCGTCGTCGGGGGCCGCGCACATTTATCGAGCGTTTGGCCGAGATAATATAAAATATACGTGAGGTAGGCATAAGTAGACGCCTAATAGTAGTTTTTCATAAGTATAGTGCGCTTACCGATACCGTATATTATTATAGGCGTACGTATTATATTGCGACGATAAAAACTAATTCGTAGATATGTAATTTGGTCACGTGTTGGCCATAGCGTATTTATATATCGCGTCGCGTTCATTTTTTGCCGTATACGATATATTTAGGTATGCACGTATATTATATCATCGTATATTACCGTAACCCGGTAGCTACATATATAGTGAGTGGACTAAAAAAAAAAAAAAAAAATCAATGTAATAATAGTCCGGTAGGCGAACCGATACTTGACTACTCCTACTATTCTGATATTTGAAATAGAAAACCGTGAAACCGATATATCGGATGAAAACCATATTTTTTTTTTTTTTTTTTAATTTTCGTTTAACGCTTTATTCGTATTTTAGAGACGTTATTAACGTTCATTTTTTTCCCCCCTCCAAAAATATCGGATGATACCGATACTCGCCCCCAGAAATTTCGTATCTACCGCACTATTTTTAAGCGTCGGTGTTATATAATAGGATCGGCAGCATAAACCGGTAATGAGCATATCGGTTTTATTTTCAATACCGATATTTTTGGAGAAAAAATGCCAATAATAATATGTCTCTGTAATATGAAAAAGAAAAAGTTTGAAAAAATTTGGTTTTCAACCGACAAATCAGATGTTAGATTTCAACATCGGCCTACGGTTTTCTGTTTCACATATCGGATATCAGTAGCAAATACCTGGATATTGGGAAAAAAAGTCATATCGGCTCACCACTGTTTATCATAACGATTAATATTATACTTTTTCCGGGCTGTCTATCCGTACACGCCGCGGACGTTTTTTCATAGCGAATCGTTATTTTAAACAATAAATCATAATACCGATTTACTTGTTTTAATTTTGATTATCTATGTTTGGGTAGATATAATCAAGGTTGGGAATCGGTACGGATTAACGGATTAACATATAGGCAAGGTAAGCACGTGCCAAGGGCTATTTTTTTTTTTTTTTTTTTAGTAATACATAATAGCATCACAAAATTAACCATATTAAAATAATACAATTTCGTATTATAAATTTAAAGTCAAATTTCGTAAACTTATCAAACTGATTAAGTCGTAATAATCACGTCTGTTTAACGACCTCATAATAATAGATGGAATCAGAACGGCCACTGACGAGAAACGTTTTGGCAACACGTTCGATATACTTACGTCCCTATAGGGCAACAAATCAAATTAACGTGAAAACACTATCTTTTTTTACGATTTTCATAGAATGTCAAACTATACAAATAGGAAGGATTTGGCTAAAAAGGAACATGAACATTATCACCATGATTACACAGCTAGAAATAGAAATGGCTATACACGAAAAATAGATTGTAAAAATATTAAAGGTTGAAAAACCTAAATAACCTTAAAAAAAAAAAAAGAAGATAAAACGTATCTAGGACTATTCTGATATTTAATCCTGTCCTGCCTATAGTGAAATGTCGGTTTGACTTCAAAACCGATATAAAGAAACCCGGGGCAAAACGAGTACGCGAGGCAAGACAGCTCGGATCCTCTTATTATCGGTGACGATAATAATATAAAAAAAACGTCTTTGGAATATTTTATTGACGCGAGTCAATGATTTTTTTCTATAAGATTTCAGTAATAAATTACTGACTCTGTGGTATGTCGTAACGTCGGTGTTTTTTTTTTTTTTTAGTGTTCGTCTCACGGCGTTCATTTCGTCTGATTCTTTGAAAGCGCAAAAACTAAACTCGGCGTTGTCGATACTACTTAACCGGTATAAAAAAAATCATAGGCTATTTCAATGCGTCCCACAAAAAATATCAGGTCGGCTAACTATACCGGTACACAATAATATACCTAAATCGGTTTAACGGCAAAAACTACCATCGGCCCAGTCCTAATACGTAAATCAGGTGGTACAGACTGAAAAGGCAAAAACGAAAGTTATTTCTCGGTTTAATCTAATGTCGTATACGGTACAAACAGACAATAATATATTGTATAATATCTAACCTATAATTACGTTTCATAATATTGATTTGAACGTTTTCGAGGGGAGGGTGTCTGCCAGTGGCGGATTTAACGGTCGTTCAGTCGGCAAATCCCTCTCCTAAATCGTGTACTGGGGCGCCACCAAAATTACATAGTTAACTTTTTTTTCAATTTTTATCACAAAAAAAAAAAAATTAAATAAATTTTATATTTCAAACCGCAATATCATTTAGCGCAGTTTATGTTAAGATACATTTTGTATGGATTTGCCGACTTTATTCGAACCCTTAAACCCACCATCCGCCACTGGTGTCCGCCTATCATAAATGTGACGCTTATTATTATCTCCCCGTTACTTATCTGTGAACACGCCTCTAGCGTTCGATAGACTGAAAAACGTATATCACATAGTTAGATATCCCATATAAATATAATTATTTTTAAATAAATGCTTAAAAAAAAAAAAATAATTTCCATAAATACGGTTCGAGGCTACCCCTCGACACCACCTGTCCATGCACCCAAAACACCACTGACCTTAGTATTGGTATACGCACGTGACGGTATTTAAAACGAATATCGCACACCTATATAAATCTAATAAAAAATACAGTACCTCCTATATTCCATAATTTTTTTTTTTTAATGTTTACTATAGCGGGGAACTTTGGAACGGTAGTTACGTAGAAATTAACGATACAAGAATACCGATTTGTAATGCGTACCATACACATATCGATATGGTTTTTTGGTTTTTTTTTTTCTTCTAATAAATGTATAATTATGGTTTTTTTTTTTTTTTATAATAACTCGTACACAGGGTATGCAGTGTATACAGAGTGTCCTGCGAAGATATATCCATTCCAATATCTCCTGAGATAATAAAGATAATCAAAGTCTGATTTTTTTATATATACATATAACTTACAGGGATAAGAACTACAAATATTGATATTTCAATTACATTTGTTTTGGTAGAAAAAAATATAACTTTTTTTCGAAAAATTTAAGACAGTAGGATTTTTATTGAGTTTATTATTATTCTTATAATGTTGTTGATGTTGCACCTTTTATGTTCATTGACCTCATATGATTTTTAATATTATATTTGTTTACAGAATAACAATATATCAAAAATAATATTGTTTGATAAACAAAACTCATCGCAAAACGAGACGTGATAATTTCAAAACACTGATATGGTATTAAATTCTAAACTATTTTTCTGTAAACTAAAAAATATATATAAAGTTACGAGGTTAATGAAATTTAAAAGTCGAAACGTCAACATTAACGATTTATCGGTAACTTTTTATAACAAACAACAACAATAAAAAAAAACCTAGTAATAAACCTTCTAAACCACATTATATATATACAGTAGAACTCCAATTATCCGGACTAATTAATGTCAAGGGTGGTCCGGATAAGCAAATATCCGGATAATTGACATATGATATATCAAAAGTTATATACACACGTAACCATAAACAAATATGTAATTTTATTAGATATTCAACTGAAACAAAATAAGCTTTAATTAAAGTACATACGTGACATAATTTAAAACCAAAAAAAAAGCTGACTTGGCACATAATTTATTTTATTTTGAAAAATGATGATATTTTAGTTTGCTTCATAGTTGACTTTCTCTTTAGAGCAGCTAGGTCTCTCAATCTTCTTAATTGCAACAATTGAGTGGTGTTTGATTCTTCTTGTCTCTCAAACCATTTAAACGCCAAATCCAATGCATCAAAAGCTTCAGAATGAGACGGCCCATTTTCACCTTCAGTCAAATCGTCAGTTTCATTTTCCTCTTCTTCAGTTTCATCTTCTTCAAATAAGTTACGAACTATTTCATCATCCGAAAGTATTTGATATCCAGGATCATTTGTATCCATAAGCAACCACTCACTTATATTCTCTTCATCACAATCGCTAAATACGTGAACTTGGCTTATACACTCTTGTATTTCAGCTATTTCAACATTTGGTTCCACATTTTGGGTATCTTCAACTTGCTTCAGTAACTTATTCCATGACCTTTCTAAAGTACAATTTTGTACACATTTTTTGTACATATATGTAGTACCTATTCTTTATCTAATCTAAAAACGATTATGAAACCCGTATTTTTCTCGTCCGGTTAATTGGACGTCCGGATGATTGGCGTTCGGATAATTGGAGTTCTACTGTATATATAAATATAAATTTAGTCTAGTTTAGTTATGCTACGATTTATCGAGGTCCTAGTAACCAAATCAACGTCATTATTTAGTAAGGAATTTGTAATTTTTTGTAACTCTTTTTCGAATTTGTAATTTCTTTCAAACCTAGAATAGTGTTCCAGATAGCAAAAATATATTTTATTAAAATTCCCTCCCTCCAATTTTTTTCAGGGTTAGCTTTCATCGGTATGATTTATAACAAACAACAACAGTAAAAAAAAACCGGCAATCTAGTAATAAATACCTTCTAAAACACATTTGCATATATATATTATGTTTTTATATATTCATTTAGTTTAGTTTACTTTAAAATTTTACATGTTTTAATAATATTAAATGTACGAAATGTTGAATGTATTTCAAATTACCGTCTTTACGCGTATATTATTTATTTAGTGTATTATTATTATTCGTTAGGACCGCCCACACGGATTTTATGTCATCTTCTTCAAATCGATCAAACAACGTTCAACGAATAAAAATTATAAGAGAATCGGGTATCGGGTATCGCCATGGACCGGTCGATATTTTGTAAAAAAATAAAAATAATTGTTTAATTTGTATACTATTTGGAAAATCCTAAATAAATATAATTGCATTAACAATGACTACTATCAATGATGTTTTCATAGTAGTCATTGTTACAGAAACTCTTTGAAATGCATTGTACACTACGGAACTGTCAAAAAAACTATAAGTTAATTTGACAAAAACATATTGGATCGGCAATCGATTAACTATCAGTACGATTTATCGGATATCGGGAAAAATACAACCATAAAAAATGATAAACCAAGATAAAAATATGTAATTTTTCTAATCCCTCAGATATATTTTTCACGATTATCTTTTGATTATTATTTATTCTAATAGACATACGGACATGTAAGACCGAATATCCATCCCCCTCCAAAAAATATCACTAATGGTATAGGTTATACTTAATATAATAATAAAAAATAACGTATCGAATATTAAACTATTTCGATTGCACTTTTTTTTTTTATTCAAAATTCGTTTAAAACGTGTATAAATATACATCCCAGGAGCGACATATGTACGTGCGACCAGATAACGCCAAGTGTATTATACGTAATAATGCCACTGTAGATGTTGTTTAGAAAAAAAAATTTAAAAAAGAAAAAAAAGTGTTAAAACCTGATTTTTTGTTTTTTAAACAATAATATCGGTCCCCGGTCCGTTGCAGTGTTCGGCGATGAACGTTTTGCGCAGGCGCCAAAACAAGAGAAACACGCGAAAGACGCGGCGATCTAATAATAACCGCGATAAGTGTGTTGAGACTTATCTAGATAATAATTGTTTTATTATTTATCATATCTAGACGGAAATTTTAACTATATAAAATACATAGTGATTCACGCACGCCCCTTGCATTTACAGAATTATGTTAACCGTTTACGTTGTTTATCTGCCTGCTACAATGTTCTTGACAACGACAACGATAGGCAATTGAAAAACAATAGTGCTCTTTTTTTTCTTTTTATTTATTTAGATAAATTCCCCTTTCTCACTATTACCTTATTAGAGATAATTTAAATATTCGGTATCTTTAACTGTATCTAGATAATTTCGAGACAATCATCTTATATGATATTATCTAGATAAATGTTACTTATGTACGTCATCTCATCACTGACCGCGGACCGTTTTCGTCGTCGTGGTGACAAAACGAGCAATACTATTGCACACTAAATATAGATAAAAAAAAAAATGATAGTATAGCTATTTCGACTTACATGTGTTCCTCGTCCGGGGATCGACGAGTTGGCCGTCGAACAGCTGCCGGCCGATCACGGCGGCGGGGTCCAAACTCTTGCGCCGATTGGCGCTGTAACTGTGCCGCCTGACGGGCGGCGGTCCGCGGTCCGTGGGCACCGCATTGTAGCTGGCCCTCCGGCCGTCGTTGTGGCCCTTCGCCGAGGGCCCGTACGACAGCCCGAACACGTCCATCAGGTTCCGCATGGTTCCGCGGCCGGGCGAAATTCTCGTGCCGGCCGTTTGGCGACGGCGGGCGGGTCAGGTCGGCGGGCGGCCCGTACGGCGTGGGTGTGTCGTGTTGGTGACGCGGTTACGACGACCGTTCCCGGCCCGGCGTGACGCGGGCGGTTACCGCGGTCGGCGTGAACCGTCGTACGGTATAATATTGCGTACCGTGCCGGCAAGCGGTTTATTAATGTTCGGTGTACGGTTTTTATGATCGCGCCCTAAAAAGACAAATTGTTAATTAATAGACGACGACGATGATAACGCGTAAATACGCGGCCGCATAACGGTGACGGTTAGTTATCGGGCGCGCGCGCGCGCTCGGGGTTTCAAACTAAGTAAAATATTACGAGCAAGACGTATTATTGGCAGTCATCAATAATAATGACCGTCTCGGATAGCGCGTACGGCGAAACGTTATGTACAGTAAGCGGTTATTAATCTTAAGTGCGCCGCGATACCGATAAAATGCGGACGGGCCGTCCGGGACTCCCACCGTCCGGGCTCTACAGGAACCCCTTCTCGGAGTAATATAACAATTATAGGGGGAATCCATGAAATGTATAATATTATATTATCGCACGCGTTACGTGTTACGAATGTTACTTTTTCGATTCGACGACGAAGGTCTTGGACGACATTGGAGGCCGCGCGCTACGATGACAATCGCGTTTCCGAAAAACCAGTCGGCCGCCGCTGCCGCCGTCACGCTTGGCGGTGGTCCGAGCGAATATCGAAAGCGCCGCCGCAGATGATACCGCGATAACAACATTATATTATGAAATATGAAGGGTACGGGGAGAGAAACGGAAAAGGAATTTTTTTTTTTATCCAACAATTTATATTGACGTACTGTGCGTCAAAAATCCAAATTAGTCGAGAGTAGAGACCGCCGCCGGAAGTTTAGGCCTACGGGGGGGAAAAAAACAGGTAAAATGAATGATACTGGCTGATACTACGTGATTTATATGACATTATTGTGTTGTGGTTATTTCAGTCGCATAAAACCATAATTCCTCGTGATATTATTGATAATCTTGGCATAAATTGATTAAACCATAGGCGTGCGAATAGAGTATGCCGGGGCATAGTCTGCCCAGTTAATTCTACCATAGGACTTGAGATCTTTCCGATAACATAAATAAATATTGGATATATACATATAATATATGGGATAAAAAGGCGTTTTAGTCAAGAAACTTAAACTTTAATTACTACGACAGGACATGTACTTCAGTTAAAGCTCGGCAGTAATAATATTTCAATTTTACAGAACAAATTTAATTCGGATAGTTCATTTGAATGTGAAATTATGCTCATTGAAAATATGTCTGACAGAACATTTCTATTAGAGTGTCATCTACTAATACAATTGCACCATGGCTAAAAGTGGTTATCGAAAAATGTTCGAAAAAAAAAACAATTTCAAACTTCGATAAAACTTTATCACAATTTGAAATATTACCTGTAATAAGTTACTCGTATGAGCGAGTTTTTTACAAATCAATTATTGTCAAATCTAAACTCGGAAAAATATATTACAAGAACATCTTGATTCACTTATGTTAAGGCAAAATCAGCAGCAATATTGAAGAAGTAATAGATGAGTTTAAAACGTTTGTGCCGATAAAAAGAAGACTTGAACTTTAGACGTTTTGATAATTTCAATAAACACTCTTTTGATTTTTCCACTATAATAGGGTAGAACGATTATAGTCGTTAAAGATTGACGGTATTTATAGAATATCAAACTATACAAATCGGATACGGATCCGGATTCGGCTAAATAAAAATCAAAACATGATCACCAGGATTATACAACCGGAAATAGAAATGGCAATACACGAAAAATAGATTTTGAAAATATTAAAGGTTGACAAACTCAAATAATCCTACAATGGGCTATTAAAAAAAAAAAAAAAAAAATGAGAACTTTTTATCTCTTATTAATTTAATTTAAATATTGATTTCTGTTATCTACTTAAAAGAAATTAAGTTGAGTTCCCCCAAAAAAAAAAAAAAAATGAATAATAAAAACAAAACATTTTAGTGAAACTAATGGGTTATTTGCTACACTCGAAATATAAAATTATTGACAAATAATTTGTTCGAATTACTTGTCTGATAAGTGTATTCGTTTATATATACATATATATATATATATATTTCTGAAATAATTTCTATGTTATTAAATGACGTCATTTTCGGTAGGCATTTAAAAATATATGTGTCAGCCGGCCATCCCCCTCCCCCTCCGATAAAAAACATCGGCGCCACTGATCTAACCGTATCACGTTCTCCTCGAAAAACGGTAAAACTGGTTTATTTAACAACACCGTTCCCCAGCACTCGGTAGTATTTAAATTACAAAAATATATTTTTCCTATATGATTTGCATAAAATAATAATTCGTCCAGATATATATTTATATAACAAAACCCAGTACTTGAATTTGGGGGAAAGAGCCAATGTAGCGGGTGCAAAGGTATGATTTTGCACCTGCTGAAACTGAACTCCAATCCTATGAAAATATAATTCAATATCATTGTTTTGATAAAAGATAACAGAATTGAACAAATGATGAAAACAAAAATTCGTTATATTTGTTTGTCATCGAATAAAAATAGGCAAAGGGTGCGATCCAAGTGAGTGGCTTTGAGTATCATATGACTTGTCTTTCTGATTTTTGGACCAATGAAAGATATACATCCAAGGCCATAACTGAAGCGGCCGCCTGTTGGTCTAGCGGTGTGATTCTCGCTTTGGGTGCGTAACGTCCCAGGTTCGAAACCCGGACAGGCCAGAGAATTTTTTTGACTCGCCTCCCGAAGTAGTGCCTCACGGCATTGCCTATTGCCGGTTTAATGTGAGGGGTCCAACATTTCTGCAATATAGATACTGGACACACATCATCCAATAATCAATAATCAATATGAATTACTAAAATTTGTCTACTTTAAAAAAAAAAACCGGGGGCGAGGGTCCGTACCGTGAAATCAGTTTACGTTCTGTTTTATTCGTCTCGCTGTTTGTTCGACCACCTTGTAACAGATTAACATTTCAAGAATACGGTCGTACTAGAATGGAAAAAGTATGCCGGTAATCCAATCATCTCCAAACACGCAGATACACTAGAAAACACACAAAGACTCAAATCCCGAAAAAAACAAGGGATCTCACCTTAGAAAAATGTAACATAAATTATAGATGGAAAAACGACTGGATAACAGAGAATCCAGATGACCAAAAATCGGTGATTAACCCAACTATCAAACAACCAAGATTTGAGTTCCCAAGAAATACTTGGGTAACACGACTAAACCGTATCAGGACAAGCCATGGTAGGAGTGGACACATTATGGGGTAACGTGACTCTGAAACTTGTAACTGGCCACGAATCTCAAACAATTAGATAGATCGTCACTGAATGTCCGATTCGTGCAATTAAGGGCACCATTGTGCACTGTATTTATAAAGACTATTGGTCGTCTAAATAAAAATACCTATGGCTATTTAAAAAAAAAAAAAGGGCACCATGAAAGATCCATCTGGCAAGAGAAAATGCGGTAGAATGGACGAGAAACCTGGACGTGATATTGTAATATTGTTACATGACCTACAGTGACCCCATATACTCAAAAATATTACTAAATTATTAAAGAACTATTGCTCTACTAATGCTATATTAATACTAATATTTATGTATTTATTGTAACCTTTATCTTTGTTGATCCTTCACACATTTTATATCTTCTATTGTAAATAACTATTACTATGAATAGGGAAATTTTTGGTACTGCTCAAAGGCCATACGAAATATATATATATATACGAGGTATGACAATAAAATAACGAGACTTTTTGAATAAAAGTTATTTATTTTTAGTCTCGTTATTTTATTGTCATACCTCGTATATATATATATATATTCCAACAATATTTTGAAGCAAACTGAATTAATCGTTAACAATGAGACTTGTCGTTTTCTAATAACATTAATAACAGCCGTGGCTATCCGAGTAGGTTGTCGGGATTGAATGCCGGAATCGAGTGTTTGTTTCGCTTACAAAATCCCTACGCAGCTGTAAATATTATACCGCTTGAATTACTTGAAATAATTAAAAAAAATAATAGATAAATAAATAAAAAGTCCGAGAAGGTCCGTGGCACTATAAGGAAACGCGTGTGTAGGTATTGACATATTTCGCAGTCGTTCGCATTGAATTTGATATAATAACGCACGCACCGTGTTGGCCGTTTTTTAACGGAATTTTTATACGACGCGAACGATACAATATAATTTAATAAACATGTGTGTGTGTGTGTGTGTGTGTGTATGATAATATTATATTATTATATCGTTGGGTAAAATATATATATTTTTTTTTTTTTCATTATTATTATAATTGCCGAAGGTCATTTTTGCGGATATTATTACGTGTCCGACGATCGGCCTACGTTGCCGCCGCCGACCGGTTTTTTTTTTTTCATTATTATTATTATTATTTTTTTTTATCTGTTTACGTTCAAAACGACAAACGGACGTACGGAATTCTTCATATTTTTCCATAATATCGATTTATAATAATATGAACAAATCCGTGCCAGCCGCCACGGGTTTTCGTCATTTCGGTTTAAATATAAATATACCGTCGTCGTCAGCGAAACAATAAAAAAATTAATATCTTGGACGCATTTACAGACATTTGAAACCTTCGCGTATGTTTAGTTTTTATTTGGATAAAATTGTGGCCCGCAGAAATGTACAAAAATTTTACACGAGGTTCATCATAAATCGTACTTGATGTGAGTAGGTTACATGACATACAACGGCATATTTCGGACATTTTTCGATTATCAAATCGGTAATCGTAATAAACGATATTTTTGGTAATTATTATAACGACGAAAAACCATATTGGAAAATGGAAAATTGCATTGGTTGATCACAGTGGCGGCGTGTCGACGCGGTCGCCCCTAGTAAAACAATTTGAAGGTGGGTAGCCGCCGACCTACTTAATTAACGTGGTTTTGTATTATAAATTACTATTATAGGAAACTAGGCTTAAAGCCACTGCAAAAGTTAATACATAACCGCGTGCCCGTGCCTAGAGAACACGTTCAATGTCACATTGTACAGTTGTAATAGTAGTGCAGAGTGCTATTACGCATACGAGTGAGTTCTCTCGGTTCTGTTATTTCAATGTTAATCGCAATACGACGTGTTTACCGACGTGTAACGATATATTAATAAGTAATTTATTTTTATATATTTAATACGAATAAAGAGTTGGCAACCGCGGCGAAATTCGTAAGAAAGTCAACAACTCGATATTACTATACGTTAATATATGTTTATTTACTGTACCGCTTGTAATAGCTATTTTTTTTTTTTGTTTTTTGTTTTTTCCAGTGTTTTTTTAAGGGTAAAAATTACGGGTAACACGGGTATCAAAAACGTATACGCGTTCGTCTAGACTAAAAAAATCCTGTCGCCACGCCCCGGACCCCGCGTGCGCCCACTGGCCCCTCCGATACGAGAGATTTATTTATTTTCTCTTTTTTTTTTCTTTTTTTTTTAATACGACCGCGGCCCGATAAACTAGTCGAATATTGTTCATTATTATTATTATGTACGTATTATACCAACTTGATAGTGGTCGGCGGAGAAGGTAACACGAAAACCTTGAAACGTAACAAATATATATTTTTTATTTAAATTATTCGACTAAATGATACCCAACCAAAATACTATTGTGGTATACGTCCGAATACGACACGGTTCTACATATAAAAAAAAAAATTAATAAAATAATACCTCCCAAAATCGGAGGTCAGGTGAATATATATATATATATATATATATATATATATATATATATATATATATATATATATATATGTATATTTATATATAATTTATTATATATTATAAAATATACTATTTATTCACCCATTTGGGAACTCATAGGCTTTTTGATAGGCGTACGATATTATGTTGTTAATGAGAAAATTAACGTTTTTCTGTTATTCTTCCTAAGCGGGCACGTTATTGCTTATTATACGAGTATATTAGGTAACGTCTGTGCGCGTGCACATCGTTTGTGCGATAGACGGCGGCAATATATTATTAGGACATGCCTACTTGTAAATGCTAATAAACACTATTTATAATCGACGCTTGTATACAATATTATACTGTAATGTAAAAAAAATATATTATATTATGGGTACAATGGTACAATGGCTAATGCCAACGATAATGATAATGCTGTCCAAAATTTGTTCGATTAATTTGAGATTTCACAGCGCGTGATGAACATAATTCGACTATATAAACAATTTAAAAATTAAATACTGCTCACGGGCTGGCCACTGTTTTAGGCCTACTTTAAGGACATTGAGGACATAGAGGAGAATTTAATTTATAATTTATGCGCAATGATAAATCATCGGTCATAAATAAAACGATACAATTGAAATATTGTATTTATTCGTAATTACAAAATATAAATAACACTCGTCCCGTGTTTCTTACTTGAATCGAAAAACAATACGCGCAATTCCGTGATTTTATGATTTCCGTCAAAATCTCAACTTTAAATGCCAATGAAAATCATACGTACGGATTTGTAATATTTTTATGTGACCAGAAGAATAACTCCCCGATAAATATTCTGTCAAATATTCGATAATAACTCCAAAACTACAAAGAAAATAAAAAAATGACCACCTCGGTGCAGCAACCAAATACAAAATGCTATAAAAAAGGTCTCTTGTTGTTTCTTGATTGGAGTAAGGTTTCTGGTCGAAATGTTATTTACAGACAGAAAAAAGTAAACAATTTTAAAAGAACACACGTCGTAGCAAAATTAATACCAATTTCTCGTTACGTTCAGAATTTATAAACATATGAAATTAAATATAAACAGAAAAAAAACCTAACCATTCAACAGGTGTCCCGAGTTGTATACTATTAGCTTAATAATACCTAAGCAATTTTACTTCTTTGTGTCCTTCTAAAATCCTTCTAAAATATTATGTATATTTAATTTTTTCATTTTATGAATAATAAATTCCATCTAATTATTTTCATATATTAGTACCTACTATATAATTAATTATTATATAGATACCTTACGGGGTTTTTATTTTTTTTAGCATTTAATTATGAGCTATATTATTAGTAGATGGGTATTATTATTTATTCACCGTGTTTGAATGAACGTCATTTGTTATTTGCTAACAGCTATTTGTGGATAATTATGCTACTGTATGGATTTCAGACCATAAATACGGTGACAGTGCACGGCGGTTATTGGTACAGGGCACCACCTATAGTTAATATAAATTCGTTTGGTTAGTCACCAAATTATATCAAAAATAAATATAAATTAATTTTTTTAGCTATTAGTTGACTTTTAATATTTTACGGTTTTTAATATATTTAATGCATAATATGAGTAATAATTGATCGCCTACATAATTAACTGCAGTGCCGTTATAATAATGCGTCAGGCACCGGTGTGTTTCGCCTTAAAATAAAAATTAAAAATTAACGATAAAAAAAAAAAAAAGTTTTATAGTAAAATGATAAAATTAATCATACCTGGTTTAATAGATTGGCAATATTTTTATGACCATATCATTAGAATTGTGAGCGGGACGAGAATGCTCATCAATATTTTTACTTTGATACGTGCGTGTTTTTCGTATGAAAATCATCTTTTGACCCAGTAAAAATAACTCAAAATTGTTTACACGACACCGTAATAAGATGGCAATTGACCGACAACGGTACCAGTTTCAGAGATTTTAGGCTGCCTTTTAGATTCTGAAACACATCTCAACGGCTTTTTTTTTATTATTTTCGAAAAATTTAAAGGCAGCCGGATTTTATAGACTTTATTTTTCTAAAAATGTTGACGTTTCAACTTTTTGTGTTCATTTACCTGGTTTTCCATATTATTTATAGTTTAGAGAATAATAACTAGTGTATCGAACACAATATTGGTTGATAAACAAAACTTATAAGAAAATGAGACGAGATAATTTCAAAACACTATGGTATTAAATTATAATCTATTTGTTCTGTATACTAAAAAATAATGAGATTAATGATAATAAAAATTCAAAACGTCAACTTTTTCAGTTTTTTTTATATTTTTTACCATAACATAAAAATTTAATTAAAATATAATAATTTGTAGTCCTTATCCATGTAAGTCGTACAAAAAAGAAAAAAAAATAGAAATTTGGATATTTTCATCATCTCGGGAGATATCACAATGGGTAATAAATCTCTGTGAGAGACACAATGAATATATTTTATTTAAATATATATATATATGTATTGTATATTTTGTTTTAAATAAATGATAATATATATATTTTTTTAATTTTACTATTTTTTTTTATACTATAGTTTTACCGTGTAACATAAATTATCTACTCCAATGTATGATAATAAACATAAGCGTTCAGCATGGCAGTTTTTTAAAAGTTAACGTTTAACAACGTCATTCCTTTTCAAAAAAAATCAACCCAGTACTCATTGGCTATAAATGGGTTTCGAAACATAGTTTGATTTTGCCCCTGACCTTTCCCACAGTAGCGTAGCCAGGAAAATATTTCCAGGGTAGGGGAGTACATTTAAAATTCTCATTACAAAAACGATATTATTTTTATTGGTGAAACTAAATTAACACAGTCTTAAAAAAAAAATGTATATATTTCGGAAGGTGTTATATCCCGATACCCCCTCTGGATACGCCACTTCCTCCCCCCGAAAAAATATTACCTTATGTGGGGCCCTTGTATATTGGTTAGCGTAAGCTCTGATATTTAACCACGATTTAAAAGTAAAATCAAATATTATTATTACTATTTTGTTACCCATGAGGATTATGGATATGTATTACCCACCCGTGCACTTGTCTTATCTGTGTTTGGTTTTAATAATAGTTTTACAAATAAGGTATTTTTTTTTTTTTTTTTACACGTCGTCAATAACCGTATGTACAAAATTAGGTCATATATCATTATTGTACTTATTTATAATGGTATCAAAGATGTCTGAAATATCTTATAGGTGCAATGTCTGAATTTAAAACAGAGGAAAAAAACAAACCATAACATAACATAGAAATAGGCACTGCAATTGCAACGACGGCGTTCTATTATATTAGCCGATTATCATATATATGCAATGCGATTAATATAATTGAATATATCGTAACAACAAGTCTAATGTAAAAAATATATTATAAATATGTATATACGAATAAATAAAAAAAACTCTAAAGTACGTATTATTCGTTCGCCTTGATTGTTGTTTTATGACACAGTGATAAATGTTTTAAATTGAAACCGGTCGTAAACGTAGGTGTGCAATTTTTTAATTTTTTTACAATTATTATTTTCTGAATATTATTTGTAATTAAAATTTATAAACTACGTTTTAATTTTTATAATATATAGGCAATATTTGTCTTATATTTGTCAATATTTGTAGGTTAGGATCCCATACAAAAATTGTTCTGCACACCCTGCGTACAATTCCTGCACACGACTGTTACAACCCATATAATACTCCGGGCAAAATTTTTTCTACGTTATTTTTATTTATTTATATTACATAAATATGTAATTTTTTACAATAATATATTTTATTAATTTTTTTGATCTTTAAAACAATTTTTTTTTTTTTTTTTGCTATTATATACTGTGTTAATATAATCAGACGAGCATACGAGTATAGGTATTAGTGATGTGACATAAATCCGGATTATTTTTAAATCTAAAAATCTGGATTCAGCATTTTAAAATCTGAAAAAGTATGTTTTGAACTCCAAAATCCGAAATTTTGTATTTTTATGAGTAAAGCAACGTTTACCGGGGCAGCAAGTAATATTTTATAAAAATTAGAGTGTAATATGTATGATTTTTTTTGTTATACTTGTTTATTAAAATAAATTTCTATTTGTGATATTTTTTGAATTGTAAAAACGTATTTAATGTTTTACACGTTTAATGCTTTTAACACTGAGATAATAATTATAATTTTATGAGAAATAAGTTATAGAAACACAATTTTAAAAACGGTAATTTGAATATAGATAAAAATCCAGATTTTCAAATCTAAAATCCGGATTTACAATAAATGTCAGATTTCAAATTTCAGAATCCAAAAATCCGGGTTCTCGAACTTCGGCAAATCCGGATTTTTCCCATCACTAATAGGTATACCCAAATCACGTTAAACAAGTTATTAATATTCTGTATAAATATTTGTGGCGAATATTACGTAAATATTTGTTTTTATTTTGCGTGGGATATACAGTTAAATATTGTGCAGGTTAAGATTTTTCGTATATACGCCGATCGGGTTTATCAAACTTTTAATGTAAAACGAATACGGTAATTATACTTTTAAATATTATTTTTTTTATTAATTTCTTTTGTTAAGATAATGTTTGTATCGTTTTAAGTCGCTCCGAGTGATTCATGTTATACCGTGCTCGCCCGGTTTTAAATATTTCGCAGTATAATTAATATTTGTGTGATTTTTTTTTGATTTTTGTTGTCTATTTAATTGTACACCAACCTTTACATATTCTTCGATTGCGATTTCTCTATATACATTCGGCAATTACAAAACGAATAAATAGCAAATAATATAAATTAAGTACAATACGAATAGCAAAATAAATTATTGTAAATATTTAGGTCATAATTAATATAATAATAACATTAAACTATTATGCAGCGTATGATACTATAAAATACGCACGTGCGTATCTACGTAACTACCGTAGCAAATATACAAGTTTTTTTTTATTTTCATCGGAGCAAGTTATAAGCTTATATTCCTCAATATATCAAGATAGGCATGTCTTTCACTCGTACCCATACAGGCAAAACTGGTCAGTAACCAGTTTAAAAATGCTTAAATTTAGGTTATAAGTTACTTTTTTCGATAACTATTAACTTAACTGGTTAAACAAAAATAGAATGTTAAAAAAATAACTTACAGTTGTTTCTATTAATAAATAATTTTAATTCGACTTGGTTATTATTTTAAAATGTACGTTATTACCTAAAAAATTATTTACAGATTTTTAGTAAAATAAAAAAAGCCCATTTATTTGTCGACGAAAATTATGTATTCATGTTCCATTAATATCATAAACACATACTAAGACGGCCGTAAGGTCTGCGGATACCTGCACGAGTCTTATACGAGTGTAGTCAGTGGCGTAATTTGTGGGGTTCTTTGTCTGGACACCCCCCCCCCACGATTTAAAAATACGACAAAATTGGAGAAAAATCGGAAAACCGGCACCAGTTGAGTCCGACTGTGTCAAGAAGAAAGAAATTAATCATTAGGTACCTGTCTAAACGACAAACGATTGTGCAAATATTTATTTTTTATAAAGAAAAATACACCAACTTTTGTTATTAGTATTCGCCCGCAATTCTTTGACAATGTCGTATAATATTTCAGAACCAGTGATTTCGTATTTTTAGTCGTTTTAGCGTAATATTGTGATAATTACAATAATGCGATAAAAATATGAACTGGAATTTTACTATTTCAGGTTCTCGCCGCGCGTATAAAATACGCTCAATCTTCCTAACGGGAGTTAATAAAAAAAAAAAAAAAAAAATATTCGATTAAATACACGATTCTTATTGCAATGAACACGGTAAGTTCGGAAATGAAATTAACAAATTGCGTTAAAAAATCAACAAAACGATCGGATTCGGGAATTAAATGAGCCTTACCCGGTTTCGGGTCTGGTGGGGTCACCACTGTGACTAGGATCACGCCTCGACATGGATCGCAGATTGATAACGAAATTAACAAATCGATAACTTAAGAATTAAAACACGAGTTACGACGAATATTCTTAACCGTTTTTGCCCTTGTCAGTGTATGGTAACCTTAGTATATATCCAGCGTACGGTAAGACATATTTGAAATTGCGCCAAAACCGATATTTTTAAACTAGTTGATTTTTTTTTTTTTTTTTTAAATCACAAAGTCCTAAAATAATGAAAACAAAAAAAAAAAATGTTAATTTAATCGCACCATAGGTACGAAGTTGGGAAGGTGAGATTAAAAAAAAACGCACACACACACCATAGTAAAATCGATACATCGTTCGCTTCGATTAGAATCTAAAATATATTATATTTTAATGTTACCTACTACAACAGTTATTTGGCCATTGGCCAAACTGTTTTATTTAAAACGCATACCTACGATAGAGAGATGTTAACATAATAAGGTTAATAAAAATAATAATAATATAAATTATTTAAATAAATATAATTTTCATAACTTCAGGAAATGTCTAATTAAGAATTTTAAAAATTGATTGAATAATAGTAAATTCAAGATACTGTGGATGGAATTATTTTTAAATATTTGTAATTGAAATGTATATCGATTAAAAAAAAATTTAAAAGATATGATGTGTATTTCGACTACTTACAATTTAAAAATAACATTTAAACGGAACCGTCTTTTTAATAATATTCGAGGGGAACAAAATTAATTATTCTGTAACTTCTAACTCAACATTATATATAATAATTTATATATACGTATAGTAAAGTACATCATTTAATAAAATATTAATTTTAACAATACTTTCATTTATTATAAAAATAAATACCTAATAATATTTACCGAGCAGTGTAACAATCAACAATATATTTAATCGGACAAAAAACTACAACTCAAATAAATACAAAAACGATGCTGAATCTAAGCAAATAATTTTATTAATAACCTGGTTGAATGACCAGTTGGTATTGTCTAATATCTATTATTTATAACTATAAATCCACTTACCACACCGTGACAAAATTCGGTATTAACGCTGCAGACCAAATGCGAAATATGAAACAAAATATGTATGATATTATATTACAGACAACAGTTTAAAATGTTTTCTTATTTTCAGATGTAAATAAAACAACATAATTTGTAAAATCATGGGAAACATGCTAAAATATTTTGCCAATTCATTTTAATAAATAATAAAATTAATGCGTATCCCGACATCTATTTATAATAAAATTTGAATATTGAATAAATAATGAATATTTTTTTTTATTAATATTCCTAAATAATAAGCGGTATTAGTGACGGAACTAGATTCCTGGTGGCCCGCAGACAAGATTTTCATGGAGACCCTACTGCAAGAACGTAATCAAAAAATCGATTTATATAATTAGAATGTGCAATATCGGTAAGATTGGGACAACTGTTAAAAGCTTAAAAGCTCAAAAGTCGGTTCTAATTCGAAAAAAATAAAATATATATATATATATATATATTTGAATTAAGTACCTACTATATTTACTGACATCCTATCTAATTAAAGTTTCTGATGATAATAAAACGCATGTAGAGATGATGACCGGAGATGGCCGAATTTTCAAAATGTATACTTAATGACAAATTAAAGTAGATTACGTCGGTCATATTATTTTTATATCTACGTGTACTCAGTGGCGTAAATAAAGGAACACGGGGAATGCGGCTGTAAATTGGGCCCAGAATCTAGGGGGGCCTTTCGTCTTTCCAAAATACTGTTTTGTATTTTTTTTTTTTTTAATCTTATTTTATTATTATTGAAGTACCATTTGAATTATGTTTACATATTATATATTTATAAATATGGGAAAATTAACCATTTTATTTTTAGAAACCAATAGGCTCGTATATAATTTATCTTATCTGTAAATATCGGTACACAATAGTGAAGTTAATTGTGCAGCCGTAGGTTTGTAATAAAGAGCATTATTTCATGTTTGACTGTTGTGGACAATCTGTGTGGCTATTTTATTTCAGTTTGTAATTTTGTCACCGGTGAACGGTTTGCCACAGCTCACTTATAAGTAATTCACCAAAACCAAGTAAGTAAGTATGGATACTAGTAAAAACATTTATATCATATTTATTTGCAAGTTGCGATTATTTTTTGTCGCCATTAAAGTATTTTTAATAACGGAACTATCTTAACTGTTAATTTATCAAATCTATTTATCTAACATCTTACGTTAATACATTGAACGAAAATTACCTATAGTTTCAATAATAGTAGAAATAGGTTAAATCGACATAATCGTTACCAATATTGTAAAACGAATATTAATATGATTTTGTTGAATTCAATATGATTTTTTTTTTTCTTTCAGTGTATATAATGGAAAAAAAAGAATTAAGTGGTTCAGCCAAGAGAAAATCAAAACAAAAATATAATGATGCACTCGCAGCACAATTAATGCAAACTCCAAAATTGACTACTTTTTTACGACTTCCAATAATATTTCTAAAACATCAAGTTCATTAACAACTAAATACATTTAACAGCACAATGAACAACACTTCTACGATTCCGGACTTTCCAGGTATAATAAAAGTAACTACGTCAACTAGTTTTATAAGTACTGAGAAATACAATTTGAAAATATTTTAAAAATTGAAAAATTCCCCCCCCCCGATATGGCTTTATATTCTCCAGGTACAATAACGACAGATGTTAAAAAATGTATATTAAATTATGGTTCATGTAGACCTAAGGGCCCGTTACAGAAAAAAAAACAATAACATGCGATCACTTTCTAAATCATATATTATTATGAAAATAAATCTGGTTTGAAATTAGAAAAATTATAGTTATGTTATTCGCCCAAGTTAATTGGAGTTTATTGCGAACCGTGCTGGCTGTGTTTGTTAAAAAATTATATATCTATGTATATTTAGTTATTTAACAGGGAAAAAAGGCTAATAAAATGCACTATTAAGGACATACGCCTAATTTTTTTTTTATTTTTTATACATTTAAACCGAATAGGAGGGGGCCGAATTCTTATACTTACGCCACTGTGTATACTGGTTATTATTCCTTCATTTATAATTTATCAATCATACAGATAGAAAGTATACATACAAATTACGTACAACAATCAGAAACTCATAGGTAGGTATCTGGTATTATACAGTCAACAGAGGTAAATAACACTTTTCATATTAATATTATAATTTCCTTTGTTATTATATTTAATATATTTGCATTTATTACGTTTTTAAATCATTAATTCTAGTGTAAATATGTTAAAATTTAAAAAAAAAAAGTAGGAACTATAATAACCACGGGCAGTGAGAAACAAACAAACAAGTTTATAAAAAATATTTTGTTTTACTTATAAATGATGAGTCATGATATTGCGAGGTGTACCTATATATAATTTTTGTACTATAAACGCGTACTAAATTATATATTGCAGTGTTTTCCAAACATTTTTATACTTGTGCCCTCTACCTCCTGTGGACCACACGAACCGTCACTGATTCTGTATATAGAAAACTATCTAGTAAAATCACGGAATTGTTGAATATTATTTCACTTCGGCACTAAAGAAAACGGCTAAAAGTCAATAATTACTATCACCAATTGGCGGTGTCGATCGATCATTATTAGTTGCCTGGCAGAATTTCGAATGAAAAACGTATATTCTGCTGAACTAGAAAGAAAAAGTAGAATAATAAATGTAAGTACTTACTCTATCACATATTTCGTCGTTACATAAAATTATATTAAATTACAAACCAATGTCAAAAGTTTAGGAGGGCTAAAGCGGAAAACAATTTTTCTAGAGCGCCAGTACAGTCGTGGTTTGTGTGAGGTTTGAGCACGGCAACTGCAGATAAACGCGTTTCACACCGGTTCTAATCTTTGTTTTTAATTTCGGAATATACATCTGCTATGTGATAAGAATGAGAGGAAAATCTTACGAAGAATATTGGGGACAGAGAGGAAGGTGGCTACGAAATACGATCAAACAGAGAACTTATTGCGCTATTAAGCGACACTCAAGAAAATGATAAATATGGTTCCAAAATCCTAAAAGTTAATGGCCTAATACAGTGGTTCCCAACCTTGTTAGACGGCAGTGCCCTTTCTTTAGAAATATTGAGCGGCGGTGCTCTCCTGTTAAAACCACGAAGAAATTTAAACTTAAAACGCTTATAAAAAAAAAAAAATAACAACACAATCGTCAATTTATTTATACCATTCGGTACAACGTTATAATGAACCTCGTCCAAAATGTTTGTGCATTTTTAAGGGGGACATAAAACCCAAAAATATCCCAGAAAGTGCTGAATTAAAAAAAAATACCATAAAATCAACATAAACCGTTACGTTTTGTGTCGGCTCTTTTTCCGGTTATTTTTTCTCCAGTGTTAAAGAAATGTGTATAAAATAAAAAATACACCAGCTAGATAAAATGTTCACTAGAAACCACCTATGATGGTGTTGATGATTAGTGGGCAAGATTTCTAGTCAGCAAGTTATTTACAGACAGACAGAAAAAAAAAAGTACACATCATAATAAAACCAATACGTTCTTCGCTCAGTTAGGTTAGGTCATTGTAAATATATATTATTAATTTTTTTCTTTTCGTATGTGCCACGGTGCCCTTGTAATGGGTTCATGGTGCCACTAGATCACCGAGGTGTACAGTTTGGGAATCTCATCGATAAGTTCGTTATCTGATTTTTTCCTAGGAACGCGACGACAATAGCAAGCGCTCGCACACGAACTGGTCAGTTATTTTCTGATTACGGGCGAATTTATTTATCTTTCACTCAAACAGACGATTCTAATTCCAACAATACGTCGCCTCATCGATTGCATCGATTTGAATTCTGACGAAATATTCCAATTCTTCGGTACACGTACGAGATATCGGTCTAGGCAGATTTTTCAAAATTCTATTTAAATCGATTAAACAGATTGATGTTTGGAATTTCGCTAATTTTGGAAAATGTTAACAACACATTTATTGCATTTCCAATTATACAAATTAAAAATGTGGCTCCACCGTTTGCTCGTACATGTTACGGAGAAACCGAATAGTTTGTCATAAATGAGAATCGAGATAATTGACGACTCTCGTAACGTAGTAATTAGTGACGGTAGTTTGTGATAAAAAAAAAAAAAACTCGCGGTGTCATCGTAGGCCGCTGAAGGGGACTCTAAAGCCAAAACGATTTATGGGACGAGATTATTAGACAGAACGTTTATTGGCTATACGTGGACGGATTCGGAAAGGGGATAACCGTAGGGCTAATCTGTTTCTTAGCCCCCTTTCAAAAACCACGACTGTACTGGCGCTCTAGAAAAATTGTTTTCCGCTTTAGCCCTCCTAAACTTTTGACATTGGTTTGTAATTTAATATAATTTTATGTAACGACGAAATATGTGATAGAGTAAGTACTTACATTTATAATTATACTTTTTCTTTCTAGTTCAGCAGAATATACGTTTTTCATTCGAAATTCTGCCAGGCAACTAATAATGATCGATCGACACCGCCAATTGGTGATAGTAATTATTGACTTAGCCGTTTTCTTTAGTGCCGAAGTGAAATAATATTCAACAATTCCGTGACTTTTCTATATATAGAATCAGTGGCGGTTCGTGTGGTCCACAGGAGGTAGAGGGCACAAATATAAAAATGTTTGGATAACACTGCAAAAATTATACATACGTATTTTTAATCGTGGCCGCAAACTGATTTTCCCCGAGCGCGCTCGACTTTTGCTGGGTGTTATGCCAGTACACACACACACACACAGAGTTTTCGAATAAACTAAACACAAACTCAACTTTTATCAGTTTAAAAAAAAAAAACATAGACACGTCTACACTGAGTTGACTTAAAATTAAATAAAAACAAAAAAAAAATTCGAACTGAAATAACTCATAATTCGACACTCGCCGAAATGCGCTCGCACTAATGACCGTTTACGACTAACACCAGAATACCTACCGGGCGGCGACGGCCAGATTAGAAATTGCCTATATTTTGCTCCTTGGAAAACGGTACTACTGTCGAGGCCCCTTACATTTATTCTCTCTTTTTAAGATATTATCTTCACTCGGGTTATCTATGTAAACACATATGTACGATATGACAGTCGTCGAGCATTAATTAAAAACTATCCGTGCATTGCACCCAGTGTTGCACGAGTACGAAATTTATTTCAGTAATTTTCATTATTAAGAGTAAATATTACAATATTGTTGAATGTTGTGCTGCGGCTATTGGCATGCAAATTTAGTAGTATGCCGTTGCCGATATTATTCGTGTTCGGGTCGAACGGTTTTTTCGCACGACAACTAGTTGTTCTTCTTCCATGAACAAAATGAGCGTCTACCATAAATACTTTTTGTGCGCAATCAATGGGGGGAGACCGGTCGGTCGCCGGTTTGTCTAGGGTTTAGTCAATCGATGGTTTGGATTATTTGTGATTTCCTTCTGCGGCGTCCTGCGATTGTGTCTGTAACTTGAATAACTTTTGCGATTTGTGAATTCATTACGGATCGAACACGACGGCAATTTGTGTAATCCGGTTCGCACTGAAATCTGTAAGCTCGTTAATGGTTACCCGGTCTGGTCCGTAGTTCCAGCCGAATTATTTCCTATACCGAATACTTAGCAATCTACCAAGTTTGTACTTTCATTATATTATTTTAATATTCATTTAATTACGTATTACTTGTCTATCGTATCAACATTTTAACTTTTTTTTCCTGGAAAATTTAATTACCCATATTTTTAATTTTTTTTTTTTTGTGGGGGGGGGGGGGTGATAACAATTAGTCATCCCACTAATGCTACGCAGAAGTTTGATCGATCCAAATTTCGGATTGATAACTATATTGATTAGCGGATCGATCCGTAATTCGGATAAACAGATTCAAACGGAGTATTAAATAAAATTATGGCCAATAGTGGAAAATAAAAATATTATTATTATTTTTTTTTTTTCTATCATAATTGGTATTGAAATTGAATAATAGTATAATAGTAAATGATAAACATTCATTGGGCACCCTTTTTTCAGAACGATGAAGTCTCTCTAATAAATTAACTATTACGAGCCCTGTGCTATATTGTTCCAATTTATCCTGATTTGTTATTGTAATCCGGATTATATGAATTATTACCATTTTTTTTCAATATGTATCAAGTGCTTGCCACTAGTACCTGGCCCTATTCATGATTTTGGTTTTTTTTTTTCCAAAACGAGCAGCATGGAGATAAACTATGGTTCTACGATACCTGCTGAATCCATTAAAGTGATTGCTGAAAGTGTAGGTATTTCTACACTGTCTGACGAAGCCGCCAAGGAATTATCTGATTCTGCCACTTTTCGTCTGAAATTAGTATTACAAGTAAATATTGAAATTATTTAGATACGTACCCATCTATATATATTTTTAAATTTTAATTTTTGGTCAAGGTAAACATTAAATAATAATAACACATGTATTACATATTATAAACATAATAATGACCTTACATATTAATGACACAGCATTATCAGTATTGACATCAATTATTTATTAAATATATATTTTTTTTTTAAAAAATCATATATTTAGAAAAATAACATAACAAAGCCGGGAAAATAGTATATTATATATATTGTATATAGATATATTTGATATTTTATTGAGGATTAATATCTAAAATAATTTTTGTTTTTATAAACCTATCGATAACCAAATTGGGTCTATATAATATATGGTATAATATAATTTAGACAATTTTTTTTTTTTAAATAATCACAATACCGAACCAATAAATTTATAATAATAAAAAATTTATATTATATTATATTACATGCGAGCATGCATAGCTGTTATACCCAGTAAAGTGTATACCTAACAAACAATCAATGCTTTATGTATTGATTATGTTTTAGGAAAGCAAAAAATTTATGATGCACTCGAAAAGAAATAAATTACTAATTTCAGATATTGACAGTGCATTAAAAGAATTTGGTGTAGAAGTGAGTAACATAAAAAATATTTTTGATTAATATTTTATTAATTATTTTACTAATATCCCTAATGGTAGTTTGATAAATTATCCACCTTTAATGTTTATTTTTTAAGTGACCAATTTTTTGAAACCAACTGTTTTTTTTTTTTTAATTTAATATGTTTACTGCTGAGTTTTACGTCTGTAGCCACAATGTGTCATGCTCAATCATATCGATACTAATTATCGAATATAAAGGTACGTTGCAACATGAAGGTTGATCGAACGACTCTATACCGGGTTTTCAGTATAATGTTTTGCCAAGAGCCAAGGTTTTATCATTTCCCTATTATCCTGGCCATACAAAATTAGCTAATACTATGTGAAACAAATGTGGCCCTTCTCCCTGGCTATGTTTTAAATTGACTTATCAATTTGTAAATACTAACAGTAGTAATTTGTTTAAAATGAAATGTAAGAGGTAATTAATTTTTTTTTTTTTAGTCCATATACGGTTATCACGCTAATAAAAATTTGCCATTTAAATATGCATCTGGCGGTGGACGAGAATTGCATTACACTGAAGATAAAGATATTGACCTAATTGAATTTGTAAACAAACCTTTAGCTAAAATACCTTTGGATATAAGTATTCACTGTTAGTGGAAACCTTCATACACTGGTTCGACAAAAAGATTTAATTGTTTTTTTTTTTTTTTTAGGTCATTGGCTTGCCATTGATGGAGTTCAACCAACAATTCCGGAAAATCCTCCTCCTCAACCCATAAATATACAAAATGTTGAATCTGTCGAACCTATACAAAAATGTAAAACACCAACCAAAGAAAAAACTAAAAGACCATTTATTGGGTATAAATGTTTAATATTTATTAATAATTAATAAATATGGTAATTTTTTTTTTTTCACTAGAAAACCTCAAAAGTTATATAGTACTGAAACTGTTCATGTAAAAGAGTTGGCAACACACGAGTTGTCAGTTGAACAACAACTTTATTACAAAGAAATTACAGAAGCTTGTGTTGGATCAGATGAAAGTAGACGAACTGTGTGTATTTATATTATTTATTTTTGTGTACACAATATCTGTTTTTTAATAAATTTTAATGTTTTTAAATATAACTATTATTTTCACTATAGATCTTATTTTATTGTGTTACTATTCTTATAATAATTCTTGTATTAATTATATTTTATAGGAAGCTCTGCAGAGTTTAGCAACTGACACTGGCCTTTATGAAATGCTACCCCGAATGTCTTCATTCATTGCAGAAGGAGTAAAAATAAACGTTGCACAAAGTAATTTGGCCTTGCTTATATATTTAATGAGGATGGTTAAGGCACTGTTGGAGAATTCTGTGCTATATTTAGAAAAATATGTATGTCTTATGATTTATATTATAATTCTAAAGTGTATTTTAATGCTCTTATATAATCAAATCAAATTGCATTACCATTAAAAAATATTGAAAAAGTAGTGATAATATAATATCACAATTATATTTCAGTTACACGAAATCATTCCTTCAGTATTAACATGCATTGTAAGCAAACAATTATGTATGCGGCCAGAAATTGACAACCATTGGGCTTTACGTGATTTTGCTTCGCGTTTAATGGCACAAATTTGTAAAATGTTCAATACGTCAACAAACCAAATACAAACTCGTATTACTAGGGTATTTACAAATGCTATATATTCAGATAATACTCCACTACCGTCAATCTATGGTGCAATTGAAGGTACCTTGAAAGGCATTTCAACTGTTTGTGATTTAAATAGATTCATTGGTTGTTTTCTTCTATGTTTTAGGATTGTCCGAATTAGGATTAGAAACCATTAAATTATTTGTTCTACCGTCAGTGCGCATGATATCTGAAAAACTTGATTCTCCAGATTTATCACATAATAATATTGATCGTATATCCATAAATCAAATTAAACATCTCCTTTGTGTAATTTTTTTAATTAATTTTTTTTAACAATTGTTTATAAAATAATGTTTAATAGTTTCTATTATTTTAGAAAATGTTAACTCCTTTGTTAAAAACAACACATCCAGAAAATGTAGAGGAATATAGAAAAGAATTTGGAACTGTTGGTATATCATTGTATGCTGCTGTATGTAAAGTCCGTGCCACAATTGTTTCTGAAAGTTCAAGCAACCAAACACAAACAAGTAAAATATAATAATAATTAATACAATAAAATGAATATTCATTTTTGTCTTCTTTATATAGGTGCACAAAGTGAAACGGCTGTTGGTCACCCAGTTTCTGTGTCATTGAGTAACTCAGGACTTCCTCAAAAATATATTCTCATGTCTATGCTCAAGTATCATACAAGTAAATTGTGTGTTTACTATTTAAATAGAATTTTTAATTGAAAAGTTTTTGGTTTTGTTTTTTCTAGAATCCACCAGTTAATTTATTAAAATTATTTACTACCCTCTACAAAACATTATCTCGATATCAAGCTGAAATTATAAACTCTATTTAAATTAGTGTTTATTTACTTTATTTTATTTATATGGATCAAATTATACATACAATATATTACCATTATTTTGAATTAAGTATTTATTTTATCTATTTGCATATTTTATTTATTCTGTATAAAGAAGTAATAGTAAGTTGTAAATATAATAATAATTATATGTGTGTATATATATATTTATAATGTAAAATCAAGAAAATATGAGTAAGATCAATGTTAAAAATTAAATAAACAATTTGTTTTTATTTTCTATTTTCCTATTCATTACCTATGGGCTACATCTGAGTACTAGTCAGTGCAACTCATCTGTGCTCAATAAAAATTGAAGTTTTCGAATAATATTTCTTTTACAGTATACGGAAAGAAAGTAGAACATTTCACAAACATAATAGACAGTTTTACATCACTCGTTCACACACACACACACACACCCACATTAAGTAATTGACACAATTATTGAAATTCAAAGTGAAGCTGGTTTGTAAATTCATCGTAAAAATAAAAAAAAAAATTTAAATACAATTTTAAAAGAATATATGAAAGTAAAACTATTAATTACTTAACTCATATATATATGTATAAAAAAAATACATCAAACTTAAATGCTGTCATTAAAATTTAATCTGATCAATATATTTAGGGGTTTATAATATCCAGTAGTTATATAGTAATAACTACCAATAATTACTATATTATAATTTTTTCAATCATGTAGATTTAATTATTTTTACTTCAGAATTAAATCATGTTTAAAATATGAATAACTTGTAACAGTTATTACCGTTACACAGGATAAAATTACAATACAGAAAGCATAAAAAAAAAAAAAAAAATATTAGTTTATTGCTGAACGATAAATACTGAATTGAATTTTTATTCAAAAATGTACCGTTTATTCATGTTTTTTTGAAAATATTATTTGCCAACTTCGTCTCAATAGGAATAATTAGTAAGGAGACGCTAAAAATAAAATAAAAACAATATAGGAACTTATCCTATTCCGACGGGCAGTGTAATTTTTCTACCCGACGATCTTAAAATCCATATAGAACACGTATTCAATAAATACCCAGACTGAAATTAATACAGAAAAACTTTAATCTTATCGGTAATGTTTATATACCAAAATAAACTATTGATAATGACCACTGTTTTGATATATAATGAAAATCGTTATCTCCAATCAGTTATCGAAAGTGCGCGTCCTAAGTTTTTTGTTTTGTGTAAAATCGCGATTTCACAATGGATAATATTACCGGAACAACGCGCGTGTATTAAATTGTGTTTAAAAGTTAGTAAAATTGCTACGGAAATGTTTGATTAGATTAAATTACCTTTTGGCGGTGTTACGCTTAGCCGTCGGATAACGTTTTGATAAAGGTCGAATATCCATTGCAGATGATAACATTTACTTTTGTTCGAAACAATATCGGAAATGGCCGATGATTAACCGTCAGAGTAGTACCTAATGGAGTTGGCGTAGCAATTGGTACTTGTCATTCGATTTGATCAGAAATGAGTGTCCGCATATCAGTGCCGAAATTGTTAACCGAGGAACAAAGGGAACGTCGTGCGGAACTAAAAAATCGGATTTCTAATGACCCAAGTTTTATAAAAGCAATTATTACGGGCGATGAACCATGGGTACATGGATATGATCCCGGAACCAAAATTCAATCATCGCAATGGAAGACCGCAAATTCACCTCGTCCAAAAAAATATCATCTGGTCCGGTCAAACATCAAAGCAATGCTGTATGTTTTGGTTTTGTCCATTATGAGTTCGTATGTACAGGTCGGACAGTAAATCAAGTTTATTTAACCGTGACAGAAGAGTTAAATGCTAGGAAATGCTAAGGAAATTCAAAGGTGGCAAGGCCGTTGTGAGCATTGCATAGAAGCTAAAGGACACTAAAGGCGATCCATTTAAACATTTGGTAAGTTTGAATTATAATTTTTTTTTTCATTTTGTCTGAGTATTTATTTAAAACACCTCGTATTCCTTTGTCGGTATTAAGGCGTAGAAATTAGATGACTAAAACAACACTGTATATATTATTTTACGACCAAAACTAAGACGTTTTTATCATATAGACTCCGGTCTTTGTGATAATTTCGAATTTTTCTTTTTGTTGTAATTCTGTTACCAATAATCAGAGACCTGAGAGTTTTACAGAATGATCATAATAGCCCTTTCATTAAAAATTGTCAAAACATTTTTGAGCTATTTATGGGCGTGTGCAATTATTGAATTTCATAGATTTATGTGGATAAAATTGTTTTTGCTGAGCAGAGGTGCGTTGAAAATTTACACGAAATTCATACGCAGTAGTGGAAAAAAAAGTTGAGCGTAGAGTGTAGTTTTGTTTTTATAAACATTTAAAATTAAAATTCAATATTTATATTTTTAAACATTGTGTGTACAAGCGGCATACACAACATAACATATATTTTTTATTTCATTCACATCACGAAAATGAAGTAAATCTTCCAAAGAATTTGACTGCTAATCATCACAAAAACTTTTAAAAAAAAATCGCACATAATGTGCAAAGGCAGAAATTACACATCTCCAAATTATTGTTTTATCGCATCAATCTGAGAATTTTTTACTAACCAAAAGTATTAACAAAGTAAAAATACACATCATGATAGCTTCTATGCTAGACAGAAAAACTGTATTAAAAATGAAATTTATGTGTTAAATTTCAACCAAGTAAAATATTAAATACAACTATTGTATTTTTTTTTGTTGTCATATATGTAAAATTATAGCGCATGCGTGGGGCTGGGGTTTGTACATAGTTGCTAAGTTTCTCGTACAGGATAGTGTTAATAAGTACAATATTAGGAAGGTCAGATATATAAGGTGATTTAGTTGATATACTGTATGCAATTATCATTGCAAACAAAAAATGAATCCAAACGGTTATTGGCCAAATTTTTTATTGACAGTTTTCTATTTCATCAAATAAAAAATTATTGCACCTATGTTGATGTAATACATGTGCATACATATAAGAAAACTAAATTTTCACAATAAAATATTTTTTTTACTAACAATTGTACAATTAATAACTCACTAATCTAAAAAATTTAAATAGTGTAAAACATGTTAAAATATGTAAAACTTAATAAACTGATTGTAATTAATAAATATAAATTCAAAAAATATTATTTTGTTCTATGGGATTACAAGATTATAATATAGGGTATGTTTATATGAAAACATATTTGTTACTTAATTAGCTTTTTGTAAATATTCATCAAACAGATAAAGAGACAAGCTTGGATCTGGTTGATTTGCAATCAACTGTTTAATATCATTGGTATAACCTGACAGTTCCCTTATGATATTAGAATGTTGGTGTACAAAGTTATTCTCCAAGTACGAAGCCACCTATAATAAATAAAACATCAATGATGAATTAATTTATTATTCAGAAAAAATATATTATATTGCAATAAACAAAAAAAATAGGGCAATAAGTTTACTTCAGCATCATGCTCTTTCCTTCTTGTAACTTCACCATGAAGAAAATGTGCACCTTCAGCCAAACCTTTTTGCATATCCAAAGCTTTAGCCATGCTACCCAATTCGTACATTTCATACTCCATTTGCTATTGAAAAAAAAACAAGTATATATTTATACAAGTGTGTAAGTTGGCTATTATATTTTTTATATGTCAATACCCTTTCTTTTATTTCTTCTCTACCGTAACGGAAGCTCATGTGAGCACCACGTTTTCCCATAAACTTAACAAGATCAATGGCATTTTCCCATGTTTGGTCAGACAATTTTCTGTAAAGCTTTTCAAAACCAGCACGATTTTTTTCATAGTTGCCAAAATGAGATGACTACAACAAATAAATATCAATTTATGACTTAAGATAATAACTAATAAGCATTGAAATATAAAATAAATGATACAAGTATCCATAAAGATTATAGGTCAAACATAGTTAAATTAAAATTTTAGGATTGATTGAAGGAATTTCTATGATCTATGAAAACAATTTTATTATACAACTGTATAAATACATATTGTATACTTAGATACTTTATACAGCATTCCATACAAGAATATTAATTAATTATAATTGCTTATGGCAAAAGAAACTGACTGAAGAAAACAGTAAATCAAATCACTTGTTTTCCTCATTTAAAATTTTTTCTTGGAGATAACAATTTTAAATTACCAATGAGAACAATTACCATTGTTCAATAAGAATGACCATCTGATGATTCACTAAAAATTAAATTGTCTTAATTGTCACTTAGGATTTTTAAACTACATTGAAGATGAATATTCTGAAGTTGTCAACAAAGCTTTGCATATATTTTTATTACTTGCGATATTGTATTTATGTGAAGTAAGATTTTCAGCAATTGTCGTATTACAATTCAATTATTGATCCAAACTTAATAAATATTGAAAAAGAAATGCATGTGGCAATAACAAAGTTATTATTAAACAATCTCGTTGTTTACATTTAAATTAAATATTAATAGTCATTGTTTTGTTTTGTTTTTATTTTTATGAATGTGTGAATCTAAAGTTTGGGAACCGCTGATATAAAATATAAATATATAAGAGCTGAAGTGTTTAATTAGTATTTAAATAAAAATAATAAATTATCTAGTAATATTCATATAATTTTAAATGTTTAAATACTTAACTGCATAAAAAAAAATAATAATAATCATATTATATTGACTAAAAATATTAGGCTGAATCAACACTAGTAATAATAGTACTAAATATTACATAATAATATCAATCAAATTGTATACCAGCATCAAATTTATCAGTAAAAATGTTTTTCTATTAAGTATTAAGTATTTAATAATACTATAAAATAATTGTGCATTAATAGCCCTATGGAACTGTAATAGTTATGAGTTAATAATAATTAATATTAATAATAACTGCAATATATATTTACCATTAACAAAAATTGAAAACTACGCAGAATATGTGTCTTTGCATAGTTTTGAACATTGGTTAATAATTCATCACTTTTAAATGCTCCATATCGTGCATTACAATTTGCTATTTCTCCTCCTGGTAATAGTATAAACGATATAATTAATACAAAATACAAAATATAGACAAAAATTATGAAAAACAAAAATTAACAAACCGACTGGGCTACAAGCTCCAACCACATCATTGTAACAGAATTCACTGGAGACATATCCGACACAGAAGACGGATGTCATACACATTACAAATAATTTGAAACTCATTTTTGATACTAAAAAAAAATAAAAATTAACAATTGTACTATGATAAATTTTTTTGTTATATATTAATACTTTTATAATCCAGTAATTTTAAATTCTAAGCAGAGTTGGGAGGAATTTGTTTTTCATGTCACAAAAACACTAAAAAAGGGGTAAAAATGCTAAATTTTATTTATAAAGAAGTAGGGATGAAAAATGTAAAATAAAACTCCATATTGATAATTATCTTGACCTTTTAAAACCTGACATTCTTTTTTTTTAAATTATCAATTAAATATTAATAATAGGAAAAAAAATTAACTTGAAAAAATTAATTCCATATTTGAAATGGTTAATAGTTAAATAATTTCCCACGCAGAAAAAAAAACTCAATAAAAAATAATAAGAAGAAATATAAGCAAGAGTTCAAATTTGAAATGTAAACCCCATTAATAATAGTTTTACTTAATTAATGGCGTCTTAGCAGTTAATAAATAAAATATGGAAAGAAGTAACTCCAAAACCGTGGCAGATATCTGTAGTACTGTACCCAATTTACAAAAATGGAGATATAATAATCATATAATAGTTCATTAACTGTCAAAACTACAAAGGAATCCCTAGTTAACACATTGTGTAAAGTTTTCTCAAATATAATTCTAAATAGACTAAAACCGTACGCTAAAGAGATAGTAGGAGAGTATCAAGCAGGTATTACAGCTGGCAAATCCACAATTTGTTATTAAACAAATAATGGACTAGAGCCATGAATTTGATTAAGGTGTTTGCCTGTTTGATTGTAGATTTTAAACAAACCTATGACTAAGAAATAAACTATGGAATGTGATGGTCAAACTTAATGAAGACCTGAGGTTATTATAAGTGCTGAATAGAAAAGAGATGGCGACACACAGAGGTTAGATTGTGAAGAAAGATTGTGGAAATGACAATAAGCCTAAATAGCCTCGAATAAAACAAAATGGTCTTTTAATTTTGAAACAATAACTACAACTCACCAAAAATAGTAGTTTACTGTGGGTCTGAAGTATATAATAATTAATATTATAGTATCAATAATTTAAGTATTATATAACTTGGTACCTATTACCTAATTAGAAATTATTATTCAATACTAAATATCTGTTTACTAAAATTAAACTATTTTATTTTATTCGGGTAACAATAGAATATTTTTTTTACATAATTAACATTAGATATTGGACAAAGGAAATATTTGATTAATACTGATTATATATAAAATACCTACCTAATAGTACCTATTTAACTTAAAAATTGATTATCAACACACTTAAGAAATGTTTTATCAATATATGGTATTAATAAAATTCTAAGTAATTTTTAATTAACAATTTAGATTGAATCAAAACCGTATTTTAGTGTAAATTATGTATAACCACACAAACTTATAAGATACTGAAACATGGTTTTTCTTTATGATACTCTGATCATAATCAGATGTATGTACTTAAAATTCTTTAAAATTACATATGTATTAAATTAATTTATTCTCACTTTTCAGAATTAAGAAAAAGTATATTGTATTAATTCATAAAATTCACAATCAGTTTTCTTAAATTTATATTGATTTTAAAATAGAAGTAGTGAAAAACATCTATGATATTTGGATAATATTAAATATTATTATAATTATTATTATTTTATTATATAATTGAAATATATATTGAATAAAAATGCAATATATATTTCAATTTATATTATTGGGATGTTGTGTTCTCCTTTAATGATGTTAATAATATGCCAAACCTAGAACTCACAATATTTAATGTACAAAGACCGATTTCTCTTTATCAAGATAGTTGAAAAAAAATAATAAACAATATTTTTTTATTTGTAGAATGAAATGAGGTTTTACATGTTTCAAAATATTTATTTAATCAAATTAAAAAATACAAATTCCTTTAGAGATTAATATTAATACTCAATTAAATAAATGTGTAGAAAAAGAAAAAACAAGCCTACATGTATAGATAGTATAGCATTGTAGTGTTTTGTGTAAATAAAACCGGTTTCGATTTAATCATCATCATTTAGTAGAACAACATAGAGCCACAAAAAATATGCAACAGAATATAAAATCAAAATGAGAAATGCCTAGAAAAAATGATAATTTTTTACACAAAGAATAAATTAATTTAGTTTGAAGAGATTGTAAAAAGTGATGAAATGACATAAATTTAATATGTGTTACTTATTATTTTAAATATTATATTGGTATGAGCATTGTTTTTAAAATCTGTCTGTATACTCAAAATAATATTTTAAGATTATATTCTGTAACCTCATTATAAATATTATAAATTCTTCCAAAAAACAACTAATGTTGCCCCTTAGCTATTCTAAATAATATTGCATTGTAATATTATATATTATATAATACAAATAAAATTGAAAAATGTTATTAAAAACTTTATTCTATTTTTGTTGTCTTTGTTTGATTACTCTTACTGATGATGACTGCAATGTAAAATAAAAAATAAGTTTTTTTCATGTATTTTTTTATTTTGTTTGTAGTATACAAAATATATTTGCATTTATTTTATTTTACTATTTTATGGACTTCATTCCTATGGACTTTAAATTTTAATATTAATTGAATACACTCGATAAAATAATTTTTACTGCATAAAAAAAAACAATGTGTAATAATTATTGACGATTAAGTCAACAACTGATAAATATGGGTAATTAAACAGCATTACCTAAATGGTTATTACTAATTACTTATTATTATGTAAGTTTAAACTACACAATAGGTTTATTGTATAGTTGTCCACTCAAGTGTTTGTCATATCGGGACATTATAGATTACATCTAACAAATACAGATATAGTATGCACAGTGTGTATATAGTTTTAAGTAGGTATGTTTAATAGTAATAATGGTAATAGGTTTTAACTAGTCTAATAAAACATTTTTACAATTAATGCAATTTTCCTAGTTATGATAATTATGCTTACAATGCTATTAACTCAATATTTCTCACATAAAATATCATTAACAACAACTGCCTATACAAACAAAGCTTTATACTTTTACCATGCATTTAAGTTAATTTGATTTCTGGTTTTTTTTTTTTTTTTTTTTAAACCATTAAGAAATGAATCAGCTTTATTTTAAGTACTATGTTCCTCATAGCTTAAAAACCGAGTGTTGACTATTGATTTTCAAAAAATGTATAAAGCAAATATTTGATTTACATATCGTATACGAGTTTAGAATTTATACCGCAGGAGTAGGAATAAATTGATTGTAAGTAATGGGTCATTAAAAATGAATCGCTCTATATTTCCTAGTAGATTGTCGAAGGTCTTTATTAAATTCAACTTGTACGAACTCCTTTTCCCCGCAGACGTAACCGAATGTAATCACAATTGGACTATTAATAATATTAAAAATAAATACAAAAAATCCCGCCCGTATCATTGTTTGTACAAACGAAAAATAGATTTCGGTACGATTTTAAAAAAAAAAAAAAAAAAGTAATAATAATAATAATACGATAGGACAGGCCAGTTTGATTATTGGTAAATTGGCATTATTTTTTTTATTTATTTAACTGCGTGCCAAAATAATGTGTCGACAACACTTGTTATTCGTTGGGATCCTTACTACGCGAAAGTTCCCCGAGACGACCACACGGCCGTGGTCCGTCGATATATATATATACGTATAACAGTATGAGAAAAAAAAATAACCAATAATTGCAAAAATAATATAATAATATCGTCGGGGCGAGACGGTTTTTATACTCACGGCACTCGGATTTCGACGGCGAACGCGGAATTGTACGTGTTGACCCTCGGAACGGCGGCAAAGCAAATGACACGGCCGCGGCGGGGTGCACTTCTCTAGTAGCGAAACGAAACAACAGCGATTTAGGCTGCGGCTGGGCGTACGCGAAAACACGGCCGACGCGATTGGTCGCTGAACGCTGCACAACACGGTCACCACAGTTTATTATAACGATGCGTTTCGTAATACCGAAGTGCAGCAGATTAATAAATTTAGATAAGACGTAAAACGACAACTTTTTTTTTTTTTTTTTTTTTTTTTTTCACTATTATTGCCGTTTTCCTCCTCTCTCTCACCCGCGCGCCGTCTCACTCGCTCTCCCGCATTGCGATGCGCGCGCGTGCGAGTGCGACCGAGCGCGCCGTGCCGATTACCAGTGCAAACAAAAAAAAAAAAAAAAAACCGCACGTGCGTCACGAACGCGGACAAAAGAACTGGGGCGTCTGCGGTCGGCAATGGGAGGGGCCGGCGGCCGATCGCGTTCGGTCCGCCGATAACAGACAGCGTCAATCCGACTTTTGCTATCTATTCAGTTCCGCGTCGTTCGATACGTCTGTCGTTCGGTCCTGTTTAACGTCCTATAGAGTTCACTTTATTGTCTGCCCGCCGAACCACCCCCACCCCCCACCCCGTCCGCCCGCCCGCCCCTTCGACACACACGTACGTATTTATTTATTCATTGTGCGCGCGGGTATTATATTTTTTATTTGCGTTGGGTTTATCGCTATTTTTATTATCGACCATTGTGTGTGACTGATCGTTTCTGCCTGCCCCGCGCCTATTATTATTATCCAATCATCGGCAATCGAGTACGACGTCCGTCGCAATAAAGTCCCGCGCTGCGCATTATTCCGTTGAATTTCTCCGTCTCCCGCAAACCGACGGTCGTCTCTCGTTCGCCGACATTGTATTTCTCATTTGATTTTTTTTTTTTTCTACTTTTATTTGATTCCCTTTCATTTGTTTTTCAGTCCTCGCGTCATGTTTAAACTCGCGTTGATCGGCGTCGTCGCCGTTCTGTTCATGGCCGGCCAAGGCGGCGTTCAAGGAAAAATGACATGTTAGTATGCGATACCCTATACATATCCGTATTCGTCATAATTGTTATTGTATATCATTATATCCTATTGTATTATTTTGTTTTTGTTGTCGTTTCAAAGGTAAACTGCCCCAAGTACAAATTCCCGACGATTGGATTACAATGGTCGACCCGTGCATAAAGAAAATGAAAGAACAAGTACAGGAGGAATTTACAGCCGCTATGACTTATTTCGCCATGGTAAATAATTTTAAACTAATAATAATAACAATAATACCGATAACTAATGGGTACCAATTATATATGAAAGTACCTATTTAACCTTAAACCGTATTATTACTATTTCTATTAGTTTAATGGGTTTATTTTATGTTATCTGACTGGACATGCATATTTAATTTGTTTTATCATTCGAACTTGTTCGTATTAGTTGTAGTTATCAATGCACTCTATAAAAAAAAAAAATTATTATCAATAGATTCAAAATGATAAAAAATTCTTGATAGAATGAAGGCATTGTTACAAACAGCTCAGGTGTTTTCCATTAATTCTACTTAATGGTGTCCCAAGTTCAAAACACTCAATTAAGTTAAAAACATCATTACTTATCTTAGAAATCATTATATTACGATATATATAATAAATTATGTCGATATGCATTCGACATGAACATGATAATAATATACATGGGGATGCTCGTGTTAAAAATATACATGTCGATAGCACAATTTCATACGGGTATGGTACATCGAGCAACTTAATAAGATATAGGACACAGGATTACCCACCGGTATTGGTCTGTAGGAGCAAGTGAACTTGCACAAGACAGCTGTGATAGTAAGACCATATTAGTGAGTTAGACATTAATCATTTTACAAAATTAAGTTGTTTTAATTAATGCAGGGTGGGCTCTTCTCGATGGTACAGATCTGATATATAAGGGAGCTGCACACTACACCGCTAAAGTAGATGAGTAAGAGATAGGCATCCGAGAGCATCAAATACATAGTTACTTTGTATCAAATTAAAGTTAGACAAATTATTACGGAGAGTATAACACCAAATTTGATAGTTTTTGAATTGAATTATATTAAATAAATTGAACTTAGACTCAAGGGCTGCCCGCAACAATATTTTATTTTCCCTTTAGATTCACCAATGCAATTCTGTTGTAATTTATATATGTACTTTACGTCATTACCTAATCTTAAATTTTTTTTTGATTCAAAATGGACTTGAATTGTATTTAAAATAATACAAAAACTAATTGCTTTTTAAAATGTATACAAATATATTTTTAGGGAGCACATTTTTCTAAAGATACTATTAACCGCCCAGGTTTTGCAAAAATCTTTTTTGAAAGTGCCAGTGAAGAACGTGACCATGCAATTAAAATCATTGGTTATTTGTTGATGAGAGGTGGTTTAACCAAGGATATTGCTCAATTGATACGTGACCCTGTGTGTATAAAAATTAATTTCATAATTTAAACTTATGTTTATAAGTTAATTGTATTGTTTTATTTATATCAACTTTATAGCAACCTTTGTCTGAAACGTGGGCTGATGGTTTAAGCGCATTAAAAGATGCATTAAAATTAGAAGCACATGTAACGCGTAAAATAAGAGATATTGCTTCCACTTGTGAAGAACCCGGCCGTGATGGACAAGACTTCAATGATTATCATGTAAGTATTACAATATCCAGAATAAAAATAAATTGTTAAGGAAAGGTACAAATGTACAGAAAAATTGTGTTCTTTAAGTTTACTTATATGAAATTAAAATAACCATTTTGACCAATTAAAGCGCTACTCATTTGTCATGAGTTGAATGGTATCGGTTATTTAAATATAATTGCGAATAATTAGACAAGTGTTTTTTGATAAAATGTCATGATTCCTCTTTGTTCTGTTTTATACATTATCAATTTGAGTGTTTTCTAATATCGCTTTTTTTTTTTTTTTTTTGTCATTTGCATATTTTTTCTACATAAGTTAGTTCACAATATGGGTGGATAGGTGTAGTACTTAGGAATTAATATTAATATATAAATCTGATTATCAATTCTTTGATTACCTATGCTAATTCCCAACTATATTATCTATTAAAAAAACTTAAGTATTTTTGAACAAAGAAGAATTGTATTGTGAATAATCTATGAATAAAAAAAAATTACCAAGATTCTACAATTACTATTATGATTTTTTATATATTAATAACAGTTTTTATTTAACACTGTTAACACTATAAGTATTTTTTTTTTTTTTTTTTTTTTTATCACAGTTTATCATACCTGTAATAATATACCCATATAGTGTTTTGTATAGAACTATACAGAATATATTAAATTTATTTTATTCAATCGGATTGATTTTATTTTAAAATATGACATTTTTGAGCGTTTTAGTTATTCAATATTGTTTTAATCATTTCTAGTTGGTCGATTATTTAACTGGAGATTTCTTGACTGAACAATATGAAGGTCAACGTGACTTAGCTGGTAAAATTTCCAATCTTGGTAAAATGTTAGAATCGCATGGAGCACTTGGAGAGTTCCTCTTCGACAAGAAACTTTTAAGTGGAAATTCAGTTTAATTTAACATTTATGAACAAAATTATATTTTATTATTATGCCATATCAAATTATTCTACTTAAAATTATATGAATTATCACAATAGAATTTAATAGTACATTATATCTTAGCTTAATAAACATTTTATTGATTTTAGCATCAATCAATCTCTATTTTAAAATCATTGTTAATTATATATGAAAAAAAATTAAATATTTTGCCATATTGTATTATTTTAGTTCCAGAATTTAGATTCTGAATATAACGAAGAATGTATTTTTATTATCATATTGTAAGATTAAATTACTATTTATTTTTAAATATGTTATTTATGGTACTTTAATTATATATCTTATCAAATTATATTTTTTTATTCTTCAGTATTGTTTTATAGATAAAATTATTAAAAACACTAATTTCATAAAAATGATTGAAGTTTTAGGTCCTTGGTTACCTTATACATCCTAAATAATCTATGAATTGAAGAAAAAAAAGTGTTGAATATTAAATTGAAAATATTATCACATAATTTATTAATTGCTCTCATTTGGTTTTGTTTAACTCAGTATCACTCGCGTGTTTGATATTTCTTAATGAAATATTAGTTTACTTAATATCATCGAAATATGAATTTCAATGGTATTTATAATATTTATTGCATTATGCATTTTTTAAGTTGTCTGTAAGCGTCTTAGATTTTACAGGTAATGAATGATTCTAGAAAATTATTAACGTTCAGCAAAAATAGCTTGTGTACAAATCGTACAATATTCTATCTGCACATAGTGAATAAATTATGGCATTTAGCAACATAACGACAACCTGTATATATAAAACACCAGTAAACTGATATTTATACAAATTTTATTGGCTACCGCGTATTTGGTAATTATTTTACTGATTTAGACCCAAAAGCCGATTTTACTGTCGAAACTTAAATAACTTAAGTAGTAAGTGATGAAGTACTTATGATAAATTGTACGCTTAAAGGTACAATGAGCTAATTGTACAGGTAAAAATAAAATAATTGACATGGATTTTGTTTCAAATGGAAACTGTTGACTAATCAGTCAACCTTATGTTGACCGTATTATGTGTTTGAAAAAAATATTTAAAATTAACGTTTTTTTGTTAATTATCCGCTCGTAGATTATGTTGTGGTGAAGGGCTCAAGTAATTCGATATATGTATACGTACTAAAATACTTGAAAGTACGAATTTGATGTAATTTTTAGCCATATAAACGTATATAAGTAAAGTCGTTTGAAATGCTGTGGATTTTGTTTTGATGGAAAGATTGAATTAAATATAATGGACCGGCACGAGCGTAGACTGCTTTTCAACATTTTACGTTGAGATTAAACATGTCCGTTTAAAATGTCATAGACCCGGCGGTTTTATATGTTGTGTCATCGTTAATACGTCTATGACGTCTACTGCAAGAAAAATTAATCCTATATTACATATTTAAATTTGCATCTATCTATATTTTTTTTTTTTTTTAAAAAGGTGTTGCGCCTACCCGGTGTCATACGTGCACTATCACTATAATCTCTCGGCAACGATACCTATACGTGCAATTAATTTAATCCTGTGTTTTATTAACGATAAATCGAGTGGCTACTCGTAAAAGAATTATGTTTACACGCAAACGCGACTAAGTTAGTAGGCACACGGGGTATTTGTCGTTGTGTACGTGAATCCTACATAAAATGTATAATATTATCTATAGAACAACTTAGGCCTACGGGTAGTAGGCAAGTACTCGAAAAATAAAACTTGAAAATTGCTATCAAGACTGAATAACACTTCACGGAAACCTCGGTAGCGGATATATATATATACATTTTATTATTTATCGGTTGAGTAAAATTAAAAAAATGTCTACGATTAATTGTATAGGTATAGGTTAATTTAACAAAAAAAAACACTTAGAATTTAATTAATTAATTACAATAGTTACTTCGTACCTACCTTAACACGTTTGGACAAATATTTTGTATATTTTAATATCGGTACTACTTGTAGGCCTACGATGAATATTTATCGTATTATAATATTATCTGTCTATTTCATAAAACTGTTTGCCGTCACTACAATTGTAGTGTTTTATCGCGTAGCCACGGCCAATAAATTACAATCGAAAGCAAAAAAAAAATACATTAAGGACGCAGGTCAAGGGAGGTGGTCTGTTGCGTTAATATTTTTAATAAATCTGTTTTGCTCGTGTATAGCTCCGTCATTCCGTCGGTCGTCGGTAAATAGAAAGAAAAAAAAAAAACGAAAAATATCGGCGGTTTTCTCCTTGTGAATTCCGGTTTTGTTTTTTTTTACTCCTCGTGCTGTGCAAGTGTCGTGTTGGGACGACATTTAGACGCGGAACGCGGGTAGGGTAGGGGGCTCGTAGAGCGAAACGATAATGGAAAAAAAAAAAATAATTGCTCGACGACGATTACTATTATAATTATTATTATTTATTATTGGGCGCGGCGAACAGTAAACGTTGCAAACAAATAAATGTCGCGGGCACAACACATATGAATAATAAACGCAGAACGAACAATTGAAATTAATTGCATTGTAATTATTGTTAATGAAAAAAATAACAATTACTGTTTGTACGAGTGCGTGACGATTATTATAGCGTTTCGGATTCGCAAAGTAATTACGCAACGAATTGGCGAACCAAATTAATATTAGTAGTCTAAACGATCGTTTAGATACTTTTTTTTTTTGTTTAGCTTTTCGATTTTACAAAACAGCTGTTATGATGTCGTATTGATAAAGAGTTTTGTGTTTTTACCCCCTCCCCCTCATCACAATGATAACGCAATTTAACACGCGCGATTGGAGGAGAGCATAAAATGTACGCGGGAAAAACAAAAAAAAATTTGATTTGCACCAACAAGTTCCAGTTATCGTTTTTGCAAGTCCGGAATTCCGGTGGGATTACATTAAAATCCGTAATTTAAGTGGAAATTCAACATGAATCCGCCCGCGACCGCGTCCTAACACAATATTTTTGTTCCGAAATCCGAGCGGAAACCACCGCGTTATTCGCGGCAAATAGTTTTTCCAATTGGATTATATCAAACCGTCGAGTACAATAAAAATTGAACTTTTATCGAAAACCGAACGTTAATTTCGTTGTTTGTGATCGACGAGCTCGGCCGCCGACCACGCGACGGACTCGATTGTCGCCGAGACCGAATTATTACAAAACTTTACGATTTTCATAATCGTATTATTTTATTAACCGTGTCCGCGCAATAATTAAACGCAATACATACACAATGAATTTAAAACACAATGAAAATATTACCTACCAATGATTAGTACCTTAGAGGCACTACACCGGAATAGTTACTATAATATATTATCAACGTTTTATTAATCTGAATTCTCTTGTGAATTTATTACAAATACATTTTCCTAAATGAAATAGGAACCCAAAAATCGTTTTTTTTTTTTTTTTTTCTCACTGCGCCTAATATTCCACCGGGTATTTTTGATATGTTTGTCTATAACAGTTTTTCTAATAAATATATATAATAAAAAATAAAAAAATAATGATTGTTAAAATCAATGTAATTAGCAAAAAAAAAAAAAAAACATAGCATTCTAATGGTTTAGTTATAGTTATTATTATAATATATGTATCGAGTCACGATACGATTCCGGACCATTTGGAAATTTGGAAATTTCGAATTTCCAGACCGGCCCCTGTGTATAAGTGAACGGTAAATTGTTTAGCATTTTGTTTTGTAATTTTTGTCTTAAGAGTAAAAATTTTAACTATATTAGGAATTTTTTTTTTTTCATCTTATTACATACAGTGGCGTAATTGTGTGTGTGTGGGGGGGGGGCAAAGGGAAAGCGTTTCTCCTGTTTTATAATATGTTAACGTATTATCTGGATTACAAAAATAATGATGTATACTTTCGTTTATTTTTTTTTTTTTTTTTTTTTAATAGGTTTGTTTAATTAAATTATTAAATCAGTTATTAGATTAGTCTTCGAATATTTTGTATACGTAGTATACAAATAAATTTACACCTTCCCCCGTGGTTTTGATGTTGGTGAATAAATTAATTAGCCTCCTCCTCCCCATCCCTGGTTTTTTACCCAAGTAAATCCTAGTTATGTATATTTTTACCCCTATCCACGGCTAGTCGAAACCACATTGGATTATAACGATACCAGGGCACGGGTTTATTTTTAACTAATACAATTCGATACGATTATAATTTATAAAACTTTAATTTGCTCAAATAATAACAGAGTGGAATGTCCGACACTCAAATATCGACAGAAACGTACGACTCCCGGGCAAACCTCCCCGCGATCACTATCGTCCGTCGTATGCTGTGCGCTCGTCCAAATATTTAGCCAGGCTTAAAATAAAAAAAATTTAAATTAAATATTATTCGGCAGACACGCCACGTTGTTGTATATTTATACACGACGTATATCAGACGTATATAAATATATATAAAAAAAAAAAACCACTCCTATTGCAGAAAAACTAATGTGAAACGACGGCTCTTAAAACGAAATTAACATAAACATGTATAAACCCGTATAATATGTTAAAATAATAGAAACCCGAAACTCTATTAAATATATTCGGGCCCGATCGTGTAACACTGTAAAACTTGTATCAATTTATTTAATTTCTGCGACGGCGATTTTTATATATCCGGTGTATAGGCATCGAAAACTAGATAATATTACATTCTGTGTAGTGAATAAAAAAAATTAAAAAAAAAAAAACCCGTATTCCCATTAAAAATTCGTTAAAAACCACCGCGCCCGACAGATGCATATCGTATATTCGGAACTGCATTCTAGCGAGATTTTTTTTTTTTTCCCTCTCGTATATACTTTTAACGTAAATCCGAAAATACTAGTTTTTTTTTTTTTTTTTTACTACACGTTATTATAATAATCGTGTCGAGAAACTGCTTTTTTTTTTTTTTTTTTGTCTTTCCGCATACATTATGCGCGCATATACGAGTAGGCCCGATTATTAAGACCATTAGAAAACGAAAAAAAAAAACCTATTAAAATCAACACTGAGTGTTTTTTTTTTTCTGGCCTGAGACGAGTTCAGACGCGGCGCAGAGTTCACGCGTGTAAAACGAAAAATACGTACGGGTCGACGACCGGTGGAAAACTTTTGTTCGGTGCGACCCCGCGCCGAGCCACAAATCTACGCGCGCGCCTAAAACGATATTTTATAATTGGATTATTTTATTATTACTATTGTATACGCTTTTTACGACCGGCCGTATCACGATGTCTCGGTCGACGGAGACCGGATTAATTTAAATAAATATTTGTTAGTTTTGAAAATATTCGGAAACGCGTGTTTTACGATAATTGTTTCTGTTGTACATACACAGTGCATGTCCCACAAGTTTCGAGACAACCATTCTAAAATTAACGCCATTATCGAAATTATTACGAAGTTCTAGTGAATTTATGTATTACTATAACCCTCGTAATCATTCGTACAAAGTTACACGTGTATCAGATCACTTTCGGCAGTATAATCGCATCAAATGTAAGCGGTTGTTCGTTACCGCGGTTATATTTTAAACATGTGGAAAAAGAAAATCTCGTACAACCAAATGCGGTACAATTAAGATGCTTAGAATGGTCAATAACAGACAACATTTTTTTCAATACAATAATTACGGTTGAAATATAGAAGAAAACACAAGTTTGGACGTGGCGTACGACAGGGAAAGATGAATCTTAATGAACCGACAGCTAAAGGAGAAGATTTAATTTAAAATTAAGCAGAAATCATTTTCTTGATATTTTCCGAAATTATGAGTACTTTTTTGTTAAACTGTTATTGTAACCATCCGATAGGCGATAGGTAATAACGCCACTGGCCCTCCCTACAAATCATTGGCCCCACCCAAATCAAAAATCCTGGCGCCGCCACTGTTATGTTGTGTTTTTTTACGGTTTACAAAACAAATATAATTTTGTTTGCAATACGTAATGGGAGGCACGGTAGTCATAGAGGTGATAATGGCCACGGAAAAAAAAAAACGGTCATATACTGACTGAAATGGGGGGTTTTTTTTTTGTATATTATTTCATAGATTCGGGCAGGCCGTATACATAGACAACTATAATAACGGCCAATAATTGAATTATATTATTATTGTAATCGGTACAATGTTCGCTCCGCTTTTCTCGAACCAAAAATATTATACCGGGTTAGCAATGGTGTAAAACCGCGTCGGCGACGATATCGTCCTGGAAAAATTGAATTTTCGTCATTAACCATACAACTTCTGAGTTACAACTTTGCCTCGTGTCAAATTGTCGAGCATTTCTGACCGTCCGAATGAAATCAAACGAAAATTTATAAACTCAAAAACCGACAGAATGTTTGGATAATTTGTCGGCCCTTGTAAACGGCTAATATCAATATTCTGTACAAATGTCGAGATTATTTTTAACAGAGTTATAACCAAAAAAAAAAAAAAAAACCTAAATTAACGAAATCATTATTGTTGTAAATTTTCTCGTTTTTTTAATAAAAAAAAAAAAAAAAAAAATGATTCCCTTTTCCAATGTTTACAGAAAATGTGGCAAATCGGAGCGGGGATGTCTGTTGGAATATCGCAGTAAAAACCGATAATGCATTTTTCGCTTCGCTCAAATAAATCTAAATGGTAAGAATAAAAAAGAAATTGAATCGTTCGACAAGATAGTTATGGTGGACGAACGTGCGTGCATTAATTAATCAACGTATACGCAATTGGCTATTGTTCCTCGCACTTGAATAAAATGATAATTTAATTTCACGAACCCATCATCATTATAATATTATAGAGATACAACAATAATATATAACGGCCGTGTACACAGCGAAAGCGTATTTATAATCCGCCCGCCCGCCCGCCCGACCCCCCAACCGGGGGGCTTATATCGATGCGTATCGAAATTTCCGTATGCGAAAAAAAAATTTATCAAACGACACATTATCGAGTAATAAAACGTAATGTAGGCAAACCACCTATAATCGTTGTTGTTGGTTTTTCTGTCTTTCGGAATACCAATTACGTAAGAATCGCGATTGTATTACGCGAACACGCGTACTATTGGTACAACGGCTATAATATATTGATAACATTGTGCCATTGTACTTATTCGCAATTGTCAATTAGTCGAATACGTTTATTGCCTATAGGTACGTAGTCCGTTGAACCGGGCTCTAGTTTTACTGTCAATGACAATAGGTAGCCCCCCCGGCATTGAACAATCGCCCGATATTTATAATTATAATTACGACTATAGCCCGACGCAATTAATCGCAATTGTTTTTAACTTTGTCCGGCGCGTATATTGCGTTACGCTTCGCGTCGGGGAAGTCAATTGAAAATAAAATTTATGTCAAATACGCGATATTTCCCCGTACGCGCCACTATCGTACATTTACGAACTTTTTTTTTTTTTTTTCAATAATCTAATAGATAATACGTGTAATACGTTACGTTTATTTCGCCCTTATTATAATTGTATGCCCGGAGGTGAAACCATTGTTATAATAACTTTTGATTGTAAAATTGCAAACCTATACATACGACCGTTGAAATACATTTTGTAATTTTGTGATGTAAAAAAAAAAAAAATAATAATAATTGTAATTTGTATTTTATATACACATTAAAGTATTTTGTTTTTTTGAAAACACTCAAAATACACAATAACCGATAATAAAATTCTCACGTTTGAATTTTGGCCCGGTATTGTTGGTTTTAGTATTTCGATGTAATTGATTTATTTAAAAAAAAAAACTCGGCGTATGATTATAACTCTAATGTATTTTTTACTAAAAAAAATGATATACAATCTCAAAATGAATTAGAATTTATCGAGTATTTAAACGATCAAAATAAAAATATTTCTTGTCGAGAGAACTATCCTAAAATTCGCCAGTTGTTCATTAAATATAATATATTAATAATTTTAATAAAGTCTAGTGAATGAAAGTATTAATCACTTTTCAGTCACTACTTTGAAATTAAAATTAACAGTCCTGAATTATATATTATTGCTTTTTTTTTTTTTTTTTTTAAAGCATATAATGTATTTATTATAATTTATATAATTTTTGTTTAAAACAAAAATTCCCTACTGATCTTATTATTAAAAATATTTTTCATTATTTTGACATATTTTGTATTTTTCTCTTAAATTTGATGTATTTTTTTTATATATTTAGTAGCCAAATTGTATGTATTTGAAAAACACGAAATGATGTATTTTGCCCATTACTTTCTATAAGTAATAAAAATGCCCGTGAACAAGGTTTTGGCTAGAAAACTTGTTTCATCAATCATCAATTGTATGAGTGATTTCCGGTACCAAATTGTATACCAGCAAATATAAACCTACCATTTTAGTATACATAATACTATTATTTTTACCAAGAAAAATTAGTATTTTTTATTTGAAAATAATTTACATCACTGTTATATTAAATAGATAACATTAAAATGTAATTATCAAAAAAAATAATAATAGTTTGATTTAGATTTATTAATATGTAGATATTTTAAGTTATGATCATTATTAGAGCTAGAAGTTTGCATGTTTTTGAATAATTATTCAAAACATAGCTTATATAGAAATTTGTTTCATAGTATTAGGAGTTTTAGGTAATAATTTTTACTTTGCATATTCGACTCATTTTTTCCGTATAAGTGCATATTTTGTTATATTTGTATTTTTAGTACATATATCACATATTTTATCTGAAACAATACATGACGTAGAGAATAATATTTGATATATACTATACAATATTTAATGAGAATTTTCTAGAAATTGGAAAAAAAATTGATTAGATATAAATTATTATATAATCTACCGTGTGTTTTGCCAATTATTTGTGTGTTGTGATAAACATAAAATCGGTGGATAAGAAATAAGATTCTGAGAAGGCCAGTCATCAAACTATTTTTAAACTTTTTGATAAATCTATGAATATGTTATGGCTATAAGGCATACAACATAATGACGTTTTATTGTTATTGTCCGACGCTGCGCTGTAATATTGCGAAATCGGAAAAAACAATTCAAGCATTTTACTCGACGATGGTACACGTAATCGAAGAAGTATATATTACACGTTACGTACATATTTTAACACAGTTGACCAACTAATATCTAGTGTAAAAAAAGTTTTTTTGAAAGCGTCATCTCGAACTCGTATATTTAATAATGAAGCTCCTGACATCATAATGCTACCGCAACCAATTTTAACTAGTTGGGGAACATAGTTGGATGCGGCTAATTATTATTGTGAGAATTAAGAAATTATCAAAAATATGATAAACGAGTTAGATGAAAATGACGCGAGAAGCATCTCCCAATAAGGCACAGAATTTTTTAATAATCCACATTTGAAAGCAAACTTAGCATTTATTTCTTCAAACTATAGTTTTCTTTCAACTTATATCACACGTTTGGAAAAACAAAACAAGATGCTATTGCCGTCGTAAAAACTGTTAAAGAAAAATTACAAAGTCCACGAGGAGAAAAAGGAAGAGCTCTTTATAAAAAATTAGAAAACGTACTGTCAAAAAATGAAAAATTTAAAATTAATGAAAAAATGTATATTTTAGAAGGAATAGACCATTTAATGGAAAATCTTGAAGACTTGCAAGTCAACAACTTAAAGTACTATAAATTCTCTCCAATAACATCTGTTGATGTCGAACGTTCGTTTTCGATGTACAAAAGTTTTAGTCACACAATGCAATTTATTTGGGTAAAATTTTAAAAATTATTTAATCATAAACACAATATGCATTTATAATTGAATTTTTTCTTTGATTTGTTTAAAGGCAAGCTTAAAGAAGAAGAAATAAAAAAATAATAATTTATAAAAATACATTTGTAATTTATGATTTTTTAAAGAAAAATAAAATATTTTTAAGAGCATATTTTAGTATTTTAGTATATTTTTAGAGTGTATATGATAATTTTTAAGAGCATAAATGCATATATATTTTAAGGTTTTTTATAACATGAAGTCCTTAGCCCTAGTCATTATACTTCATTATGTTCCGTACAATATTTATATCACTGTTAAAAACAGCCTATATGAGACTATGAGTAGAAGCTAATGTTTGATAGTGGACAAATTGAGATGGTTTGTGTAATTATACATGTTACGAGGTGAACCATATAAGTAAAACAGCAAGGGACATGAATGTATTGGATGAAGTGGCACAGCCTCAAAGGCTTCATCTCCTTAACCTTACACACTGCTACTCTGATCTAAATGGATAACATTGTGAAGTAAATAAAAAAAAAACTGCACATTGTCATGTCAGAAGATTAAAGAATCGATATGGATAAATGTAATGAGAGCATGAGAACAGGTAAATAATGTGGAAAATTGTATGTGGAAGTTGATAAGTACCCAAATAGCTAGGAGAGAAGTAAGATAATATACATAAAGTAACAATAATTATAATAAAATATATATTATATTTAAAAATCAATAGATCAACGTTAGATTTATTTTTAACATTAATAATATAGGTACATATAAATATATATATCACCAAAAGTGAAATTAACAACAATAAAATACAACACTTAACATTAATATAAATTATAATTTAATAAATAAATTCTTTTTCAAAAGAAGGAATACCATTATCCTCCAAAAAACGGAATTTTTTATTCGACCATTTTTACTAACTCTAAAATAACTTCAAAAATTAAAATTCTCTAAATTTTAAACACAATTTCAACTATGAGTTAAATATTTAATTAATCTTTCATTTAATAGACCATAAAAGAATGTTAATACAACCTGCCGGAGACAAAAGGAAAATAGCATGAGTAGTCAAACATTTATTTTGAAATAATAGGCAATTCAACTGTTTTATTTGTTTTTTGCCTTTGTTTTGATAAAAATGTTTGACTGTGAAGCAGTCCTTTGTTTATTATTCTTTGATCAACAGATTCTTGCATCTTAGTTTGGGCCTATAAATTTAAAAAGTACATAATAAAATACACAAATACATATCAGAGTAATTTTGATAATTTCAAAAACAAAATTTTAGGGATTTTTTAATAATAATTGGAAAATATGGTCCAATAAATACATTAAAAACTATTTCAAATTTAAATTTGTTTTTAGAATTTATATATTTTAACACAATAAGACCATATTACTAATGATTGTCCGAAAGTCATGTATGAATAACTTATAGTTAAGCAAGACTGATGGTGGTGGACGTTACCTTGAGGGTAAAGCTACTTGAGTGTCAAGGTGCGTAGGATGTTCTGAAGTGTATAAATTATTAAGTGTTGGGGAAGCAACTGCATCTTGGGGTACGCCAGCCAGGATTGGAGATACTCTAGAGAGTTCTGAACCAGATCTAACTGTAAAATGCTTTTCATTTAGATATAATTTGAAGAATAAGTAATATGACGGAGATAGTATTGATTGTAATTTAAGGAAGAGTCCAGAATGTCCATTGTATTTTTTTTTTTTAAGGGAGCAAGGGTGCCGGCAGTCTGTGAATTTGGTGAATTGTAGAGTGACTCTCTCTAATCAAAATTGTGAGTTGGGGATTAGTTTGTTGTTATTAATTATAGGGTATATGCATTTTAATATTAATTCTTCACAAAGTTTAGAAAATAAAGGGAGCAAACTAATTGGTTGGTAGGAAGTAGGGTATGATCTATTGGTTTGTCTGATTTCAGGGACATGATTATTATTGAGAATTTCCATAATAATTAATGTATACAACTATAACACTTACCAATTTGTAAAAAGCAGTAGACATTAATTTATCTTCAAAATCTTGTGATTTTTTATAATTGTCTTGCTCTCTCTTGAGATAAAAAAAAAGAAAGAAAGAAATAAATAAATTAAATAAATAAAACAAGTTGTAATTGTTTTGTGGTATGCAAAGTGTTTACTTACTTTTAAATTACATATTTCTTCATTAGCTTTTAGTAATTTATTTTGTAGTAATCTTGTATCAACATCAGATAACACTATATTTTTAGTGTCTAAACACTTAACTACTGTCTTTGCTTTATCAATAAACGTTTTATGTTTGCCTTGTAATTCTTGAATTTCTATATCTTTTTGGTTTAAAGAAACTTGAAGTATATTAATTAACTGATCTAAAAATTAAATATAATAGAAATTATAATCATTTATTTATAAACTCAATAAATATTCATATCTTATACTATAATACAGTACACATATATTATACAGGGTGTCATATGCAAAATGGTATATTAAACACACAGTTTGGATATTACATAATAGTGTTTTGATAAACAAAACTTACCAGAAAATGAGATATGATCATTTCAAAACACTACTATGGTATTAAACAATAAACTAAAAAATATCAAAAATCACGAGGTTAATGAAAATAAAAAGTCAAAACGTAAAATGTCCACAAGAATAATAAACTATATAAAATGGATATCATCAAATTTTTCGAAAATAATAAAATAAGAATTTTTTTTTTTATAAATTGTTTATCAAAACATAAAAATGAAAATATGAATATTTGTAATTCTCATCCCCGTTAGTCATATAAGAAAAAACAAATTTGTTTATTTTTATTACCTCAGAAGATATCGCAATGGGTACATATATCTTTGTGGGGCACCCTGTATGTGTTGTTTAAAATTTCAAAAATAAAACAAAACCGTAATATGTGAATAATGATTTTAAAAATACCTTTATCAGAAATAGTAGTATTTTTTTCTTCAATGTCTAAAGATTGAATAACCTGCTCACAGTGAAGCTGGTTTTGTAATTCTGTAACTTTAATTTTCAATTCGTTAGAATTAACTTCTCTTTGGCGAATTATTTCACTTTCCAATTCCAGTATTCTCTGATTAGCTTTTCTGCGAATTAATAATGTCACATAATAACATTAGTAATAATAATAATTAATAGTGTTTATCCATACATTTTTATTTGTAGAAAAAACTTTAATACAAATTTTATTTTTTCAAATTAGACAAGAAAAAAAAAACAGATTTCAATGAAATTACAAATAGTCGAAAAATGGATGGTCCTTATAATACCTATCTACATGTTACATAATATAATAACCTATTATCCAAACGTAGATCATTGTATTGTTGCATTGTTTCATCTAAAAGAGTTTGTAGAACAGACAGTTTTTCTTCTTCTGGTTCTTTCTGGTTCATTTTCAACATTGTGTTTTCATGCTGAAGTCGAACTAATTTTTGTCTGTAAATTCACATAAAGCTTCAAAATAATACAAGTTAAATGAATAAATTGTAAACTAAACAAACTTGAGATCCATTGCTGATTCTAATTCATCTGCAGTGGTTGTTTCCGAATGATCCAATGTATTAGCCTTTCTCATTTGAATTTGAAAACATTTTAATTCATCATTTGCATCTCTTAATGAATCTCTTTCAATAACTAATCTCTAATAAAATATTAAGATTAACTTAGTTAACAATAAAAATATCTATAATAATAATTACTTCTTTCTCCTTCTGTGTAGTATTGAAATGTTCCGTTAACTTTTTATTTTCAAATTCCAATTTATCAGTTTTATTCGCTTCCTCATTTAATGTATGATGCAATTCGGTAATTTGCTTTTTATATACTTCTAATTGTGATTTGCAAATAGCGGTTTTCTTAATTTCCTATAATATAAAAAATAAATAATAACATATTTATTGCAATGATAAAATACAAAGAAAAAAGAACATATCAAATAAAATATCGGCTGTATTCTTATTCAATAAGATTATATTTGAAAATGGATGAGCTAAGATCATAATAAGCAGTCTAAGAAAATATTATATAATAAATCAGAAATATAATTTTATATATATATATATAAAAAAAAAAAAAAACCAAATTAAAAACAGGAGATAATAATATTAACACTTGTACCGACATTAATATAAAAATGTTTTTATTAATTTTGGACGTGAATTTTATCCGTTGAAAGTGTATAAGAAGAATTATTTTTAATGCAATAAATAAAAGGTTTATTCTTTTTGGTAGAATAAGTAGTCTCATTTATTATGTTCCGGATATTATTAATATTATTCTATGATAAAATAAATTGAAATACTGTAATATAAACTATGAGATTTTTTTATTAATAAATTAAGTAGTACATTTCTATATTAAGGATTACGTTTTTTAAATATAATTTTTACGTATTGTTGATCAAAGTAAGAACTACATTCGTTATTCAAATTTTAAATTTATTTGATTTTTTGGAGAAATAGAAACATTTTATTATTAAATTTATCAATTAAAATATCAACATCAGAGTCCAGTAAGAAATTGTACCCATTGAATGAAGATAATAATGATTTATTTAGATGCAAGTAATTAATACAAATTTTAGCATCATTTAACCCATTTTCAGCCAATATGATAAAAAGTTGAAAAACCTTTATCAACTAATCTTGGATATTTATGGCGACGATTAATTTTTTTTTTTTAAATGTTTTGTGTTTACAATTGCACATAGGGAACACATTTTTAAATTGTATAGATTTGTATAATTGTTATTCGAAATATGGTACACAAACTGAATTAACTAACAAATTATATAATTAATAAACTAAGTTATATGTAATTTTGCATATTTAGAGAAAGAGTACAAAATTAAAATAAACAATATTATGACGAATAATATTATAGTTATGATATTATGTAATCAATTTTTGAGTACAAAACAATACGGTAAAATAGTACCGCGGCGACCAAAGAAATGAAATACCACGTAATATTCCATGATAAAATATAATTGTTCAAGTATATAGGTATATTATTTCAGTAATTATATTACACCCAAAATCCGTACCAATTCGTATTGATAAGATACCGAATACGCGTATAATTATTATTGTGATAGGAAAACCCAATATGTGATCTATTTTCTACGGCAAATAATATTTTCTGACAAATGATGTTCGAAATTCCATACTATAGACCGCCATCGTTGCGTAAACGCAATATAAATTTTGTAGGGCAATTTTGTAATCTAACGGATAAATTAATGACAATTTGAATCATAGGGACACATCATATAACATTCAAACATATTGATTTTTACTTTGGGTATTCAAACGATTTCAAATTTGAATATTAATTGATATTATACATTCAAAGTATGTTGGACATAAAAACTGTCTTACTTTTGAGACTTATAATAAAAATCATATACAACCAATATGAAAAACAATTAAGTATGATTAATTTTCATTAATTCTTAATTCTTTGTCTTCTTAATCGAATAATGTCGCAGTGTAATTAAAATAAAAATTATTAAAATGAATGTTGCGTACACGCAACTTTGGCCGCTAATGGGTTAATGTATTATTATTGCATTTTTTAATAATATTATCGTTTTTAATTCAAATAGCATAATTAAAATGATCAGTGATATCAGTTTTAAATGTTTTAATAATATAGCAGGACATATTCCAAAAGCAAAAATAAAGTCTATCACGTAACATCAGTTACTCTAGTGCAGTGGTTCTCAACCTTTTTGGATTCGTGTCAGTCTTATTCACGAGAATCCAACACTACGTCTCCCTAACATCAAAATATTACATAATTTACACATTTTCTACGCAGAAAAATAATAATTACACATTTTATTTTAGCTTAGTGTTGAATAAACATTGATATTTTAAATTGAAAAAAAAAATTAAAAAAAATAAGAATATTGAAAAATTATAATAATTGTATAAAATCTGAACAATTAATGAGAAATTTGACCATTGTGATTTTTACAAAGTTGGAGAATTCGAGGGATGACGGTAGAAAAAGCGAGTCGTCGCACGTCAGACGGACATATTTTTCGTATCTATAATATAAATAAACTTAATATAAAGATAATAATTTTGCGGTACTTATGCCGTTTAGTGTAAACAATTATTACGTTGTTCTGACAGGGGTGGCAATTACATTACGGCAACTGCATTAATACGATTTTATTCGAAAAATTCTCATATTTTTATTTTTTTTCCCTGCGGATTTCGTGTCACCCAGGTCTCAATCTGGGACCAGTGGTTCTCAAACCACTGATCTAGTGTAACTGCTCACACACAATATAAAATTATAAATAGTGCAACTTAAATATGTATTCACTTTGATTTAATAAAAAACTGGAATGTTCATAATAAGCATATTATTTAAAAACAACATAAATTTACCTGTTCTAATTCCATATTTTGTTGAATATATGCAATATTTTTAGTTTCTAATATTTTTAATTGACGTTTCAAATCACCTAACCCTTCAAGTTTCTTTTTGTAAGATTGTAATGTGGTTTCATATTTTTCAACTCTGTCAGCTGTGTCTCGAAGGATATCCAATTCATCTTTTAGAAGTCTTGCTTCTCCAGCTGTTTCTTGTAAAAGTTCAAACTTTGATTTTAATTGAATCATTTCTCTTTCTTGATTTTCAAATTTTATCCGATAGTCGTCTCTAGCTAAAAAAAATATAATAATATTCCATTGTTATAAAACACTTAAACAATAATAATTTGTTTCAATGTTAAAATAGTTTTTAATTAATTGATACAATAGAAATATTATAATTAATAAATGTACACAATTTACCAGTTTCAGCTTTATATAATTCTTCTTTAAGATTATCGATTAGTCTTCTCTGGCCACAATCTTTCAAAGGATCTACAAGTACCTTATCTTCTAAAAGTTTTTTTTCAACTAAAATGTAATTTTTTTCTTCTTGTAATAAACTTATCTAAAATACAAACATTTAATTATATACAATATACATATAGGTTGATAATTGATCAGATCTTAATAATGACAACTGTTTCAAAAAACCTGGGAATAAAATGAGGAGATCTACGCAATTTGTATAGATTTTTTAAAAGCATATAGGTACACAATATATGATAGTGTGGATAGAAATAGTAAATTTGAAATACTAGAACAGTTCCTTTATTGTCCAGAAAAAATAATGGGAGGGTTGAATCTAAAAAAATTGAATATAATAATATCAGATGAAATAATTAATTTGCAGATAACATGTATTGTATTTATCCTACATATGACCTATATTTAACCAACACATTAAATATAGTTCAGTACTAAATCCAACAAATTAGGTAAGTTCGAGTATTTCGAATCGACAGTGTTAGACACACCGAATAATTATTGTCAAGTAGAAATTGAACAACGAATACAAATGAGAAATAAATGTTACTATGTGCCTATATTACTGAGTTCAAGATCCTCTCGTATCACGCTAAAATACAAATATATATGACAATGTTACGACCCATTAGTTTTATATAGATCACAAGATAATTTGGACTGGTAAGAGGTAGCATTGAATAGTAAAGACTGAAATGGCTTTGTTTGGCATAACAACGTAGAAATAAAAAATGTACAATATTTTAAGTATACATTATTACAATTTAATAATAATGACACCTGTTCAACTTGAAGCAAATTTAAAAAGTTGATTCTATTATCTAATGAAATCCAATTACCTGAGAATCAAGTTCAAGACAACGTTGAGTCATTTGGTCTCTAGCAAGAGTAACCGATTCAAGTTCTGCAAGAAGCTGTCGAATTTGATCTTGACTGTCAAAATCAATTCCAAAATTAGTATTAATAATGCTTTGAGAATGGCCTTGTATTCGTTCTAAGTCTTGTATACATTGCATTATTACAGTTTGAGAATTCTCATCCATTGATCTTATGTTAGTTATATAATCTAAAATAAAAAAAATGTGTATAAATTAATTATGCAAAATAAAAATTATTTTACTCACTTTGTGCATTTCGACAATTTACGGCACATCCTAAAATTAATTGCAATAAACGAGCAATTTCAACAGTATTATATTGGTCTCCTAAATAAAAATTATTTTAGAATTAATAATAAAAAAAACTTATTTTCATTCATCCTATATTGTTTTTTTAAATATACCTATTTAATGCAGTTAATGTACTGTAATGTAATTACCCATAAACTTTTAGTTATTTCCTATCCTATTAAATAAACATCATTACCTATTTTAATTACATCAGGTTTAACAAAATTTCCAATATGTTGAGTATCAGAATCTTGATAAAAATCATGGATTTTTTCTACAATTTTTTTTAGATTACTGACCTGAAATTATGTAAGAATTTATTATTAGTAAATAAGTTAGATTAAAAACTTTTGTTTAGTCATAAACTAATGTTGTCATTAGATAATCATAAAATGTATTTTATAGGTTTTTATAAATTAAAAATTATATAATTAACAATTTAAACCAATTTAGGTAATATTTTTAAAATAGTGGTTTATAACATATTATGGTAGAATACAATTTTTTTTTTTTTTAAAGGTACACCCAAAAAAAAAAAAAAAAGAATTAAGAAGAAAAGTTTTTTTTTTTTATTTATTTAAAAATAGTTATAAAGACAAATTAACATATAGAGCATAAAATTAACCGTATTTAATAGGTAACATAATAAATTACTTTTAATCTCCAGTTTTCTCCAACTTCAACTTTTATTTTAGAAAACCAATTGTTATCAAAGTATTCAGGAGCGCTGAAAATAAAAAAAATGTTCACAATACATCTGAATTCCATAATAAAAATTGTATTCTTTGAATCATAATTTATTGTACGAAATACAAATTAACCCAGGTAAATCTATAAAGTTTTCAAACCACCTAGTATTCAATTAATTTTATCTTCTCTAAAATAGTGTTTATGGAAAATATTTTATCTGAATTTTGTATGTAATATATAGATATATATACTAATTAGTTTGTAAAAATCAAAATTAAGTTAGTTTAAACGAAAAAAAAAATCAGTATTATACTGAATTTGTAATTCGAATACCTATATATATATATACGTGGGTAGTTATAGGTAAAGTTATAAAAGTACTTACATCTGATTCAACGCTTCTGCCAAAGCTACACCGTCAGCTATATCATACAATGTTTTATGAGGATTTTTTAGATTTAGTGTTTGCAACTGAAAAAAAGTATAAGTTATATAATGCGAATTTTACTATCTTAAGTCAAATCGTAGTTGGTTAGCAAACGTGTTTTAGTTTTATTTATTAGTATTTCGATATTATTTTCACCAACAAGTAACGATGTAATTGTAATACATGTTTTGTTTATAAACAGTTTGGGTATACACATTTTGTTTTAAAGTGTTAACCCAAATTATTAAAATGTCGAGAGAGAGAGAGAGAGAGAGAGAGAGGGAGAGAAATAATACACTAACCCAGTTTAGTAGAACACTGCACAGATCTTTATTCTCTATTCTAGTAGTTTGAAATTCCATGGTGGTATATGAAATTATTTCAGTAAATTGAACGATTTAACGTATTGCGACGAGTTTAGATGTATTTCACGTTATCGGATACATAATCATGATGTTTGCGAAATGATTTTGGACCGATGTCATTGGGCACGGGCGCGCCGTAGACAATTTTCGTTTGCCAAAAAAAAACGTAGAAAGTTTCGCGTCAATACAATAACGTATTACGCATCATTATTGTTGATAACGAACGGCTGTGTGTAACGACCGACGGACGGACGGCGTTGGTTCATGCAACACGATTTCGACCGTTCCGTCAATAGGTGACGACGGCGAAAAGTCTCGGCGCGCAGCAGCGTAGGAACAGAACTTTTCGCGATTCGAAATATTATTGTGTAGGCGTACACGTCTTATCGTCGGGCGCTCGGATCGCGAAACGCGATAGGTTACCAGGTAACCGGCCGCCGCCGCCGCCGCCTCCGCCGGTGATGCTGATGCTGATGCTGCCGCTGGGAATGTCGGTCGCACAGTAACCCACTACCCCTCGTCACTCTTCAGCCCGCCACGCCTATAAACGTGGCGTATATATATGAGTACGTACGCAGCGGTTCGGTACCGCGCGCGCATCACGGTGTACGGTATGGATCGGCGTAACAATGGAATTTCATAAATTCCTATACGATAATATACGGAATATATTATGCACGGAATCGAAAACGCCGTCGGGACCGTATTCCGATTGTAGAAAATAAAAATATAAAATAAAATAATATAATATAATAGCAACGCGGATTTTTTTGTTAATGTATATTACACGATTATAATATTAAATAACCGCGGTTTGGGCGGGTTTGGCGGTGGGGGGGGAATGGGATGGGGAGGGGGTAAATTGAAAATAACGAAAAATCCCGTCTTGTACGTATAACGTTATTATTATTATTATTATTACTACTACTCTTACTACTACTACTACTTTTACTACCACTACTACTTTTACTACTACTACTACTACTACTATTACTACTACTACTACTACTACTACCGCTACTACTACTACTACTACTACCGCTACTACTACTACTACTACTACTACTACTACTATTATGTCAACGCGGTCTAGCGGGAGATATTTCGTTCTCGGTTTATTATAATATATACTACTACGACTACTACCAACTTCTACCGCCCCCGCCGCCGTCGTAAACGGAGGACGACGACTTGATCTCGACGGGTCTCTCCCCTGGCAACCGTTGTCAAGGGGTGGGAGGCGTCACCTTTCGTCATCCCTTCGATTATTATATGTACGGGACCCGAATGCCCTCTCGGGTGTGTGTTGATATTATTTTAACGGAGGGTCGGGGGTTTTTTTTTTTTTTTTTTTCTCTCTTTTCTTTTTTTACTTTACCTCTCTTTGCCATCGCCGTGCCGTTCGAAGAATGTATACTAAAAACCGTCTACGTCCTACATACGTACACCACCGTCAGCGACGTTACCACAGCCACCACACCGTCGCCGGCAACGAGAGAATGATGTATTTATTTTCACATAAATGAACCTCACGACCTCGCGCGGTCCGTCGAGTAATATCGGCAAACGTGAGTTTTCCCGACAAAAATCGCACCGACCGTGTTTGACCAATTATCTATGCGATTGTAGATAAACGACTCTCGTGAGTATATTTTCAATTTAAATATAGACACCTAGCCATACTACTGTTTCTTGCACGGTACCTATCATCCTGATTACTTCCCTTTAGAGCTTATTATTATTATTATTATTTGCGTTATTCCGTATACCCGCCGTAATATTAATATTATTATGATCGCGTATTATGTGTTAAATAATTGTTTTACGATCGACGGCGATTAAGTTTGCGAATGACATTTACTATTTACTATCGTCGGTATACCCGCCCGCCCATATTTCTATAAATATCGTCTGCTTAATGTTAATATTTAGTTATCCGCCTATTTGTACTCGGCATTAGAATTGTACTGTTTTTTATTCGTTTTATAGCGCCTTGCCGCCACTAGTCGTTTATTCACAACCCCTCCCCCCCATTTTAATAACGATTATTTATTTATTTTTTTTAAAAAGAAACAAACAATTTACATAAAATATTTATCGTTATTATACCTTAGTCCGTCTAATATAACTACTCTAATCCTACCCTAAAAAGAAAAAAAAAAACAATCACGTCTTATTAAATGTAAAATATTTAATAATATTATTATATTTTACCTAATACTTACTTAATCTATTTATTCGCATAAATAAATTATAATGTATAAACGTATAACTATACTTGTGTATTGTTCGATTGAAAATTACATAGGTAGTTATGTGAAAAATAAAAAGTTTGTATTTAATATAAACGTTATATTTTTTGCAGCTTCTATAATTTTCCCGATAAGGTGTATTCTAAAAGGAATGATCATATATTTGTTTGATATCACAATAGTTTTAATGAGTATTTTACAAGGTAAATATGAATATATTTTTATTTCTAATATATATATATATATAAATATTTATAATTACCTAATGAGTTTTTTTTTTTTTTGTTTTTCATTTCTATGTCAATACTTCTATTATAATAATTGTAGGCACGTTGTGTATAAATTGCTTTAAATGTTCGTCCTTGAACGGCAGTAATGCAGATTGTGAAGACCCGTTCAATCCGGCAATGTCAACGTATATTGAAAAGTGTATGGTTCCAAAAAGAGGACACGTCGGAATGTTTCCCGCAAACTTTTGCACAAAAATAATCGGAAGAAATGGTAAGTAAAACACTATTGTAATATTTATTATTTTCTCGCCCGTGCTCTATTTTATTTCAATAGTTTTGCACGTTTACGATTAGGTAATCTTGACCCCGTAATTCGAAATTGATGATGCGTACATTTGCCTAGACTCGCTACACAACAAACAACTTTCGATTATTTTTTTTTTTTCCAAAACATGTGTTTTCACATGCGCAATAAGTGTCTACAAATAAAAAAATAGTCGCACGAACTTTCGTTCACTTGTGGATTTCAATATTTTACAATGAACTCAATCAACTAGTGATATCGATACTTGCCCTATATACGTGGCATTTTAAATAATTTTTCAATCATCATCCAATGATTGTTAAAATGTATTTAATAAATTATCTAGTTAATTATTATTATCGTAATAGTTTACACATTTACTCATTTAGCCCCCTCCCCTTCGGGTCATTTAACTTTTGAAATTTTTCACCCACGACTTCGGGCTAAACGAAATTTCGTCCGACTTTTTTTATTTCATATTTGGAAAAAAAAAAAAAAACCAAAAAGTCGCTAAACTATATAATCGTTCCGAAATATGTAATATTACTAATATTTATTTACCTGCCCGGGCACATTTAAAAGTCTGTTATTTAAACGGATCTACAACTTTTATGCCCCGATCTCGATGTAATTGTGTACACTCGACGACCTTCGAAACAAAAGTCTCCGTTTATTTGTTATCCCTGAACTCGAACCCTAATGAGTAGTTAGGGAGGTGTCTTAAAATACAATAACTTTATGATTTCATATTCAATTTACGCAGGAGTATTTCACTTATTATTTTCACATCATTACCTTTTACCCGTCCGCTCGACGTACATTTTAACGTGACCAAAAGATTTCGTTTACGGATTCATATGTAATATATATCGTCGCGTTATTTCTTTGATTTTTGTTTTTTAATTCGTTCCTCGATCGAGTACCCCACCCTCCCCCCCGTCCACCAGTCGATTTAATATTATATAGAGATAAATTGAAATAATTAAACAGTATGATAAATAGCGTGACGTGTACCGGCCACACCCCGGTCGGGTCATTATCAGGGTCGGTGTCCGTATGGATGATTGCATTGGTTTTACTATAATACGATGTGTACTAATTCTTTTCTTTTTTCTGTCTAAACAATTTTTCCACCAGAAATCTTGTTTCTATTTTCAAGTGTAATATTTTTTCATTGAAAGAACTTGAATCTAGTTAGTGTATTGAGCGCGCCACGGGGGGGGGGGGGTGATTTTCTTCTAAGAATAGTTTTCTTAGTAAATAGGACAACGAATGTAAGGAAAAGCGGAAAAACGTACGGCAAATAATGTCATGTTTCTTTATTTTCAATTTTCAATTTGTGTTATAATTTCGGTTAAAATGAATAATAGTAGAGACCTGTAAAATTGCACGGAATATTAATATTAGTATTTTTTACACGGGCGGTCCTAACGATTTCCCCGAGCCGAAATCGTAGGGTTAGGAACCGAATCCGTCCACGGTCATTATATAACATACGCCTACCGGTTGCTCTCGGGGACGGGTGTTTCATTAATTTTTCTTGCAGTAAAATCCCACGAAATAATGGTTATAAGACAATGCGCCATGAAAACTATGGACTCCCAGTGCGGAGAGTTCAAATACCAAGATCACACCATGAACGGTTGTATTCTTACGTGCGATTTCGACGGATGCAATTCGGCACAAGCGCACAAGTCGAATACCGTTTTTCAATTTGTGCTCTCGGTACTGCTATTAATATTGACGCCGTACTATATGAAAATAACTATTGAATGTTTTCAAGTTACTTAGACATTGGTAGAGGTAGGTAATTATTTTATAAATTATTAAATATATCTTTTCAATGTATATTTTATAACTTTGTTAAATAATTCATCATCCATATTATATTCTTTATTGTTATAACATTAAATCACATTATTATTATTATTATTATTATTATATTAAACAAAGCGAAACAAGCAACAAAAAAAGAAAAAAAAAAGACTATGGACTAGGGATGATATAATGTCACGTAAATTTAATATTATTATTATTTTTTAATTATTACAAATTATAATAAAACTTCATGTGTTCTATATATATAGATATCGTTCTTCCCGATTTCCGTTATTGATTATTATTATTATTATAATTATTATTATTATTATTATTATTATTATATTATCTATTTATTGATCGGGCTATCATTAAACCGTTATTAAACCTAGCATTTAATATTGTATTTGATAGACCTGAAAAGGGTAAAAAAATAACACCATATTATATTATTGTTATTGTTATTGTATAATATAGTGTCATTATATTATTATATAATATTGAATTTTATATTAACCGTTTTTAAATATCGTAGCATAATCTCTCTCTCTTTGGTTAGGTTAGGTTAGTGGGTGCCACTAGCATTTTTATTTATTTTTATCTATTTCTTACCTCCATCATTAGGTTCATTTTATCATTAAAACTATTTCAATTAAGTTTCAGAATTTTTAATTAAGTTTAACTGGTCGTTCAATGCAACTTGAAGTTTTCTAACACATAAATATTGAAAATAATTATTTCATTGAATATTTTTTTACACTATTTCGGCACATAAAATAAACAAAAAAAAAACTTTGGATTTTTAAACTTAGAGATTTTGCAATGTTTTTTTGTTTACTGTCGACGAGGTTTTTTAACGACTTGAAGTAAAAACTGTTTTTGCTCCTCTTGGTTTGTTAGTACTGAATTAAAATATGTAATTAAAGCTACTCCTAGTTCGGCTATGTAATTCACAACTTTAAGAGATTCAATTTTTTTTCTTTCCGCTTAGAAATTCTTCATTGTATATTCCATGTGCTAGGATTGGTGTGTAAAAAGTTTTTTTGAATATTTTGGAAAAATATATTTTTTTTCTTCATCACTACCACTTATACATTCCTCACTGCTGCTACTGCTACTAATACTTAATTCTGTATGGTTTTTGATTTCTAAACGCGCACATTATTTTCTTCTTCTTAAAATTATTTTTAAATCCTTTTCTATACGGTTTTTTTTTTCTTTAACTAACAAATTTTTATCAAGTGCACCCATGGAGCACAAGAGCGAGTGCCTACTCTTCTCTATCTGTGCTTTCAAAAATTCTTTATCTTCTTGTAATCTGATTAAATTAATGCATTGGCATAGGCAACATCGAACAGATTGTTTAAATTATTTTCATAACCTGTGTTTCTGTTTGTCTGGTTGCATTTTTTTTTTAATGAATTTTCGAATGTAATTTTTAAATCTGATTTATTATATTATAATTTTGTTTTGTAGGGATTCTTGCTTTATTCCAAAAGTCTAACAATTCATTTGTAGTAACGAACACTATTTTGTATTGATACATTTTCTTTTAAATGCAATTGTAAAAATCGGCTTAGTATTTGTCTGTTAGAAGGAAGTTTATATCTAGTTAAAGTTTCACTTGTGGAACCAATTAAATAAATATCACGAATTTTCGAATGTTTATAAGACATAATTATTATAGATAATTGGTATACTGTAAATTATAAGAATATATATGAAACCTCAATGTATAATGTATATTCCAATAATTTGAGTAAATATTTTAATGTATGTTGTATTAAATTCGAGTATATATTTTATTGATTTTTGATTTCACAAATAATAATACAAATTTTAACTTCTCTCTGGAATACCGAATATTAGTAGACTGACATCATATAAAAAATTAAATAGTTTGTATGAAAAGCATGGGGAAATAATAACAACATTAACAATAAAAATGTAGTAATTAGTATTATCGTAATCGAGTATATATATTATATAACTTGTCTAACCTTGAGCGACCACTAAATATGTGATTATCGTAATTACAATTTAACCAATTATTCTTAATGTCTATTGAATTAACATTATGTGATAAAATATTTGAAAAACAACAATTTTTTTTAGTCTATATAGTTGAGTGGCACCCTTATATATATATATATATGTGATATATATCGGTAAAATACGATTGAGAACACTTGTGAAATTCACAAAAACTTACCGCTGGGCCCGCAAAATACCGCAATACGATCCGGGAACAAATTCACGCGCAACGTTTATTATTCGGCATATTCGTATCAAAAAAAAAAAATAAAAAAATTGCACATTCTACAGTAGAGGTAGGCACGACATTAGAACGATTGTGATTGACAGATGATATTTTTTTAATCCGAAACTGTTAGAATACGCCCTCGTACAGTACGTATTTACTATCCGAAGGCTTGCGCATTCGATTTGCGCGGTGTCATTGCGTTACCGGACAAAACGATATTTATTCGAATCGAACAACAGTACCCGAAGCCACTTACAGGGGCGGGGACTGGTCAAGTTACAGGCCAATCGGTAGTTTTAAAACTTCAGGCCGAGGACTAATTTTTTTCAATTTTAGATTTTGAGCGTAGCGATAAATTATTGTATTGGTTTTACTACGACGTTTGCCGTTCGTTGACAACTTTTCTACCGGAAATCTTGTTCCAGTCAACAACAAAAAAAATAATGCTTTATTATAGCGTATTGGATCTTGTCGGTGATCTAGTAAAAAAAAAAAAAAAAACGGACAATTGTAATTTATTTCGAAAATTACAAATTAATACAATTTTCAATCTATCATTCAAATGTTTAATCTAAATTCGCACAGAAACGTTTTTCGTTAGCAATCGTTAATCTTTTCTTTAGTGTTTACAGCTCGTCATATTTGTCCGTTTGTCGAACGGGTCAAATTGTAAAATACCGACGACAGACCAGCCCGCCCCTCGCCCCTTACTTCGCCACTCGTTCTGAAAGTAAAAAAAAAAAAATATTTAATGCCGTTATTTTCCGTTATGTTGACGATTGCGTGACGACTGAAGAACGTCATTCTCTCGTGTGTCTAAAGTTCAAGAGTCAGATAATAATAGTGTCTAATAATATCCAACGGTTGCCAGATTTCCTTTGTAAATTCCGTATCCCCCGGTGCACGAGATAAATGCCAACGACAATTTATTGTCGTAAAATACGTTGGAAATGAAATATTAAAATCTATCGGTCGTAGTACTAGGAATGCTCATATAGGCGGATATTTGGTTACATTTGTGGGGAGGCTTGACCCGAGGAAAAAAATGAATGAATAATTTATTTAAAAAGTTTTGATTATTTTCTACAATTGTATGTTATAAGTGTAGTAGAGAGATTAAAACTTTCCGGAGGGCTAAAACTCTCAAAGTCCCCTCCCCCCCAAATAACCACCACTGGTAATACTGTTCTCGATCGTTCGATAACCAAATATATATGTATATAAAGGTGATAGAATTTTTTATTTTTTTGTTCACAAAACCTCTATAGTAGTATAATATAATATTCTATTACGTCGACGTGGGACGTGTAGTTTTCGTCTTTTTCACTTTTTAAATTCATTTCAAAAATAATCGTTACGGAATAGTGAAACAAAATAAGGAAAAAATAAATCATAAGCGACGAGGAGGGTGGCATATATATTATATGTATATTTGTTTCTAAAAATTCTATTTCTTCGGAAATAATCTCGGACGAAGCACGAAATGCACGTACTCACTCACTGTATGTTTACTGCCTACATTACAGGTATTGGGGGGAGGTACCTTACACATTATTTTTAAGTTTCAAACGATATTTTTTTTTTTTTCAAATCTATAATATTTCGTTATTATAATTATATATTACATACGCTATATATTTATTATTATAAGTTTAGACGTTTAAGTAAATCAACGCTGTGATTATTTTATTCTAATTGTTATCGAAACATACCTAATTATTATATTATAACATTTTAAATTATATTAAAGTTTACATTTTGTTGACTGTATTACATATTATATCGTAGCGAATCATATATTTGTATCAAAAATCAAAAAGTAGGGTTAACTTACGTACCTATACATTATATTATTATTATTATTATAAATTATATATTTAATAATTATTGCTAATGTATAATTATATTTAACTTTCATATAGATATTGTTTATGACGCTATATTATGACGACGGACTCTTTGGAAATGTATAAATAATATTTGAAATTGTTTATAATTAAATTCATTTTATTTGTTTATTATATCTACTTGCATATATACATATTGATCTATTATAGTCGAAAATATAGAAACAAAACACAATAATACAAAAAAAAAAAAAACAGTTTAAACCTATATTTAAACGCGTTACCCGTAATAATATGTAATTGCAACGATCATAACTGTGGAAACCGTGGTTTTATATCGGTTTTACGACGGCATAGGAATTTAATATTTTTTATAATATAATATGACTCCGATGAACCCCGTCGTAAATACAAGCCCACACCTATAATAATGGTAGTTTAATACCAATTTTACACTATTCCCAGGATAAATACACGTGATTAGAGCGACGGGTCATATTGCAGCCCTTATCTTGTTTGATTGGATCCAAACAAATACTCGATATGTATACACTATTCGATGTATATTTTATTGCCGAAAAACTCATTTGAGTAACTTCAATAACAGTCAAAGGTACTCATGTTTCAATACGATACGAGCGTTTTTAAACAAATATTATGTGTGTTTTTAATGGGACGAATAAATCGTTTGGATCCGATAAATGACCTAATTAAATCGACTGATAAAAGCAACACGTAAGCTGTACAAATTATATTCAATTTCACTTCGTAAAGCCTACGATACGTATATAATAATATATTATCACGCGATCAAATGCCCGTAAATTATCCGAGCTTTGATGTTTTTGATAATTATGGAAAAGATATAAAAATACGTATTTTTTCGAAAATTCTCAAAACATTGATTTTTAGTTGGATTTTTTTTCATTTTTTAAAAAAACGCTTTTTCAGTTAGTGAAAATAAAGCAACACATTTTTCACAAGTATTAGGTACCTTAATTATATGCGGAATTTTTAACTGGTAGTATATATCGTCATAAAAACTGACACTATTGTCGTTTTTATGGGTCACCTTGGTAGAAAAATACAACCAATATAACTAATAATAACCTTAACAGTTTACTGAGCTCCGCCCTCAGAATAGGCTTTTTTTTTATTATCGCGATGATTTATCGTTATTTTCAGTATATTATGTATAAACTACAGGGGCGAACGCAAGAAAAAATTTCGAGAGAGGAGAGTTTTAAAAAATGTAAAATGTTCATAAATACTTTATTACTATTTAGGTACTCGTATATATATAATAATCTATTTTGTTTGTAAGTATCACCGGAAACTTTTAAACAACTGTTAAATTAGTAGGACGGGTAATCTGTTTTTAAAAATGTTCCTAATATTTCGGGGGGAGATTTGAACCCTCAAAATCCCTCTCTTCATTCGCCTCATAACTAAATACTACCCTATAGCCTAAATATCTTACCAACTACATTACAGTGGCTTACCCACGGGCCACGGTGCGAAATATATGTCCAGATTTTTTATAAACAGTATATAGATTATTATTTATTTAAATAAAAGTATTATAGCCAATATTATTTCAAATATATCGTAGTATAATATCTAAAGTGATTATAATTTAATTTGCCAATATTTGTCTTGCGGGACATGGAAGGGGGGTATAATATAGGAAAAATTGTGCGTACAGCAGAAAACTGCATACGTTTAAGGCACTTCAGATTTATAATCAAACAAGAAACGAAACTCACAAAGCATTTAAAATATATTCATTTAATAAACGATTGGGACGAGTCGTGATCTTAACGATCATAACACACAAAATTCCAAAATGATCGTAGAAAATGAATAAAATAAGATTATTATAATTAGCCTCGGATATTTTTTTAGGGAAGAGAAAAACGTGAACAATCTATTCATTAAATATAACAGGTAAGTACCTACAACCTACCTATGTACACATTAGTGATGGGAAAAATCCTGATTTGCCGAAGTTCGAAAATCTTGATTTTTGGGTTCCGAAATTTGAAATCCCACATTTATTGTAAATCCAAATTTCGGATTTTGGATTTAAAAATCCGGATTTTTTTCCAAATCTTGTTTTTTTAAATTGTGATTTTATATTCTTTGATTAATTTCTCATAAAACTTGTATTATTATCTTATTGTTAATAACATTATTTGTGTTAAACATTAAACTAACGTTTTTACAATTCAAAAAATATCACAAATAGAAATTTATTTAAAACAACAAGTACAAAAACAAAAAATCTTACATATTATGCTCTAATTTATATAATATATTACTAGCTGGCCCAGTAAACGTTGTTTTACTCATAAAAATTGTTTATGGTAGCGCGCATTGAAATTAATAAAATTATTTAACTAATTTTGTAATGTAAACAAAACATTACTTATGGATTTGATTTTAAGATTTAAAAATAGAAATCTGTACGTTCAAATCCAATTTTTGGATTTTAAAATTGGAAATTGGTTTCGAAACATAAATTTTTTGATTTATTGGGTTTTCAACTAATCCGGATTTATGACCAGTACAATTTAAAAAAGTGTATCATGTATCTAGTATTATAATATATAAGTAGGTGTTTATATGCGGGGAGCGCAATTTCGATAAAAAATTTGAGGGTGCTCCTTCCCCTAGGATAAAATACTAGTTCACTAACTCGTGGTGGGCTATATGTCTCTTGTCCTATTTTACTACACATCTATACTAACTGTATTGTTAAATAAATTACAGATTTAAAACATAACCATATTGACAGATGGTTAGTATTAATTACTATGATTGCGCGTATATTATGAATATATAATAACGACTAAGTCATACTTTAAGCTAAAACGTGATAAAAAATCGAATAAAATTATTTTTAACCTAATCGGTTTGGTTGTTCTTCGGACTTACTAAACTCACACCGCATGTATAAAATAAATAATTAGTAATTTCATAATACTAGTTCAGTTATTTACTTTTATTTTAAATGAATATACGCTCATAATCTAAAGTTCAAGAAATAATGATATATTTAGTTTAATTTTTAAACATGTCCAGATAGGTAATTTTTTATTTTTTTTTTTTGGTGATAATAATTGTTATGTTGACAAAAATTAATTTTATAACATTCGCTACATTTTAACAATATGCTTTAAATTATTTGAATTAAATCGCTGAAAAATGATTATCTTGAAATTTCCAAAAACTATGTAAAACTCACACAATTTTTAAATATACATTTAATTGTTTTAACATTAAATACATTTGAAATTAATGGCATTGAATTGGAATTTATATTATTGAATACTGTTGAAAAAAAAAAAAAAATCACATTAAGCTAATAATGTATTGATATGTTTCCATTTGACACATTGTACCTTCACCCCATTAAATATCTATTATTTACCATGTTATTATTTAACTACTTACGAGCGTAGTGAGAAAATTGTTTGGGATGGGCGGTATAAAAATATTATATGCGAGTCAAAGGAAAAAAAATACAAGCTCGGCCACTGCTGCCATAATTTGTATGATTATATTCATTATTTCGGCTAGTAAAGAAGAATTCTGCGTTATGGGCTTAAACACAGCCGATTATTACACAGATATATAAAATGATTTTTTTATTAACAAACTTGTCGCTTGCGTATAATTATAACAGATTGGCAATGAACAAGACCGTGTTCGATATTAATTGTAATGTTGAATCGGGAAAAGTACGATAGTTTTAAAATCTAAGGCAAAAACACTTTTGGCACAAATTACTTTTCAGTAAATCAAAAAATTCAGAAATATCAGCTTTATCAACGATAAAAATTTGTAAGCAATTACTTCGTTAAAAATGACTCTGTTTTTCTCTAAAAGTTTCAGTATAAGCGCCACAAGTACAATTTTTCGACGACCCATAAACGGCGTAATCGATACGGTCGAGTAACGTAAGCAACAGAGTCTAGAACATTTTTTTTTATTTGAACTTTATCCAGTTCAATATATAGGAAGTTAAAAAAAAGAAATAATCATTCAGATTCATCAAATTTAAAACGTTTAAAACGTTTTATCATGTCCCCGAACAATTGTCAAAACGTCATTTAAAACCTATCACGGTTCGATATATTTTTATTAAAAATAAGAGAATAATGTGCAGAGTATTTATTAATTGTTGAAATGCGTCCTGTGCGTACTATACAAAAGTCGTGTTTTGTTTTTTTTTTTTTTACTTGTAATTCGTTTTGTTTTTTACCACCGCAAATAATAATAAAATATTTTACGACAAAATAAATATCGTACAATTCTACCAATATAAAACGCTATTCGTGACGTAGTGTCATTTTACGTGATAGTATACGACCGCAGAAGATATTTGTAATCATCTGTAACTCGTAGTGAAAACGGTATGAGTGAATGTGTAGAGGGGGTATAGTTATCAGCGCTATTTGTATTGGACTGATACCTCTAACTGATAAAGTGAAGAGAAAAAAAAATCTACTACTGGGTATTACGTCACGATAATTCGTTTCGTTTCCGCATTCTGTAAGAGTTTTAATTAAAACCAAATATCCAACTATAGAATCAATCATAATTAATCTCAATCATAATTTATAAATACCTAACAATTTCCAGTATTCCTGTACAAGGCTAAAATCGTTTATTTTATAAGGTAAGAATAATTGTTGTATACAATTTGATTGTATAAATTAGTCGAAACCATTGTAATTTTTTTAATATTATTTGCAGATTTTAAACAATATGTCTCAATTCATGAAACATGTTATTAAAAGCAATATTTCCAAATCACATCTTCGGTTTGCTAAATTAGCGGTAAATATTTTATTGGATTACAATTTAAAATATTTACTTTGTAATATTTTCGTAGAACATCCAGGCCCGGCATTTAAACTTATTAGAATGCCATAGCAAAGATTTATTGAGTCACCACGGAGTCACAGTTCAGAAGTTCAAAATCATTGAAAATGCAGAAGAAACAAATAATTTATTAAACTCATTTGGTATGTAAAATAACCTATTCTTTATATCGTCACATTAATCTAACACTAGTCTATAGGATTTTAGACAATTTTGAATATTCGACCTCTTGAAAATGTATTTTATAATCATGTTTTTCCTCTGTCCATGTCCTTTAAATTTTGGATTCAAATGTTCATTTCATTTTCTTGTGTTGTTGATCATGTCTTACAAGTTACATAATGATGACAAGTAAATAGGTTTACTGGTATTTTCAATATATTTGTATAAGTACTGTTTGTTTTTGGTCATATAAGTATTTAATTACAGATGTAGAAGAATACGTTTTGAAAGCACAAGTATTGGCCGGAGGTCGAGGGAAAGGTCATTTCAGTAATGGATTTAAAGGTGGTGTCCATGTTACCAAAGAGTGAGCAATTATTAAAATAAAAGTAGTTTTTTTTTTTTTTTTAATTAACACATGATAATATTATGTTTCATGTTTTTGTTTGGCATATACGTACATACACATAATTAAAAAAGTAAACATTTTGTAATATGAATATGTATTAATTAACGTTACAACCATCCGTTTCGTATAGGCCCTAGGGCCTATAGGTCTAGACCTACAGTGCCTATGGTCTATACCAACCCGGGCATGACTAATATTTTGTAGTTAGCTGTTTTCAACCTACCTACTAATTACTTTTTCCTAATATAATTTATATATTCATATAAACAATTTTTTTTTTCAGGAGATCAAAAATTTATGGTTTAATTAAAAATATGTTAGGTTTTAAATTAATAACCAAACAAACTCCTAAAGATGGAATTTTAGTTAATAAAATAATGGTAGCAGAATCTGTGGATATTAAAAGAGAAACATATTTTTGCATTGTAATGGATAGGTAAGATAAAATTCTATTATTTAATTGTATTAATTTATACTTTGTTATGTTACACGTGTTTGAATGATAGAGATGTTATATTTACAGAAATGAAAATGGTCCTGTACTGGTAGCATCTCCAGCTGGAGGTATGGACATAGAAGACATTGCTGTTAACTCACCAGAATTAATAAAAAAAATTCCGATTGATATTTTTGAAGGAATCTCTGATGAGGTAGCATTAGATGTAGCCAAATTTTTGAATTTTAATGGACCTTTGGCATCTGTTGTAAGTATATACATATGATTCATTAGTGTATAATGACATCTGTATATATGATATAGTTCATTGACATCTGTTATTGCCCAAGTCTCACAGGCATACACACCAATTATATTATGTTATTAAATTATATATTATTTACCTTCATACTAAATATTAATTTTTTTATTTTATTATTTACAGGCTGCAGATGAAATAAAACGATTATGGAAATTCTTCTTGTCTGTAGACGCAGTTCAAATAGAAATCAATCCGTTGGTTGAAACCGCTGATAACAAAGTTGTATGTGTCGATGCTAAAATTCAATTTGATGATAATAGTCAGTTCAAGCATCAGAAAGTATTTGAATTGGATGATACAAGTGAATCAGATCCCCGCGAGATTATGGCAAATAAGCATAATTTAAATTATATTGCTATGGATGGTAATATTGGATGTTTAGGTAAAGCACATTCAAATATAGATTTTTTTTTTTTTTGCACTATAATATCATATTTTTAATATGTTATTTTAGTGAATGGCGCAGGACTTGCAATGGCAACTATGGATATTATTAAACTCCGCGGTGGATCGCCTGCTAATTTTCTAGATGTAGGTGGTAATGTTAATGAAAATCAAGTATACGAAGCATTCAAACTGTTGACTTTAGGTTAAAATGATTTATTTATTGGTTCATA